>JALGQZ010000007.1:62859565-64114660 GCA_023105745.1 Austropuccinia psidii
TGCTTCTGAAGATTCTGGACTAGTGATATATCTTTTACTGAGTCTGTTGCCAGCTGCACAGTATTTGATTAAAGACACTAAAAAGAAATTATAAAAGAGAAAAATTATTTTTTATACTTTTTAAAATATTTTTTAAAGATTTTTTATAAGTCTTATATTTTTTAATATTAAAAAAAAATTATTCTTTTTAAAGAAAAAAAAATTAAAATTTAAGATTTTGAATGAAAATTAATTCAGAGTAACTCAAAGAATAATTTTATAAGTTTTTGGATGTCAAAAAGCCACGCGTAAAAACAATATAAAATTAAACCAAATTCCTCAATGAAAAAGATTTTAAAACAATTTCAAAAATAAAAATATTTAAACTTCAAATTGAATGAAAAAAAATTAATTAAATTAATATATTTTAGAGCTTAAAAACATATTAATTAAGGGTACAAGGTTCAAAAAACACGGCCAGGCCCCCAAATGTAAGATGTGACTATGAAACTGATGATAATATTACTATTAATCAACAGTACTATGTCTGTTCTTATGAAATATAATAATAAAAATTATTATAACCACAATTAAATAATTATAAAATTATTTCTTTCACGTGCTATACACTACTAGTGATTATAACAGTGAGCAGTAATTGTCTACAAGAATCAATTACAAGAAGAATTTAATAATAAAAACTTCTTTTATAAAAATAATAAAATTATTTTAATATATAATTATCTTTTAAAAGAATAATTATAAAGATAATTCTTGAAGAAAACTATTACTAGAGAAAAACTTTAAGAATTAAAGATAAATGACTCACTAATACTCCAAAGAACTTATTGATAGATAAAAGTAGAGAAATTTGAGGTGGAATTGTGGATTTAAGGGATCAAAAGGATTTATAATAGTATTACAACAATATATAGTTGGATTCTATGATTTCACGTCTTTCTGGTTGATTCTGAAAGATTTAAAACACTTAAGAATAGCTGTAACTAATACTTACTTGTTGGTAATAATGATTTTATAAATTGATAAGATGATGATTTTGAAAAAACAGCAAGAGAAGGCCTATTTTAAGTCAAAAACAGCTCACAGAGAAGTGCCATGGAGCAAACTGAAAAACTAGTGAGTGAGAAAACAATAAACCCTTTTGGTTTATTGATTACATCATTATTTGTCACGTAACATTATCATAATTACTTATTTGATGCTTTTACGTGACTACCAACCCCAATATGGTTAAGAATAAAAGGAGTAACACTTGTAAATCTTCTTTTATTCTAAAATAATCATTGATTTCTCAAAGTTATCAATGTTATTGCCAATTTCATCACAGGTTGTAATTACTGTGAATTTTTGAAGATTCAGTGTTTCACGTAGAATAACCAAAAATGGACTGTAAGTAAAACTTTTAATTTTACTAGTAAAACTGTAATTCTTTTTGGTTTTACCATAGATAATACAGTTCTCCTTTAGTCCTGAACGTTTCAGAAAGATTCATTAAGAATTGTATTTTTAATGAATTTTTGAAGTTATTACCTCATTTCTACGTAGAATTGCAAATAGCAGTGTTTTGCTGGTTGCTATGAGGTAAATCAATGAATATGGGTCCCAAAAGGGTTTTAATTACTCTTTTGGGGTTTATCCATGGAAAGTAATGAGTAATTGACATGGTTACAGGAGTGTAAGTAGCTCATTACCTCCTTGGCACGTCAAAATAGCAGGTTATTTGCTATTTTCTGGTGTTTTACAGTAGTTGTAACTTGGTAACCAAGTTCCCAAAGAGTTTTGGTTTACCAATTGGGCCAAGATGAGCCATGGATCCAAGCTCTGGAGCTATCCACGCCTCTGAGGCCTCAGAAGTTGGGTACCCTGGCTCTCTTTGATGTCTTTTGTCCCCCTTGCCTATTTTTTATGTCAAAATAGTAATTTAAGCTTAAAGTGAGATATCCACTATGGGTGTACCAAAAGTCCATGTAAGAATACCATGATATTAAGTGCTCAAAACATGCATAACACTATTCTTAGTGTATATGTAACATGGGATTTCTCACTTTCCCATTATTTTGGCTAAAAATCAAGAAAAACAAAAATTTTCACGGATCTTTTATGTGGTATTAATAATGTGGTATTGAAGTATTTTCCATTTTACCACCTCAAATACGTAAATTGATCTTATTCACTCTATGGAGCTACCCTAGTTGAATTTTTGTGTAGAATCCAAATCTGGTCTTAAATCCATGGATTTACTTACTCAATAAAAAGTTATTCATCTTTTCTGAAATTGAAAATGATGAATTTTGGATATATGCATGACTTATGAGTTTTGCATAATCCAAAATTTCTTTTTAAGATAATTGTGGCCTATTTGGGTATGTAAAATATACCTCAAGGCTCACATTAATCCACCACCAAGAGCTCCTCTTGACGGCACCCTAACAGTTCCTCAACTGAGGGCCCAATTAGACAGAGGACCTATTATGTAAGGAGAAGCACCATCCAGGAAGGAAGGGAGAGGGCCAAGGAGTTCAAGCTCATTCTCAGGAGTAGTTGGCGTATTTCCAGGACTTTCAAGAACCAGTCTCAAGGTTCCAGGTGAAGATGATGAAGAGGAGGGGGAGAATTCTGTGGAAGAGGAAGAGTCTGATGGTACTGAGGCCGCTCCTGCTCCTGTGGGGGCACCTCAAGGTACTGGAAGACCAACTCTAGCTCAGTCTTATCAGCCTGCCTTGCATCAATCTGGACCATCCCTATTGGCCATTATGCAGCAGATGACTCAAATGATGGCCAATCTTCAAGCAGCTTCTTCTTCTGAATCATCAACACCACCAGCCTTCAAGACTCCATCTATGAAGGCACCAGAATGCTTTGATGGGACTCAGCCCTTCAAAGTCAGAAGTTATATTCATTCTTGTCAATTAATTTTTCATAATGATCTGGCAAATTTCTCTCAAGACAGGAAGAAAGTTCTTTATGCCACTTCATTTCTTATTTGCAGGGCTGCAAAATGGATTGAGCCTTACCTTTCCAATTTCACTAATCCAGACCCAAGCTACCTCTCAACTCTTGGAAATTATTTGAATCTCAACTCTTCACTTTATTTGGTGACCTGAATGAAGTCAGAAAAGCTGAAGCAGAGCTGGATTCTTTGAGAATGAAAGAAGGTGGGCATGTATCTTTATACATTGCTTATTTGAGAAACTTAGTGTCAAGAATTGGGGATTGGGGTGAAAGGGCTCTCATTTATCATTTCAGGAGAGGGTTGGCCTCCAAGATTCTGGACAAATTGGCCTCCTGTAAGGTGTGGATATGAAACTTTCATTCAAAATCAAGTACTTTTCCTGTCCTCAAAATTTGGATATGGTAAAAATCAATTAAAAGTAGTAAGAAATATTATTTTTAAGGGAAAACACGCCAGCTTTGTTGTTTATAACTTGATTAGTAAAAAAAATAATATTATAAAGGTTTATTGTTTTACCAACAATACAAATTTATCCAAAAATACTGTACAAGAGATATTTAAGGCTACAAAAGAAATTCCTTCAAGAGCAATTTCAATTGGAATTAATTGAGCAAAGGACTTCAAGCAATCAATTGAAGAAAAAATTCTTTAAAAAGAATATTATAGAAAAAACACGCCGAAAAGTGACCAGAGTGAATTTGGAAACAGAGTGACAAAGTTAACAGTGATGAAAGATGCTTTAATTAACTTTTGGGGTGGTTCAGGGGTCAAAATGATTATAAGAGTTACAAAAAATGATTATAATGATTTTTTCACGTGGTTAAAAGGTTTATAATGATTTAAAAAAGGTGGTTGGAATCTCTTATTGATTGGTTTAACAGTGTTTAAACTACTTATAAAAGGAAAAGATTCTAACATGAAGAGAAAAGTGGGGCAAAGAAGACATTCTTTTATAGCCATCAATTTTCTTCCTCCAAAAGTAAAATTTACTCTTGTCAGTCGTGAAAAACAGTTTGAAAACAGAAAGGCCAATTATGGCATCATTTAACCCTGGTTAGACCAAAAAAGGGCTGGTGTAAGCCATTTTAGTCATTTTTAGCCATTTTAGACCATTAAATCAGCCATTACTATAGAAATACCTGGTCTAGAGCCTTCAAAACACCTCATAATGTGTGTAAGAGGTGTAGAAACCAGTTAAAACTGTTTTTGATAACATATTTTTAACTGGGGGTAGTTTTACGCTCTTGGCAGCAGTTACAACCATCCTGGTAGGTATAAAAACCTCATCATCAATTGAGTCACAGACCCTGTGACTTAATTCCAGGCAAAAAGTAATGAACCTTTGCGTGACTCTTGACATCTCATGTCTTTCAGCAAAGATTTTGGGGGTCTGGCTCCCCCTTAGAGCTAGAGTTCCTTTCCCCCCCGCAATTTTAATCTTCCCAATTTATTTTTTCCTTTAATTCCTCATCATGTATTATACTTGTAATTGACATATGTAATTCAATTTAAATGTACATTAAAATACAGTTATAATTGATACCTCATTTGTAAATTAAAGTTCACTTATGTAATACATGCGCACATTTTGACATTTCAATTGAATTCAATTGAAAATACTTCAATTCCTCATAGCTTTTAAACTAAACACAACACCTCAATTTTAACACAAAAATTGATGGTTAACACCACATGTTATGTGAATTAAATTTAAGTTTTGAGGATTTTCAATTTTTGTATTGAAAATACTGAAAACTTAATTTAAGCTTATTTAGAGTTGAGCTACAAAAATCTCACTCAGAGGTGACCCCACCTAATTTTTTATGAGGAAACAAATGGTGAAATAATTCTTATATGCTTATTTATTGGATAAAAAGTTATAATATATTTTATATAAATTTTTACCAAAATATTTTAATTTCATAATTTTTATTAAAAATTCATTTTTAAATAATTTTGAGAAGTAAAAATGAATTTTCATAATTTTAAATTTTATTGTAATTCTGTTTTTAAATTATAATTAAGTTTTTATTTTTAAATATAAATTTGTATTTATATTTCAATTTTTATTTTTATAATATCAATAAATTTATTTTATTTATATTTGTATTTTAATTTATAAACCCAAGTTTTTGAAGCTTATCTTCCTCAATAGTAAAGTATCTGTTTTTATTGTTATTTAAATCTATGCCATAAATGATTAAGTAATCAATTCCCAATATAAAATGGGTACTAGAGCAGTCTTCCTTAACAACAAATTCAACAGTTATTCTTAAATTTCCATTTATGTGTGGAAATATTACAGTAGCTGAAAATATGTCCAATTCTTTAATTTCATTACTTGCACTATAAACTTTTAACCATCAATTGGCAACAATCGATTTTCAAAGTTTGGTACACAAGTTTTGAGAAAAGAGTTTCCAACAAAAGAGCAGAAGGCTCCTGGGTAAAGTAAACTTTGAGTGTGTTTTTTGTCAATTACCACTTCTGTTATACAGGAGTTACCAGAAATACAACCCTTTTGCCTGTTTGGTTTGGCTTTCATGAGTTTTGCATCTTGAACTTTTGATAAATCAAGTTGACAATTGCTTAATTGTGGCAATTGTGAATAAGATTCCATCATTTTAAAAGTGAAATTGATATTTTCCATATCCTTTGGAGATTAAGAAAATATTGATGATTTATCATCTGAATTATCTTCAATTACATCATATTTTTCAACATCTGGTTCCTTTTAAATGTCAAATTAATTGTTTTTCCCCTTTCTGGGACATGAATTAGCTAAATTTGTGGTGCTTTGGTAGATATTGCACTTTTTGATTGCATCTTCATATTTATACTTTATATTATTAGAATTTCCTTTAGGATTTTTTTCCACAGAATATTCCCAAAGTGTATCAAACCTTGTTTTGAGATTCACCCTACTAGAACTGATTCTGGTTCTGGTGGTTATTTCTTCCAATATATTTCTCCACATTGTCTTAGAATTTTTCTGTGAACCATAAACCCTCAGATTTCAGGATATAATTCTGCTAATATGTCTTTTTGTTGGAAAATCCTTTGCAAAGCTCTATCTTTGTCACAATGCAATTTGAAAGATTCAAAGGCTGTTTATATCACAATTTTCAAAGCATAATTGGCCCATTTGTTAATTATTTGGGTTCCCCACCAAGTCCACCTTTGGTGCACATGTGTTTATCCCAATTTGATATACTATCTGTGGGGTGATCTGTAGCCCTTCCTGTATTATTTTGTAGCTGGTGCTTTTCCTTTCCCCTTTTTCTGAGCTTGTGGCTGCTTTTCCACATTGGAATTGCTGGTGTGGGCTACTGGGGCAGTTTTTGGCACTTGGTTTGGTGTTGAAGGGTTGTTTTTCCTCCATTCTGCTGTTAAAAGAATCATGTTTTTCTTTTCCATGAATGGATTCCATTCATTGAGTAACTTTCAATTGTTGGGATTTCCCAGGAATTTTCTAACAGTCAGTTCCAAATTCATACAGTTTTCCACAGATCTGCAAGGATCTTGTACTCTTTTTGCTGAATGTATTGTTTTATGCCTTCGGTCTGGCTTTGTAAATGTCCACTGAGGCTTCTTGTGGTGGTGTAAGCTCTTTTTGAACGTAAAACAATATTATGAGCTTCAGAAGGGCACCATTTGCTAGTTTGGGTTTCATTTACTGACCCTTTTTCTTCTGTAACTGATTGTCTTCTGCCTTGTCAGCCTGTGACTCAAAACCAGAGCACAGGCATGACAGCCAAATACCATACACCAATGGTATAGCCAAGATATCACCAGAACATGGAGCTGAGCCAAATTGGCTCAAAAGGTATAAAAAGAAAGAGGAAACTCACCCCTTTCCAAATATACAAGTCCCATCACCATAGGACAAATAATAACAAAGTTAATCCTGCTCAAACCTGTTGCTGAGCCTAAACCTTAATTTTCACCTCTCATCTGAGATACAGGGTAAGAGGCTTAACCCCATCAAATGGATATTCAAAATGAAGCTCTGGGTCAGGGATATCCAATGGTATGAGCCATACTGAGCTAGCACCAGTAGTACAGAAGTTATGGCCAAATTCAGGCCAAATAAGAGTGAATAAAATAGTCATCTCTCCTCTAACTTCTACAGTTTTAGTGTGAAATACCTAAAGTGGGGTCCTTTGGGAAATAGCAAAATCAGGGCTATCTGATGGTGCAATTCATTTCCCCATATCTCATCTAGAACAAAAGCTATAAGGCAAACAAGCCAAATACAGCTTTTTGCCTAAAACATACATATGTACAACAATCTTGTACATGGGATACCTATTCCATATTTAAAGATACCATATCAAATGAGGTACCATTGTTTAGAACAAATACAGGGCTACACACCAATCCAATTTTGAGGTTGATATCTCAAAAACTGACAAAGGTATGGCTGTTTTAAGGTCAAAATCCCTCAGTTTGGCCAATACATGTAAGGTTTGACTATGAAACAATAAGTAAAAATTACTAATATTTTACTTATTGTCCTATTAATGTCCTTATAAATAATAGAAATAAGATAAAAATAATTATAATAATGAATAATTATTATAATTATGGCATAAAAATAATTATATTATTGAATAAATATAATAATATAATTTATATCATGAAAAAAATAATATAATAAATAAATATATTAATATGAGATAATTAATATATTTAAGAGCACTTTATTATTTCTACCAACAAATAATACAGGCGTGAAAAATTGTTTTCTATTAATAAAAAACAATTAATAACAAGAATATTACTAATATTGAAGTTATGAATTAATAAAAATACTATTTATATTAACTATAGAATTATTTAAAGTAATAATAGAGAGAAAATTATTATAATAAGAAGAAATTTCCTACTTTCAATAATTAATATAATAATTTTGACTGAGTTTACGCCAAAAAAATGTAAATACAACTTTTTAAATTGTATGTACAATAAAGTTTAAGAGAAATTACAATTTTTCTTGATTTTATGTGGAGTTGAGGTTTTTAAGAGAATTTCAAACAAAACAGTTAAATAAATGTAATAATCACTTCAAAAATGATTATTATAATAATTTTATCTTTGGTATTTAATAATATAAGAGCTTTATATATAAATAATAAAGAGATTACCTTTTGATTCAAATGCTTTAGTGTTTTGTAAGCATATGAGGGGAAAACAGAACAAAAAGAGCTCTATTTAAAGTGACTAACTTCCTCCTAGAGTCCAGAAGGCTTCTAGTAGACTTTTACTGTTTTTTTCTACTAGAATTGATCAATATTTTAAGTTCTTGTGATGATTACATCATGATCAAACCATCTTACCTCATGATTACGCCATTATTTAGAGTTATCACTATAACTCTAAGTTTTAAGACATCATAGGCTTGGAAGAAGCCTAAACTTCGTGGATTTTCTTAGTATTAACCATATTTTAATAGTATTAATCAGTTGTATCACTTATATGACTGTTAAACTCAAAATAAGATTACAGTGAGTGATCTTAAATGATCAGATTTAAGCTTAAACTTTGATCATTAATAACTTTTAAGTTATACACGCTAAAGTTATTCTGAGAGTTGATTGTGGTAGCTTGGAATGTCCTAATTACACTTCCAAGAGCATTTCATTACATAATCAAAACTCTATTTTTGATGATTTTTCTTTTAACTCATCTTTTCTGTGAAAATATAACAGTTTCAACTTCAAACCATGATTTGAAGGGGTTATACATTGAATATTGTAATACAAAATACATCATTCTTCACATATAAACTAGTAGAATCTGAATGTCTACTCATTTTTAAGTTTGGAGCACTTTCACAACAAAGTGGACAACAGCTCTATTGATTTTAATCAATAATCCATTACAGGTTTTAACCTTGTTTATAGCTTATGAAATAAAGTTCATTTATGTGTTCCTACAGTAATTACGTGGTGAATTTATTTTTGGTCTATCACTCTATCATGTATATTTCAAAAGATATTAGCTCAAATCCTTGAATATATGCATTGACCAAAAAAGTGCATATATTCAGCTTAACTCCCTAAGTATTGACTTTGGAGATTAGCTTCTTAATTGTTTTATGTGTAGAACTCTATGGGGAGCCCAATGGTACAATTTATTTCACATGTTGTTTCATTGGTATTTGAAATAATTAAGGATTCATGTTTTTTATAAGGTGTTATTACTTATAACTCATTAAATATTGACCTTACAGATATGCCATAAAATTGTATATTTGTATTTTACAATTAGGAATACAATGGTGTAATTGAATTCACATGTTTATTCACTGTTATTTGAAATAATTAAGGATTCATGTTTCTTATAAGGTGTTATTACTTATAACTCATCAAATATTGACTTTACAGATATGCCATAAAAATGGTATATGTGTATATTACCATGAGGAATCCAATTTTGTAATTTATTCAACATGTTTATTCATTCTCTTTTAAGTTAAACCAGCTTTTGTGCCTATTTATGGCCGTTTTGTAGTTTTAAGGTAATTGTTTTTAAGGTATACTTATTTTAAATATTTCTTGTGACATTTTTGGGTATGTGGTCATATCTCAAAGGTTCACAATTATGAGGTGTCAAACAGAAAAAGAAGCTTCTTTTTACTCCAATACCTCATAGTTAATTCAATACTGGGGTTCCATACAGGTTCTTTACAGCATTCTACGTGTCATACACCGCAGAATCAGGGTGTGAGGTCCCCAGATGAAAATCTTCACCTTGTATTGGTAAAAACTGCCCAGATGTGGTTTCAAAACCACATATGAGCCCAATACAGGCTATACAGGCCTTTTTTAAACCACAAGAATGTCCTTGATACCAAAAAATCTTCACTTCCTCTACGTGAAAAGCTCTAGCAGCTTTTTCACCCCATTTCAGGATAAAAGGACGCCTTTTCACTGCCAGAAAAGAAATTTCCATCCTGCTCTTAAATTCCTACATAGTACAACTGTCAAAAACAGTTATACTCTTGTAAATAATCAGGTTATACTTTAAATTTGAGTATTGTAGCTCCTCTTTTAGTAATCCAACTGGTAAGACTGCACCCAGGGCTCTAAGCAGTGCTCACCACCATAATGTTATTATAGTAAAGCCTTTATTATCTCATTCTAAAATCTTAAAACCATCAACAAACCTCTTTTTACCATTTTTACCAGCTCACAGTCTTAGTCAAATCTTGTAAATACTATTATACATCTTTATCATAAACTCAGCCTGACATTTTGGGAGCCGGGCCATGTTTTTTTTTACTTTTTGGACCCTATAAGGGAGTTTTTCTCTTATTGTCTTTATTCCAACAAATTTTGTCTTTTTTAGGTGTAATTTTGGAAATAAAAATATATATAATATATATTTTATATATATTTACAGTGGTATATTTGATATACCACCATTTTTTATCTTTTTTAATCATATCGTTGTGTGGTTGATTATAATTTAATCACCACAAGACCCTTAATTCTGGCGTGTTTTACATATCAAAACACTTTAAGCCATTAATAAAGCGCTTTTATAACTAAATAAGGACACCTCTTACGGTAACCTCTTACATACCACTCTTTATCAAATTATACTTGCTAATTAAAAGTTAATCTGTGAGATACTGGCATACAAACAGTGTACCAGATATCTGTACGCTGTATTTCTGATGTGAAACTGTTAATTCAATTACACTGTCATTATACAAGGGCATATTGTAGGAACATACAAGCCTAGGGGCAATTCTTAGATGTGCAAAAAGCATTTTAAGAAGTCTTAACTGACATTAAGCCCTATTTTCCTGTTTTATTTCAGTGGAAGAAAACTACATCCCACTACAAACAAAGTCACAGGCCAACACACCAGTGACACCCTCAGAACCAGAGGGCAGGGAGGGCAAAGGAAAGAGGCATAGTGAAGGCCTCATTACAGCAAAGAAGTGGACACCCATTGCCACTCAGAGGAATAAAAAACCACAAACCTCTGCTTCCATACAAGGTAAACCAACCTGAACAGCTTGTACAGGGAAAATTACCATAATTAACCCAGTTGTAACCTCTAAAGATAAATTGCCCAAATCAGAAGACAACAAATTTGTACAAGGCACAGTCAAAGGTAAATACCCTAAGAGAATAAAGGTTTTGACTGCTTGCAAACACTGATATGTCACCTGTACACCTCAGAAACCTTGGCTTCCAAATGAACCAACCAGAGGAAAGAGAAGGCTTGTCCATAACCAGAAGACCTGGAAGAGGACACCTTGGACACAGTGGTGGATGACAAGACACTGAGGGAAATCATACCCACTCTGACATTCACTTTCCAATTCAACAGGAACCTCAAACCAGAGGACTGTAAACATATGGATCAAGTTCTTCAGCTCCACCAGCTCCTCAAAGATTTCTTTCAATGGATCATGGACAAAAAGAGGTTCAACCTGGCATCTCACTGGGAAGAACTTGGATCAAGTTGCCAGAAGATTTGTCTCAAAGAGATAGACATCAGAGACTTTATGGTAATAACCAAAGGTTGGAGTTCCATCAGGCTGTTCATACTCCTGGAGGTGAGGAAAAACAGGATAAGGGATAATCAAGCCACTATCCAAGCTATAGAAGAACAGCTGACCCAGACAGGGCATACTCAGATTCCTTAATGCTCACAAGGAGCAGACCAAATCAGATCTCCATTGGATTCACACCATTCAGAAACCAACAGATCAGTTGCCAAGAGTCACCATTCTTCACAATTGCAGGAATTTTGCAGGAGAAGACAAGGATACAAGAGCAACAACAAGACCATCTTCAGCCAGAGGAAGGGACAGTCAGACTCAATGATCCAGGAGCTGTTGGATTTGGCGAAAGTAGTGCACAAGAGCCAGAAGTAGCGGTAAATAAATCTTGAATCAGTAGTCCTATTAATAGAAATATTACCCCCACTCAGATTGAACATAATTTTGTCACACCTGAGAGTAACCTAAACAGTGATGCACTGTGGTTACAAATGTCCCGATTTGCTTAGAAAACTCAAAATCAGTTTTCAGAACTCCAAGAAAGCCATGAGGGAATGAAAAAATCAACAGCCTCCATGCAAAAAATTGTCAAAACTCTTTAAGAGGGACATGCTCAGTTGAGCAAGGCCTCTCAAGAGACCAACAAAAGACTGAATATAGTCTTTAAAGAAAAACACCACAGCAATAGGGACAGGGATTGTCTGGATCAAGACATAAAAAAACTTTTTAATGTCTACCATAACATGAAGCCCCAACCACAAGCCCATGTTATGGATAATCCATCTCATCAAGGTGACATCAAACCAGATGCCATGTAGATGAATAAGGCACGATCTCCATCACAATACCAGGATGGGGATAATATGTCTTATTCAGAGAAGGAAACCCCGAAACAGCTTCCTGAAGCCTCAAGCTGGCCCAAATTCTCTGGAACTGGAGAACATGATAATATGGAAATCATAGACTATATTGATGGACTCTTCATTGATGTACCAAGAATTTGCAGACTACTGGATTACTGCTAGACTCAACACAGAATTAAAAGGAAATTCTAGTATATGGTACACAGAAATGAAAGAAATCCATGGCAAAAGATACTGGCCATGGTGGAAGAGTCAAATCATCCAAAAGTACAGAAATGGTACTTGGATATGGCAAAAGACAATGTCATTTGAAAATGACGAATACTCTATGGACAAAGATCGATATTGTAAGGTTTGACTATGAAACAATAAATAAATATTACAAACATTTGACTTATTTTACTATGAATGCCCTTATGAATAATGAATAATAAGGTAAAATGAATTATAATAATTGTGAATTATTATAATTAAGGCCTAAAAACTTATTATATTATGAAATAAATATAATAATAGAATTTATATTATAAAAAAATAATCTAATAAACAAATATATTGGTATATAATAATTAATATATTTATAAGCATTTGATTATTTTTACTAACAAATACTAAAGGCGTAAAAAACTGTTTTTTATAAATAAAAAAGAAAAAAAAATACTATTTATATTAATATAAGAATTATTGAGAATAATAATAAAGAGGAATTATTATAAAAGAGAAAATAACCTACTTTAAACACTTAATATAATAATTTTGAAAGTTTTACGCCAAAATAATGTAAATACAATTTATGCAAACTGTATTCACAAATAAAAATAGACAAATTACAAATATACTCTAATTTCTATGTGGAAATTGAGTTAAAAAGACTTTTGAACAAAAACAATTAAATAATTCATTTAATCATGTCAAGATTGATGATTATAATATGGATTATCTTTGGTCTTTGATAATATAAACGTTTTATATATAAAGAATAGAGAAATTACCTTTTTGTGTGAATTATTCTAGTGTTTTGTAAGCATCAGAGGGGAAAATAGAGTAAAAAGAGCTCTATTTATAGCAAATACCTCCCTTCTAGAGTCCAGGAGGCTTCTAGTAGATGTTTAATGATTCTTTCTACTAGAATTGATAAATAGTTTAAGGTTTAGTGATGATTAAGTCATGATCAAACCATCTTACCTCATCATTACGGCATTATTTAGAGTTATCACTGTAACTCTATGTTTGATGACATCATGGGCTTTGCAGAAGCCTAAGCTTCATGGAGTTTATTAGTATTAATCATAATCTAATAGTATTAATCAGTTTTTTCACCTCTATTACTGTTAAACCTAAAAAGAGATTACAATGACTGATCATAAATGATCAAATTGAAGCTTAAACTTTGATCATTAATAACTTTGAATTTATACAGGCTAAAGCTATTCTGAGAGTGAATTCTGATAGCTTGCAGTGTCTCCATTAGATCTCCAAGAGCATTTCATTACATCATCAAAACTCTATTTTGATGATTTTTCTTGTAACTCATCTTCTCTGTCAAAATTTAATACTCTGAACTTCAAACCATGATTTCAAGGGGTCATACCTTGAATATTATTGTAACAACTACTTCATTCTTCACATATGAACTAGTAGAATCTGCCTTTCTACCCTTTTTCAAGTTTAGACCACTTCCACAACAAAGTGGTCAACAGCTCTATTGATTTTATTCAATAATTCATTACAAGTTTTAACCTTCTTTATGGCTTGTGAAATAAAGTTCTTTTCTGTATTCCTACATTAATTGCGTGGTGACTTTACGTTTGGTTTATCTCTCTATCTTGTATATTCCAAGAGATATTAGGTAAAAACCATGAATATATGCCTTGACCAAAAAGTGCATATATTCAGCTTAATTCATTAAGTATTGACTCTAGAGATTAGCTCTAAGATTGTTTTATGTGTAAAGGTTTATCAAGAATCCAATGGCGCACTTTGTTTCACATGTTGTTTCGTTGGCTTCTGAGATAAATGAGGTTTGGTATCTTCTTTAAGATATTATTACTTATACTTCAGTAACTATTGACTTTTCAGATAAGCCATAAAACTGACATATGTGTATTTTACCAAGAGTGTCACAGGAGCTCTTCTGAATGGAGAGGGCCTGGCGCTCAGTGAACAGACTTACTTATGGAGGCCTCAGAATAAATACTCAATTGATAAGAGTAATGAAATAAGAGAATAAATTCCTAGTCATAAAATAATGAGAATTAAAACATTTGAGAGAAAAACAAAAGCAATAATAAAGAGCCAACCAAAAATAATCCTGTATCACTGTTTCAACCTGTTCAGAAAAGAGAAAAGGATTAATAAAGGATATGGCCACCAGATCTCTACTGAACAGGTGAGGGAAGGCAAAGACTAACTTAATAATTTATAAAATAATATTCATTAATGAGAAATAAAATAATATTAAATAATAAATCCAAGATTTTAATTAACTGGGGGAAAAACCCCCAGGTGGGCAAAAGGGGGCTGGTATATTTGAAAAAGTGCCAGCCTGGAGTTTTAGTGTTGAGAAACCTATATTTGAGATGTAAAACTGTATTGGTGTATCCATTAAAGATATTTGAATCAATACAGGTATTTGCACCTGTATTGAACGCAGGCCTGTATTTGGTGAATCCTGTATTTGTGTTTTGCCTGTATTGAGCTGTATTGAGAATTGGAACTGTATTTGATGAATCTTCCATGAAACCCCTTGCTGATTAGGTGTTGGAAGATTTTCCATTAGTAATGAGTGAAAATGCCCTGCCTGTCTCCATGGCTGTGACAATGAGGAATCTAATGGTGTAATTTATTTCACATGTTTATTCATTAGATTCTGATTTAATTCAGATTTTGTACTTATTTATGGTATTTTATTAATTTTTGAGATAATTATCATAAGTATAATTATTAGACAAATCTTTCTGTGACCTTTTTGGATATGTGGTCATATCTCAAAGGATCACATTCCCTACCATCAAAGAATATTGTACCACAATCTGATATAGATAATGAGGGTATCATCCACAGTCCTACCTCTTCAATATACTTTGTTAGTCTTGAAGCTCAATAATGCTTGATTTTTCTATTCTTTAGGTTTTATTTCATGTCTGAACCTTCTTAATAGTTTATCAGCACTTGTTATATCCTTCTCAAGTAGCCATTCATCTTCTTGAGTTGGATTTATATACCTTACAAGGTATTCTCTTTCTTTTTGATTTCTTGTCCTTCTTTCTTTAAGGACTTTCACAATTTTCTTTTCATTTCCTTCTTCCAAAGGCTTTATTTCAAGTGGGGGTTTATTTCTTAGTGGAAATAATTCCTTGTCACTTGAGCTGTAAGGTTTTATGAGACTTACAGGGAAATTTTGGTGTTTATTCATTAGTTCACCTGTGAGCTCCAAATGCACAGCATTAGGTCCATGAAGTGCTTTTATCATGAATGGTCCTGCAAAGGAATATTTCAATTTATTTGGTCCTCTTATATTATTGAAATTAAGGGTTGATACTAGGACCAAGTCTCCTATTTTGAAGTCAGGTGGTTTATGACTTTTATCCCATCTTTCTTTTTCATATTTGAAAGAATCTTGCATACATCTCTTTGCATGGTGTCTTGCTTTGTCAAGATTATCTTAAAGCTTCTTGCTGTTGGATTTATATCCACTAAGTCCTTTTTGAGGGTATCATAAGGAAGTCTTGAATTCCAACCTCTTTCTAGAATTTCTGGTGTTTTGCCAGTCGCAGAATGGATAGATGTCTTATATGCAAGTTCAAGATCTGGTATTAATGTACACCAATCAAGGGTAAAACCATCAGAATGTTTAAGCTCCAATCCATAAGCACAGAATCCTCTGATCATGTCCTCCAAGGTTTGTATCATTCTTTCTGCTAAACCATCAGTTTGAGGATGGTAAGCTGCTAAGAATGACAATTTTGTCCCAAACAAGTTATGGAGGTTTGTCCATAATGCTTAAGTGAGCTTTGTGTCTCTGTGAGCCTTGAGGTATATTTTACATACCAAAATAGGCCACAATTATCTTACAAATAGAATTCTGAACTATGCATAACCCATAAGTCATGCATATATTCAAAATTCATCATTTTTGATTTCAGAAAAGATGAATCACTTTTTATTGAGTAGGTAAATCCATGGATTTGAGGCCAGATTTGGATTCTACACACAAATTCACCTAGGGTAGCTCCATAGAGTGAATAAGCTCAAATTAACTCTGTGAGGAGGTAATATGGAAAATACTTCAATACCACATAAAAGATCCATGAAGATTTTTGTTTTTCTCTATTTCATGCCAAAAAAATGGGAATGTGAGAAGTCCCATGTTACATATACACCGAGATACACTAAGAATAGTGTTTTTCATGTTTTGGGCACTTAATATTATGGTATTCTTACATGCACGTTTGGTACACCCATAGTGGATATCTCACTTGAAGCTTCAAATTCTATTTTGAGGTAAAAAATAGGCAAGGGAGACAAAAGAGATCAAAGAGAGCCAGAGTGTGAGCCTTAGAGGTAATTTCTGTGAACCTTTGAGATATGACCACATACCCAATGAGGTCACAAGAAAGACTCAGAATAATTATACCTTTAAGGTAATTATACTAGAATTACTTAGAATAATTATATATTAAAATAATTACTTTTAAAAAAAAAATACCATAAATTGGTACAAAAATTGGTTTAAATTAAAAACTAATGAATTAACATGTCAAATAAATTATACCATTGGATTCCCTATGGTAAAATACACATATACCATTTTTATGGCATATCTGTAAAGTCAATATTTAATGAGTTATAAGGAATAATACCCTATAAAAACCATAAATCCTTATTTATTTCAAGAACCAATAAAACAACATGTAAAATAAATTGTACCATCGGATTCCCCATGAAGATTCACACATAAAACAATTAATGAGCTAACTTCCAAAGTTAATACTTAAGGAATTAACTTGAATATATGCACTTTCTTGGTCAACGCATATATTCAAGGATCATAGCTAATATCTCTTAAACTATACAAGCTGGAGTGATGAACCAAAAATAAAGCTACCACGCAATTACTGTAAGAACACAGATATAAGCTTTATTTTACAAATTATAATCAACGTTAAAACCTATGATGAAATATTGATAAAAATCAACAGAAATGTTGACCACTTTGTTGTGAAAGTGGTCCAAACTTAAAAAAAAGTACACAGTTGGATTCTACTAGTTTATTTTTGAATAATGATGTAATTTCCATTATTAAAATTCAGGGTACAACCCCTTGAAATCATGGTTTGAAGTTTAAAATATTGAATTTTGACAGAAAAGATGAGTTACAAGAAAAAATAATCAAAATTAGAGTTTTGATGATGTAATGAAAAGCTCTTGGCAGCATAATGAGGTTATGTCAGGCTATCAGAATTCACTCTCTGAATTGCTGTAGCGTGTAAAACTCAAAAGGTATTAAAGATCAAAGTTTGAGCTTAAATTGAGCAGTTATGATCACCTACTGTAACCTTAAATTAAGTTTAACAGTCATATGAGTGATACAATTGGTGAATACTATTAGTTTATGATTAAAACTAATAAAATCCACGAAATTTGGGGTTCTGCCAAGCCTCTGAGGTCATCAAGATTAGAGTTATAGTGATAACTCTAAATAATGGTGTAATTGTAAGATGTGACTATGAAACTGATGATAATATTACTATTAATCAACAGTACTATGTCTGTTCTTATGAAATATAATAATAAAAAAATTATTATAACCACAATTAAATAATTATAAAATTATTTCTTTCACGTGTTATACACTACTAGTGATTATAACAGTGAGCAGTAATTGTCTACAAGAATCAATTACAAGAAGAATTTAATAATAAAAACTTCTTTTATTAAAATAATAAAATTATTTTAATATATAATTATCTTTTAAAAGAATAATTATAAAGAAAATTCTTGAAGAAAACTATTACTAGAGAAAAACTTTAAGAATTAAAGATAAATGACTCACTAATACTCCAAAGAACTTATTGATAGATAAAAGTAGAGAAATTTGACGTGGAATTGTGGATTTAAGGGATCAAAAGGATTTATAACAGTATTACAACAATATATAGTTGGATTCTATGATTTCACGTCTTTCTGGTTGATTGTGAAAGATTTAAAACACTTAAGAATAGCTGTAACTAATACTTACTTGTTGGTAATAATGATTTAATAAATTGATAAGATGATTATGTGGAAAAAACAGAAAGAGGAGGCCTCTTTTAAGTAAACAACCGCTCACAGAGGCGTGCCATGGAGCAAACTGAAAAACCAGTGAGTGAGAAAACAATAAACCCTTTTGGTTTATTGATTGCATCATTATTTGTCACATAACATTATCATAATTACTTATTTGATGCTCTTACATGACTACTAATCCCAATATGGTTAAGAAGAAAACGAGTAACACTTGTAAATCTTCTTTTATTCTAAAATAATCATTGATTTCTCAAAGTTATCAATGTTATTGCCAATTTCATCACAGGTTGTAATTACTATGAATTTTTGAAGATTCAGTGTTTCACGTAGAATAACCAAAAATGGACTGTAAGTAAAACTTTTAACTTTACTAGTAAAACTGAAATTCTTTTTGGTTGTACCATAGATAATACAGTTCTCCTTTAGTCTTGAAAGCTTCAGAAAGATTCATTAAGAATTGTATTTTTAATGAATTTTTGAAGTTTTTACCTCATTTCTACGTAGAATTGCAAATAGCAGTGTTTTGCTGGTTGCTATGAGGTAAATCAATGAATATGGGTCCCAAAAGGGTTTTAATTACTCTTTTGGGGTTTATCCATGGAAAGTCATTAGTAATTGACATGGTTACAGGAGTGTAAGTAGCTCATTACCTCCTTGGCACGTCAAAATAGCAGGTTATTTGCTATTTTCATATGATTACAGTAGGTGTAACTTGGTAACCAAGTTCCCAAAGAGTTTTGGTTTACCAATTGGGCCAAAATGAGCCATGGATCCATGCTCTGGAGCTATCCACGCCTCTGAGGCCTCAGAAGTTGGGTACCCTGGCTCTCTTTGATGTCTTTTGTCCCCCTTGCCTATTTTTTACGTCAAAATAGTAATTTAAGCTTCAAGTGAGATATCCACTATGGGTGTACCAAACGTCCATGTAAGAATACCATGATATTAAGTGCTCAAAACATGCATAACACTATTCTTAGTGTATATGTAACATGGGATTTCTCACTTTCCCATTATTTTGGCTAAAAATCAAGAAAAACTAAATTTTCAAGGATCTTTTATGTGGTATTAATGATGTGGTATTGAAGTATTTTCCATTTTACCACCTCAAATACTTAAATTGAGCTTATTCACTCTATGGAGCTACCCTAGGTGAATTTTTGTGTAGAATCCAAATCTGGTCTTAAATCCATTGATTTACTTACTCAATAAAAAGTTTTTCATCTTTTCTGAAATTGAAAATGATGAATTTTGGATATATGCATGACTTATGAGTTGTGCATAATTCAAAATTTCTTTTTAAGATAATTGTGGCCTATTTGGGTATCTAAAATATACCTCAAGGCTCACAGTAATAATGATGTAATATGGTTTGATCATGATGTAATCATCCTCAAACCTTAAAATATTGATCAATTCCAGTGGATATGATCAGTACACGTCTACTAGAAGCCTGTTGGACTCTAGGAGGGAGTTATTTACTATAAATAGAGCTCTTTTTACTCTGTTTTCCCCTCAGACGCATCAAAAACATTAAATCAATTAAACCAAAGGTAATTTCTTTATTATTTATATATAAAACTATTTTATTATTAAAGACCAAAGACCACCTTGTTATAATCATCTATTTTGACGTGATTAAATCATTTATTTAATTGTTTTTGTTAAAAATCTCTCTAAAAACTCATTTCCACGTAAAAAATCAAGAATATTAGTAATTTTTCTTTATTTTTATTGTAAACCAATTTGAAAAGGTTGTATTTATATTTTTTGGCGTAAAATATTTCAAAATTATTATATTAAGTGTTAAAAGTAGGTTATTTTCTCTTATTATAATAATTTTCTCTTTATTATTATTTTAATAATTCTTTAATTAATATAAATAGTATTTATATTAATTTATAACTTTGATATTGGTAATATGGATGTTATTAATTGTTTTTTATTAATAAAAAACAATTTTTTACGCCTTTATTATTTGTTTGTAAAAATAATAAAGAGCCATTAAATATATTAATTATTTTATATTAATATATTTATCTTTATTATATTATATTTTATTATATAAATTATATTATTATATTTATTTAATAATATAACTATTTTACGCCACAATTATAATAATTCTTTATTATTATAATTATTTTATCTTATTTATTTCATTCAGAAGGACATTCGTAGTACAATAAGTAAAATATTAGTAATTTTTACTTATTGTTTCATAGTCAAACCTTACAATTTCATATACCCAAAAGACCACAAATACAAAATTAACATATAAATATAAATAAAATAAATTTATTTATATTACTAAAATGAAAATAAAAATATAAATATAAAATTATATTCTAAATTAAAAATTTAATTAAAGTTTAAAAATAAAATTACATTAAATTTTGAAATTGTAAAATTACATTTATACTTGAAAAAACTAAGTAAAAATAAATTTTTAAGAAAATTGTAAAAAAATTGAATAAATTTGGAAAAAAGTTAAATAAAAATTGTTATAACTTTTTATCCAATAAATAAACATATAAAAATTCTTTCACCATTGGATTCCTCATAAAAAATCAGGTGGGGTCACCTCTGAGTGAAAATTTTGTCACTCAACTCTAAATAAGCTTAAATTAAGTTTTTAGTACTTTCTGTATGAAAATTGAAAATCCTCAAAAGTTTAATTTAATTCGCATCGCATGTAGTGTTAATCAACCAAAATTGTGTTAAAATTGAGGTGTTGTGTATATCTTAGAAGTTATGAGGAATTAAAGTATTTTCAATTGAATTCAATTGAAATGTCAAAATGTGCGCGTGTATTACATAAGGGAACTTTGATTTACATATGAGGTATCAATTTTTACTGTATTGAACTGTACAACTAAGTTGAATTACATATGTAAACTATAAGTATAATACATGATGAGGAATTAAAGGAAAAATAAATTGGAAAGATTAAATTTGGGGGGGAAAAGGAACTCCAGCTCTAAGGGGGAGCTAGACCGCCAAAATCCTTTCTGACAGGTGTGTGGTGTTAAAATTCACGCCAAAGCTCATTACCTTTGGCCTGGAATTGAGTTACAGGGTCTGTGGACTCAATTGAAATAATATTTCTTACTATTTTTAATTGATTTTTACCTTATACAAATTTTGAGGACAGGAAGTGTACTTGATTTTTAATCAAAGTTTCATATCCACACCTTACTTTAGGTGCCCCAGCTGTGATATTTTACCTGTGACATATTTTTTTTACTCTTTTCAAATCTTTCTTCTTATAAGGAAAAATTTAAAAACATATAAAAAATACTTATAATTCAAAAAATCAATAAAAAAGATTATTTTTTCAATATTATAAGTGAGGCTTATATTTGGATTTCTTTTTTGAAATATCCTTTTTTTAGTTAATTAATTGGTTTTTTCATTAATTTGAGTGTCTGACAATGTGGTAAGACAAGAAAATATTGAAACAGCCTGAACAGTAACCAGCATTATTCCTGCCAGTACTGTTAATTCTGATCATAATAGTAATATTATTGTGACTCAGTATATTCAACAAGAGCCAATTTCTTCTGAATTAGTCAACTTGGAAATAGGTAATACTCTTCAGAAAGCCAAAGATTTGGCCAATAGTCAGTTTTTTGACATAAAATTACTATTTGAAGCCTTTTTAACCATAATTAAGCCTTCAACCAGGTCATGAGCCAGCTATAACCCCTTAAGCAGCTCCCAGAAAGGTAATAGACGTGACTTTGGCAGAGGCCAATCAGGTACAGAAGGAAAAGGGTCAGTTGATGACTTCCAAAAAACTAAAATGGGTTGTTCTGAAGCTGATAATACCATTTTACCTTCAAAAAGAGCTGACACTTCCACAAACTGCCTCAGTGGACATATACAAAGCCAGTCACAGTGTATACAACAATGCACTTCAGTTAAAGGAGTACCAGATCCTTGCAGACCTGTGGAAGAATTTCATGAATTCTTACCTGACTGTGAGAAATTTCCTGGGCCATCCCAATACTTGCAAATTGCTCAATGAAAGGCATCCATTGATGGAGAAGAAAAACATGATGCTTTCAACACTAGAATGGAGGAAAAACAACCCTCCACCACCCAAACCAGTGCCAAAAACAGCCCCAGTGGCCTACAGCCAGGGCTACAGAATCCCAAATATTCAACTGGATGCCATGGAAAATGTATTTCAGATGGCCAGAACCATGATGGAATTGCAAAAGAAGGAGGAAGCCAGATGAAAATTTCAAAAATGATTTCTGATACTTTTTATTGTATTCCAGAGTTGTATAAAGCTATTTCTGACGTAAAACATCATTTTTCTGGTAAAAATACATCAATTTGTGACAATCATTAAACAAATAACTTTAGTCTGAGCCAAATAAATGATACACTTAAATGCTTTGAAAGAGTTTTAAGAACAATCAAAACTTCCAATAATGATAATTCTCTTGGCATTAAGATAAATGAACAATCTGCCATTATTAAAGAATTAACACACAAATATTCTAAATTCAATATTGATGACATAATTGAAACAAGAATAAAACAAGCGATAAACACTATCAAAGAAGATAATAAAAAAGCTGTTGATGATATTTCAAAATAATTTGCTGAAGTAAAGACAAATATAGTTGCCCTGAAAAAGCATTTAGATACCTCAAGAGAGGAAATATCAAAATTAACAATAAAGTTAAATGAAGTTATATCTGTAATACTAAACAAACAGAATTATGGAATGAGCTAACATATAAAGAGGATGATCATGAAAAGAATGTCATAAACTCTATATAAAACTTGCAACATGAATTAATAAATTCAAAAAGGTGTAACAACAGTAAAATGAATGATATTGAACAACTGCTAAACACTTTACCAAGAATGTCTACACCTCTGAATCAAAAGGAAGATGCAAGAATTCCCAATCCACAAGTATTGGATATTGAAAATTCGTAATTAAAAAATGAATCTTCTGTTTCTTTTCATACCTTAGAACCATCAATGGGCCAAGCACTCTTGAAAGAAGTTCCAAAACTTAAAGAATGGCCTCACTTCAGTGGTGAAGGTGAGTATGACCATATGGAACTCATTAGAGGTATTGAAATGATCAAAGAGGATTTTGAATTACCAGACAGGTTGGTAACAGCCAGATTTAACACCTTGTTTATCAAATCAGCTCACAGATGGTACATGAAGATAAGACAAGCACATGGACACCAGAGTTGGACTTGGTTGAAAACCCAAATCATTAACAAATGGACAAATGACTCCTGGAGGTTTCAAGTTGAAACAGCCTTTTCATCTGCCAAATTTAATGCTGCTAAAGACAAAGCTTTACCATGGTTTTGCCAACAAAAAGACAAATTAACAGCATTATATCCTGACATGTCAGAATTTATGATCCATAGAGAAATTCTGAGGCAACATGGAGGTGACTTAGAGAATGCTATCAAAAGCAGGAATACTGAACAATCTTCAGCAAAGGATATTATCAATATATTAGAAGAAGTAACCACCAGAACCAAAATTGGTGCTAGTAGGGTGAATCTCAAAACAAGGTTCAATACACGTTGGAAAGATTCTGTGGACAAAACCCCAACAAAAATTCTAATAATATTAAGTTTAAATCTTCAGATACAGTCAGAAAGTGCCATATTTGCCAAAGCACCACCCATTTAGCCAATACATGTCCAAAGAAGGGGAAAATAAATGAAATTGATATTGAAAAGGAACCTGATGTTGAAAAATATGACATAATTGAAGACAATTCAGATGATAAGTCATCAATGTTTTCTGAATCTTCAAAAGATATAGAAAATATCAATGCCACTTTTGACATCATGGAATCTTATTCCCACTTGCCCCAATTGAGCAATGGGCAACTTGATCTATCAAACGTTCAAGATGCACAACTTATGAAAACAAACCCAAACAGGGGGAAAGGTTATACAGCTTATGACTCCTGTATAACAGAAGTGGTGATTGACAACAATGCACACCAAACTTTTGCTTGACCCAGGAGCCTTCCGCTCTTGTGTTGGATAAACCTTTCTTAAGACTTGTGTACCGAATTTTGAAGACCAATTGTTACCAATTGATGGTATAAAATTCAATAGTGCAAGTAATCCAATGAAAGCATTAGGAATTTTAGAGACCCATGTCATATTCCCACACATAAGTGGGAATTTAAGAATCACAGTTGAATTTGTTGTTATGGAAGATTGCTCTAGTACCCATTTTATATTGGGAAATGACTATTTAATCATGTATGGGATAGATTTGCATAACAACAAAGACAGATACTTTACTATTGGAGACAATAAGTGCCAAAAATTTGCCTTTTTATCATTTAAAAGACAAATTACAGTAAACAAAGTATCACCAGTCAACTTATAGTTAGAAAAATTCAAGTCTGAACAGTTAAATGAGGCTGAAATAAGCCTTCATATGACTGATAACCAAGAAAATGAACTTTCCTCCCTTTTGTATGACCACAGAGAAGCATTTGCTTCAGAAAAAGAACCTCTAGGAGCAATTATTGGTCATGAAGTTGACATCATTATTAACATTGAGAGACCTTATTCCCCACTCTTAAGAAGACCTTCATATCCAGCAAGTCCAAAATCAAGAGAAGCTCTAGAAATTCATATCAGAGCACTTCTGGACCTTGGTGTAGCAAGAAAGGTAGGCCACAATGAAGAAGTAGAAATAACTACACCAGTCATAGTGGCATGGCATAATGGAAAATCTAGAATGGTTGGGGAATTTAGAGCTCTGAACACTTACACTGTTCCAGACAGATACCCAATACCAAAAATCCAAATTGCCCTTACTCAAATATCTCAAGCAGTGTATATAACCACTATGGATGCCCGTGAAGGATTCCATCAAAATGTGGTGACACCAAGAGCAAGAAAATACTTGAGAATTATTGTTCATTGTGGAGTGTATGAATACTTGAGGATGCCCTTTGTTATCAAAAATGCACCTTCACACTTCCAAAGAATGATGAATGAAATCTTCCCTTAAGAGCTTTCAGAGGGATGGTTAATCATTTACATTGATGACATTATTGTCTGTTCCAAAACTTGGGAGGAGCACATGTACAGATTGTCCAGAGCTTTGACAAAAATTCAATCAGTAAACATGAAAATCTCCCTGAAAAACTGTCATTTTGGATTTAAAGAACTTAAAGCACTAGGACATGTTGTATCTGGTTTGTCCCTTGGAATTGACAAAAGCAAATTTGCAGCAGTATTGCTAAAGTTCATTCCTCAGAATAAGAAGAAAATTCAGTCATTCTTCAGTTTTTAAGGATATTGCAGGCAACACATTGAAGATTTTGCATCCATAGGAAGAACACTTTATAAATTGTGTGACAAAGACACAGTATTTGAAATGACTGTTGACAGAGTCAAAGCTTTTGAGTCCTTAAGAGAATCCTTGATCACTGCTCCACTCTTAATGATGCCAGAATTTAAATTGCCTTTCAAATTTATATTGATGCATCAGGGGATGGACTGGGTGCTGCACTTCACCAAGTTCAGATCATAAATGATAAACCTGTAGAAGGACCCATATGTTTCATATCCAGGCAAATAAAACCAACTGAAGCCAGATATGGGGCAAGTCAAATGGAATGTCTATGCCTTGTCTGGGCCTTGGAGAAATTGAACTACTTCTCAGAGGGATGTGTTTTTGAGGTGAGAACAGATTGTACAGCTGTCAAATTACTTTTAAATACGAAAACACCCAACAGGCATATGCTCAGATGGCAAATAGCCATACAAGAATACAGGGGCAATATGACTATTGTTCATAAGGATGGGAATATTCATAAGAATTCAGATGGACTGAGAGGATGGCCATTACAAAATGATATTGATAATCCTACTTATGTTCCAGAAGAAGCTTCACCACAGATCCCAATAGAAGGAATAAGTGTTACATACTTGAACACCACCTTCTTTGAAGAAGTCAGAAATAGCTACACTCAAGATAAGAATTGTAGCATCTTATGCCAATTACTTAACAAAGACAGTAAAGAAAACTCTCTAATACATGCCTTGGATGAAGTATGGAAAAAATGTTATAATGAAGGAAGATTTCACCTACTGGATGGTATAATTTACCACAGGACGAAGCACACATGTGTCATGACAGTTGTAGACAGGTCATTAATTAATCTTGTACTAAAAGAATGCCATGATAGCCCCTTTTCAGGACATCTATCTGAAGACAGAACAAGAGAGAAAGTAAAGACCTGCATATGGTGGCCAATGTGGCAGAACAATGTTGCAGAGTATTGCAAGACCTGTGACAGATGCCAAAAGGCAAATAAATCCACTGGCAAGAGACTTTCAAATATGATAAAAATCCAAGAACCAAGAAGACCTTGGGAAATTGTCCATATGGATTGGGTAACTGGCCTACCACCAGGAGGTGACAGAAGCTATAATGCTTGCCTAGTAATTGTGGCCAGATTCAGTAAAACTCCAATCTTTTTACCATTTCACAAGGATGATACAGCCATGGATACAGCTCTTCTGATATGGAATAGAGTAGTGTCATGGACTTGGATATTTACAAATATCATTAGCAATAGGGATCCCAAATTCACTTCATCACTATGGACAAATGTTCACCAATTATTTGGCACTAAACTGTCTTTCTCTACAGCCTACCACCCACAAACTGATGGCCTGGCTGAAAGGATGATCCAAAACTTATGGACATGGTAAGAAGATTTTGTGCATATGGCCTTGAATTTAGAGATAGTGATGGTTTCACCCATGATTGGTGTACTATTCTACCTGCACTGGAGCTGGCATACAAAACCTCCATTCATGCCAGTACCAATGAGACTCCTGCTATTTTGGAAAAAGGATGGAATCCCAAATCAACCCAGGATTCTTTCAGGGAAGATTTGGTTGAAATACATCCTACAGCTGCCAGCTTCAAAGGAATGCTAGACAGAGCCAGAAAGCATGCTGTAAAATGCATGGAAGACTCATTTGCATATGCTAAAGATAAATGGGACAAATCTCATGCCACTCCAGATTTCAAGGTAGGGGATTTAGTACTAGTATCCACCACCAACTTCAATAACATCAAAGGATGTAAAAGGCTCAAAGACTACTTTTTAGGACCTTTTTTTATTAAAGCCCTCCATGGAGAAAATGCTGTTGAAGTACAATTATCTGAATAACTTAGTAATAGGCATCCTACATTTCCAGTGATCTTGGTAAAACCATATACATCTAGTGATTCTGAAAAATTTTCCCTGAAGAATAGAATTCCCCAAGATATAACTCCTATTAAGACATCTGGTACTAAGAAAATTATAAAAGTTCTTAAAGAAAGAAAATTAAGAACTAAGAAAGTGAGGGAATACCTTGTTAGGTACAGTGACCCAACTCGTGAAGATGAATGGTTAGAAGAAAAAGATATACCAGAATCTACCAAACTCCTCAGGAGATTCAGACACACTAGAAATACCAATATTACAAAGTAATATTCTTTTTTTAGGGGGAGGGAATGAGAGCGTTGGAGGTAATTTCATATACCCAAAAGACCACTACTACAACATTAACATACAAACATAAAAAAAAAAAAATTAAGTTATATTATTACAATGAAAATCAAAATATAAATATAAAATTATAATCACAATTCAAATTTCAATTACAATTTAAAAATAAAATTACATTAAATTTTGAAATTGTAAAATTACATTTATACTTGAAAAAATTAAGTAAAAATGAATTTTCAACAAAATTGTAAAAAAAATAAACAAATTTGGAAAAAAGTTAAATAAAAATTATTATAACTTTTTATCCAATAAAAAAACATATAAAAATTATTTCACCATTGCATTCCTCATAAAAAATTGGGCGGGGTCACCTCTGAGTGAAAATTTTGTAACTCAACTCTAAATAAGCTTAAATTAAGTTTTTAGTATTTTCTGTATGAAAATTGAAAATCCTCAAAACTTTAATTCAACTCACATCACATATAATGTTAATCACCAAAATTTTGTTAAAATTGAGGTGTTGTGTATATTTTAGAAGTTATGAGGAATTAAAGTATTTTCAATTGAATTCAATTGAAATGTCACAATGTGCGCGTGTATTACATAAGTGAACTTTGATTTACATATGAGGTATCAATTTTTACTGTATTGAACTGTACGACTCAATTGAATTACATATGTAGACTATAAGTATAATTCATGATGAGGAATTAAAGGAAAAATAAATTGGAAAGATTAAATTTGGGGGGGAAAAGGAACTCCAGCTCTAAGGGGGAGCTAGACCCCCAAAATCCTTTCTCCCAGGCGTGTGGTGTTAAAATTCACATAAAAGTTAATCACCTTTTGCCTGCAATTGAGTTACAGGGTCCTTGGACTCAATTGATGATGAGGTTTTGATACCAACTGGGGTAGTTTCAGCTGTTTCCAAGAGGGTAAAACTACCCTTAGGTAAAAAAAATCATAGTAAAAAACAGTTTCAACTGGTTTCTACGTCTCTTGCACACATTCTGACGTGTTTTGAAGGCTCTAGACCAGGTATTGCTATAGTAATGGCTGATTTAAGGGTATCAAATGGCTAAAAAAGCCTAAAAATGGCTTAAACCAGCCTTTTTTTGGTCTAAACCAGGGTTAAATGATTCCATAATTGACTCTTCTGTTGTCATACTGTTTTTCACGACTAACAAGAGTAAATGTTACTTCTGGAGTAAGGAAATTGATGGCTATAAAAGAATGTCTTCTTTGCCCCACTTTTCTCTTCATGTTAGAATCTTTTCCTTTTATTAATTAGTTTAAACACTGTTAAACCAATCAATAAGAGATTCCAACCTCCATTTTTAAATCATTTTAATCCTTTTAATCACGTGAAAAAATCATTCTAATCATTGTTTGTAACTCTTATAATCATTTTTACACCTCAACCACCCCAAAAGTGAATTAAAGCATCTTTCATCAGTGTAAACTTTGTCACTTTGTTTCCAAATTCACTCTGGTCACTTTTGGGCGTGTTTTCTCTTTAATATTCTTTTTAAAGACTTTGTTATTTAATTGATTTCTTGCAGTTCTTTGCTCAATTAATTCCAATTGAAATTGCTCTCGAAGAAAGTTCTTTTGTATAGTATTTTTGGATAAAGTTTTATTGTTGGTAAAACAATAAATCTTTATTGTAAGATGTGACTATGAAACTGATGATAATATTACTATTAATCAACAGTACTATGTCTGTTCTTATGAAATATAATAATAAAATATTATTATAACCACAATTAAATAATTAAAAAATTATTTCTTTCACGTGTTAAGCACTACTAGTGATTTTAACAGTGAGCAAGTAATTGTCTACAAGAATCAATTACAAGAAGAATTTAATAATAAAAACTTCTTTATTAAAATAATAAAATTATTTTAATATATAATTATCTTTTGCAAGAATAATTATAAAGATAATTCTTGAAGAAACTATTACTAGAGAAAAACTTTAAGAATTAAAGATAAATGACTCACTAATACTCCAAAGAACTTATTGATAATAAAAGTAGAGAAATTTGACGTGGAATTGTGGATTTAAGGGATCAAAAGGATTTATAACAGTATTACAACAATATATAGTTGGATTCTATGATTTCACGTCTTTCTGATTGATTCTGAAAGAATTAAAACACTTAAGAATAGTTGAACTAATACTTACTTGTTGGTAATAAAGATTAATAAATTGATAAGATGATGATACGGAAAAAACAGCAAGAATAGGCTTCTTTTAAGTCAACAACAGCTCACAGAGGCGTGCCATGGAGCAAACTGAAAAACCAGTGAGTGAGAAAACAATAAACCTTTTTGGATTATTGATTGCATCATCTGTTGTCATGTAAGATTATCATAATTACTTAATTGATGCTTTTACGTGACTACCAACCCCAATATGGTTAAGAATAAAAGGAGTAACACTTGTAAATCTTCTTTTATTCTAAAATAATCATTGATTTCTCAAAGTTATCAATGTTATTGCCAATTTCATCACAGGTTGTAATTACTGTGAATTTTTGAAGATTCAGTGTTTCACGTAGAATATCCAAAATTGGACTGTAAGTAAAACTTTTAATTTTACTAGTAAAACTGTAATTCTTTTTGGTTATACCATAGATAATACAGTTCTCCTTTAGTCCTGAAAGTTTCAGAAAGATTCATTAAGAATTGTATTTTTAATGAATTTTTGAAGGTTTTACCTCATTTCTACGTAGAATTGCAAATAGCAGTGTTTTGCTGGTTGCTATGAGGTAAATCAATGAATATGGGTCCCAAAAGGGTTTTAATTACTCTTTTGGGGTTTATCCATGGAAAGTCATTAGTAATTGACATGGTTACAGGAGTGTAAGTAGCTCATTACCTCCTTGGCACGTCAAAATAGCAGGTTATTTGCTATTTTCTGATGTTTTACAGTAGTTGTAACTTGGTAACCAAGTTCCCAAAGAGTTTTAGTTTACCAATTGGGCCAAGATGAGCCATGGATCCATGCTCTGGAGCTATCCACGCCTCTGAGGCCTCAGAAGTTGGGTACCCTGGCTCTCTTTGATGTCTTTTGTCCCCCTTGCCTATTTTTTACATCAAAATAGTAATTTAAGCTTAAAGTGAGATATCCACTATGGGTGTACCAAAAGTCCATGTAAGAATACCATGATATTAAGTGCTCAAAACATGCATAACACTATTCTTAGTGTATATGTAACATGGGATTTCTCACTTTCCCATTATTTTGGCTAAAAATCAAGAAAAACAAAAATTTTCACGGATCTTTTATGTGGTATTAATGATGTGGTATTGAAGTATTTTCCATTTTACCACCTCAAATACTTAAATTGAGCTTATTCACTCTATGGAGCTACCCTAGGTGAATTTTTGTGTAGAATCCAAATCTGGTCTTAAATCCATGGATTTACTTACTCAATAAAAAGTTATTCATCTTTTCTGAAATTGAAAATGATGAATTTTGGATATATGCATGACTTATGAGTTTTGCATAATTCAAAATTTCTTTTTAAGATAATTGTGGCCTATTTGGGTATGTAAAATATACCTCAAGGCTCACATTCCCTCCCACCAAAAAATAAAATTGTACTACAATTTTATTAGTGGTAAAAAGAATAAGGCCCCAAAACGGGGTTAATGTCCACTGTCCAACCTCTTCACATTACTCAGATCAAGTAATTTAAAGCACATTTATAGACATATTCAGGCTTGTGGCCTTCTTTCATGTCTAAATCTTCTTAAGAGTTTATCTGAGTCAGGTATTTCTGATTCTGCCATCCATTCATCTTCATGTACTGGATTTCTATATCTGACAAGATATTCTCTTTGATTTTTACCCCTAAGTCTCCTTTCTTTAATGACTTTCTTTATCTTTCTGTCTTCATTCTGTTCCACAGGGGGCACAGTTAAAGGAGTTGGGTTCCTTAAAGGAAACAATTCTTTGTCAGCTGGTTGATAAGGTTTTATCAGGCTGACTGGAAATGTGGGGTGTTTATTTTCCAATTCACCACTCAATTCCACTTGAACTGCATTGGTTCCATGTAAGGCAACAATAACAAAAGGTCCTACATAAGAATCTTTAAGTTTCTTTGGGCCTTTGATATTATTAAAATTCAAGGTTGAAACTAGAACTAAGTCCCCTACTTTGAAGTCTGGTACTTTATGACTCTTGTCCCACTTCTGTTTTGCATAATCAAAAGCATCATCCATACTTTGTTTTGCATGGTGTTTTACTTTATCAAGCATTAATTTGAAGCTGGAAGCTGTAGGATGAATGTCAATCAAGTCTTTCCTCAGTGTGTCTGCTGGGAGTCTTGGATTCCATCCTTTTTCTAACATAGCAGGAGTTTGTCCTGTGGAAGAATGGACTGATGTCTTGTATGCCAGTTCTAATGCAGGTATCAGAGTGCACCAGTCATGGGTAAAGCCATCTGAGTCTTTAAATTCTAATCCATAGGCACAAAATCTCCTGATCATGTCTTCTAAAGTTTGAATCATCCTCTCTGCTAGCCCATCTGTTTGAGGGTGATATGCTGTAGAGAATGATAACTTAGTCCCAAACAATCTATGAAGATTGGTCCAAAGTGCAGATGTGAACTTGGGGTCTCTGTCACTTATGATATTCTTAAATAACCCTGTATGAGAAATAACTCTACCCCATAAAAGAAGAGCTGTATCCATAGCAGTGTCATCTTTATGACATGGTAAGAATATGGGAGTTTTGCTATATCTGTCTACAATGACTAAACAAGCATTATAACTTTTGTCACCACTTGGAGGAAGTGCTGTGACCCAATCCATGTGAACAACTTCCCAAGGGGATTTTGGTTCTTGAATATGGATCATTAATCCAAATTTCTTGCCTGTACTCCTGTTTGCTTTTTGGCATCTATCACAGGTATGGCAATATTCAATGGTTTCTTTTCTCCAAGATGGCCACCATGCACAGTTCTTCACCTTTTCAAGTGTTCTGTCTTCTGATAGGTGTCCAGAGTAAATGCTATCATGGCATTCATGAAGAATGGTATTGATGAGTAATCTACTACACAATGTCATCACACAAGAATGTTTTGTTCTATGGTAAATAATCCCATCAAACAAGTGAAATCTTCCTTCAGAATAGGAATTTTTCCAAACTTCATCTAGTGTATTGACCAAAGATGTGTCTTTGCAGTCTTTATCCAATAAAGAAGTCAAGATATGGCAATTCTTGTCTTGTTTATAAGACTCTCTGACCTCTTCAAAGAATTCAGTCCCAATATCAGTTATGTTAATCCCTTCAATTGGAATCTGTGGTTCAGCTTCCAAAGGTACATAAGCTGGGTTATCAGGAGTGTTGGCTAAAGCCCATCTACTAAGTCCATCAGCATTTTTGTGAATGTTTCCTGCTTTATGAACTATAGTCATGTTTCCTCTATATTCTTGAATGGCTATTTGCCATCTCAACATATGTCTGTTGGGAGTTTTCATGTTAAGAAGTGATTTCACGGCATTACAGTCAGTTATCACTTCAAAAACACTGCCATCAAGGTAATAGTGTAATTTCTCAAGTGCCCATACCAAACATAAGCACTCCATTTGGCTTGCACCATATCTGGCTTCTGTTGGTTTGATTTGTCTTGAGATATAACAAACTGGTCCTTCTGTAGGTTTGTCATCAATAATTTGGACTTGGTGTAGGGCTGCCCCTAATCCATCCCCACATGCATCAATGTACAATTTAAAAGGAATATTCCAGTCAGGCATGAGGAGTAAAGGTGCTTCTGTAAGGGCTTTCTTTATCTTCTCATAAGCTTTAATTCTTTCCTGTGTCATTTCAAATACAGTCTGTTGATCACAGATTCTATAAAGTGACTTGGCTAGAATTGCAAAATCTTTCAAGTGTTGCCTATAGTAACTAGCAAATCCAAGAAAAGACATCATTTCTTTTTTATTCTGGGGTATTGGCTTAAGTAACACTGCTGCTACTTTATTCTTGTCAATACCCAAGCTCAAACCAGAGACAACATGTCCTAATGCTTTGAGTTCTTCAAAACCAAAATTGCATTTCTTAAGTGAAATTTTCATGTTCACTTCTGCAACTTTATGAAGTACTCTTGCAAGTCTTTCAAGGTGCAAAGACCATGAGTCAGAACATATAATAATATCATCAATATAAATGATAAGCCATCCTTCAGACAATTCTGTGGGGAAGATGGTATTCATCATTCTTTGATAATGAGATGGAGCATTTTTAATGCCAAATGGCATTCTAAGATACTCATAAATACCACAGTGAGTGATAATTCTAAGTAATTTCCTAGCTTTAGGCGTCAAAACATTTTGATGGAAGCCTTTTAATGCGTCCATTGATGTTATATACTTGGCTTTAGACAATTGAGTCAAGGTTTCTTGGATCCTAGGGATTGGATACCTATCTGGAACTGTGTAGGTATTCAAAGCTCTAAAATCTCCAACCATTCTTGACTTATCATTATGCCATGCAATAATAACAGGTGTTGTCACTTCAACTTCCTCATTATGGCCTACTTTCCTTAGCACACCAAGTTGGATCAACTCTTGGATATGTTTTTCCAAGGCCTCCCTAGCTCTGGGACTGGCTGGATAAGCTGGTCTTCTAAGTACTGGAGGATATGGTCTATCAATATTAAGAGTAATATCAATTTCATGTCCCCTTATAGCGCCTAATGGTTCATTATCAGATGCAAATGCATTATTGTATGTATATAATACATCAATAAGTTCATTCCTCATCTTTGGTGACAATGATGGATTAATTTGTGCTTCAACAAGTTGTTTAGACACAAATTCATCTTTGTAAGTATCTTTGACAGAAGATACTACAGATATCTGTTTTGGCATATTGGAGAAAGCAAATTTTTGCCTTTTGTTATCTCCAATTGTGAAATATCTGTCTTTATGGTTATTTATATCAATACCATAAATATTCAAGTAATCATTTCCAAGAATGATATGCTGAGATGTACAATTATCCATTACTACAATCTCAGTTTTCATTCTTACACTTCCTGCTGGATGTGGGAATACAATACTAGTATCCAATATGCCCAAGGGGTACATATTGTTACTGGCACTACTGAACTGTACACCTTCTATTGGTAATAGATGGTTTTTCCATTCAGGAAGTATAATTTGGAGATAATCCTTGCCAATACAAGTGCAAAATGCTCCTGTATCCAGATTTACTTTGGCTTCAATATCACCCATTAGAACTGATGTGATACAGGATGCTCCAGCAGTATAACCCTTTCCTCTAGCAGGTTTTGTTTTACACATTCTGGCATCTTGGATATTGATCAGGTTGTAGCAATCCTCACTGTACTGTGGCAAGTGGGTATGGACTTCTGTGACCTCAAAGAAAGCTGAAATGTTTTCAATGGGATAGTCCTCTACTGGTGTATCTTCAGAGACTGCAGAATCTTGATCAGACTCTTCTTTCTCTTCAGTACACTGAATGTCTTCAATGATTTGAACTTCATTGATCTTTGTCTTCTTAGGGCAAGTGTTGGCTAAATGTGAAGTACTTCCACATTTATGACACTTCAAGACAGGTCTTTCTGGTCTTCTTTCCTCTCTAGGAATCTTTGAGACTATTTTGGACTCTATTGGGTTTCTAACCCAAGTTTTACCAATTCTTGTTCTGGTAATGATATCTTCCATAGCATTAATGTAGTCCTCTGTTGAACAGGGTTCCACACATCTGCTTTTGATAGCATGTTCCAGTTCTCCTCCACATTTTCTTAATATTTTCATATTAATCATAGTGTCAGACATATCTGGGTGTAAAGCAGATAATCTGTCTTTTTGTTTGAAGAACCAAGTAAGTGGTTTGTCTTTTTCTGAGTTAAAAATGGCACTTTCAAAAGCATTCTCCATTTTAAACCTCCAAGAATTATTGGCCCATTTGGTAATCACTTCAGATTTCCACCAAGACCAGTCATGTCTTCCATGATCCATTCTCATCTTGTAATACCATTTCTTTGCAGTCTTGGTAAACAAACAATGTAATTTTCCTACTATGATTTCATCAGGTATATTAAAGTCTTCTTGCAACATATCAATAGTCCTGATGAATTCAATATGGTTGTATTCTCCTTCACCAGAGAATGTTGGCCATTCTTCTAATTTGGGAATATCCTTTGCAGAAATAACATTCTCCGCTAAGAATGGAGTCAAACTTTCTTTGACAGAAAGTTTTTCTTCAGTCAAAGGTGTAGAATGTCTTGGCATATGTGGTTCATGATTCTTATGAATTTGCTCCACACTTGCAATTATTTCATTCTTCAATTTCTGCCTTTCACTGTCACTTTTTGCTAAATGTATAGCAAATTGATTAGTGTTCTTAACTATTTGTAAGACATGGTCTTCAAGAGTTTTAAGTCTATCATTTACTTTAAAGATGGAAAGATCCTCTGTGTCATTATTTTGACATTGGTTCTCAATTCTTTCACAAGCATTGCTAATTGACTCAAGGGTGACAGTTGTCAATTTATGCCAATCAGAATGTTGCTTGTCATTTTTCTTTAAATCATTGATGTCTAATGTAATTTGCTTTAACTTTGACTCAAGTTTGCCAATTTCTACACTAATACTTCTATGTACATCATTTATTTGCGTGGAAAAGTCCTGTTCATCCTTTCCTGCTCTTTGGCTGTGAATTCCATAAGAGTTCTGGCCATATTGAAGACACTGTCCACGGCTGAAGGCTCCAATCTGGGGATCCTGTACCCTTGTGGGTAAGGTCTGTGCCAATTGGCTTTGCCTTTGCCCTTGCCTTGATGGTTCTTGGGACCTCTCTGTTTCTTTTGAGGTCCTTTGGGCTTGTCCTTGGATGCTTCTGGAGCTGGTTTGGAGCTGGTAGATGCCACTGGTGCCTCTGTCTCCAAAGTTGGAGTCATTTCCAATTCTTTCTTCTGGTCTATGGATAAAAGACTCTGGTTCTTCAACCAATTCTTTATCTTTTTGACCTTGTCTTTGCAAGACAGGGGGCTCCAACCTCCTAAGAGTTCTATGGTCTTCTCCTGACCCAGAAAGCTCTTGATGTGTAAGTAGGAGTTCATGGCCCCCTGCCAAAGGCTTGGGCAGATTTCCCACTCCTCTTCTTTGGCTGCTCTGAACCAATTTTTGTACTGGCTCTGATATATTTCTATTGCTGCCACTTGAAAGTGGTTCAGCCCTGGAAATATTATCATAAATTAGTTCAGGCTCAGAATTCACGTCAAAATCTGTTGGTACAGACCTTGGGGAATGGGGGGCAACTCTGGCATCCTCCAGATGTGCCTTTCTTGTGGAAGATTTGGCACTTCTGGATTTGGTCTTGCCTCTTCCTTGTCCACATCCATCTGGTTGGACTGAATAGTTGCTTCCATTTCTGGTATGCACCATTTTCACGTCAATTTAAAGATAAAAGGTGAAAATATAAGATAAAATACACACCTTTTGGTGGTAATTTAGCTTTTTCTGAGTTGAATAAGGTGCCTCTTTTAGCAATCTGCACCTCAATACTGTCTTCAGATTCTGCTTCTGAAGATTCTGGACTAGTGATATATCTTTTACTGAGTCTGTTGCCAGCTGCACAGTATTTGATTAAAGACACTAAAAGAAATTATAAAAGAGAAAAAATTATTTTTTATACTTTTTAAAATATTCTTTAAACATTTTTTATAAGTTTTATATTTTTTAATATTAAAAAAAATTATTCTTTTTAAAGAAAAAAAATTAAAATTTAAGATTTTGAATGAAAATCAATTCAGAGTAACTCAAAGAATAATTTTATAAGTTTTTGGATGTGAAAAAGCCACGTGTAAAAACAATATAAAATTAAACCAAATTCCTCAATGAAAAAGATTTTAAAACAATTTCAAAAATAAAAATATTTTAACTCCAAATTGAAAGAAAAAAATTAATTAAATTAATATATTTTAGAGCTTAAAAATATATTAATTAAGGGTACAATGTTCAAAAAACACGGCCAGGCCCCCAAATGTAAGATGTGACTATGAAACTGATGATAATATTACTATTAATCAACAGTACTATGTCTGTTCTTATGAAATATAATAATAAAATATTATTATAACCACAATTAAATAATTAAAAAATTATTTCTTTCACGTGTTAAGCACTACTAGTGATTTTAACAGTGAGCAAGTAATTGTCTACAAGAATCAATTACAAGAAGAATTTAATAATAAAAACTTCTTTATTAAAATAATAAAATTATTTTAATATATAATTATCTTTTGCAAGAATAATTATAAAGATAATTCTTGAAGAAACTATTACTAGAGAAAAACTTTAAGAATTAAAGATAAATGACTCGCTAATACTCCAAAGAACTTATTGATAATAAAAGTAGAGAAATTTGACGTGGAATTGTGGATTTAAGGGATCAAAAGGATTTATAACAGTATTACAACAATATATAGTTGGATTCTATGATTTCACGTCTTTCTGATTGATTCTGAAAGAATTAAAACACTTAAGAATAGTTGAACTAATACTTACTTGTTGGTAATAAAGATTAATAAATTGATAAGATGATGATACGGAAAAAACAGCAAGAATAGGCTTCTTTTAAGTCAACAACAGCTCACAGAGGCGTGCCATGGAGCAAACTGAAAAACCAGTGAGTGAGAAAACAATAAACCTTTTTGGATTATTGATTGCATCATCTGTTGTCATGTAAGATTATCATAATTACTTAATTGATGCTTTTACGTGACTACCAACCCCAATATGGTTAAGAATAAAAGGAGTAACACTTGTAAATCTTCTTTTATTCTAAAATAATCATTGATTTCTCAAAGTTATCAATGTTATTGCCAATTTCATCACAGGTTGTAATTACTGTGAATTTTTGAAGATTCAGTGTTTCACGTAGAATATCCAAAATTGGACTGTAAGTAAAACTTTTAATTTTACTAGTAAAACTGTAATTCTTTTTGGTTATACCATAGATAATACAGTTCTCCTTTAGTCCTGAAAGTTTCAGAAAGATTCATTAAGAATTGTATTTTTAATGAATTTTTGAAGGTTTTACCTCATTTCTACGTAGAATTGCAAATAGCAGTGTTTTGCTGGTTGCTATGAGGTAAATCAATGAATATGGGTCCCAAAAGGGTTTTAATTACTCTTTTGGGGTTTATCCATGGAAAGTCATTAGTAATTGACATGGTTACAGGAGTGTAAGTAGCTCATTACCTCCTTGGCACGTCAAAATAGCAGGTTATTTGCTATTTTCTGATGTTTTACAGTAGTTGTAACTTGGTAACCAAGTTCCCAAAGAGTTTTAGTTTACCAATTGGGCCAAGATGAGCCATGGATCCATGCTCTGGAGCTATCCACGCCTCTGAGGCCTCAGAAGTTGGGTACCCTGGCTCTCTTTGATGTCTTTTGTCCCCCTTGCCTATTTTTTACGTCAAAATAGTAATTTAAGCTTAAAGTGAGATATCCACTATGGGTGTACCAAAAGTCCATGTAAGAATACCATGATATTAAGTGCTCAAAACATGCATAACACTATTCTTAGTGTATATGTAACATGGGATTTCTCACTTTCCCATTATTTTGGCTAAAAATCAAGAAAAACAAAAATTTTCACGGATCTTTTATGTGGTATTAATGATGTGGTATTGAAGTATTTTCCATTTTACCACCTCAAATACTTAAATTGAGCTTATTCACTCTATGGAGCTACCCTAGGTGAATTTTTGTGTAGAATCCAAATCTGGTCTTAAATCCATGGATTTACTTACTCAATAAAAAGTTATTCATCTTTTCTGAAATTGAAAATGATGAATTTTGGATATATGCATGACTTATGAGTTTTGCATAATTCAAAATTTCTTTTTAAGATAATTGTGGCCTATTTGGGTATGTAAAATATACCTCAAGGCTCACATTTATAATATTATTGTTTTACACTAATAAAGTTATAAACAATAAAATTGGGGAGTTTTCTCTTAAAAACAATATTTATTACTATTCTTAATTGATTTTTACCTTATACAAATATTGAGGACAGGAAAAATACTTGATTTTTAATCAAAGTTTCATATCCACACCTTACACAGGGTACCCAACTTCTGAGGCCTCTGAGGTATGGAAAGCTCCACAGCTTGGAGCCATGGCTGATCATGGTCTAATTGGTAAACTAAAACATTTTGTGAACTTGGTTACCATGTTACAACTTCAGTAAATCATAAAACATAGCAAATAACCTGCTGTTTTGACATGCCAAGGAGGTAAAGAGCAACTTAGACTCTTGTAACCATGTCAATTCTTAATTAATTTTCATGGATAAACCCCAAAATATTACTTAAAACCCTTTTTGGACTAGTATCCATTGATTTACCTCATAGCAACCAGCCATAGACTGTTATTTGCAATTCTATGTAGAAATGAGGTAAAAGTTCAAAAATTCATTCAAAACACAATTCTTAGCTAATATTTCTGAAACTTGAAGAACCAATTGATAACTTCATACTTATTATAAAAATCATAAATAATCATACTTTTATATGTAAAATCAAAATTTTTACCTACAGTCCATTTTCTAGGATTCCGCATGAAACACAGAATCTAAAAATTTACAGAAAATATAATCTGTGATGAAATTTCCAATAAAATTGATAACTTTGGGAAATAAATGATTATTTTGGAATAAAAGAAGATTTACAGTTGTTACTCCTTTTATTCCTATCCATCAATGGGTTGGTAGTGATGTAGAAACCTCAATTAAGCAATTATGATAGTCTTACTTGACAACTGATGTGGCAAGCAATAATCCAAAAAGGTTTGTTGTTTTCTCAATCACTGGTTTTTTAGTTTGCTCCACGGCACACCTCTGTGCGCTGTCTTAGACTTAAAAGAGGCCTCCTCTTGCTGTTTTTTCCAAATCATCATCATCACATTATTCATTTATATCATTGTCACCAACAAGTAAGCATTAGTTAAACTTTTCTTGAGTGTTTTATTATTTCAGAATGAATCAGAAAGGCATTAAATCGTAGAAATAAGCTATATATTGTTGTGATATTGCTATAAAATCATTTTGATCCATTAAATCCACAATTCTATGTCAAATCTTTCTGTGTTATCTTTCAAAAAGTTCATTGGAGTATTAGTGAGTGATTTATTTTTAATTCATCAGTTTTTCTCTAGTAATAGTTTTCCTCAAGGATGATCTTTGAAATTATTCTTGCAAAAGATAATTATATATTAAAATAATTTTATTATTTTAATTAAAGAAGTTTTTATTATTGAATTCTTCTTGTAATTTATTCTTGTAGAGAATTACTGCTCACTGTTATAATCACTAGTAGTGTATAACACGTGAAAGAAATAATTCTTTAATTATTTAATTGTGGTTATAATAATATTTTATTATTATATTTCATAAGAACAGACATAGTACTGTTGATTAATAGTGATATTATCATCAGTTTCATAGTCAAATCTTACAAAACATATGGGCCCTTCTACAGGTTTATCATTTATGATCTGAACTTGGTGAAGTGCTGCACCCAGCCCATCCTCTAATGCATCAATATACATTTGAAAAGGCAATTTCAAATCTGGCATCAGTAAGAGTTGAGCAGTGGTCAAGGCTTCTCTTAGAGACTCAAAATCTTTGACTCTGTCAACAGTCATTTCAAATACTGTGTCTTTGTCACACAATTCATAAAGTGGTCTTGTTATGGATGCAAAATCTTTAATGTGTTTCCTGTAATATCCTGCAAAACGTAAAAATGACCGAATTTCCTTTTTGTTCTGAGGCATGGGTTTTGGCAATACTGCTGCAACTTTTGTTTTGTCAATTCCAAGGGCCAAACAAGATACAAAATGTCCTAGTTCTTTAAGCTCTTTAAATCCAAAATGGAATTTCTTCAAGGAGATTTTCATGTTTACTGATTGAATTTTTCTCAAAACTCTGGACAATCTGTACATGTGTTCTTCCCAAGTCTTGCAACAGACAATAATATCATCAATGTCAATGATTAACCATCCCTCTGAAAGCTCTTAAGGGAAGATTTCATTCATCATTCTTTGGAAGTGTGAAGGTGCATTTTTGATACCAAAGGGCATCCTCAAGTATTCATACACTCCACAATGAACAATAACTCTCCAGTATTTTCTTGCTCTTGGTCTCACCACATTTCGATGGAATCCCTTAAGGGCATCCATAGTTGTAAGATGTGACTATGAAACTGATGATAATATTACTATTAATCAACAGTACTATGTCTGTTCTTATGAAATATAATAATAAAAAATTATTATAACCACAATTAAATAATTATAAAATTATTTCTTTCACGTGTTATACACTACTAGTGATTATAACAGTGAGCAGTAATTGTCTACAAGAATCAATTACAAGAAGAATTTAATAATAAAAAACTTCTTTTATTAAAATAATAAAATTATTTTAATATATAATTATCTTTTACAAGAATAATTATAAAGATAATTCTTGAAGAAAACTATTACTAGAGAAAAACTTTAAGAATTAAAGATAAATGACTCACTAATACTCCAAAGAACTTATTGAAAGATAAGAGTAGAGAAATTTGACGTAGAATTGTGCATTTAAGGGATCAAGATGATTTATAACAGTATTTCAACAATATATAGTTGGATTCTATGATTTCACGTCTTTCTGATTGATTCTGAAAGATTTAAAACACTTAAGAATAGCTTGAACTAATACTTACTTGTTGGTAATAATGGTTTAATAAATTTATATGATGATGATACGGAAAAAACAGCAAGAAGAGGCTTCTTTTAAGTCAATAACAGCTCACAGAGGCGTGCCATGGAGCAAACTGAAAAACCAGTGAGTGAGAAAACAATAAACCTTTTTGGATTATTGATTGCATCATCTGTTGTCATGTAAGATTATCATAATTACTTAATTGATGCTTTTACGTGACTACCAACCCCAATATGGTTAAGAATAAAAGGAGTAACAATTGTAAATCTTCTTTTATTCTAAAATAATCATTGATTTCTCAAAGTTATCAATGTTATTGCCAATTTCATCACAGGTTGTAATTACTGTGAATTTTTGAAGATTCAGTGTTTCACGTAGAATATCCAAAAATGGACTGTAAGTAAAACTTTTAATTTTACTAGTAAAACTGTAATTCCTTTTGGTTGTACCATAGATAATACAGTTCTCCTTTAGTCCTGAAAGTTTCAGAAAGATTCATTAAGAATTGTATTTTTAATGAATTTTTGAAGGTTTTACCTCATTTCTACGTAGAATTGCAAATAGCAGTGTTTTGCTGGTTGCTATGAGGTAAATCAAGGAATATGAGTCCCAAAAGGGTTTTAATTACTCTTTTGGGGTTTATCCATGGAAAGTCATTAGTAATTGACATGGTTACAGGAGTGTAAGTAGCTCATTACCTCCTTGGCACGTCAAAATAGCAGGTTATTTGCTATTTTCTGATGTTTTACAGTAGTTGTAACTTGGTAACCAAGTTCCCAAAGAGTTTTAGTTTACCAATTGGGCCAAGATGAGCCATGGATCCATGCTCTGGAGCTATCCACGCCTCTGAGGCCTCAGAAGTTGGGTACCCTGGCTCTCTTTGATGTCTTTTGTCCCCCTTGCCTATTTTTTACGTCAAAATAGTAATTTAAGCTTAAAGTGAGATATCCACTATGGGTGTACCAAAAGTCCATGTAAGAATACCATGATATTAAGTGCTCAAAACATGCATAACACTATTCTTAGTGTATATGTAACATGGGATTTCTCACTTTCCCATTATTTTGGCTAAAAATCAAGAAAAACAAAAATTTTCACGGATCTTTTATGTGGTATTAATGATGTGGTATTGAAGTATTTTCCATTTTACCACCTCAAATACTTAAATTGAGCTTATTCACTCTATGGAGCTACCCTAGGTGAATTTTTGTGTAAAATCCAAATCTGGTCTTAAATCCATGGATTTACTTACTCAATAAAAAGTTATTCATCTTTTCTGAAATTGAAAATGATGAATTTTGGATATATGCATGACTTATGAGTTGTGCATAATTCAAAATCTCTTTTTAAGATAATTGTGGCCTATTTGGGTATGTAAAATATACCTCAAGGCTCACATTCCCTCCCACCAAAAAATAAAATTGTATTACAATTTTATTAGTGATAAAAGAATAAGGCCCCAAAGGGGGGTAATGTCCACTGTCCAACCTCTTCACATTACTCAGATTAAGTAATTTGAAGCACATTTGTAGACATATTCAGGCTTGTGGCCTTCTTTCATGTCTAAATCTTCTTAAGAGTTTATCTGAGTCAGGTATTTCTGATTCTGCCATCCATTCATCTTCATGTACTGGATTTCTATATCTGACAAGATATTCTCTTTGATTTTTACCCCTAAGTCTCCTTTCTTTAATGACTTTCTTTATCTTTTTGTCTTCATTCTGTTCCACAGGTGGTACAGTTAAAGGAGTTGGGTTTCTTAAAGGAAACAATTCTTTATCAGCTGGTTGATAAGGTTTTATCAAGCTGACTGGAAATGTGGGGTGTTTATTTTCCAATTCACCACTCAATTCCACTTGAACTGCATTGGTTCCATGTAAAGCAACAATAACAAAAGGTCCTACATAAGAATCTTTAAGTTTCTTTGGGCCTTTGATATTATTAAAATTCAAGGTTGAAACTAGAACTAAGTCCCCTACTTTGAAGTCTGGCACTTTATGACTCTTGTCCCACTTCTGTTTTGCATAATCAAAAGCATTATCCATACTTTGTTTTGCGTGGTGTTTTACGTTATCAAGCATTAATTTGAAGCTGGAAGCTGTAGGATGAATGTCAATCAAGTCTTTCCTCAGTGTGTCTGCTGGGAGTCTTGGATTCCATCCTTTTTCTAACATAGCAGGAGTTTGTCCTGTGGAAGAATGGACTGATGTCTTGTATGCCAATTCTCATGCAGGTATCAAAGTGCACCAGTCATGGGTAAAGCCATCTGAGTCTCTGAATTCTAATCCATAAGCACAAAATCTCCTGATCATGTCTTCTAAAGTTTGAATCATCCTCTCTGCTAGCCCATCTGTTTGAGGGTGATATGCTGTAGAGAATGATAACTTAGTCCCAAACAATCTATGAAGATTGGTCCAAAGTGCAGATGTGAACTTGGGGTCTCTGTCACTTATGATATTCTTAAATAACCCTGTATGAGAAATAACTCTACTCCGTAAAAGAAGAGCTGTATCCATAGCAGTGTCATCTTTATGACATGGTAAGAATATGGGAGTTTTGCTATATCTGTCTACAATGACTAAACAAGCATTATAACTTTTGTCACCACTTGGAGGAAGTGCTGTGACCCAATCCATGTGAACAACTTCCCAAGGGGATTTTGGTTCTTGAATATGGATCATTAATCCAAATTTCTTGCCTGTACTCCTGTTTGCTTTTTGGCATCTATCACAGGTATGGCAATATTCAATGGTTTCTTTTCTCCAAGATGGCCACCATGCACAGTTCTTCACCTTTTCAAGTGTTCTGTCTTCTGATAGGTGTCCAGAGTAAATGCTATCATGGCATTCATGAAGAATGGTATTGATGAGCAATCTACTACACAATGTCATCACACAAGAATGTTTTGTTCTATGGTAAATAATCCCATCAAACAAGTGAAATCTTCCTTCAGAATAGGAATTTTTCCAAACTTCATCTAGTGTATTAACCAAAGATGTGTCTTTGCAGTCTTTATCCAATAAAGAAGTCAAGATATGGCAATTCTTGTCTTGTTTATAAGACTCTCTGACCTCTTCAAAGAATTCAGTCCCAATATCAGTTATGTTAATCCCTTCAATTGGAATCTGTGGTTCAGCTTCCAAAGGTACATAAGCTGGGTTATCAGGAGTGTTGGCTAAAGCCCATCTACTAAGTCCATCAGCATTTTTGTGAATGTTTCCTGCTTTATGAACTATAGTCATGTTTCCTCTATATTCTTGAATGGCTATTTGCCATCTCAACATATGTCTGTTGGGAGTTTTCATGTTAAGAAGTGATTTCACGGCATTACAGTCAGTTATCACTTCAAAAACACTGCCATCAAGGTAATAGTGTAATTTCTCAAGTGCCCATACCAAACATAAGCACTCCATTTGGCTTGCACCATATCTGGCTTCTGTTGGTTTGATTTGTCTTGAGATATAACAAACTGGTCCTTCTGTAGGTTTGTCATCAATAATTTGGACTTGGTGTAGGGCTGCCCCTAATCCATCCCCACATGCATCAATGTACAATTTAAAAGGAATATTCCAGTCAGGCATGAGGAGTAAAGGTGCTTCTGTAAGGGCTTTCTTTATCTTCTCATAAGCTTTAATTCTTTCCTGTGTCATTTCAAATACAGTCTGTTGATCACAGATTCTATAAAGTGACTTGGCTAGAATTGCAAAATCTTTCAAGTGTTGCCTATAGTAACTAGCAAATCCAAGAAAAGACATCATTTCTTTTTTATTCTGGGGTATTGGCTTAAGTAACACTGCTGCTACTTTATTCTTGTCAATACCCAAGCTCAAACCAGAAACAACATGTCCTAATGCTTTGAGTTCTTCAAAACCAAAATTGCATTTCTTAAGTGAAATTTTCATGTTCACTTCTGCAACTTTATGAAGTACTCTTGCAAGTCTTTCAAGGTGCAAAGACCATGAGTCAGAACATATAATAATATCATCAATATAAATGATAAGCCATCCTTCAGACAATTCTGTGGGGAAGATGGTATTCATCATTCTTTGATAATGAGATGGAGCATTTTTAATGCCAAATGGCATTCTAAGATACTCATAAATACCACAGTGAGTGATAATTCTAAGTAATTTCCTAGCTTTAGGCGTCAAAACATTTTGATGGAAGCCTTTTAATGCATCCATTGATGTTATATACTTGGCTTTAGACAATTGAGTCAAGGTTTCTTGGATCCTAGGGATTGGATACCTATCTGGAACTGTGTAGGTATTCAAAGCTCTAAAATCTCCAACCATTCTTGACTTATCATTATGCCATGCAATAATAACAGGTGTTGTCACTTCAACTTCCTCATTATGGCCTACTTTCCTTAGCACACCAAGTTGGATCAACTCTTGGATATGTTTTTCCAAGGCCTCCCTAGCTCTGGGACTGGCTGGATAAGCTGGTCTTCTAAGTACTGGAGGATATGGTCTATCAATATTAAGAGTAATATCAATTTCATGTCCCCTTATAGCGCCTAATGGTTCATTATCAGATGCAAATGCATTATTGTATGTATATAATACATCAATAAGTTCATTCCTCATCTTTGGTGACAATGATGGATTAATTTGTGCTTCAACAAGTTGTTTAGACACAAATTCATCTTTGTAAGTATCTTTGACAGAAGATACTACAGATATCTGTTTTGGCATATTGGAGAAAGCAAATTTTTGCCTTTTGTTATCTCCAATTGTGAAATATCTGTCTTTATGGTTATTTATATCAATACCATAAATATTCAAGTAATCATTTCCAAGAATGATATGCTGAGATGTACAATTATCCATTACTACAATCTCAGTTTTCATTCTTACACTTCCTGCTGGATGTGGGAATACAATATTAGTATCCAATATGCCCAAGGGGTACATATTGTTACTGGCACTACTGAACTGTACACCTTCTATTGGTAATAGATGGTTTTTCCATTCAGGAAGTATAATTTGGAGATAATCCTTGCCAATACAAGTGCAAAATGCCCCTGTATCCAGATTTACTTTGGCTTCAATATCACCCATTAGAACTGATGTGATACAGGATGCTCCAGCAGTATAACCCTTTCCTCTAGCAGGTTTTGTTTTACACATTCTGGCATCTTGGATATTGATCAGGTTGTAGCAATCCTCACTGTACTGTGGCAAGTGGGTATGGACTTCTGTGACCTCAAAGAAAGCTGAAATGTTTTCAATGGGATAGTCCTCTACTGGTGTATCTTCAGAGACTGCAGAATCTTGATCAGACTCTTCTTTCTCTTCAGTACACTGAATGTCTTCAATGATTTGAACTTCATTGATCTTTGTCTTCTTAGGGCAAGTGTTGGCTAAATGTGAAGTACTTCCACATTTATGACACTTCAAGACAGGTCTTTCTGGTCTTCTTTCCTCTCTAGGAATCTTTGAGACTATTTTGGACTCTATTGGGTTTCTAACCCAAGTTTTACCAATTCTTGTTCTGGTAATGATATCTTCCATAGCATTAATGTAGTCCTCTGTTGAACAGGGTTCCACACATCTGCTTTTGATAGCATGTTCCAGTTCTCCTCCACACTTTCTTAATATTTTCATATTAATCATAGTGTCAGACATATCTGGGTGTAAAGCAGATAATCTGTCTTTTTGTTTGAAGAACCAAGTAAGTGGTTTGTCTTTTTCTGAGTTAAAAATGGCACTTTCAAAAGCATTCTCCATTTTAAACCTCCAAGAATTATTGGCCCATTTGGTAATCACTTCAGATTTCCACCAAGACCAGTCATGTCTTCCATGATCCATTCTCATCTTGTAATACCATTTCTTTGCAGTCTTGGTAAACAAACAATGTAATTTTCCTACTATGATTTCATCAGGTATATTAAAGTCTTCTTGCAACATATCAATAGTCCTGATGAATTCAATATGGTTGTATTCTCCTTCACCAGAGAATGTTGGCCATTCTTCTAATTTGGGAATATCCTTTGCAGAAATAACATTCTCTCCTAAGAATGGAGTCAAACTTTCTTTGACAGAAAGTTTTTCTTCAGTCAAAGGTGTAGAATGTCTTGGCATATGTGGTTCATGATTCTTATGAATTTGCTCCACACTTGCAATTATTTCATTCTTCAATTTCTGCCTTTCACTGTCACTTTTTGCTAAATGTATAGCAAATTGATTGGTGTTCTTAACTATTTGTAAGACATGGTCTTCAAGAGTTTTAAGTCTATCATTTACTTTAAAGATGGAAAGATCCTCTGTGTCATTATTTTGACATTGGTTCTCAATTCTTTCACAAGCATTGCTAATTGACTCAAGGGTGACAGTTGTCAATTTATGCCAATCAGAATGTTGCTTGTCATTTTTCTTTAAATCATTGATGTCTAATGTAATTTGCTTCAACTTTGACTCAAGTTTGCCAATTTCTACACTAATACTTCTATGTACATCATTTATTTGCGTGGAAAAGTCCTGTTCATCCTTTCCTGCTCTTTGGCTGTGAATTCCATAAGAGTTCTGGCCATATTGAAGACACTGTCCACGGCTGAAGGCTCCAATCTGGGGATCCTGTACCCTTGTGGGTAAGGTCTGTGCCAATTGGCTTTGCCTTTGCCCTTGCCTTGATGGTTCTTGGGACCTCTCTGTTTCTTTTGAGGTCCTTTGGGCTTGTCCTTGGATGCTTCTGGAGCTGGTTTGGAGCTGGTAGATGCCACTGGTACCTCTGTCTCCAAAGTTGGAGTCATTTCCAATTCTTTCTTCTGGTCTATGGATAAAAGACTCTGGTTCTTCAACCAATTCTTTATCTTTTTGACCTTGTCTTTGCAAGACAGGGGGCTCCAACCTCCTAAGAGTTCTATGGTCTTCTCCTGACCCAGAAAGCTCTTGATGTGTAAGTAGGAGTTCATGGCCCCCTGCCAAAGGCTTGGGCAGATTTCCCACTCCTCTTCTTTGGCTGCTCTGAACCAATTTTTGTACTGGCTCTGATATATTTCTATTGCTGCCACTTGAAAGTGGTTCAGCCCTGGAAATATTATCATAAATTAGTTCAGGCTCAGAATTCACGTCAAAATCTGTTGGTACAGACCTTGGGGAATGGGGGGCAACTCTGGCATCCTCCAGATGTGCCTTTCTTGTGGAAGATTTGGCACTTCTGGATTTGGTCTTGCCTCTTCCTTGTCCACATCCATCTGGTTGGACTGAATAGTTGCTTCCATTTCTGGTATGCACCATTTTCACGTCAATTTAAAGATAAAAGGTGAAAATATAAGATAAAATACACACCTTTTGGTGGTAATTTAGCTTTTTCTGAGTTGAATAAGGTGCCTCTTTTAGCAATCTGCACCTCAATACTGTCTTCAGATTCTGCTTCTGAAGATTCTGGACTAGTGATATATCTTTTACTGAGTCTGTTGCCAGCTGCACAGTATTTGATTAAAGACACTAAAAGAAATTATAAAAGAGAAAAAATTATTTTTTATACTTTTTAAAATATTTTTTAAAGATTTTTTATAAGTTTTATATTTTTTAATATTAAAAAAATTATTCTTTTTAAAGAAAAAAAATTAAAATTTAAGATTTTGAATGAAAATTAATTCAGAGTAACTCAAAGAATAATTTTATAAGTTTTTGGATGTGAAAAAGCCACGTGTAAAAACAATATAAAATTAAACCAAATTCCTCAATGAAAAAGATTTTAAAACAATTTCAAAAATAAAAATATTTTAACTCTAAATTGAAAGAAAAAAATTAATTAAATTAATATATTTTAGAGCTTAAAAATATATTAATTAAGGGTACAAGGTTCAAAAAACACGGCCAGGCCCCCAAATGTAAGATGTGGTAGGTATGGTGGTTTTTTGAACACAAAAAATGAAGTCTAGAATATGATTAAAGCCAAGTCTATGGATAAAATCACGGCCAGGCCCCCAAATGTAAGATGTGACTATGAAACTGATGATAATATTACTATTAATCAACAGTACTATGTCTGTTCTTATGAAATATAATAATAAAAAATTATTATAACCACAATTAAATAATTATAAAATTATTTCTTTCACGTGTTATACACTACTAGTGATTATAACAGTGAGCAGTAATTGTCTACAAGAATCAATTACAAGAAGAATTTAATAATAAAAAACTTCTTTTATTAAAATAATAAAATTATTTTAATATATAATTATCTTTTACAAGAATAATTATAAAGATAATTCTTGAAGAAAACTATTACTAGAGAAAAACTTTAAGAATTAAAGATAAATGACTCACTAATACTCCAAAGAACTTATTGAAAGATAAGAGTAGAGAAATTTGACGTAGAATTGTGGATTTAAGGGATCAAGATGATTTATAACAGTATTTCAACAATATATAGTTGGATTCTATGATTTCACGTCTTTCTGATTGATTCTGAAAGATTTAAAACACTTAAGAATAGCTTGAACTAATACTTACTTGTTGGTAATAATGGTTTAATAAATTTATATGATGATGATACGGAAAAAACAGCAAGAAGAGGCTTCTTTTAAGTCAATAACAGCTCACAGAGGCGTGCCATGGAGCAAACTGAAAAACCAGTGAGTGAGAAAACAATAAACCTTTTTGGATTATTGATTGCATCATCTGTTGTCATGTAAGATTATCATAATTACTTAATTGATGCTTTTACGTGACTACCAACCCCAATATGGTTAAGAATAAAAGGAGTAACAATTGTAAATCTTCTTTTATTCTAAAATAATCATTGATTTCTCAAAGTTATCAATGTTATTGCCAATTTCATCACAGGTTGTAATTACTGTGAATTTTTGAAGATTCAGTGTTTCACGTAGAATATCCAAAAATGGACTGTAAGTAAAACTTTTAATTTTACTAGTAAAACTGTAATTCCTTTTGGTTGTACCATAGATAATACAGTTCTCCTTTAGTCCTGAAAGTTTCAGAAAGATTCATTAAGAATTGTATTTTTAATGAATTTTTGAAGGTTTTACCTCATTTCTACGTAGAATTGCAAATAGCAGTGTTTTGCTGGTTGCTATGAGGTAAATCAATGAATATGAGTCCCAAAAGGGTTTTAATTACTCTTTTGGGGTTTATCCATGGAAAGTCATTAGTAATTGACATGGTTACAGGAGTGTAAGTAGCTCATTACCTCCTTGGCACGTCAAAATAGCAGGTTATTTGCTATTTTCTGATGTTTTACAGTAGTTGTAACTTGGTAACCAAGTTCCCAAAGAGTTTTAGTTTACCAATTGGTCCAAGATGAGCCATGGATCCATGCTCTGGAGCTATCCACGCCTCTGAGGCCTCAGAAGTTGGGTACCCTGGCTCTCTTTGATGTCTTTTGTCCCCCTTGCCTATTTTTTACGTCAAAATAGTAATTTAAGCTTAAAGTGAGATATCCACTATGGGTGTACCAAAAGTCCATGTAAGAATACCATGATATTAAGTGCTCAAAACATGCATAACACTATTCTTAGTGTATATGTAACATGGGATTTCTCACTTTCCCATTATTTTGGCTAAAAATCAAGAAAAACAAAAATTTTCACGGATCTTTTATGTGGTATTAATGATGTGGTATTGAAGTATTTTCCATTTTACCACCTCAAATACTTAAATTGAGCTTATTCACTCTATGGAGCTACCCTAGGTGAATTTTTGTGTAAAATCCAAATCTGGTCTTAAATCCATGGATTTACTTACTCAATAAAAAGTTATTCATCTTTTCTGAAATTGAAAATGATGAATTTTGGATATATGCATGACTTATGAGTTGTGCATAATTCAAAATCTCTTTTTAAGATAATTGTGGCCTATTTGGGTATGTAAAATATACCTCAAGGCTCACAATAGTGGTTATATACACTGCTTGAGATGTTTGAGTAAGGGCAATTTGGATTTTTGGTATTGGGTATCTGTCTGGAACAGTGTAAGTGTTCAGAGCTCTCAATTCCCCAACCATTCTAGATTTTCCATTATTCCATGCCACTATGACTGGTTCAGTTATTTCTACTTCTTCATTGTGGCCTACTTTTCTTGCTACACCAAGGTCTAGAAGCTCTTTAATATGAGTTTCCAGAGCTTCTCTTGACTTGGGACTTGCTGGGTATGCAGTTCTTCTCAATAGTGGTGGATAAGGTCTCTCAATGTTCAGAATGATGTCAGCTTCATGGCCAGTAATTGCTCCTAGAGGTTCTTTGTCTGTAGCAAATGCTCCTCTGTGGTCATAAAAAAGGGAAGAAAGTTCATTTTCTTGTTTATCAGTCAGATGAAGGCTTATTTCAGCCTCATTTAACTGTTCAGACTTGAACTTCTCTAACTCTAAGTTGACTGGTGACACCTTTCTTACTGTAATTTGTCTTTTCAATAATAAAAATTCAAATTTTTGATGCTTATTGTCCCCAATAGTGATGTTTCTGTCTTTATTGTTATGTGAATCTATGCCATACATGATTAAGTAAACATTTTAAATATAAAATGGGTACTGGAGCAGTTTTCCATGATAACAAATTCAATATTTAACCTTAAATTTCCATTGATATGTGGAAATATGACAGTAGTCGCAAATATACCCATTGCATTCATTGGATTACTTGGACTATTGAATTTTATGCCATCAATTGGAAAAAATTGATATTCAATGTTTGGTACACAATTTTTAAGAAAGGATTTGCCAATAAAAGAGCAGAAGGCTGCTGGGTCTAGTAAAACTTTAGTTTTTTCATGATTAATTACCAATCCTGTTATACAGGAATTACCAGCAGTATAACCTTTACCTCTGTTTGGTTTGGTTTTCATAAATGGTTCATCATGAATTTTTGACAAATCAAGTTGACCATTGCTCAATTGTGGAAAGGGGGAATAAGATTCCAAAATTTCAAATGTGACATTGTAATTTTCTATATAGTCTGAAGAGACTCAAAAAATATTGATGATTCATCATTTGAATTATCTTCAATCACATCATATTTTTAAACATCAGGTTCATTTTCAATGTCAACTTCATTCATTTTCCCCTTCTTGGACCATTGAAAAGCTGAATGTGTGGTTCTTTGGCAGATATGGCACTTTTTGATTGCATATGCAGATTTATACTTTATATCATTAGAATTTTTTTTGTATTTTTGTCCACAGAATATTTCCAAGGTGTATCAAACCTTGTTTTGAGATTCACCCTACTAGAACCAATTCTGGTTCTGGTGTTTACTTCCTCTAATATATTAATGATATCTTCTGCTGAAAATTTTTCAGTAGTCCTGCTTTTAACACCATGCTCTAAATCACCTCCATGTTGTGTTAGAGTTTTGCTTTGAATCATAAATTCTGACATTTCAGGATATAGTGCTGTTAATTTGTATTTTTTTGTCAAGACCTTGGTAAAGATCTATCTTTTTCAGCATTAACTTTGGAAGATTCAAAGGCTGTTTCCACCTTAAATCTACTAACATAATTGGCCCATTTGTTAATCATTTGGGTTTTCCACCAAATTTCACTTTGGTGTCCATCTGCTTATCTTAATTTCATATAGAATCTGTGGGCTGATCTGGTAAACAAGATGTTAAATATTTCTTTGACCAATCTTTCTGGTAATTCAAAATTTTATTTAATCATGTCAATACCCCTGATAAATTTCATATGGTCATAGTCTCCTTCACCAATGAATTGAGGCTATTCTTTAAGTTTTGTTACTTCTTTTGACAGTGCTTGGCCCATTGATGGGTCCAAGTTGTGGAAAGAGGTTGAAAATTCATTCTTTAGTTGTGAATTTTCTACATCCAATACTTGTGGGTTGGGAATTCTTGTACCCTCATTTTGATTCAGAGGTGTATACATTCTTTGTAAGGTGTGCAGTAATTGTTCAATATCATTCATTTTACTGTTGCTAAACCTTTGAGAATTTCTGAACTCATTTTGCAAGCTTTGTATTAAATTTATTACCTCAATTTTATACATATCTTCCTTATGTGTTAATTCTTTTCATAATTTTGTCTGTCTAGTATTATTATAAATGACCTGATTCACCTTCATTGTTAATTTTGATACTTCTTGTTGTGAGGTGTCAAAACACTGTTTCAAAGAAACTGTATATGTATTTACTTCAGTAAATTAATTTGAAATCTAATCAAGCACTTTATTATTATCTTCTTTTAAAATATATTTGGATTTCTTTATTCTTGTTTCAATTATGTGATCAATATTGAATTGAGAATATTTGTCTGTTAATTGATTAATGAAGGCAGATTATCCATTCATCTTATTTCCAAATGAATTTTCATTATTAGAAGTTTTAATTTCTCTTAAACCTTTTTCAAAAACCATAAGTGTCTCATTTGTTTGGCTCAGACTTAAATTATTTTTTTGAAGATTGTTACAAATTGATGAATTGTTATCAGAAATATGACGTTTTAGGTCATTTATAGCTATGTACAAGTTTGGAATGCCATCCAGAATATCAGAAATCATTTTGGATATTGTAGTCTGTCTTCCTCCTTTTTAAGTAATTCCATCATTGTTCTGGCCATCTGCAATACATTTTCCATGGCATCCTGCTGAATGTTTGGGACTCTGTAGCCCTGGCTGTAGTCTTTTTTAGCTGCTGGTTTTCCTTTGCCCTTGTTCTGATCTTGTGGCTTCTTTTCTGCATTAGAATTTCTGGGGCTTTTTTTAGCACTTGCTTGGGTGGGGGGGTTGTTTTTTCTCCATTCTACTGTTAAAAGCATTGTGTTTTTCTTTTCCATCAATTGATGCCATCCATTGAGTAACTTGCACATTTTGGGATGGCCCAACAGCTTTCTCACAGTCAGGTCAGAGTTCATGCAGTGTTTCCACATATCTGAAAGCATCTGATACTATTTGTGCAGCAATGCATTTTTGTAGGCCTGCTGAATGGCTTTGTATATGTCAACTGAGCCTTCTTTTGGAAGTTTCAGCTTTGTTTGAAGGCAAAACAGTATTATCAGCTTCAAAATGGCATAATTTGTCAGTTTGGGTTTCATTCACTGACCCATTTCCTTCTGTAACTGATTGGCTTCTCCCATAATGATGTCTATAACCTTTTTGGGAGCTTCTTGAGGGGTTAAAGCTAGCTCCTGATTGGGTTTAAGGCATAATTATGATTAAAAAAGCTTAAAATAATGATTTTACATCAAAAAACTTACTATTGGCTAAATCCTTAGGTTTTTGGTCATTATTACTAATTTCCAAATTGATTGATTCTACAGAAATTGATTCTGATTGATTCTTCTGAGTCATAATAAAAGTACTATTATTCTCAGAAGTGACAGTACTTTAAGGGATAATTCTATTTACTGTTGATGCAGTTTCAATGTTTTCTTGTCTTACCACATTTTTGGACACTCAAATTAATGAAAAAAGCAATTAATTAAGTAAAGAAGGTTTTTCAAAAGAGAAAATAAAAAATAAAGCCTCACTTATAATATGAAAAGGCTTTATTCTTCATGAAATATTTTGAATTATAAGTATTTTTTATGGATTTTGAAAGTTTTCAATATAAGAAAAAGATTAAAAAATGTAAAAAAATCATGTCACAGGTAAAATATCATGGCTGGGCACACAAATGTAAATATTACTAATTAAGATTTTTAAAAGAAAAACACCAAATTTATTTTCTTTAGCGTTATAAGTATAAAGCAATAATATCATAAATATTTATCCCAAAATACTCTATGGGAGATATTTAAGGCTACAAAAAAAATTCCTTCAAAAGAAATTTCAATTGGAATTGATTGAGCAAAGTACTTCAAGAAATTAATATAAGAACAGAGTCTTTAAAAAGAATATTGAAGAGAAAACACACCCAAAGGTGACCAGAGTGACAAAGCTAACAGTGATGAAAGATGCTTTAATTCACTTATGGGGTGGTTTAATGGTAAAAATGATTAAAATAATTTTTTAAATGGCTAAAAGTTTTATAATGATAAAAAAACAGTGGTTGGAAACCTTTATTTATTGGTTTACCAGTTGTTAAACTAACTATAAAAGGAAAAGATCCTAACATGAAGAGAAAAGTGGCGCAAAGAAGACATTCTTTTATAGCACTAATTTTCTTACTCCAAAAGTAAAATTTACTCTTGTCAGTTGTGAAAAACACTCTTACATCAAAAACGCCAATTACAGCATCATTTAGCCCTGTTTCAGACCAAATGGGGGCTGGTTTTAGCCATTTTGGACCCTTAAATCAGCCATTTCTATAGTAATACCTTGTTTTAAGCCTTGAAAACACAGCAGAAGGTGTGTAAGGGAATTCAAAACCAGTTCAAACTGTTTTTACTATTATTTTTTTTTCTTTTGAGGGTAGGTTTACCCTCTTGGCAACAGTTAAAACTGCCCTGGTTGGTAAAAAAGCTTCATTGTCAATTGGGTCACAGACCCTATGACTCAATTTCAGGGAAAAAGTGATAAAACTTTGCATGGGTTTTGACATCTCACACCTGTCATCAAGGAACTTTGGGGTCTGGCTCCCTCTTAGAGCCAAGATTCCTTTTTCCCCCAGAATTAATCTTTCCAATTTATTTTTTCTTCAATTCCTCATCATGCATTATACTTGTAATTTAAATATGTAATTCAATTGAGGTTCTACAGTACCCAACTGTAATAGTTGATACTGCATATGTAATACACATCCACATTTTGACATTGTAATTGAAAAAACTTCCATTCCTTTGAGCTTCTAAACTACACAAAACACCTCAATTTCAACACAAAAATTGACTGTTAAAACCACATGTCATGTAAATAAAATTAAGGTTATTAGAAATTTCAACTTTTGTACAGAAAATACTAAAAACTCAATAATTTAATCTTATTTATAGTTGGGTTACAGAAATCTTACCTATTGGAGACCCCACCTTATTTTTCATGAGGAGTCCAATGGCAAAATAATTTTCATTTCAATTTTTTCCAAAACTATTTTAATTTTAGTAGTTTTGTTGAAAATTTATTTTTACTCAATTTTTTAAGCAAAAATTTGTTTTCACAACTTTAAATTCCCCAGTAATTTTGATCTTAAATTATAATTAAAATTATAATTTTTTATATGAATTTTATATTTATATTTCAATTTTTTTATTAATAACATAAATAAACTTATTTTATTTATGATTTTATAATATTTTATTATTTGCTTTCTTCTGGGTATATAAAAATACCTCTTACCACATGGTACCAGACTTCAAAGAAGGGTACCAGGTGTTGGTATCTACAATCCATTTTAATAACCCCAAGGTACCAATGAAAATGAGAGACTCATTTGTGGGACCCTTCATTATTGTCAAATTGTTATGGAAAGTGCAGTTGAGGTTAGACTAACAGAAGAATTCCCTAGGAAACACCCAGTTTTCCCAGGGAGTTGGGTCAAAACCTACTCCCAAACAGGAGGAGAGGTTAGGTTCCCCTCCAAGAACAAGACATAGTGTAAATAGAAGACTCCCCTGGCCCTGTAAAGAATATAATGAAGGCCAGGAAAATCAGACTGAATGATGAAGACAAGAGACACTATTTGGTAAGATTCAAAAACCACACAGAAGATAAGGATAAATGGTTGGCAGAAGATGCTATACCAGTTGGTAACCTTCACCTGAGAAGATTTGGACAAAGAATAACAGAGTTATTCCTGCTCAAAGAACTTGGTGAGCATAAACCTTTTTTTTAACCTCTCATCTGAAATTCAGAGAAAGAGAATTAACCCCACAAAAGTGGGTATTCTAATTGAAGCTTTAAGGCAGGTATATTCAATGGTACTAGCCAAATGAGCCAGCACCATAATATAGAGGCTATGGCCAAAATAATGCCAAATAAGGAGGAACAAAATGTTCACCCCTCATCTAACCTCTACAGATTTAGTGTGAGATACCTAAAGTGGTGTCATTTTCAAAAGAGAACAATCAGGGCTATCGGATGGTCCCATCCATTTCCCCATATGCCATCTAGAACAAACATTATGGGGCAAACAATTTCCATACAGATTTCTAAAAAACCATATATATGGATAACAGAAATTGAACATGGAAGAACTTTTTTTGGTATGGTTAAGTCTCTTCCTCTGAATTTCAGATGAGCGGTGAAAAATAAGGTTTATGCTCAGGAACAACTTTGAGCAGGAATAACTTTGTCATTCCTTGTCCTATGATGGTGGGACTTGTGTTTTTGGAAAGTTGTGGTTTTCCTCTTTTTTTTGATAAATTCTGAGCTGATTTGGATCAGCTCCATGTTTTGGTGGTATCTTGGCTTTACCATTGGTTTATGATATTTGGCTGTCATGCTTGTTCTCTGGTTTTGAGTCACAGGCTGACAGGAATACTAGCAGTTAATTCTCAAGGGATATTCAAGAGTTAATTCCAAAGAAAATTTTGAAGTTTCAAATCTCCATTAATCCACCTTTGCAACCACATTCATTTCCATACAGTATTGTGTCATAAAGACCTGTGGTTCAGCCATACACCCTGGGAAGATAATTAAACTCAGTTCATTTCCCAATTTGGCAAGGTATGCACTTAATCAAGCAATCAATACAGCTTCAAGGATTCAATACAGACCAAATGAAATCATGAAGGAGTCAAGCTCTCAACTGATCATATATACCATCCTCTATTTTAACCTGTGGGTTTTTTTTCCTCCATTTAATCAATAACTTTTGATTTATTTCTATCTTTGTGTTCTTTAATCTTGATAGTGAATACTGATGCTCTTAATTCAGCCATTTGCACCTTTTCTTTCTTCACCTTTCAGGCAATGCTTGGTGTTCATATCCTCAATAATTTCATTGTTCATTATGCCAGGTTGACACAGTTATTAAGTACTTACTTTGTTGGCTCTTTGGCCCTGTGGCTTCTTTTTCTATTATTGCATATCTCCTGAGAGAAATTTATCATTCTTTTCTTTTATATTATTCAATCTTTGGAGTCTTCCGAGTGAGTTCCCGTATTACTGAGCTCCAGGCCATTCTTGTTTTCCCCAAGAGCCCATATGACAGAAGATTTTTAATGAATATTAATTTGTAGTTCCCCTACCTGTCTCCATGGCTGTGATAACTGGACCAGGATTCTTCAAGGCAAATTTGAAGAGATTTTGGTTTCTCAAATCAGTTGTCAAGGCAACAACAGCTTCAGAACTCCTTGTAGAGCTCAATTTGTCCATAAAGGCTGTATTCAGGCTAACTGTATGGCATTGACCCTTTTGGGTCAATCCATTTTCTATTGTTGAAATTCAAGACACACAGCTAAGCTCTCAACATGGCCAGATCTGTATTTAACCAGAATTCTTAATACAGTTGGGTGATCAACCCTCCAGGATCAGTTTTTCAACTTTTCACATATACTGGCCAACATTTCACCCTTGCGGACTTCTTCACCAGTTAATTAATATATTGCATTTTTTCTTGTTATAAATTTTCTTTTCATTCTATAAAGTAAATACTGATATTTATAAGTCCGTCATTTGCCTCTTTTTTTTTTCCTATCAGTGGCTATTGGTTGTTGTTTCTCACAGGTTTAAATAGTAAATTGAGTATTCATTTGGTTTTCTCTTTGGCTTTTGGCTTCTCTATTATCTTTGGCCTCTGGCTTATTTTTGTTATCTTTTCGAATATTTGTACCGCCCTGAATCTTTCTTGAAGAAATATAATTATCAGTTAATTCTTTATCCTTTTGCATCCCTCCAAATGAGTCCTTGATTTCCAAGTGTCAGGCCATTCTTGTTTTCCCCAAGAGCCCCTGTGACAATACTCATACACCCAATGAATTTCTGGACTAGTGAGTTTGAGTGGGTTTAAGGTTTTACCCTTACCTTTGATAGTGGCTGTGACAGAAAACCACCCCCAGAGGCTTTTGGAAACTCATGATCACCGGTAAATCCAATTGGGGCATCATTGAGCCCTGGTTTGGACCAAAAAAGGGGTGACCTTAGCCATTTTAGCCCTGTAAACCAACCGTTACTATGGTAATAGTTTTTATTGAGCCTTAAAAACATATGAGAGTTTGTGTAAGGACCCTTTCAAAAAGTCAAAAATGCTTTAATAAGGCTTGTGCCAACTTAACGGTTGTTTTTGTAAGGTTTGGCTATGAAACAATAAGTAAAAATTACTAATATTTTACTTATTGTACGCTGAATATTCTTATAAATAAAATAAATAAGATAAAAAAATTATAATAATAAAGAATTATTATAATTGAGGCATAAAAAATAATCATATTATTGAATAAATAAATTAATATAATTTATATTAGAAAAAATTAATATAATAAATCAATATATTAATTTATAATAATTAATATATTTAAAAGCTCTTTATTATTGTTACCAAAAAATAATGAAGGTGTAAAAAATTGGTTTTTATTAATAAAAAACAATTAATAACAATGATATTACTAATATTAAAGTTATGAAGTAATATAAATACTATTTATATTAGTTAAAGAATAATTAAGAGTAATAATAAAGAGAAATTATTATAATAATAGAAAAGAACCTACCTTTAACACTAAGTAAAATAATTTTGGATAATTTTATGCCAAATAAAATGAAGACATTTTATTCAAATTGTATTCATAATAAATATTAAGAGAAATTACAAATTTTCTTCATTTTATGTGGATTTGAGATTTTAGAGAGAAATATAACAAAATAGAAGAAAAATTTAATTAATCACGTCAAAAATGATGATTATAATAATGATTATCTTTGTTTTTTACTAATATAAAATATTGATATATATAGAATAAAGATGTTACCTTTGGCTCTAATTGTTTTAATTTTTTGATGCCCCTGAGTGGGAAATCGAGTAAAAAGAGCTCTATTTATAGTAAATAGCTCCCTTCTAGAGTCCAGCAGGCTTCTAGTAGACTTTTTTTGATGGTATCCACTAGAAATGATCAGTATTTTAAGGCTTAGTGATGATTACGTCATGATCAAACCATCTTATCTTATTATCATGCCATTATTTAGAGTTATCAATATAACTCTAAGTTTGATGACATCATAGGCTTTAAAGAAGCCTAAGCTTCGTGTATTTTGTTAGTATTAATCATTATCTAACAGTATTCACCAGTCTTATCACTTATATGACTGTTAAGCTTGAAATAAGATTACAGTGAGTGATCATAAATGATCAAATTTAAGCTTGAACGTTGATCATTAAGAGCGTTCAAGTTATACACGCTACATCTATTATGAGAGTGGATTCTGATATCTTGGCATGTCCTTATTAAACTGCAAAGATCATTTTTTTACATCATCAAAACTTTGTTTTTGATGATTTTTCTTGAAACTCATCTTGTTCCATTGAAATTTAATATTTTAAACTTCAAACCATGATTCCAAGGGGCTAAACTTTTAATACTATAATACAAACTACAACAGTCTTCACTTATGAACTAGTAGAATCTGACTGCATACTTTTTCTTAAGTTGGGACCACTTTCACAACAAAGTAGTCAACAGCGCCACTGATTTTATTCAATAATCCATTACAGGTTTTAACCGTGTTTCTAAATTGTGAAATAAAGCTCATACCTGTTTCTTTACATTAATTATGTCATGACTTGATTTTTGGTTTATCTCTCTATCTTGTATATTTCAAGAGATGTTAGCTAAAAAGCATGAATATATGCATTGACCAAAAGAGTGGATATGTTCAGCTCAATTCCTTAAGTATTGACTTTAGAGAATGGCTTTGTAATGTTTTTTTGTATGTGGAGGTTTATGGAGAATCCAATGGTACAATTTCCTTTACATGTTATTTCATTGGTTTCTGAGTTAAATAAGGTTTTATACCTTTTTAAGGTATTATTACTTATACTTCAGTAATTATTGACTTTTCAGATATGCCATAAAAATGAAATATGTGTATTTTGCCATGAGGAATCTATTTTTGTAATTTATTTCACATGTTTACTCGTTAGATTCTGAGTTAATTCAGATTTTGTACTTTTTCATGTTATTTTTACTAGTCTTTGAGATAATTATTATAAGTATAATTATTACAGAAATTTTGCTGAGACCTTTTGGGATATTTGGTCATATCTCAAAGGCTCACATTTCCTACCACCAAAAAATATTGAATTAAAATCTCATATATTTAATTAGAGTAGAATCCACTGTCCTACCTCTTCAATAGACTTTGTTTGTCTTGAAGCTCAATAATGCTTGATTTTTCTATTCTTTAGGCTTTCTTTCATTCCTGAGCCTTCTTAATAGTTTATCAGCATTTGTTATATCCTTCTCAAGTAGCCATTCATCTTCTTGAGTTGGGTTTCTATAGCTTACAACGTATTCCCTTTCTTTTTTTTTTCTCAACCTTCTTTCTTTAAGGACTTTTACAATTTTCTTTTCTTCTCCTTCCTCTAAAGGGGGTGTGTCTTAGTGGAAAAAATTCCTTGTCACTTGAGCTGCAAGGTTTTGTCAAATTCACAGGGAAAGTTAGGTGTTTGTTCATCAGTTGACCTGTGGGCTCTAATTGCACAGCATTAGGTTCAAGTAGTGCTTTTATCATAAATGGTCTTTCAAAGGAATCTTTCAGTTTCTTTGGGCCTTTTATATTATTGATATTTAGAGTTGACACAAGGACCTAGCTCCTATTTTGAAGTCAGGTGGTTTATGACTTTTATCCCATCTTTCTTTAGCATACTTGAAAGAATCTTGCATACATCTGTTTGCATGGTGTCTTGCTTTTTCAAGCATTAACTTAAAGCTACTTGCTGTTGGTTGTATATCCACAAAATCCTTTTTGAGGGTATCGTAAGGGAGTCTTGGATACAAACCTTTTTCTAGAATTGCAGGTGTTTTGCAAGTTGAAGAATGGATTTATGTGTTATATTCCAGCTCAAATGCTGGTATTAATGTACAACAATCATGGATAAAACTATCAGAATCTTTGCATTATAGGCCATAAGTGTGAGCCTTGAGGTGTATTTGACATACCCAAATAGGCCACAATCATCTTGCAAATAAATTCTGAGCTATGCATAACCCATAAGGCATGCATATATTCAAAATTCATCATTTTTAATTTTAGAAAAGATGAATAACCTTTTATTGAGTAAGTAAATCCATGGATTTAAGGCCAGATTTGAATTCTACACCAAAATTCACCTAGGGTAGCTAGAGAGAGTTAATAAGCTCAAATCAACTCATTGAGGTGGCAATATGGAAGATGCTTCAATACCACATCATCAATCCTTAATAATATGAGTATTTGCTTAACTAAAATGAAAAGAAAATAAAGATAAAATAAAATCAAAGTATATTAATTAACTGGGGGAAAAACCCCCCAGGGTGGAAAGGGTAGCTGGTATATATGAAAAGTTGGGAGCTTGAGTTCTTCAGGCTGAAAACTGATCTGTATTGATCCTTGAGGCTGTATTGATTGTTTTGGGAATTGATACAGCTGGCTAATATTGAAATTGAACTGGGTTGAATGAAATTCCCATGCTTGAAAATGAAATACAGTTCTTAATGGACCCAGACTGTATTGAAATGAATATGGTTGCCAAGATGGATTGAGTGGAGCTTTGACACTTGACAACTTCTTTTGGAACTGCCTCTTGAATACATTTTGAGAATGAATTGAAAGTATTCCCTTTGAAGGAATACTTGGAGTGAGAATAACCAATGACTGCTTGATGGCATCATTGGTCTTTGACGCTGAAACACTTGCTCTTGAGCCTTGATGATTCCTCTGAATGATTGGGTGCCTTGATGACGTGATGAGATGTTGGAATGTTGAAATGACCATTTGATATTTCCACCTCTGAATTGCTGTTGAAAAATGATGCACAATGATATATAACATCATTTATGGCATATTGGTTCATTGGTAAGAAGATTACGTCCAAAGGTCTTGAGATGGAAATGCAGCGGGGAAAAGGATGGATGTGATGGCTTCAGAGCTTGGAAAGGTGTTTCTGGGCCCTTTGGGCTTTTGGCCACTTTTGGGTTCTGAGCCAAAGCCTGGCCCAAAAGGCAGGAAAGTGTCTTTTGGACACTTTGCGTCAAAGTGCGCAAAAATGTGCAAAATGTGCAAAAGTGGGCAAATGCGCAAATGTGTGCAAATATGCGCAAATGCGCAAAGTGCGCAAAAAGTGCACAAATGCACAAAAAGTGCGCAAATGCGCAATTGCGCAGTATGAGCCCAAATGGCCAAAAACAGCCATTTGAGCCATTTCCCCTGGTTTTGAGGGAAAGACCAGAAATACCCATTTGGGCATAAATTGCCGCTATGGGTTCTGGATTGAGGTGAAGGGCCATGAAGGCCTCAAAACACAAATGGCCATGAAAGGTCCAAAAGATGATGACGTGGCCTTATTGGCCACTGGTGATGGATATGGCCAATTGGCCATAAGAGAACTATGGCTTGATATGGCATATGGGGATCCAAGGAGGTGAATTGCCATGGTTGTGACACATGCCAAAATAATGGGAATGTGTGAAATCCCATGTTACATACACACTAAAAATAGTGTTATGCATGTTTTGAGTACTTAATATCATGGTATTCTTACATGAACCTTTGGTACACCCATAGTGGATATCTCACTTGAAGCATAAAATTCTGCTTTGACATAAAAAATAGGCAAGGGGGACAAAAGACATCAAAGAGAGCCAGGGTACCCAACTTCTGAGGCCTCTGAGGCATGGACAGATCCAAAGCTTAGGTCCATGGCTGATCTTTACCCAATTATTAAACTAAAGCCTTTTGGTAACTTGGTTACCATGTTACAACTACATTAAATTATAAGAAAATAGCAAATTACCTGCTATTTTGACGTGCCAAGGAGGTAAAGAGCAACTTAGACTCCTGTAACCATGTCAATTCTAATTGAATTACCATGGATAAACCCCAAAAGAGTAATTAAAACCCTTTTTGTACTATTATCCATTGATTTACCTCATAGCAACCAGCCATACACTGGTATCTGCAATTCTATGTAGAATTGAGGTAAAGCCTTCAAAAATTCATTAAAAATACAATTCTTAATTAATATTTCTGAAAATTTCAGGACCAATAAAGAACTGTATAATTCTCTAAAAACAAAACAAATCTTACTTTTATATGTAAGCTTAAAACCTTTACTTAGAGTCCATTTTTGATGATTCCACATGAAACACAGAATCCTTAAAAATTTACAGAAAATACATTCTGTGTTGAAATTTCCAACAGCATTGATAACTTTGAGGAATCAATGATTGTTTTCAATAAAAGAAGATTTACAGTTGTTACTCCTTTTATTTTAACCATAAATGGGTTGGTAGTCACGTAAAAGCCTCAATTAAGTAATTATGATGATCTTATGTGACAACAAATGATGAAATAAATAATCCAAAAGGGTTTATTGTTTTCTCACTCACTGGATTTTCAGTTTTCTCCATGGCATACCTATGTGAGCTGTCTTAGACTTAAAAGAGGCCTCCTCTTGCTGTTTTTTCCACATAATTACATTATTCTATTATACCTTTGTTAACAAACAAGTAAGTATTAGTTAAAACAATTTCTTAAGTGTTTTTTTCTTTCAGAAATCAATCAGAAAGACGTGAAATCATAAATATCAACTATAATTTGTTGTAATACTGTGATAAATCAATTTTGATCCATTAAATCCACAATTCCACGTCAAATCTCTCTACTATTATCATCTAAAAGGTTCATCGGATTAATAGTGACTAATTTATCTCAATTCTTAAAGTTTTTCTCTAGTAATACTTTCCTTCAAGAATTATCTTTATAGTTCTTCTTGTAAAAGATCATTATAGATTGAAATAATTTTATTATTTTAATAAAAGAAGTTTTTATGATTGAATTCTTCTAGTAATTGATTCTTGTAGACAATTACAGCTTACTGTTATATTCACTATTAGTGTAGAACACATAAAAGAAATAATTCTTTAATTATTTTATTGTGGTTATAATGATTTTTTTTGATTATATTTCATAAGAACAGTCATAGTATTGTTGTTTGATAGTGATATTATCAACAATTTCAAAGACACATCTGACATTGGGGGCCCTGGCCGTGTTTTTTGAATCTTGTACCCTTAATTAATATATTTTTAAGTTCTAAAATATTTTAATTTAATAATTCTTTTCTTTCAATTTAAAGTTAAAATTATTTGTATTTTTGAAATTGTTTTAAAATCTTTTCATTGAGGAATTTGGTTTAATTTTATACTGTTTTTACACATGGCTTTTTCACATCCAAAGACGTATGAAGTTATTCTTTGAGTTACTCTGAACTAATTTTGATTCAAAATCTTAAATTTCAATTTCTTTTCCTTTAAAAAGGATAATTTTTTAATATTAAAAAATAAAAATTTATAAAAAGTCTTAAAATTATCTCAAAAGCATGAAAAATAATTTTCTTTTATCCATTATTTCCCTAGTGTCTTTAATCAAATACTGTGCAGCTGCAAACAGACTCAGTAAAAGATAAATTAATAGTCCAGAATCATCGGAAACAGAATATGAAGACAGTATTGAAGTGCAAATTCCTAAAAGAGGCACTTTATTTAAAACAGAACCATCCAAACAAACACCCAAAGGTGTGTGTTTTCAATTCTTATTTTATCTTGAATTCATGTGAAAATGGTGCATACCAGAAATGGAAGCAACTGTTCAGTCCAACCAGATGGATGTGGACAAGGAAGAGGCAAGACCAAATCCATAAGTGTCAAATCTTCATCAAGAAAGACACATATGGAGGATGCCAGAGTTGCCCCCCATTCCCCAAGGTCTTTACCCACAAATTTTGACGTGAATTCTGAATCTGGACTGATTCATGATAATAATTCAAGGACTGAACCACTTTCAAGTGGCAGCAATATAAATTTATCAATTTCCATACAAATATTAGTTCAGAGCAGCCAAAGAAGAGGAGTAGAAAATATGCCCAAGCCTTCGGCAGGGGGCCATGAACTCCTACTTACACATTAAGAGCTTTCTGGGTCAGGAGAAGGCCATAGAACTCTTAGCAGGTTGGAGCCCATTGTCTTGCAAAGGCAAAGTCAAAAAGATAAAGAATTGGTTGAAGAATCAAAGTCTTTTATCCAAAGACCAGAAGAAGGAGTTGGAAATGACTAAACACCAGGGCGAATCTTGCGTCAATTGTCGGCGATTGACTTCACGTCGCACCGCTGTCAGTATAAAATCTTGCTTCAGTCGCGTTAGTGTCACTTTATAGTCACTGGATTTAGTGGGTCACGTCACGTCAGCGTCAAGACAACGTCAATCGTCACATGTGTCACATGCAAATGTCACTCAAAGCCCAAACCCATTTCAACACTATTCACAATGTTCGGGTAATTTCACCTCATTGGCTTCCGCATCCCCACCTAATCCGCCCCGATGCTTTGCATGCTTACGAGCCCGCACCACCCTCCAAATGAGACTCCGACACTGCCCCCCCATCTCCGTCCTCACCACTCCTTACGCTTTCACACCCCCGCCCATACCATCTTTATGCTCACGTGGTGCACTCCCGACATCACTTATCCTTACGCTCGCTCAAGTGCCCTCCCGATATGCTCCCGACACTGCTTACAATCATTACGCTAGCGGAGTGCACTCCCAACATGCTCCCGACATCACTTATCCTTACGCTCGCTCAAGTGCCCTCCCGACATGCTCCCGACACTGCTTATCCTTATGCTTGTGTAGCGCCCTCCCGACATGCTCCCGACACTGCTTATCCTTACGCTTGTGTAGTGCACTCCCGACACTGCTTACCATCCTTACGCTCGCGGAGTGCACTCCCGACATGCTCCCGACACCACTTATCCTTACGCTCGCGGAGTGCACTCCCGACATGCTCCCGACACCACTTATCCTTACGCTTGTGTAGTGCCCTCCCGACACCACTTATCCTTACGCTTGTGTGGTGCCCTCATGACATGCTCCCAAAACCACATATCCTTACGCTCGCGGAGTGCCTCTCAACATGCTCCCGACACAACATATCCTTACGCTTCCGTACTACATCCATAGTGTACGGTGGCTTGTTGGCGTACACGATGAAGGCAATCCCCGAAATATGCTGAGTGGCCTTCTCTCCCAACAGGACCTAAGGGGAAATTGGTCAGTATATTCACAATGTTGTGGTTAGGGTTTAAATCATGAGACTCACAAAATAAAACCTAATAAGTGGACTATTTAAGACAAGAATTGTGTCTCCTGTTTTGCCGACAAAACCATTTTATTTCATATCAATCAAATGAACACTTTGCTTAGTCCTTACCTCATGAGCGTTGAATAGTTCAAAAGTTGACTTTAGTAGGTTTCTCACTAGTCAACTTTATTCAATGTCTCACAGGGAAGTGATTTCATTTGCATGATATTAAATAATTTGCAAAACATCGCCTCCTTCAATTTCCCGACAAATCGCATTTTGCAAATGAGATTATTTTACTTGCACCTTTTCTCTTCAGTTTTGATCTTTTTATTCAAAAATTTTCAAACAAGTTATCAATCCACTCGTCACCATCTATTTGCTTAATAAACTACCTCCGCCATGGCCCGAACCCCGGGAAATTCACATGAATTCAATGAACAACCAACTTCAGCCCCAGAGAGTGGAAGTGAAATCTCTGATATCGCCAGTAGTTGTGAATTAGGCATTGAAGTAGAGAGCCAGTCACATGAAGATAATCAAGATCCACCAGTTCTTCTGGAATGTGAGTATGTATCCATCTTGAATATTTCAAATCTCTCAAAACCTGATATTGTGTCATAGCCTTTATTTCAGGGCAGCCTCCAAGCTCTCAGAAACCGAATTTTAAAAGTTATGAGAAGGAAAAGACTGTTGAACCTTGTGCACCGACAGAAGATGATGGGCAAGATGATGTAATTTTCAGTGGGGAGGTGGAAATTATATCCAAGGAACAATTTGTCTCCAACATTGCTCAAACAATCCCAAGGCTCGAAAAAATTCAAAATGATAGTAAAATTCCTGATTATGTGCGTCAAAAGATTGCTGAAGCCATGAGCCTCCTCAAAATGGATTTGAACCGTAAGTCCATTACTAATTCAAAAAAAAGTTGATAAAAATAGCTGCTTACAATATATGGGCAGGTGTGGAGGTGGGAGAATCTCTACCTGAAGGATCTTGAGTCGTAATTGGATTTCCAGGCAAAGGATTAGGAAAAAGACCAAATATACATGCGACCAAAAAAACCAACAAAAAACGCCGTAATTTTGAAGCCGCAAAGGATTCCCGGGATCAAGGTGATGAAATGATCAATGTTGAAGTGGACCATATTGATAATGAACCTCCGCATACTGAACCCCCCCCATACTCAATGAAACAATCCATGATGAAGCTCCACATACTGAAAGCCCCCCGATACCCAATGAAACAATGCATGATGCAACCCCTCCCGCCTCTCCTCGGAATATTCAAGCCCCTCAAGAAAGGGAAACAATTAAACATGATACAATGGGACGAGATATGACTGATATAATTCCCGACGCTGAGCCCGAAGTGTCATCCGCTGCGAATTTTCAAGGGATATTTGTATCCCGCATGGAAGAGTTTGCAGGCATTTTGAATTATCATTCCAATATTTCTCAACAATCATGGAAAAGGGGGCTTGATAATATCAATAGGATTTACAAAAATAGATGGGACAATTTACCAACAAAGGATGCTCATACATTCCTGCCCGTTGGTATTAAGGTGATCAGTAACCGAGATCTTAAAATGTCGGCTTGGCTGCAGGACCTTGAGATGGCAGGTGAGTTTTTTTTTATCTTTGTGCATGATACTTGATTATTGGCTGTTGACTGGTGATATAAATTGCAATATACAGGGTTAGATTTTTTTAAGCCAACCGAAACAGAAGCGTTTTTTGATCACAACATTTGGAATCTCAAATTGATGAAGGAATCAGCTAAACCTCCAGATAATCTCCCAAAATCTGAACACTCCTTCTTCAAAATGGTTCAGAGCCTTCTTTACCCCGCGAATCCAGTTAAACATTTTTGGGCAAATGTTATGTTTGAATCCATTAGTTTAGTCTCATACGATGTGATTGCACCCAAACCATATGTTGCACCAACATCAAATTCGACCGATCCTCTTGGACTCGAACGCGGAGCAGTTGAATACCTTGCCTCCTGCTTGAGTAAATCGAAGCAACGTGCAACCCAACTCAGCATTGAAGGTGGCGGGGCTGACAATGAGATATCCACAAAGCCGCACAAGAACCTGGAGGATCTAATGGATACAGTTATCCATTTGATGATTGCGTACAACATGGTACGTGCACATACAAATGTCGAAGTTAATGGCATCAAAGGCAAACTCACAAACTCAAAAAAAAATGAGGCCATCAAAGATCTTTTGGCATGTCACAAGAATCTTGGAATAAATCGAATTTGCTATGGTATATTAGCGGCATTCTGTGCGGCGGGGGTTCGTGGTTTGATGGTATGCTCAGATGACTGGAGAACAAGCTCAGTTAAAGGGGCTTTAGCACTAATTGACATTTCCGCAAAACTTTCAGAGGGTAAAAATCTAGTGGAGCCAGTGTGGCTACGTACTAATAAGTATATATGTAATTTACTGAATAAAAGTTTCTTCTCATCAGAGTCTTTTAACCCCACTGTACCTCTTAGATTTGAATTTGCACGATGCTTAGTATTAGACTTTGGTGATGCCTGGGTGGCGAAATGCGGTCTTAGTTCAAGTGATGAGGTCACCTTGACGGTACCCAGGTCAGCTAAACTCACAACCAGGATTGACCCGTTTTAGATTAGCTTTGTACTAGATAGATTGTAATTTAATTTTGCAAAGTTATTTATGAATTTAATAATCATGACTTCCTATCCTACTACTGCCCGGATGCCACAGTCTGGGTACCAATAGTAATTGTACGGCGGCATGCCTCCGTACATCATTGCAAATACTCCGACAAGACGCAAGCTGAGTCAGGCGTTGTGCCCGCGAGTAGCACACGCGGGGGCATTGCAGGAGGTCGCGTTTATCCCTTCCCGCCAGCCCATAATAGGCCAAATGTTCCTGTGTCTTTCAAGAGGACTAGGATAGCTAGGGATCCGCAGCAGGATGCAAATTGCATTTGCATGTGCTTGCAAGATTCCAAATGGTTGGATTGGAAAGTGATTGCATGGGAACATCAATGTGTAAAATTGAATAATGCACTATCCACTGCAATTTTCAGGTTCAGGTATTTGAGATCGTGAATTTGCCAAGGTCAGGCGTGAGCTTTCTTTTTACCGCAATTAAAAAAGATTCATCCACCGCAATCCAATTTAGGTGATATTAAGAAATCAGTAATCATTTGGTTTCATTTCAATTTCTGCTGAAAGCATGCCATTCACCAAAAAAGGAAAAGAGCGTAAAAGGGAACTCGCGAGAAAGCGTCGGGCTGAGGAAGGAAAGTGTGAGTTACTCGCTTAATCTCAGTGTATATATGCTTCCACATTTATGTGGCACCCTCATTGGGCCCCACGGAATAACATTGGCTTTAGTCGGTTCAGATTGTGCCAATGTCATGTGGGGTCCAACAGGGAAGTTCAAGGATGTGTGCCGAAGAAAGCTCCTTGGCAGTATCTGATATCTTGTGTGCTTCAACACATAGTGATCCCTCAACCACTCGGGAATAGTAGCAGATCCCAAAAGACAAATGAGCGCAAAACGACCCGAATGAATAGGTTGTTTTCCTCCTCTCGCCCAACAGCACAAATATCAATGCCAGTATCAGCAAATATCACCCCAAGTGAAATTTGGAGGGTTGTGGATGTCAATCAGATCAAACGCATTCACTTTGGCCGTGTGGCAATTTTCTCTTCAACCGGATTACTCATTGCCCTTGTCGAATTCCGACCATTCACAACAATGAGTGAAGTCAAGGTCGATCAATGGGATGAATTATCACAATTCCTATTTCGCGAAAAGAGGTTCACTGACCCTATTGCAACAAATGGAGCATTACTGGAGGGATTTATGTTCGCAATTGGGTGGCGCAAATGCACCACGAAGAATGAACAATTTGGTCTGTATGGAAGTGCTGGCAAGATTGAAAATGCAAAAGATGAATGGCGGAACCGAGGTGCCAATCTTAGCTCGGTGGGTTGCATTCTAGGTCAATCCTTACGATATGTTGGGGATAATTTATTTGAGAAGATTCAAAATTCCTACAATTCATTGGGGGTTCCGTCTTTTGATCAAGTCAACTATGAAGGCAATATTCCGGCAAATCAGGGTGCATTCGAGTTCGCTTCCGCACTCACTTTCACCATGAATGGATTCAAAAACGCACCTCATGTTGATAAGGATGCATTGCAGTATGCTTCGGGATGGTGGTTTCAAGCTGATAAGCGGACCGGCCAAATTCAAAGAGATGCGTCAAAGCGGTGTACAGGGGGAAAATTGATTTTCCCAAATGAGCATTTTTGGATTGATCTATCCGCATGTCATGGGCTCATTCAGGTAGTGTGGGCCAGTAGTACATTTGTTCATTATACTGATCCAGCACAGGACAACGAAAGCACGACACTAGTGGGTATGTCCACACAATGCTCAAGCAGGTTAGCAAAAACAATTCGGCAAAAAAACCATGGCTATTATGAGATTGGCGAGAGAGCGGGCTATCAAATCAGGGATGGTAATACAATCTCATGCCAATTCAAAGAATGAGGAGTTTTTCATGTGTGTTGGGTAAGTAATGGTGGGGTAAGGCAGAGGACAAAATACACCAGGATTGGATGGATTCGAGTGCGGGAGATGGGGTGTCTCACATGAAAAAGGGGTGAAGTGGATTATGTACAGTGGCATGCCATTGTACATCTGTCCTGGTTTGTTGCTATTGTCCAGGATGCGAATGCTTCACACGCAAAACCTTATGCTTGTGCAGGTTCCGCCAATGCTAAAAGTTCCTTACGCCTATGCGGGGGCCGACGCTACACACGCCAATCCTTACCCCTGTGCAGGCTCCCAAAAATTTACACGCCAATCCTGACGCTTGTGAAGGTTCCCAAAAATGGTAAAAATTCCTTACGCCTGTACAGGCTTCCGGCGATTCACACGCAAATCCTTACGCTTGTGAAGGTTCCCCACAATGCTGAAAATTTCTTGGCCTGTGCAGGATCCCGAGAATTCACACGCCAATTCTTACGCCTTTGCAGGCTCCCAACAATTCACACGCCAATTCTTACGCCTGTGCAGGCTCCCAAGAATTCACACGCCAATCCTTACGCCTGTGCAGGCTCCCAACAATTGACACGCCAATCCTTACGCCTGTGCAGCCTCCAGACAAGTCACACGCCAATCCTTACGCTTGTGAAGGTTCCAGACAATTTAAACAATTCAATACATGAGTAAGATTAATAGCGTGTGACCATAGGAAAGGCCATGTTTCACGAATCTGGACTGGATTGCTCACATACGGGAACCTCCCGCTTTTTTACAGTTAAGAATGGATATGGCTCTAAACCATGGAAGAAGAAAATATAGGAGAGGATAACGGCAACTATTGGCGCATTTTGAGAAAAAGAGGTTCACGAAAACAAATACTCACTCAAATGCTTGGTGGGGCACTTACAAAAATAATTCTCACGCAATCAGGGTTTTTCTCTAAGGAGGAAATAAATAATTTTTACGTGAACAAAGAATGTAATAGAAATTAAACATAATAATAATTGAATACAAATAATTCATTTAAAAGAAAGTATTACAAATGATAAAAAGTGGAAATAATGAGATTATTTTTTTTAATTTTTTATTTTTCGAGGAATTTGGAGACTATCCCGGTTATGTCCTCCTTTGGATAAGCCTCCAGTGCCTGGGCAAGGAGGCAGTTTAGTTCGTCCCGGAATTCCCGGTGCATCTCGTTTCGATGAGTTGCATCCACAAAAGGAATCATGTGGAGCAAGCGACGATGCTCCAACAAGATTCGGTTGATCGAATCGTGGACGATGGCTCAAGGAATCATTAGGGTCGGTCGCAGGTCGGTGAATTCCTGGCGAGCTTCATCGTGGGAATGAGAGGAGCTTGGCACCGGGGGGGAGGAGGCGTTGGGGTTCTCAGGGGCACTGGAAGGGATCTCTGGGGAGGGAACCGGGGTTGGAGTGGAGGGGGGGGAAATGGAAGGGGAAGGTGGGCGAGTCGTGTAAGAAGAAGGGGGATGGGGAAGGGGGGATCCGACGGGCGTATCGTCGATGATGATGATCAAGCGAGGAGTGGCGGGACGATCTGGAGATGGTCAAAGAAAAAATGAGGAAAAGGGTATATGGATCGAAGAGAGAAAGAAGGGGTGACTTACCATAAGCTTCCTCCGTGGATTGCGTAGGAGCCACCTTGGGTTCTGGCTCACAAGTTGTATCGTCCTCAGGTTGTTGGGATGTTGGACTCGGGCCAGTAATAGGTGGCTCTTCCATTCGGGAGGGTTCTAGAAAAGGAGTAAGAGTCAGTTCTCTCGACTCGAAAGTGAAAGTGAAAATGAAATGAAACTTTGGCTGCTTACCGCGGAATAATTCCTCAGACCATCGGGTGCCACTCGGGCCTGGAGTGGGTTGCCGGGGGTTTGCTCGCAAGGCAAACTAGGCACGGGAGATTCTTGTTGGGGGGGATTCGGGGGGTTTTGTTCTATGAGAAATGGAAAAAAGTCAGTATTATTGCGTGAAGAGAAATGAGATAAGGAGGAGAAAGAAAACTTACTTTGGCGTTTGAATCCCATTGGTGACAAGACATGGTGACGATCAGCCCAAGCTCGAATGTCCTCTCGCCATCGCCATCCTTCATCGGCCGGATAATCACTTCGCTCCGGTCGAGGAGTGAAGTGACCATTGGATGGTGGCCTAGGAGGGGGAGTGGACAAATCGATACTTGAGGGGACAGGGCTGATCGTCCGGAATCGTTCCCGTTGGCCTGTTTGGGGGCCCGGCGTCCATTCACGCTCGGAAATGGTTTCATCATCGTCGACCACAAAGGAGTCCTCGCGAGGGCGTCTTGGGCGGGAACTCCTCTGGCCTCGTGGTCGGAAGGGGCGGACAACGAACGAACATTTCTTGTGTGCTTGTCGGCAAGCATCACAAGCGTCGTTCGTCGTCGAGGAGCAAATGCAGGGGATACCCCGCTTGGTGCATAAAGTGCACGACATCTAAAAACAAAACAATTGAGGTTAGTAACTGCATACAAAGTAAACAATCAAGAGAAAAAATGAAGACGTACGATGAATTATAAATTTAAATCGGAAACAAAATAAGAACGCTCTAGTCCGAAGGTTTTAAAAGTCTGGAAAAGAGTTGTGAAGAAAAATAAGTATTAATATCGGTATGTAATGTCGACAAAAGTTTAAAAAAGAGGTAACGCACAAGGTGGATAGAAGTGAGGTTCTGAATGGATCAGAAGAATAAACAAACAGGCAAAAGGAAGGGAAGTGGGTTTAGTAGAGTGCGAAAGACAAAAATAGAAAGGCAGGAAGACGAAGGGGAATACGCACAAGATGGACAAACGCGGGTGAGGTTGAACGAAGTGGAGCGGGTGAGAAAGAAAGTGAAGTGCGTGTCGTGTGAAGATGGTCTTTTATACCATGGTGAAGCTGAGACGATCTCAGCAGTTGCAGCACCCGCAAAAGTCTCAGCTTCAAGGCGTGTGGGCAAAATTGAAGCTGAGTCTCAGCGAATGCTGCAACTGAGAAGTGAAATGCTCGCGTGAGGCAGAAGAACAATGGGGGTCTGGCTGAGTATTGCAATTTATTGAATTGTCAAGCTGAGTCAAATCCCCTTTGTTTCCTTAAATTGCCACCCGATCACCCAGGAGGGTGGTCGTGAGGCCCTTATTGATTGTGCATTGTGGGTGCAATGCACAAGTGACCGCGGAAAGATCACCAGCCTTATGGCCTGGTGATAGTCTTTGAACAAAGGGGGGGGCTTTAAGACGAGTGAATAAAGCGTGATCTTGCCTCGAGCCATTGCTCAGGTTTGCTTTCGGGTCATGATTGAAATGCTCAGTGGCTGAGCATTTGAATTGCACAGTAATTGAACAATTGATATAACAATATCAAATGCACCGCTGAGTATTGCAATTTATTAAATTGTAAAGCTGAGTCAAATCCCCTTTCTTTCCTTAAAGAGCCACCCGATCACAGGGGAGGGTGGTCGTGAGGCCCTTGTTGAATGTGCATGGTGGGTGGAATGCACAAGTGACCCATGCAGAAATGCACCCGGTGCATTTGGTCACAAGTGACCGCGGCAATATTACCAGCCGTATGGCCTGGTAATAGTATGTGAACAAAGGGGGGGCTGTAACACAAGTGAATACAGCGTGAGCTTGCCCCAACCGTTGTTCAGGTTTGCTTTCGGGTCATAATTAAAATGCTCAGTGGCTGAACATTTTAATGGCACAGTGATTGAACTATCGATATAAAAATATCAAATGCACCATGCTGAGCCATTGCTCAGTCGTTTTTGTATGCCCACAATCTGAGCATTTGGCACAGCATCGGGTGACATTTCAGCCAGCTGCAGCATTTCACACGCTTGGGTGAAGTAATCCAAACTGAGCCTTCCAATGAACTATTGCAAAAATAGTTCATTCCATGGCTATACTGAGCACTTTCACACGGTGCTTTTGACCATGACATGCTCAGCTTGCGTGTGCAAATCGGGTGAAATGCAATGCTGAGCATGTGGCACATGAGCTACGTATATGCAAACGATCGGAAGGTGCATGCACATTCGGTATATGCATGCAGGCTCAAGTAGTATTACAACTTCCTAATCTGTACAGCCAACACTGTAGTACGCAGTACACCTTTGTAAAAGTATGCTTCAGGGCAGAGCAAAAGCTGTTCAGCAATGTAACATGAAAATCACGTCAAGCCATTGAGTCATATATCTCAACTGAGTCCCTTTGGTGCACCTTTTTGGAGAGCTCTGCCTAACAATGGCATGGACGCGGGTGTAATCCGAGTTAATGAAAGTGGGTCATAATGGGATGACTTATTATTTGGGTAATACACAAACAGTGGATTCACTCCGGTGCCATTGTTGGGGCCAACAATGACTGGCCCTGCTTGTTCATTGCGCGTGCTCATTGTCGGGCAGCCACACGCTTTCATACGCACCCCCCAACGGGTCATACACAGGCAACTTTCACACGCCTGGAAGACATTTTACTGCCAGTGTTCCGACCAGCTAGTTTCTTGGTCGGGTGGTCAGCTTGACTGCAGACGCTCACCTGCTCTCGCGTGGAAACCTGAGGCCAATCAGTGTGGATTTGCTTCAGCCTCATCCACATCAGAATAATCCCAGCCTATGATTGCTGAGGCTGGTTATGTTTGCGTGGGTATCTCCCACCGCGGGTTATTTTCTTCACGTTCTCACACGCCCCGCGCAAGTTGTGGCACCTGGCTTGCAGCCAGAAATTCCCTTGGGTGGGTGGCCTCTTTCTCCGGAGTTTTGTTCACGCGTGAGGCAAAGACCGTTGTAAGATGTGACTATGAAACTGATGATAATATTACTATTAATCAACAGTACTATGTCTGTTCTTATGAAATATAATAATAAAATATTATTATAACCACAATTAAATAATTAAAAAATTATTTCTTTCACGTGTTAAGCACTACTAGTGATTTTAACAGTGAGCAAGTAATTGTCTACAAGAATCAATTACAAGAAGAATTTAATAATAAAAACTTCTTTATTAAAATAATAAAATTATTTTAATATATAATTATCTTTTGCAAGAATAATTATAAAGATAATTCTTGAAGAAAACTATTACTAGAGAAAAACTTTAAGAATTAAAGATAAATGACTCACTAATACTCCAAAGAACTTATTGATAATAAAAGTAGAGAAATTTGACGTGGAATTGTGGATTTAAGGGATCAAAAGGATTTATAACAATATTACAACAATATATAGTTGGATTCTATGATTTCACGTCTTTCTGATTGATTCTGAAAGAATTAAAACACTTAAGAATAGTTGAACTAATACTTACTTGTTGGTAATAAAGATTAATAAATTGATAAGATGATGATACGGAAAAAACAGCAAGAATAGGCTTCTTTTAAGTCAACAACAGCTCACAGAGGCGTGCCATGGAGCAAACTGAAAAACCAGTGAGTGAGAAAACAATAAACCTTTTTGGATTATTGATTGCATCATCTGTTGTCATGTAAGATTATCATAATTACTTAATTGATGCTTTTACGTGACTACCAACCCCAATATGGTTAAGAATAAAAGGAGTAACACTTGTAAATCTTCTTTTATTCTAAAATAATCATTGATTTCTCAAAGTTATCAATGTTATTGCCAATTTCATCACAGGTTGTAATTACTGTGAATTTTTGAAGATTCAGTGTTTCACGTAGAATATCCAAAATTGGACTGTAAGTAAAACTTTTAATTTTACTAGTAAAACTGTAATTCTTTTTGGTTGTACCATAGATAATACAGTTCTCCTTTAGTCCTGAAAGTTTCAGAAAGATTCATTAAGAATTGTATTTTTAATGAATTTTTGAAGGTTTTACCTCATTTCTACGTAGAATTGCAAATAGCAGTGTTTTGCTGGTTGCTATGAGGTAAATCAATGAATATGGGTCCCAAAAGGGTTTTAATTACTCTTTTGGGGTTTATCCATGGAAAGTCATTAGTAATTGACATGGTTACAGGAGTGTAAGTAGCTCATTACCTCCTTGGCACGTCAAAATAGCAGGTTATTTGCTATTTTCTGATGTTTTACAGTAGTTGTAACTTGGTAACCAAGTTCCCAAAGAGTTTTAGTTTACCAATTGGGCCAAGATGAGCCATGGATCCATGCTCTGGAGCTATCCACGCCTCTGAGGCCTCAGAAGTTGGGTACCCTGGCTCTCTTTGATGTCTTTTGTCCCCCTTGCCTATTTTTTACGTCAAAATAGTAATTTAAGCTTAAAGTGAGATATCCACTATGGGTGTACCAAAAGTCCATGTAAGAATACCATGATATTAAGTGCTCAAAACATGCATAACACTATTCTTAGTGTATATGTAACATGGGATTTCTCACTTTCTCATTATTTTGGCTAAAAATCAAGAAAAACAAAAATTTTCACGGATCTTTTATGTGGTATTAATGATGTGGTATTGAAGTATTTTCCATTTTACCACCTCAAATACTTAAATTGAGCTTATTCACTCTATGGAGCTACCCTAGGTGAATTTTTGTGTAGAATCCAAATCTGGTCTTAAATCCATGGATTTACTTACTCAATAAAAAGTTATTCATCTTTTCTGAAATTGAAAATGATGAATTTTGGATATATGCATGACTTATGAGTTTTGCATAATTCAAAATTTCTTTTTAAGATAATTGTGGCCTATTTGGGTATGTAAAATATACCTCAAGGCTCACATTCCCTCCCACCAAAAAATAAAATTGTACTACAATTTTATTAGTGGTAAAAAGAATAAGGCCCCAAAAGGGGGTTAATGTCCACTGTCCAACCTCTTCACATTACTCAGATCAAGTAATTTAAAGCACATTTATAGACATATTCAGGCTTGTGGCCTTCTTTCATGTCTAAATCTTCTTAAGAGTTTATCTGAGTCAGGTATTTCTGATTCTGCCATCCATTCATCTTCATGTACTGGATTTCTATATCTGACAAGATATTCTCTTTGATTTTTACCCCTAAGTCTCCTTTCTTTAATGACTTTCTTTATCTTTCTGTCTTCATTCTGTTCCACAGGGGGCACAGTTAAAGGAGTTGGGTTCCTTAAAGGAAACAATTCTTTGTCAGCTGGTTGATAAGGTTTTATCAGGCTGACTGGAAATGTGGGGTGTTTATTTTCCAATTCACCACTCAATTCCACTTGAACTGCATTGGTTCCATGTAAGGCAACAATAACAAAAGGTCCTACATAAGAATCTTTAAGTTTCTTTGGGCCTTTGATATTATTAAAATTCAAGGTTGAAACTAGAACTAAGTCCCCTACTTTGAAGTCTGGTACTTTATGACTCTTGTCCCACTTCTGTTTTGCATAATCAAAAGCATCATCCATACTTTGTTTTGCATGGTGTTTTACTTTATCAAGCATTAATTTGAAGCTGGAAGCTGTAGGATGAATGTCAATCAAGTCTTTCCTCAGTGTGTCTGCTGGGAGTCTTGGATTCCATCCTTTTTCTAACATAGCAGGAGTTTGTCCTGTGGAAGAATGGACTGATGTCTTGTATGCCAATTCTAATGCAGGTATCAGAGTGCACCAGTCATGGGTAAAGCCATCTGAGTCTTTAAATTCTAATCCATAAGCACAAAATCTCCTGATCATGTCTTCTAAAGTTTGAATCATCCTCTCTGCTAGCCCATCTGTTTGAGGGTGATATGCTGTAGAGAATGATAACTTAGTCCCAAACAATCTATGAAGATTGGTCCAAAGTGCAGATGTGAACTTGGGGTCTCTGTCACTTATGATATTCTTAAATAACCCTGTATGAGAAATAACTCTACCCCATAAAAGAAGAGCTGTATCCATAGCAGTGTCATCTTTATGACATGGTAAGAATATGGGAGTTTTGCTATATCTGTCTACAATGACTAAACAAGCATTATAACTTTTGTCACCACTTGGAGGAAGTGCTGTGACCCAATCCATGTGAACAACTTCCCAAGGGGATTTTGGTTCTTGAATATGGATCATTAATCCAAATTTCTTGCCTGTACTCCTGTTTGCTTTTTGGCATCTATCACAGGTATGGCAATATTCAATGGTTTCTTTTCTCCAAGATGGCCACCATGCACAGTTCTTCACCTTTTCAAGTGTTCTGTCTTCTGATAGGTGTCCAGAGTAAATGCTATCATGGCATTCATGAAGAATGGTATTGATGAGTAATCTACTACACAATGTCATCACACAAGAATGTTTTGTTCTATGGTAAATAATCCCATCAAACAAGTGAAATCTTCCTTCAGAATAGGAATTTTTCCAAACTTCATCTAGTGTATTGACCAAAGATGTGTCTTTGCAGTCTTTATCCAATAAAGAAGTCAAGATATGGCAATTCTTGTCTTGTTTATAAGACTCTCTGACCTCTTCAAAGAATTCAGTCCCAATATCAGTTATGTTAATCCCTTCAATTGGAATCTGTGGTTCAGCTTCCAAAGGTACATAAGCTGGGTTATCAGGAGTGTTGGCTAAAGCCCATCTACTAAGTCCATCAGCATTTTTGTGAATGTTTCCTGCTTTATGAACTATAGTCATGTTTCCTCTATATTCTTGAATGGCTATTTGCCATCTCAACATATGTCTGTTGGGAGTTTTCATGTTAAGAAGTGATTTCACGGCATTACAGTCAGTTATCACTTCAAAAACACTGCCATCAAGGTAATAGTGTAATTTCTCAAGTGCCCATACCAAACATAAGCACTCCATTTGGCTTGCACCATATCTGGCTTCTGTTGGTTTGATTTGTCTTGAGATATAACAAACTGGTCCTTCTGTAGGTTTGTCATCAGTAATTTGGACTTGGTGTAGGGCTGCCCCTAATCCATCCCCACATGCATCAATGTACAATTTAAAAGGAATATTCCAGTCAGGCATGAGGAGTAAAGGTGCTTCTGTAAGGGCTTTCTTTATCTTCTCATAAGCTTTAATTCTTTCCTGTGTCATTTCAAATACAGTCTGTTGATCACAGATTCTATAAAGTGACTTGGCTAGAATTGCAAAATCTTTCAAGTGTTGCCTATAGTAACTAGCAAATCCAAGAAAAGACATCATTTCTTTTTTATTCTGGGGTATTGGCTTAAGTAACACTGCTGCTACTTTATTCTTGTCAATACCCAAGCTCAAACCAGAGACAACATGTCCTAATGCTTTGAGTTCTTCAAAACCAAAATTGCATTTCTTAAGTGAAATTTTCATGTTCACTTCTGCAACTTTATGAAGTACTCTTGCAAGTCTTTCAAGGTGCAAAGACCATGAGTCAGAACATATAATAATATCATCAATATAAATGATCAGCCATCCTTCAGACAATTCTGTGGGGAAGATGGTATTCATCATTCTTTGATAATGAGATGGAGCATTTTTAATGCCAAATGGCATTCTAAGATACTCATAAATACCACAGTGAGTGATAATTCTAAGTAATTTCCTAGCTTTAGGCGTCAAAACATTTTGATGGAAGCCTTTTAATGCGTCCATTGATGTTATATACTTGGCTTTAGACAATTGAGTCAAGGTTTCTTGGATCCTAGGGATTGGATACCTATCTGGAACTGTGTAGGTATTCAAAGCTCTAAAATCTCCAACCATTCTTGACTCATCATTATGCCATGCAATAATAACAGGTGTTGTCACTTCAACTTCCTCATTATGGCCTACTTTCCTTAGCACACCAAGTTGGATCAACTCTTGGATATGTTTTTCCAAGGCCTCCCTAGCTCTGGGACTGGCTGGATAAGCTGGTCTTCTAAGTACTGGAGGATATGGTCTATCAATATTAAGAGTAATATCAATTTCATGTCCCCTTATAGCGCCTAATGGTTCATTATCAGATGCAAATGCATTATTGTATGTATATAATACATCAATAAGTTCATTCCTCATCTTTGGTGACAATGATGGATTAATTTGTGCTTCAACAAGTTGTTTAGACACAAATTCATCTTTGTAAGTATCTTTGACAGAAGATACTACAGATATCTGTTTTGGCATATTGGAGAAAGCAAATTTTTGCCTTTTGTTATCTCCAATTGTGAAATATCTGTCTTTATGGTTATTTATATCAATACCATAAATATTCAAGTAATCATTTCCAAGAATGATATGCTGAGATGTACAATTATCCATTACTACAATCTCAGTTTTCATTCTTACACTTCCTGCTGGATGTGGGAATACAATACTAGTATCCAATATGCCCAAGGGGTACATATTGTTACTGGCACTACTGAACTGTACACCTTCTATTGGTAATAGATGGTTTTTCCATTCAGGAAGTATAATTTGGAGATAATCCTTGCCAATACAAGTGCAAAATGCTCCTGTATCCAGATTTACTTTGGCTTCAATATCACCCATTAGAACTGGTGTGATACAGGATGCTCCAGCAGTATAACCCTTTCCTCTAGCAGGTTTTGTTTTACACATTCTGGCATCTTGGATATTGATCAGGTTGTAGCAATCCTCACTGTACTGTGGCAAGTGGGTATGGACTTCTGTGACCTCAAAGAAAGCTGAAATGTTTTCAATGGGATAGTCCTCTACTGGTGTATCTTCAGAGACTGCAGAATCTTGATCAGACTCTTCTTTCTCTTCAGTACACTGAATGTCTTCAATGATTTGAACTTCATTGATCTTTGTCTTCTTAGGGCAAGTGTTGGCTAAATGTGAAGTACTTCCACATTTATGACACTTCAAGACAGGTCTTTCTGGTCTTCTTTCCTCTCTAGGAATCTTTGAGACTATTTTGGACTCTATTGGGTTTCTAACCCAAGTTTTACCAATTCTTGTTCTGGTAATGATATCTTCCATAGCATTAATGTAGTCCTCTGTTGAACAGGGTTCCACACATCTGCTTTTGATAGCATGTTCCAGTTCTCCTCCACATTTTCTTAATATTTTCATATTAATCATAGTGTCAGACATATCTGGGTGTAAAGCAGATAATCTGTCTTTTTGTTTGAAGAACCAAGTAAGTGGTTTGTCTTTTTCTGAGTTAAAAATGGCACTTTCAAAAGCATTCTCCATTTTAAACCTCCAAGAATTATTGGCCCATTTGGTAATCACTTCAGATTTCCACCAAGACCAGTCATGTCTTCCATGATCCATTCTCATCTTGTAATACCATTTCTTTGCAGTCTTGGTAAACAAACAATGTAATTTTCCTACTATGATTTCATCAGGTATATTAAAGTCTTCTTGCAACATATCAATAGTCCTGATGAATTCAATATGGTTGTATTCTCCTTCACCAGAGAATGTTGGCCATTCTTCTAATTTGGGAATATCCTTTGCAGAAATAACATTCTCTCCTAAGAATGGAGTCAAACTTTCTTTGACAGAAAGTTTTTCTTCAGTCAAAGGTGTAGAATGTCTTGGCATATGTGGTTCATGATTCTTATGAATTTGCTCCACACTTGCAATTATTTCATTCTTCAATTTCTGCCTTTCACTGTCACTTTTTGCTAAATGTATAGCAAATTGATTGGTGTTCTTAACTATTTGTAAGACATGGTCTTCAAGAGTTTTAAGTCTATCATTTACTTTAAAGATGGAAAGATCCTCTGTGTCATTATTTTGACATTGGTTCTCAATTCTTTCACAAGCATTGCTAATTGACTCAAGGGTGACAGTTGTCAATTTATGCCAATCAGAATGTTGCTTGTCATTTTTCTTTAAATCATTGATGTCTAATGTAATTTGCTTTAACTTTGACTCAAGTTTGCCAATTTCTACACTAATACTTCTATGTACATCATTTATTTGCGTGGAAAAGTCCTGTTCATCCTTTCCTGCTCTTTGGCTGTGAATTCCATAAGAGTTCTGGCCATATTGAAGACACTGTCCACGGCTGAAGGCTCCAATCTGGGGATCCTGTACCCTTGTGGGTAAGGTCTGTGCCAATTGGCTTTGCCTTTGCCCTTGCCTTGATGGTTCTTGGGACCTCTCTGTTTCTTTTGAGGTCCTTTGGGCTTGTCCTTGGATGCTTCTGGAGCTGGTTTGGAGCTGGTAGATGCCACTGGTGCCTCTGTCTCCAAAGTTGGAGTCATTTCCAATTCTTTCTTCTGGTCTATGGATAAAAGACTCTGGTTCTTCAACCAATTCTTTATCTTTTTGACCTTGTCTTTGCAAGACAGGGGGCTCCAACCTCCTAAGAGTTCTATGGTCTTCTCCTGACCCAGAAAGCTCTTGATGTGTAAGTAGGAGTTCATGGCCCCCTGCCAAAGGCTTGGGCAGATTTCCCACTCCTCTTCTTTGGCTGCTCTGAACCAATTTTTGTACTGGCTCTGATATATTTCTATTGCTGCCACTTGAAAATGGTTCAGCCCCGGAAATATTATCATAAATTAGTTCAGGCTCAGAATTCACGTCAAAATCTGTTGGTACAGACCTTGGGGAATGGGGGGCAACTCTGGCATCCTCCAGATGTGCCTTTCTTGTGGAAGATTTGGCACTTCTGGATTTGGTCTTGCCTCTTCCTTGTCCACATCCATCTGGTTGGACTGAATAGTTGCTTCCATTTCTGGTATGCACCATTTTCACGTCAATTTAAAGATAAAAGGTGAAAATATAAGATAAAATACACACCTTTTGGTGGTAATTTAGCTTTTTCTGAGTTGAATAAGGTGCCTCTTTTAGCAATTTGCACCTCAATACTGTCTTCAGATTCTGCTTCTGAAGATTCTGGACTAGTGATATATCTTTTACTGAGTCTGTTGCCAGCTGCACAGTATTTGATTAAAGACACTAAAAGAAATTATAAAAGAGAAAAAATTATTTTTTATACTTTTTAAAATATTTTTTAAAGATTTTTTATAAGTTTTATATTTTTTAATATTAAAAAAAATTATTCTTTTTAAAGAAAAAAAATTAAAATTTAAGATTTTGAATGAAAATCAATTCAGAGTAACTCAAAGAATAATTTTATAAGTTTTTGGATGTGAAAAAGCCACGTGTAAAAACAATATAAAATTAAACCAAATTCCTCAATGAAAAAGATTTTAAAACAATTTCAAAAATAAAAATATTTTAACTCCAAATTGAAAGAAAAAAAATTAATTAAATTAATATATTTTAGAGCTTAAAAATATATTAATTAAGGGTACAAGGTTCAAAAAACACGGCCAGGCCCCCAAATGTAAGATGTGGTAGGTATGGTGGTTTTTTAGAACACAAAAATGAAGTCTAGAATATGATTAAAGCCAACTCTATGGATAAAATCACGGCCAGGCCCCCAAATGTAAGATGTGACTATGAAACTGATGATAATATTACTATTAATCAACAGTACTATGTCTGTTCTTATGAAATATAATAATAAAATATTATTATAACCACAATTAAATAATTAAAAAATTATTTCTTTCACGTGTTAAGCACTACTAGTGATTTTAACAGTGAGCAAGTAATTGTCTACAAGAATCAATTACAAGAAGAATTTAATAATAAAAACTTCTTTATTAAAATAATAAAATTATTTTAATATATAATTATCTTTTGCAAGAATAATTATAAAGATAATTCTTGAAGAAAACTATTACTAGAGAAAAACTTTAAGAATTAAAGATAAATGACTCACTAATACTCCAAAGAACTTATTGATAATAAAAGTAGAGAAATTTGACGTGGAATTGTGGATTTAAGGGATCAAAAGGATTTATAACAATATTACAACAATATATAGTTGGATTCTATGATTTCACGTCTTTCTGATTGATTCTGAAAGAATTAAAACACTTAAGAATAGTTGAACTAATACTTACTTGTTGGTAATAAAGATTAATAAATTGATAAGATGATGATACGGAAAAAACAGCAAGAATAGGCTTCTTTTAAGTCAACAACAGCTCACAGAGGCGTGCCATGGAGCAAACTGAAAAACCAGTGAGTGAGAAAACAATAAACCTTTTTGGATTATTGATTGCATCATCTGTTGTCATGTAAGATTATCATAATTACTTAATTGATGCTTTTACGTGACTACCAACCCCAATATGGTTAAGAATAAAAGGAGTAACACTTGTAAATCTTCTTTTATTCTAAAATAATCATTGATTTCTCAAAGTTATCAATGTTATTGCCAATTTCATCACAGGTTGTAATTACTGTGAATTTTTGAAGATTCAGTGTTTCACGTAGAATATCCAAAATTGGACTGTAAGTAAAACTTTTAATTTTACTAGTAAAACTGTAATTCTTTTTGGTTGTACCATAGATAATACAGTTCTCCTTTAGTCCTGAAAGTTTCAGAAAGATTCATTAAGAATTGTATTTTTAATGAATTTTTGAAGGTTTTACCTCATTTCTACGTAGAATTGCAAATAGCAGTGTTTTGCTGGTTGCTATGAGGTAAATCAATGAATATGGGTCCCAAAAGGGTTTTAATTACTCTTTTGGGGTTTATCCATGGAAAGTCATTAGTAATTGACATGGTTACAGGAGTGTAAGTAGCTCATTACCTCCTTGGCACGTCAAAATAGCAGGTTATTTGCTATTTTCTGATGTTTTACAGTAGTTGTAACTTGGTAACCAAGTTCCCAAAGAGTTTTAGTTTACCAATTGGGCCAAGATGAGCCATGGATCCATGCTCTGGAGCTATCCACGCCTCTGAGGCCTCAGAAGTTGGGTACCCTGGCTCTCTTTGATGTCTTTTGTCCCCCTTGCCTATTTTTTACGTCAAAATAGTAATTTAAGCTTAAAGTGAGATATCCACTATGGGTGTACCAAAAGTCCATGTAAGAATACCATGATATTAAGTGCTCAAAACATGCATAACACTATTCTTAGTGTATATGTAACATGGGATTTCTCACTTTCTCATTATTTTGGCTAAAAATCAAGAAAAACAAAAATTTTCACGGATCTTTTATGTGGTATTAATGATGTGGTATTGAAGTATTTTCCATTTTACCACCTCAAATACTTAAATTGAGCTTATTCACTCTATGGAGCTACCCTAGGTGAATTTTTGTGTAGAATCCAAATCTGGTCTTAAATCCATGGATTTACTTACTCAATAAAAAGTTATTCATCTTTTCTGAAATTGAAAATGATGAATTTTGGATATATGCATGACTTATGAGTTTTGCATAATTCAAAATTTCTTTTTAAGATAATTGTGGCCTATTTGGGTATGTAAAATATACCTCAAGGCTCACAACCGTGATCCCAATCTCTGGGGAATAGTAGCCTCCTCAAACGCAATAGGGGTGAATGTAGATGTGGATCATGCCTCACGGTCGGTGCCCCGTTTGATCATGCCACACTTCCCCCCCTGAAGCCTAGTTGGAATCAGTCATCAAAAAACTTCACGCAAAACCAAAGTCATGTTCGGTGGCATGCCACCGAACATATCTCACCCGCCCACACACAAACATCCCCACAGTGAGATTGCCCTTTGAAACGGCCAACATTGCCCAGTAGGTCCCTGTGCTACAATTAACCTGGGGAAGATATATATGCATCCATGTTCGCTGTCACACCAGCGAACATGACTGCATGCCTCTGATATGCCCTCCACAATAAGTTGCTGCAACCCACCCAATTTCGGATATGCTAATGTCAACCTTGTTCCACCAAGGGTTTTGTACCTTGCTGCAGATCCAGCAGTCATATCGGTGCACCTACATTTTCGCCACCTTGCCTTGATATATGCCCCAAATCGGATATGAAAATTATGAGCCCAAGAGGCCCATCCCCATCAAGACCATGCACATAACCACAGGCCATCCCCCTTTTGGCCTGTTGCTGCCACTCATATAAGTTCCCCACCTACGCTTCTTCCTCTTCATTCCCTTTAGCTAACCCTTCCCGATCATATAATTTCCAACTGTCCCCAAATAATTTAACATAGCCATCATGTCAACCCCTTCACAACCACTTTGCATTGGGATGATTAATATTTGTATTCAAATAAATAGTGATATAACCTTAAAGCCTGAGAATTCCCACTTAGGTTCTTGGATTATCCTATGGCACAATCAACACAACATATTTGTATATCTCCCCGATCACCAGCATGCTATTGGCTCTCTACCTGCAACCCTTTCCAAAACGTTGATACCATTCCTCGGGGCACCAAAAACCTTCATGCACTGTGGTCCTGGTGGGGCATGGATTGAAAATTGCCAATCCAATCCTACTCAAATATTATTCGTTGAGGGAGTATTCATGACTGATGCAAATGATCCCTCCTCATCTCAGAAACCCAATCTAGCATTGATGTTCTTCACATGGTATCCAAACATTCTCTTCATAATGGAAAGCTTTCGAACACAAGATTTCAAGCTTAAAATGCCCAAAGAATATGACTGTACTACTCATTGTCAATGTCAACTCTTTACTCCAACATTTCCCGCTTCAAACTCGACGCCTGCTTCATATCCTGCTGTTTCATCATTGATTTCCAAGCAAAAACTGATACAATTACCCAGTGGATCAGACCTCCCCATGATGACCCCACCCCATGCCCTTATTCAAACCCCCCTCCTCCCTCATTAAAAGACCGGACTAGCATTTCTCTGGGATCGAGAAATCCCCAATGGCCAATCAGCCCGTAACCTTTGGGCCACCTCACCCCCAGGATCCACTTTCAATGCCAGGCACATCATTACAAACAAGGTCATTAGCTCATTTGAATCCCTTTCGACAAATACCCCTCTTGGAGGACTGCTCGCGGATGATATGGGATTAGGTAAAACCATTCAGGCCATTGCTCTAATTGGTACCTCCAAGGAGCGGATGATTGCAAACCCCCATCGCTCCACGCCCACCATGATCATCTGCCCCCCTCGCTTAATTACCAACTGGCAATCAGAAATATCCAAGCATGCTCAGGCTGGAGCGCTGCATTCCAAAATGTACCATGGTCCCACTCGTCACTCATTATCCAAAGACGACATCTTGAAATATGATATCATCATCACTTCTTACAATACTATCACCCAAGAATTTAAGCAAACCAATCCCTCTACATCAATCATTTTTCAAATCAATTGGCATTGTATAATTCTGGATGAAGCACAGTGAGTGTCTGATCTTAAATGATTCAAATTACCTTTTATATCCAATAACCCTTGCCCCATCTTATAGCTATATTCGCTCTCAATACACTGCCACTCACCGTGCCATTAATAGCCTCCTTTCATCCCGCCGCATATGTTTAACGGGCACACCTATTCACAACACCATTTATGACCTTTTCGGCATAATATCCTTCATCACTCAACCCCAGAGTGCCAATCAAGATAACTGGTCACCATTCATCCTGAGTAGTCTTTCCAAAGGTTACAATGATATCTTGCATTTGGCATTGCGGCATTTAAGTTTGCGCCGCACCAAAACCACACATCTCGAATCCCTCCCCACTATTAGCCATCATTATGAGCTGCTCCCACTCAACCCGACTATGCAGCAAGAATATTCCATATTATATGAAGAATTCCTATCATCCAAAAGCAAAGGACCAGGAGAATTTTTCAGAAATATTAATAAGCTGCGAATATGTTGTAACCATCACATCATGCTTAACACAATTGCGGAGGCGGATTTGGAAGACCCCGAGGGCAGGAGCACTCAGGATAACTCACCAACAATCACACGAACTATTGTGGATGTCGAAACATGCATGATGAGTAGTAAAATTGCACACCTCCTACAAAGCTTAATGAAGAACAAACAAACAAGGTGTGGTCCAACCAAATCGGTGGTTTACTCCCAATGGACCCAATTTCTAGATTTGTGCGTTAATTCTAATATGCATCCATTACCAATTGACTCCATCTGACTTTTTTATATTGTAGAATTGGGATTGCTCTTGCCCATCACTCTATCCTTTCAGCACGAATTGATGGAACAAATACGCCATGAGCGCAGGACAAGGCGCTTGAGAATTTCTTCAATAATCCTGAATGTGAAGTACTCATTGCATCCATTGCCGCGGCTGGAACTGGCCTCAATATAACTTCTGCTAATATAGTCTATTTAATGGTGAGGGGCCCCCCAAAATTCTCCCCTGATTTTCGGACCCTGACATCCACATTTCCAGGAGCCCAATTGGAACCCAGCCATTGAGGCTCAGGCTGTTGATCGTCTACATTGTATTGGCCAACAACGACCTGTACAGGTCATCCACTATATCACTCCTCATTCAGTTGAGGTCAACATGCGGAAGGTACCTTTCAAGCTCATCTTTCACTTGATTGTATTACTATTCTGAAATCCTTCCTTATGGGAATGCCATATTCCAATCACCAATAGGTCCAAGAAAAGAAAAAATCATTAACTGCGTGAGCCTTACTGATATTATATAATTTGTGATTGACAAAGTTGATAACCCCTGTTGACTCTGGCACAGGTCCACAATTATGAACACCATGAGCTGGATTGAACTTCTTCAATATTTCCTCAATGAAAATGAGCAATAGAGTTTTATTGCTAAGGGAGACGGTGATACATTTCAATTCATATTGTCTATATTCTAACATATTTAGCAAGTTGTTGCATCCTTAAGAGATAATAATCAGATTTTATTACACCTGGACAAATAATTCACAAAATGTTAATTTGTAACGGTGCTATACATTTATATTACTAAGTTATTGCAGAGCATCACCATTTGGCCTAATAACTGGCATGTCAAGTATTTTGAGGGCGCTAGTCTGCATCTTACTACAGCCTTTGAGCCAATCTTGATCAAATACCTGAAATGATAAGCCTTCCGGAATATCACCATCATCTGTCGATCGTAATTCTGGCAATCTATCAATAGTTTTTTTACCCTTTTTTTTAATGCGATTACAAAACTCTATGTCTCGATCAATTTTTAATACCAATTCATTAAATAACTAGGAGCGCCAGCATAATCCCACTTTGCAGTAAACTTGACGACCATTTTCCAGTACCTCCTCAGTATCTGAGAATACTCAAGGGTCATTGAATTGTGATGCTAGAATGGGAAATTTAGCCGTATCACACCATTCACAATGGTGCTCACAGGTCTGCACATAATGAAGTAGATCATCATCAGTCTTTGCTCACAATGAAGAAGAGATACATTAACTAACCCTTTGACGAATCTTTGCGAGCTTTTGATTCTCCTTCTTTTTAACCAAATACTTGGCATCCTTTTGAATAGACTTCCATTCTCTTTTCAAATAAGTGAAATATCGCTCCATTAAAGCCGCCACGACCCCATAGTTATTATGATCCTTGTTCCAACAGTAATGATGATACTCGGTGCTGACCAGTGCAAGACGGAATGTACGGTAAAACACCATAGACATCAGCTCATTGAACGGATGTTCCCATGAGCTCTCCCAGTCCCAAGTGAACCGCTTTAGTCCTAGCTTGTGGAGCTCATTTTCGCAGTAGCTTTGGAAACCCTGAGACTGAACCTGTGTTGATGGCTCATTGAAAACATCCTCGGGGACATATCCGAGATGACCAGCCACTTGAATTGCAATTTCACGCTCTTCTATGCTGGGTGGTGCTGGTAGTGAGGAAAAATCCTTATCCCTAACTTTGAGTAGGAACAGGCAATGTGCATGTACTGCTGATCTCATTCCATGGACATTCTCTGGAAGTTCTGCCTTCAGCCATTTTTGTTGCTCCTTCTGGCTTGCACGTTTCGCCACATTGTGAGCTTTGCGGGCCTGGTTCCTTTGCTGTCTGACCTCGGATTGTTCAAGCATACTCTGGGCAAGGCCCAGCTGAGGCTGGGTGAACTCACTATTTGATTGAGTGCCTTGCTCATGCGCCATGAAATCGTCCCTCCTTGGTTCATCATTTCTTTCACTTTGAGTCGGAGACATGTTCTCATCCTCATCATCTACAATTCTTTCTCTTGATGAACTGGCATGACCCGTTCTTGGTTTGGAGGCATATGGATGATGACGTCCAGTGACTTTCTCTTTATGGACCAGAGGTGAAGACGCATAAAGTTCATCCCCTGCCATGCAAATCATCAGTTAACACATCAAAACATTAATGAAGACTGGTCATCCTCACGATCTTCAATTGGCTCCTGATATCGGACTGACTTGCCTTTAGGTGCCATATCTAACCCATGAAACAAAAATATCAAATTGTGAAAAATGTTATACTCCAAAATTCAAATGACTTACTTTGATGAAGCGTCAATCCTGGATTTCCCTCCGACAGACCGCCATAAGTTACATTTTCCAAAGGTCTTTTTCGTCGCCCGCCATCAACGGGCCTTTCATTTCCCACATGAGCCTGAGATCCTGATGGAATATTGAGGGTTGGCTGTTGACTTCGTCCAAAGGGATCCTGGGATGCGACTGGATTCCGACTGGGGTTAAGGAGGAACTCACGTGGAAATTTTGATTGGGGATTAGCGTTTGATGAGATTTGAGGTGTGCCTTCCGGCCCCTCAGACACATGCATTTGTGTATTAGTGGGATTCGGGGGAATTGGAGTCACAGAAATATTTGGGATCGCCCAAGTGCTGGAAGTTGGAGCCTTCGGATTTCCCACATCAATGTTAAGACCTGATACATTCATTGAGGATGCGATAGGGGTTGTGAGAGGAATGTTGGGACTCAATGGTGATTGTGTTTGAACATATTCTATGCTAGATTCACTATCTGAGTCATGAACAGAACCTGAACGGGATTGATGTGACTTGGAAGATGACATAAGGGCCAAAAAAGTACAGTAATATTTTTAACTAGATAAAACACCTCAGTATTATGATAAAATAGAGTGATATGAGATGAAATCTTTTCCAATTTAGAATAGAGAAATTCTATGAATAGTTGGAACTAAGTGTTGCGTGAAAGTCCAATAAGCCTCTTTTTAGGAGAATCCTCCCTGCCTCCTCTTGAGCTCCTCTGCTTTTGTCGGAAACCACCCTGCACGGCCTACCACCATATAATGTAATATTCCCTTGATCTCAAAGGGGACCCATCATCCATAAGTAATCATATTAGGTAACATTTCCGCCTCCCCATTGTCACATATTGTGAATTATCCAAACTGCCAATATATGCATTGAAATTCCACAGCATTGTACATCTGTAAAGGGGTATATTCATGAAGGATTTACCCACAAAAGAGACATCACCTTTTCAAGAAAGGCGAGACAATCCAAATCACATTCCAACCGATTAAAAGCCTGCTGCACTCAAACCAAATACCAAGACTTCAGCTGCACTCCAACCCCTTATGTAATAGAGTTATATCGTTATGTCTGTAATAAGGTTTAAGCCATGTACGATGGCGTGCCAGCGTACATGGTTTGAATGTCAATCCCCTCAAATCAATGTTGACACATCCCTATTGCAACGCCCCTCAAGGGTCAAAACCGCAGTATCGCCATGTGTAAATAAAATAGAATATGTATGAGCATTGAGCTGCATGGCATTTTACCCCATTAAACTCCTAACCAATTCCGCCATCCAGATGAGACATGTTACACTCTATCAGCTGCAGCGCACACACCATTACAAATGGGATAAAACTCCCAGCTGGCTCAAATCATCTCCCCCTTCATAAAGAATCACTCAATTTTTTTGCCAATTAATAACACTCCTAAACACTTTCACATCAGCCATAGATATTTATACACAAACCAACTGTACTCCCAATTTCTGCAACAATGACAACCCGCCGCTATTCCTCAATGCGTATATGCATGTGTCAACACTGCTCAGCTCAAACACACTCTTCCCCTGAGGGTGATAGGCCTGGAGTTGCCTTCACACCTTTCCAATATAAACAGCACATTAAAAAGCTCAAATCAACCATTGCACCCAAATCTCTTCCAAACATCCCTACTTCTGCATCAGGATCTGGGTGCCCACAAATTCTATTGGATCAAATCTTCCCAGCTGATTATTCACGTTTGACCCAAAGCACTTTCTCAACTCCAGCGGTTCTCAATTCAACTGCACAGAAACCATACAGCAGCAGTCAAACCCTTCCTCCACAAGACCTTGGAATGATAATATCTGCCATTCTATCATTAAGGTATAATATACCCCGCCGGGCTTCACGCATTCTCAACCCCGCCCTAAACCTGCTGATCAAGTCCAGCATCTCAAGCTCCGGTGGTCCCCCCATTCCTGCATTCCATATACCTCAAGATCTGAGTACCATATTTGAACATCTCCAATTGGAGCCAGTGATTCAAAACTATATATGTTGTCCTCAATGTTTCTCTCTTAATGGCCTTACTGAATCAGTCACAACTGACCAACCCCACTGTCAACGCCATAATGACCCAAATGATCATGATCCCCCTTGCACACAATCATTAGGCAAATTCATCTATTCATTTGAAGCCCACACCCAAAACACCACCAACATGAAGCAAAAATTTATACCAACAAAACATTTCATTTATCAACCATTCAAAAATTGGCTTGCCAGATTTCTCCAGCGGGCTGGAATTATGGACATTCTGCATCAACATCAACAATCCCAAACTCCCGAAGATTCCCCAAAATGTGACGTCTGGGATGGATTGGTCTGGAGACGCTTCACTGGCACTAGAAATATCCATGACCCCCCATTCATGTCCATTCCTGGTGCATTGGCCTTCTTGATTTATGTGGACTGGTTTAATGCACATGGAAAGTCCACCCGGTTGGCCAGCATTGGACCTATCATGCTTATTTGTCTTAATCTCCCCCCAAGTGAAAGATTGAAGCCAGAGAATGTCTATGTTGCAGGAATCATCCCTGGTCCAAAGGAGCCAACTTCCCTTCAATTGAATTATTTATTAATGCCACTCATCAACGAGCTCAAAGAGCTATGGCAAGGTTACCATTTTTCACCCACCTCAACAGGTCCTTCAGGATCCTTTATCCGTGTTGCCATTCTCACAGCCATTGCGGATGTGGTTGCCATGCGCAAGCTTACTGGATTTATTTCCCATTCAGGCAACCACTTTTGTAATTTTTGCACCATTCACAAAGCTCAAATTGATGAAATTGGTCCTCAATTTCACTACACACGCTCATATCAAAATCATAAATCAACCATTGCCAAATGGCTTTGGGCAACCCCACAACAAAGACAAGCAATTTTCTCTGAGTATGGAGTGCGATATTCAATTTTAGAAGACCTTCCGTATTGGGATGCCACCAGAATGGTTAATCTTGACATAATGCATAATTTAATACTTGGAATTTTGAAGGATCATGCAACTTTCAAATTGTGCATTCCAGAGTCCAAATCAAAAATTTACCTCAGGTCCCGCAGGAAATCCAATGACACCAACATTTCAGACTCAGATTCCATGACCTCCAACAGCTCTCTTGATAAAATCACATTGAGAGAGGCCTGCTCCCTGAGAAGAGACACAGAAAAAATAATAAATGAGCCACTCCCCACTACTTCCACCCGAAAAAACTACTTCCCAATGCCCACCCCTAACACAGAACATCCATCTAGTGGTTCTGCGGAGATTTCTTCATTTGATGCCGATTACATCCCCACTTCTGAAATCCCCTCTGAATTGGATATCACTGCACTGAGTGATCACCAGATCAAGGGTGAGGCTCTGGAGCATCTCCGACAAATCATATCTGAGACAATAATTCCCTCATCATGGACAAGAGTACCTCGCAACATGGGTTCCCCCTCTCATGGTAGCTTAAAAGCCGCTGAATGGGCTCTCTTATATAAGGTCTATATTCCATTTTTAATGCTCAGTCAACAGATGTCATTAGATGTACACCAATCCGCCAACATTCAAAGGCAAATGGGTCAGTCAGAAGAACTTGGAAATGAACTAACCAAGAATACATTCCATTTGATTAGTGCTATAAACATTGCCACAAGTTGGACTGTTTCAATAGGAGATGCGACTGCATTTGCTGAACATTGGAAAAAATTCCGCCTTTCCAATCAACTCCTGTTCCCAAAACAGAAAAGTAAACCAAATCATCATTTTGCTGACCATATTCCCGAACTCTTCCAACGTTGGGGCCCAGCACAAGCCTCAGCCACATGGGGTTATGAGCGCTTGATTGGAGTATTTGCAAAAATTCCAACAAATAACAAAATATGTACGTCAATTAATAAGATCAATATATTCACATTGATTAAACACCTGAACTGAATAAGATTAACTTCTTGCAACTCTAAATAGATGATATAGATAAAACCTTACTTCAACATATCTGTCGATGTTCCAACCTTTCCGTTCTCCTGAAATCCCCCTCCGTGCCATGTGAAATAAAACAGCTTTTCGAATCACAGCCACCTGCCCTGTTCAATGACCATAAATATAACAAACCATCCCGCCATGACCAAGAAAATTATGATTGCCTGGTTGAGTACTTACAGAATTTTCATGCAACAAGGGAAATAGTTGATTGGATCAGCTTAGACACTACCGTGCAATCCACAAGTCATCTCACTTCAAGGATTGTCTCACCTTGGTATTTTCCAGTTTCAAACATTAATATTGGGAACAATATATTTTCAACTGAATCCAAAAATGTCAGCAACAGTGTGATATCTTTTCTGAGGGGCAACTCACGACAATTTGGTATTATTAATAGCATTTTTAAAGTCTCTGAGCCATCTAGCATACTGAACAATAACTTTCTGATCTTAAAAACTTTGAAGATTGATGTGAATTTCTTACCAGATTGGCCGCATCTCAATATTTACAAAGCTATTGGTCTTGATGATGGACACTTGATTATATCTGAAGAAGAAATAGAAGGTAACTGTGGATTGTATGATAACAAAGTTCTGTCATGTGGACTGCTTGTAATGATAAAGCCGTTATTTCATGAAATTTAGTCTACAGAAATGCAAATATCTCTCAGATTCATTAGCAATTTTGCTAGTGAAATAACTGCCTCAAAATTTAGTGACAGAGACATGCCATTGTGACAAGCAAAGCCCATTATTTCACATTGCCACAAAGAACTTACTATTTTGACATTGGGTACAGTGTGAATAAGCCAAGTTCAATGATCAAATGACCCACACACTCACCTTTCACAGCATCCAAAATTTCTAACTGCGTCATCATCATGTTGGAAGGGGAAGCGGCCCTTGCGCACACGCCAATGCACACGCAAGCGCACCCGCACCCACACACGTGGTATTGTGCGGCGGGCTCTACCAGTGTCACCTGAAAAACGACAATCCCGCTCAGGCGGAGTCTTTTCATGGACAACCTGGTGAAGTCAAATCCCCCGCCAAAATTTCTAGCTGCGCCATGATCATGTAGGAAGGGGAAGCGACCCTTGCGCACCCGCACACCGCACGCGCCAATGCACACGCAAGCGCACCCGCACACGCCAATGCACACGCACCCGCACCTGCACACGCAGTATTGTGCGGCGGGCCCTACCAGTGTCACCTGCAAAACGACAATCCTGCTCAGGCGGAGTCCTTTTATGGATGACCTGGTGAAGTCAAACCCCCCGCCTACATCAAGACTGGCTGAAGGACCTCTTTGATGTGTGTTTGTGCAAACAGGCGGGTCTTGTGTAATTTTTACCAACCATTGGATGGTTGCGGGATGATCAGGTGGTGAGGAATCTGAGTTGAAGGCACAGGGGAACAAATATTGGTGGATGTCACAGGATTTGGTGTAAGACAAGAGTGTGACATGTGCTCGACGTTCGCTTGATTTTTGCTTGACGTGAGCTTTACTTTTATCCTGCTTGACGTTTGCTTGACGTGAAGTCAATCGCCGACGATTGACACGAGATTCGCCCCAGTGAAAGTTTTGGAGACAGAAGGCCCAGTGGCGTCTACCAGCTCCAAAAGTGTCCAAGGACAAGCCCAAAGGACCTCAGAAGAAGCAGAGAGGTCCGAAGAACCATCAAGGCAAGGGAAAAGGCCAAGCCAATTGGCACAGACCTCACCTACATAGGTACAGGATTCCCAAATTTGAGCCTTCAGCAGTGGACAGTGTCTTCAATATGGCCAGGACTCTTATTGATTTCACAGCCAAAGAGCAGGAAAGGATGAACAGGAATTTTCCACGCAAATAATAGATGAAATACACTTTGTTGAATCCTTTATTAATTTGGAGCTTGGCAAATTTGATGCAAAGCTAAATAAAATCATATTGGACATGGGTGAATTCAAAAGAAATTACAAAAAGTATACTGAATGGTATCAATTAACAAATGTCTGGCTTGATTCAATTACCAATAAATGTGACATAATTGAGAGTACATGTCAATTTCAAAATGATGAAATGGACAATCTTTCCATTTCAAACATTAATGATCAACTTAGAATTCTGAAAGAACATTTCTTGATAATAACTTAAAAGACCAATCAGTTTGCCACACATTTGGAAAAACGTGACAGTGAAAGGCAGAAGTGAAGGAATGAAATCATTGCAAATGTAGAACAAATTCATAGGAATTATGAACCACATATTCCAAGACAATCTACACCTTTGACTGAAGAAAAACGTTCTGTTAAAGGAACTTTGACCCCATTCTTAGGAGAAAATGTTATCTCTGCAAAAGATATTCCCAAATTAGAATAATGGCCAACATTCTCTGGTGAAGGAGAATATAACCATATTGAGTTCATAAGAGCTATTGATATGTTGCAACAGGATTTTCACATACCTGATGAAATTATAGTGGTCAAATTACACTCTCTGTTTACCAGAACTGCAAAGAAATGGTATTACATGATGAGACAAGATTATGGAAAACATGAGTGGTCTTGGTGGAAATCTGAAGTGATTACCAAATGGGCCAATAATTCTTGGAGGTTTAAAATGGAAAATGATTTTGAAAGTGCCATTTTTAACTCAGAAAAGGATAAACCACTTACTTGGTTCTTCAAGAAGAAAGACAGATTATCTGCTTTACACCTAGATATCCCTGACACCATGATTAATATGAAAATATTAAGAAAATGTTGAGGAGAGCTGCAACATGCTATCAAGTGCAGATATGTAGAACCCTGTTCAACACAGGACTACATCAATGCAATGGAAGATATCATTACTAGAAAAAGAATTGGTAAAACTTGGACTAGAATCCCTATGGAGTCCAAAATGGTCCCAACAATTTCCAGAGAGGACAAAAGATCTGAAAGACCTGTCTTGAAGTTTCATAAATGTGGAAGCACTTCACATTGAGCCAACACTTGCACCAAGAAGACAAAAATCAATGAAGCTCAAGTCATTGAAGAAGTTCAGTGCACTGAAGAGAAAGAAGAATCTGACCTAGATTTCGCAGTCTCTGAGGATACACCAGTAGAGGACTATCCCATTGAAAACATTACAGCTTTCTTTGAGGTCACAGAAGTCCATACTCACTTGCCACAGTAAAGTGAGGACTTTCATAACCTGATCAATATCCAAGATGCCAGAATGTGTAAAACCAAACCTGCTAGAAGAAAAGGATACACTGCTGGAGGCAAAGGATACACTGCTGGGGCATCTTGTATCACATCAGTTCCAATGAATTATATTGAAGGAAAGTAAATTTGGATACAGTGGAATTTTGTACTTATGTAGACAAAGATTATCTTCAAACCATACTCCCTGGATGGAAAAATAATCTATTCCCAACATTGTGAACCTTTGATATATGACCACATACCCAAAACGGTCACAAGATATATTTAAAATAATTGTAACTTAAAAATAATTACGTTGAAACTACAAAAATTTCATACATAGGCATGAAACTTGGTTTAACTTAAAAGCCAATGAATAGACATGTGAAAGAAATTACACCATTGGGTTCCTCAGGGTAAAATACACATATACCAATTTTATGGCATATCTGTAAAGTAAATATTTAATGAGTTATAAGTAATAACACCTTATAAAAAACATGAATTTTTGATTATTTCAAATACCAATTAAAGAACATGTAGAACTGTACCATTGGATTCCCCATAAACGTCTACACATAAAACAATTAAGAAGCTAATCTTCAAAGTCAATACTTAAGGAGTTAAGCTGAATATATGCATTTTTTTGGTCAATGCATATGTTCAAGTATTTTAGCTAATATCTTTTGAAATATACATGATATAGTGCCGAACCAAAAATAAAGTCACCACATAATTCCTTTATGAACACAGAAAAGAACTCTATTTCATGAGCTATAAACAAGGTTAAAAACTGTAATGGATTGTTGATTAAAATCAATAGAGCTGTTGACCACTTTGTTGTGAAAGTGGTCCAAACTTAAAAAAAAGTAGACAGTCAGATTCTACTAGTTCATTTGTGAAGAATTTTTTTTTATTATAATATTCAAGGTATAACCCCTGGAAATCATGGTTTGAAGTTGAAAATATTAAATTTCAATAGAAAAGATGGGTTACAAGAAAAATCATTGCAAATAGAGTTTTGATGATGTAATGAAATGCTCTTGGCAGTGTAATAAGGACATTTCAAGCTATCAAAATCCACTCTCAGAATATCTTTACCGTGTATAACTTTAAAGTCATTAATGATCAAGGTTTACCTTAAATTTGATCATTTAAGATCACTCACTGTAATCTTATTTTAAGCTTAAAAGTCATATAAGTGATAAACCTGGTGAATAATATTAGATTATGATTAATACTAATGAAATTCATGAAGTTTATGCTTCTGCCAAGCCTATGATGTCATCAAACTTAGAGTTATAGTGATAACTCTAAATAATGGCGTAATTATGAGGTAAGATGGTTTGATCATGATGTAATCATCACCAAACCTCAAAATATTGATCAATTCTAGTAGAACGCATCATTACACGCCTACTAGAAGCCTTTCGGACTCTAGCAGGGAGGCATTTACTATAAATAGAGCTCTTTTTACTCTGTTTTCCCCTCAGATGCTTACAAAACATTAAATCATTAAATTAAAAGGTAATTTCTTTATTATTTATATATAAAGCTCTTGCATTAATAAAGAAAAAAGATAATCTTATTATAATCATCATCATTGAAGTGATTATTACAATGATTTAATTATTTTGTTTAAATTTCTCTTAAAAACCTATATTCCACATAAAATCAAGATAAATTGTAATTTCTCTTAAAGTTTATTTTCAATAAAATTTACAAAGGTTGTATTTACATTCTTTTGGCGTAAAAATATTCAAAATTATCATATTAAGTATTAAAAGTAGGTTATTTCTCTTATTATGATAATTTTCCTCTAATATTACTTCAATAATCCTATAATTAATATAAATAGTATTTATATTAACTTATAACTTTAATATTAGTGATATTATTGTTATTAATTGTTTTTTATTAATAAAAACAATTTTTTACGCCTTTATTATTGGTTAGTAAAAATAATAAAGTGCTTCTAAATATATTAACTATCTTATACTCATATATTTACTTATTATATTATCTTTTATAATATAAATTATATTATTATATTTATTTAATCATATAATTATTTTTACCCCATAATTATAAGAATTCTTTATTATTATAATTCTTTTAATCTCATTTATTTCATTTATAAGGACATTCATAGTACAATAAGTAAAATATTAGTAATTTTTACTTATTATTCCATAGTCAAACCTTACAAATAGAGGGTGTGCACTTTAGTAGAACCAGTAATAATATGTACCCTTTGGGTATATTAGACACTAATCTTGTATTTCAACACCGATCAGGAAGTATTGGAATGAATACTGAGACTGTAGTAATGGACAATTGCACATCTCAGCACATTATTCTTGGAAATGATTACTTGAATATTTATGGTATTTACATCAATAACCATAAAGATATATATTTCACAATTGGATAAAACAAGAGAAAAAAAATTTGCTTCTTCCAATATGCCAAAACAAGTATCACTAGTGTCTTCTAAAAAAATACTTATAAGGAATAAATTTGTAACTAAGCAACTTGTTGAAGCACAAATTAATCCATCATTGTTACCAAAGATGAGACATGAACTTATTGATGTGTTATATACATATAATGATGCATTTGCCTCTGATAATGAGCCATTAGGTGCTATAAAGGACATGAAGTTGATATTACTCTTAATATTGACAGACCATATCCTCCACTACTTAGAAGACCAGCCTATTCAGCCAGTCCCAGAGCTAGAGAATCTTTGGAAAAACATATCCAAGAGTTGATCCAACTTGTTGTACTAAGGAAAGTAGGCCACAATGAAGAAGTTTAAGTGACAACCCCTGTTACTATTTCTTGGAATTATGGTAAATCAAGGATGGTTGGAGATTTTAGAGCATTGAATACCTACACAGTTCCAGATAGGTATACAATCCCTTGAATTCAGGAAACATTGACCCAATTATCTAAAGCCAAGTATATAACATCAATGGATGCATTGAAAGGCTTTCACCAAAAAAAGTCTACACCTAAAGCTAAGAAATTACTTAAAATTATCACTCACTGTGGTATTTATGAGTATCTTAGGATGCCATTTGGCATTAAAAATGCTCCATCCCATTATAAAAGAATGATTATAATGCCATTTAGTATTAAAAATGCACCATCTCATTATCAAAGAATGATGAATACCATCTTCCCCACAGAATTATCTGAAGGATGGCTTATCATTTATATTGATGATATTATCATATGTTCTGATTCATGGTCTTTGCACCTTGAACAACTTGCAAGATTACTTCACAAAGCTGCACAAGTGAATATGAAGATTTCACTCAAGCAATGCAATTTTTTTTTGAAGGACTCAAAGGATTAGGACATATTGTTTCTGGTTTAAGCCTGGGTATTGATAAAAATAAAGTGGCAGAATTGTTAATTGAGCCTATACCTCAGAATAAGAAAGAAATGATGTCTTTTCTAGGATTTACCTATTATTATAGGCAACACTTGAAAAACTTTGAAATTCTAGCGAAGTCACTCTACAGAATCTGTGATCAACAGACAGTATTTGAGATGGCACAAGAGAGAATTAAAGCTTATGAGAAGATGAGCAAAGCTCTTACAGAAGCACCTTTACTCCTCATGCCTGACCGGAATATACCTTTTAAATTATACATTGATGCATGTGGAGATGGATTGGTGGGAGCCCTACATCAAGTCCAAATTATTGATGATAAACCTACAGAAGGGCCAGTTTGCTACACCTCAAGACAAATCAAACCAACAGAAGCCAGATATGGTGCAAGCCAAATGGAGTGCTTATGTATGGTATGGGGACTTGAGAAATTACACTGATATCTTGATGGCAGTGTTTTTGAAGTGATAACTGACTGTAATGCTGTGAAATCACTTCCTAACATGAAAACTCCCAACAGACATATGTTGAGATGGAAAATAGCCATTCAAGAATATAGAGGAAACACGACTATAGTTCATGAAGCAAAAAAATTCATACAAATACTGATGGACTTAGCAAGTGGGCATTAGCCAATACTCCTGATAATCCAGCTTATGTACCTTTGGAAGCAGAACCACAAATTCCAATTGAGGGAATTAAAATAAGTGATATTGGGACTTAATTCTTTGGAGAAGTCAGAGAATCTTATAAACAAGACAAGAGTTGCCATATCTTGACCTCCTTATTAGATAAAGACTGCAAAGATACATCTTTAGTCAATGCAATGAATGAAGTTTGGAAAAATTCCTATTTTGAAGGAAGATTTCACTTGTTTGATGGTATTATTTACCACAGAACCAAACATTCTTGTGTAATGAAGTTGTGTAGCGGATTGCTTATCAGTACCATTCTTCATGAATGCCATGATAGCATCTACTCTGGACACCTGTCAGAGGACAGAACACTTGAAAAAGTGAAGAACTGTGCATGGTGGCCATCTTGGAGAAAAGAGACCATTGAATATTGCCATATCTGTGACAGATGTCAAAAAGAAATCAGGAGTACAGGCAAGAAATTTGGACTTACGATCCATATTTAAGAACCAATATCCCCTTGGGAAGTTGTTCACATGGATTGGATCACAGCACTTCCTCCAAGTTGTGACAGAAGCTATAATGCTTGTTTAGTCATTCTGTACAGATATAGTAAGACTGCCATTTATTACCATGTCATAAAGATGACACAGCTATGGATACAGCTCTTCTTCTATGGAGTAGAGTTATTTCTCATACAGGACTATTCAAGAATATCATAAGTGACAGAGACCCCAAGATCACATCTGCACTTTGGACCAATCTTCATAGACTGTTTGGGACTAAGGTGTCATTCTCTACAGAATATAACCCTCAAACAGATGGGCTAGCAGAAAGAATGATTCAAACTTTAGAAGACATGATCAGGAGATTTTGTGCTTATGGGTTATAATTCAAAGATTCAGATGGCTTTACCCATGACTGGTGCACTCTTATACCTGCATCATAATTAGCGTATAAGACATCAGTCCATTCTTCCACAGTTCAAACTCCTGCCATTTTAGAAAAAGGATGGAATCCAAGACTCCCAGCAGATACACTGAGGAAAGACTTGATTGACATTTATCCTACAGCTTCCAGCTTCAAATTAATGCTTGATAAAGTAAAACATCATTCAAAACAAAGTATTAATGATGCGTTTGAATATGCTAAACAGAAGTGGGACCATAGTCAAAAAGTACCAGACTTCAAAGTAGGGGACTTAGCTTCAACCTTGAATCTTAATAATATCAAAGGCCCAAAGAAACTCAAATATTCTTATGTAGAACCTTTTGTTATTGTTGCTTTACATGGAAACAATGCAGTTCAAGTGGAGTTGAGCTGTGAATTGGAAAATAAACACCCCACGTTTCCAGTCAGCCTGATAAAACCTTATCAACAAGCTGACAAAGAATTGTTTCCTTTAAGGAACCAAACTCCTTTGACTGTACCACCAGGGGAACAGGATGAAGACAAAAAGATAAAGAAAGTCATTAAAGAAGGGAGACTGACGGGTAAAAATCAAATAGAATATCTAGTCAGATATAGAAAGCCAGTACATGAAGATGAATGGCTGACAGAATCAGAAATACCTGACTCAGATAAACTCTTAAGCAGATTGAGACATGAAAGAAGGCCACAAGCCTGAATATGTCTATAAATGTGCTTTCAATTACTTGATCTGAGTAATCAAAAAAGGTTGGAGAGTGGAAATTAACCCCCTTTGGGGTATTTTTCTTCTTTATACAATTGATAAAATTGTGGTACAATTTTGATTTTTGGTGGGAGGGAATGTGAGCCTTAAGGTATATTTTACATACCCAAATAGGTTAAAATTATCTTAAAACTAAATTCTGAACTATGCATAACCCATAGGTCATTCATATATTCAAAATTCATCATTTTTGATTTTAGAAAAGAGGAATAACCTTTTATTGAGTAAGTAAATCCATGGATTTAAGGCCAGATTTGGATTCTACACAAAAGTTCACCTAGGGTAGCTCCATAGAGTGAATAAGCTCAAATCAACTCTTTGAGGTGGTAATATGGAAAATAATTCAATAACACATCATCAATACCACATAAAAGATCCGTGAAAATTTTTGTTTTTCTCTATTGCACAACAAAATAATGGGAATGTGAGAAATCCCATGTTACATACACACTAAGAATAGTGTTATGCATTTTTTGAGCACTTAATATTATGGTATTCTTACATGCACTTTTGGTACAACCATAGTGCATATCTCACTTGAAGCTTAAAATTCTATTTTGAGGCAAAAAATAGGCAAGGGTGACAAAAGACATCAAAGAGAGCCAGGGTACCCAACTTTTGAGGCCTCTGAGGTGTGGACAGCTCCAAATCTTGGAACCATGGCTGATCTTGGCCCAATTAGTAAACTCAAACCTTTTGGGAAGTTGGTTACCATGTTACCACTACATTAAAGTATAAGAAAATAACAAATAACCTGCCATTTTGACATGCCAAGGAGGTAAAGAACATCTTAGACTCATGTAACCATGTCAATTCTTAATGAATTATCATGGATAAACCCCAAAAAAGTAAGTAAAATCCTTTTTGTACTAGTATCCATTGATTTACCTCATAGCAACCAGCCATACACTGCTATTTGCAATTCTATGTAGAATTGAGGTAAAACCTTCAAAAATTCATTAAAAATACAATTCTTAATTAATATTTCTGAAGCTTTCAGGACCAATGTATAACTGTATGATTCATATAAAAACAAAAATAATTTTACTTTTCTATGTAAACTTAAAAGTTTTACTTACAGTTCATTTTTGATGATCCACATGAAACACAGAATCCTTGAAAATTCACAGAAAATACATTCTGTGATGAAATTTCCAATAACATTGATATATTTGAGAAATAAATGATTTTTTTTGGAAGTAAAGAAGATTTACAGTTGTTACTCCTTTTATTCTTAACCATAAATGGGTTGTTAGGGACATAAAAACCTCAATTAAGTAATTATGATAATCTTACGTGACAATGAATGATGCAATAAATAATCCAAAAAGGTTTCTTGTGAGCCTTTCAGATATGACCACATACCCAATAAGGTCACAAAAAAGATTAAGAATAATTATACCTTTAATATAATTATATTAAAATTACTTAGAATAATTATACATTAAAACTAATTACTTAAATATACAAAAAATACCATAAATTGGTACAAAAATTGGTTTAACTTAAAAAACAATGAATTAAAATGTAAAAAAAAATATACCATTGGACTCCTCATGGAAAAATACACATATACCATATTTATGGCATATCTGTAAAGTCAATATTTAATGAATTATAAGGTATAATACCTTATAAAAACCATAAATCCCTATTTATCTCAGGAACTAATGAAACAACATGTGAAATAAATTGTACCAGTGGATTCCCCACAAACATCCACACATAAAACAATTAATAAGCTAATTTCCAAAGTCAATACTTAAGGAATTATCCTGAATATATGCACTTTTTTGGTCAATGCATATATTCAAGGATCATAGCTAATATCTCCTAAACTATACATGATAGAATGATGAACCAAAAAGAAAGTTGCCACGTAATTACTGTAAGAACACAGATATGAACTTTATTTTACAAATTATAAACAAGGTTAAAACCTAGGGTGAAATATTGATAAAAATCAACAGAGCTGTTGACCACTTTGTTGTGAAAGTAGTCCAAACTTAAAAAAAAGTATACAGTTGGATTCTACTAGCTCATTGGTGAAGAATGATGTAATTTGTATCATTAAATTCAGAGTATAACCCCCTGAAATCAAGGTTTGAAGTTTAAAATATTGAATTTCGACAGAAAAGATGAGTTACAAGAAAAATCATCAAAATTAGAGTTTTGATGATGTAATGAAAGGCTCTTGGAAGCATAATAGGATTATGCCAAACTATCAGAATTCACTCTCTGAATTGCTGTAGCGTGTAAATCTTAAAAGTTATTGAAGATCAAAGTTTGAGCTTAAATTGAGCAGTTATGATCACCTACTGTAACCTTAAATTAAGTTTAACAGTCATAAGAGTGATAAAATTGGTGAATACTATTATTTTATGATTAAAACTAATAAAATCCACGAAATTTGGGGTTCTGCCAAGCCTCTGATGTCATCAAACTTAGAGTTATAGTGATAACTCTAAATAATGATGTAATAATGATGTAATATGGTTTGATCATCATGTAATCACCCTCAAACCTTAAAATATTGATCAATTCCAGTGGATATGATCAGTACACGTCTACTAGAAGCCTGTTGGACTCTAGGAGGGAGGTATTTACTATAAATAGAGCTCTTTTCACTCTATTTTCCCCTCAGACGCATCAAAAACATTAAATCAATTAAATCAAAAGGTAATTTCTTTATTCTTTATATATAAAAGCATTATATTATTAAAGACCAAAGACCACCTTGCTATAATCATCTATTTTGACATGATTAAATCATTTATTTAATTGTTTTTGTTATAAATCTCTCGAAAACTCATTTCCACGTAAAAATCCAGAATAATTTGTAATTTTCTTTATTTTTATTGTAAATACAATTTGAAAAAGTTGTATTTATATTTTTTGGCGTAAAATACTTCAAAATTATTATATTAAGTGTTAAAAGTAGGTTATTTTCTCTTTTTATAATAATTTCTCTATTATTACTCTTTTAATAATTCTTTAATTAATATAAATAGTATTTATCTTAATTCATAACTTTAATATTAGTAATATTATTGTTATTAATTGTTTTTTATTAATAAAAAACAATTTTTTACGCCTCTATTATTTGTTGGTAACAATAATAAAGAGCTTTTTAATATATTAATTATTTTATATTAATATATTATTTTATTATATTATATTTTCATAATATAAATTATATTATTATATTTATTTAATAATATAATTATTTTACGCCATAATAATAATAATTATTTATTATTATTATATTTTTAATCTTATTTATTCAATTTATAAGGACATTCAGAGTACAATAAGTAATAAATTAGTAATTTTTTACTTATTGTTTCATAGTCAAACCTTACATTTGGGGGCCTGGCCGTGATATTTACTTAAAAGACCTTTAAAAAGATTCTATTTGGGTTTATCCAATAATAAATTATATTTATAATCATAAAATATATAATAATTTTATATTTTATTGATTTTAAAAGCTATTGAGGCATTTGGAAAGCAATTGTACTGTCTTACATGTGGTTTTTCACATCCTAAGACTTGCAAGAACTTTCTTTGAGTGACTCTAGTGATTAAAAGAGATATTTTATAAATTAAAAATAATTTTATTATAATTTAATTTTACAAGAATCATATTCATTTTTTATTTTATTCTTTAAAAATAAAAAAAAAATATAAAAAATATTAAAAAATATTAAAAACCAATAAAAAAAGTTATTTTTATTCATTTTTATTCATTTCTTTATTTATTTCAATTTTTTAAATATATAAAAGCAATTCCTACGTGGAAAATTGCCATATCTTGCCAAAAATAACAATTCTTATAGAAAGACTTATATTTATTTGTCTTTTTTATTGTTTGAAGATAACCCAACAGAAGACAACCAAGCTACTGTTGAGAGGTTGGTGGAAGAAACTTGTCAAAGTTCTCCAACACCAGTTATCACCAAAAGAAATAAAGCTAAGAAATTAGACTTTCCAGGACCCACCATTCAAGACTCTGAAGGTGAGCACCTCTTTTATAATTGCCATTAAATAATTTTATTCTAAAATACTTTTATTTTTTCTTATTCTTTAATTATGACTACCAGAAGAGGTTCCCAATACTCCATCCAATCAGATGGAGCTAGACTCAGAGGTAGAATTGATCCCTCAAAAGGGAAAAGAAAGGGCAATATCCCCAGTGGAACAGAACCCACACAAGGAAGTGCCTTATCCCAAAGGCAAGTCCCAGAAATGCCTATGATATCTGAGCCTGAATTAGAACTAAGTATGAGTAACTCAAACAGGTACAAATCACATTCAGAGGGCTCAAATAGACATCTACATGAGCCAGTACAAGCAGTATTGCACAGTGTACAAGGACAAAGATTGGGAAATGTTGCCTCAAATAATCCAAGGAGTGATGAACTCCTGGCACATCCTGAAAAAGTTCCTCAAAGAGGAGGAGATAGTGAAATACTCCAATGGATGGAATCCACTGTCATCCAAACCTCAAATCAAAAAAATCAAGGACTACCATGCCAAAAAGAGGGAGACAACCAAGGAAGAAGCCCCAGTAGCTTCTACCAGAAAGCCCCAAGCCAACCCACTTCCCCAAGAAGGGAAGAAGAAAAAGAAAAAGCATTGGAGGAAACCATATTCCCCAGGCTACAGAGTCCCAAGAATCCAAAAGGATGCCATGGACAATGTTTTCAACATGGCCAGAACCTTGATTGAATTCAAGGACAAGCAAGAGCAAAGAATGAGACAACCTCATTTCCCAAAGAAAGAACCTTGTCCAAAGATGTTGTAAATACTTTAACAGAAATTAAAAATAGTATATTGCCTCTAAAAGAAATTAAAGATAGTTTGTTATCACTACAAGAAATAAATAACAATTTATCTTCTTTAACAAAAATTGTTGTTCAAAACAAGAAAGAAATTGACAACATTAAGTTTATTGTTGAAAATAATAAACCAAAGAATTTAATTGACAATACTCAAAAACTAATACAAGGACAACAAGAATTGTATAAATACATAAAAGATATCAAAGACAAAACTTTGACAATCAATTATGATGTGAGTATTGACAATCTTACAGAAAAATTAAATAAATTAAGTATTTCTGTAGAAAAATTTGAAGAAAAGACTTCATCACACCAAAAATTACTTTTGGACCATGTGGAAAAAAGTGATGAAGCAAGAATGCATCTAAAAGATGATATTCAAAGTGAAATAAGACTTATTACTGAAAAAATGGATAAAATTAATGAGGCTAATTTAAATATGCCAAAGTTATCAACACCATTTTCTCATATTAGAAGCCCTGTTAAAACAAAAGAGGAATTGTCAAACCCTTTCATAACAGACTTGAGTCACCAAGATAATAACCAAGTCTTAATGAAGGAAGCACCTCAATTGAAAGAATGGCCAACATTCACAGGAGAAGGTGAATATGACCACATGTCATTTATTAAAACAATTGACATGTTACAAGAAGACTATGCCATACCAGATGAATTAATCACTGCAAGATTACATTCATTATTTGAGAAATCTGCAAAAAGATGGTATTATGGCATAAGACAAACAAATGGTAAAAATACCTGGTCTTGGTGGAAACAAGAAATAATCACCAAGTGGGCAAATGATGCCTGGAGGTATAAAATAGAAAATGCATTTGAAAACTCTTTGTTTGACCCAGAGAAAGACAAACCTTTAACTTTGTTCTTGAAACAAGTTGAAAGGCTTAATGCACTGTACCCAGAAATGTCACAAAAGATGGTGCACATGAAAATACTTAAAAAATGTGGAGGGGAACTAGAACATGCCCTAAGAAGCAGGTGTATAGAACCATGCTCCACAGAAGAGTATATAAATGCACTAGAAGATATAGTGACAAGAACAAAAATTGGCAGGACTTGGAAAAAATTGGACATTAAAAGCCCAAATAAACCATTTATCAAAAAAGATAAATCAAAAGAATCCTTTAAGCCCAATAAATCCAACAATAATGAGCAAAGAAAATGCCATAAATGTGGAGGTATTGGACACTTAGCCAATAATTGCCTTAAAAAAGCAAAGATTAATGAAATTGTGGAAACAGAAAGCCACAATGACAAAGAAGAGGAATCTGACTCTGAAAAAGAGACAGAAGAGTCAGAAAGCGCTGAAAGTGATGAAATCAATATAATTAATGCACAAATTAATAATATTGATATAATTTATGAAGTACTGGATGTTAATTCAAACTTACCACAAGTTGGAACATCTGACACAAACCTGACAAACATACAAGATTCCAAAATGTATAGAACCAAACCTGCAAGTGGAATGGGATATACAGCTGGAAAATCAAGTATAAGTATTGTTATGGTTGATAACCAAGAAGGAAAAGGTAACTTGGATACAGGAGCATATTGCACTTGTGTTGGCAAAAGTTATTTAAAAACCATTGTCCCAAACTGGCAAGAAAAACTTATGCCAATACAAGGTGTCAAATTTAGTAGTGCAAGTGAGAGCATGAAGCCCCTTGGAATAATTGATTTAACACTAATTTTTCCTCATCCCTCACAATGTGTCAGAATTAAAGTAGAGTTTGTAGTAATTGACAACTGTACTAGTAATCATTTCATACTTGGGAATGACTACTTATCAATCTATGGTATAGATATCTCCAACCAAAAAGATAGATATATTTTCACCATAGGAGATAACAAAAGACAAAAGTTTGGCTTCTTAAATAACAAAAAACAAATCACAGTTATTAAGAAGGAAGAAAAAATTCCAGAAAAGGAACTTTTTATATCTGAACAACTTAAAGAGGCAGAATTCAATCAAGAATTAACAGAAAAAATGAAAGAAAAATTGATTGAACTCTTATTTAAGTATAAAAATGCCTTTGCAACTGACAAAGAACCACTAGGTGCCATAATTTGACATGAAGTGGATATAATTCTTAATGTAGATAAGCCTTACCCACCTTTATTAAGAAGACCTGCTTACCCAGCCAGTCCAAGAGCTAGAGAAGCCTTAGAGGTGCACATTAAAGAATTAATGGACCTTGGAGTATTAAGAAAGGTTGGACATAATGAACAAGTAGAAGTTACTACACCTGTCATTATAACTTGGCATAATGGAAAATCAAGGATGGTAGGAGACTTCAGAGCCCTGAATACCTATACCATTCCAGACAGATATCCAATACCCAGAATCCATGAGACATTGACCCAATTGTCACAAGCTAAGTTCATAACAGCTATGGATGCTCTTAAGGGTTTTCATCAAAATGTCTCAACAGACAATGCCAAGAAACTACTAAGAATAATAGTCCATTGTGGAATTTTTGAATACTTAAGAATGCCATTTGGGATAAAGGATGCACCTTCCCATTATCAAAGAATGATGAATACCATATTTCCTGAAGAATTATCAGAAGGATGGTTAATTATCTATATTGATGATATTATAGTTTGCTCAGAAACTTGGGAAAATCACCTTACAAGACTAGAAAGGGTACTACAGAAAATAGTCCAAGTGAATATGAAAATTTCCTTGAAAAAGTGTCATTTTGCATATAGTGAATTAAAAGCACTAGGACATGTGGTATCTGGACTTAGTCTAGGCATAGACAAAAATAAAGTAGCAGCAGTACTACTTAAACCAATGCCTCAAACCAAAAAAGAAATGCAATCATTTCTAGGATTTGCTGGTTACTATAGACAGCATATAAAAGACTTTGCAAAGATTTCTAAATCCCTGTATAAGCTATGTGACCAACAAACAGTCTATGAGATGACAGAAGAAAGAGTCAAGGCATATAAAGAATTGAAAAATTCCTTAACAAATGCCTCATTTCTTCTAATGCCAGATTGGAAACTACCCTTCAAACTGTACATTGATGCTTGTGGAGAATGACTAGGTGCTGCACTTCACCAAACACAAATTATCAATGATAAACCAGTGGAAGGACCAATTTGTTTCATTTCAAGGCAAATAAAGCCAACAGAAGCAAGGTATGGAGCAAGCCAAATGGAATGCTTATGCCTAGTGTGGGCTCTAGAAAAACTGCATTATTATTTGGATGGCACAGTATTTGATGTAATCACAGACTGTAATGCTGTAAAATCACTATTAAATATGAAGACTCCAAATAGACATATGCTGAGATGGCAAATTGCTATCCAGGAATATAGAGGAAATATGACTATTGTTCATAAATCTGGAAATATTCACAAAAATGCAGATGGTCTCAGCAGATGGGCTCTAGCAAATACCCCTGACAATTCAGCATGGGTACCACAAGAAGAGCACCATATAGAAGGAATATGTGTTACAGACATTGGCACAGAATTCTTTAACCAAGTTAAAGAAAGCTATAAGACAGACAAGAATTGCCATATCTTAAGCCAACTTCTAATGAAAGACTGCAAAGATCCATCACTTTCATCAAAACTAGATGAAATATGGGAAAAGGCATATGATGAAGGAAGATTTCACCTCCTTGATGGAATCCTTTACCATAGAACAAAACACACATGTGTTATGGCCTTAACAGACAGAACACTAATAAACACTATACTACATGAGTGTCATGATAGTGTTGCATCTGGACATCTCTCAGAAGATAGGACACTAGAGAGGGTGAAAACCTGCTCTTGGTGGCCAAATTGGAAGAAAGATGTTGCAGAGTACTGCCAAACCTGTGACAGATGTCAAACAGCCAACAGAGCCACAGGAAAGAAACTTGGAATGATGATCCAAATCCAAGAACCAAAATCCCCATGGGAAATAGTTCATATGGATTGGGTAACAGCCTTACCTCCAGGAGGAGAGAGGAGTTATAATGCATGCCTAGTGTTAGTTGACAGGTATAGTAAAACTCCCATGTTCTTACCATGTCATAAAGATGACACAGCTATGGATACAGCCATAATGATATGGAATAAAGTCATTAGCCACACAGGCTTATTTCAAAATATTATAAGTGACAGAGACCCAAAGTTCACTTCAGCATTATGGACAAATCTCCATAACTTGTTTGGGACAAAGCTATCATTCTCAACAGCTTATCATCCTCAAACTGATGGTTTAGCGGAAAGAATGATACAGACCCTAGAGGATATGATCAGAAGATTCTGTGCTTATGGGCTAGAACTCAAAGATTCTGATGGTTTTACCCATGATTGGTGTACACTAATACCAGCACTTGAACTGGCATATAAGACATCAATCCATTCTTCTACTGGCAAAACACCAGCAATGCTAGAGAAAGGTTGGAATCCAAGACTTCCTTATGATACCCTCAAAAAGGACTTAGTGGATATACATCCAACAGCAAGCAGTTTCAAGATAATGCTTGACAAAGCAAGACACCATGCAAACAGATGCATGCAAGAATCTTTTGAATATGCAAAATAAAGATGGGATAAAAGTCATAAGCCACCTGATTTCAAAATAGGAGACTTGGTCTTGGTATCCACCCTTAATTTAAATAACATAAAAGGCCCAAAGAAATTGAAAGATTCCTTTGCAGGACCATTTATGATAAAAGCACTTCATGGACCCAATGCTGTGCAATTAGAACTCACAGGTGAACTACTGAACAAACACCCAACTTTCCCTGTAAGTCTAATAAAACCTTACAGTTCAAGTGACAAGGAGTTATTTCCACTAAGAAATAAACCCCCACTTGAGATTCCCCCCTTGGAAGAAGGAGAGGAAAAGAAAATAGTGAAAGTCCTTAAAGAAAGAAGGACAAGAAACAAAAAAGAAAGGGAATACCTTGTAAGGTATAGAAATTCAACTCAAGAAGATGAATGGCTACTTGAGAAAGATATAACAAATGCTGATAAACTACTAAGAAGGTTCAGACATGAAAGAAAACCTGAAAAATAAAAAAGTTAAGCATTATTGAGCTTCAAGACTAACAAAGTCTATTGAAGAGGTAGGACAGTGGATGATACCCTAATCACATATATCAGATTGTGGTACAATCTTTTTTGGTGGTAGGGAATATGAGCCTTTGAGATATGACCACATACCCAATAAGGTCACAAAAAAGATTAAGAATAATTATACCTTTAATATAATTATATTAAAATTACTTAGAATAATTATACATTAAAAATAATTACTTAAATATACAAAAGATACCATAAATTGGTACAAAAATTGGTTTAACTTAAAAACCAATGAATCAACATGTAAAAAAAAATATACCATTGGATTCCTCATGGAAAAATACACATATACCATTTGTATGGCATATCTGTAAAGTCAATATTTAATGAATTATAAGGTATAATACCTTGTAAAAGCCATAAATCCCTATTTATCTCAGGAACTAATGAAACAACATGTAAAATAAATTGTACCAGTGGATTCCCCACAAACATCCACACATAAAACAATTAATAAGCTAATTTCCAAAGTCAATACTTAAGGAATTATCCTGAATATATGCACTTTTTTGGTCAATGCATATATTCAAGGATCATAGCTAATATCTCCTAAACTATACATGATAGAATGATGAACCAAAAATAAAGTTACCACTTAATTACTGTAAGAACACAGATATGAACTTTATTTTACAAATTATAAACAAGGTTAAAACCTATGGTGAAATATTGATAAAAATCAACAGAGCTGTTGACCACTTTGTTGTGAAAGTAGTCCAAACTTAAAAAAAAGTATACAGTTGGATTCTACTAGTTCATTCGTGAAGAATGATGTAATTTTTATTATTAAATTCAGAGTATAACCCCCTGAAATCATGGTTTGAAGTTTAAAATATTGAATTTTGACAGAAAAGATGAGTTACAAGAAAAAATCATCAAAATTAGAGTTTTGATGATGTAATGAAAGGCTCTTGGCAGCATAATGAGGTTATGTCAGGCTATCAGAATTCACTCTCTGAATTGCTGTAGCGTGTAAAACTCAAAAGGTATTAAAGATGAAAGTTTGAGCTTAAATTGAGCAGTTATGATCACCTACTGTAACCTTAAATTAAGTTTAACAGTCATATGAGTGATACAATTGGTGAATACTATTAGTTTATGATTAAAACTAATAAAATCCATGAAATTTGGGGTTCTGCCAAGCCTCTGATGTCATCAAACTTAGAGTTATAGTGATAACTCTAAGTAATGGTGTAATAATGATGTAATATGGTTTGATCATCATGTAATCACCCTCAAACCTTAAAATATTGATCGATTCCAGTGGATATGATCAGTACACGTCTACTAGAAGCCTGTTGGACTCTAGGAGGGAGTTATTTACTATAAATAGAGCTCTTTTCACTCTATTTTCCCCTCAGACGCATCAAAAACATTAAATCAATTAAATCAAAAGGTAATTTCTTTATTCTTTATATATAAAAGCATTATATTATTAAAGACCAAAGACCACCTTGCTATAATCATCTATTTTGAAGTGATTAAATCATTTATTTAATTGTTTTTGTTATAAATCTCTCTAAAAACTCATTTCCACGTAAAAATCCAGAATAATTTGTAATTTTCTTTATTTTTATTGTAAATACAATTTGAAAAAGTTTTATTTATATTTTTTGGCGTAAAATACTTCAAAATTATTATATTAAGTGTTAAAAGTAGGTTATTTTCTCTTTTTATAATAATTTCTCTATTATTACTCTTTTAATAATTCTTTAATTAATATAAATAGTATTTATATTAATTCATAACTTTAATATTAGTAATATTATTGTTATTAATTGTTTTTTATTAATAAAAAACAATTTTTTACGCCTCTATTATTTGTTGGTAACAATAATAAAGAGCTTTTTAATATATTAATTATTTTATATTAATATATTCTTTTATTATATTATATTTTCATAATATAAATTATATTATTATATTTATTTAATAATATAATTATTTTACGCCATAATAATAATAATTATTTATTATTATTATATTTTTAATCTTATTTATTCAATTTATAAGGACACTCAGAGTACAATAAGTAATAAATTAGTAATTTTTTACTTATTGTTTCATAGTCAAACCTTACATTTCTTGTTTTCCCACTCACTGCTTTTTCAGTTTTCTCTATGGCCTGCCTCTGTGAGCTGTCTTAGACTTAAAAGAGTCCTCCTCTTGCTGTTTCTTCCACATCATCACATTATCATATTTTACCTTTGTTACCAAACAAGTATGTATTAGTTAAAACTATTTCTTAAGTGTTTTATTCTTTAAGAAATCAGAGAGACGTGAAATCATAGAAATCAACTATGATTTGTTGTAATACTGTTATAAATCAATTTTGATCCATTAAATCCACAATCCCATTTTAAACTTCTCTATTATTATGATCTAAAGCACCCATTGGATTAATAGTGGGTAATTTATCTCAATTTTTAAAGTTTTTCTCTAGTAATAGTTTTCTTCAAGAATTATCTTTATAATTATTCTTGTAAAAGATAATTATAGATTAAAATAATTTTATTATTTTAATAAAACAAGTTTTTATTATTAAATTCTTCTAGTAATTTATTCTTGTAGACACTTACTGCTTACTGTTATATTGACTAGTAGTGTATAACACGTGAAAGAAAGAATTTTTTAATTATTTAATTGTGGTTATAATAATTTCTTATTATTATATTTCATAAGGACAGTAATAGTACTGTTGATTAATAGTAATATTATCAACAGTTTCATAGACGCATCCCACAATAAGCACAGAATCTTCTGATAATGTTTTCTAATTTCTGTATCACACTTTCTGCTAGACCATTAGTTTGGGGGTGGTAAGCTGTTGAGAATGATAGTTTTGTCCGAAACGGGTTATGGAGGTTTTTCCATAATGCTGAAGTGAATTTTGGGTCTCTATCACTTATGATGTTTTGGAATAAGCCTTTATGCCTAATAGCTTTATTCTATATCATTATGGCTTTATCCATAGCTGTATCATCCTTGTGAAATGGTAAAAACATTGGGGTTTTGCTATATCTGTCAACTAATACTAGGAAAGCATTTTACCTTCTGTCTCCTCCTGGAGGTCATGCTGATCCCCAATCCATATAAACTATTTCCCAGGGGGATTTTGGTTCTTGGATTTGGATCATCATTCCAAATTTCTTTCCTGTGGCTCTGTTTTCTTTTGGCATCTGTCAGAGGTCTGCAGTATTCTGCAACATCTTTCTTCCAATTTGGCCACCAAGAGCAGATTTTTACACTCTCTAGTGTTCTTTCTTCTGAGAAATTTCCAGCTACAATACCTCATGACATTCATGTAGTATGGTGTTTATTAGAGTTCTATCTGTTAAAGCCATAACGCATGTATGTTTAGTTCTATGGTGAAGGATTCCATCAATGAGGTAAAATGTTCCTTCATCATATGCTTTTTTCCATGTTTCATCTATTCTTGATGAAAGTGATGGGTCTTTACAGTCTTCCATTAGAAGTTGGCATATGATATGGCAGTTTTTATCTATTTTAAGCTTTTTTTAACTTGGTTAGAGAATTCTGTGCATATATTTGTTACACATATGTCTTTTATATGGTGCTCCTCTTGTGGTACCCATTCTGGATTATCAGATGCATTTGCCACAGCCCATCCGCTAAGACCATCTGCATTTTTATGAATATGATCAGATTTATCAGCATTCCAATCTGTAATTACATCAAACACTGTTCCATCCAAATAATAGTGTACTTTTTCTAAATCCCACACTAAGCAGAGGCATTCCATTTGGCTTGCTCCATACATTGCTTCTGTTGGCTTCATCTGTCTTGAAATGAAGCAAATTGGTCCTTCAACAGGTTTGTCATTGATGATTTGTGTTTGGTGTAGTACAGCCCCTAGTCCTTCTCCACATGCATCAAGGTATAGTTCAAAGGGTAGGTTCCAATCTGGCATTAGAAGAAATGGGGAATTTGTTAAGGAATTTTTCAATTGCTCATATGCCTTGTGAGCCTTGAGGTATATTTTACATACCCAAATAGGCCACAATTATCTTAAAGTTAAATTTTGAATTATGCATAACTCAGAAGTCATGAATATATCCAAAATTTATCATTTTTAATTTCAGAAAAGATGAATAACTTTTTATTGAGTAGGTAAATCCATGGATTTAAGACCAGATTTGGATTTCACACAAAAATTCACCTAGGGTAGCTCCATAGAGTGAATAAGCTCAAATTAACTCTTTGAGGTGGTAAAATGGAAAATACTTCAATACCACATAAAAGATCCGTGAAAATTTTTGTTTTTCTTAATTTCATGCCAAAATAATGGGAATGTGAGAAATCCCATGTTACATATACACTCAGAATAGTGTTATGCATGTTTTGAGCACTTAATATCATGGTATTCCTACATGGACTTTTGGTACACCGATAGTGGATATCTCACTTCAAGCTTAAATTTCTATTTTGACGTGAAAAATAAGCAAGGGGGACAAAAGACATCAAAGAGAGCCAGGGTACCCAACTTCTGAGGCCCCAGAGGCGTGGACAGCTCCAAAGCCTGGATCCATGGCTGATCTTGGCCTAAGTGGTAAACTAAAACCTTTTGGGAACTTGCTTACCATGTTACAACTACTGTAAATCTTAAGAAAATATCAAATAACCTGCTATTTTGACGTGCCAAGGAGGTAAAAAGCTACTTAGACTCCTGTAACCATGTCAATTCTTAATGATTTTCCTTGGATAAACCCCAAAAGAGGAATCAAAACCCTTTTTGGACTTGTATCCATTGATTTAACTCATAGCAACCAGTGAAACACTGATATTTGCAATTCTACGTAGAAATGAGGTTAAGACTTCAAAAATTTATTAAAAATACAATTCTTAATGAATCTTTCTGAAAGTTTCAGGACTAATAAAGAACTGTACTAACTATGGTACAACCAAAAAGGATTATGGTTTTACTAGTAAAATTGAAAGTTTTACTTACAGTTCATTTTTGACTATTCTACGTGAAACACTGAATCTTCAAAAATTCACAGTAATTACAACCTGTGATGAAATTGGCAATAACTTTGATAAATTGGAGAAATCAAGGATTATTCTGGAATAAAAGAATATTTACAGATGTTACTCCTGTTATTCTTAACCATATTGGGGTTGAAAGTCACGTAAAAGCATCAATTAAAGTAATTATGATAATCTTACGTGACAACAGATGATGCAATCAATAATCCAAAAAGTTTTATGGTTTTCTCACTCACTGGTTTTTCAGTTTGCTCCATGGCGTGCCTCTGTGAGCTGTTGTTGACTTAAAAGAGGCCTCCTCTTGTTGTTTTTTCCACATCATCATCTTATTATCATTTAAACCATTATTACCAACAAGTAAGTATTAGTTACAGCTATTCTTAAGTGTTTTAAATCTTTCAGAATCAATCAGAAAGACGTGAAATCATAGAATCCAACTATATATTTCTGTAAAACTGTTATAAATCCATTTTTATCCTTAAAATCCACAATTCTACGTCAAATCTCTCTATGTTATCTTTCAATAAATTCTTTGGAATAATAATGAGTGATTTATTTTTAATTCTTAAAGTTTTTATCTAAAATTAGTTTTCTTCAAGAATTATCATTATAATTATTCTTGCAAAAGATAATTATATATTAAAATAATTTTATTATTTTAATAAAAGAAGTTTTATTATTAAAATCTGCATGTAATTGATTCTTGTAGACAATTAATTGCTCACTGTTAAAGTCACTAGTAGTGCTTAACACGTGAAAGAAATAATTCTTTAATTATTTCATTGTGGTTATAATAATATTTTATTATGATATTTCATAAGAACAGACATAGGACTGTTGATTAATAGTAATATTATCATCAGTTTCATAGTCACATCTTACATCCCTTAACTGTTTCTTCAGTCATTTCATAGACTGTCTGTTGGTCACAGAGCTTATACAATCACTTAGCAATTGTTGAAAAATCTTTTATATGCTGTCTGTAATAACCAGTAAGTTCTAGAAATAATTGCATTTTTTTCTTAGTTTGAGGCATTGGTTTCAATAGTACTGCTGCTACTTTGTTTTTGCTATGCCCAAATCTAGTCCAGATACAAAATTTCCTAGTGCTTTCAGCTAACTATATTCAAAATGATGCTTCTTCAGAGAGATTTTTATGTTTACTTGGACTATTTTTTGCAACACTTTTTCTAGTCTTGATAAGTGACTGTCCCAAGTCTCTGAGCATATTCCAATATCATTAACATACAAAATCAGCCATCCTTCTGATAATTCTTCAGGAAATATGGTATTAATCATCCTTTGATAATGGGATGGTGCATTTTGTATACCAAATGGCATTCTGAGATATTCAAAGATTCCACATTGGACTATTTTCCTTAGTAGTTTCTTGGCATTTTCTGTTAAGGCATTTTGATGGAAACCCTTTAGAGCATTCATGGCTGTAATGAGCTTAGCCTGAGATAGCTGTGTTAATGTCTCATGGATTCTGGGTATTGAATATCTGTCAGGGATAGTATCGGTGTTTAGAGCTCTAAAGTCCCCTACCATCCTTGATTTTTCATTGTGCCAGGTTAGAATGACAGGTGTAGTGACCTCTACCTGTTCATTATGTCCTACTTTCCTTAATACTCCAATGTCCATTAGTTCTTTAATGTGTACCTCTAAAGCTTCTCTAGCTCTTGAGCTGGCTGGATAAGCTGGTCTTCTTAATAGAGGTGGAAAAGTTTTTTCTACATTAAGGATTATGTCTACCTAATGTCTGTAAGGTGTGGATATGAAACCTTGATTAAAATTCAAGTACTATTCCCGTCCTCAAAATTTGTATACGGTAAAAATCAATTAAAAGAAGTAAGAAATATTATTTTTAAGAGAAAACCTGCCAATTTTACTTTTTATAACTTTATTAGTATAAAACAATAATATTATAAAGATTTATTGTTTTACCAACAATAAAAATATATCCAAAAATACTCTACAAGAGATATTTAAGGCTACAAAAAAAATTTCTTCAAGAGCAATTTCAATTGGAATTAATTGAGCAAAAAACTGAAAGCAATTAATGAAATAACAAAGTCTTCAAAAATAATAATCAAGAGAAAAGATGCCCAAAAGTGACCAGAGTAAATTTGGAAACAAAGTGACAAAGTTTACAGTGATGAAAGATGCTTTAATTCACTTTTGGGGTGGTTCAGGGGTAAAAATGATTATAATGATTTTTTCACGTGGTTAAAAGGCTTAAATCTATTTAAGAAAGGTGGTTAAAATCTTTTATTGATTGGTTTGACAGTGTTTTAAACTAATTATAAAAGGAAAAGATTCTAACATGAAGAGAAAAGTGGGGCAAAGCAGACATTCTTTTAAAGCCATCAATTTTCTTACTCCAAAAGTAAAATTTACTCTTGTCAGTCGTGAAAAACATTCTGAAAGCAGAAAAGCCAATTATGGCATCATTGAAACCTGGTTTAGACCAAAAAAGCGCTCGTTTAAGCCATTTTTAGCCATTTTTAGGCATTTTAGACCCTTAAATCAGGCATTGCTATAGCAATACCTGGTCTAGAGCCTTCAAAACACTTCAGAATGTGTGCAAAAGCCATAGAAACCAGTTAAAACTGTTTTTAATATGATTGTTTTATCTTAAGGATAGTTTTACCCTCTTGGCAACAGCTAAAATTACCCCAGTTGGTATCAAAACCTCATCATCAATTGAGTCCACAGACCCTGTAACTTAATTCTGGGCCAAAAGTGATGAACTTTTATGTGAATTTTGACACCACACGCCTGTCAGCAAGGATTTTGGGGGTCTAGCTCCCCCTTAGAGCTGGAGTTCCTTTTCCACCCCAAATTTAATCTCTCCAATTTATTTTTCCTTTAATTCCTCAACATGTATTATACTTATAATTTACATATGTAATTCAACTGAGTTGGACAGTTCAATACAGTAATAATTGATACCTCATATGTAAATCAAAGTTCACTTATGTAATACACGGGCACATTTTGACATTTTTAATTGAATTCAATTGAAAATACTTTAATTCCTCATAACTTCTAAAATATACACAACACCTCAATTTTAACACAAATTTTGGTGATTAACACTACATGTGATGTGAATGAAATTAAACATTTGAGGATTTTCAGTTTTCATACAGAAAATACTAAAAACTTAATTTAAGCTTATTTAGATTTGAGTTATAAAACTTCCACTAAGAGGTGACCCCACCTAATTTTTTATGATGAATCCAAGGGTGAAATAATTTTTATATGTTTATTTATTGGATAAAAACTTATAATAAATTTTATTTAACTTTTTTCCAAATTTATTTATTTTTTTACAATTGTGTTAAAAATTTATTTTTCCTTAGTTTTTTCAAGTATAAATGTAATTTTACAATTTCAAAATTCAATGTAATTTTATTTTTATATTGTAATTAAATTTGTAATTGTGAATATAATTTTATATTTATATTTTGATTTTCATTATAATAATATAAACAAATTTATTTTATTTATATTTATATGTTAATTTTGTATTTGTGGTCTTTTGGGTATATGAAATTACCTCTAAGGCTCACATTCCCTCCCCCTAAAAGAGAATATTACTTTGTAATATTGGTATTTCTAGTGTGTCTGAATCTCCTGAGGAGTTTGGTAGCTTCTGGTATATCTTTTTCTTCTAACCATTCATCTTCACAAGTTTGGTCACTGTACCTAACAAGGTATTCCCTCACTTTCTTGGTTCTTAATTTTCTTTCTTTAAGAACTTTGGTAATTTTCTTAGTACCAGATGTCTCAATAGGGGGTATAAATTGGGGAATTTTATTCCTCAAGGGAAATTTCTCAGCATCACTAGCTTTATATGGCTTTACCAAGATCACTGGAAATGTAGGATGCTTATTTCTAAGTGCTTCAGATAATTCTACTTCAACAGCATTTTCTCCATGGAGGGCTTTAATAACAAAAGATCCTGCAAAGGAGTCTTTGAGCTTTTCACATCCTTTGATTTTATTGAAGTTGGTGGTGGATACTAGTACTAAATCCCCTACCTTGAAATCTGGAGTGGCATGATATTTGTCCCATTTATCTTTAGCGTATGCAAATGAGTCTGCTATGCATTTTACTGCATGCTTTCTGGCTCTGTCTAGCATTCCTTTGAAGCTGGCAGCTGTAGGATGTATTTCAACCAAATCTTTCCTTAAAGAATCTTGGGGTAATTTGGGATTGCATCCTTTTTCCAAAATAGCAGGAGTCTCATTGGTACTGGAATGAATGGAGGTTTTGTATGCCAGCTCCAGTGCAGGTAGAAGAGTACACCAATCATGGGTGAAACCATCACTATCTTTAAGTTCAAGGCCATATTCACAAAATCTTCTTACCATGTCCTCTAAGGTTTGGATCATCCTTTCAGCCAGGCCATCAGTTTTTGGGTGGTAGGCTGTAGAGAAAGACAGCTTAGTGCCAAATAATTGGTGAAGAGTTTTCCATAGGTCTGAAGTGAATTTGGGATCCCTATCACTAATGATATTTGTAAATATCCCAGTCCATGACACTACTCTATTCCATATCAGAAGAGCTGTATCCATGGCTGTATCATCTTTGTGACATGGTAAAAAGATTGGAGTTTTACTGAATCTGTCCAAAATAACTAGGCAAGCATTATAACCTCTGTCACCTCCTGGTGGTAGGCCAGTTACCCAATCCATATGGACAATTTCCCAAGGTCTGCTTGGTTCTTGGATTTTTATCATATTTCCAAGTCTCTTGCCAGTGGATTTATTTGCCTTTTGGTATCTGTCACAGGTTTTGCAATACTCTGCAACATCTTTCTGCCACATTGGCCACCATATGCAGGTCTTTAATTTCTCTCTTGTTCTGTCTTCAGACAGATGTCCTGAAAAGGGGCTATCATGGCATTCATTTAGTACAATATTGATTAATGACCTGTCTACAACTGTCATGAAAAATGTGTGCTTGGTCCTGTGTTAAATTATACCATCCATTAGGTGAATTATTCCTTCATTATAAGATTTTTCCCATACTTCATCCAAGGCATGTATTAGAGAGTTGTCTTTACTTTCTTTGTTAAGCAATTGGCATAAGATGCTACAATTTGTATCTTGAGTGTAGCTATTTCTGACTTCTTCAAAGAAGGTGGTGTTCAAGTCTGTAACACTTATTCCTTCTATTGGGATCTGTGGTGAAGCTTCTTCTGGAACATAAGAAGGATTATCAATATCATTTTGTAATGGCCATCTGCTCAGTCCATCTGCATTCTTATGAATATTCCCATCCTTATGAAAAATAGTCATATTGCCCCTGTATTATTGTATGGATATTTGCCATCTGAGCATATTCCTGTTGGGTGTTTTCATGTTTAAAACTAATTTGACAGCTGTACAATCTGTTATCACCTCAAAAGCACATCCCTCTAAGAAGTAGTTCAATTTCTCCAAGGCCCAGACAAGGCATAGACATTCCATTTGACTTGCCCCATGTCTGGCTTCAGTTGGTTTTATTTTCCTGGATATGAAACATATGGGTCCTTCTACAGGTTTATCATTTATTATCTGAACTTGGTGAAGTGCGGCACCCAGTCCATCCCCTGATGCATCAATATACAATTTGAAAGGCAATTTAAAGTCTGGCATCATTAAGAGTGCAGCAGTGGTCAATGCTTCTCTTAAAGACTCAAAAGCTTTGACTCTGTCAACAGTCATTTCAAGTACTGTGTCTTTTTCACACAATTTACAAATTGGTCTTGCTAGGGATGCAAAATCTTTAATGTGTTGCCTGTAATATCCTGCAAAACCTAAGAATGACTTAATTTCCTTCTTATTCTGAGGCATGGATTTTAGCAATACTGCTGCAACTTTGTTTTTTTCAATTCCAAGGGACAAACCAGATACAACATGTCCTAGTGCTTCAAGTTCTCTAAATCCAAAATGACATTTCTTCAAGGAGATTTTCATGTTTACTGATTGAATTTTTGTCAAAACTCTGGACAATCTGTACATGTAATCCTCCCAAGTTTTGGAACAGACAATAATGTCATCAATGTAAATGATTAACCATCCTTCTGAGAGTTCTTCAGGGAATATTTCATTTATCATTCTTTGGAAGTGTGAAGGTGCATTTTTGATACCAAAGGGCATCCTCAAGTATTCATACACTCCACAATGAACAATAACTCTCAAGTATTTTCTTGCTCTTGGTCTCACCACATTTTTATGGAATCTCTTAAGGGCATCCATAGTGGTTATATACACTGCTTGAGATGTTTGAGTAAGGGCAATTTTTGTTTTTGGTATTGGGTATCTGTCTGGAACAGTGTAAGTGTTCAGAGCTCTAAAGTCCCCAACCATTCTAAATTTTCCATTATGCCATGCCACTATGACTAGTGCAGTTATTTCTACTTCTTCATTTGGGCCTACTTTTTTTATTACACCAAGGTCCAGAAGTTCTTTGATATGAGTTTCTAGAGCTTTTCTTGATTTTGGACTTGCTGGATATGCAGGTCTTCTTAAGAGTGGTGGATAAGGTCTCTCAATCTTAAGAATGATGTCAACTTCATGACCAATAATTGCTCCTAGAGGTTGTTTGTCTGAAGCAAATGCTCCTCTGTGGTCATACAAAAGGGAAGAAAGTTCATTTTCTTGTTTATCAGTCAGATGAAGGCTTATTTCAGCCTCATTTAACTGTTCAGTCTTGAATTTCTCAAACTCTAAGTCAACTGGTGATACTTTATTCACTGTAATTTGTGTTTTAAATGGTAAAAAGGCAAATTTTTGGCGCTTCTTGTCTCCAATAGTAAAGTATCTGTCTTTGTTGTTATGTAAATCTATCCCATACATGATTAAATAGTCATTTCCCAATATAAAATGGGTACTAGAGCAATTTTCCATAACAACAAATTCAACTGTGATTCTTAAGTTCCTATTAATGTGTGGGAATATGAAATTGGTCTCAAAAATTCCTAATGCTTTCATTGAATTACTTGCACCATTAAATTTTATACCATCAATTGATAACAGTTTGTCTTCAAAATTTGGTACACAAGTCTTAAGAAAATATTTTCCAACACAAGAGCAGAAGGCTCCTGGATCAATAAAAAGTTTGGTGGGCTTGTTGTCAATCACCACTTCTGTTATACAGGAATTACCAGCTGTATAACCTTTACCCATGTTTGGTTTTGTTTTCATAAGTTGTGCATCTTGAACTTTTGATAAATCAAGTTGACCATTGCTCAATTGTGGCAAGTGGGAATAAGATTCCATGATTTCAAAAGTGGCATTGATATTTTCTATATCTTTTGAAGATTCAGAAAATATTGATGACTTATCATCTGAATTGTCTTCAATTATGTAATCTTTTTCAACATCAGGTTCCTTTTCAACATTAATTTCATTGATTTTCCCCTTCTTTGGCCATGTATTGCTCAATGGGTGGTGCTTTGGCAAATATGGCACTTTCTTACTGTATCTGCAGATTTATACTTAATATTATTAGAATTTTCTTTTAGGGTTTTGTCAACAGAATCTTTCCAAGGTGTATTAAACCTTGTTTTGAGATTCACCCTACTAGAACCAATTTTGGTTCTGGTGGTTACTTCTTCTAATATATTGATAGTTCCCTCTGCTGAAGATTGTTCAGTGGTCCTTCTTTTAATAGCATGCTCTAAGTCACCTCCACATTGTATCAGACTTTTTCTATGGATCATAAATTCTTACATGTCAGGATATAATGCTGTTAATCTGTCTTTTTGTTGGCAAAACCATGGTAATGCTTTGTCTTTATCAGAATTAAATTTGGCAGATTCAAAGGCTGTTTCAACTTTAAACCTCCAAGCATTGTTTGCCCATTCTTTAATGATTTGGGTTTTCCACCAAGTCCAACTCTGGTGTCCATGTGCTTGTCTTATTTTGATGTACCATCTGTGAGCCAATTTGGTAAACAAGGTGTTAAATCTGGCTGTTACCAATCTGTCTGGTAATTCAAAATCCTCTTTGATCATGTCAATACCTTTAATGAATTCCATATGGTCATACTCTCCTTCACCACTCAAGTGAGGCCATTCTTTAAGTTTTGAAACTTCTTTCAAGAGTGCTTGGCCCATTGCTGGTTCTAAGTTATAAAAAGAAGTAGAAAATTCATTTTTTAACTGTGAATTTTCAATATCCAATACTCGTGGATTGGAAATGCTTGCATCTTCATTTTGATGCAGAGGTGTAGACATTCTTGGTAAAGTGTTTAGCAGTTGTTGAATATCATTCATTTTACTGTTGTTACACCTTTTTGTATTTCTTAGTTCATGTTGCAAGTTTTGTATAGAGTTTATGAAATTCTTGTTATGATCATCCTATTTATATGTTAGCTCATTCCATAATTCTGTTTGTTTAGTATTATCAGATATAACTTCCTTTAACTTTATTGTTAATTTTGATATTTCCTCTCCTGAGGTATCAAAATGCTTTTTCAGGGCAACTATATTTGTCTTTACTTCAGCAAATGATTTTGAAATATCATCAATGGCTTTTTTATTATCTTCTTTGATAGTGCTTATGGCTTGTTTTATTCTTGTTTCAATTATGTCATCAATATTGAATTTAGAATATTTGGTGGTTAATTCTTTAGTAATGGCAGATTGTTCATTTATCTTAATGCCAAAAGAATTATCATTATTGGAAGTTTTGGTTGTTCTTAAAACTCTTTCAAAGCATTTAAGTGTATCATTTATTTGGCTCAGACTAAAGTTATTTGTTTAATGATTGTCACAAATTGATGTATTTTTATCAGAAAAATGATGTTTTACGTCAGAAATAGCTTTATACAACTCTGGAATACAATAAAAAGTATCAGAAATCATTTTTGAAATTTTCATCTGGCTTCCTCCTTCTTTTGTGATTCCGTCATGGTTCTGGCCATCTGAAATACATTTTCCATGGCATCCTGTTGAATATTTGGGATTCTGTAGGCCTGGCTGTAAGGTTTTGGTGCTGGTGCCTTCCCTTTGCCCTTGCTTAGAGTTTGTGGCTGCTTTTTCACGTTGAAATTGCTGCTGCTGGCCACTGGGGCTGTTTTTGGCACTGGTTTGGGTGGTGGAGGGTTGTTTTTCCTCCATTTTAGTGTCAAAAGCATCATGTTTTTCTTCTCCATCAATGGATGCCATCCATTGAGCAATTTGAAAGTATTGGGATGGGCCAGGAATTTTGTCACAGTCATGTAAGAATTCATGCAATTCTTCCACAGGTCTGCACGGATCTGGTATTCCTTGAACTGAAGTGCATTGTTGTATTCACTGTGGCTGGCTTTGTATATTTCCACTGAGGCTTGTTGTGGCGGTTTCAGCTCTTTTTGAAGGTAAAATGGTATTATCAGCTTCAGAATGACCCATTTTAGTTGTTTGGAAGTCATCAACTGACCCTTTTCCTTCTTTACCTGATTGGCCTCTGCCATAATCACGTCTATTACCTCTCTGGGAGCTACTTGAGGTGTTATAGCTGGCTCCTGATCTGGTTCAAGCAATAATTATGGTTAAAAAGGTTTAAAAAAGTAATTTTACGTCAAAAAACTTACTATTGGCCAAATCTTTGGCTTTCTGAAGAGTATTACTTATTTACAAGTTGACTAATTCAGAAGAAATTGGCTCTGGTTGAATATTCTGAGTCAAAATAATAGTACTATTATGATCAGAATTAACAGTACTGGCAGGAATAATGCTGGTTACTGTTGAGGCTGTTCCAATGCTTTCTTGTCTTACCACGTTGTCAGACACCAAAATTAATGAAAAAACCAATGAATGAAGTAAGAAAAGAATATTTCCAAAAAGAAATGAAAATATAAGCCTCACTTATAATATTAAAAAAAAAAAATTTTATGGATTTTTTGATTATAAGTATTTTTTATATGTTTTCAAATTTTTCAATATAAGAAAAAAAAGATTTAAGAAGAGTAAAAAAAAGTCTCAGGTAAAATATCACAGCTGGGCCCCCGAATATAAGGTGTGGATATGAAACTTTGATTAAAAATCAAGTACTTTTCCTGTCCTCAAAATTTTTATAAGGCAAAAAACAATTAAAAATAGTAAGAAATATTATTTTTAAGAGAAAACACACCAATTTTATTGTTTATAGCTTTATTAGTATAAAACAATAATATTATAAAGATTTATTGTTTTACCAACAATAAAGATTTATCCAAAAATACTTTACAAGAGATATTTAAGGCTACAAAAGAAATTTCTTCAAGAGCAATTTCAATTGGAAATAATTGAGCAAAGAACTGAAAGCAATTAATGACAGAAAAAAGTCTTTATAAAGAATATTAAAGAGAAAACATGCCCAAAAGTGACCAGATTGAATTTGGAAACAAAGTGACAAAGTTTACAGTGATGAAAGATGCTTTAATTCACTTTTGGGGTGGTTCAGGGGTAAAAATGACTATAATGATTTTTTCAAGTGGTTAAAAGGTTTAAAATTATTGAAGAAAGGTGGTTGGAATATTTTATTGATTGGTTTAACAGTTTTTTAAACGAATTTTAAAAGGAAAAGATTTTAACATGAAGAGAAAAGTGGGGCAAAGAAGACATTCTTTTATAGCCATCAATTTTCTTACTCCAAAAGTAACATTTACTCTTGTTAGTCATTAAAAACAGTCTGACAACAGAAAAGTCAGATATGGAATCATTTAACCCTGGTTTAGACCAAAGAAAGGCTGGTTTAAGCCATTTTTACCCATTTTTAGCCATTTTAGACCCTTAAATCAGCCATTACTACAGCAATACCTGGTCTAGAGCCTTCAAAACACGTCAGAATGTGTGTAAGAGGCATAGAAACCAGTTAAAACTGTTCTTGCTAAGTTTGTTTTATCTTAAGGGTAGTTTTACCCTCTTGGAAACAGCTAAAACTACCCCAGTTGGTATCAAAACCTCATCATCAATTGAGTCCACAGACCCTGTAACTTCAATCTGATAAATTGTGAAGGATTAGGAAAAATGAGTGTTAAGTCAATTATTCCAAGGGGCTTCATGCTTTTATCTGCACTACTGAATTTGAACCCTTGTATTGGTATAAGTCTTTCTTGCCAATCTGGTACAATTGTTTTCAAATAACTTTTACCAACACATGTGCAATATGCTCCTGTATCTAAGTTCACTTTTGCCTCTTGCTTTCCCACCATGAAAATGCTTATACTTCATTTGCCAGCTGTATATCCCATTCCTTTTGCTGGTTTGGTTCTATAAAATTTAGCATCTTGTATATTTGTGAGGTTTGTATCAGATGTTCCCACTTGTGGTAAGTTTGAATTGACATCCAGTACTTCATATATTAAATCAATAATATTAATTTGTGCATTAATTATATTAATTTCATCACTGTCAGCAGTTTCTGATGCTTCAGTGTCCTTTTCAAAATCAGATTCCTCTTCTTTATTATTGTGGTCCTTGGTTTCCACAATTTCATTGATTTTGGCTTTTTTAAGGTAATTATTGGCTAAGTGTCCAATACCTCCACATTTTTTTCACTTTCTTTCCTCATTACTGTTGGATTTATTGGGCTTGAAAGGTTCTGTTGGTTTGTCTTTCTTGATAAATGGTTTATTTGAACTTTTAATATCCAATTTCGTCTGAGTTCTGCCAATTTTTGTTCTTGTCACTATCTCTTCTAGTGCATTTATATCCTCTTCTGTGGAGCATGGTTCTATACACCTGCTGCTCAGGGCATGTTCCAATTATCCTCCAAATTTCTTAAGTATTTTCATATGTACCATCTTTTGTGACATTTCTGGCTATAGTTCATTTGATATTTGAACTTGTTTTAAGAACAAAGTCAAAGGTTTATCTTTGTCTGTGTCAAAGAAGGAGTTTTCAAATGTATTTTATATTCTGTACCTCCAGGAATCATTAGCCCCCCTGGTGATTATTTCTTGTTTCCACCAACACCAGATATCTTTCCCATTTGTTTGCCTTATGTTATAATACCATCTTTTTGCAGATTTCTCAAATAGTGAGTGTAATCTGGCAGTGATCAGCTCATCTGGTATGGCATAATATTCTTGTAACATGTCAATTGTCTTAATAAATGACATATGGTCATATTCACCTTCTCCTGTGAATGTTGGCTATTCTTTTATTTGAGGTGCTTCCTTAATTAAGACTTGGTTATTGTCTTGGTGACTCAAGTATGTTATGAATGGATTCTTGAATTCCTCTTTTTCTTTAATAGGGCTTCTTATGTGAGCAAATGAAGTTGATAACTTTGGCATATGTGAGTTAGCCTCATCAATTTTGTCCATTTTTTCAGTAATAAGCCTTATTTCGCTTTGAATATCATCTTTCAGATGCATTCTTGCTTCATCACTTTTTTCCACATGGTCTAGAAGTGATTTTTGGTGTAATGGAGTCTGTTCTTCAAATTTTCTACACAAATACTTAATTTGTTCAATTTTTCTGTAAGATTGTCAATACTCACGTCATAATTGGATGTCGAAGTTTTATCTTTGATATCTTTTATGTATCTATACAATTGTTGTTGTCCTTGTATTAATTTCTGAGTATTGTCAATTAAAATGTTTGGTTTTTTATTTTGAACAATAAACTCTATTTTTTCAATTTCTTTCTTGTTTTGTACAACAATTTTTGTTAAAGAAGATAAATTATTGTTTATCTCTTGTAATTATAATAAACTATTTTGAATTTCTTTTAGAGGTAATATACTATTTCTTATTTCTGCTAAAGTGTTTAAGCCATTGGAGAACAAGGTTATTTCTTTGGGAAATGAGGGTGTCTCATTCTTTGCGCCTCCTTCTCCTTGAATTCCATCAAGGTTCTGGCCATGTTGAAGAAATTGTCCATGGCATCTTTTTGGATTTTTGGAATTTAGTAACATGGGGAATATGCTTTCCTCCAGCTCTTTTCTTTTTCTTCTTCTCTTCTTGGGGAAGTGGGTTGGCTTGGGGCTTGCTGTAAGAAGCTACTGTAGCTTCTTCCTTGGTTTCCCCCTTCTTTTTGGTGTGGTACTCCTTGATCTGTTTGACTTGAGGTTTGGATGATAGTGGATTCCATCCATTGGAGTATCTCACTCTTTCCTCCTTTTTGAGGAACTTTTTGAGGATGTTCCAGGAGTTCATCACTCCTTTGTGTAGTTGTGGAAACATTTCCCAGTCCTTGTCTTTGTACAATGTGTAGTACTGCTTGTACTGGCCCAAGTAAATCTTTATCTGAGCCCTCTGAATGTGATTTGTACCTGTTTGAGTTACCCATACTTAGTTCTAACTCTGGTTCAGATATCATGGGCATTTCTGGGACTTGCATTTGGGATAAAGTAATTCCTTGTGTGGATTCTGTTCCTCTGGGGATTTTTCCCTTTCTTTTCCCTTTTGAGGGATCAATTCTAACTGTGAGTCCAGCTCCATCTGATTGGATGGAATATTGGGAGCCTCTTCTGGTATTCATAATTTCAGAAATAAGGAATAAGAGGATTTCAGGAGAAGAGTTCTTCTTATGGCAATTTATAAATGAGGTACTCACCTCCAGAGTCCTGAAAAGTGGGCCCTGGAATGTCTAATTTCTTAGCTTTCTTTTTCTTGGTTACAATTGGTGTTGGAGAACTTGCGCAAGTTTCTTCCACCAATTATTCAACAGTGGCTCAATTGTCCTCTGTTGGATTATCTTCAAACACTAAAAAAGACAAACAAATATAAGTCTTTTGTAAGAAGTGTTTCTTTTTGGTGAGATATGGCAATTTTCCACATAAAAAATTGCTTTTATATCTTTGAATAAATGAAATGAGTAAAGAAATGAATAAAAATAAGTTTTTTTATTGGTTTTTAATATTTTTTATTTTTTATTTTTAAAGAATAAAATAAACATGAATATGATCCTGTGAAATTAATTCATAATATGAAATTATTTTTAATTTATAAAATGCCTCTTTTAATCACTACAGACACTCAAAGCAAGTTTTTGCAAGTCTAGGGATGTGAAAAACCATGTGTAAGACAGTACAATTGCTTTCCAAATGCCTCAATAGCTTTTAAAATCAATAAAGAGAAAATTATGATATAATTTTTTGATTATAATTATAATTTATTATTGGATTCACCCAATTAGAATCTTTTTCAAGGTCTTTAAAGTACATATCACGGCCAGGCCCCAAATGTAAGTTTTGAGAATGAAACAATAAGTAAAAATTACTAATATTTTACTTATTGTACACTGAATGTCCTTATAAATAAAATAAATAAGATCAAAATGATTATAATAATAAATAATTATTATAATTAAGGCATAAAAAAAATTATATTATTAAATAAAGAAAATAGGATATCTTATATTATAAAAAAAATAATATAATAAATAAATATATTAATATATAATAATTAATATATTTCAAAGCTCTTTATAATTTTTACCAACAAATAATGAAGGCATAAAAAATTGTTTTTTATTAATAAAGAACAATTAATAACAATAATATTACTAATATTAAGGTTATGAATTAATATAAATACTATTTCTATTAATTAAAGAATAATTAAGAGTAATAATAAAGAGAAATTATTATAATAAAGAAAATAACCTACTTTTAACACTTGATATAATACTTGTGAATGAATTTACACCAAATAATATGAATACATTTTATTCAAATTGTATCCACAATAAATATTAAGAGAAATTACAAATTTTCTTGATTTTACGTGGAGTGGAGATTTTAGAGAGAAATATAAAAAAAGAGAAGAACAATTGAATTAATAACGTCAAAAATGCTGATTATAAGAAAGATTATCTTTGTTCTATACTAATATAAAATATTTATATATATAGAATCAAGATTTTACCTTTTGGTTTGATTGTTTTAAGGTTTTGATGCGTCTGAGGGGGAAATAGAGCAAAAAGAGCTCTATTTATAGTTAATACCTCCCATATAGAGTCCAGTAGGCTTCTAGTAGACTTTTAGTGATGGTATCCACTAGAAATGATCATTATTTTAAGGTTTAGTGATGCTTACTGCATGATCAAGGCATCTTATTGCATTATTAAGCCATTTTTTAGAGTTATCAGTATAACTCTAAGTTTGAAGACATCATAGGCTTGAAGAAGCCTAAATTTTGTGGATTTAATTATTATTAATCATAATATAACAGTATGCACCAGTTCTATCACCTATATGTCTGTTAAACTTTAATAAGATTACAATCATTGATCATGAATGATCAAATTTAACTCTCAACTTTGATCATTAATACCTTTTAAGTTTTACACGCTGAATCTATTCTGAGAGTGGATTGTGGTAGCTTGGCATGCCCTCATTAAACTTCCAAGATAATTTTTCTTGTAACTCATCTTTTATGTTGCAAAATAATGTTTTAAACTTCAAACCATGATTCCAAGGGGTTATACCTTGAATATTATAACACTGTTTACTTTTTTTTAAGCTGGGACCACTTTCACAACAAAGTGGTCAACAGCTCCATTGATTTTATTCAATAATCCATTAAAATTTTTAACCTTGTTTATAGCTTGTGAAATAAAATTCATATCTGTTTTCTGAAAGTGATTAACTGGTGACTTTATTTTTGCTTTGTCTCTCTATCTTGTATATTTCAACAGATATTAGCTAAAAACTATGAATATATGCATTGAGCAAAAAAGTGCATATATTTAGCTTAATTCCTTAAGTATTGACTTTAGAGATTAGATTTATAATTGTTTCATATCTGGAGGTTTATGGAGGATCCAATGTTTCAATTTATTTTATATGTTGCTTCATTGGCTTTTGAGTTAAATAAGGTTTTATACCTTTTTAAGGTATTATTACTTATACTTCAGTAATTATTGACTTTTCATATATGCCATAAAAAGAACATATGTGCATTTTACCATTCGTAATCTAATGGTGCAGTTTATTTCACATTTTTACCCATGAGATTCTGAGTTAACTCAGATGTTTTACTTATTTATGGTATTTGTACTACTCTTTGAGATAATTATTATAAGTATAATTATTACAGTAATTTTTCTGTGACCTTTTTGGATATGTGGTCATATCTCCAAGGCTCACAGTTTTAACCCCTTGGTAACAGCTAAAAACTCCTTGGTTGGTATCAAAACCCCATCATCAATTGGGTCACCCACTCAGTGATTCAATAAAAGTCCAAATTTAATGAATGTTTGCATTAAGTATGACATCCCATTCCTTTCACAATGCAATTTTTGGGAGTCTGAAATCCTTAGAGCCAAGTTTTCTTTTCCTCCAAAAATATAATGTTTCCAATTTATTTTTTCTTTAATGAATCATCACGTATCATACTGAAAGTTTTACATATTGAATTCAATATCAAAATTACATCAAATGACTTTACATATTAATCCCTCATATGTGAATTTAGGTTCATGTGAGCCTTTGAGATATTACCACATATCCAAAAAGGTCACAGCAAAATTTCTGTAATAATTATACTTATGATAATTACCCATAAATAGGGACAAAATCTGCATTAAATCACAATCTAATGAATAAAAATTTGAAATAAATTACACCAGTAGATTCCTCATGGTAAGATACACATATTTCATTTTTATGGCATATTTGAAAAGTTAATAATTACTCAAGTATAAGTAATAATACCTTAAAAAAGGTATAAAACCTTATTTAACTCATAAACCAATGGAATAACATGTAAAGGAAGTTTCACCATTGGATTCTCCATAAAGCTCCACATATAAAAAAATTATAAAGCTAATCTCTAAAGACAATACTTAAGGAATTAAGCTGAATATATGCACTTTTTTGCTCAATGCATATATTCAGGGTTTTTAGCTAATATCTCTTGAAATATACAAGATAGAGAGATAAACCAAAAAAAAAGTCACCATGTAATTACTGTAAGAATACAGATATGAACATCATTTAGCAAGCTATAAACAAAGTTAAAACTTGTAATGGATTATTCAATAAAATCAATAGAGCTGTTGACAATTTTATTGTGAAAGTGGTCCAAACTTAAAATGAAGTAGACACTTAGATGCTACTAGTCCATTCGTGAAGAATGATGTTATTGTTATTACAGTATTCAAGGTATAAGCTCTTGAAATAATGGTTTGAAGTTTAAAATATTAAATTTTTACAGAAAAGATGAGTTACAAGAAAAATCATCCAAAATAGAGTTTTTATAACGTAATGAAATGCTCTTGGAAGTTTAATAAGGAGATTCCAAGCTATCAGAATCAACTCTCAGAATAGCTGTAGCGTGTATAACTCAAAATTTATTAATGATCTGAGTTTAAGCTTAAATTTGATGATTTATGATCACTCACTGTAATCGTATTTTAAGCTTAACAGTCATGAAATGATATAACTGATGAATACTATTAGATTATGATTAATACTAATAAAATACACAAAGTTTAGGCTTCTTCCAAGCCTATGACGTCATCAGACTCAGAGTTAAAGTGATAACTCTAAATAATGGTGTAATAATGAGGTTAGATGGTTTGATCATGATTTAATCATCACTAAACCTTAAATTATTGATCATTTCTAGTGGATACCATCAGTAAAGGTCTACTAGAAGCCTGCTGGACTGTAGAAGGGAGGTATTGAATATCATTAGTGCTCTTTTTACTCTATTTCTCCCTCAGATGCTTACAAAACACTAAATAATTGAAACAAAAAGGTAATTTCTTTATTATTTTATATAAAACTCCTATTTTATTAAAGACCAAAGATCATTCTTATTATAATCCTCATTCTTTATATGATTACTCCAATTATGTAATTGTTTTGTTTAAAATTCTCTTAAAACCTCAAATCCACGTAAAATCAAGATAAATTGTAATTTCTCTTAACTTTTTATTGTAAATACAAGTTAAATAAGTTATATTTCTATTAGTAGGTGTAAATCATTTAAGATTATTATATTAAGTATTAAAAGTAGGTTATTTCCTCTTATTATAATAATTTTCTCTCTATTATTACTTTAATAATTCTTTCATTAATATAAATAGTATTTATATTAATTTATAACATGAATATTAGTAATATTATTGTTATTAATTGTTTTTTATGAATAAAAGGAAATTTCTTATGCCTTTATTATTTGTTGATAACAATAATAAAGTGCTTTTAAATATATTAATTATCTGATATTGATATATTTGTTTATTATATTATTATATTTATTTAATAATATAATTTTTTTTATGCCATAATTATAATAATTTTTATCTTGTCTATTTTATTCATAAGGAAATTCATAGTACAATGAGTAAAATATTAGTAATTTTTACTTATTGTTTCATAGTCAAACATTACATTTGGGGGCCTGGACATGATATTTACTCTAAACAATCTTTAAAAAGATTGTGATTGGGTTTTTCCAATAATAAATTATAATTATAATCATAAAATTATATAATGATTTTATATTTATTGATTTTAAAAGCTATTGATGCATTTGGAAAGCAATTGTACTGTCTTACACGTGGTCTTTCACATCCTCAGACTTTCAAAAACTTTCTTTGAGTGACTCTAGTGATTAAAAAAGATATTTTATAAATCAAAAATAATTTGATATTATAAATTAATTTCATAAAATAATCATATTCATTTTTTACTTTATTCTTGGAAATTAAAAACAGAAAACATATTGAAAAAATATTAAAAGCCAATAAAAAAGGTATTTTTATTCATTGTTATTTATTTCTTTATTCATTTCATTTTTACAAACACATAAAAGCAATTTTTACATGGAAAATTGCCATCTATTACCAAAAATAACACTTCTTATATGAAAGATTTCTATTTCTTTGTATTTTTTTAGTGTTTGAAGACAATCCAACAGAAAGCAACCAAGCCACTGTTGAAAGATTGGTGGAAGAAACTTGTCCAATTTCTCTAGCACCAATTGGCATTAGGAAAAAGAAAGCTAAGAAAGTAGAATTTCCAGGACCCACTTTGCAGGACTCTGAAGGTGAGTACCTCATTTATCAATTGCCAGAAGAATTCTTGTCCTGGAATCCTCTTATTTCTTATTCTTTAAATCATGACTACCAGAAGAGGCTCCCAATACTGCATCCAATCAGATGGAGCTGGACTCAGAGGTAGAATTGATTCCTCAAAAGGGAAAAGAAAGGGAAATATCCCCAGTGGAACAGAATCCACACAGGGCAACTGCGTTATCCAAAAGGCAAGTCCCAAAAATGCCCATGATATCTGAACCAGAGTTAGAGCTAAGTATGAGGAACTCAAACAGGTACAAATCACATTCAGAGGGCTCAGATAGACATTTACTTGAGCAAGTACAAGCAGTACTACACAGTGTACAGAGACAAGGACTGGAAAATGCTGCCTCAAATACACCAAGGAGTCATGAACTCCTGGACATCCTCAAAAGGTTCCTCACAGAGAAGGAGAAAGTGGTATACTCCAATGGATGGAATCCACTGTCATCCAAGCCTCAAATCAAAAAGATCAAGGAGAACCACCCCAAAAAGAAGGAGGCAAGCAAGGAAGAAGCCCCAGTAGCTTCCACCAGCAAGCCTCAAGCCAACCAACCTCCCCAAGAGGGGAAGAAGAACAAGAAAAAGAATTGGAGGAAACCATATTCCCCAAGCTATGGGATTTCAAAAGTTGAAAAAGATGCCACGGAAAATGTCTTCAACATGGCCAGAACTTTGATGGAATTCAAATACAAAGAGGAGCAAAGAATGAAACAACCCCATTTCACAAATAAATAACCTTATCTCCTGATGTTGTAAATACTTTAACAGAGCTTAAAGACAGTATTTTACCTCTTAAATACATTAAAAATAGCTTATTATCTTTGACGAAAATTGCTGTACAAAATAAAACAGAAATTGATAAAATCAAAGTTATGGTTGAAAATAATAAACCAAAAGTTTTAATTGACTATACTCAAAAATTGATACAAGGACAACAAGAATTGTATAAATACATAAAACATATCAAAGATAAACCTTTGACCATCAATCATGATGTGAGTATTGATAATCTTACAGAAAGATTGAACAAATTAAGTATTTCTGTAGAAAAATTTGAAGAAAAGACTTCATCACACCAGAAATTACTTTTAGACCATGTGGAAAAAAGTGATGAAGCAAGAATGAATCTGAAGGAAGAAATTCGAAGTGAAAGAAGGCTTATCACTGAAAAAATGGATAAAATTAATGAGGCTAACTCAAATATGCCAAAATTATCAACACCATTTTCTCACATAAAAAGCCCTGTCAAACCTAAAGAGGAATTAAAAAATCCATTGATAACAGACTTGAGTCACCAAGACAATAACCAAGTCTTAATAAAGGAAGCACCTCAATTAAAAGAATGGCAATCATTCACAGTAGAAGGTGAATATGACCATATGTCATTTATTAAAACAATTGACATGTTACAAAAATATTATCCCATACCAGATGAATTGATCACTGAAAGATTACACTAACTTTTTGAGAAATCTGCAAAAAGATGGTATTATGGCATAAGACAAACAAATGGCAAAAATACCTGGTCTTGGTGGAAACAAGAAATAATCACCAAGTGGGCTAATGATTCCTGGAGGTACAAAAGAAAAAATACATTTGAAAACTCCTTCTTTGACCCAGACAAAGATAAACCTTTTACTTGGTTCTTCAAACAAGTTGAAAGATTAAATGCACTGTACCCAGAAATGTGACAAAAAATGGTACACATGAAAATACTTCAGAAATTTGGAGGAGAGGTGGAACATGCCCCAAGAGGCAGGTGTATAGAACCATACTCCACAGAAGAGTATATCAATGCACTAGAAGACATAGTGACAAGAACAAAAATTGGACATCCAAAGTCCAAATAAACCATTGATCAAAAAAGATAAATCAAAAGAAACTTTCAAGCACAATACATCCAATAGTAATGGGCAACGAAAATGCTACAAATGTGGAGGTATTGGACACTTAGCCAATAATTGCCTTGGAAAATCAAAAATCAATGAAATTTTGGAAACAAAAAACCACAATGACAAAGAAGAGGAATCTGACTCTGAAAAAGAGACAGAAGAGCCAGAAACCTCTGAAAGTGATGAAATTGATATAATCAATGCACAAATTAATAATATTGATATAATTTATGAAGTAATAGATGTCAACTAAAACTTACCACAAGTTGGAACACCTAACACAAACCTGACAAATGTGCAAGATGCCAAACTGTATAGAACCAAACCTGCAAAAGGAATGGGATATACAGCTTGCGCGTGTGTGGGTAAAAGTTATTTAAAAACAATTCTTCCAGATTGGCAAGTAAAGCTTATACCAATACAAGGTTTCAAGTTTAGTAGTGCAAGTGAGAGCATGAAGCCCCTTGGAATAATTGACTTAACACTCATTTTCCCTCACCCTTCACAATTTGTCAGGATTAAAGTAGAGTTTGTGGTAATGGACAACTGTACTAGTAATCATTTTATACTTGGAAGTGACTACTTGTCAATTTATGGCAGATATCTCTAACCAAAAAAATAGATATTTTACCATAGGTTACAATAAAAGACAAAAATTTGCCTTTCTTAACAATAAAAGACAAATAACAGTTGTCAAGAATGAAGAAAAAAGCCCAGAAATGGATTCTTTCATAACTGAACAAATAAAAGAGGCAGAATTTCATCATGAATTAACAGCAAAAATGAAAGAAAAATTCATTTAACTCTTATTTAAATATGAAAATGCCTTTGCAACTGACAAAGAACCACTAGGTGCCATAATTGGACATGAGGCAGATATAATTCTTAATGTAGAAAAACCTTATCCACCTCTATTGAGAAGACCAGCTTATCCAGCCAGCCCAAGAGCTAGAGAAGCTTTAGAGGTGCACATTAAAGAACTAATGTACCTTGGAGTACTAAGGAAAGTAGGACATAATGAACAGGTACAGGTAACTACACCTGTCCTTACAGCCTGGCATAATGGAAAATCAAAGATGGTAGGAGACTCTAGAGCTCTGAACACCTATACTATCCCTGAAAGATATCCAATACCCGGAATCCATGAGACATTGACACAATTATCTCAGGCTAAGTTCATAACAGCCATGGATGCTCTTAAGGGTTTTCATCAAAGTTTCTTAACAGAAAATGCGAAGAAACTACTAAGGATAATAGTCCACTGTGGAATCTTTGAATATCTCAGGATGCCATTTGGTATAAAAATGCACCATCACACTACCAGAGGATGATGAATACCATATTTCCTGAAGAATTATCAGAAGGATGGCTGATTATTTATATTGATGATATCATAATTTGCTCAGAGACTTGGGACAATCACCTATCAAGACTAGAAAGAGTCTTGCAAAAAATAGTCCAAGTGAACAGGAAAATATCTCTGAAAAAGTGTCATTTTGCATAAAGTGAACTGAAAGCACTAGGACATGTGATATCTGGACTAAGTTTAGCCATAGAAAAAAACAAAGTAGCGGCAGTACTATTGAAACCAATGCCCTCAACCAAAAAGAAAAAGCAATCATTTCTGGGATTTGCTGTTTACTATAGACAGCATATAAAGGACTTTGCAAAAATTGCCAAATCCTTGTATAAATTATGTGACCAACAAACAGTCTATGAAATGACTGAGAAAGGGGTTAAAGCATATGAGGAATTAAAACATTTGTTAACAAATTCCCCATTTCTTCTAATTCCAGATTTCAAACTACCCTTTAAGCTTTACATTGATGCTTGTGGAGAAGGACTAGGTGCCTCACTACACCAGATACAAATCATCAATGATAAACCAGTGGAAGGACCAATTTGTTTTATTTCAAGACAGATAAAGCCAGCAGAGGCAAAATGTGGAGCAAGACAAATGGAATTCCTATGCTTAGTGTGGGCTTTAACAAAATTACACTCTTAATTGGATGGAACAGCATTTGATATAATTACAGACTGTAATTCTGTAAAATCTCTATTGAATATGAAAACTCAAAATAGAAATATGCTGGAATGGCAAATTGCTATCCAAGAATATAGAGGAAGAATGACCATTGTCCATAGATCTGGTAATATTCATAAAAATGCAGATAGTCTTAGCAGATGGGCTCTAGCAAATACTCCTGAAAATCCAGCATGGGTACCACAGGAGGAGTACCATATAGAAGGGATATGTGTCACAGACATTGGCACAGAATTCTTTAACCAATTTAAAGAAAGCTATAAAATATATAAGAATTGCCATATCTTAAGCCAACTTCTAATGAAAGACTGCAAAGACCAATCACTTCCATCAAAATTAAATGAAATATGGAAAAAGGCATATGATCAAGGAATAGTCCACCTCCTTGATAGAATCCTCTATCTTAGAACAAAACACACATGTGTTATGGCCTCAAAAGATAGAACTCTAATAAACACGATTTTAAATGAGCGTCATGATAATGTTTCAGCTAGACATCTCTCAGAAGATAGAACACTAGAGAGGGTGAAAAACTGCTCTTGGTGGCCAAATTGGAAGAAAGATGTTGCAGAATACTGCCAAACCTGTGACAGATGTCAAAAATCCAACAGACCCACAGCAAACAAATTTGGAATGATGATCCAAATCCAAGAGCCAAAATACCCTTGGGGAATAGCTCATATGGATTGGGTAACAGCACTACCTCCAGGAGGAGACAGAAGTTACAATGCATGCCTAGTGTTGGTTTACAGGTATACCAAAACCTCTATGTTCCTACCATGTCACAAAGATGACACAGCTATGGACACAGCCATAATGATATGGAATAAAGTCATTAGCCACACAGGGCTATTCCAAATTATCATAAGTGACAGAGACCCAAAGTTCACTTCAGAATTATGGAAAAACCTCCATAACTTGTTTGGGACAAAATTATCATTCTCAACAGCTTACCATGCTCAAACAGATGGTTTAGCAGAAAGAATGATACAAACCTTGGAGGACATGATCAGAAGATTCTGTGCTTATGGACTGGAATTTGAAGATTCTGATGGTTTTACACATGATTGGTGTACATTAATACCAGCTCTTGAACTGGCATATAAAGCATTGATCCATTCTTTTACTGGCAAACCACCAGCAATGCTAGAGAAAGGTTGGAATCCAAGACTTCCTTATGATACCCTCAAAAAGGACTTAGTGGATATACATCCAACAGAAAGCAGTTTTAAACTCATGCTTGACAAAGCAAGACACCATGCAAACAGATTTATGCAAGATTCTTTCAAATATGAAAAAGAAAGATGGGATAAAAGTCATAAACCACCTGACTTAAAAATAGGATACTTGGTCCTAGTGTCAGCTCTTAATTTCAATAATATAAGAGGACCAAAGAAATTGAAAGATTCCTTTGTAGGACCATTCATGATAAAATCCCTCCATGGACCTAATGCTGTGCAATTGGAACTCACAGGTGAACTAATTAATAAACACCCAATATTCCCTGTAAGTCTGATAAAACCTTACAGCTCAAGTGACAAACAATTATTTCCACTAAGAAATAAACCCCCACTTGAAATACCCCCTTTGAAAGAAGGAGATGAAACTAAAATTGTGAGAGTCCTCAAATAAAGAAGGACAAGAAATAAAAAGGAGAGAGAATACCTTGTAAGGTATAGAAATCCAACTCAAGAAGATGAATGGCTACTTGAGAAAGATATAACAAATTCTGATAAACTACTTAGAAGGTTCAGATATGAAAGAAAAACTAAAGAATAGAAAAATCAAGCATTATTGAGCTTCAAGACTAAAAAGGTCAATGGAAGAGGTAGGATGGTGGATTATACCCTAATTACCTATATCATCTTGTGGTACAATCTTTTTTGGTGGTAGGGAATGTGAGCCTTTGGGATATGACCACATATCCAAAAAGGTCACAGCAACATTTCTTTAATAATTATACTTATGATAATTATCCATAAATAGGTACAAAACCTAAATAAACTCAGAATCTAATTGATAATATGTAAAATAAATTACACCATTAGATTCCTCATGGTAAAATACACATATGTCATTTTTATGGCATATCTGAAAAGTCAATAATTACTGAAGTATAAGTAATAATACCTTAAAAAAGGTACAAAACCTCATTTCTCTCAGAAACAAATGAAAAAACATGTGAAATAAATTGAACCATTGGATCATAAATAAAGATCTACACATAAAACAATACTAAAGCTAATCTCTAGAGTCAATACTTAAGGAATAAAGCTGAATATATGGACTTTTTTGATCAATGCATATATTCAGGGTTTTTGGCTAATATCTCTTGAAATATACAAGATAGAGAGATAAACCAAAAATAAAGTCACCATTTCATTACTGTAGGAACACAGATGAGAATTTTATTTCACATGTTATAAACAAACTTAAAGCTTGTAATGGATTATTGAATAAAATCAATAGAGCTGTTGACCACTTTGTTGTGAAAGTGGTCCAAACTTAAAAAAAAATAGACAGTCAGATTCTACTAGCTCATAAACAAAGAATTATGTAGTTTGTATTATAGTATTAAAGGTTTAGCCCCTTGGATTCATAGTTTGAAGTTTAAAATATTAAGTTTCAATGGATAAAGATCAGTTTCAAGAAAAATCATCAAAAATAAAGTTTTGATGAGGTAAAAAAATGATCTTGGCAGTTTAATGAGGAAATTCCAAGCTATCAGAATCCACTCTCATAATACATTTAGCGTGTATAACTTAAACGTTCTTAATGATCAATGTTTAAGCTTAAATTTGATCATTTATGATCACTCACTGTAATCTTATTTCAAGCTTAACGGTCATATAAGTGAAAACACTGGTGAATACTGTTATATAATTATTAATACAAACAAAATACACAAAGCTTAGGCTTCTTCCAAGCCTATGATGTCATCAAACTTAGAGTTACAGTGAGAACTCTAAATAATGGCGTAATAATGAGGTAATGTGAGCCTTGAGGTATATTTTACATAACCAAATAGGCCACAATCATCTTGAAAATAAATTTTGAATTATGCATAACTCATAAGTCATGCATATATCAAAAATTCATCATTTTTGATTTCAGAAAAGATGAATAACTTTTTATTGAGTAAGTGAATCCATGGATTCAAGTCCAGATTTGGATTCTACACAAAAATTCATCTAGAGTAGCCCCATAGAGTGAATAAGCTCAAACTAACTATTTGAGGTGGTAATATGGAAAATACTTCAATCCCACATCATTAATACCACATAAAACATCCGTGAAAAGTTTTGTTTTTCTTAATTTCACACCAAAATAATGGGAATGTGAGAAATCCCATGTTACATACACACTAAGAATAGTGTTATGCATGTTTTGAGCACTTAATATCATGGTATTCTCACATGGACGTTTGGTACACCCATAGTGGATATCTCACTTTAAGCTTAAATTTCTATTTTGACGTGAAAAATAAGCAAGGGGGACAAAAGACATTAAAGAGAGCCAGGGTACCCAACTTCTGAGGCCTCAGAGGCGTGGACAGCTCCAAAGCTTGGATACATGGCTTATCTTGGCTCAATTAGGAAACTAAAACACTTTGGGAACTTGGTTACCATGTTACAACTACAGTAAATCTGAAGAAAATAGCAAATAACCTGCTATTTTGATGTGCCAAGCAGGTAAAAAGCTACTTAGACTCCTGTAACCATGTCAATTCTTAATTATTTTCCATGGATAAACCCCAAAAGAGTAATTAAAACCCTTTTTGGACTTTTATCCATTGATTTACCTCATAGCAACCAATTAAACACTGATATTTGCAATTCTACGTAGAAATGAGGTAAAAACTTGAAATATTCACTCAAAATACAATTCCTAATGAATCTTTCTGAATCTTTCAGGACCAATGGAGAACCGTATTTCCTATGATAAAACCAAAAAGAATTACAGTTTTACTTACAGTCCACTTTTGACTATTCTACGTGAAACACTGAATCTTCCAAAATTCATGGTAATTACAACCTGTGATGAAATTGGCAATAACATTGATAAATTTGAGAAATCAATTATTATTTTGGAATAAATCAATATTTACAGATTCTACTAATTTTGTTCTCAACCATATTGGGGTTGGTAGTCACGTAAAAGCATCAATTAAGTAATTATGATAATCTTATGTGACAAAAGATGATGCAATCAATAATCCAAAAGGGTATATTGTTTTCTCACTCACTGGTTTTTTAGTTTGATCCATGGCACACCTCTGTGAGCTGTTGTTGATTTAAGAGAGGCCTCTTGTTGCTGTTTTTTTTCACATCATCATCTTATTATCCATTTATATCATTGTTACCAACAAGTAAGTATTAGTTATAGCTATTATTAAGTGTTTTAATTCTTTCAGAATCAATCAGAAAGACGTGAAATCATAGAATCCAACTATATATTGTTGTAATACTCTTATAAATTCATTTTGATCCTTTAAATCAACAATTTTACATCAAATCTCTCTATCTTATCTTTCAATAAGTTCTTTGGAATATTAGTGAGTGATTTATCTTTAATTCTTGAATTTTTTCTCAAAAATTAGTTTTCTTCAAGAATTACCATTATAATTACTCTTGCAAAAGATAATTATATATTAAAATAATTTTATTTTAATAAAAAGAAGTTTTATTATGAAAATCTTCTTGTAATTCATTCTTGTAGACAATTACTTCCTCACTGTTAAAATCACTAGTAGTGTTTAACATGTGAAAGAAATAATTCTTTAATTATTTCATTGTGGTTATAATAACACTTTGTTATTATATTTCATATGAACAGTCATAGTACTGTTGATTAATAGTCATATTATCATCAGTTTCATAGACACATCTTACATTTGGGGGCCTGGCCATGTTTTTTTGAACCTTGTACCCTTAATTAATATATTTCAAGTTCTAAAATATATTAATTGAATACCTTTTTCTTTCATTTTGAAGTTAAAATAATTTTTTTTTTGAAATTGTTTTGGAAATCTTTTTCATTCAGGAATTTGGTCTAATTTTATACTGTTTTCACATGTGGCTTTTTCACATCCAAAAACTCATTATTCTTTGAGTTACTCTGAATTAATTTTCAATCAAAATGTTAAACTTTAATTTTTTTTCTTCAAAAAGAATAATTTTTTAATAAAAAAAAACATTATAAAAAATCTCTAAAAATATTTTAAAAAGTATAAAAAATAATTTATTCTCTTTTATAAATTTTTCTAGTGTCTTTAATCAAATACTGTGCAGCTGGTAACAAACTCAGTAAGAGATAAATTACCAGTCCAGAATCTTCAGAAGAAGAATCTGAAGACAGTATTGAGGTGCAAATTGCTAAAAGAGGCACCTTATTTAGCTCAGAAAAGAATAAATTTCCACCAAAAGGTGGGTATTTTATCTCATATTTTCACTTTATATCTTTAAATTGAAGTGAAAATGGTGCATACCAGAAATTGAAGCAACTATTCAGTCCAACCAGATGGATGTGTACCAGGAAGAGGCAAGACCAAATCAGGAAGTGCCAAGTCTTTCTCAAGAAAGACACATTTGGAGGATGCCAGAGTTGGCCCCCATTCCCCAAGGTCTGTACCCACAGATTTTGATGTTAATTCTGAGCCTGAACTGATTAATGATGATATTTCTAGGGCTGAACCATTTTCAAGTGGCAGCAATAGAAATATATCAATGCCAATACAAAAATTGGTTCAGAGCAGCCAAAGAAGAGGAATGAGAAATATTCCCAAGCCTTTGGAAGGGGGCCATGAACTCCTACTTACACATCAAGAGCTTTCTGGGTCAGGAGAAGACCATAGAATTATTAGGAGGGTGGAGCCCCCTGTCTTGAAAAGGTAAGGTCAAAAAGATAAAGAACTGGTTGAAGAACCAAAGTCTTTTATCCATAGACCAGAAGAAGGAACTGGAAATGACTCCAGCTTTGGAAACAGAGGGCCCAGTGGCGTCTACCAGCTCCAAACCAGCTCCAGAAATCTCCAAAGACAAGCCCAAAGGACCTCAGAAGAAAGATAGAGGTCCCAAGAACCATCAAGGAAAGGGCAAAGACAAAGCCAATTGGCACAGACCTTACCCACAGGGGTACAGGATCCCCAAATTGGAGCCTTCAGCTTTGGACAGTGTGTTCAACATGGCCAGAACTCTAATGGAATTCACAGCCAAGGAGAAGGAGAGGATGAACAGGACCTTTCCATGCAAAAAATTCATGTACAAAGAAGTATTAATGTAGAAATTGGTAAACTTGTTTCAAAGTTAACTAGAATAGCATTGGATATTAATTATCTGAAAAGACATGACAAGAAATATACTGAATGGTATGAATTGACAAATGCAAAATTTGATTCCATTATCAATGCCTGTAGCAGAATTGAGAGTACATGTCAAGTTCCGAATGATGAAATGGAAGATCTTTCTATTTTTAAAATGAACAATCATCTTAATATTCTACAAGATCATGTCTTAAAGATAGTTGAAAATACCAATCAGTTTGCTACACATTTAGCAAAAAGTGACAGTGAAAAGCAGAAGTTAAAAAATGAAATCATTGCAAATGTAGAACAAATTCACAAGAATTATGAACCACATATGCCAAGACATTCTACACCTTTGACTGAAGAAAAACATTCTTTTAAAGGAAGTTTTACACCACTTCTAGGAGAAAATGTTATCTCTGTTAAAGATATTCCCAAATTGGAAGAATGGCCAACATTCTCTGGAGAAGGAGAATATAACCATATTGAGTTCATCAGGACTATTGATATGTTTGAAGAAGACTTCCATATACCTGATGAAATCATACAGGGTAAATTACACTCTCTTTTTACCAGAACTGCAAAGAAATGGTATCACAAGATGAGGATGGATCATGGAAAACATGATTGGTCTTGGTGTAAATCTGAACTGATTACCAAATGGGCCAATAATTCTTGGAGGTTTAAAATGGAAAATGCTTTTGAAAGTGCCATTTTTAAATCAGAAAAAGATAAACCACTTACTTGGTTCTTCAAGCAAAAAGACAGATTATCGGCTTTACACCCAGATATGTCTGACACTATGATTGATATGAAAATATCAAGAAAATGTGGAGGAGAACTGGAACATGCTATCAAGAGCAGATGTGTAGAACCCTGTTCAACAGACTACATTAATGCAATGGAAGATATCATTACCAGAACAAGAATTGGTAAAACTTGGACTAGAATCCCTATGGAATCCAAAATGGTCCCAAAGATTGCCAGAGAGGATAAAAGACCAGAAAGACCTGTCTTGAAGTGTCATAAATGTGGAAGTACTTCACATTTAGCCAACAATTGCACCAAAAAGACAAAAATCAATGAAGTTCAGGTCATTGAAGGAATTCAGTGTACTGAAGAGAAAGGGGAATATGATCAAGATTCTGCAGTCTCTGAAGAAACACCAGTGGAGGACTATCCCATTTAAAACATTACAGCTTTCTTTGAGGTCACAGAAGTCCATACCCACTTGCCACAGTACAGTGAGTATTACTGTAACGTGATCAATATCCAAGATGCCAGAATGTGTAAGACCAAACCTGCCAGAGGAAAGGGTTATACTGCTGAAGCATCTTGTATCACATCAATTCTGATGAATGATATTGAAGCCAAAGTAAATCTGGATACAGGGGCATTTTGCACTTGTGTGGGAAAAGATTATCTCCCAATTATACTTCCTCAACGGAAAAACCATCTATTACCAATAGAAGGTGTGCAATCCAGCAGTGCCAGTAACAATATGTACTTCTTGGGTATATTAGACACTAATCTTGTATTTCCACACCCAGCAGGAAGTGTCAGGATGAAAACTGAGATTGTGGTATTGGATAATTGCACATCTCAGAACATCATTCTTGGAAATGATTACTTAAATATTTATGGTATTGACATCAATAACCATAAAGACAGATATTTCACAATTGGGGATAACAAAAGACAATAATTTGCTTTTTCGAATATGCCAAAACAAATATCTGTGGTATCTTCTGTCAAGGATACTTATAAAGATGAGGTTGTGTCTAATCAACTTGTTGAAGCACAGATTAATCCATCATTGTCACCAAAAAATGATTAGGTGCTATAAGAGGACATGAAGTTGATATTACTCTTAATATTGACAGACCATATCCTCCAGTACTTAGAAGACCAGATTATCCAGCCAGTCCCAGAGCCAGAGAAGCCTTGGAAAAACATATCCAAGAGTTAATCCAACTCGGTGTACTAAGGAAAGTAGGCCATAATGAGGAAGTTGAAGTGATAACACCTGTTATTATTGCCTGGCATAATGATAAGTCAAGAACGGTTGGAGATTTCAGAGCATTGAATACCTACACAGTTCCAGATAGGTATCCAATCCCTAGAATTCAAGAAACCTTGACTCAATTGTCTAGAGCCAAGTACATAACATCAATGGATGCATTGAAAGGTTTTCATCAAAATGTTTTGACGCCTAAAGCTAAGAAATTTCTTAGAATTATCACTCAATGTGGTATTTATGAGTATCTTGGAATTCCATTTGGAATTAAAAATTCTCCATCCCATTATCAAAGAATGATGAATACCATTTTTCCCACAGAATTATCTTAAGGATGGCTTATCATTCATATTGATGATATTATCATATGTTCTGATTCTTGGTCCTTACACCTTGAAAGACTTGCAAGGGTACTTCACAAAGTTTCAGAAGTGAACATGAAAATTTCACTTAAGAAATGCAATTTTGGTTTTGAAGAACTCAAAGCATTAGGACATATTGTTTCTGGTTTAAGCTTGGTTATTGACAAAAACAAAGTAGCAGCAGTGTTACTTAAGCCCATACCCCAGAATAAAAAAGAAAGGATGTCTTTTATTAGGTTTGCCAGTTATTATAGGCAACGCTTGAAAGACTTTGCCATTCTAGCCAAGTCACTATATAGAATCCATGATCAACAGACTGCATTTGAGATGACACAGGAGAGAATTAAACCTTATGAGAAGATAAAGAAAGCTCTTACAGAAGCACCTTTACTCCTCATGCTTGACTGGAATGTTCCTTTTAAATTGTACATTGATGCATGTGGAGATGGATTAGGGGCAGCCCTACATCAAGTCCAAATTATTCATGACAAACCTACAGAAGGACCAGTTTGTTATATCTCAAGAAAACTCAAACCAAAAGAGGCCAGATATGGTGCAAGCCAAATGGAGTGCTTATGTTTGGTATGGGGACTTGAGAAATTAAACTATTATATTGATGGCAGTGTTTTTGAAATGATAACTGACTGTAATGCAGTAAAATCACTTCTTAACATGAAACCTCCCAACAGACATATGTTGAGATGGCAAATAGCCATTCAAGAATATAGAGGAAACATGAATATAGTCCACAAAGCAGGAAAATTTCATAAGAATTCTGATGGACTTAGTAGATGGGCATTAGCCAACACTCCTGATAACCCAGCTTATGTACCTTTTGAATCTGAACCACAGAGTCCAATTGAAGGAATTAACATAACTGATATTGGGACTGAATTCTTTGAAGAGGTCAGAGAATCTTATAAGCAAGACAAGAATTTCCATATCTTGACTTCTTTATTAGATAAAGACTGAAAAAATACATCCTTAGTCAATACACTAGATGAAGTTTGGAGAAATTCCTATTCTGAAGTAAGATTTCACTTGTTTGATGGTATTATTTACCACAGAACCAAATATGCTTGTGTAATGACATTATGCAGCAGATTGCTTATCAGTACAATTCTTCATAAATGCCATGATAGAATCTACTCTGGACACCTGTCAGAGGACAGAACACTTGAAAAAGTGAAAAACTGTGCATGGTAGCCATCTTTGAGAAAAGAAACCATTGAATATTGCCATACCTGTGACAGATGTCAAAAGGAAAACAGGAGTACAGGCAAGAAATCTGGACTTATGATCCATATTCAAGAACCAAAATCCCCTTGGGAAGTTTTTCAAATGGATTGGGTCACAGAACTTCCTCCAAGTGGTGACAATAGTTATAATGCTTGTCTAGTCATTGTAGACAGATATAGCAAGACTCCCATATTCTTACCATGTCAAAAGGATGACACTGCTATAGATACAGCTCTTCTTCTATGGAGTAGAGTTATTTCTCATACAGGAAATCTGCAATTTGGACCAATCTTCATAGATTGTTTGGGACTAAGTTATCATTCTCTACAGCATACCACCCTCAAACAGATGGGTTAGCAGAGAGGATGATTCAAACTTTAGAAGACATGATCAGGAGATTTTGTGCTTATGGGTTAGAATTCAAAGACTCAGATGGCTTTACCCATGACTGGTGCACTCTGATACCTGCATTAGAATTGGCATACAAGAAATCAGTCCATCCTTCCACAGGACAAACTCCTGCTATGTTGGAAAAAGTATGGAATTCAAGACTCCCAGCAGACACACTGAGGAAAGACTTGATTGACATTCATCCTACAGCTTCCAGCTTCAAGATAATGCTTGAGAAAGGAAAACATCATGCAAAACAAAGTATGAATGATGCTTTTGATTATGCAAAACAGAAGTGTGACAAGAGTCATAAAGTACCAGACTTCAAAGTAGGGGACTTAGTTCTAGTTTAAACCTTGAATTTTAAACCAATGCAGTTGAAGTGGAATGGAGTGGTGAATTGGAAGATAAACACCCCACTTTTCCAGTCAGCTTGATAAAGACTTATCAACCAGCTGACAAATAATTGTTTCCTTTAAGGAACCCAACTCCTTTAACTGTGCCACCAGTGGAACATAATGAAGACAAGAAGATAAAGAAAGTCATTAAAGAAAGGAGACTTAGGGGTAAAAATCAAAGAGAATATCTTGTCACATATAGAAATCCAGTACATTAAGATTAATGGCTGGCAGAATCAGAAATACCTGACTCAAATAAACTCTTGAGAAGATTTGGACATAAAAGAAGGCCATAAGCCTGAATATGTCTATAAATGTGCTTTAAATTACTTGATCTGAGTGATGTAAAGAGGTTGGACAGTGGACATTAACCCCCTTTGGGGCTTTTTATTACTTATACCATTAATAAAATTGTAGTACCATTTTATTTTTTGGGGGGAGGGAATGTGAGCCTTGAGGTATATTTTACATAGCCAAATAGGCCACAATCATCTTTAAAATAAATTTTGAATTATGCATAACTCATAAGTCATGCATATATCCAAAATTTATCATTTTTGATTTCAGAAAAGATGACTAACTTTTTATTGAGTAAGTCAATCCATAGATTTAAGGCCAGATTTGGATTCTACACAAAAATTCACCTAGGGTAGCTCCATAGAGTGAATAAGCTCCAACTAACTATTTGAGGTGGTACTATGGAAAATACTTCAATCCCACATCATCAATACCACATAAAAGATCCGTGAAAATTTTTGTTTCTCTTAATTTCACACCAAAATAATGGGAATGTGAGAAATCCCATGTTACATATACACTAAGATTAGTATTATGCATGTTTTGGGCACTTAATATCATGGTATTCTTACATGGACGTTTGGTACACCCATAGTGGATATCTCACTTGAAGCTTAAATTTCTATTTTGACGTGAAAAATAAGCAAGGGGACAAAAGACATCAAAGAGAGCCGGGGTACCCAACTTCTGAGGCCTCAGAGGTGTGGACAGTTCCAAAGCTTGGATCCATGGCTTATCTTGGCCAAATTAGTAAACTAAAGACTTTGGGAACTTGGTTACCATGTTACAACTGCAGTAAATCATAAGAAAATAGCAAATAACCTGCTATTTTGACATTCCAAGGAGGTAAAGAGCTACTTAGACTCCTGTAACCATGTCAATTCTTAATGGCTTTCCATGGATAGACCCTAAAGAGTAATTAAAACCCTTTTTGGACTTGTATCCATTGATTTACCTCATAGCAACCAGCTAAACACTGATATTTGCAATTCTACATAGAAATGAGGTAAAAACTTCAAAAATTCATTCAAAATACAATTCTTGATTGATCTCTTTGTAACCTTCAGGACCAATGGAGAACTGCATTATCTATGGTACAACCAAAAATAATTCTAGTTTTACTAGTAAAAATAAAAGGTTTACTTACAGTCCATTTTTGACTATTCTATGTGAAACACGGAATCTTCAAAAATTCACATTAATTACAACCTGTGATGAAATTGCCAATAACATTGATAACTTTGAGAAATAAATGATTATTTTGAAATGAATTTACAGATTTTACTCCTTTTGTTCCTAACCATATTGGGGTTGGTAGTCACATAAAAGCATGCATTAAGTAATTGTGATAATCTTACATGACAACAGATGATGCAATCAATAATCCAAAAGGGTTTATTGTTTTCTCACTCACTGGTTTCTCAGTTTGCTCAATGGCACGCCTCTGTGAGATGTTGTTGACTTAAAAGAGGCCTCTTCTTGCTGTTTTTTTCACATCATCATCTTATTATCCATTTATATCATTGTTACCAACAAGTAAGTATTAGTTAAAGCTATTCTTAAGTGTTTCAATTCTTTCAGAATCAATCAGAAAGACGTGAAATCATAGAATCCAACTATATATTGTTGTAATACTCTTATAAATTCATTTTGATCCTTTAAATCCAAAATTCTACATCAAATCTCTCTATCTTATCTTTCAATAAGCTCTTTGGAATATTAGTGAGTGATTTATCTTTAATTCTTGAAGTTTTTCCCTAGAATTAGTTTTCTTCAAGAATTACCATTATAATTACTCTTGCAAAAGATAATTATATATTGAAATAATTTCATTTTAATAAAAAGAAGTTTTATTATTAAAATCTTCTTGTAATTGATTCTTGTAGACAATTACTTGCTCACTATTAAAATCACTAGTAGTGTTTAACATGTGAAAGAAATAATTCTTTAATTATTTGATTGTGGCTATAATAACACTTTGTTATTATATTTCATAAGAACAGTCATAATACTTTTGATCAATAGTAATATTATCATCAGTTTCATCAACACATCTTACAGGTAAGATGGTTTGATCATGATGTAACCATCACTAAACCTTAAAACATTGATCAATTCTAGTAGAAAGCATCAGTACATTTTTACTAGAAGCCTGTTGGACTCTAGAAGGGAGGTATTTACTATAAATAGAGCTGTTTTTACTCTATTCTTCCCTCAGACACTTACAAAACACTAAATAATTAAAACAAAAAGGTAATTCCTTTATTCTTTATATAGAAAACTCTTATATTATTAAAGACCAAAGATTATCCTTATTATAATCATCATTCTTGATGTGATTACTCCAATTATTTAATTTTCTTGTTTAAAATTTTCTTAAAATCTCAAATTCACGTAAAATCAAGATAAATTGTAATTTCTCCTATGTCACAGGGGCTCTTCTAAGTGAAGAGGGCCTGGCACTCAGTGAACAGACTTACTTATGGAGGGCTCAGAAGAAAATACTCAATGATGAGAGTAATGGAGTAAGAGGATAAATTCCTAATCATAAAATAATAAGCATTAAAAGATATGAGAAAAACAAAAGCAATAATAAAGAGCCAACCACAAATAATCCTGTACCACTGTTTCAACCTGTTCAGAAAAGAGAAAAGGATTAATAAAGGATATGGCCACCAGGACTCTACTGAACAGGTGAGGGAAGGCAAAGACTAACTTAATAATTAATAAAATAATACTTCTTAATTTGAAATAAAATAATATTAAAAATAAATCCAATAGTTTAATTAACTGGGGGAAAAACCCCCAGGTGGGTGAAGAGGGGCTGGTATATGTGAGAAATACCAGCCTTGGAGCTTGAGTGTTGAGATACTTGTCTGTATGCTGGAAGAAGTTGGATGTGGGATTGAATCCTGTATTGGTGACTCCAATACAGGTTATACAGTCAATACAGGTATTTGCGCCTGTATTGATTACAGGCCTGTATTTGGTGAATCCTGTATTTGGGTCTTGCCTGTATGAACTGTATTGAGGTCTGAAACTGTATTTGGATCTTGCCTGTATGAAAACTGTATTTGGAGAATGTTGAATGAAACCCCCTTGCTGATTGGGTTTTGAGGGGTATCAATGAAGTAATGATTGTTGAATATGATTGGTAATGTCCCTGCCTCCTTGGCTGTGACATCCTAAATTTTTATTGTAAATACAATTTAAAGAAGTTGCTTATCTATTATTTGGTGTAAAATGATTCAAAATTATTATATTAAGTATTAAAAGTAGGTTATTTCTTCTTATTATAATAATTTTCTCCCTATTATTACTTTAATGATTCTTTAATTAATATAAATAGTATTTATTTTAATTTATAACTTTAATATTAGTAATATTATTGTTATTAATTTTTTTATTAATAAAAAACAATTTTTTATGCCTTTATTATTTTTTGGTAACAATAATAAAGTGCTGTTAAATATATCAATTATCTTATATTAATATATTTGTTTATTATGTTATTTTTTTTGATCTAAATTAGATTATTATATTTATTTAATAATATAATTATCTTTAAGCCATAATTAGAATAATTCTTCATTATTATAATTATTTTTTATGTTATTTATTTTATTCATAAGGACATTCATAGTATAATAAGTAAAATATTAGTACTCTTTACCTATTGTTTCATAGTCAAACCTTACAGTTCAGTTATGTAAGATGTATGCATATTTTGACATTTCATTTGAAAGTAGTTCAATTCCTCATAGCTTCTAAGTTACACAGCACATTTGAAATTTGACACAAAAAATTAAGGTTAAAGCCATGTGTGGTGTGAATAAATTTAAGCCTTTGAGGATTATCAGATTCACATCCTAAAAATATTAAGAGTTTATCTTAAGTGTTTTTAAAGTAGATCAAAGAAATTTCATTTAGAGTTGACCTCACTTGAGCTCTCCCAACAAATGTGAGGGTGAAGTAATTTACATTTTTTTATTTATTGAAAATAATACCAATATAATTTTTATTGAAAGTTTTTTCAAAAATCATTTCCTTTTCCATATTTTTGTTGAAAAATCTTTTTACTTCATTATTTCTAGTCAAAATATTTTTTTACATTTTTTTGTTAAATTTCATTTGAAATAAATTTATCATTAAAATGTCATTTTAAATTTTATTCTTATATTTTAAAACACTTAATTCATTTTTAAAAGTAACTTTCATTTAGTTTTTTGTGGTGTTTTGGTTATATTAAAATACCTCTAAGACTCACAAATAATATCATAATTGAGGGTTAATTTTTATAAAATATCAGAAGTTAATATCAACTTTCTTTACCTTCCTAATGGAAATAGCTCATAAGATGATGTTTTGAATTCAAACTTCTATGTCTTACTTTTTTTCATACATAAAATTATCAGTTCTACCTGTCTCATACCTATGGGTCCAAAATTTGTTTTGGAACAGTGAAATATTAATTAAATCTAGCTTTCATAAAATCTTCAAAGAAATATAAATAACATTCCTATTTATTTGAGTTTTTATCTAATGAACAAATAAAAATATTGGATACGTAATATCAAGCACATTAACCCTGTTTTGGATCTTTTTCAGAAACAACGTATTTTAATCTACAAGAAATTGAAATATAGTCATTTTTTGAAGTTATCATCCTCGTTTTCAACAGCCTCAACTGTTGAATTTAATTGAATTAATTTCAAAAAAAATGATCATCCTTAATTCAGAAGCTTCACATCTTATTTTTCTGGAGCCTTGATCCATCTTCATCTGAAGCTATACCCAATACTTTTAAATTGGAACCAATTACATAAGATTTCCGTTTTTAAAAAAGCTTTATTCAAAGCGAAAATTAAAATTCAAGTGTGCAATATTTTTCTCAAGAGAAATTTAGTATGTAAGTTGGATATTTCATTATTTCAAAAGAACTATATCATATGCTCCAATCTCAAAAAATAATAATTTGAATGAATTTTAAATGCAATGGGATCTCCAAAACAATGATCTTATTCCTCATGAGCTCTTTTCATTATGTGTTATCTTTTAAAGATATTTTTATTAAAAAGATTTCTTATTCATTGAAATATTCATGAATTTCAGCTCCTAAGTCACCGTTGTTGTAAGACCTAGAAAATATGTTTCTCACTATTATTCTGCTTTAATATTTGAACACGTTGCATCAGAGAAGCTGGTTCCTTATCCAACGTCTCTATTGTCTTTGTGCTCTTACTTTTTTATTCGTGATAAGTGCTTTCTCATTTAACTATTGAGCTTTTTTCACTTACAAGCCAGTGATTGGTCTGCAAGTTAGGGAAAAAATTACCCAACAAGTTTTCATTTAATCTATCGCTGATTTTCAGAATTGAGGTTTCCAAAAAATTTCTCATTCTCCATTTTTCTTGTAGCTCGATTGTATACTATTGCTAACAGGAATTTAATACTATGAAAAAAAAAGTCAACCAAAAAAAAGAAAAAAAAGAAAGTCTTAATGTAATAAGGCTTAGAATTCAAACTGGTGGTGCTGGTACCCTTGATCATTGCGTGAATCTTAGCAATATGAGGAACATCCTTGTCGGGCATGTCTTAAAATACACTTATTGGAAAAAGTGCTTTGCCAGGGTAGGACGAAACGTATAAGGCGACTGACTGGTAGGAGTGGAGCAAAAATGTATTAATCTGAGGGTGAGAGCTGATCCTTTGGGAATATAAAGTAGATCTGCCGCATAGACCTGCTTGAAAAACGGGACGACGGGGTGATGGGAACCCTGGTCTACGCTGATTACGCTGTAAATTCGCTGAGTCTCGTTGGCCTGAGCTGGAAAGAATCGGCAGATGTTTTCAAATCAGCCACTGAGCATGAATGGAGTCTTCTAACTTGTTTTTCATGGCTGAGCAAATTCAGAGGGGTGTCCGCAGGGTGCCTTTAGCTCATGAAGCTGTCGGCATGGAAGAGACATCTAAAATTAACAAACGGGGTCTGGAAAGCAGATAGCTTAAATTCTGGCCTTTGTATGATTAAAGAGTTGCTTCAAAAATTTCTCACACTTACTGGACGGCGTGGAGGCAAGGTGGAGCTCCTTAAGACAGACTTCGAACGCCGGTGTCCATCAGATCTGGCCCTCTCAAACGCGGCCGATGAGGAAACTCATTCCATCGATCGGGATGATCTCGGCGAAGGTTTTGCTGCTCGGCAATACTCTTTGGTCTCAGCCAAGGCGAAATTCGACAACCCAAACCCAAACCGCCTTCGCTCCACATCGGATAGCGTGACATTAAAGCGCTCGATAGATTATGATGAGGCTGTCCACGTATTCCTGGAATGCTGTTGGCAAGGAGATAAGTACTAGAAGAGCTCATCGGATGAAAGTGGCCTGGAGGCAGGTCTGATCTCGTCAAACCTCCTCTTTTGATGCCTGTCTCCCACACCGAGTTGGCATATCCAAAAGAGCGATTGATAGGGATTCCATTGAGCTTATGACCCCAGTAGGAGCCTAGTCCCAGACCTAGACGGCTTCCATCTATCGTCGACATTTTGAGCCAGCTCAAGCGTCTCTGTATTTCGCTCAACTCCTCCCATTGCAGTCTCTCGTGCCACCTGCGCAGCTTTTCCTGTTCGTTGATCTTGTGATCCAGGTGAAGCATCATCTCGTAAAGATACAGGTCATCGAGTACCTTTCCGTAGTTGGGCTGAAGCGTCCGAGGGGATAATCCATAAGCCAATAGTGGTTTTATCGCTCCATAGCCATAATTATAATCAATCCCATGTAGAAAGGGATTCCGGACGCTGTGACCAAGCCCACGCTTGTAGCTCCTTCCCGTTGCCATACGCGAAGTAAGAAGAGGATCCGACGAAAGTAAAAACTCGTGAGGCAGGACAGAAACTACCTGACGATAATAGGGGTCATTCAGACTTGCGCCATACCTGTGATCATAGCCACTCGTGATGTCTGTTCGCGGATAAAACTCGTCGATATGATCAGCTTGATAGAAGTAACTAGGACCAAACCGATGGTTTTTTTTCATGGCGTAATCAGAAGCAAACTCGGAAGGGTAGTCTAAGCCTAGTCGACCCTTTAATTCAAGTTCTCGCTTGATATCGCCCAGGCTTCTCTTCTCGCTCCCAGCATGCAATACTCTTATTAAAGCTCGTTCAGGACTCAATAAGCGTGACTCATTGTGCAAGAGAAGCTGAAAAGGGTCTGGAGACTCAAAGGAGCCGGAAGGATCAGCGTAAGTCATGACCTTATGCTGGTCTTCCAAAAAGGCTTCATCGTGTAACCGATCCAACCGGTCGCTTGGGGATAGTTGCTGGTTGCGCAACTTGGCCTCGTCTGAATTTCGATGAGTATGCAAGGGTTTCTGAAGGTCGAGATGTCGGTTATCATAATCTATGGCTCTTTGTTTTTCCTCCATCATCAAAGCCTCCTCAAGCGAGCCACGAGCGCCAAGCTGTCCGAGCTTCCTTCCCAGGCTTTGGGCTCGGGGAAAGGCACAAATAGACGATGTAGCCATTAAATCAACAAGATGCTTCATCTTCTGCTCTTCATCATAGATCCCAGAAGACGCTAGAACTGGGTGAAGCATATTTTCCATCTGACCTTGCGTCTCAGGGTAGATTCCAGATGTCGCTAAATTGGGAGGTATCATATCCTTCATTTGCTCTTGCTCTGGAGCATAGAGACCATTTGTCACTAAATCCGAATGCATCATATCATTGAGTGTCATAGGGTCAGTATCGAAGAGCCGAGTGGTTTCTGAATCCGAATGGAATATGTTAGAGTCTTCGTTGCGCAGTTTTTGAGATTGCGGGTCCTGTTCGTGATAATGGGCACAATGTCAGTGTCTGGCATCACAACGAGTGTATCAACAAGATCAAGTGATAGTTCTCACCATATCAATGATCCCATTCTTCCCAAATACATGGCCTCCTGAAAAACATACACAGCTAAGGCTATTGATAATGCTTTTAAACAAAGACACCACGATTTTCAGACAAATTTATCGGCGTGATACTCACTCTTGGTATTCTTGTAAACTGTTCCGGGGTTGCAATGAAATGAGGAGGGCACTAAAAGAAATCAGAGGTAAAAAAAGGAGGAAATAAACCACTGGCCGAGGCTAGCTAGATCCAATTCGTGAAAAGTGAGTCGAAGTTGCTTACTACAAGAATCGTCTCCAATATCATTTGGGTAGACCCACTCAGGATCAAGATTTTCATCAAGTAAATGACTCAAATTAGCATCTTCTTGCCCATGTTCCCAAGCCGAATCGAAAGGCTGAGGCTCTAAGCATGGCATCACCAGAAAATGAGGGATGGCGCAAATAAAGTTGAGGTTAAGTTCAACTCTTAAGAAACTGACTAGAACTCTCATGGGGGAACTCACTAGAACGATAATGTGAGTCAAAGACAGGTAAATTAGAATAAAGATACTTTTGACGGTTCTCGTCATAGGGCGTGCTATAGTCATCTGAAACCAGCCCAGGATTTTGGTAGCTGGTAGGATAAGCACTAGAAAGTGGACCTGAATGCCAGGGATTCCAGCAGGGTGACAAGACGAAGATTGAGCACCAAGCCATCAACTACTGTCTCGGTAGGGAAGGGCAGGCCGAGTCACGGCCGTACACACCTGCGTTGTCGAATTCTCTGAAGAGATGAGGATCCATGATGCTGAGTTATCTCGTCGGAAGCTCCTTAGCCCTTCATCATTTTATTTATCTCTAGGCCATGAAGTGCGAAACGCTCTACCACACCACATCAAAAGGAACTGGCCATCTGCTTGTGCACAAACTCAGGGGATAAACATTTGCTGATGGGCAAACACGTTTGGGAGTCTGGAATCTGAACCAAACCTGCGTGATCGTTAGGCTGAATTAGTATATGAATTGGGCCCGGTCTGCACAAAGCATACCAAACAAGCACTCAAGCTTTAGTTCATTCCGCCGCTGTTAATCATACGCCAGACGTCGGCTGAACAAGATCAGTTACAGTAGTTTAGGAGCAGGGAATAGCATGCAAAGAATTTCAACCGCAACTGACTTATTTGATCCATTGATATTGCTCCCGTTGGGCAGTCAGTACAGTACATGGCGCACTTTGGTTGGACTTCCCCTACTTTTAGAGGCCTAGGATCTTCTACCACGTTCAGTATCCCTTCCACCAAAGGTTGCTGATGCTTCGATATCTTCAATCGTCCTACTATTGCCCAATCATTCTGGTCGATTACGGACACGAAAGCAAAACTGAACTAGAGTACATCAATCTTTGCTTAGCCTCATGCCCCACCTGATTTAAGTGCTCCCTGCCTTAAACTCAAACGTACGGCACACATTCCAAGCAAGCTACATGAAATGAGCGATTTGCTGAAGAAACTTGTTTCGGATCTTCAAAAACAGAGCGCATGCTCGAAGTTTATGCCAATTGACGGCTAAAACAACAGAAAGTGAAATTGTAGCATTAAGCTTTATCCACGATATACCTGACTTCTGACGGTAGAAATTGAGAAGAAACTTATAGTACCGTTTCCAACGTGATCAGAAATAAAAAACCTCAAGGGAAAAAATAAAAAAAACGCTTAAGAAAACAAGTCCGTACCCAGAAATGAAATGTTCAGGAGCTGTAGTCGGCAAGCCGCAAAGTGCAACATCAACTGAAGCTTTGGTTGCCTCTTTTGCTTTACCCGAGAGAAGAGGGAAGCCGCCAGTCCATTGACGGCTCATGAGCTGCTTTCCTCCTCAAGAGATTCAAATGGTGTTCACCGCTTTACAACAAGCCTGCTCATAGCTTCTACGACGAAAGCGGTGATTGACAAGTTGGTTCGACGATAATTTCAAGACTTACTCTAAAGTACAGTCCTTTGCCATCACTCATCCGAAGTGCCCGTCAAATTTTAATCCACAGCTTTGGATCGATTAGGGGTTATTTCAAAAATATGATAAAATTTGTAATGTTCGAATTCAAACCTGGGGATCATCTCCATTATACATTGAAGGAACACTTTTTTTGATAACTTCGAACAAAAAAAATTCTTTTATATGATAAATTATCGTAAGCTGAGACGACTTGAGAACATTTGAGATGCCTCAGCTTTTGGAAAATAGGCAGGGAAAAGATAACTGAAAAACTTCACATGTAAGCTAGTTTCTAGCTGAGAGAATGGCTATAGACATACTATGAATTAATTTACTAGTTAAAAACAAGCTTTAAACTATTTCGGTCTCAAAAAATTAAATAAAAACCACTATGATTGGATTGATTTTGCACTGTAAAGAAAGTTGCAGATCAATTTTTCTTCCTTGAAATTTTTTTTAAATTATCACTATTTTTGGCTAGAAAATATTTTGAATGGTAATTATCATACATAAAATATATACTTATATCACTCGTTAAAATAAAGTAGAATTATAATAGTTTCTCTCAGATTTACCATCTGAATAAATTCATAAATAAATATCAACCTTTACATTTAGATAGGTAGATAGCTTGAAGAGACAATTTCAACAAAGAAGGTAGAGAATCATAATTTCAAATTACCAAGTATAAAACCAGAAGAAGATTGAAATGAACCTAAGCTTTCCTTCAGGGTAATTTTTTTTGATGTAGAGGTCATCACAATGATTGTGCATTATAGTTTTGAGTTTCAGAGGTGGTGGACCAACGCATCTGAATGAGTGTACAGTTTGACTATGAAACAATAATTAAATATTAATAATATTTTATGTATTGTACTCTGAATGTCCTTCATTGTCACAGGGGCTCTTCTAAATGAAGAGGGCCTGGAACTCAGTGAACAGACTTACTTATGTAGGGCTCAAGGAAAAACTCAAAGGATAAGAGCAATAAGATAAAGTGTAAAATTCCTACTGATAAAGAATGAGCATTAAAAGACATGAAATAAAAACAAAAGCAATAACAAAGAGCCAACCACAAATAATCCTGAATCACTGTTTCAACCTGTTCAGAAAAGAGAAAAGGATTAATAAGGATATGACCACCAGGACTCTACTAAACAGGTGAGGGAAGGCTAAGACTAACTTAATAATTAATAAAATAATACTTCTGCATAAGAAATAAATAATATTAATAAATAAAACACATATTTCAATGAACTGGGGTAAAAACCCCCAGGTGGGTGAAAGGGGGCTGGTATATGTGAAAAAGTGCCAGCTTGGAGTTTGAGTGTTGAGAACCCATGACTGTATGATGGATAAATCTTTATTTCAGATGTAAACCTGTATTAGTGTATCCAAGACAGGTATTTGCACCTGTATTGAGGACAGGCCTGTATTTGGTGAATCATGTATATGGATTTTGCCTGTATTGAACTGTCTTGAGGTTTGAAACTGTATTTGGTGGCTCTTCCACGAAACCCCCTTGTTGATTAGGTGTTGGAAGATCTTCAATTGGTAATGATTGGTAATTCCCTGCCCTGTCTTCATGGCTGTGACATTATCCCCCTCTTGAAAGTGGTGAGCTCTGAGAACCATGAGATAAAATGAATCTTGATGAGGTCAATTAAAAAAAAACTGTCTTCCCCCCAATTACCCAATTTTCATCCTTCATAATTCCTCTTCATCAATCATAACTCCAAAAAATTTCCATCTTCATAACTTGTAGGTCCTTTTGCTTTGGCTTGATTCTGATTCTTGTCTTCTTCTTCTTCTGTGGAATTTTTATTTCTTCTTCTCATTCCAGTGTTCTTCATCCAACTTGTCTTGAGTCCTCATGGCTCATGATAAGTAGATGAACTCAGGTTTATGGCCTAAGAACACTCTGCTTTGCATAATTTTTCTTCATCTTGGAATTGGGCTGATATTTCCCTCTTGTTGATTGTGGAAAATCGCAAATGTCCATTGAAATTTCCCCAAATTTTGTGTTTTCTGGGTTTTTTTGGCCAATTTGGCCCAAATGAGATAAATGTGCAATTATGGAATTATGCAAGAGTATCAATAATTTGATGAAGTTTTGATCAAAAAGGGCTGAATTGATAATTTTGATGGTTTTCAAAAAGTAATAACCAGAAATGTGCAAAATGCGCAGATTTGCACAAAGTGCACAAATATGCCAATATACATGAAAATGGAAGATTTGATGAAACTCTGAATAAAATGATGTTTTTGAAGCAGAATTAGCCAAAATATGCAGAATAAGCAAAAGTGCGCAAATGCACCAATTAGCCTTTTTTTATTTGATTTTTGATGTTTCAAAGGCCTTTCAGATGAGTTGAAGTGATTATGTGCAAATGCATTAAAATGGCAAATTGGCCAATGAAACAGCTTGTAATGATAATTTATTCTATTTCTTGTGCTCCACTCCATTCTTGAAGTCCAAATAGCCATATTTGACTTGCTGACTTGGAATTTTTCCATTATTTGCTTGGTCTTGGCTTTGAATCTTGACTTGAAGATGATTTCAAAGCTAAATTCCATTTGTGACTCCAATCACTCTGATTCTCTGCATTCTGTACTTTATGGTTCTGGTGCCTTTGATAACTTGAGGGAGCTTTCCGAAGAGATTATAGCCCCTACAGAGATTTATAACATCAATAAAAACTATGATGGTTTTACATCTGTTAGAATTATTGAGCCACCGTGCATAAATTGTCAGAAGAAGGGGGTTCCTTGTGTTTAATCTGCTACTGCTAGGTCCACCAGGGGCCAATTCTGCAACCTTGGGAAAAGAAATTGCCCTCAGGCCAACCACAGATTCCCAAAAAATCCCAGAAGATTATGGAGCAGCATCAAGAAGGGTGGAAGCTCCTGCTTATGAACCTCCAACCTCTGATGCCACTTCTGGCCACTCAAATTGTGAGTTGAATGATCAAGGAATTTCTGACTTACTGACTTCTATGATTTTCTTTTCTTCTGCCTCAGTGACTGGATCCAGAATGAGAGGTGTTCAGCAATGGACTAATACCAGCAGTTCCTGGGCCAACACTGGAGGACCCATTCCCCCCCAAGACAACCCCGTTGGAGTAGCCTCAGAAGTTCCTATTTTGGTTACCAGAAAGGATGGAAGACTTGGAAAATTGAAAAGAAATTTGGTGGTTCAAGATGAAAAGATATTGATGCTGAAGGCAGTGATGAGCTTGATGTAGAAGGACTTGAAATTACTACCCCCATCCAAAAAATAAGAATCCAATCCACTTCACTACCCCCAGTCCCAGTCCGTACCACCATCCATGAAGTGATCAGGTCCCCCCAACCACCTAAGCCTCCAATCAGATCCCCAACCAGGCCATCCACACTTGCCTCTACCTCCACCAATATTAAAGCACCTATGGCCAGCGCTTCTAGAGACCCAATGTCTCCAGAACTTGAATCAATCTTTGACAACCGTTGACTCTGGAATATCAATGGAAACCTCACTGATCAGAAGAAGGTGAATAAGAAGGTGGTCACATCCCTGTTAGCAGAGGTGGATGCCCTGAATAAAGCTTTTGTGGATAAAGCTATGAAGAGTTCGGTTCCAGGTGAACCCACCAGAACTTTGGACAGGGAGACAATTGATTATGAAGATGGCTTGGTTGTTAAATTTAGAGAAGCCTTGAACAAATCTTGATGAGGATTGTCTATAGTTGGTCTTTATAATTAATAGTGTTTTTCTTTTTGATTATTGAATAAATTGACTCCTAAACAAGATATGGGGATGATGACTGCTGCTTTTGAAAACAAGAAATAAAAAATAAAATCATATGAGTAGAAGAAATGAAATAAAATGAAAAGAAAGAATTGATGGAAAAGAGAGTAAAGAAAATAAAATAAGTGCAACTTCTTAGGATTGATCTTCTTGTGGTGAGTTGCTTGGTTTTGGCCATAATTTTCCTGAAAAGATACAAACAAACATGTGATCCTCACAGAGTGGCCAACGTGCTGTTTTAAAAGAAGTAGATCACTCAGAGATGCATACCAGGAGACGGAACTTACTTTCATACCTTCCACTCCCCACCAAGCATCATCAAATACTAGAGAACTTTACAATAAATGAATTCGAGTCAAGGAATGTCTTGAATAATAATAAATGGCATAATTTGGAATAATAAATATGAAAGAAAAGAAAATAACAAAAGAAAAGGCAGAATTCTGTCATATCTTGATGAAAGGTTCAAATTAAAGGGTAAAGATGTTGCAAGGCCTTCTAAACCTGTCCAAAGGAATTGAAAAGTGCTCAAAAAGTGGCCAAGGTGATTCTTACAATGTATTTGGGTAGAATACCCCCTTAAAGGTGAATTCTAGCAGAGGAACTTACTTTCATAAACTCCAATCCCCACCAAGAACCATAAATCAAACTATTGAGATACTTGGGCCAGGCTTGTCAGGATACAAAGTGTGGAAATCCTTGAAAATATGTGGAGAGTTAGTAAGGTTGGAAGCTGGTTCCCAAGTTGTTCTTTCTGGGTCTTCATTGAATCCTTTCCACTCCACAAGGTACCATAATATACCTCTCTTGAGTTTTGAGTCCAGAAGCCAAGCCACTTCCCATTCTTCTTGCTCTTCCACTCTGACTGGTAGTGGTGGAAATTGATGTTGATTTGTGATAGTTTATTGATTCACTGGTTCTAACAAGGACACATGAAAGACAGGGTGAACTGAATTCCATTGTTGAGGAAGCTTGAGGTGATATGCATGGCTGCAAATCTTCTTCAGAACTTCAAAGGGTCCCAGCTATCTTTCTGGGAGTTTCTTGGTGGGTCTTGTTGTCTTTATGCTGTTGAAAGCTAGCCATACTTTGTCCCCAGGTTGTAAATCAGGCAAAATGGCTATATTTGTATCTGCATGCTTCTTAAAACTCTTTATTGCTGTCACTAATTCTTCTTTGACAACTTGCTGTACTGATTGGAGTTTTGTTGATACCTTTCCAGCAGGTGTATCTTGAGAAATGTGGATTGATTCAAATCTGGGATTCCTTCCATAAATGGTGAAAAAGGTTGACTGTTTTTTTGATGCATAATTTGCATTATAATAGGAAAATTCAGCCAGAGGGAGTCAGGTGTGCCAGTCATCTTGATGGTAACTGACATACATCCAAAGATCCTGTTCTAGAATCTGATTTACCCTCTCTGTATGTCCATCTGTGTCAGGGTAAAATGCAGGTGAAAGATCTCTTGTGTCACAGGGGCTCTTATGGAAGCAAGAGTGGCCTGGCACTCAGGAATCAAGAGCTCACTCGGAGGGCTCCAAAGGATATAAGAAATAACAAAAATTAAATTTCTTTAAAGAAGAATAAGGGAAAAGACAAGTATGCCAAAGATAAAAGATTAAGATAAGAAGCCAAAAGCCAAAGATAATAAGAGAAGCCAAATGCCAGGAAGCCAACCAAGTGAATCCTCAATTCACTGTTTCAACCTGCCAGAAAAGGGAATGGAATTAGCAAAGGATATGACCACCAATATACACTGACAGGCGAGGAAGAAAAAGAGAAAGGTGCTGAATGACTGACTTAATATTATCAGTATTACCTTTAATAAAGCAAAAGAAAATAAAGATAAAAATAAATCCTATATATTAATTAACTGGGGAAAAGTCCCCAGGTGCTGAAAGGTGGCCAGTATATGTGAAAAGCTGAAAGACTGATCCTGGAAGGTGAGTCACTGCCTGTATTGTCTGAATTGGGTCAATACAGATCTGGCCATCTTGAAAATGGAACTGTGTAGCTGAATTCCCACAGTGGAATATGAATTGGCCCAATTGGGCCAAGTACATACAGGTTGATTGATTGATGCGTGTATGGACCAATTGAGTAGTCCAAGGAGTATTGAAATACTTGATGCCTTGAAAACTGATTGAAAGAATGTATAACCTCTGAGAATGGGCCTTGGAATGATGCTGAATGAAATTGCCAACCCAACTCCTGCAGGGCCAGGTGATTGGGATTCTTGAATGGTCTTCTGATTGCCGCCATGGATTGCCAGACTGATGAGTTAGGAAATCCTCCTTCAAAATGGGCATTGGATTTTGAGACCTTGATTTGGAAAGATGGAATTGGGTCCTGAAAACGTCACCATTGAATTGCTGAGAAAAAATGGTGCATAATGGTATATAATACCATATATGCACCACTCCTGCAACCTTGAGTACGGGGTGCCTGGAGGAATGGAAGAATTCCCCTTAAGATGAGGGGAAAGCTTGAGCTGAGCTGATTTGGTGGCCTTTGGTGGTTGCCAGAGGCCATGGTGGTTATTGGCCAAAATTGGGTCCTGAGGGTCTTATGCCCATTTTGGGTTTGATGGAATTTGGGGCCAAAATTGGCTCAGGTGGGCCCAATTGTGGTTTGGGACCCACTTGGCGTTGGAGGATAATGGGCCTCCCCCTTTGGCGCTTTTTGGCCTCATTGGATTAGGCCAAAAGGGGCCTAATTGGCCCATGGACCGCGGACCGCGGCATACAGACTGTGGAGGCTGTTGTCACAGGGGCTCTTGGAAGAAGAGGGCCTGGCACTCAGGAATCAAGAACTCACTTGGAGGGCTCCAGAGATAAAAGAATAATAAGACTGAATTTCTTTAAGAAGAATAAAGGGGAAAACAAGTATGCCAAAAGATGAGATAAGAAAAGATGAAGCCAATGGCCAAGGATAATAAAGAAGCCAAAAGCCAAGAAGCCAACCAAGTGAATCCTCAATTCACTGTTTCAACCTGCCAGAAAAGGAAATGGAATTAGTATAAGGATATGACCACCAATATCCACTGGACAGGCGAGGAAATAAAAGAAAAGGGTGCTGAATGACTGACTTAAGATTATCAGTATTAACTTTAATAAGGTAAAAGAAAATAAGGATAAAAATAAATCCACTATATTAATTAACTGGGGAAAAAGTCCCCAGGTGCTGAAAGGTGGCCAGTATATGTGAAAAGCTGAAAAGTTGATCCTGGAAGGTGGATCAATGACTGTATTGTCCGAATCGGGAAATACAGTTCTGGCCATCTTGAAATTTGAACTGTGTGATGGAATTCCCACAGTGGAATAAGACGTGGCTCAATTGGGCCAAGGCCATACAGGTTGATTGAATAAGGCCTGTACGGATGAATTGGGTTGTCCAAAGAGTATTGAATACTTGATGTCTTGACAACTGATTGAATTTTGTAATACCTCTTGAGAATTGACCTTAGAATAATCCTGAATGAATTGTACCAACCCACCTCCTGCAGATACAGGTGGTTGGGATCCTTGAATGGTCTTCTGAATTGCCGCCATGGATTGCCAGACTGATAAGCTGAAAAGTCCTCCTTCGAAATGGGCGTTGGAATTATGGACCTTGAAATGGAAAGGTGGAATTGGGTCCTGAAAACGTCACCATTGGATTGCTGAATAAAAATGGTGCATAATGGTATATAATACCATATATGCACCACACCTGCAATCTTGAGTACGGAGTGCATGAAGGAAAGGAAAGAATTCCCCTTAAGTTGAGGGAAATGCTTGTTGAGATGATTTGGTGGCCTCTGGTGGTTGCCAGAGGCCATGACGGTGAAGTTGGTCCATGGTGATCCAGGGCCAAAAGTGGGTCCTACGGGATTTATGGCCAAAATGGGTCCAAGGTGTTTTTGGTCCAATTTGGGTCCAAGGGATTGGTGGCCAAAAATGGCTCAGGTGGGCCCAATTGTGGTTTGGGACCCACCTGGCCTTGGGGGCTAGGTGGCTGCCCCCTTTGGCCCCTTTTGGCCTCATTGGATTAGGCCAAAAGGGGCCTAATCCGCCTACGGACCGCGTATTACGGCCCGCGGACCGTAGAAGCCGTGGGGGGCCTAAATGGCCCAAAAAAGGCCATTTAGGCCAAAACCCCCATAATGAAAGGGGTGGCCAGGAAACCAATGAAGGTGGCCATGGGGCCTGGAAGCCCCTGGAAGACAAAGGGACCCCCCAGGCCCAAAAACAGTGATGGAGGCCTGGGGGTTGGTGAGGTGGAAATTGGCCAAGAGGGCCAATGACGCAGGATATGGCCTGAGGCCATGAAGGATGATGGGGGCCATAAGTGGCCAATGGAATGGGTTATGGCATAAGAGCCATGGAACACCCAAAAGGGGTCAATTGGCCATAAATGATATGACATGGCCAATTGGCCCCAACTTGGCTCCAGGTTGGATTGCTGCCGCCATCAAGGAGGAGGGTCAAAATACGTGGTTGTGACAGCTGTAGGGGGCCTAAATGGCCCAAAAAGGACATTTAGGCCCTAGAACCCCTAATGAAAAGGGGTGGCCCAGGAAAGATTATGAGGGATAGGGGGCCCAGAACCACCTAGAAGACAGAGAGACCCCCCAGGCCCAAAAAAAAGATAGAAGCCTGGTGGTTGGGGATATGAGAATTGGCCCAGGAGGCCAATGATGGCAGGATATGGCCTGAGGCCATAAGAGGCCAGGGAATAGTGATATGGCCAAAATACCATAGAGCACCAGAAAGGGCCAAATTGGCCATAAAGATATGGTGTGGCCCATTGGTCCCATGTTGGGATTGCCGCAACACCAATGGAGGAGGGTCATTCTTTGTGGTTGTGACAGTACCCCCTACCTTGAATGGTGTGCTCCTGAGCACCAAGATAAGGTAGAAGGCTGTTGCGGCTGTTGAGACGGATTGGAAATGGGTATTCCAGAGCAATTTGAATCTTGAAAAGAAAAAATTGAACTGATAAAAGTTTTGGCATATGAATTGAGGTTGACTTTGTCTTCTCTTGACATTTGGCTTGAAATTGTTGAAGACATGATTTTGCATGAAGATTTTGGCATTAAGATTTTTAAGAAAGAAATTTAAGAAGGTATAAACAAGAGGAAAGTAAAAGAAAACAAATATATAAAGAAAGAAAAAAGGAAGATGAATTTTGAGGGAGAGTCCAATCTTCATCACGGATTTTGACAGTTGATTTTGAAAGTGGCCAAGGACCTGGATGACAGAATCTGATGCCAGGTGCTCACAGAGTGGCCAAGGTGATGTTTTGAAATATTGTAGACCCCTCAGGGAAGTGCACACCAGGAGAGGAACTTACTTTTGGTAGTTACCACTCCCGCCAGTGCCATAAATAAGAAAACGTTTGATAAAAGAATGTGTTGAAGTCATAATACCTTGGGAAGGAAAATAAGAAAGGAATGGTCCATTTGCCCAAGTTTAAATTGCCATAAATTGGAATTGATGTTGCAAGCCAGGCCAGAAGATCTGTGTCCAAATTGCAAAGTGCTCACAGAGTGGCCAAGGTGATGTTTACAACAGAAAAGAGTAGAATACCCCTAAAGGTGCATATCAGGAGTGGGACTTACCTTTGGTAATTCCTCTCCCCACCAAGCACCATAAAAATTCAAACATTTGAAGAATTGGGTCCTGGCTTGTCAGGATACAAAGAATTAATATCTTTGACAAGTTCAGGAAAATTCTTGAGGCTTTCAGCTGGTTCCCATGTGGATCTTTCTGAGTCTTGACTGAAACCTTTCCATTTGACCAGGTGCCATAACTTTCTTCTCTTGAGCTTTGAATACAATATTTGAGAGACTTCCCATTCCTCTTCTTCTTCAATGATGATTGAAGAAGGAGGCTCTTGATGCCAATTTGGGATTTTTGATATCTTGACTAGTTCCAAGAGTGAAATATGGAAGACAGGGTGGATGGATTTCCATTGAGATGGGAGCTTGAGATGGTAAGAATGAGTATATACTTTCTTCAAGATTGAAAAAGGACCCAACCATATTTCAGAAAGTTTTTTGGTGGGTCTGGTTGATTTGATGTTCTTGGAAGAAAGCCATACCATGTCACCAGGATTGAAAATAGGTTGACTTGCTCTACTTTTATCTGCATACCTCTTAAACCAGTTTATGGCAACTTCAAGTTCTCTCTTGACATCTTGCTGTACTGATTGGATTTTTGTTGATAACTTTCCAGCAGGAGTATCTTGAGTGATGTGAGCTGAGTCAAATTTTGGATCTCTTCCATAAACAGTGAAAAACGGCGATGGCTTGGTTAAGAAGTGGTCAGAATTATTGTAGCCAAATTCAGCCAGAGGGAGCCAGGTGTTCCAATCATCTTCATGATAACTGACATACATCCGAAGGTACTGTTATAGTATATGCTTTACCCTCTCTGTCTGTCCATCAGTTTCTGGATGGTAAGCAGTTGACAAATCTCTTGAAATCTTGAGCTGCTGACAAAGATTGTTCCAAAAGGAAGAAACAAAAAGGGGACCTCTAACACTGACAATGGTTGAAGGAAGGCCATGATTTGAAAAGATATTCTTGATGAATAAATGGGCCAAATTTAGTGAAGTGATTGAAGACATTGTTGGAATGGAAACCGCCATTTTTGAGAATCTGTTCACTATGACAAGGATTGAGTCAAATGAGTTGGACAGTGGAAGTTGAGTGATGAAGTCCATTGAAAGACAAATTCAAGGATCATTTGGAATTGGAAGAGGCTTGAGGAGCCCAAATGTCTTATGATGAATATTCTTGTTTCTTGAACACTGTTGACAGGATGAGACATAATCCTTGATGAATTGAGTCATGCTGGACCAGTGGAAATTCTGCTTGACAGGTGTGAGAGTCTTCTTTTGGCCAGGGTGTCCAGCTAGAGGAGAGTCATGACACTTTTGAAGAATACTGAGTTGAATTGTGGGGTCATTTGGGACCACCACCCAATCTTTGAAGAGAAGAAGTTGGGAAGAGGAATCAAGAGAATAATCCTGAATGGATTTACCTTTTCCCAATTCTTGAAGGATACTTTGGTACTGAAAATCTTGCCATAGAGCCTTCTGAATTGAATGCATCAAATTTGGAAAGGATTCCACCTTGACTGCAAAATATCTTGAAGGTTGGACTTCATCCTGCTTGATGAGCTGTTGAAGGTTCATTGGATTATTGCTGATGAAATCCTCCCCCTTCTCTGGATAAACGTTGTCCCAACGTGATAAGGCATCCAGAAGAGTAGCTAGGCGGCCAGGGCAGTAAGTGATTGAGATATTGAATGCAGAAAAGAATTCATCCCAGCGGGCTTGAAGGCGAGTGAGTACTTTGGAGGACATGCAGTATTGAAGAGAAGAATGATTGGTGAGAACTTCAAAAGGAGAGGATGGAGAAAGAAGAAAAGCCCTCCAGCGCTTGAGAGCCCAGACTACACCAAGGAGTTCCTTTTCATGAATCTCATAGTGGAGCTCTTCTGGCATAAGCTTGCGGCTGTTGAATGCAATGGGATGTTTTCCTGAGTCAGATACCTGACTCAGTACAGCACCCAAAGCATAATTAGATGCATTGGGCTCTACAATGGTGGGTAGAGAAGGATTGGAGCAGTGGTGAAAGCCTCTTTGAGTTGGTGAAACTGACTGAGAGCTTCCTCATTGAGGGGAAAACAGGAATCTTTCTTGAGGAAACTGGTGAGTGAACTGATCTTCTTTGAATAATTCTTGATGAAACGGCGGTAGAAGTTGGCGAAGCCAAGGGATTATTGAAGAGCCTTGAGGTTTCTTGGAGGTGGCCAATTGAGAATCTGCTGGACTTTTCTTTGTCCATCTTGAGGCCTTCAGAAGAAATAACATAACCAAGGTATTCTACACTAGAGACATGAAATAGGCACTTTGAAGCCTTAGCAAAAGGGCTATTGGCTCTGAGTCTGCAAAGAACAGTAGACACATGAGTGACGTGTTCTTCCTCAGACTTGGAAAAGACCATCATGTCATTCAAATAAACCACAACATAAATATCAAGAAGATCTTGAAAAATATCATTGACAAGATTCTGAAAAGAGGCAGGAGCATTGGTGAGCCCAACTGGCATAACCAAGTACCCAAAACTGCCAAATTTAGTTCTGAAGCATGTCAAACGTTCATCACCCTCCTCATTTCTGAGCAGGTTATATGCACCAGGCAAATCAATCTTGGAGAAGATAGAAGAACCATTAAAAGGATTGAGAAGCTGATTCATAGGAGGAGCAGGATACTTGTTCTTCTTAGTACCAGCATTGAGTTTGCGGTAATCAACACACAAACGGAGGCCAGCATCTTTCTTTTTGACAAAGAGGACAGGTGCTCCTGTTGAAGAGGAGCTTGGCTGGATGAAACCTTTCTATCCATTCTGTGAAATGTGGGCCCTGAGTGTATCTGACTCTTGTTTGGATAAAGAGTAGATCAGCCCAACTGGAGGTAGAGACCCCTCCAGCTCAATATGATGATAACAGGCACGGTGAGGAGGAAGTTTCTCTGCTTTCACCTTGGAGAATACATCCAAATATTGGTGATAAGAAGGAGGAACAACCTTAATCCCAGTTTCTACTTCTTCTGGCTCTTCCTCTTCATCCCACAACTCCTCCAGGGAGTCATGATAAGATGAAGGAGGAAGGTCCATATTCCCAAAGAAGAGATGAAGGGAAGATACAGAATTATCTTCTTCAACATCTTGAATCTCTTTGAAGACTTCATCTCCAGATAATACTAATGACTGAGGGGAGTTTATGGAAGTAATATGGATAGAAGATTGGAATGATGGTGTTCTAGATACACCAACCAGAGCTGCACATGATTTCACAGAAGAAAGGTCATTACAGAAAGAATTAAAAGGATCAGAATAGTCCTTATGATCAGCATTAAAGGTTGATCAGCCCTTGCCTCCAATCAATAGAAGGATTAAAATGATTTATAAAGTCAAAGCCCAATATGAGGTCTTCTCCCTTGGGAGTATCAATGACTAAAAAGGCCCATTCTAAGCTTGGAAAAGAAGGGAGCCAACCATATATTTAGTATGGTGAGTCACAAATAAGGAAGGGGACTCAGAGGAGTCCAAAATGATAAGAGGACTCTTCTTTGGAAGTTCTGATGCAGTCAATGAGTACTTGTGAACAAATTGCTTTGCAATAAATGAGTGTGTAGCACCAGAATAAATGAGAATACTGTAAAAAATATCAGAAAGAGAAGAAAAAACAAAGAATTTAAGAGAATTCTTGACACCAGTATTCCAAATGCACAATTGTTCCCTGGATGGAAAACAGTGAAGACCATTGAACACAACATGATCTTCACTCAGGCTTTTCCCTGGCTGGGAAAACTGCCTGACAGTTGGGTAAGCTTGTTTTGAGGCCTTTTGACACAGGACTCAAGACTATGCTTCCCACCACAATAGGAACACAAGCCCACCTTGATTCTTCTCTCTTTTTCAGAACCTTTCAACTTGAAGTCCTTATGCAACAAGGAAGAATGGGGCTTGTCGCGCCTTTGAGAATGAAAAGTCTTCTTCTTATGACTTGAGCTTGAAGAAATTTGATGATGGGAAGAGTTTGACTTTGAGGCTTCAGGCTTCTTCTCTTGATGATGATTCTTCTCCTTATGCCTCTCATGGTACCTGGTATCAAGTTCCAGGCTGATGTTCATTAAGTCTTGAAGAGAATCAATATTTGAAGGATGGGAGGCCAATTGATCCAGAATCCTGGAGGCCAAACCCTTCCTGAAATGATGAATTAGAGCCCTTTCACCCCAATCTCCAATTCTTGAAACCAAACTCCTGAAATTGGCAATGTATAAGGAAACATGCCCTCCTTCTTTCATTCTAAGGCCATCCAACTCTGCTTCAGCTTTTCTAACTTCATTTGGGTCCCCAAATAAAGTGAAGAGTTGGGATTCAAACAATGGCCATTAATTGAGAAGATAACTTGAGTCTTGATTGGTGAGATTGGAAATATAAGGCTCAATCCATTTTGCAGCCCTGCCAACCAAGAATGAAGTGGCATAAAGAGCTTTCTTTCTGTCTTGAGAGAAATTTGCTGGGTCATTGTGAAAGTTTCACAACCATGGCAATTCACCTCCTTGGATCCCCATATGGCATATCAAGCCATAGCTCTCTTATGGCCAATTGGCCATAACCATCACCCGTGGCCAATATGGCTACGTCATCATCTTATGGACCTTTTATGGCCATTTGTGTTTTGGAGCCTTCATGGCCCTTCACCTCAATCCAGAACCCATAGTGGCAATTTATGCCCAAATGGGTATTTCTGGTCATTTCCCTCAAAACCAGGGGGAATGGCCCAAATGGCTGTTTTTGGCCATTTGGGCTCATAATGCGCATTTGCGCATTTTGTGAATTGTTGCGCACTTTGACGCAAAATGTCCAAAAGACACCTTCCCGCCTTTTGGGCCGGTTTTTGGCTCAGAACCCAAAAGTGGCCAAAAACCCCAAAGGGCCCAGAAACACCTTTCCAAGCGCTGAAGCCATCACACCCATCCTTTTCCCCTCTGCCTTTCCATCTCAAGACCTTTGGATGTAATCTTCTTACCAATGAACCAATATGCCATAAATGATGTTATATATCATTGTGCATCATTTTTCAACAGCAATTCAATGGTGGCAATATCAAATGGTCATTTCAACATTCCAACATCTCATCATGTCATCAAGGAACCCAATCATTCAGAGGAATCATCAAGGCTCAAGAGCAAGTGTTTCAGCATCAAAGACCAATGACGCCATCAAGCAGTCATTGGTTATTCTCACTCCAAGTATTCCTTCCAATGGAATACTGTCAATTCATTCAAAAAGTGTATTCAAGAGGCAGTGCCAAAAGAAGTTGTCAAGTGTCAAAGCTCCACTCAATCCATCTTGGCAACCATATTCATTTCAATACAGTCTGGATCCATCAAGAACTGTATTTCATTTTCAAGCATGGGAAGTTCATTCAACCAAATTCAATTTCAATATTAGCCAGCTGTATCAATTCCCAAAACAATCAATACAGCCTCAAGGATCAATACAGACCAGTTTTCAGCCTGAAGAACTCAAGCTCCCAACTTTTCACATATACCGGCTACCCTTTCCACCCTGGGGGGTTTTTCCCCAGTTAATTAATATACTTTGATTTTATTTTATCTTTATTTTCTTTTCATCCTAGTTAAGCAAATACTGATATTATTAAGTCAGTCATTTAGCACTTTTCTCTTTCTCTTTCTTCGCCTGTCAATGGATATTTGGTGGTCATATCCTTACTAATTCCATTATTCATTTTTGGCAGGTTGAAACAGTGATTAAGGACTTACTTGGTTGGCTCTTTGGCCATTTGGCTTCCCTTTCCTCTTTTGCATCTCATCTTGTACCTGCATATCTTTTAGAGGAATGCATTCTTATTATTTTTATTCTTTATTCTTTTGGAGTCTTCCAAGTGAGTTCCCTGATTGCTGAGTGCCAGGCCACTCTTGTATTTCCATTAGAGCCCCTGTGACATTATATTAATTAACTCATAATTTCTTTTTAATTTTTGTTCATTCTTTCTCTATAATTTCATTTACTCATTTCATCAAAATTATGATTCTTTTACGCTTATGAACTTAATGATTCATTGTCATCTCTCAATTTTCTTTCATTCATTCTTCATTTTGAAAATTGAAAGCTGACCCACTTTTTTTATTTTGCTATTCTTTTTAAAATCTTTCTCAAATCATCAAAATTTCATTTTCATTCATAATTCAGGCTTCATCTTGATTTTCTTTGATTCTCAAATTTTTCATGAAGATATTCAGACACGTTATTCACATCAAGATTCATAATTGATTCATTCTTCAAGAATTTTGGTTTTTAAAGAATAATTCACTTGATTTTGATTGATTGATTGATTTGACATATTTGATATTGACCTCAAGAAAATTGATGGACCTGAAGATTTCATTGATTTTGCTGATTTTTCACATCAAGAATTTTGACATAAACTGATTTTGCCTCAAGAATTCATTTTGATTGATTGATTTTCTGCAAGATTTTGATTTTGATTGATTTGATTCATTGATTTTTTGACTTCAAGACTTCATTTGATTTTGATTTATTGACGTACTTGAAGAGTTTCATTTTGATTCATTCATTTTCCTCAAGATTTGATTGTTGACTCTTTTCACTTCAAGCAAATTTTGATTCTTATTCATTTAATTCAATTTTATTCCTGATATCATGCCTGTTCAACATTCACCTCCGGCAAGACAGACAAGATCTCAGGCAAGACCTCAAGCTGTTCTCACTCCAACTCCAAGAGCTCCTCTAGATGGCACCCCAGCAGTTCCTCAACTGAGGGCCCAATTAGATAGAGGACCCCGCATGGAAGGAGAAGCACCATCCAGGAAGGAAGGAAGAGGGCCCAGAAGATCAAGTTCCTTTTCAGGAGTAGTTGGCTGATTTCCAGGAACTTCAAGGACTATTTTCAAAGGGCCAGGCGAAGATGGTGAAGAGGAGGAGGAGAATTCTGTGGAAGAGGAAGAGTCTGATGGTACCAAAGGTGTTCCTGCTCCAGTGGAAGCATCCCAAGGTACTGGAAGGCCAAATCTAGCCCAGTCTAATCAGCCTGTCTCTCATCAGTCTGAACCATCTCTATTGGCCATCATGCAGCAAATGACTCAGATTATGGCTAATATTCAAGCAGCTTCATCTTCTGAATCATCAAGACCACCAGCCTTCAAGACTCCATCTATGAAGGCACCGGAATGCTTTGATGGCACTCAGCCCTTCAAAGTTAGAAGTTTCATTCAGTCTTGTCAATTAATATTCCATAATGATCCGGAAAATTTCTCTCAAGACAGAAAGAAATTTCTCTATGCCACATCATTTCTTATTGGCAGGGCTGCAAAATGGATTGAGCCTTATCTTTCCAATCTCACAAATGAAGACTCAAATTATCTTCTCAATTATTGGCCTTTGTTTGAATCTCAACTCTTCACTCTATTTGGTGATCTGAATGAAGTCAGAAAAGCAGAAGCTGAGTTGAATTCTTTAAGAATGAAAGAAGGTGGGCATGTATCCTTATACATTTCCGATTTCAGAAGTTTAGTCTCAAGAATCGGGGATTGGGGTGAAAGAGCTCTTATCCATCATTTCAGGAAGGGATTGCCATCCAGGATTTTGGATCAATTGGCCTCCCATCCTTCAAGAATTGACTCTCTTCAAGACTTAATTGACGTTACCCTGGAACTTGATACCAGGTACCATGAGAGGCAAAATGAAAAGAGTCATCATGAAGAGAAGAAGCGAGAAGCCTCAAAGTCAAGTTCTTCTCATCCTCAAAATTCTTCAAGCTCAAGTCAAAAGAAGAAGAAGAATTTTCAGAAGAGGGACAAGCCCCATTCTTCTTTATTGAATAAAGATTTCAAGCTCATGAATTCTGAAAAAGAAAGAAGAATCAAAGAGGGTCTTTGTACCTATTGTGGTGGGAAGCATAGTCTTGAGTCCTGTTTCAAAAGGCCTCAAAACAAGCTTACCCAACCGTCAGGCAAATTTCCCAGCCAGGGAAAAGCCTGAGTGAAGACCATGTTGTGTTCAATGGTCTTCATAGTTTTCCATCCAGAGCACAATTGTGCATTCTCAATACTGGTGTCAAGAATTCTCTTAAATTTTTTGTTTTTTCTTCTCTTTCTGATGTTTTTTACAGTATTCTCATTGATTCTGGTGCTACCAACCCATTTATTGCAAAGCAGTTTGTACACAAGTATTCATTGACTACGTCAGAGCTTCCAGAGAAGATTCCCCTCATCATTTTAGACTCCTCTGAGTCTCCTTCTTTATTTGTGACTCACCATACTAAATATATGGTTGAGCTCCCTTCCTTCCCAAGCTTTGAATGGGACTTTTTAGTCATTGATACTCCCAAGGGAGAAGACCTCACATTGGGCTTTGACTTTCTTAATCATTTTAATCCGCTTATTGATTGGAGGCAAGGATTGATCACCTTTAATTCTGATCATAAGGACTATAATGATCCTTCAATTTATTTTAGTAATGACTTTTCTTCTGCCAAATCATGTGCAGCTCTGGTTGGTGATTCTAGAACACCATCATTTCCGTCTTCTGTCCATATTCCTTCCCTTAATTCCCATCAGTCATTACTATCATCTAGAGATGAAGTCTTCAAAGAGATTCAAGATGTTGGAGAAGATAATTCTTTATCTTCACTTCATCTCTTCTTTGGGAATATGGACCTTCCTCCTTCATCTTATCATGAATCCCTGGAGGAGTTGTGGGATGATGAGGAAGAGCCAGAAGAAATAGAAACCGTGATGAAGATTGTTCCTTCTGTTTATCACCAATACTTGGATGTATTTTCCAAGGTGAAAGCAGAGAAACTTCCTCCTCACCACACCTGTGATCATCATATTGAGCTGGAGGGGTCTCTACCTCCAGTTGGGGTGATCTACTCTTTATCAAACCAACAGTCAGATACACTCAGGTCCTACATTTCAGAGAATGTAGAGAAAGGTTTCATCCGGCCAAGCTCCTCTTCTACAGGAGCACCTGTTCTTTTTGTCAAAAAGAAAGATGGTGGCCTCTGTTTGTGTGTTGATTACCACAAACTCAATGCTGTTACTAGGAAGAAGAAGTATCCTGTTCCCCCTATGAACCAGCTTCTCACTGTTTTCAATGGTTCTTCTATCTTCTCCAAGATTGATTTGGGTGGTGCATATATCCTGCTCAGAATCAAGGAAGGTGATGAAAATTTGACTTGTTTTAGAACCAAATATGGTACTTATGAGTACTTGGTTATGCCTTTTGGGCTTACCAATGCTCCTGCTTCTTTTTCAAAATCTTGTCAATGATATTTTTTATGATCTTCTTGATGTTTATATTGTGGTTTATTTGGATGACATTATGGTCTTTTCCAAATCTGAGGAAGAACATGTCACTCATGTGTCCACTGTTCTTTCGAGACTCAGAGCCAATAACCTCTTTGCTAAGGCGTCCAAATGCCTATTCCATGTTTCTAGTGTAGAGTATTTAGGTTATGTTGTTTCTTCTCAAGGCCTCAAGATGGACCAAGCAAAAGTCCAGCAAATTCTCAATTGGCCGCCTCCAAGAAACCTCAAGGCTCTTCAATCATTACTTGGCTTTGCCAATTTTTACCGCCATTTCATCAAGAATTATTCAAAGAAAATGAGTTCACTCACAAGTTTCCTCAAGAAAGATTCCCGTTTTCCCCTCAATGAGGAAGCTCTTAGACAGTTTCATCAACTCAAAGAGGCATTCACCACTGCTCCAATCCTTCTCTACCCACCATTGTAGAGACCGATGCATCAGATTATGCCTTGGGTGCTGTACTGAGTCAGGTCTCTGACTCAGGAAAACATCCCATTGCATTTGATAGCCGCAAGCTTCTCCCAGCTGAGCTTAATTATGAGATTCATGACAAGGAACTCCTTGGCATAGTCTGGGCTCTCAAGCGCTGGAGAGCTTTCCTTCTTTCCATTTCTTGCCCTTTTGAAGTTCTCACCAATCATTCATCTCTTCAATATTTTATGTCTTCCAAGATTCTCACTCGCCGTCAAGCCCGCTGGGCTGAATTTTTATCTGAATTCCATTTCTCAATCACCTACCTCCCTGGCCGCTTGGCAACCCTTCCAGATGCTTTTTCACCTCGGGACGACGTTTACCCAGAGAGGGGGGAGGATTTCATCAGCAGGAATCCAATGAACTATCAGAAGATATTCAAGCAAGATGAAATTCAAGCCTCAAGGTTTTTTCAGTCAAGGTGGATTCATTTTCAAATTTGATTGATTAAATTCAGAAGGCAGTGTGGCAAGATTCTAAATATAGAAGTGTCCTTGAAGATTTGGGAAAAGGTAAATCTGTCCAAGATTATTCTCTTGATTCCTCTTCCAAACTTCTCCTTTTCAAAGATCGGGTGGTGGTCCCAAATGACCCCAAAATTCAACTCAATATACTTCAAAAGCGGCATGACTCTCCTCTAGCTGGACACCCTGGCCAAGAGAAGACTCTCAAACTTGTCAAGCGGGATTTCCACTGGTCCGGCATGACTCAATTCATCAAGGATTATGTCTCATCCTGTCAACAGTGTTCAAGAAACAAAAATATTCATCACAAGAAGTTTGGACTCCTCAAGCCTCTTCCAATTCCAAGTGGTCCTTGGATTTGTCCCTCAATGGATTTCATCACTCAATTGTCACTGTCCAATTCCTTTGACTCAATCCTTGTCATAGTGTACAGATTCTAAAAATGGCGGTTTTTATTCCAACAATAGCTTCAATCACTTCATTAGATTTGGCCCATTTATTCATCAAGAATATTTTCTCAAAGCATGGCCTTCCTTCAAGCATTGTTAGTGATCGAGGTTCTCTTTTTGTTTCTTCCTTTTGGACCAATCTTTGTCAGCAGCTCAAGATTTCAAGAGATCTGTCAACTGCTTATCACCCAGAAACTGATGGACAGACAGAGAGGGTAAATCAGATACTAGAACAGTACCTTCAGATGTATGTCAGTTATCATGAAGATGATTGGAACACCTGGCTCCCTCTGGCTGAATTTGCCTACAATAACTCTGACCACTCTTCAACAAAACAATCACCGTTTTTCACTTTTTATGGAAGAGATCCTCATTTTGACTCAGTTCACATAACTCAAGATACTCTGGCTGGAAAGTTATCAACAAAAATCCAATCAGTACAGCAAGATGTCAAGAGAGAACTTGAAGTTGCCATAAACAGGTTTAAGAAGTATGCAGATAAAAGTAGAGCAAGTCCACCTGTTTTCAATCCCGGTGACATGGTATGGCTTTCTTCCAAGAACATCAAATCAACCAGACCCACCAAAAAGCTGTCTGAAAGATGGCTGGGTCCTTTTCCAATCTTGAAGAAAGTCAGTACTCATGCCTACCACTTCAAGCTCACATCTCAATGGAAGTCCATCCACCCAGTTTTCCATATTTCCCTTTTGGAACCAGTCAAGACGTCAACAATCCCAAATAGGCATCGAGAGCCTCCTCCTCCAATAATCATTGAAGAAGAAGAAGAATGGGAAGTCTCTCAAATACTGGACCCAAAGCTCAAGAGAGGAAAATTATGGTATCTGGTGGAATGGAAAGGTTTCAGTCAAGACCCAGAAAGATCCACATGGGAACCAATTGAAAACCTCAAGAATTGTCCTGAACTTGTCAAAGATTTTCATTTATTATATCCTGAAAAGCCTGGGCCCAATTCTTCAAAAGCTTGATTCATTATGGTGCTTGGTGGGGATAGGAATTACCAAAAGTAAGTCCCACTCCTTGTATGCACCTTTAGGGGTATTCTACTCTTTTGTTGTAAGCATCACCTTGGCCACTCTGTGAGCACTTTGCAAATTTTGGACACAGATCTTTGGCCGGGCTTTTCAACATTCATTTCCAATCTTATGGCCATTTCACTTGGAACAATGGGCCATTCACTTTTCAATTCATTTCAAAGATTCCAAATTCAAATTCATTCCTTCAGCATTTTTGTTTTAATTTTTATGGCACTGGCGGGAGTGGTAACTACTAGAAGTAAGTTCCTCTCCTGGTGTGCACTTCCCTGAGGGGTCTACAATCTTGTCAAAACATCACCTTGGCCACTTTGTGAGCACCTGGAATCAAATTTCTTTTTCCAGGTACTTGGCCAATTCTAAAATCAGTTATCAACCTCTGTGATGAAGATTGGAACCTCCTCAAGATTCAATTCAATTTTCTTTTCTCTTTTCTTTTTGTTTTATTTTCATTTTCATTCTTTATTTTTATTTTATTTTCATTTTAAATTTTCAATTATCACGTAAAAAATTTTCATTCATTTTAAAATTCAACTCAAATCATGAAGCCAATGTCAAAAGAAGATCAAGCAAGTCCTGCGTCAAATGTCAAATTTTTAATATCAGTTTTCAAATTTTTTATCTTAATCAGTCCTCTTGAATGACTCTCTCAAAATCTTTCGAATAGCCTCAACAGGCTTCACCTTTTATTGGTGCTCAGGAGCTCACCATTCCAAGGTGGGGGGGTACTGTCACAACCATGGCAATTCACCTCCTTGGATCCCCATATGGCATATCAAGACATAGCTCTCTTATGGCCAATTGGCCATATCCATCACCAGTGACCAATATGGCCACTTCATCATCTTATGGACCTTTTATGGCCATTTGTGTTTTGGAGCCTTCATGGCCTTTCACCTCAATCCAGAACCCATAGCGGCAATTTATGCCCAAATGGGTATTTCTGGTCATTTGCCTCAAAACCAGGGGAAATGGCCCAAATGGCTGTTTTTGGCCATTTGGGCTCATAATGCGCATTTGCGCACTTTTTTGCGCATATTTGCGCATTTTGCGCATTTTTGTGCACTTTGTGCATTTGCGCGTTTTTGCGCATTTTGTGAATTTTTGCGCACTTTGACGCAAAATGTCCAAAAGACACCTTCCCGCCTTTTGGGCCAGTTTTTGGCTCAGAACCCAAAAGTGGCCAAAAACCCCAAAGGGCCCAGAAACACCTTTCCAAGCGCTGAAGCCATCACACCCATCCTTTTCCCCTCTGCCTTTCCATCTCAAGACCTTTGGATGTAATCTTCTTACCAATGAACCAATATGCCATAAATGATGTTATATATCATTGTGCATCATTTTTCAACAGCAATTCAATGGTGGCAATATCAAATGGTCATTTCAACATTCCAACATCTCATCATGTCATCAAGGCACCCAATCATTCAGAGGAATCATCAAGGCTCAAGAGCAAGTGTTTCAGCATCAAAGACCAATGACGCCATCAAGCAGTCATTGGTTATTCTCACTCCAAGTATTCCTTCCAATGGAATACTGTCAATTCATTCAAAAAGTGTATTCAAGAGGCAGTGCCAAAAGAAGTTGTCAAGTGTCAAAGCTCCACTCAATCCATCTTGGCAACCATATTCATTTCAATACAGTCCGGATCCATCAAGAACTGTATTTCATTTTCAAGCATGGGAAGTTCATTCAACCAAATTCAATTTCAATATTAGCCAGCTGTATCAATTCCCAAAACAATCAATACAGCCTCAAGGATCAATACAGACCAGTTTTCAGCCTGAAGAACTCAAGCTCCCAACTTTTCACATATACCGGCTACCCTTTCCACCCTGGGGGGTTTTTCCCCAGTTAATTAATATACTTTGATTTTATTTTATCTTTATTTTCTTTTCATCCTAGTTAAGCAAATACTGATATTATTAAGTCAGTCATTTAGCACTTTTCTCTTTCTCTTTCTTCGCCTGTCAATGGATATTTGGTGGTCATATCCTTACTAATTCCATTATTCATTTTTGGCAGGTTGAAACAGTGATTAAGGACTTACTTGGTTGGCTCTTTGGCCATTTGGCTTCCCTTTCCTCTTTTGCATCTCATCTTGTACCTGCATATCTTTTAGAGGAATCCATTCTTATTATTTTTATTCTTTATTCTTTTGGAGTCTTCCAAGTGAGTTCCCTGATTGCTGAGTGCCAGGCCACTCTTGTATTTCCACTAGAGCCCCTGTGACAGAAAGATAAGTGGACAAGACTGAATGAAACTTCTGACTTTGAAGGGTTGAGTCCCATAAAAGCATTCTGGTGCCTTCATAGATGGAGTCTTGAAGGCTGGTTGTCTGGAAACTTCAGAAGATGCAGCTTCTTGAAGATTTGCCATAATTTTTGGTCATTTGCTGCATGATGGCCAATAAGGATGGTTCAGTCTGGTGAGAGACAGGCTGATCAGACTGGGAAAGAGTTTTTCCTCTGGTGCCTTCAAATGCTCCCACAGTAGCAGGAGCAGCGTCAGTGCCATCAGACTCTTCCTCTTCCACAGAATTCTCCTCCTCCCTTCACCAGCTTCACCTGGACCTCTAAAAGTAGTCCTTGACATGCCTCAAACAGCGCCAACTACTCCTGAGAAAGAATTGGATCTTCTTGGAACTCTTCCTTCCTTCCTGGATGGTGCTGCTCCCTCCTTGCTTGGTCCTCTGTCTAATTGGGCCTTCAGTGGTAGAACTGCTGGAGTCCCATCAAGAGGAGCTCTTGGAGTAGGAGTAAGAACAGCCTGAGCTTGGGCCTGAGATCTTGTCTGTCTTGCAGGAGGTGAATGTTGGATTGGCATGATTGAATAAAAATAATATTTAAATGAAGATAATCAAAACTTGAACAACCACTTGAGGCAAAAATGAAATATTCTTGAAGTTCAAATCGAAATGAAATCTTGAGGAAAAATCAATAATCAATGAATCAGAATATATCAAACAATCAAAATCGAATGTCAAATCAATTCAAAATCAGGTCTTGCAGAAAAATTAATCAATAAATATGAATTCTTGAGGCAAATCAATATATGTCAAAATTCTTGATGTGAACAATCACCAAAATCAATAAATTCTTCAGGTCAATCAATTATCTTGAAGTCAATGTCAATATATGTCAAATCAATCAGCCAAAATCAAAATCAAGTGAAATATTTCTGAAAAAATCAAGTATATTGAAGAACAAATCAAATGTGAATCTTGATGTGAAGACGTGTCTGAATGATAATAAAGATGAATTTGAATTTGAATGATGAGGGCCTTAATACAAAGTATTTGATGAATTTAATGAAGATGAAAATGAGATAAGACTTCAAAAAGAGAAACAAAAGATAATATTGAGGTCAGCTTTCAATTTTCATAATGAAGAAATGAATGAGAGAAAATTGAGAGGTGACAAATGAATCATAAGATCATAAAACATTAAAGAGTCATAATTTTGATGAAGTAAAATGAATTAATTAAGATATAAGAATTAATGAACAGAAGAAGAGAAATTATGAGTTAATTAATATAATGTCACAGGGGCTCACATGGAAACAAGAGTGGCCTGGCACTCAGGAATCAAGAACTCACTTGGAGGGCTCTAAAGGATATAAGAAATGATAAAGATTAAATTTCTTCAAAGAAGAATAAGGGAAAAGACAAGTATGCCAAAGATAAAAGAATAAGATAAGAAGCCAAAGGAAAAAGATAATAAGAGAAGACAACCAAGTGAATCCTCAATTCACTTTTTCAACAGGCCAGAAAAGGGAATGGAATCAGCAAAGGATATGACCACCAATATCCACTGACAGGCAAGGAAGAAAAAGAGAAAGGTGCTGAATGACTGACTTAAGATTATCAGTATTAACTTTAATAAAGTAAAATAAAATAAAGATAAAAATAAATCCAGTATATTATTTAACTGGGGAAAAGTCCCCAGGTGCTGAAAGGTGGCCAGTATATGTGAAAAGCTGAAAGACTGATCCTGGAAGATGAGTCACTGGCTGTATTGTCTGAATTGGGTCAATACAGATCTGGCCATCTTGAAAATTGAACTGTGTGTCTGAATTCCCACAGTGGAATATGAATTGGCCCAATTGGGCCAAGTACATACAGGTTGATTGATTGACGCCTGTATGGACCAATTGAGTTGTCCAAGGAGTATTAAAATACTTGATGCCTTGAAAACTGATTGAAATAATGTATAACCTGTGAGAATGGCCCTTGTAATAATCCTGAATAAAATTGCCAACCCAACTCCTGCAGGGCCAGGTGATTGGGATCCTTGAATGGTCTTCTGATTGCCGCCATGGATTGCCAGACTGATGAGTTAAGAAATCCTCTTTCAAAATGGGCGTTGGATTTTGGGACCTTGATTTGTAAAGATGGAATTGGGTCCTGGAAGCGTCACCATTGAATTGCTGAGCAAAAATGGTGCATAATGGTATATAATACCATATATGCACCACTCCTGCAACCTTGAGTACGGGGTGCATGGAGGAATGGAAGAATTCCACTTAAGATGAGGGTAAAGCTTGAAATGAGCTGATCTGTTGGCCTCTGGCAGTTGCCAGAGGCCATGGTGGTTATTGGCCAAAACTGGTTCCTGAGGGTCTTATGGCCATTTTGGGTTTGATGGAATTTGTGGCCAAAATTGGCTCAAGTGGGCCCAATTGTGGTTTGGGACCCACCTGGCCTCGGGGGCTAATGGGCTTCCCCCTTTTGGCCTCATTGGATTAGGCCAAAAGGGGCCTAATTGGCCCACGGACCGTGGACTGTGATTACAGCCCACAGACCGTAGAGGCCATAGGGGGCCTAAATGGCCCAAAAAGGAAATTTAGGCCCTAGAACCCCTAATGAAAAGGGGTGGCCCAGGAAATACTATGAGGGATAGGGGGCCCAGAACCACCTAGAAGACAGAGAGACCCCCCAGGCCCAAAAAAAAGATAGAAGCCTGGGGGTTGGGGATATGAGAATTGGCCAAGGAGGCCAATGATGGCAGGATATGGCCTGAGGCCATAAATGATGATTGGAGCCATAAAAGGCCAGGGAATAGTGATATGGCCAAAATTCCATAGAGAACCAGAAGATGCCAAATTGGCCTCAAAGATATGGTGTGGCCAATTGGCCACAACTTGGTCCCAGGTTGGGATTGCCACAACACCAATGGAGGAGGGTCATTCTTTGTGTTTGTGACATCTTGATATCTTGAGCTTCTGACATAATTGAGTAAAAAATTAAGAAAAAAATAAAGAACTGCTATCACTAACAATACTGATTGGAATACCATGTTTGGAAAAGACATAACTAATAAAGATTTGAGCTAAGTCGAAAGCAGGTATTGATGAATAAGTTGGAATAAAGATTTCCATTTTTGAGAATCTTTCTACAACTACTAAAGGTTAATCCAAGTTTCTTGAAAGAGGCATCTGAGTGATAAAGTCCATTGATAATGAATTTGAAGGACCAGAGGGAATTTGAAGAGGCTTGAGTAATCCAAACTTCTTATGGTGAACTTTCTTGTTTCTTGAACATTTCTGACCTGAGGACACATAGTCCATGATAATTTGATTCATGCCAGCCCAATGAAAATCCCTCTTTATGAGCTTTATGGTCTTCTCTTGGCCAGTGTGGCCAGCCAACAGTCAGTCATGACACTTTTGAAGGATATGCAATTAAATTTCATGATTACTTGGGATGACTACTCTATCTTTCAATAATAACAATTTGGCTTGAAGGTCAAGAGAATAATCTGAGACCTATTCCCCTCTTGCTAATTGCTTGATAATTCCCTCATAATCTTTGTCTTGCCATACTGCCTTCTGAATTTGATCAACTAAATCTGAGAAAACTTCATTTTTGATTGAGAAAAATCTTGACTCTTTAATTTAATTTTGCTTGAGAACTTGATGAAAGTTTTGAGGATTTGTTCTGATGAAATCCACCCCCTCTCTGGGTACATGTTTTCCTGATGTGTCCAGACATTTTCTAAAGTGGCCAGTATGCCTGGGCGGTAAGTGATAGAAAAGGGAAATTAAGAGAGAAACTCTGTCCAATGGGCTTGACGGCAGGTAAGAACTTTGGAAGACATAAAATATTGAAGGGTAGAGTGGTCTGTAAAGACTTCAAAGGAATAAGAAAGAGAAAGAAGAAAGGCTCTCCAGCACTTGAGAGCCAAAATTATGCCAAGGAGGTTCTTGTCATGACTTTCATAGTTGAGCTCAGGTGGGAGGAGCTTGCAACTATCATATTCAATTGGATGATTTCCTGAGTCATTCACCTGACTCATTACAGCACCCAAGGCCTTATTAGAAGGATCAGTCTCTACAATAGTTGGTAGAGAAGGATTGAAAAGGGATAGGATAGGACCAATGGTAAAAGCTTCTTTGAGTATTTGAGACTGACTAAGAGCTTCCTCATTGAAGATGAAGGGAGAATCTTTTTTAAGGAGGGAAGTGAGAGCAGATATTTTTTTGGAATAATTTTCATGAAACAAAGATAGAAGTTGGCAAAGCCAAGGAAAGATTGAAGTGCCTTGATGTTCTTTGGCTGAGGCCAATTGAGGATTTGTTGAACTTTGAAAGAATCAATCTTGAGGCCTTCACTTGAAACAACATAGCCCAAGTATTCTAAACTTTAGGCAAGGAATACACACTTTGATGCTTTACCAAACAAATTATTGTCCCTCATTCTTTGGAAGACAGAGGATACATGTTTGACATGTTCCTCCTCAAAACTAGAGAAGACCATAATATCATCTAATTAGACTACAACAAATATATCCAAGAAATCTGAAAAGATATAATTCACATGATTCTGGAATGAAGCAGGAGCATTGGTCAAGCCAAATGGCATAACCAAATATTCTGTCACAGGGGCTCTTCTAAGTGAAGAGGGCCTGGCACTCAGTGAACAGAATTACTTATGGAGGGCTCAGAATAAAATACTCAATTGATAAGAGTAATGGATTAAGAGGATAAATTCCTAGTTATAAAATGATAAGCATAAAAGATATTAGAGAAAAACAAAAGCAATAATAAAGAGCCAACCACAAAGAATCCTGTACCACTGTTTCAACCTGTTCAGAAAAGAGAAAAGGATTAATAAAGCACCTGAGAAGATGAGGGACTCATTTGTAGGACCTTTCACTATCATTAGGTTGATAGGTAAGAATGCAGTGGAAGTCAGACTTACAGAGGAATTTTTCAGGAAGCACCCAGTCTTCCCAGTAGGTTTGGTCAAACCATACTTCCAAACAGAGGAGGATAAATTCCCCTCCAGGAATAAGAACCCCACACCACCTGATATAGTGGAAGTGGAAGATTCTCCAGGACCTGTGAGTAAATTCATCAGGGCCAGGAAGATCAGACTTAATGGAAAGGATCAAAGACAATACTTAGTCAGATTCAAACACCAAGCAGCTGATAAAGACAAATGGTTGGCAGAAGATGCCATACCAGATGGCAACCTTCATCTGAGGAGATTCAGGGCCTTTAGGAGGACTGAACAGTCTCATCAAGGATGAGCCTTTTTTTAGAGGGAGGGTATGTCAGCCTGTGACTCAAAACCAGAGCACAAGCATGATAGCCAAAATACCATAAACCAATGGTATAGCCAAGATACCACCAAAACATGGAAATGAGCCAAATCAGCTCAAAAAGGTATCAAAAGAAAGAAGAAACTCACCTCTTTCTGAAAATATGAGTTCCATCACCATAGGACAAAGAATAACAAAGTTATTCCTATTAAAAGTTGTTGCTGAGCATAAACCTTAATTTTCACCTCTCATCTAAAATCTAGAAGGAGAGGCGTAACCCCATCAAATGGGTATTCAAAATTACGCTTTAAGCCAGGGCTATCCAATGGTACCAGCCAAACTGAGCTAGCACCAAAATTACTGGCGTTATGGTCAATTTCAGGCCAAATAAGGGTGAACAAAACATTCACCTCTCATCTAACTTCTACAGTTTTAGTGTGAGATACCTAAGGTGGGTTCTTTTTGGAAAGATCACAATCAGGGCTATCTGCTGGTGCCGTCCACTTCTTCATATCTCAACTATAACAGAAGTTATGAGGCAAACAAGCTCAATACAGATTTTTGCCCAAACCATGCCTATGTACAAAAACCTTGTACATGGGACAACTTTGTCATATTTAATGATAACCATACCAAATTGGGTATCATTGTGTAGAGCTGATACATGGCTATCCAATGAACCAACTTTGAGCATGATATCTCAAAATTGTACTGAGGTAAGGCCATTTTGAGGTTATAATCCCACAATATGGTCAATACAGCTGTATTATGACAGGATACAGTTGTACTCTGATTATGAGGTGTCAAACAGACAAAGGAGCATGTTAATACTTCAATACCTCATAGGTCAGTCAATACTGGGGTCCCATTCAGTTTCTGTACAGCATTCTACGCGTCATACACGTCAGAATCAAGCTGTGAGGTCCCCAGATGAAAGTTTTCACCCTGTATTGGTGAAAACTGCCCAGATGTGGTTTCAAAACCACATCTGGGCCCAATAAGGGCTATACAGGCTGTTTTCAAACCACAAGCCAGTCCTAGAAAGTGAAAAATCTTTACTTTCTCTACGTGGAAAGGTCTAGCACCCTTTCCACCCCATTTCAGGATAAAAAGGAGGCTTTTCACAGCCAGAATTGTCTCCTCATCCTTCTCTTGAATACCCTACGTAGTAAACTGTCAAAAACAGATTTACTCCTGGGTAATAATCAGGTATACTCTTAATTTAAAGTATTGTAGTCTTTATTATTGTACCCCAACAGGTGAAGCTGCACCCAGGGCTTTCAACAGCGCTTTCCACCACTATATTCCTTATAGTAAAGCCCTGTTATTATTAAATAAAACCATCTTTAGCTCTTATAGAATTCTTTTAAACCTTTATTTACCGTGTCACAGTCATAGTTAAGAGCTGTCAATACTTTCCAATACTCTCATCATAGACTCAGCCTGACAGAAACAATACTCAAGACTATGCTTCCCACAAAAATAGGCACATAAGCCCTCCTTCATTATTATTTCTTTTTTAGAACCCATAAAGTTCAAGTCCATATTAAGCAAAGGAAAATGGGTCTTGTCCCTATTCTTGAGATTATTCTTTTTCTTTTGATTTGAGCTTGAATAATTTGACTTTGAGGGTTCAGGTTTCTTCTCTTGATGATGACTCTTCTTCTTTTGCCTCTCATGGTACCTGGTATCAGGATCCAGGGTAATATTGATTAAATCTTGAAGAGAGTCAATTCTTGAAAGATGGGAGGCCAATTGATCACAAATCCCGGATGGCAATTACTTATTGAAATGATGGATGTCAGCTATTTCACCCCAATCTCCAATTCTTGAAACCAAACTTCTGAAATCAGAAATGTATAACCAAACATGTCCACCTTCTTTGATTATGAAGGAATCCAAGTCTGCTTCAGCTTTTCTAACTTCATTTGGGTCCCAAAGAAAATGAAAGAGTTGAGATTCAAATTATGTCCAAGAATTGAGAAGGTAGTTTGGATCTTGATTAGTGAGATTGGAAAGATAATGCTCAATTCATTTTGCAGCCCTAACAATGACAATAGAAGTGGAATAAAGGAATTTCTTGCTGTCTTGAGAGAAATTTGATGGATCATTATGAAAAAGAAGTTGAAAAGACTTGTCAGGATGATACTATGATAAAGGTATAACTAGGCTAATTACAACTTTAACTGTGTATGTGACACGGCAAAAAATGATTTAAAAAGGATTTATAAGAGTTTATAATGAGATAAAAGGGTTCTACTATTGAGAAATAGTGGTGGTGAGCACTATTGAGAGCCCTGGGTGCAGGCTTTATCTGTTGGGTTACAATAATAAAGTCTACAATAATTAAAGATTATAATTATACCTGATTATTTAACCAAGAGTAAAACTGTTTTTGACAGTTTACTACGTAGGTTATTCAAGAGCAGGATGAGGAAAGGTTTTTGGCAGTGAAAAGCTCTCCTTTTATCCTGAAATTGGGTGAAAAGGCTGTTAGACCTTTTCACATAGAGGAAGTGAAGATTTTTCACTCCTCATGACAGACTTGTGGTTTGCAAACAGCCTGTATACCCTGTATTGGGTTCAGATGTGGTTTTGAAACCACATCTGGGCAGTTTTCACCAATACAGGGTGAAAATTTTCATCTGGGGACCTCACAGCCTGATTCTGACGTGTATGACGCGTAGAATGCTGTACAGAAACTGTATGGGACCCCAGTATTGACTGACATATGAGGTATTGAAGTAAAAAAAATGCTTCTTTGTCTATTTGACACCTCATATTCATGGTTATAGGGTATTATCCCATGGTAAGGCTGTATATGACAGCAGGTGGGATTTTTACCTTAAAATTGTCATAACTCTGTCAGTTTTTGAGATATCAAGCTCAAAGTTGGTTCATTGAATGGCCCTGTATGGGCTCTATACAATGGTACCCAACTTGACATGGTTATCATTAAATATGGCAAAGTTATCCCATGTACAAGTGTTTTTATACATTGGCGTGTTTTGGGCAAAAGCTGTATTAAGCTTGTTTGGCCAATAACTTCTGTTCTAGTTGAGATATGAGGAAATGGATGACACCATCAGATAGCCCTGATTTTGCTCTTTCCAAAAAGACCCCACTTTGAGTATCTCACACTAAAACTGTAAGAGTTAGATGAGAGGTGAATGTTTTGTTCACCCTTATTTGGTCTGAATTTGACCATAACTCAAGTAATACTGGTGCTAGCTCAGTTTGGCTAGTACCATTGGATAGCCCTGGCTTAGAGCTTCATTTTGAATACCCATTTGATGGGGTTAAGCCTCTCCTTCTAGATTTTAGATGAGAGGTGAAAATTAAGGTTTATGCTCAGCAATAACTTTGAGCAGGGATAACTTTGTTATTTCTTGTCCTATGGTGATGGGACTTATATTTTCAGGAAGAGGTGAGTTTCCTCTTTCTTTTGATACCTTTTGAGCTAATTTGGCTCAGTTCCATGTTTTGGTGGTATTTTGGCTATACCATTGGTTTATGGTATTTTGGTTGTCATGCTTGTGCTCTGGTTTTGAGTCACAGGCTGACATGCCCTCCCTCTAAAAAAAGGCTCATCATTGATGAGACTGTTCCGTCCTCCTAGAGGCTCTGAATCTCCTTAAATGAAGGTTCCCATCTGGTATGGCATCCTCTGCCAACCATTTGTCTTTGTCAGCTGTCTGGTTCTTGAATCTGACTAGATATTGTCTCTGATCCTTCCCATTAAGTCTGATTTTTCTGGCCCTGATGATTTTACTCACAGGTCCAGGAGAGTCTTCTACTTCCACTATTCCTGGTGGAGTGATGTTTTTCTTCCTGGAGGGGAATTTATCCTCCTCTGTTTGGAAGTATGGTTTGACCAGGCTCACTTGAAAGACTGGGTGTTTCCTAGAAAACTCCTCAGTGAGCTTGACCTCTACTGCATTCTTCCCTACCAACTTAATGATAGTGAAGGGCCCTACAAATGAGTCTCTCATTTTCTTAGGTCCTTTGAGATTGTTAAAGTTCAGTGTAGACACTAACACCTGGTCCCCTTCCTTGAAGTCAGGTTCCATATGTGACTTGTACCACCTTTGCTTGTTATACTCTTTGGCCTCAGCTATGCATTTGGCAGCAGTATCACAGGCTTTCTTCCACATATCATGGAAGTCTTTGGCTGTGGGGTGGATGGTCAGAAGATTTTTCTTCAAGTGATCCACAGGTAACAGGGGATTCCACCCTTTCTCTACCAGTGCAGGTGTTTTTCCTGTGGTAGAGTGCTGGCTTGTATTATAAGCCAGTTGGACTGCTTGTAAGAGGGTGACCCAATAATGGGTATATCCCTCATGGTCCTTGTATTCCATGCCATAGGCACAGAACCTCCTGAGGATGTCCTCCATTGTTTGGATCATCCTCTCAGCTAGGCCATCTGTTTGTGGATGGTAAGCTGTGGAAAAAGCAAGCTTGGTGCCAAGCATGTCATATAAATTGGTCCAAAATTCAGATGTGAATTTTGGGTCCCTGTCACTAATTATGATCTTAGGGACTCCACAGGTGGATATGATATTATTCCAAAATAACAGAGCAGTGTCCATGGCTGTGTCCTCTTTATGGCATGGTAGACATCTCATGCTCTTTCTGAACCTATCAACTATGATTAAGCAGGCATTGTAGTTTTCTTTGCCTCCTGGGACAAGTCCTGTGACCCAGTCCATGTTGATGGTTTCCCATGGGTGTTTGGGTTCTTCTATGTGTTGAAGTAACCCATATTTCTTCCCATGTTTCCTATTTGCCTTTTGGCATCTTTAACAAGTGTTGATGTATTCACTCAACTCTTGCTCCCACTTGGGCCACAAGCTGTGCTTGCTACCCTCTCCTTAGTCCTGTCCTCACTCATGTGTCCCATGTAGGGGCAGTCATGGCATTCCTGCAGGATTAAAGAGATGTGGTCTCTGTCTATCACTGTGAGTGCACTGGTGTGCTTGTCTCTGTGATAAATCAGGCCATCTATAAGGAAGAATTTATTGTCCTTATAGGCCCTCAACCAGGGTTCCTCCAGCTGGGTTTCCAGTTCTGGGCTCCTGTATTTTTGTTGAAGGAGTTGGAGTAGTATGCTACACTGTTTGTGTTTAGCATAAGATTTCAGTACTGCATTGAAGAATTCATTGTGCAGTTCTGAGGAACTTATCCCCAGTATGGGGGTTTCTGTCCCTTCTGAATCAGTGTTTCCACTGTCAAGGGTACCACTCCCTGGTGCCCATTAAGAGAATCTGAAGTTCTTCTTCCTATCTATTTCCATAAAATAGATAGGAATTTTTGCAGCAACTTCAGGGTCATAAGCTGGATTGCTTTTGACATTATCCAGTGGCCACCTGCTAAGGCCATCTGCATTGGTATGGCTCCTACCTTCCTTGTATATGATGGTCATGTTCCCTCTATATTCCTGGATGGCTATTTGCCATCTCAGCATGTGTCTATTAGTAGTCTTCATGTTTAGTAAAGACTTCAAGGCTGTGCAGTCTGTGTAGACTTCAAAGACTGCACCCTCCAAATAGTAATGGAGTTTTTCTAGAGCCCAGACTAGACATAAACATTCTGTCTGGGTGGCCCCATACCTGGCTTCTGAATCTTTCAGCTGCCTGGAGATGTAACATATTACACCCTCTCTTGGTTCACCATCCACAATTTGTCTTTGGTGAAGGGCTGCTCCCAAGCCTTGGCTGCATGCTGCATCTATATATAACTTGAATGGTAGTTCAAAGTCAGGCAAGATGAGCACGGGTGCATTAGTGAGTTCATATTTGATCCTCTCATATGCATCCCTCCTTTCCTTGGTTATTTCAAAAACTACATCCTTTGAGCATAACTTGTATAAACTACTGGTTATGTGGGCAAAGTTCTTGATGTGGTTTCTATAGTAGCTAGCAAATCCAAGGAAAGATTGCATCTCTTTGATGTTCTTTGGTACTGGCTTTTGCAGTACTGCTGCTACTTTGTTCTGGTCAATTGCCAGACTAAGGCCTGAGACTTTGTGTTCTAGAGCTAGTAGCTCTTGTTGGCCAAAATTACACTTTTTGAGTGAAATTTTAAGATTGATGGGTGTACATTTACTTAGCACTCTGTCTATGTATTGTACATGGTCTTCCCAAGTCTCTGAGTATATAATGATATCATCAATGTATACTACCATCCAGCCTTCCATTATTTCTTCTTGAAATATGGTGTCCATCATCCTTTGGAAGTGGGCTGGTGCATTCTTGATGCCAAATGGCATCCTGGTGTACTCATATATGCCCATATGGCATATAATTATGAGTAATTTCATGGAGTTTGGTTTAACTCCATTTTGGTGGAAGCCCTTCATACAATCCATCTTGGTTATGTATTTGGCTTTGGCCAATTTATCCAAGGCATGAGGTATCCTTGGTATAGGATACCTGTCTGCTTTTGTGTAGTTGTTCAGGGCTCTGAAGTCTCCACACAGTCTAGACTTGCCATCATGCCAGGTGATTAAGACAGGAGTGGTGATTTCCACTATTTCATTATGTCCAATCTTCCTAATGACATCCATGTCCAGGAGTTCATTGATATGTTTCTCAATCTCTTTCCTGGTCTCCAGACTTGCTGGGTAAGGAGGTCTCCTTAACATGGGTGGATAAGGCCTTTTTACATCCAGATATAGTTCTATATCATGGCCTTTGATCTTGCCTAATGGTTCTTCACCAATGGCAAATGCTGGTCTATTCTTCCTCAGCATCTTCAGTAAACTTAGCTTTTGTTTACTGGTGAGGGTAGTGCTAAACTGTCCCTCTCTGAATTCTTTCAGAAGTTCTTCTAGTGGGTCCTGAGAAGATATCTGGTATATATCAAGAGAAAATTTCTTTTCCTTGTTAGTACCAATGGTAATATGCCTATTTGTACTATTGTAAATATCTATGCCATACATCCTCTGGTAATCTGTTCCCAGTAAAAACCCTTGGATGTGGGCATCTTCAAGCACTATAAACTCTGGGTTGAGTCTGATATTACCTTTTCTGTGGGGTATAATTATCTCTTTGATAATTGTCCCAATAGAGGTCATCCTTCCAGATGCACTCTTAAAGTTCTTTGCCCTGGTGGGCAAGAGTTCTTTTTCCCAGTTTGGGAAGTGGTTATCCAGATAATTTCTGGCCACTATGGAGCAGTGTGCTCCACTGTCAATGATCAGTGGGTGCTGAGCATTGTCAATACCCACAGTCATTTTTGTGGCTGTTCCATGTATATATGCCATTCCTTTGGTTGGTGTAACCAGGAATGTTTGTGCATGTTGTGTGTGTTTACACAAGTTCTTGTTGGCAGTGTCTTGTGGCATGCCTGCTTCCAACTGTATATCCTGGATTTTTAGTGGGGTTTCCTCTTGGTATTCCACTAGAAATTCCTCTCTTGGGTCTTGATCCTCATCAGATGGTTCTCTGATGGCATCACCCATAGAGTCTGATTCAGAATCCTCTGTCGGAGGTTCTTCTTCAGGGACTTTTTCTATAGCATAGACTTTCTTCTTTGCTTTTGGACAGTTGTTGGCATAGTGGTCTGTTGAACCACAATTGTGACAATAATTCTTCTTCTTTGTGACTTCTGCCACTCTTTCCCTGGGTTTGTCTTTAAAATCTACCCTGAAAGGTTGTTTCTCTTTGAAACTATTGCCTCTATATGGGGTGAATTTCCCTATATTAGTCCTTTTCCTTATGTCTTGTAAGGTATTGGCTATATCATCTAGAGTGCAATTTTGGTTGCATCTGCACTTTGCTGCATGCTCTAGTTCTCCTGGCAGTTGTGTCAGAAGTTTATGATTCCTCATTTGAATGTTCATTTGAGGATCAATGGCTTTAAGTCTTTTAGGCTGTCTAAGACACCACTCATATGGATCTTTGTCCACAGAGTATTTGTCATTTTCAAATGACATGGTCTTTTGCCATATCCAAGTTCCATTACTGTATTTTTGGATTATTTGACTCTTCCACCATGGCCAATTTCTTCTGCCATGGATTTCTTTCATTTCAGTGTACCATATACTTGCATGACCTTTAAATGCAGTATTCAGTCTAGCAGTAATCCAGTAATCTGGTATGCTTGGTACATCAATGAAGAGTCCATCAATATAATCTATGAGTTCCATATGATCATATTCTCCTGATCCAGAGAATTTGGGCCAGCTTGAGGCCTCAGGAAGCTGTTTCAAGGCTTCCTTCTCTGAATAAGACATGCCATCTCCATCCTGGTATTGTGATGGAGATCTTGCCTTATTCAACAACATGGCATCTGGTTTGATGTCATCTGGTTGATATGGATTCTCCATAGCTTGGCCTTGTGGTTGGGGCTGTAAGCTATGGTAGGCATCAAACAATTTGTTGATGTCTTGGTTCAGACACTCCCTGTCCCTGCTACTATGGTGTTGTTCTTCAGAGACTTGATTCAGTCTCTTGTTGGTTTCTTCAGAGGCTTTGCTCAGTTGAGCATATCCTTCCTGAAGGTTTTTAACTATCTGCTCCAATGAGGCTTGAGTTTTCCTCATCCTCTCTTGGGCAGCTGCAAATTCTGTAGCCTGCTTTGCAGATTGCTCAGCATATTGGGACATTTGTAACCACAGTGTGTCACTGTTGATGTTACTCTCAGATGTGATAATGTTATTTTCAGTCTGAGTGGGGGTAATGTTTCTATTACTAGGACTACTGATTCTAGAGTGGTTTACAGCTACTTCTGGTTCTTGTGTACTTCTTTTACCAAATCTAACAGCTTCTGGATCATGGGGTCTGACTCTTTCCTCCTCTGGTTGAAGGAGGCTTTGTTCTTGCCCTTGTTTCCTTGTCTTCTCCTGGAAACTTCCTGGAATTGTGAAGAATGGTGACTCTTGGCCACTGATCTGCTGGTTTGTGAATGGTGTGAAGCCACTGGAGAGCTGATTTGGCTTGCTCCTTGTGAACCTGAAGGAATCTGAGTAGGCCCTGTCTGGGTTAACTGTTCTTCTATAGCTTGGATAGTGGCTTGATTCTCCCTTATCCTCTGTGCCCTTGCCTCCAGGAGTCTGTGCTGCCTGGTAGGATTCCAACCCTTGGTGATTACCATAAGGTCTTTGAAGTCTATCTCTTTGAGACAGATCTTCTGGCAACTTGATCCCAGTTCTGCCCAGTGAGTTGCTAGGTTGAACCTCTTGTTGTCCATGCTCCATTGAAACAAATCTTTGAGGAGTTGGTGGATTTGAAGAACTTGATCCATATCCTTCCAGTCCTCTGGTTTGAGGTTTCTGTTGAATTGGAGTGTGAATGGAAAGGTTGATATTATCTCCCTCATTGTTTTGCCATCCACCACTGTGTCCAATGTGTCTTCTTTCAGGTCTTCTGGTTCTAGACATTCCTGCTCTATCCTCTGGCTGGTTCCTTTGGAAGCCAAGGTCTCTGAGGTATGCAGGGGACATATCAGTGTTTGCAAGCAGTCAAAAACTTTATGTTATTAGGGTATTTGCCTTTGACTGTGCCTTGTACAAATTTGTTATCTGCTGATTTGGGCAGTTTGCCTTTGAAGGTTACAACTGGGTTAATAATTGTAATCTTCCCTGTACAAGTGGTTAAGGTTGGTTTGCCTTGTATTGAAGCAGAGTTTCGTGGTTTTCTACTCCTCTGAGTGGCTATTGGTGTCCACTTCTTGGCTGTAATGAGGCCTTCACTAAGCCTTTTTCCTTTACCCTTGCTGCCCTCTGGTTCTGAGGGTGTCACTGGTGTGTTGGCCTGTGACTGGGTTTCAAGTGGGATGTAGTTTTCTTCCACTGAATCAAAACAGGAAAAAGAGGGCTTATGTCAGTTAAGACTTCTTAAAAGGCTGGTTTTGCACGTCTAAGAATGGCCTCTGGGCTTGTATATTATTACAGTGTGCCCTTGTATAATGACAGTGTAATTGAATTAACAATTTCACGTCAAAAATACAGCTTATGGTGTCCTGTCACACTGTTTGTGTGTCAGTATCCCTCAGATACACTTGTGGTTTGCAAGTGTATTCTGTGAAAGTGGTTTGTATACAAGTGTTATTGAATTAACAATACACTTGACCACGCCTCAACTGATGGTTTTTCAGTCAGAGGTGTCCTTATTCAGTCAAGAATACAGGACTTTATTAGTGGCTTATGTGTTTTTATACGCAAAACACGCCAAAAATAATAAATTACTGTGGGTGTTAACCACGTAAAAATACTCTTATAATATTAGTATGTGTAAAAAAAGGTAAAAATATATAAAATATATATTTTTAAACAGAAAATACGCCCAAAAAAGGATAAAACAATGTGTTAATAAGTCATAAAAAGGAGAAAAGACTTACTTGTAAGGTCCAAAAAGGTCAAAAAAACAGGGCCAGGCCCCCAAAATGTCAGGATGATACTATGATAAAGGTATAACTAGGCTAATTACAACTTTAAATGTGTATGTGACACGGCAAAAAATGATTTAAAAAGGATTTATAAGAGTTTATAATGAGATAAAAGGGTTCTACTATTGAGAAATAGTGGTGGTGAGCGCTATTGAGAACCCTGGGTGCAGGCTTTATCTGTTGGGTTACAATAATAAAGTCTACAATAATTAAAGATTATAATTATACCTGATTATTTAACCAAGAGTAAAACTGTTTTTGACAGTTTACTACGTAGGTTATTCAAGAGCAGGATGAGGAAAGGTTTTTGGCAGTGAAAAGCTCTCCTTTTATCCTGAAATTGGGTGAAAAGGCTGTTAGACCTTTTCACATAGAGGAAGTGAAGATTTTTCACTCCTCATGACAGACTTGTGGTTTGCAAACAGCCTGTATACCCTGTATTGGGTTCAGATTTGGTTTTGAAACCACATCTGGGCAGTTTTCACCAATACAGGGTGAAAATTTTCATCTGGGGACCTCACAGCCTGATTCTGACGTGTATGACGCGTAGAATGCTGTACAGAAACTGTATGGAACCCCAGTATTGACTGACATATGAGGTATTGAAGTAAAAAAAATGCTTCTTTGTCTATTTGACACCTCATATTCATGGTTATAGGGTATTATCCCATGGTAAGGCTGTATATGACAGCAGGTGGGATTTTTACCTTAAAATTGTCATAACTCTGTCAGTTTTTGAGATATCAAGCTCAAAGTTGGTTCATTGAATAGCCCTGTATGAGCTCTATACAATGGTACCCAACTTGACATGGCTATCATTAAATATGGCAAAGTTATCCCATGTACAAGTGTTTTTATACATTGGCGTGTTTTGGGCAAAAGCTGTATTAAGCTTGTTTGGCCAATAACTTCTGTTCTAGTTGAGATATGAGGAAATGGATGACACCATCAGATAGCCCTGATTTTGCTCTTTCCAAAAAGACCCCACTTTGAGTATCTCACACTAAAACTGTAAGAGTTAGATGAGAGGTGAATGTTTTGTTCACCCTTATTTGGTCTGAATTTGACCATAACTCAAGTAATACTGGTGCTAGCTCAGTTTGGCTAGTACCATTGGATAGCCCTGGCTTAGAGCTTCATTTTGAATACCCATTTGATGGGGTTAAGCCTCTCCTTCTAGATTTTAGATGGGAGGTGAAAATTAAGGTTTATGCTCAGCAATAACTTTGAGCAGGGATAACTTTGTTATTTCTTGTCCTATGGTGATGGGACTTATATTTTAAGGAAGAGGTGAGTTTCCTCTTTCTTTTGATACCTTTTGAGCTAATTTGGCTCAGTTCCATGTTTTGGTGGTATTTTGGCTATACCATTGGTTTATGGTATTTTGGTTGTCATGCTTGTGCTCTGGTTTTGAGTCACAGGCTGACATCTACTGAACAGGTGAGGGAAGGCAAAGACTAACTTAATAATTAATAAAATAATATTTCTTAATGAGAAATAAAATAATATTAAATAATAAATCCAATATTTTAATTAACTGGGGGAAAACCCCCAGGTGGGTGAAGAGGGGCTGGTATATGTGAGAAATACCAGCCTTGGAGTTTGAGTGTTGAGATACTTGTCTGTATGCTGGAAGAAGTTGGACGTGGGATGGAATCCTGTATTGGTGAATCCAATACAGGTTATACAGTCAATACAGGTATTTGCGCCTGTATTGATTACAGGCTTGTATTTGGTTCTTGCCTGTATGAAACTGTATTGAGGTCTGAAAACTGTATTTGGAGAATGTTGAATGAAACCCCCTTGCTGATTGGGTTTTGAGGGGTATCAATGAAGTAATGATTGTTGAATATGATTGGTAATGCCCCTGCCTCCTTGGCTGTGACATTATCCCCCTCTTGAAAGTGGTGAGCTCTGAGCACCATAAGTACAGTGAGGCTTGATGAGCTTGCAAACAATCCATACAGTTCTTTCCCCCAATTCCTTAAATTTATCCCATTAAACTTTCTTCTCCAATCAATACTCAAAAAAATCTTCATTTGATCACTTGTAGGTATTTTCCCCTTGATCATGATTCTGAATTCCCTCTTTTCCTTCAAAATGCCTTCATTCTTCTTAAAATTTCTTCATTCTTGTCTTGAGTGTCTTCACCAAACTTTTCTTGAGTCCTCATGGCTTTTGAAAAGTGGGTGACCTGGGTTTATGTCCCAAGAACACCTGAGTTCATCATAATTTTAATCTTGAGAGTGTTGGCATAAAGTGGCCAATACTTGAGGTTGTGGACCATTTCAGAAGTCCTGGCCAAAATCCTTGATTTTGTGGTTAAAGGGGATTTTGGCCAATTTGTGCAAAAATGCGCAAATGCGCATATATTCCATAATGGCATATATTGGTGAAAAAATTGAAAAAATGGCCTTATAAAGTGTTCTGGCCAATTTGCGCATTTTGCGCGAAATTTGTGCAAATGCACAATTATGATGAAATTGGCCGAAAAGGCCTTTTGAAGCCTTTTGACAAGATAAAGGGCCCTTTTGCGCAAAAGTGCGCAAATGAAAAAAATTGCGCAAAATTGCCAATATGCATAATTAAGAATATTTTGATAAAAAATGATAAAAAACTGAGCTATTTTGAAGTTTTGAGGTCTGATATGGCCATTTGTGCCAAAGTGCATAAATTCATGAAATTGGCCAATTGGGCCATTTGAAGCAGTTTTTTCTTTTTGATCTTGATTTCTTCTTGAATGTCTTTCTTCTTATCCCCTCCTTGACTGGTCAATTGCCATAAATGCCTTGCTGACTTGCAATTGTCCATAATTCTTTTGGTCTTGAATTTGAAATTTTGACTTGAAGATGAGTTCAAGGCTGCCTTCCCTTTGTGATTCCAATCACTCTGATTCCCCACCTTCTGTACTTTATGGTCCTGGTGTTTTTGATAACTTGAGGGAGCTTTCTGAAGAGAGTATGGCCCCTACAGAGATTTGGGACAACAAGAAAACCTATAATGGTTTTAAATCTGTCAGAGTTATTGAACCACCCTGCACCAATTGTAAGAGGAAAGGGATTCCTTGTGTGGAATCTGCTACTGCTAGGTCCACCAGGTGTCAATTTTGCAATCTTGGAAAAAGCAATTGTTCCCAAGCCCACTATAGCTTTCCTGAAAATGCCAGAAGATTATGGAGCAGCATCAAGAAGGGTTGAAGATTTGAATTGGAAGCTCCTGTTGATGAAACTCCCACCTCTCATGCCACCTCTGGTCACTCCAATTTTTAGTTGATTGGCCATAAGATTGATGGGTTACTGACTTCTATGTTTTCATTTCTTCTTCTTCAGTGACTGGATCTAGAATGAGAGGTGTCCAAAAATGGAATAATACCAGTGGTTCCTGGGCAGCCATTGGAGGATCAATCCAGCCCCAAGGAAATCCCATTAGAGTGGCCCCAGAGGTTCCCATTTTGGTCACCAGAAAAAATGGAAGACTTGGAAAATTGAAGAGAAATTTGGTGGTTCAAGATGAAATCAATACTGATGCTGAAGGAAGTGATGAGATTGATGGAGAAGAGCTTGAAATGACTACCCCAATCAAGAAGAGAAGAATTCAATCCACCTCACAATCCCCAGTCCAAGCCAGTACCACCAATCATGAAGTGATCAGGTCCCCCCAGCCACCTCAACTTCCAATTAGATCCCCAACCAGGCCCTCCACACTTGCCTCAACCTCTACCAATATCCAACCACCAACCACCAGTGGCCAGCACTTCTAGAGACCCAATGTCTCCAGAACCTGAATCAATTTTTGAAACCCATTGCCGCTGGAATATTACTGGAAAATTCACTGATCAGAAAAGGGTGAACAAGAAGGTGGTCACCTCTCTATTTGCTGAAGTTGAAGCTTTGACTGAGGTGTTTGTTGATAAGGCTATGAAGAGTGCTATTCCAGGGGAGCCCACTTCTGCTTTGGTCAGGGAGGCAGTTGCTTATGAAGATGCCATGGTTGCTAAGTTTAGAGAAGCCTTGAAGAAATTTTGATGAGGATTATCTGTAGCTGGTATTTACCATTACTAGTGTTTGCTCTTAATTATTGAATAAATTGACTCCCCAAAAATGATATGGGAGTTATGATTGCTGCTTTTGAAACATGAAATGAAAAATAAATCATACAAGTAAAAGAAAATGAAATAAAAAATAAGAATGAAAAAGAATTGAGAGAAAAAGAGAGTAAAGAAAGAAATAAGAAATGCCTTAGAGTTGTCCTTCTTGTGGTGAGTTGCTTGATTTTGGCAAAAATTTTCTGAAAGATAAAATCAAGCATTTGATGCTCACAGCGTGTACAAGGTAATGTTTTACAAGAAGTAGACCCCTCAGGGACGCATACCAGGAGATGGAACTTATTTTCATAACTTCCACTCCCCAACAAGCACCATAAATGAAACAGAAATTATGCCATAACATGAATTGTGGTAATGAATGTCTTGAAAGATAATTTATAGCATGATTAAAGAAAGAAAAGAAAATAAGAGAAAAGATTGAGCCATATCTTCATGAAAGGTCCAAAGTCTTGAGGGTATGATGTTGCAAGGCCTTCTGAACCTGTCCAAAGAATTGACAAGTGCTCACAAAGTGGCCAAGGTGATGCTTACAACAAATTTGGGTAGAATACCCCCTTAAAAAGTGCATGCCAGGAGAGGAACTTACTTTCATAACCTCCAATCCCCACCAAGCACCATAAATCAAACTCTTGAGGCATCTGGGCCAGGCTTCCCAGGATATAAGGTGTGAAAATCCTTGACAAGGTCTGGGGAGCTGGTTCCCAAGTTGTTCTTTCTGGGTCTTCATTGAATCCTTTCCACTCCACTAAACACCATAATGTACCTCTCTTGAGTTTTGAGTCCAGAACCTGAGCCACTTCCCATTCTTCTTGCTCTTCCACTATTACTGGAGGTGGTGGCAATTGGTGTCGATTTGGGATAGTTGATTGCTTCACTGGTTCTAACAAGGACACATGGAAGACAGGGTGAACTGACTTCCATTGTTGAGGCAACTTGAGGTGATATGCATGGCTGCCAATCTTCTTGAGAACTTTAAAGGGTCCAAACCATCTTTCTGAAAGTTTCTTGGTGGGTCTTGTTGTCTTGATGTTCTTGGAAGCTAGCCATACTTTGTCCCCAGGTTGGAAATCAGGTGGAATTGCTCTATTTTTATCTGCATACTTCTTAAAACGCTTTATTTCTGACTCTAATTCTTCTCTGACAACTTGCTGTACTGATTGGGCTTTTGATGATAACTTTCCAGCAGGTGTGTCTTGAGAAATTTGAATTGAATCAAAGCTGGGATTTCTTCCATAAATGGTGAAAAATGGTGACTGTTTTGTTGATTAATGTTCTGCATTATTATAGGAGAATTCAGCCAGAGGGAGCCAGGTGTGCCAGTCATCTTTATGTTAACTGACATACATCCAAATATAATGTTCTAGAATCTGATTTACCCTCTCTGTTTGTCCATCTGTTTCAGGGTGAAAGGCAGTTGAGAGATCTTTTGATATCTTGAGCTGCTGTCATAATTGAGTCCAAAATGATGAAACAAATAATGAACCTCTATCACTAACAATACTGATTGGAAGGCCATGTTTGGAAAAGACATGATTAATGAAGATTTGAGCTAAGTCCAAAGCAGTGATTGTTGAATAAGTTGGAATAAATATTGCCATTTTTTAAAATCTGTCTACAACTACTAAAATTGAATCAAAATTGCTTGACAAGGGTAATTGAGTGATAAAGTCCATTGATAATTAATTCCAAGGACCAGACGGAATTGAAAGAGGCTTGAGTAGCCCAAACTTCTTATGGTGGATGTTCATGTTTCTTGAACATTGCTGACATGAGGACACATAGTCCTTGATGATTTGATTCATGCCAGCCCAAAATCCCTCTTGATGAGCTTGAGGGTCGTCTCCTGGCCAGGATGGCCAGCCAACGGTTAGTCATGATGCTTTTGAAGAATGTCCAATTGAATTTCATGATTGCTTGGAATGACTACTCTATCTTTGAACAATAATAATTTTGCTTGAGGTTCAAGAGAATAGTATGGGACTGATTCTCCTCCTGCTAATTTCTTGAGGATTTCCTTATAATCTTTGTCTTGCCATACCTGTCTTTGAGTTTGAGCAACTACATCTGAAAACATATCAACTTTTGTTGTAAAGAATCTTGACTCTTGAATTTCATTTTGCTTCAGAACTTGATGAAAAGTTTGAGGATTCTTGCTGATGAAATCCACCCCCCTCTCTGGGTACATGTCGTCTTGACATGACAAGGTATCTGGTAAAGTGGCCAGCCTGCCTGGGCAGTATGTCATGATAAAATGGAATTTGAATAGAAATTCAGCCCAACAGGCTTGACGACAAGTAAGGACTTTAGAGGACATAAAATACTGAAGGGAACAATGGTCTGTCAAGACCTCAAAGGAATCAGAAAGAGAAAGGAGAAAAGCTCTCCAGCGCTTGAGAGCCCAAACTATGCCAAGGAGTTCCTTGTCATGAATTTCATAGTTGAGTTCAGCTGGTAAGAGCTTGCAACTATCAAATGCAATGGGATGCTTGCCTGAGTCATTCACCTGACTCAGTACAGCACCCAAGGCATAATCAAAAGCATCAGTCTCTACAATAGTTGGTAGAGAAGGATTAAAATGAGAGAGAATAGGAGCAGTGGTGAAAGCTTCTTTGTGTATTTGAAACTGACTAAGAGCTTCCTCATTGAACATAAAGGGAGAATCTTTTTTAAGGAGGGAGGTGAGAGCAGATATTTTTTTGGAATAATTTTTAATGAAACAACAAGAAAAGTTTGCAAAGCCAACAAAAGATTGGGGGGCCTTGATGTTCTTGGGCTGAGGCCAATTGAGGATTTGTTGAACTTTTGAAGAATCCATCTTGAGGCCATCACTTGAAACAACATAGCCCAAGTATTCCACACTTGAGACATGGAATACACACTTTGAGGCTTTAGCAAACAAATTATTGTCGCTCAGTCTTTCGAGAACAGAGGCCACATGTTTAACATGTTAATACAAAGAGCTAGAGAAGACCATAATATCATCTAAGTACACTACAACAAAAATATCCAAATAATCTGCAAAGATATCATTCACAAGATTTTGGAATGGAGCTGGAGCATTGGTTAAGCCAAATGGCATAACCAAATACTCATAACTACCATATTTTGTTCTAAAGGCAGTTAAGTGCTCACCCCCCTCTTTAATTCTCAGGAGATTATAAGCACCACGCAGATCTATCTTTGAGAAGATAGTAGCACCGTTAAAGACGGTAAGAAGCTGATTCATTGGAGGAACAGGAAACCTGTTCTTCCTAGTCACAGCATTAAGTTTGCAGTAGTCAACACACAAACAAAGACCAACATCCTTTTTCTTAACAAAAAGGACAGGTGCTCCTGTTGAGGAGGAGCTTGGTCTAATGAAACCTTTCTCTACATTCTCTGAAATGTAGGCCCGCAGTGTTTCTGACTCATTTTTAGATAAAGATTAGATAACACCAACTGGAGGTAGAAGACCCTCCAATTCAATATGGTGATCACAGGCATGATGTGGAGGAAGTTTCTTTGCTTTCACCTTGGAGAATCAATCCAAATAGTGGTGATAAGCAGGAGGGCCTACCTTCAACACAGTTCCGATCTCTTCTGGCTCTTCCTCCTCATCCCACTGCTCCTCCAGGGAGGCATGAAAAGATAAAGGAGGAAGGTCCATATCCCCTTGAAAGAGATGAAGTGAATATATAGCAACATGTTCTCCAAAATCTTTTATCTCTTTGAAGACTTCATCTCTTAATGGAAGTAATGACTGAGAGGGAAAAGTGGAGGGGTTATGGGCAGAAGGAGGAAGGGAAGGTGTCTTAAGTTCACCAACCAGAGCACCACTGTTGACAGAAGTGGTTAAATCATTACTAATAGAAGGGTTAAAACCACTAGAATCCTTATGATCAGAATCATAGGTGATCAATCCATTCTTCCAATCAATAATAGGATGAAAATGGTAAAGAAAATCATAGCCCAATATTAGGTCTTCTCCCTTGGGTGAATCTATGATAAAGAAATCCCATTCGAAGCTTGGAAAGGAAGGTAAATCAACATCCCACTTGGTATAATGGGTGATGAACAAGGAAGTGGATTCATTGGAATCCAGAATGAAAAGAGGAATCTTTTCAGGGAGCTCTGAAATGGTCAATGAGTACTTGAGAACAAAATTCTTTGCAATAAAGGAGTTTGTAGCACCAGAGTCCATGAGAATACTATAAAAAATATCAGAGATTGAAGAGAAAATAAGAAATTTTAAAGATTTTTTGACACTAGTATTCAGAGTGCACAATTGTGCTCTTGAAGGAAAGAAGTGAGAACCATTGAACACATTATGATCCCCACTCAGGCTTTTCCCTGCTTGCTAGGGAAGCCTTTTGATGACCCTTGCCTATTTTCAGGCCTCTTGAAGCATTTTTCAAATGGGTGTTTACCACCACAATAATTGCACAAGCCTCCTTTGATCCTCCTCTCCTTTTCAGAACCCATTAATTTATTGTCCTTATTGAGGAGAGAAGCATGAGGCTTGTCTTTGGACACTTGAAAACTCTTGCCCTTCTTCTTCTTCTTGTGATAAGGCTTCTTTGATGATGAACTTTGAGGGGGCTTGGAGGAGTTGGATTCATTGATTGGAGGCTTCTTCTCTTGATGAATACCCTTTTCCTGCTGCCTCTCATGGTACCTGGTATCTAATTCCAAGGTGATATCCATGAGTTCTTGAAGACTATTAAAGGTTCCAGGGTGAGAAGCCAATTGGTCCAACAATCTTGATGCCAAGCCTCTCCTATACACATGAATATAGGCCCTTCCCCCCCAGTCTCCAATTCTTGACATTAAACTTCTGAGATCAGCTATGTACAAGGAAACTTGACACTTTCCCTCATCCTCAAATTGTCCAACTCTTGTTCAGCTTTTCTGACTTCAACGGGATCACCAAACAGAGTAAATAACTGGGTTTCAAACAAATGCCAGTTTTTGAGGAGATAAGAAGGGTCTTCATTGGAGATTTTTGAGAGGTAAGGTTCAATCCATTTGCCAGCTCTACCAGTAAGAGAAGAAGTTGAGTACAAAACCTCCTTCCTGTCAGAGAAGAAGTTTGCTGGGTCATTATGGAAAATTCATTGACAAGATTGAATAAATCCTCTCAATTTATAAGCTTTAGTACCATCAAATGAATCAGGTGCCTTCATTGATGGAGTCTTGAATGCAGGGGCTTTTGAATTGTCCCTTGGGGCAACTGCCTGAGTAAGCTGTCCCATAAATTGAGTCATTTGCTCCATAATCTTGTGAAAATTTGGTTCAGCTTGAGAGACAACAGGTTGATTAGAAAGGGCCAGATTTGGAGCTTCAGAAGCCTCAGGAGCACCTGCCAAGGCAGCTGCAACTTCAGTCTCTTCAGACTCCTCCCCCTCTTCATCTTCAGCTTCCCCTAATCTTCTTCTAGGCCCTTGAGGAATGCTTGGATAGCCATCCAATAGTCCAGAGAATGATCTTGATCTTCTAGAATTCACACCCCCTCTTCTGGAGGGTGCTTCTACTTCCATTGGTGGTTCTCTGTCCAAATTTGCACTCAGTTGATGAACTGATGGTGTGCGGTCAAGAGGAGCCCTTGCTGTAGGAGTAAGAACAGCTTGATATCTCCAGGATCTTGTATTCTTGGCTGTTGGGCTATGCTGAACTGGCATCATGAAAGAAGAATGAATAAAAACTTGATGATACTATGAATAAAAGAAGGCTTGACCAAATCAAATTAAATGAGAATCTAGATGATCTTGAAGAATCAATAGACCGTCTTGAAGTGAATCAATATGAATAAATCTTGAAGAGTGAAGATGACAAAGTCAAATTCTTATGAATAATCAATTTAAATCAATAATTCAAATCAAGTAAATCAAGTCAATTCAAAATAAAATCAATTGAGTATTGAGGAATTCAATCAATATCTTCAAAAATCCATTCAATTTTCTTGAGGAATAAAATTCAAATCAATCAATTAAATCAAATCTTGAGGATAAATCAGCTATCTTGAGGAATCAAATAAGATCAATCAATTAAAGCAGATCAGAGTCTTGAGGCAAGTCAATTTCTTGAGGAATCAATCAATAAATCAATAAATCTTGAGAAATCTCGAAATCAACCAATGATAACCCCAATTCAATAACTCCTGAAACAATAAATCAATTAATCCCAAATTCCAATCAATTAAACCTCATAAAAAACCTGAATTCAGACAGAAAATGAAAATGAAATTCGATTGAGAATTAAGAGAAAATGATATTGTCAGCAAAATTTTGAAATGAGAAAGAGAATCAATTTTCATTTGAATGAAATGAATGAGATGAAAATTGATGAGAGAGAAAAAATCATAAAAATCATAAGATCATGAAAAAATCATAATTGATGAATGAGAGAAATGAAGATAAAGGAATGAAAAGAAAGAATCAAATATGAGCTAATTAAAATAATATCACAGGGCCTCTTCTAAGTGAAGAGGGCCTGGCACTCAGTGAACAGACTTACTTATGGAGGGCTCAGAATAAAATACTCAATTAACAAGAGTAATTGAGTAAGAGGATAAATTCCTAGTCATAAAATGATAAGCATAAAAGATATGAGAGAAAAACAAAAGCAATAATAAAGAGCCAACCACAAAGAATCCTGTACCACTGTTTCAACCTGTTCAGAAAAGAGAAAAGGATTAATAAAGGATATGGCCACCAGGACTCTACTGAACAGATGAGGGAAGGCAAAGACTAACTTAATAATTAATAAAATAATATTAAATAATAAATCCAATATTTTAATTAACTGGGGGAAAAACTCCCAGGTGGGTGAAGAGGGGCTGGTATATGTGAGAAATACCAGCCTTGGAGTTTGAGTATTGAGATACTTGTCTGTATGCTGGAAGAAGTTGGACGTGGGATTGAATCCTGTATTGGTGAATCCAATACAGGTTATACAGTCAATACAAGTATTTGCGCCTGTATTGATTACAGCACTGTATGAAACTGTATTGAGGTCTGAAAACTGTATTTGGAGAATGTTCAATGAAATCCCCTTGCTGATTGGGTTTTGAGGGGTATCAATGAAGTAATGATTGTTGGATATGATTGGCAATGCCCCTGCCTCCTTGGCGGTGACATATTCATAACTACCATATTTGGCTCTTAAAGGAGTTAAGTGCTCATCCCCCTCTATGATTCTCAAGAGATTATAGCACCATGGAAATCTGTATGGGAGAAGATAGTAGAACTGTTAAAGACGGTAAGGAGCTGATTCATTGGAGGAACATGATACCTGTTCTTCCTAGTGACAGAATTCAGTTTTGCCATAGTCAACACACAAAGTAAGGCCACCATCCTTTTTCTTAACAAAAAGGACAGGTGCTCCTGTTGAGGAGAAGCTTGGCCTAACACCAACTGGAGGTAGAAGATCCTCCAGTTCAATATGATGATCACAGGCACGGTGTGGAGGAAGTTTCTCTGCATTCACCTTGGAAAATACATCCAAATATTGGTGATAAGCAGGAGTGACTACCTTCAGGACAGTTTTAATCTCTTCTGACTCTTCCTCCTCATCCCACTTCTCCTCCAGGGAGGAATGAAAAGATAAAGGAGGAAGGTCCATATCCCCTTGAAAGAGATGAAGTGAAGACATAGAAACATCCTCTCCAACATCTTTTATCTCTTTGAAGACTTAATCTATTGGAGGAAGTACTGACTGAGAGGAAATGATGGAAGGGATATGGACAGCAGGAGGAAGGGAAGGTGTCTCAAGCTCACTAACCAGAGCAGCAATGTTGACAGCAGTGGCAAAGTCATTAATAGTAGAAGATCTAATACCACTAGAATCCTTATGACTAAAATCATAGGTGATAAATCCATTTTTCCAATAAATAATAGGTATAAAATGGTAAAAGAAATCATAACCCAATATTATGTCTTCTCCCTTGGGGGAATCTATGATAAAGAAACGCCATCCAAAGCTTGGGAATGAAGGAAAGGCAATAACCCACTGGGTATAATGGGTGATGAACAGGGAAGTGCATCCATTAAAATCCAAAATGAAAAAGGAATCTTTGCAGGGAGCTCGGACATGCTCAATAAGTACTTGAGAACAAAATTCTTTGCAATAAAGGAGTTTGTAGCACAAGAATCAATGACAATACTATAAAAAAATCAGAGATAGAAGAGAAAATAAGAAATTCTGAAGATTTCTTGACACTAGTATTCAGAGTGCACAATTGTGCTCTTGAAGGAAATAGGTGAGAACCATTGAACACATAATGATCACACTCAGGCTTTTCCCTCCTTGCTAGGGAAGCCTCTTGATGACCCTTGCCTATTTTCAGGCCTCGTGAATTATTTTTCAATTGGGCTCTTGCCACCACAATAAGTGCATAAGCCATCTTTAATTGTGAGCCTATGAGGTATGTACAACATACCCATAAGGCCACAAATGACTTTATATACAGTTGATTTGGTCTTCAACAGACTATTACATTGAATTGAAAATAAAAACTAGCAAAAAATAAGTATAACGTTTTTTGGATAAACAAAGTTATAAATATTATGTCATTTTTGGATTCTATACCAAAAATGAGCTAGGGTACACCCATAGGGTGTTATACCTCAAAAGGCTTATTTCTTATGTTATTGGAAGATTTAAGAATCTCACAGTACTAATGTAACTTTTTTAACATTTTTTTAAAATTGTTAAATTTAAGCTTAAATAAGCTTAAATTTAAAGTTGCATAAGGTTTATGCAAACTCACCAAAATTTTAGTTAAAATTGAGGTGTTGTGTATATTTACTGAATTGGCTGAGGATTTGCCATAAATAATGTAAATTCTGTGTGAGATCAATTTAAAAGGGTTTAAGGCCATATTATGGCTTTAAATAAATAAAAGGGCAAAATCCAAGCAAAAAGGTGGGACAGAGGAAAAAGAACAAACAGAGCTGGGGTATCCAACTTTTTGGATCTGCAAGGATTCAATTAAGGTTTTCCACCTGTATTGGAGGATTTTCAACCTTATTCAAAATTTAAGATTAGACTTTGATCCAAACTCAAGGTTTAACCAGGTTTTAACCCAATTTGGACAGGAATTTCAAGCTGCCAAAGGGTAAATCCCAATATGCAGGCTTGATATTGAAGTTTTGAGACCTGTCGAAGGTTAGATAAGGTTAAAACCTTAAATAAGCCTATAAAGCTTAAAAAATATTAAAACTTTAAGGTTACAAGCATTAAGACCTTATTAAAAGTTAAGGTTTGGTGTGTATTGCTATTTTATGTGGAAAAATAGTAATAACTTCAATAATTCATTAAAAATCTAATTCTTAATGCATTTGCTTGAAGTTCTCACACAGCTTATAATCTAATATTATCTATATATAAATTAAATTGTAAGTATCTTTTATAAACAGACTTACCGGGTAATTAGGCTGGAAATTTACTCTTTTAATTATACTCAAAGGAAATTAAGATTTCTTTGAAAATATATTCAAAATTGAGTCTAAGAGATTTCTGGTTTAAATTCTATTTTTAAGTTGTTCATGTGATGAACTTTAATATAAATCAACTTATTTTATATTAAAGCTTAAAATAATTGACTTAAATGAGGATTAAAGTTACTTGGAGTTAAGAATAACACTTGTAACTTTAAATTGGAATTAAAAAGAAGTTACCTTAAGTTAAGAACCTTATTTTTAAGCATGGCTTTTCAGTTTTGCCCTTAGCACGCCCTCTATATCCATTATGAATCATGAGAGCTGCTCTTTAGACATAAAAAGGGTCTTTTTATCACTGTTTTTGTCCATAATCAATTATCAATTCAATCATATTAGCCTGTCACATGGTGGAATTTGATCTACAACTTGCCAGTATTAATTGGTCTTTCAACCCCTTTAATAGCCTTTTTGGCAAGAGTTCCCTTTGCTGAGGTATGGCAGACAGCATTGTGACAATAAACCGGTTACCAACATCATGGATTCAATTCCGGTTGGAGACAAGAGGAGGTCTCGATCAAACAACCAGAAATTGCTGGGTTTTTGGCTCCATTGGTGTACAAGGGTTCTGCCCCTTGGGGGTTCCTTGTAGGCTCCTGTTTTGACTAATGTAACTCCATGAGGGTGACATGGGTAATACCATCAGTTACATGCACTTTGGACCACAGTGCCCTAAGCCCGGGGGTACTGTCACATTGTGGAATGTGATCTACAACTTGCCAGTATTAATCAGTCTTTCAACCGGTTCAATAGCATTTTTGGCAAGAGTTCCCTTTGCTGAGGTCTGGCAGACAGCATTGTGACACAGCCATTTAAACAGGTAAAGTTTTATTATATATAATGTAAGGTTTGACTATGAAACAATAAGTAAAAATTACTAATTTATTACTTATTGTACTCTGAATGTCCTTATGAATTGAATAAATAAGATTAAGAATATAATAATAATAAATAATTATTATTATTATGGCGTAAAATAATTATATTATTGAATAAATATAATAATATAATTTATATTATGAAAATATAATATAATAAATAAATATATTAATATAAAATAATTAATATATTTAAAAAGCTCTTTATTATTGTTACCAACAAATAATAAAGGCGTAAAAAATTGTTTTTTATTAATAAAAAACAATTAATAACAATAATATTAATAATATTAAAGTTATGAATTAATATAAATACTATTTATATTAATTTAATAATTATTAAGAGAGTAATAATAGAGAAATTATTATAATAAGAGAAAATAACCTACTTTTAACACTTAATATAATAATTTTGAAATATTTTACACCAAAAAAATATAAATACAGCTTTTTCAAATTGTATTTACAATAAAAATAAAGAAAATTACAAATTATTCTGGAATTTTACGTGGAAATGAGTTTTTAGAGAGATTTTTAACAAAAACAATTAAATAAATGATTTAATCACGTCAAAATAGATGATTATAGCAAGGTGGTCTTTGGTCTTTAATAATATAATACTTTTATATATAAAGAATAAAGAAATTACCTTTGATTTAATTGATTTAATGTTTTTGATGCGTCTGAGGGGAAAATAGAGTAAAAAGAGCTCTATTTATAGTAAATACCTCCCTCCTAGAGTCCAACAGGCTTCTAGTAGACGTGTACTGATCATATCCACTGGAATTGATCAATATTTTAAGGTTTGAGGATGATTACATCATGATCAAACCATATTACATCACTATTACACCATTATTTAGAGTTATCACTATAACTCTAAGTTTGATGACATCAGAGGCTTGGCAGAACCCCAAATTTCGTGGATTTTATTAGTTTTAATCATAAACTAATAGTATTCACCAATTTTATCACTCTTGTAAGGTTTGACTATGAAACAATAAGTAAAAATTACTAATTTATTACTTATTGTACTCTGAATGTCCTTATAATTGAAATAAATAAGATTAAAATAATAATAATAAAGAAGTATTATTATTATGGCGTAAAAATATTATATTATTAAATAAATATAATAATATAATTAATATTATATAAAATTATAATATTAAAAATAATATATTAATATAAAAGAATTAATATATTATAAAACTCTTTATTATTGTTACCAACAAATAATAAAGGCGTAAAAAATTGTTTTTTATAAATAAAAAACAATTAATAACAATAATGTTACCAATATTAAAGTTATATATTAATATAAATACTATTTATATTAATTAAGAATTATTAAGAGTAATAATAAGAGAGAAATTATTATAATAAGATGAAATAACCTACTTTTAACACTTAAAATAATAATTTGGAAATATTTTACGCCAAAAGAATATAATACAACTTTTTCAAATTCTATTTACAATAAAAATAAAGAAAATTTACTAAAATTCTTGATTTTACGTGGAAATGAGTTTATAGAGAGATTTATGACAAAAACAATTAAAGAATTGATTTAATCACACAAAAGTGGTGATTAATAATAAGATGGTCTTTGGTCTTTAATAATATAAGAGTTTTATATATAAAGAATAAAGAAATTAGCTTTTATTTAATTGATTTAATGTTTTTGATGTGTCTGAGGGGAAAATAGAGTGAAAAGAGCTCTATTTATAGTAAATAACTCCCTCCTAGAGTCCAACAGGCTTCTAGTAGACGTGTACTGATCATATCCACTGGAATTGATCAATATTTTAAGGTTTGAGGGTGATTACATCATGATCAAACCATCTTACATCATTAATACACCATTATTTAAAGTTATCACTATAACTTTAAGTTTAATGACATCAGAGGCTTGGAAGAACCCCAAATTTCGTGGATTTTATTAGTTTTAATCATAAACTAATAGTATTCACCAATTTTATCACTCTTATGACCGTTAAACTTAATTTAAGGTTACAGTAGGTGATCATAACTGCTCAATTTAAGCTCAAACTTTGATCTTCAATACCTTTTAAGATTTACACGCTACAGCAATTCAGAGAGTGAATTCTGATAGCCTGGCATAACCTTATTATGCTTCCAAGAGCTTTTCATTACATCATCAAAACTCTAATTTTGATGATTTTTCTTGTAACTCATCTTTTCTGTTGAAATTCAATATTTTAAACTTCAAACCTTGATTTCAGGGGGTTATACCCTGAATTTAATAATAAAAATTACATCATTCTTCACGAATGAACTAGTAGAATCCAACTGTATATTTCTTTTTAAGTTTGGACCACTTTCACAACAAAGTGGTCAACAGCTCTGTTGATTCTTATCAATATTTCATCATAGGTTTTAACCTTGTTTATAATTTGTAGAATAAAGTTCATATCTGTGTTCTTACAGTAATTACGTGGTAACTTTCTTTTTGGTTCATCATTCTATCATGTATAGTTTAGAAGATATTAGCTATGATCCTTGAATATATGCATTGACCAAAAAAGTGCATATATTCAGGATAATTCCTTAAGTATTGACTTTGGGAGTTAGCTTATTAATTGTTTTATGTGTGGATTTTCGTGGGGAATCCACTGGTACAATTTATCTCACATGTTGTTTCATTGGTGTCTGAGATAAATAGGATTTTATGGTTTTTATAAGGTATTATACCTTATAATTCATTAAATATTGACTTTACAGATATGCCATAAAAATGGTATATGTGTATTTTTCCATGAGGAATCCAATGGTATAATTTATTTCACATGTTGATTCATTGGTTTTCAGTTAAACCAATTTTTGTACCAATTTATGGTATTTTTTGTATATTTAAGTAATTATTTTTAATGTATAATTATTCTAAATGATTTTAATATAATTATATTAAAGGTATAATTATTCTTAATATTTTTTGTGACCTTATTGGGTATGTGGTCATATCTCAAAGGCTCACAACTCTTATGACTGTTAAACTTAATTTAAGGTTACAGTAGGTGATCATAACTGCTCAATTTAAGCTCAAACTTTGATCTTCAAAAACTTTGAATATTTACACGCTACAGCTATTCAGAGAGTGAATTCTAATAGCCTGGCATAACCTTATTGTGCTGCCAAGAGCTTTTCATTACATCATCAAAACTCTAATTTTGATGATTTTTCTTGTAACTCATCTTTTCTGTTGAAATTCAATATTTTAAACTTCAAACCTTGATTTCAGGGGTTTATACCCTGAATTTAATAATAAAAATTACATAATTCTTCACGAATGAGCTAGTAGAATCCAACTGTATACTTATTTTTAAGTTTGGACTACTTTCACAACAAAGTGGTCAACAGCTCTGTTGATTTTTATCAATATTTCATCATAGGTTTTAACCTTGTTTATAATTTGTAAAATAAAGTTCATATCTGTGTTCTTACAGTAATTACGTGGTAACTTTATTTTTTGTTCATCATTCTATCATGTATAGTTTAGGAGATATTAGCTATGATCCTTGAATATATGCGTTGACCAAAAAAGTGCATATATTCAGGATAATTCCTTAAGTATTGACTTTGGAAATTAGCTTATTAATTGCTTTATGGGTGGGCTTTTGTGGGGAATCTACTGGTACAAGTTATTTCACATTTTGTTTCATTAGTTCCTGAGATAAATAAGGTTTTCTGGTTTTTATAAGGTATCATACCTTATAATTCATTAAATATTGACTTTACAGATATGCCATAAAAATGGTATATGTGTATTTTTCCATGAGGAATCCAATGGTATAATTCATTTTACATGTTGATTCATTTGTTTTTAAGTTAAACCAATTTTTGTACCAATTTATGGTATTTTTTGTATATTTAAGTAATTATTTTTAATGTATAATTATTCTAAGTAGTTTTAATATAATTATATTAAAGGTATAATTATTCTTAGTCTTTTTTGTGACCTTATTGGGTATGTGGTCATATCTTAAAGGCTCACATTCCCTACCACCAAAAAAGATTGTACCACAATCTGATATGTGTGATTAGGGTATCATCCACTGTCCTACCTCTTCATTAGACTTTTATCAGTCTTGAAGCTCAATAATGCTTGATTTTGTTATTCTTTAGGTTTTCTTTCATGTCTAAACCTTCTTAGTAGTTTATCAGCATTTGTTATATCTTTCTCAAGTAGCCATTCATCTTCTTGAGTTGAATTTCTATACCTTACAAGGTATTCCCTTTCTTTTTTGTTTCTTGTCCTTCTTTCTTTAAGGACTTTTACTATTTTCTTTTCCTCTCCTTCTTCCAAGGGGGGAATCTCAAGTGGGGATTTATTTCTTAGTGGAAATAACTCCTTGTCACTTGGACTGTAAGGTTTTATCAGACTTACAGGGAAAGTTGGGTGTTTGTTCATTAGTTCACCTGTGAGTTCTAATTGCACAGCATTGGGTCCATGAAGTGCTCTTATCATAAATGGTCCTGCAAAGGAATCTTTCAATTTCTTTGGGCCTTTTATGTTATTGAAATTAAGGGTTGATACTAAGACCAAGTCTCCTATTTTGAAATCAGGTGGCTTATGTCTTTTATCCCATCTTTCTTTTGCATATTTAAAAGAGTCTTGCATACATCTGTTTGCATGGTGTCTTGCCTTGTCAAGCATTATCTTAAAGCTGCTTGCTGTTGGATGTATATCCACTAAGTCCTTTTTGAGGGTATCATAAGGAAGTCTTGGATTCCAACCTTTCTCTAGCATTGCTGGTGTTTTGCCAGTAGAAGAATGGATTGATGTCTTATATGCCAGTTCAAGTGCTGGTATTAGTGTACACCAATCATGGGTAAAACCATCAGAATCTTTGAATTCTAGCACATAAGCACAGAATCTTCCGATCATATCCTCCAGGGTTTGTATCATTCTTTCTGCTAAACCATCAGTTTGAGGATGATAAGCTGTTGAGAATGATAACTTTGTCCCAAACAAGTTATGGAGATTTGTCCATAATGCTGAAGTGAACTTTGGGTCTCTGTCACTTATAATATTTTGGAATAAGCCTGTGTGGCTAATGAATTTATTCCATATCATTATGGCTGTATCCATAGCTGTGTCATCTTTATGACATGGTAAGAACATGGGAGTTTTGCTGTATCTGTCAACTAACACTAGGCATGCATTATAACTCCTGTCTCCTCCTGGAGGTAAAGCTGTTACCCAATCCATATGAGCTATTTCCCATGGGGATTTTGGTTCTTGGATTTGGATCATCATTCCAAATTTCTTTCCTGTGGCTCTGTTGGCTTTTTGACATCTGTCACAGGTTTGGCAGTACTCTGCAACATCTTTCTTCCAATTTGGCCACCAAGAGCAGGTTTTCACCCTCTCTAGGGTCCTATCTCCTGAGAGATGTCCAGATGCAACACTATCATGACACTCATGTAGAATAGTGTTTATTAGTGTTGTGTCTGTTAAGGCCATAACACATGTGTGTTTTGTTCTATGGTAAAGGATTCCATCAAGGAGGTGGAATCTTCCTTCATCATATGTCTTTTTCCATATTTCATCTAGTTTTGATGAAAGTGATGGATCTTTGCAGTATTTCATTAGAAGTTGGCTTAGGATATGGCATTTTTTGTCTGTCTTATAGCTTTCTTTAACTTGGTTAAAGAATTCTATGCCAATGTCTGTAACACATATTCCTTCTACATGGTGCTCTTCTTGTGGTACCCATGCTGGATTGTCAGGGGTATTTGCTAGAGCCCATCTGCTGAGACCATCTGCATTTTTGTGAATATTTCCAGATTTATGAACAATAGTCATATTTCCTCTATATTCCTGGATAGCAATTTGCCATCTCAGCATATGTCTATTTGGAGTCTTCATGTTTAATAGTGATTTCACAGCATTACAGTCTGTGATTAAATCAAATACTGTGCCATCCAAATAATAATGCAGTTTTTCTAGAGCCCACACTAGGCATAAGCATTCCATTTGGCTTGCTCCATACCTTGCTTCTGTTGGCTTTATTTGCCTTGAAATGAAACAAATTGGTCCTTCCACTGGTTTATCATTGATAATTTGTGTTTGGTGAAGTGCAGCACCTAATCCTTCTCCACAAGCATCAATGTACAGTTTGAAGGGTAGTTTCCAATCTGGCATTAGAAGAAATGGGGCATTTGATAAGGAATTTTTCAATTCTTCATATGCCATGACTCTTTCTTCTGTCATCTCATAGACTGTTTGTTGGTCACATAGCTTATACAAGGATTTAGCAATCTTTTCAAAGTCCTTTATATGCTGTCTATAGTAACCAGCAAATCCTAGAAATGATTGCATTTCTTTTTTGGTTTGAGGCATTGGTCTAAGTAGTACTGCTGCTACTTTATTTTTGTCTATGCCTAGACTAAGTCCAGATACCACATGTCCTGGTGCTTTTAATTCACTATATGCAAAATGACACTTTTTCAAGGAAATTTTCATATTCACTTGGACTATTTTCTGTAGTACCCTTTCTAGTCTTGTAAGGTGATTTTCCCAAGTTTCTGAGCAAACTATAATATCATCAATATAGATAATTAACCATCCTTCTGATAATTCTTCAGGAAATATGGTATTTATCATTCTTTGATAATGGGAAGGTGCATTTTTTATCCCAAATGGCATTCTTAAGTATTCAAAAATTCCAAAATGGACTATTATTCTTAGTAGTTTCTTGGCATTGTCTGTTAAGACATTTTGATGAAAACCCTTAAGAGCATCCATAGCTGTGATGAACTTAGCTTGTGACAATTGGGTCAATGTCTCATGGATTCTGGGTATTGGATATCTGTCTGGAATGGTATAGGTATTCAGGGCTCTGAAGTCTCCTACCATCCTTGATTTTCCATTATGCCAAGTTATAATGACAGATGTAGTAACTTCTACTTGTTCATTATGTCCAACCTTTCTTAATACTCCAAGGTCCATTAATTCTTTAATGTGCACCTCTAAGGCTTCTCTAGCTCTTGGACTGGCTGGATAAGCAGGTCTTCTTAATAAAGGTGGGTAAGGCTTTTCTACATTAAGAATTATATCCACTTCATGTCCAATTATGGCACCTAGTGGCTCTTTGTCAGTTGCAAAGGCATTTTTATACTTAAATAAGAGGTCAATCAATTTTTCTCTCATTTTTTCTGTTAATTCTTGATTGAATTCTGCCTCTTTAAGTTGTTCAGATATAAAAAGTTCTTTTTCTGGAATTTTTTCTTCCTTCTTAATAACTGTGATTTGTTTTTTGTTATTTAAGAAGCCAAACTTTTGTCTTTTGTTATCTCCTATGGTAAAATATCTATCTTTTTGGTTGGAGATATCTATACCATAGATTGATAAGTAGTCATTCCCAAATATGAAATGATTACTAGTACAGTTGTCCATTACTACAAACTCTACTTTAATTCTGACACATTGTGAGGGATGAGGAAAAATTAGTGTTAAATCAATTATTCCAAGGGGCTTCATGCTCTCACTTGCACTACTAAGTTTGACACCTTGTATTGGCATAAGTTTTTCTTGCCATTTTGGGACAATGGTTTTTAAATAACTTTTGCCAACACAAGTGCAATATGCTCCTGTATCCAAGTTAACTTTTCCTTCTTGGTTATCAACCATAACAATACTTATACTTGATTTTCCTGCTGTATATCCCATTCCTCTTGCAGGTTTGGTTCTATACATTTTGGCATCTTGTATGTTTGTCAGGTTTGTGTCAGATGTTCCAACTTGTGGTAAGTTTGAATTAACATCCAGTACTTCATAAATTATATCAATATTATTAATTTGTGCATTAATTATGTTGATTTCATCACTTTCAGAGCTTTCTGACTCTTCTGTCTCTTTTTCAGAGTCAGGTTTTTCTTCTTTGTCATTGTGGCTTTCTGTTTACACAATTTCATGAATCTTTGCTTTTTTAAGACAATTATTGGCTAAGTGTCCAATACCTCCACATTTATGGCATTTTTTTTGCTCATTATTGTTGGATGTATTGGGCTTAAAGGATTCTTTTGATTTATCTTTTTTGATAAATGGTTTATTTGGGCTTTTAATGTCCAATTTTTTCCAAGTCCTGCCAATTTTTGTTCTTGTCACTATATCTTCTAGTGCATTTATATACTCTTCTGTGGAGCATGGTTCTATACACCTGCTTCTTAGGGAATGTTCTAGTTCCCCTCCACATTTTTTGAGTATTTTCATATGCACCATCTTCTGTGACATTTCTGGGTACAGTGCATTGAGCCTTTCAACTTGCTTTAAGAACCAAGTTAAAGGTTTGTCTTTCTCTGGGTCAAAGAAAGGGTTTTCAAATGCATTTTCTATCTTATACCTCCAGGCATCATTTGCCCACTTGGTGATTATTTCTTGTTTCCACCAAGACCAGGTATTTTTACCATTTGTTTGTCTTATGCCATAATACCATCTTTTTGCAGATTTCTCAAACAGTGAATGTAATCTTGAAGTGATTAATTCATCTGGTATGGCATAGTTGTCTTGTAACATGTCAATTGTTTTAATAAATGACATGTGGTCATATTCACCTTCTCCTGTGAATGTTGGCCATTCTTTTAATTGAGGTGCTTCTTTCATGAAGACTTGGTTATTATCTTGGTGACTCAAGTCTGTTATGAAAGGATTTGACAATTCCTCTTTTGTTTTAACAGGGCTTCTTATATGAGAAAATGGTGTTGATAACTTTGGCATATTTAAATTAGCCTCATTAATTTTATCCATTTTTTCAGTGATAAGCCTTATTTCACTTTGAATATCATCTTTTAGATGCATTCTTGCTTCATCACTTTTTTCCACATGGTCCAAAAGTAATTTTTGGTGTGATGAAGTCTTTTCTTCAAATTTTTCTACAGAAATACTTAATTTATTTAATTTTTCTGTAAGATTGTCAATACTCACATCATAATTGGTTGTCAAAGTCTTGTATTTGATATCTTTTATTTATTTATACAATTCTTGTTGTCCTTGTATTAATTTTTGAGTATTGTCAATTAAATTCTTTGGTTTATTATTTTCAACAATAAACTTAATGTTGTCAATTTCTTTCTTGTTTTGCACAACAATTTTTGTTAAAGAAGATAAATTGTTATTTATTTCTTGTAGTGATAATAAACTATCTTTAATTTCTTTTAGAGGTAATATACTGTTTTGAATTTCTGTTAAAGTATTTACAACATCTTTGGACAAGGTTATTTCTTTGGGAAATGAGGTTGTCTCATTCTTTGCTCTTCCTTGTCCTTGAATTCCATCAAGGTTCTGGCCATGTTGAAAACATTGTCCATGGCATCCTTTTGGATTCTTGGGATTCTGTAGCTTGGGGAGTATGGTTTCCTCCAATGCTTTTTCTTGTTCTTCTTCCCTTCTTGGGGAAGTGGGTTGGCTTGGGGCTTGCTGGTAGAAGCTACTGGGGCTTCTTCCTTGGTTGCCTCCCTCTTTTTGGCAGGGTAGTCCTTGATTTTTTTGATTTGAGGTTTGGATGACAGTGGATTCCATCCATTGGAGTATTTCACTATCTCCTCCTCTTTGAGGAACTTCTTCAGGATGTGCCAGGAGTTCATCACTCCTTGGTGTATTTGAGGCAACATTTCACAATCTTTGTCCTTGTACACTGTGCAATACTGCTTGTACTGGCTCATGTAGATGTCTATTTGAGCCTTCTGAATGTGATTTGTACCTGTTTGAGTTACTCATATTTAGTTCCAATTCAGGCTCAGATATCATGGGCATTTCTGGGACTTGCCTTTGGGATAAGGCACTTCCTTGTGTGGATTCTGTTCCACAGGTGATATTGCCCTTTCTTTTCCCTTTTGAGGGATCAGTTCTACCTCTGAGTCCAGCTCCATCTGATTGGATGGAGTAGTGGGAACCTCTTCTGGTAGTCATAATTGAAGAATAAGAAAAAATAAAAGTATTTTAGAATAAAATTCTTTTTATGGCAATTATAAAAGAGGTGCTCACCTTCAGAGTCATGAATGGTGGGTCCTGGAAAGTCTAAGTTCTTAGCTTTCTTTCTTTTGGTGATAACTGGTGTTGGGGAACTTTGACAAGTTTCTTCCACCAACCTCTCAACAGTAGCTTGGTTGTCTTCTGTTGGGTTATCTTCAAACACTAAAAAAGACAAATAAATATAAGTCTTTTTATAAGAAGTGTTATTTTTGGCAAGATATGGCAATTTTCCACGTAGAAATTGCTTTTATATCTTTGAAAAATTGAAATAAATAAAGAAATGAATAAAAATGAATGAAAATAACTTTTTTATTGGGTTTTAATATTTTTTAATATTTTTTTATATTTTTTATTTTTGAAGAATAAAATAAAAAATAAATATGATTCTTGTAAAATTAAATTATAATAAAATTATTTTTAATTTATAAAATATCTCTTTTAATCACTAGAGTCACTCAAAGAAAGTTCTTGCAAGTCTAAGGATGTGAAAAACCACGTGTAAGACAGTACAATTGCTTTCCAAATGCCTCAATAGCTTTTAAAATCAATAAAATATAAAATTATTATATAATTTTATGATTATAAATATAATTTACTATTGGATAAATCCAATTAAAATCTTTTTAAAGGTCTTTTAAGTAAATATCACGGCCAGGCCCCCAAATGTAAGGTTTGACTATGAAACAATAAGTAAAAATTACTAATTTATTACTTATTGTACTCTGAATGTCCTTATGAATTGAATAAATAAGATTAAAAATATAATAATAATAAATAATAATTATTATTATGGCGTAAAATAATTATATTATTAAATAAATATAATAATATAATTTATATTATGAAAATATAATATAATAAATAAATATATTAATATAAAATAATTAATATATTTAAAAAGCTCTTTATTATTGTTACCAACAAATAAAAAAGGTGTAAAAAATTGTTTTTTATTAATAAAAAACAATTAATAACAATAATATTACTAATATTAAAGTTATGAATTAATATAAATACTATTGTCACAGGGGCTCTTATGGAAGCAAGAGGGCCTGGCACTCAGGAATCAAGAACTCACTTGGAGGGCTCCAACAGATGATAAGAAATACTATGGAATATATTTCTTAAGCAGGAAATAGAGAAAGGACAAATATGCCAAAGATAACAAAGAATAAGAAGAATGAAGCCAGAGGCCAAAATAAAAGGAAGCCCAACCCAAGAAGCCAACCAAGTGAATCCTCAATTCACTGTTTCAACCTGCCAGAAAGAACAATGGAATTATTAAAGGATATGACCACCAATATCCACTGAGAGGCGAAGAAAGAAAGAGAGAAGGGGTGCTAATGACTGACTTAAGATTATCAGTATTAACTTTAATAAGGTAAAAGAAAATAAGGATAAAAATAAATCCAATATATTAATTAACTGGGGAAAAAGTCCCCAGGTGATGAAAGGTGGCCGGTATATGTGAAAAGCTGAAAGATTGATCCTGGAAGGTGGATCAATGTCTGTATTGTCCGAATCGGGAAATACAGCTCTGGCCATCTTGAAATTTGAACTGTGTGATGGAAGTTCACACAGTGGAATAAGAAATGGCCCAATTGGGCCAAGGCCATACAGGTTGATTGAATAAGGCCTGTACAGATGAATTGGGTTGTCCAAGGAGTATTGAATACTTGATGTCTTGAAAACTGATTTAAATGATGTAATAACTCTTGAGAATTGACCTTAGAATATTCCTGAATGAATTGTACCAACCCAACTCCTGCAGATACAGGTGGTTGGGATCCTTGAATGATCTTCTGAATTGCCGCCATGGATTGCCAGACTGATGAGCTGAAAAGTCCTCCTTCGAAATGGGCGTTGGAATTATGGACCTTGAATTGGAAAGGTGGAATTGGGTCCTGAAAACGTCACCATTGGATTGCTGAACAAAAATGGTGCATAATGGTATATAATACCATATATGCACCATACCTGCAATCTTGGATACGGAGTGCATGAAGGAAAGGAAGGAACTCCCCTTAAGTTGAGGGGGAGGCTTTGCTGAGCTGATCTGGTGGCCTCTGGTGGTTTCCAGAGGCCATGGTGGTCCATGGCCAAAATTGGGTCCTACGGGATTTATGGCCAAAAGGGTGTCCCAGAGGGATTTGGTCATTTTTGGGTCCAAGGAATTCATGGCCAAAATTGGCTCAGGTGGGCCCAATTGTGGTTTGGGACCCACCTGGCTGGCCCCTTTGGCCCCTTTTGGCCTCATTGGATTAGGCCAAAAGGGGCCTAATTGGCCTACGGACCGCGGCCCACGGCCTGTACGGACCGTAGAAGCCATAGGGGGCCTAAATGGCCCAAAAAGGCCATTTAGGCCAAAACCCCCATAATGAAAAGGGGGTGGCCAGGGCCAATGGAGATGGCTAGGGGGTCCAGAACCCCCTGGAAGATAAAAGGGCCCCCCCAGGCCCAAAATAAAAGATGAAGGCCTGGGGGTTGGTGAGGTTGAAATTGGCCAAGAAGGCCAATGATGGCAGGATATGGCCTGAGGCCATAAATGATGGTTGAGAGGGGTTATGGCGTAAAAACCATAAAACACCCAAGGGGGCCAATTGGCCATAAAGGGCATGACGTGACCAATCGGCTCCAGGTTGGATTGCCGCAGCCATCAAGGAGGAGGGCCAAAACTCGTGGTTGTGACAGTACCCCCCTACCTTGAATGGTGAGCTCCTGAGCACCAAGATAAGGTAGAAGCCTGTTGAGGCTATTAAGACGGATTGGACGGAGGGATTCCAGAGGTATTTGATCTTTGAAAAAAGAAAATTTTGAACTGATAATAGTGTTGGCATATGAATTGAGGTTGACGGAGTCTTCTCTTGACATTTGGTTTTGAACATGTTGAAGAATTGAATGGACGTAGAATTTTGGCATAAATATTAGAATAAAAGAAAATTGAAATGATAAAGAAATAAAATAAAAGAAAATGAAACAAAAACAGAAAAAGAAATAAAAGGAAAAAATTTTGAGGGGGAGTGCAATCTTCATCACGTATTTTGAGAATTGAATTGAGGGTGGCCAGGGTACCTGGAAAAGAGATTTGATGCCAGGTGCTCACAAAGTGGCCAAGGTGATGTTTTGGACAGATTGTAGACCCCTCAGGGAAGTGCACACCGGGAGAGGAACTTACTTTTGGTAGTTGCCAATCCTGCCAGTGCCATGAAAGAAAAAACAAACTTGTTAAGGATTGAATTGAATTGGGAAACTTGGAAAAAAAAGTAGAAGGGTGAATGGTCCATTTGTCCAAGTGAAAATGGCCATAATTTTGGAATTGAATGTTGAAAGGCCAGGCCAAGATCTGTGTCCAAAATTGCAAAGTGCTCACAGAGTGGCCAAGGTGATGCTTACAACAGATAAGGGTAGAATACCCCAAAAGGTGCATACCAGGAGTGGGACTTACTTTTGGTACTTCCTCTCCCCACCAAGCACCATAAATGAATCAAGCTTTTGAAGAATTGGGACCCGGCTTGTCAGGATATAAAGAATGAAAATCTTTGACAAGTTCAGGACAATTCTTGAGGTTTTCGGCTGGTTCCCAAGTGGATCTTTCTGGGTCTTGACTGAAACCTTTCCATTCCACCAGATACCATAATTTTCTTCTCTTGAGCTTTGAGTCCAGTATTTAAGAGACTTCCCATTCCTCTTCTTCTTCAATGATGATTGGAGGAGGAGGCTCTTGATGCCGCTTTGGGATTGTTGATGTCTTGACTGGTTCCAAAAGTGAGATATGGAAGACTGGATGGATGGATTTCCATTGAGATGGAAGCTTGAGGTGGTAAGCATGAGAACTGACTTTCTTCAAGATGGGAAAAGGACCCAACCATCTTTCGGATAGTTTTTTGGTGGGTCTGGTTGATTTGAGGTTCTTGGAGGAAAGCCATACCATGTCACCAGGATTGAAAACAGGTGGACTTGCTCTACCTTTATCTGCATACCTCTTAAACCGGTTTATGGAAGCTTCAAGTTCTCTCTTGACATCTTGCTGTACTGATTGGATTTTTGTTGATAACTTTCCAGCAGGAGTGTCTTGAGTGATGTGAACTGAATCAAAATGTGGATCTCTTCCATAAGCAGTGAAAAACGGTGATTGCTTGGTTGAAGAGTGATCAGAATTATTGTAGGCAAATTCAGCCAGAGGGAGCCAGGTGTTCCAATCATCTTGATGATAACTGACATACATCCGAATATACTGTTCTAGTATCTGATTTACCCTCTCTGTCTGTCCATCAGTTTCTGGATGATAAGCAGTGGACAAGTCTCTTGAAATCTTGAGCTGCTGACAAAGATTGGTCCAGAAGGAAGAAACGAAGAGTGAACCTCTATCACTGACAATGCTTGATGGAAGGCCATGCTTTGAGAAAATATTCTTGATGAATAAATGGGCCAAATCCAGTGAAGTGATTGAAGACATTGTTGGAATAAAAACTGCCATTTTTGAAAATCTGTCCACTATGACTAGGATTGAGTCAAAGGAATTGGACAGTGGCAGTTGAGTGATGAAATCCATTGAGACAAATCCAAGGACCATTTGGAATTGGAAGAGGCTTGAGGAATCAAAACTTCTTATGATGAATATTCTTGTTTCTTGAACACTGTTGACAGGATGAAACATAATCCTTGATGAATTGAGTCATGCCGGACCAGTGGAAATCCCGCTTGACAAGTTTGAGAGTCTTCTCTTGGCCAGGGTGTCCAGCTAGAGGAGAATCGTGACGCTTTTGAAGAATGCTGAGTTGAATTGTGGAGTCATTTGGGACTACCACCCGATCTTTGAAGAGAAGAAGTTGGGAGGAGGAATCAAGAGAGTAATCTTGGACAGATTTACCTTTACCCAAATCTTCAAGGATACTTCTGTACTGAGGATCTTGCCATACTGCCTTCTGAATTGAGTCAATCAGATTTGAAATTGACTCCACCTTGACTGCAAAGAAATTTGAGGGTTGAACTTCATCTTGCTTAATGAGTTGCTGAAAATTCATTGGATTCTTGCTGATGAAATCCTCCCCCCTCTCCGGATAAACGTCGTCCCGACGTGATAAAGCATCCCGAAGAGTAGCCAGGCGGCCAGGGCGGTAAGTGATTGAGAAATGAAATTCAGAAAGGAATTCAGCCCAACGGGCTTGACGGCGAGTAAGGATCTTTGATGACATAAAGTACTGAAGAGAAGAATGATCGGTGAGAACTTCAAAAGGGGAAGACAGAGAAAGAAGAAAAGCCCTCCAGCGCTTGAGAGCCCAGACTATGCCAAGGAGCTCCTTGTCATGAATCTCATAGTTGAGCTCCGCTGGAATAAGCTTGCGGCTGTCGAATGCAATGGGATGTTTTCCTGAGTCAGAGACCTGACTCAGTACAGCACCCAAGGCATAGTCGGATGCATTGGTCTCTACAATGGTGGGTAGAGAAGGATTGGAGCGGTGGTGAAAGCCTCTTTGAGTTGATGAAACTGACTAAGAGCTTCCTCATTGAGGGGGAAACAGGAATCTTTCTTGAGGAAGCTGGTGAGTGAACTGATCTTCTTTGAATAATTCTTGATGAAACGGCGGTAAAAATTGGCAAAGCCGAGAAAGGATTGAAGTGCCTTGAGGTTTCTTGGAGGAGGCCAATTGAGAATCTGCTGGACCTTTGCTTGGTCCATCTTGAGGCCTTCAGCAGAAACAACATAACCAAGGTATTCAACACTAGAAACATGAAAAAGGCATTTGGACGCCTTAGCAAAGAGATTATTGGCTCTAAGTCTGGAAAGAACAGTGGACACATGAGTGACATGCTCTTCCTCAGACTTGGAAAAGACCATAATATTGTCTAAATAAACCACAACATAAACATCAAGCAAATCTTGGAAGATATCATTGACAAGATTTTGAAAAGAGGCAGGAGCATTGGTGAGCCCAAACGGCATAACCAAGTACTCATAACTGCCATATTTAGTTCTAAAACAAGTCAAATTTTCATCACCCTCCTTGATTCTGAGAAGGTTATATGCACCACGCAAATCAATCTTGGAGAAGATAGAAGAACCATTAAAGACATTGAGAAGCTGGTTCATAGGAGGAACAGGATACTTGTTCTTCCTAGTGACAGCATTGAGTTTGCGGTAATCAACACACAAACGGAGGCCACCATCTTTCTTTTTGACAAAAAGAACAGGTGCTCCTGTTGAAGAGGAGCTTGGCCGGATGAAACCTTTCTCTACATTCTTTGAAATGTAGGACCTGAGTGTATCTGACTGTTGGTTTGATAAAGAGTAGATCACCCCAACTGGAGGTAGAGACCCCTCCAGCTCAATATGATAATCACAGGCGCGGTGAGGAGGAAGTTTCTCTGCTTTCACCTTGGAGAATACATCCAAGTATTGGTGATAGACAGGAGGAACAACCTTCATCACGGTTTCTACTTCTTCTGGCTCTTCCTCTTCATCCCACAACTCCTCCAGGGAGTCATGATAAGATGAAGGAGGAAGGTCCATATTCCCAAATAAGAGGTGAAGTGAAGATACAGAATTATCTTCTCCAACATCTTGAATCTCTTTGAAGACTTCAGCTCTAGGAGATAGTAATGACTGTGGGGAATTAAGGGAAGGAATATGGACAGAAGATGGAAATGATGGTGTTCTAGAATCACCAACCAGAGCTGCACAAGATTTGGCAGAAGAAAAGTCATTACGGACAGAATTAGAAAGATCAGAATAGTCCAAATGATCAGGATTAAAGGTGATCAGCCCTTGCCTCCAATCAATAGAAGGATTAAAATGATTGAGAAAGTCAAAGCCCAATATGAGGTCTTCTCCCTTGGGAGTATCAATGACTAAAAAGTCCCATTCAAAGCTTGGGAAGGAAGGAAGCTCAACCATATATCTAGTATGGTGAGTCACAAATACGGAAGGAGACTCAGAGGAGTCAAGAATGATAAGAGGAATCTTCTCTGGAAGTTCTGACGTAGTCAATGAGTACTTGTGAACAAACTGCTTTGCAATAAATGAGTGTGTAGCACCAGAATCAATGAGAATACTGTAAAAAACATCAGAAAGAGAAGAAAAAACAAAAAATTTAAGAGAATTTTTGACACCAGTATTCACAATGCACAATTGTGCTCTGGAAGGAAAACTGTGAAGACCATTGAACACAACATGATCTTCACTCAGGCTTTTCCCTGGATGGGAAATTTGCCTGACGGTTGGGTAAACTTGTTTTGAGGCCTTTTGAAACAGAACTCAAGACTATGCTTCCCACCACAGTAGGTACAAAGACCCTCTTTGATCCTTCTTTCTTTTTCAGAGTTCATGAGCTTGAAGTCTTTATTCAACAAAGAAGAATGGGGCTTGTCCCGCTTTTGAGAATGAAATTTCTTCTTATGCCTTGAGCTTGAAGAAACTTGATGATGAGAAGAGTGAGACTTTGAGGCTTCAGGCTTCTTCTCTTGATGATGATTCTTCTCCTTCTGCCTCTCATGGTACCTGGTATCAAGTTCCAGGCTGACGTCCATTAAGTCTTGAAGAGAATCAATATTTGAAGGATGGGAGGCTAATTGGTCCAGAATTCTGGAGGCCAAGCCCTTCCTGAAATGATGAATAAGAGCCCTTTCACCCCAATCCCCAATTCTTGAAACCAAACTCCTGAAATCGGCAATATATAAAGCAACATGCCCACCTTCTTTCATCCTAAGGCCATCCAATTCTGCTTCTGCTTTTCTAACTTCATTTGGGTCTCCAAATAAAGTGAACAATTGGGATTCAAACAGTGGCCAGGAATTGAGAAGTTAACTTGAGTCTTGATTATTGAGATTGGAAAGATAAGGCTCAATCCATTTTGCAGCCCTGCCAACTAAGAATGAAGTGGCATAAAGAACCTTCTTTCTATCTTGAGAGAAGTTTGCCGGATCATTATGAAAGATGAGTTGACAAGATTGAATAAAGCTTCTGACTTTGAAGGGCTGAGTCCCATCAAAGCATTCTGGTGCCTTCATAGATGGAGTCTTGAAGGCTGGTGGTCTTGATGGCTGAGAGGAAGAAGCTGCTTGAAGATTGGCCATAATTTGAGTCATCTGCTGCATGATGGCCAATAACAATGGTTCAGACTGATGAGATACAGGCTGATCAGACTGGGCTAGAGTTGGTCCTCTGGTGCCTTCAGATGCTCCCACAGGAGCAGGAGCAGCCTCAGTGCCATTAGACTCTTCCTCTTCCACAGAATTCTCCTCCTACTCTTCATCATCTTCACCTTGAACCTTGGGACTGGTTCTTGAAAGTCCTGGGAATCCGCCAGCCACTCCTGATAATGAGATTGATCTCCTTGGCCCTCTTCCTTCCTTCCTGGATGGTGCTGCTCCTTCCAAAGTGGGTCCTCTGTCCAATCTGGCCCTCAGTTGAGAAACTGCTGGGGTACCGTCAAGAGGAGCCCTTGGAGTTGGAGTCAGAACAGCTTGAGTTCTGGCCTGAGATCTGGTCTGTCTTGCAGGAGGTGAATGTTCAACTGGCATGATTCAGGGATAAGAAATCAAATAAATGAAAGGAAATTCAAAATTATCTTGACGTAAAGAATCAACAATCAAATCTTGAGCAAATAAAAGAATCAAGTGAAAATCTTCAAGTACGTCAATAAATCAAAATCAAATGAAGTCTTGAAGTCAAAAATAAAATCAATGTCTTGAAGTAAATCAATGAATCAAATCAATCACAATCAAATCAAATCAGAATCTTGCAGAAAATCAGTCAATCAATCAAATGAATTCTTGATGTGAATAATCAGTAAATCAATAAAATCTTCAGGTCAATCAATTATCTTGATGTCAATTTCAATTATGTCAAATTGGTCAATCAAATCAATTCCAAGTGAATTCTTCCAAAATCAAAATTCTTGAGGAATAAATCAAAATGAATCCTGATATGAAGAACGTGTCTGAATAATCTGATGAATAATTTGAGGATCAACGATAAAAACGCCTGAATTACGGATAAGAGTAAGATTGATGATAATAAAAAATGAGATTAAGGTTGAAAAGATGAACAGAAAATAAAATTTGGGTCAGCTTTCAATTTTCAGAATGAAGAAATTAGTGAGAGAAAATTGAGAGATGACGAAGAATCATTAAATTTTCATAAGCGTTAAAGAGTCATAATTTCGATGAATGAATGAATGAAATTGATGAAGAATGAATGAATAGAATGAAAAGAAATTATGAGTTAATTAATATAGTGTCACAGGGGCTCTTATGGAAGCAAGAGGGCCTGGCACTCACCAATCAAGAACTCACTTGGAGGGCTCCAACAGATGATAAGAAATATTATGGAATATATTTCTTAAGCAGGAAATAGAGAAAGGACAAATATGCCAAAGATAACAAAGAATAAGAAGAATGAAGCCAGAGGCCAAAATAAAAGGAAGCCAAAGCCAAGAAGCCAACCAAGTGAATCCTTAATTCACTGTTTCAACCTGCCAGAAAGAACAATGGAATTAGTAAAGGATATGACCACCAATATCCACTGACAGGCGAAGAAAGAAAGAGAGAAGGGGTGCTAATGACTGACTTAAGATTATCAGTATTAACTTTAATAAGGTAAAAGAAAATAAGGATAAAAATAAATCCAATATATTAATTAACTGGGGAAAAAGTCCCCAGGTGATGAAAGGTGGCCGGTATATGTGAAAAGCTGAAAGATTGATCCTGGAAGGTGGAGCAATGTCTGTATTGTCCAAATCGGGAAATACAGCTCTGGCCATCTTGAAATTTGAACTGTGTGATGGAAGTTCACACAGTGGAATAAGAAATGGCCCAATTGGGCCAAGGCCATACAGGTTGATTGAATAAGGCCTGTACGGATGAATTGGGTTGTCCAAGGAGTATTGAATACTTGATGTCTTGAAAACTGATTTAAATGATGTAATACCTCTTGAGAATTGACCTTAGAATAATCCTGAATGAATTGTACCAACCCAACTCCTGCAGATACAGGTGGTTGGGATCCTTGAATGATCTTCTGAATTGCCGCCATGGATTGCCAGACTGATGAGCTGAAAAGTCCTCCTTTGAAATGGGCGTTGGCATTATGGACCTTGAATTGGAAAGGTGGAATTGGGTCCTGAAAACGTCACCATTGGATTTCTGAACAAAAATGGTGCATAATGGTATATAATACCATATATGCACCACACCTGCAATCTTGGATACGGAGTGCATGAAGGAAAGGAAGGAACTCCCCTTAAGTTGAGGGGGAGGCTTTGCTGAGCTGATCTGGTGGCCTCTGGTGGTTGCCAGAGGCCATGGTGGAAACATTGGTCCATGGTGGTCCATGGCCAAAATTGGGTCCTACGGGATTTATGGCCAAAAGGGTGTCCCAGAGGGATTTGGTCATTTTTGGGTCCAAGGAATTCATGGCCAAAATTGGCTCAGGTGGGCCCAATTGTGGTTTGGGACCCACCTGGCCTTGGGGCCTAGGTGGCTGGCCCCTTTTGGCCTCATTGGATTAGGCCAAAAGGGGCCTAATTGGCCTACGGACCGTACGGACCGTAGAAGCCGTAGGGGGCCTAAATGGCCCAAAAAGGCCATTTAGGCCAAAACCCCCATAATGAAAAGGGGGTGGCCAGGGCCAATGGAGATGGCTAGGGGGTCCAGAACCCCCTGGAAGATAAAAGGGCCCCCCCAGGCCCAAAATAAAAGATGAAGGCCTGGGGGTTGGTGAGGTTGAAATTGGCCAAGAAGGCCAATGATGGCAGGATATGGCCTGAGGCCATAAATGATGGTTGAGAGGGGTTATGGCGTAAAAACCATAAAACACCCAAGGGGGCCAATTGGCCATAAAGGGCATGACGTGACCAATTGGCCCCATCTTGGCTCCAGGTTGGATTGCCGCAGCCATCAAGGAGGAGGGCCAAAACTCGTGGTTGTGACAACTATTTATATTAATTTAAGAATTATTAAGAGAGTAATAATAGAGAAATTATTATAATAAGAGAAAATAACCTACTTTTAACACTTAATATAATAATTTTGAAATATTTTACGCCAAAAAAATATAAATACAACTTTTTCAAATTGTATTTACAATAAAAATAAAGAAAATTACAAATTATTCTGGAATTTTACGTGGAAATGAGTTTTTAGAGAGATTTTTAACAAAAACAATTAAATAAATGATTTAATGACGTCAAAATAGATGATTATAGCAAGGTGATCTTTGGTCATTAATAATATAATACTTTTATATATAAAGAATAAAGAAATTACCTTTGATTTAATTGATTTAATGTTTTTGATGCGTCTGAGGGGAAAATAGAGTAAAAAGAGCTCTATTTATAGTAAATACCTCCCTCCTAGAGTCCAACAGGCTTCTAGTAGACGTGTACTGATCATATCCACTGGAATTGATCAATATTTTAAGGTTTGAGGATGATTACATCATGATCAAACCATATTACATCACTATTACACCATTATTTAGAGTTATCACTATAACTCTAAGTTTGATGACATCAGAGGCTTGGCAGAACCCCAAATTTCGTGGATTTTATTAGTTTTCATCATAAACTAATAGTATTCACCAATTTTATCACTCTTATGACTGTTAAACTTAATTTAAGGTTACAGTAGGTGATCATAACTGCTCAATTTAAGCTCAAACTTTGATCTTCAATAACTTTGAAGTTTTACACGCTACAGCTATTCAGAGAGTGAATTCTAATAGCCTGGCATAACCTTATTGTGCTGCCAAGAGCTTTTCATTACATCATCAAAACTCTAATTTTGATGATTTTTCTTGTAACTCATCTTTTCTGTTGAAATTCAATATTTTAAACTTCAAACCTTGATTTCAGGGGTTTATACCCTGAATTTAATAATAAAAATTACATAATTCTTCACGAATGAGCTAGTAGAATCCAACTGTATACTTATTTTTAAGTTTGGACTACTTTCACAACAAAGTGGTCAACAGCTCTGTTGATTTTTATCAATATTTCATCATAGGTTTTAACCTTGTTTATAATTTGTAAAATAAAGTTCATATCTGTGTTTGTACAGTAATTGCGTGGTAACTTCATTTTTGGTTCATCATTCTATCATGTATAGTTTAGGAGATATTAGCTATGATCCTTGAATATATGCGTTGACCAAAAAAGTGCATATATTCAGGTTAATTCCTTAAGTATTGACTTTGGAAATTAGCTTATTAATTGTTTTATGTGTGGATTTTCGTGGGGAATCTACTGGCCCAAGTTATTTTACATGTTGTTTCATTAGTTCCTGAGATAAATAAGGTTTTCTGGTTTTTATAAGGTATTATACCTTATAATTCATTAAATATTGACTTTACAGATATGCCATAAAAATGTTATATGTGTATTTTTCCATGAGGAATCCAATGGTATAATTTATTTTACATGTTGATTCATTGGCTTTCAAGTGAAAACAATTTTTGTACCAATTTATGGTATTTTTTGTATATTTAAGTAATTATTTTTAATGTATAATTATTCTAAGTAGTTTTAATATAATTATATTAAAGGTATAATTATTCTTAGTCTTTTTTGTGACCTTATTGGGTATGTGGTCATATCTCAAAGGCTCACATATAAAATCTTATTTACAAAGATATTTCTTAAGTATTTTCTTCTTTATAAATCTTAAATTAAAGGATTAAAATCATAGAAATTAGATTATTGTTGTAATCACCTATAATATATTTTATTTTATAAAATTATTGTCTTTAAAATATCTTTTAAAATTCACAAATTACTCTCAAAAACTCTTGAATCATTATTTTTATTATAAAAAGTTGATTTATCTTTAAAATTATTGATTTTTGCTGTGTTATTAGCTTATAATGATTATTTAATATAATGAATGTTGTATTTGACTTGTTGTATTGAATTTATATTATGAGTAAGTTTTCTCTAAAATTCCTTATTTCTTATCTATTATTAGTTTTTTTAAATAGAATTATTTCTGCACAGTGTGTGTTTGAATTCTTTTATAAATAATATATAATAATATATATATAAATATTATTTATAAGTGGTTAAATATCTATATTTTCCACGTTTAATTTTCTCATTGAGAGTTTTACACTTCTTATTGTTATAATTGTCAGTTACTATAAAAATAATAGCATAATTACAATTTATTACAATTATTATATTTTTTTATTATTAATTCCATATAATAATAATTGAATTTATTTTTTATATACAGTTATTTTCAATAATAATATTTAAATTTGTGGTTATAATATCTTATTATATTATATTTTTCTACTAAGGACAGTCATAGTACTCTTGATATTACTACTATTATCAAGGGTTTCATAGACAAAACTTACATTAATCCTCCTATCCTTTTCAGAACCAATAAATTTGTTGTCCTTAGTGAGGAGAGCAGCATGAGGCCTGTCTTTGGAGACTTGAAAATTCTTCCCCTTGTTGTTCTTCCTGTGATAAAGCTTTTTTGATGATGAACTTTGGGGAGGCTTGGAGAAGTTGGATCCACTGATTGGAGGCTTCTTCTCTTGATGAATACCCTTTTCCTTCTTCCTCTCATGGTACCTGGTATCTAATTCCAGAGTGATGTACATGAGTTATTGAAGGCTATCAAAGTTTCCAGAGTGAGAAGCCAATTGGTCCAGCACTCTTGATTCCAAGCCTCTTTTATACACATGAATATAAGCCCTTTCCCCCAGTCTCCAATTCTTGACATTAAGCTTCTGAAATCTGCTATGTACAAGGAGACTTGACCACATTCTTTCATCCTGAGATTGTCTAACTCTTGTTCAGCCTCCCTGAATTCATTGGGATCACCAAACAGAGTGAATAACTGGATTTCAAATAACTGCCAGTTATTGAGGAGATAAGAAGGGTATTCATTAGAGATATTTGAGAGGTAATGTTCAATCCATTTTCCAGCTCTACCAGTGAGCAAAAAGGTTTAGTACAAACCCTTCTTCCTGTCACAGAAGAAGTTTGCTGGGGCATTATGGAAAATTAATTGAAAGTATTGAATAAATCCTCTCAATTTATAAGCTTTAGTACCTTCAAAGGAATCAGGTTCCTCAATTGATTGAGTCTTGAATGCTGGTGCTCTTCAAGTGGCCCTTGGGGCAACTGCTTGGGTGAGTTGTCCCATGAATTGAGTCATCTGCTCCATCATTTTGAGAAAATTTGGTTCAGCTTGAAAGATAAGATGTTGATTAGAAGGGGCTAGATTTGGAGATTAAGAAGCCTCAGAGGCACCTGAAAAGGCAGCAGCTACTTCATTTTCTTCAGACTCCTCCCCCTCTTCAAATTCAGCGTCCTCTGAGCTTCTTCTAGGCCCTTGAGAAATGCTTGAATACCACCCAACAAGCCAGAGAATAATCTTGATCTTCTTGACTTCACACCTCCTCTTCTGGAGGGTGCTGCTCCTTTCATTGGTGATACTATGTCCAAATTTTTACTCAGTTGATAAACTGATGGTGTGCAGTCAAGAGGATCCCTTTCTGTAGGAGTGAGAACAGCTTGATGTCTTTGAGATCTTGTATTATTGACTGGAGGGCTATGCCGAACTGGAATTATTGAAGAAAGAAAATTAAATTTGATGATTCTTGAGAATAAAAAAAGACTTGACCAAATCAATCAAATGAGAATCTTGATTAACTTGAGAAATCAATCAAAAGTCCTGCATTGAATCAATATCAATAAATCTTTCAGAATGAAGATGACAAAGTCAAATTCTTATGAATAACCAATTTCAATCAATAGTTCAAATCAAGTCAATAAATAAATCTAATAAAATCAATCAAGTCAATTAAAAATCAAATCAATTATTTCTTGAGGAATTCAATCAATATATTCAAAGAAAATTTAATTTCTTGAGGAATCAACTTCAAATCAACCAATTATATCAATTCTTGAGGATATATCAGCTATCTTGAGGAATCAAATCAGATCAATCAATTAAATCAAATCAGAATCTTGAAGTAAAGTCAATTTCTTGAATAATCAAATCAATCAATCAATAACTCTTGAGAAATTCAAAATCAACAAATGATAATCCCAATTCAATGAAAGCTCCTGAAATGATGAATTAATTAACCCCAAATTTCAATCAATTACACCTGATAAAAGAACCTGAATCCAGACAGGACATGAAAATAAAATTTGATTGAGAATTAAGAAGAAAGTGAAATAGTAAGCAAAATTTAAGAAATGAGAAAGAGAATCAACTTTCATATGAATAAAATGAATGAGATGAAAATTGATGAGAGATAATGAAATCATAAAAAACAAAAGATCATAAAAAGTGGTAACTGAGAATGAGATAAATGAATAAGAGTGAATGAAAGAAAAGAAGAAATTATGAGTTAATTAAAATAATGTCACAGGGGCTCTTCTAAATGAAGAGGGCCTGGCACTGAGTGAGAAGACTTACTTATGGAGGGATCCAGGAAGGAACTCAAAGGATAAGAGCAATAAGATAAAGTGTAAAGTTCCTACTGATAAATAATTAGAATTAAAAGACATGAAATAAAACCATAAGGAATAACAAATATCTAACCAAAAATAATGCTGAATCACTTTTGCAACCTCTTCATAAAAAAGAAAAGGATTAATAAGGATATGACTACCAGAACTCTGCTGAACAGCCAAGGGAATGCTAAGACTAACTGAATAATGAATAAAAGAATACTTCTGAGTAAGAAATAAATAATATTAATAAATAAATCAAATACTTTAATTAAATGGGGGAAAGCCCCCAGGTGGGTGAAGGGGTGTGAGCCTGTGAGATATGTATGACATACCCATAAGGCAACAAATCACTTTATAAAAAGTTTATTTAGTCTTGAACAGACATATAAATTTATTTTAAAACAAAAAATAACAGAAAATAAGCATAAATTTATTTTGGATAAACAAAGTTATAATTATTATGTCATCTTTGGACTCTAAACCAAAAATAACCTAGGGTAGACTCATGGGTGTTATACCCAAAAATGGCTATTTCTTATGTTATTAGAAGATTTAAGAATCTCACAGTACTATTGTAACTTTTTTAACATTTTTTAAAATTTTCAAATTTAAGTTTAAATAAGCCTAAATTGAAATTTACATAAGGTTTATGCAAGCTTACCAAAATTTTAGTTAAAATTAAGGTGTTGTGTATATTTACTTAATTGGCTAAAGATTTGCCTTACAGAATGTAAATCCTGCGTGAGCTTAATTTAAAAGGGTTTAAGGCCATATTATGGCTTTAAATGAATAATAGGGCAAGATCCAGGCAAAAAGGTGGGACAAAGAAAAAACACCAAATAGAGCTGGGCTACCCAACCTTAGTGATGTGAAAGGACTCAATTCAGGTTTTACACCTGTATTGGAGGATTTTGAACCTTATTTGAGCTTTGAGATTAGAGTTTGATCCAACCTTAAGGTTCAAACTGGTTTTATTCCAATTTGGACAAGAATTCAAAGCTGCCAAAGGGTAAATCCCAATATTCAAGCTTGGAATTAAGGTTTTAAGAACTGTCAAATTTCATTAAATTTAAAAAGCTTAAATAAGCTTAAAACGTTAAATTAATAAGCTCCAAAACTTATCAAAAGTTAAGGTTTGGTGTGTATTACTGTTTTATGGGGAAAAATAGCAATAACTTCAAAAATTCATTAAAAATCCAATTCTTGATGGATTTTCTTAAATGTTTCACATAGCTTAAAAATTCCTATTATTGGTGTATTTATTAAGCTTCAACTATCTCACTTAAACAGGTTTAGTTGCTAATCAGCCTTGAAATTAGCCTTTTTAGTTATCTTCAAAAGAAATTAAGTTTTTTTTAAAAATTAATTCAAAATCCAGTTTGAGAGATTTTAACTCGGAACTTTATTATTAAGTTTTTCATGTGATGAAATTTAATATAAATAAACTTCTTTTATATTTAAACTTCAAATAATGAATCCAAAAAGAGGATTAAAGTTACTTGGAGTTAAGAATAAACTGGTAACTTTAAATGGGAATTGAAAATAAGTTACCTTAAGTTAAGAACCTTATTTTTAAGTATGGTTTTTTATTTTTGACCTAAGAACACCCTCTATACCCATCATTACTCATGAGAGGTGCTCTGAAGGCATTAAAGAAGCCTTTCCATCACTGTTTTTGTGAATAGTCATCATTCAATCAAAGTATATTAGACGTTTAAAACAGTAAAATTTTATTATATATAAAATCTTATTATTAAATTATTTCTTAATTTTTTTTATAAATGTTGAATTAAAGAATTGAAATAATAGAAATTAGATTATTGTTGTATCACCAATAATATATATCATTTTGTGAACTTTTGTCTTAAAATATCTATCAAAATCCACAATTTCCTCTTAAAAACTCTTTAATAATATTTTTTTTATCATAAAAAGTTGTTTTATCTTTTGAAATATTTATTTTAGGTGTGCTTTTAACTTATAATCATTATTTAATATAATTAGTGTTGTTGTTTGACTGGTTGTATTAAATAAATATTATAAGTCAGTTTTCTCTAAAGATTCTATATTTTTTATCTATGAATAGTTTTTTTATATAATTTTTCTATTAAAATTATCTCTGCACAGTGTGTGTGATAATTTCCTTTATAAATAATATTCATATTATTTAAAAGTGGATAAATATTAATATTTTGCGCATATAATTGTCTCATTAAGAGCTTTTATATTTCTTATGATTATAAATTTCAGTGACTTGTCATAATAATAGAACAATTATAATTTTTTATGATCATTAAGATTTTTTCTTATTAGAGTATTTAATAATAATTAATAATATTTTCTATATATAGAATCATTTTTAATAATTATATAAATTTGTGGTTATAATATTTTATTATATTATATTTTCTACTGAGGACAATCATAGTACTCTTGATATCTGCTATTATTATCAAATGTTTCATAGACAAACCTTAAATTTGGGGGCCTGGCCATGATTTTAACCCAGTTTTGGGACTTAAATCATATTCTAGACCTTATTTTACTGTTTTTTAATGTAACATTGCCATAATTACTTTCATAGTGGCTTGTTTGGGACTTATCCTTCATAAATAATCTTTATAATATTAATAAAGATATTTGTCTTAAGAATATTGTTTTGAGAAAATATAATATTGAGTGATTTGGAATAAATTCCTATTGTATAACTCGTTGCTTTTTCACATAACAGACTTGAAATTTATTCTTTGAGTTATTCTAGTATAAAGTGAAGAATAGTATAATTTTGATTAATACTTTATTAATTGCATAATTATTATTTCTTTAAAGAAAATAACAATCAAATAAAAAATTTAAAAAGCTAAAAAATTTTACTTAAAAATATTTTTCTTTATTCTTTAGACATTTTTCTTTATTTTTGTTGTAATTTGCCATAAAATTACATTGAAACAACCTTCTTCAATAGGCTGAGCTATTAAGTTATTCTTTATCATTCTTTATCAATAAAGTAGCTTATAATAATTGTTTTCTCTAGTTTCTTCTACCAGAGAAAGCTCATGTGACTCTAGTATCTCAGAGTCAAGCATTGAAATTCAAACCAGCCCAAAGCCAAGGGGCTTAATTACCAAAAAACATATTGGAGGTTCATCAGGTGAATTCAATACATTTCTTAGTTTTAATTTCTTTGAATTGACATGAAATGACTGCTACTAGAAGTGGAAGTAGTTACCCCATCCAATAAAATGGATCTGGATCAGGAAATTCAATTCATAAATCTAAAAGAAAATAATGTTAGCCCAGAGGAGAGGCAAAATGGAGGATTCCAGAACTTCCACCAGTCCACAAAGGTTAGCCAGCACCTTTGACACTCTTACTGAGAGTCCAGAAGCTGACATAACTTCTATTACTGTTGTATGACCTGAGCCATTTCCAACAGGCAACAATAGAGATATACTAATCTCAGTACAACGACTGGTTTATGGCAGCAAACCAACAGTAGTGGGAACTTCTTCCAGGTCTTTTGATAGGAAAAATGAACTCCAATCTTCAACTGAAGAAGTTCATGGGCCCAGAAAAGACAGAGGACCTTCTGAAGGGCTGAACACCCATGTCTTGCAAAGAACAAGTCCAACAGATAAAAGCTTGGTTGAAAAACCAAAGCATTTTGTCAGACGAGCAGAAGCAGAAGTTGGCTCATGGGAAAGACAACAGCCCAGCAGAAGCTCCCCAAGGCTCCACAGGCAAGAATTGGCCCCAAAAAAGGCAAGAAAACCCCAAAGGGAAACAAGAAGGGCAAGAAAAAGGAAAAGGGAAAGGCAAAACACAAGTGGAACAAACCTTACCCACAGAACTACAGAATTCCAAAGAAAGAGAAGACAGCCATGGACAATTTGTTCAATATGGAAAGAACTCTGATGGAATTCAAAATCAAGGAGGAGTAAAAAATGAACCAATCCATTCCAAAGAAATAGACCTTGTCAAGCTTGTACATCATTTTGAAACTTGTAATAAAGAAATATTTAGCAAAGTTTAACAGATTTGAGAATACTCAACAGAAGCTGGAAAGATCAATTTTACAAGTAAAAGAATCACAAAAGACAATTATTGGTCTGGAAAGGATGAATAAAGGCAATATTTTGTCTTTGATGCATATTTGTGAGAGGATCAAGTCCAAAGTAGCTTCACTCAATAAACAAGATAATAATCATATTTCTTTTATTACTAAAAACTGAAAAGATTTAAGAATACAAGTTCAAAACTTGGAAAATTCAACTGGTCATATTGGATTAAGCCTTGCCCAATGAGTACACTTCATATACTCATCGGGCATCATTTTTTGAGCACAAGAGCTCAGTGGCCCTTATTTTGGGATATATCCCAAGGGAAAGGTGATTGAATCAGAAGAAAGGAAAACCATATTTTGGAGTGGAATACTTACTCAAAACTTGAAAGAAGGGGGAAATCAATTCAATTTGATAAAGAAGAATTGAAGAAGGATTTTCAGGATAATGATCAAGAGAAAAAGAAAATTAAAAAGAATTTTTTTTGAAAAAATGTGGGGATATTGAGATGCCACTCAACAGTGGCAGGGTATTATGGTGTTCAGGAGCCCACCAGCTTCAAGAGGGGGATACTGTAACAACCACTCACCAGGGGTAAGGGTATTAATCAATACACCCACTCAAACACCTCAAATCAGCAAATCCAGTATCTGCATCAGCATTCAGTTTCAGCAATCTTCATTCTGAAACATGCATACAGTTTGGTACATCAATACAGCCTGTCAATGCCTGTACAGGTTGGATTCACCCAATACAGTTTCAATACACCATTATGGTACTTTATGATCACTCAAATACACCACACCCCTTGTACAGCTTCTGTACAGCTGTACAGGGCCTGTATTGGCCAGACTCAATTCAATAATTCAATCCTCTGATGAAAATATTTCCTCTGGATCAGGGCTGGTGTTTCTCACATATACCAGCCCCTCTTTCTCCACCCTGGGGACTTTTCCCCAGTTAATTAATTTAGTTTATTTATTATTTTATAATGATTCTTATCCTTATTTTGGGTATTATAATTATTTGATTTTAAGTTAGTCTTTGCATTTCTCTCTTTGCCTGTACAGTATGAGTTGGGTGGCCATATCCTTATTAACCCTTCTCTTTCCATTCTGACAGGTTGAAACAGTGGACTTGGACTTGTTTGTGGTTGGCTCTTCTATTTCTTATTATTCTTTCTTTGTTTCTGCTTTTCTCATATCTTTTATTATAGTAATTCATTCCTTACACTATTAAGGGTATTCCATCTTTCCATATCTTTGAGCCCTCCATAAGCAAGTCCCAGTTTACTGAGTGCCAGGCCCTTTTCACTTCAAAGAGCCCCTGTGACATTTGATTAATTAACTCATATTTGCCTCTTTCTTTTCATTCATTTATATTCATTTCTCTCATTCATCAATTATGATCTCTTTTATGATTTAATGATCTTTAATGATTATGATTTTATCTCTCTCATCAATTTCATCTCATTCATTTCATTCATATGAAATTGATTTGCTTCTTTCTTAATCATTGCTGACCATTTCATCACTTCATTTTATATTTTATCAGATCAAATTTTCTCCATGTTCTTATTGAGGTTCTTTTTAGGAATTATTGATTGGTTTAATTGATTGGCTTTTTCATTGGGATTCATTGGATTTATTGATTCAGCAATTCAGGATTTTTTCATTTGGATTGATTGATTGACTTTGAATTCTCAAGATATTTTAGTGATCCTCAAGAATTGATTTGATTATTGATTGATTTTACCCATCAAGATATTTGAATTTATTTGTGAAGATTTTGAATTGATTGATTGATTCCTCAAGACCTTGATTTCATATTGAAGACACTGATTTATTGATTGATTGATTATTGATTGAATATTGATTGATTTTTGATTACTCAAGATTATTGATATTTGATTTGAATTTGATTTATTGTTGATTTTGATTGAATTGATTGATTGTTGATTGAAGTTGATTTCACCTCAAGAACTGAATTGATTCCTCAAGACTCATCAAGATTTTATTGTCATTGATTTGGCCAAGTTTTGATTTCTGTTCTCAATACCATCAAGTTTCTTTTATTCAACTTCTGTTCATAATGCCAGTTCAGCATAGTCCCCCAGCAAAGAACACTAGATACCAAAAAATTCCATCTGTTCTTCCTCCTACAACAAGGGCTCCTCTTGACCGCACACCATCATTTCATCAACTGAGTACAAATTTGGATAGAGGACCACCAATGGAAGGGGCAGCACCCTCAAGAAGAGGTGGTATGAAATCTAGAAGATCAAGATCCTTTTCTGGACTTTTGGGTGGCTATCCTGGCATGTCTGAAGGTGCAAGAGCAAGATTAGGGGAAGTTGAAGATGAAGAGGGGGAAGAGTCTGTGGAAGAGGAAGATTCTGGGGAACCTGAAGTGGCAGATGCCTTGGCAAATGCTCCAGAGGTGCCTCAGGGTTCTGATCTAGCCCTTTCTAGTCAACCTCTTGTCTCTCAAACTGACCCAAGTCTCATCAAGATGATGGAGCAGATGACTCAATTCATGGGGCAACTCACTCAAGCAGTTGCTCCCAGGGACAATTAAAAAGCCCCTGCTTTCAAGACTCCATCCATGAAAGCACCTGATTATTTTGATGGTACCCAAGCTCATAAATTGAGAGGATTTATCCAATCCTGTCAATTAATCTTCCATAATGATCCAGAAAATTTCTTCTCTGACAGGAAGAAAGTTCTTTAATCAACTTCTTTTTTCACTGGTAGAGCTGGAAAGTGGATTTAACCCTATCTCTCAAATATTTCCAATGAAGACCCTTCCTACCTCCTCAATAATTGGCCATTATTTGAATCTCAATTATTCACTCTATTTGGTGACCCCAATGAAGTGAGGAAAGCTGAACAAGAAGTGGACAATTTGAGGATGAAGGAGAGTGGTCATGTTTGCTTGTACATTGCAGATTTCAGAAGCTTAATGTCAAGAATTGGAGATTGGGGGGAAAGAGCTTATATCCGTGTTTACAGAGGAGGATTAGCATCAAGATTATTGGATCAGTTGGCTTCTCACCCTGGAAATTTTGATACTCTTCAAAAACTTATGGATGTCACTTTAGAGTTAGACACAAGATATCATGAAAGGCAAAAAGAAAAGGGTGGAAATCAAGAAACAAAGCCTCCAGTTAATGCGTCCAATCAATCTAGGCCTCCTCAAAACTCATCTTCAAAGAGGCCTCACCAGAAGAAAAATAATAAGGGAAAGCAGTTTCAATCTTCAAAGGACAAGCCTCATTCTGCTCTGCTCAATAAGGACAATGAATTCATTGGTTATGAAAGGGAGAGGAGGATTAAAGAGGGGTTGTGTACTTATTGTGGTGGAAAGCACCCAATTGAAAAATGCTTCAAGAGACCTCAGAACAAGGCTGGGTCATCATCAAGAGGCTTCCCTAGCAAGCAGGAAAAAGCCTGAGTGGGAATCATGATGTGTTCAATGGTTCTCACTTATTTCCTTCAAGAGCACAATTGTGCACTCTGAATACTAGTGTCAAGAAATCTTTAAAATTTCTTATTTTTTCTTCTATCTCTGATATGTTTTATAGTATTCTCATTGATTCTGGTCCTACAAACTCTTTTATTGCGAAGAATTTTGTTCTCAAGTACTCATTGACTCTGTCAGAGCTCCCTGAAAAGATTCCCCCTTTCATTCTGGATTCTAATGAATACCCTGACTTGTTCATCACTCATTATACCAAATGGGTAGTTGATTATCATAGATTCACCCAAGGGAGAAGACCTGATATTGGGCTATGATTTCCTTTACCATTTGAATCCCATTATTGATTGGAAAAATGGATTGATCACCTATGATTCTAGTCATAAGGATTCTAGTGATGTTATTCCTTTTACTAGTAATGACTTAGCCACTGCTGTCAACAGTGTTGCTCTGGCTGGTGAACTTAAGACACCTTCTCTTCCTTCTTCTGTCCATACCCCTTCCATCATTCCCTCTCAATCATTACTTCCATTAAGAGATGAAGTCTTCAAAGAGATTAAGGATGTTGGAGAAGATGTGCCATATCTTCACTTCATCTCTTCCAACGGGATATGGACCTTCCTCCCTTATCTTTTCATGCATCCCTGTAGGAGAAGTGGGATGAGGAGGAAGAGCCAGAAGAAATTGAAACTGTGCTGAAGGTTGTTCCTCCAGCTCATCACCATCATATGGATGTATTCTCCAAGGTGAAAGCAGAGAAACTTCCTCCACACCACGCCTGTGATGACCATATTGAATTGGAGGGTCTTATACCTCCAATTGGTGTTATCTACTCCTTATCAAATCAAGAGTCAGAAAACTACGGGCCTACATTTCAGAGAATGTAGAGAAAGGTTTCATTAGAACAAGCTCCTCTTCAACAGGAGCACCTGTCCTTTTTGTCAAGAAAAAGGATGGAGGGCTTTGTTTGTGTGTTGACTACTGCAAACTCAATGCTGTAACTAGGAAGAACAGATACCCTGTTTCTCCTATGAACCAGCTCCTTACCGTATTCGACGGTTCCACTATCTTCTCCAAGATAGATTTGCATGGTGCATATAACCTCCTGAGAATCAAACAGGGGGATGTGCACTTAACTGCCTTCAGAACCAAGTATGGTAGTTATGAGTATTTGGTCATGCCATTTGGTCTGACCAATGCTCCTGCTTCTTTCCAGAATCTTGTGAATGATATATTTTCAGATTTCTTGGATGTGTTTGTTGTGGCTTATCTAGATGATATTATGGTATTCTCAAGTTCTGAGGAAGAACATGTCAAACATGTGACCTCTGTCCTCCAAAGACTCAGAGAAAATAATTTATTTGCCAAAGCCTCCAAGTGTGTATTCCATGCCTCAAGTGTGGAATACTTGGGCTATGTTGTTTCAAGTGATGGCCTCAAGATGGATTCTTCAAAAGTTCAGCAGATCCTTGACTGGCCTCAGCCCAGAAACATCAAAGCACTTCAATCTTTTCTTGGCTTCACCAATTTTTATTGTTGTTTCATTAAAAATTATTCTAAAAAAATCACTTCTCTCACTTGCCTCCTTGAAAAAGGTTCTCCTTTCATCTTCAATGACGCAGCTCTTAGTCAGTTTCAAGCACTCAAAGAAGATTTCACCTCTGCTCCTATCTTATCCCATTTCAATCCATCTCTACCTACTATTGTACAGACTGATGCTTCTGATTATGCATTGGGCGCCGTACTGAGTCAGGTGAATGAATCAGGAAAGCACCCCATTGCATTTGATAGTTGCAAGCTTCTCCCAGCTGAGCTGAACTATGAAATTCATGACAAGGAACTCCTTGGCATAGTTTGGGCTCTTAAGCGCTGGAGAGCATTCATTCTTTCTCTTTCCAATTCCTTTGAGGTCTTGACAGACCATTCTTCCTTGCAGTATTTCATGTCTTCCAAAGTTCTCACTCGTTGTCAGGCCCGTTGGGCTGAATTCCTCTCAGAATTTCATTTCACTATCACTTACTGCCCAGGAAGGCTGGCCACTTTACCAGATGACTTGTCACGTTGGGACAATGTGTACCCAGAGAGGGGGGTGGACTTCATCAGAAAGAATCCTCAAAATTTTCATCAAGTACTTAAGCAAGATGGAATTCAAGAGTCAAGATTCTTCTCAATCAAAGTTGAGGTTTTCTCAGATTTAGTAGACAAGATTCAAAAAGAAGTATGGCAAGACAAAGACTATAAAGAAATACTCAAGAAACTAGCAAGAGTTGAATCAGCTCCAGATTACTCTCTTGAACCTCAAGCCAAGTTATTATTATTCAAAGATAGAGTGGTAATCCCAAGCAATGAAGAACTTCAACTCAATATTCTTCAAAAGCATCATGACTCACCATTGGCTGGTCATCCTGACCAGGAGAAGACCCTCAAGCTCATCAAGAGGGATTTTTATTGGGCTGGCATGAATCAATTAATCAACGACTATGTATCCTCATGTCAGCAATGTTCAAGAAACAAGAACATTCATCACAAGAAGTTTGGACTACTAAAGCGTCTTCAAATTCCATTTGGTCCTTGGAATTACTTATCAATGGACTTCATCACTCAATTGCCCTTGTCAAACAACTTTGACTCAATTCTAGTAGCTGTGGACAGGTTTTTAAAAATGGAAATCTTCATTCCAACTTATGAAACAATCACTGCTCTGGACTTAGCTCAAATCTTCATTAGTCATGTATTTTCCAAGCATGGCCTTCCAGTAAGTATTGTTAGTGATAGAAGATCCTTATTTGTTTCATCATTCTGGACTCAATTATGTCAGCAGCTCAAGATATCAAGAGATATTTCAACTGCTTTTCATTCTGAAACAGATGGACAGACAGAGAGGGTAAATCAGATTTGAGAACAGTATCTTTCGATTTATGTCAGTTACCACCAAGATGACTGGAACACCTGGCTCCCTCTGGCTGAATTTGCCTATAATAATGCAGAAAATTCATCAACAAAGCAATCACCTTTTTTCGCCATTTATGGAAGAAATCCCAGCTTTGACTCAATCCATATTTCTCAAGATTCACCTGCTGGAAAGTTATCAACAAAGCTCCAATCAGCACAGCAAGTTGTCAAAGAAGAATTAGAGTCAGCAATAAGGAGATTCAAGAAGTATGCAGATAGAAATATGACAATTCCACCTGAGTTCCAACCTGGGGACAAATTATGGCTAGCTTCCAAGAACATCAAGACAACAAGACCCACCAAGAAGTTATCAGAAAGATTTTTGGGACCTTTTGAAGTTCTGAAGAAGATTGGCAGCCATGCATATCACCTCAAGTTGCCTCAGAAATGGAAGACAGTTCACCCTGTATTCCATGTGTCCTTCTTAGAACCAGTCAAGCATTCAACTATCCCAAATCGTCATCAATTGCCACCACCACCAGTCTTAGTGGAGGAGCAAGAGGAATGGGAAGTGGCTCAGTTTCTGGACTCAAAACTCAAAAGAGGTAAATTATGGTATCTTGTAGAGTGGAAAGGATTCAGTGAAGACCCAGAAAGAACCACTTGGGAACCAGCTTCCAACCTTACCAACTAACCAGACCTTTTCAAGTATTTCCATTAATTATATCCAGACAAGCCTGGTCCAATTACCTCAAGAGTTTGATTTATGGTGCTGGGTGGGGAGAAGAAGTTATGAAAGTAAGTTCCTCTCCTGGCATGCACCTTTAAGGGGGTATTTGTGAGCCTTTGAGATATGACCACATACCCAATAAGGTCACAAAAAGATTAAGAATAATTATACCTTTAATATAATTATACTAAAATTACTTAGAATAATTATACATTAAAATTAATTACTTAAATATACAAAAAATACCATAAATTGGCACAAAAATTGGTTTAACTTAAAAACCAATGAGTAAACATGTAAAATAAATTATACCATTGGATTCCTCATGGAAAAATACACATATACCATTTTTATGGCATATCTGTAAAATCAATATTTAATGAATTATAAGGTATAATACCTTATAAAAACCATAAAATCCTATTTATCTCAGAAATCAATGAGACAACATGTGAAATAAATTGTATCAGTGGATTCCCCACGAAAACCCACACATAAAACAATTAATAAGATAATTCTCAAAATCAATACTTAAGGAATTATCCTGAATATATGCACTTTTTTGGTCAACGCATATATTCAAGGATCATAGCTAATATCTTCTAAACTATACATGATAGAATGATGAACCAAAAAAAAGTCACCACGTAATTACTGTAAGAGCACAGATATGAACTTTATTTTACAAATTATAAACAAGGTTAAAACCTATGATGAAATATTCATAAAAATCAACAGAGCTGTTGACCACTTTGTTGTGAAAGTGGTCCAAACTTAAAAAAAGGTATACAGTTGGATTCTACTAGTTCATTCGTGAAGAATGATGTAATTTTTATTATTAAATTCAGGGTATAACCCTCTGAAATCAATGTTTGAAGTTTAAAATAGTGAATTTCGACAGAAAAGATGAGTTACAAGAAAAATCATCAAAATTAGAGTTTTGATGATGTAATGATAAGCTCTTGGCAGCATAATAAGGGTATTCCAGGCTATCAGAATTCACTCTCTGAATTTCTGTAGCGTGTAAATCTTAAAAGTTATTGAAGATCAAAGTTTGAGCTTAAATTGAGCAGACATGATCACCTACTGTAACCTTAAATTAAGTTTAACAGTCATAAGAGTGATAAAATTGGTGAATACTATTAGTTTATGATTAAAACTAATAAAATCCACGAAATTTGGGGTTCTGCCAAGCCTCTGATGTCATCAAACTTAGAGTTATAGTGATAACTCCAAATAATGGTGCAATAATGATGTAAGATGGTTTGATCATGATGTAATCACCCTCAAACCTTAAAATATTGATCAATTCCAGTGGATATGATCAGTACACGTCTACTAGAAGCCTGTTGGACTCTAAGAGGGAGGTATTTACTATAAATAGAGCTCTTTTTACTCTATTTTCCCCTCAGACACATCAAAAACATTAAAACAATTAAATAAAAGGTAATTTTCTTTATTCTTTATATATAAAACTCTTATATTATTAAAGACCAAAGACCATCTTATTATTAATCACCACTTTTACGTGATTAAATCAATTTTTTAATTGTTTTTGTTATAAATCTCTCTATAAACTCATTTCCACGTAAAATCAAGAATTTTAGTAAATTTTCTTTATTTTTTATTGTAAATACAATTTGAAAAAGTTGTATTATATTCTTTTGGCGTAAAATATCTCAAAATTATTATCTTAAGTGTTAAAAGTAGGTTATTTCATCTTATTATAATAATTTCTCTTTTATTATTACTCTTAATAATTCTTATTTAATATAAATAGTATTTATATTAATATATAACTTTAATATTGGTAATATTATTGTTATTAATTGTTTTTTATTCATAAAAAACAATTTTTTACGCCTTTATTATTTGTTTGTAACAATAATAAAGAGCTTTATAATATATTAATTATTTTATATTAATATATTATTTTCAATATTATAATCTTATATAATATTAATTATATTATTATATTTATTTAATAATATAATATTTTTACGCCATAATAATAATATTTCTTTATTATTATTATTATTTTAATCTTATTTATTTCAATTATAAGGACATTCAGAGTACAATAAGTAATAAATTGGTAATTTTTACTTATTGTTTCATAGTCAAACCTTACAGTATTCTACCCATATGTTGTTGTAAGCATCCCCTTGGCCACTTTGTGAGCACTTGTCAATTCTTTGGACAGGTTCAGGAAGCATACAACACCAATACCCTCCAATTTGGACCTTATCAAGATATGGCCAAATGTTTCTTTCCTTATCTTCATTCCTTTTCTCTGATTTATCTTTTCAATTTATGCCAATCATTATAATTCAAGACATTCATTACTTCAAGTCATTTACGGCAATTAACTTCAGAAGTCATTTATGGCAATTTATTTCAATTTTATGGTGCTTGGTGGGGAGTGGAAGTTATGAAAGTAAGTTCCATCTCCTGGTATGCATCCCTGAGGTTCCTACTTCTTGTAAAACATTACCTTGGCCACTCTGTGAGCTCAAATGCTTGGTTTTCATTTTTTAGACACTTCTTGGCCGGAATCAAGCAACTCATCACAAGAAGGACCAACCATCAGGATTTTTCTTTATTTCTTTTCTTTACTCTCATTTTCTCTTATTCTTTTATTTTTCTTTCTTTCTTTACTTGTATAATTTTTTTTCTTTTATTTCTTTAAAGCAGCAGCATCCCCTCCCAAATCATGTATTGGGAGGTTCCATTATTTTTTCATTTTTTAGTATTTATAAGAGTGGGGATAGAAGTCAAACCAAACACAAATAAGGAAAAGGAAAACTAGTTATCTCTACCCAAATCATCAAAAGTTCTCTGGAAATCATTTATCAACTCATCTTCATACAAGGCAAATTTTGCAGCCATCTCTTCAGAAGCTAGTCCAGTTATTGGCATACATAATAACCTCTCTGCTATTTCTATCAACCCTCCTGAAAAATCTGGCCACAGCATCCTGATTTTCACTAGCCTCGTTGGGATCTTCTATGGTAACCTGGATAGGCCAACGTTCTCTTCTTTGAAAAACTTGAGCAGCAGGAAACGGAAAAGGGGAGAATCCATCTCTTCTTTTGCTGGAGCTGGCCACAGGTTGGAGTTGACACGAGGTGGCTATGGGTGAGTTTCTAGGTTTTTGAACTGGGGATGGTCTTACTGCTGGATTCCAGGCAGGCCTGGTAGTGTGGGAAGTAGTTGGTGAAGGAGGAGGAAGGGTTGTAGGAATAGAAGCAAGCATTGGTTGGAAGGTTCTTGCAGTACTGGGAATAACTTGGCTTTAGAATCTAGTGTTGGCAAGAGGTTGAGAAGAGGAATTTCTGGATGGATGGCCAACTGAATGAGGAACAACTTCAACTTCTTCACCATCCAACTCATCACTTCCTTCAGCATCTGGATCTGTTGGGGAATCAACAATTCTTCTTAGTTTTTTCACCACCTTCACTACTCCATCAGTATTGGTCCTTGAGATTGGGAGTTCTGAGCTGTAGTGTATGGGCCCTCCAGCATTAGTCCACCTGGCCACATCCCTCTGCCTGGAACCAGTCACTACATCAAAATATCAGTACTTATTCAATCAAGATAGGCAAATCACTCACATTGAGAAAATTCTGAGGTTGCATGAGGAGTAGGTTCCTCAAGAATGGGGAATTCTTTCCCATAAGGCCCATCTTTCCTGCTCCATAAGTGCCTCCTGACGTTGGACAAAGTTGACCCGGTACAACGACATGGCTTCTTCCCAATGAAGCAAAAGTGGCATTTTGACGATTGAGGATTGTAATGTTGAAAGCAATCCTGACCCCTGCCCAAACATTCAGTACAGGCAGGATCAAGAACTTCAACTGCTCTGAACCCATCATAAGTTTGGGAGGGATCAAAATGACCAGAAGACGCCATGGAAGGGGAGGACAATTGACTGACAACGCCAGAACCATGAAGAACAGATGGTGGCGGTGCAGAAGGAGAAGATTCAGTGAGTTCAGTCAGTTTGGAACTCATAACTGAAGAATATGCAAGCAGAAGATTCAAGATGTCAGAATCAATCCACTCCATATCAAGAAAAAGATTTGACCTCAAGGAAATGGGGGCCATAACTCAATTATGCCCCCCCTCAAAGCCTCTAGGTGAAGGTTCATACCCCTTTGGGGCTGAACCCATCACCCAGGGCCTCCCCTGCAACTTTGGGGAGGCCAGGATCTTGATGGTCCTGGACCCCACCAATGGGTCCAGGCCATATAGGGTGAAAATTTGGGCTTGGGCCAATTCTGGGCCCCTTGGTCACCCTGGGTCCCCATTAAATTTGAGCCCAGGGGCTCCATTTTGGTCCTGGAGGCCTCCAATAGCCCCCACGGACCGCAGACCACAGACCGCAGCATACGGCCCGCGGACCGTAGGACCCCAAAGACCCAAAATGGCCAATAATGGCCAAAAATTCATGAAATGACCAAATTCACCAAAGCACCCAAAAAAGGCCCAAAAGGCCATAAAAATCAAAAATATCAAGACTCATCAAGGAAGAGGCCACAGACCAAAAACACTCTGGAGGGCTGTCTGGGGCCATTTCCATAGACAATGGGGACAAGACCCCTTGGAGGAAATTTCTGCAATATTTCGTTGGATTAAGCCTTGTCCAATGAGTACACTTCATATACTCATTGGGCATCATTTTTTGAGCACATGAGCTCAGTGGCTTTTATTTTGGGATATATCTCAAGGCCACACCCCAAGGGCAAGGTGATTGAATCAGAAGAAAAGAAAAGCATATTTTGAAGTGGAATACTTACTCAAAACTTGAAAGAAGGGGGGAATCAATTCAATTTTATAAAGAAGAATTGAAGAAGGATTTTCAGGATAATGGTCAAGAGGAAAAGAAAATTAAAAAGAAATTTTTTTGAAAAAATGTGGGGATATTGAGATGCCACTCAACAGTGGCAGGGTATTATGGTGTTCAGGAGCCCACCAGTTTCAAGAGGGGGATACTGTAACAACCACTCACCAGGGGTAAGGGTATTAATCAATACACCCACTCAAACACCTCAAATAAGCAAATCCAGTATCTATGGTACAATCCAAAGAATGACAGTTTTACTTACAGTCCATTTGTCACTATTCTACGTGAAGCACTGAATCTTCAAAAATTCACAGTAATTACAACCTGTGATGAAATTGTCAATGACATTGATAACTTTGAGAAATAAATGATCATTTTGGAATAAAAGAAGATTTACAGATGTTACTCCTTTTATTTTTAAGCATATTGGGGTTGGTTGTCACGTAAAAGCATCAATTTAGTAATTATGATAATCTTATGTGACAACAGATGATGCAATCAATAATCCAAAAAGGTTTATTGTTTTCTCACTCACTGGTTTATAAGTATTCTCCATGGCACGCCTCTGTGAGCTGTTGTTGACTTAAAAGAGGCCTCCTCTTGCTGTTTTTTCCAAATCATCATCTTATTATTCATTTAAGCCATTATTACCAACAAGTAAGTATTAGTAAAGCTATTCTTAAGTGTTTTAAATCTTTCAGAATCAATCAGAGAGACGTGAAATGATAGAATACAACTATGTATTGTTGTAATACTGTTATAAATACATTTTGATCCCTTAAATGCACAATGCTATGTAAACTCTCTCTATCTTATCTTTCAATAAGCTCTTTGGAATATTAGTGGGGGATTTAATTTAGTTCTTAAAGTTTTTCTCTAAATAATTAGTTTTCTTCAAGAATTATCCTTATAATTATTCTTGCAAAACATAATTATATATTAAAATAATTTTATTATTTTAATAAAAGAAGTTTTATTATTAAAATCTTCTTGTAATTGATTGTTGTAGACAATTACTTGCTCACTGTTAAAATCACTAGTAGAGCTCAACACGTGAAAGAAATAATTCTTTCATTTCTTTAATTGTGGTTATAACAACATTTTGTTATCATATTTCATAAGAACAGTCATATTGATGTTGATTAATAGTAATAATATCATCAGTTTCATAGACAAATCTTACATTTGGGGGCCTGGCCGTGATTCTATCCATAGACTTGGCTTTAATCATATTCTAGACTCCATTTTTATGTTCTAAAAAACCACCATACCTACCAAATCTTACATTTGGGGGCCTGGCCCTGTTTTTTGAAACTTGTACCCTTAATTAATATATTTTTAAGCTCTAAAATATATTAATTTAATAATTTTTTTTTTCATTTTGAATTCAAAATAATTCTTATTTTTGAAATTGTTTTGAAAATCTTTTTCATTGAGGAATTTGGTTTAATTTTATATTGTTTTTACACGTGGCCTTTCACATCCAAAAACTTATAAAATTATTGTTTGAGTTACTCTGAATTAATTTTCATTCAAAATCTTAAATTTTGATTTTAAACTTTGAAAAGAATAATTTTTGATATTAAAAAAATACAAAACTTATAAAAAATCTTTTCAAAATATTTTAAAAAGTATAAAAAATAATTTTTTCTCTTTTATAATTTTTTTTTCTTCTAGTGTCTTTGATCAAATACTGTGCAGCTGGCAACAAACTCAGTAAAAGATATATCACTAGTCAAGAATCTTCAGAAGCGGAATCTGAAGACAGTATTGAGGTGCAAATTTCTAAAAGAGGCGCCTTATTTAACTCAGAAAAGACTAAATTACCACCAAAAGGTGTGTATTTTATCTTATATTTTCACCTTTTATCCTTAAATTGACGTGAAAATGGGGCATACCAGAAATGGAAGCAACCATTCAGTCCAACCAGATGGATGTGGACAAGGAAGAGGCAGGACCAAATCCATAAGTGCCAAGTCTTCCACAAGAAAGACACATTTGGAGGATTCCAGAGTTGCCCCCCATTCCCCAAGGTCTGTACCCACAGATTTTGACGTAAATTCTGAGCCTGAACTGATTCATGACAATATTTCCAGGGCTGAACCATTTTCAAGTGGCAGAAATAGAAATATATCAATGCCAGTACAAAAATTGGTTCAGAGCAGCCAAAGAAGAGGAGTGGGAAATATGTCCAAGCCTTTGGCAGGGGGCCATGAACTCCTACTTACACATCAAGAGCTTTCTGGGTCAGGAGAAGACCATAGAGCTCTTAGGAGGGTGGAGCCCCCTGTCTTGCAAAGACAAGGTCAAAAAGATAAAGAATTGGTTGAAGAACCAAAGTCTTTTATCCATGGACCAGAAGAAGGAACAGGAAATTACTTCAGCTTTGGAGACAGTAGCCCCAGTGGCATTTCCCAGCTCCAAACCAGCTCCAGAAGTGTCCAAAGACAAGCCCAAAGGACCTCAGAAGAAGCAGAGAGGTCCCAAGAACCATCAGGGCAAGGGCAAAGGCAAAGCCAATTGGCACAGACCTTACCCACAAGGGTACAGGATCCCCAAATTGGAGCCTTCAGCCGTGAACAGTGTGTTCAACATGGCCAGAACTCTAATGGAATTCACAGCCAAAGAGCAGGAAAGGATGAACGCGACTTTTCCATGCAAATAATTGATGAAATACACTTTGTTAAATCTAGTATTGATGTAGAACTTGGAAAATTTGATGCAAAGTTAAATAAAATCATATTGGACATAAGTGAATTGAAAAGAAATGACAAGAAATATGCTGAATGGTATGAATTTACAAATTGCAAATTTGATTCAATTACCAATGCTTGTAGAAGAATTGAAAGTGTATTTCAAATTCAGAATGATGAAATGGAAGATCTTTACATTTTTAAAATGAATGATCAACTTAAGACTCTACAAGACCATGTCTTAAAGATGGTTGAAATTACCAATCAATTCGCTACACATTTAGCAAAAGTGACAGTGAAAGGCAGAAGTTGAAGAATGAAATCATTGCAAATGTAGAAAAAATTCATAAGAATGATGTACCAAATATGCCAAGACATTCTACACCTTTTAATGAAGAAAAAATTTCTGTTAAAGGAAGCTTTACCCCACTTTTAGGAGAAAATGCTGTCTCTGTTAAGGATATCCCCAAATTAGAAGAATGGCCAACATTCTCTGGTGAAGGAGAATACAACCATATTGTGTTCATCACGACTATTGATATGTTACAGGAAGACTTTAATATACCTGATGAAATCATAGTGGGAAAATTACACTCTCTGTTTACCAGGACTGCAAAGAAATGGTACTACAAAATGAGAATGGATCATGGAAAACATGATTGCTCTTGGTGGAAATCTGAAGTGATTACCAAATGGGCCAACAACTCTTGGAGGTTCAAAATGAAAAATGCTTTTGAAGGTGCCATTTTTAACTCAGAAAAAGATAAACCACTTACTTGGTTCTTCAACCAAAAAGACAGATTATCTGCCTTATACCCAGATATGTCTGACACCATGATTAATATGAAGATATTAAGAAAGTGTGGAGGAGAACTGAAACATGCTATCAAAAGCAGATGTGTAGAACCCTGTTCCACAGAGGACTACATTAATGCAATGGAAGATATCATTAGCAGAACAAGAATTGGTAAAACTTGGACTAAAATTCCTATAGAATCCAAGATGGTCCCAAAGATTCCCAGAGAGGATAAAAGACCAGAAAGACCTATCTTGAAGTGTCATAAATGTGGAAGTACTTCACATTTAGCAAAGACTTGCACCAGAAAGACAAAAATCAATGAAGTTGAAGTCATTGAAGAAATTCATTGTACTGAAGAGAAAGAGGAGTCTGATCAAGATGCTGAAGTCTCTGAGGATACACCAATGGAGGACTATCCCATTGAAAACATTACAGCTTTCTTTGAGGTCACAGAAGTCCATACCCACTTTCCACAGTACAGTGAAGATTTCTGCAACCTGAAAAATATCCAAGATGCCCAAATTTGTAAAACAAAACCTGCCAGAGGAAAAGGTTACACTGCTGGAGCATCCTTTATCACATCAGTTTTGATGGGTGATATTGAAGCCAAAGAAAATTTGGATACAGGGGAATTTTGAACTTGTGTGGGAAAAGATTATCTCCGAATTATACTTCCTGAATGGAAAAACCATCTATTACCAATAGAAGGTGTGCAATTTAGTAGTGCCAGTAACAATATGTACCCCTTGGGCATATTAGACACTAATATTGTAATTCCACACCCAGCAAGCAGTGTGAGGATGAAAACTGAGATTGTAGTAATGGATAATTGCACATCTCAGCACATCATTCTTGGAAATGATTACTTGAATATTTATGGTATTGACATAAATAACCATGAAGACAGATATTTCACAATTGGGGATAACAAAAGACAACAATTTGCCTTTTCCAATATGCCTAAACAAATATCTGTAGTATCTTCTATCAAGGTACTTATAAAGATAAATTTGTGTCTAATCCGCTTGCTGAAGCACAAATTAATCCATCATTGTCACCAAAAATGAGGAATGAACTTATTAATGTGTTATACACATACAATAAAGCATTTGCCTCTCATGATAAACCATTAGGTGCTCCAAGGGGACATGAAGTTGATATTACTCTTAATATTGACAGGCCATATCCTCCAGTACTTAGAAGACCAGCTTATCCAGCCAGTCCCAGAGCTAGAGAAGCCTTGGAAAAACATATCCAAGAGTTAATCCAACTTGGTGTACTAAGAAAAGTAGGCCATAATGAGGAAGTTGAAGTGACAACACCTGTTATTTTTGCCTGGCATAATGACAAGTCAAGAATGGTTGGATATTCCAGAGCATTGAATACCTACACAGTTCCAGATAGGTATCCAATCCCTAGAATTGAAGAAACCTAGACTCAATTGTCTCAAGCCAAGTATATAACATCAATGGATGCATTGAAAGGCTTCCATCAGAATATTTTGACGCCTAAAGCTAAGAAATTCCTTAGAATTATCACTCACTGTGGTATTTATGAGTATCTTAGGATGCCATTTGGCATTCAAAATTCTCCATCCCATTATCAAAGAATGATGAATACAATCTTTCCCACAGAATATTCTGAAGGATGGCTTATCATTTAAATTGATGATATTATCATATGTTCTGATTCATGGTCTTTGCACCTTGAAAGACTTGCAAGAGTACTTCACAAAGTGGCAGAAGTGAACATGAAAATTTCACTTCAGAAATGCAATTTTGGTTTTGAAGAACTCAAAGCATTAGGACATATTGTTTCTGGTTTAAGCTTGGGTATTGACAAAAACAAAGTAGCAGCACTGTTACTTAAGCCAATACCCCAGAGTAAAAAAGAAATGATGTCTTTTCTTGGGTTTGCCAGTTATTATAGGCAACACTTGAAAGAATTTTACATTCTAGCAAAGTCACTTTATAGAATCTGTGATCAACAGACTGTATTTGAGATGACACAGGAGAGAATTAAAGCTTATGAGAAAATAAGGAGAGCTTCTTCAGAAGCACTTTTACTCCTCATGCCTGACTGGAATATTCCTTTAAAATTGTACATTGATGCATGTGGAGATGGATTAGGGGCAGCCCTATATCAAGTCCAAATTATTGATGACAGAGCTACAGAAGGACCAGTTTGTTACATCTCAAGACAAATCAAACCAACAGAAGCCAGATATGGTGCAAGCCAAATGGAGTGCTTATGTGTGGTATTGCACTTGAGAAATTACACTATTATCTTGATGGCAGTGTTTTTGAAGTGATAACTGACTGTAATGCAGTAAAATCACTTCTTAACATGAAACTCCCAACAGATATATGTTGAGATGGCAAATAGCCATTCAAGGATATAGAGGAAACATGACTATAGTCCACAAAGCAGGAAACATTCACAAAAATGCTGATGGACTTAGCAGGTGGGCATTAGCCAACACTCCTGATAAACTGGCTTATGTACCTTTGGGAGCTGAACCACAGATTCCAATTGAAGGAATTAACATAACTGATATTTGGACTGAATTCTTTGAAGAGGTCAGAGAATCTTATAAGCAAGACAAGAATTGCCATATCTTGACTTCTTTATTAGATAAAGACTTCAAAGATACATCTTTGGTCAATGCACTGGATGAAGTTTGGAGAAATTCCTATCCTGAAGGAAGGTTTCACTTGTTTGATGGAGTTATTTACCACAGAACCAAACATTCTTGTGTAATGACATTATGCAGAAGATTACTTATCAATACAATTCTTCATGAATGCCATGATAGGAACTACTCTGGACACCTATCAGAGGACAGAACACTTGAAAAAGTGAAGAACTGTGCATGGTGACCATTTTGGAGAAACGAAACCATTGAATATTGCCATACCTGTGACAGATGTCAAAAAGCAAACAGGAGTACAGGCGCGAAATTTGGACTTATGATACATATTCAAGAACCAAAATCCCCTTGGGAAGTTGTTCACATGGATTGAATCACAGCACTTCCTCCAAGTGGTGACAAAAGCTATAATGGTTGTTTAGTCATTGTAGACAGATATATCAAGACTCCCATATTCTTACCATGTCATAAAGATGACACTGCTATGGATACAGCTCTTCTTCTATGGAGTAGAGTTATTTCTCATACAGGATTATTTAAGAATATCATCAGTGACAGAGATCCCAAGTTCACATCTGCACTTTGGACCAATCTTCATAGATTGTTTGGGAGTAAATTATAATTCTCTACAGCATATCTTCCTCAAACAGATGGGCTAGCAGAGAGGTTGATTCAACCTTTAGAAGACATGATCATGAGATTTTGTGCTTATGGATTAGAATTCAAAGACTCAGATGGCTTTATCCATGACTGGTGCACTCTGATACCTGCATTAGAATTGGCATACAAGACATCAGTCCATTCTTCCACAGGACAAACTCCTGCTATGTTAGGCAAAGGATGGAATCCAAGACTCCCAGCAGACACACTGAGGAAAGACTTGATTGACATTCATCCTACTGCCCCCAGCTTCAAGATGATGCTTGATAAAGTAAAACATCATGCAAAACAAAGTATGGATGATGCTTTTGACTATGCACAACCAAAGTGGGACAAGAGTCATAAAGTACCACACTTCAAAGTAGGGGACTTAGTTCTAGTTTCAACCTTTAATTTTAATAATATCAAAGGCCCAAAGAAACTTAAAGATTCTTATGTAGGACCTTTTTTTATTGTTACCTTACATGGAATCAATGCAGTTCAAGTGGAATTGAGTGGTGAATTGGAAAATAAACACCCCACCTTTCCAGTCAGCTTGATAAAGCCTTATCAACCAGCTGATAAAGAATTGTTTCCTTTAAGGAACCCAACTCCTTTAACTGTTCCACCAGTGGAACAGAATGAAGACAAAAAGATAAAGAAAGTCATTAAAGAAAGGAGACTTAGGGGTAAAGATCAGAGAGAATATCTTGTCAGATATAGAAATCCAGTACATTAAGATGAATGGCTGGAAGAATCAGATATACCTGACTCAGATAAACTCTTGAGAAGATTTAGACATGAAAGAAGGCCACAAGGCTGAATATGTCTATGAATGTGCTGTATATTACTTGATCTGAGTAATGTAAACATGTTGGAAAATGGACATTGACCTCCCTTTGGGGCTTCTTATTATTTCTACCATTGATAAAATTGTAGTACAATTTTATTTTTTGGTGGGAGGGAATGTGAGCCTTGAGGTATATTTCACATACCCAAATAGGCCACAATTATCTTAAAAATAAATTTTGAATTATGCATAACTCATAAGTCATGCATATATCCAAAATTCATCTTTTTTTGATTTCAGAAAAGATGAATAACTTTTTATTGAGTAAGTAAATCCATAGATGTAAGGCCAGATTTGGATTCTACACAAAAATTCACCTAGGGTAACTCCATAGAGTGAATAAGCTCAAATTAACTCTTTGAGGTGGTAAAATGGAAAATACTTCAATACCACATCATCAATACCACATAAAAGATCCGTGAAAAATTTTGTTTTTCTTCATTTCACACCAAAATAATGGGAATGTGGGAAATCCCATGTTACATATACACTAAGAATAGTGTTATGCATGTTTTGAGCACTTAATATCATGGTATTTCTATATGGACGTTTGGTACACCCATAGTGGATATCTCACTTAAAGCTTGAATTTCTATTTTGATGTTAAAAATAAGCAAGGGGGACAAAAGACATCAAAGAGACCCAGGGTACCCAACTTCTGAGGCCTCAGAGGCGTGGACAGCTCCAAAGCTTGGATCCATGGTTGATCTTGGCCTAATTGTTAAACTAAAACCTTTTTGGGAACTTGGTTACCATGTTACAACTACTGTAAAACTTAAGAAAATAGCAAATAACCTGCTATTTTGACATGCCAAGGAGGTAAAAAGCTACTTAGACTCCTGTAACCATGTCAATTATCAATGATTTTCCATTGATAAACCCCAAAAGAGTAATTAAAATACTTTTTGGACTTGTATCGATTGATTTACCTCATAGCAACCAGTGAAACACTGATATTTGCAATTCTACCTAGAAATGAGGTAAAAACTTCAAAAATTCATTAAAAATCCAATTCTTAATGAATCTTTCTGAAACTTTAAGGACTAATGGAGAACTGTATTTTCTATGGTAAAATGAAAAATAATTCCAGCTTTACTAGTAAAATTAAGTGTTTTACTTACAGTCGATTTTTGACTATTCTACATGAAACGCTGAATCTTCAAAAATTCACAGTAATTACAACCTGTGATGAAATTGCAAATAACATTGATAAATTTGAGAAATCAATGATTATTTTGGAATAAAATAAGATTTACAGATGTTACTCCTTTTATTCTTAAGCATATTGGGATTGGTAGTCATGTAAAAGCATCAATTAAGTAATTATGATAATCTTACGTGACAACAGAGGGTGCAATCAATAATCCAAAAAGGTTTATTGTTTTCTCACTCACTGGTTTTTCAGTCTGCTCCATGGCATGCCTCTGTGAGCTGTTTTGACTTAAAAGAGGCCTCCTGTTGCTGTTTTTTCCAAATCATCATCTTATTATTCATTTAAACCATTATTACCAACAAGTAAGTATTAGTAAAGCTATTCTTAAGTGTTTTAAATCTTTCAGAATCAATAAGAGAGACATGAAATCATAGATTCCAACTATATATTGTTGTAATACTGTTATAAATACATTTTGATCCCTTAAATCCACAATTCTATGTCAAATCTCTCTATCTTATCTTTCAATAAGCTCTTTGGAATATTAGTGGAGGATTTAATTTAATTCTTGAAGTTTTTCTCTACAAAATTGGTTTTCTTCAAGAATTATACTTATAATTATTCTTGCAAAAGATAATTATATATTAAAATAATTTTATTATTTTAATAAAAGAAGTTTTATTATTAAAATCTGCTTGTAGACAATTACTTGCTCACTGTTAAAATCACTAGTAGTGCTTAACACGTGAAAGAAATAATTCTTTAATTTCATAATTGTGGCTATAATGACATTTTGTTATTATATTTCATAAGAACAGTAATAGTATTGTTGATTAATAGTAATATTATCATCAGTTTCATCGACAAATCTTACAGTGCATATGGCCTGGAGTTTAAATATTATGATTGCTTTACCCATGGTTGGTGAACACTTATACCAGCATTGGAATTAGCCTACAAGACTTCCATCCTTGCTTCAAAAGGAAAAACTCCTGCAATGTTGAAAAAGGATAGAATACTAAACTTCCAGTTGATACTTTGAAGAAGGACTTGGTTGATATTCATCCAACTGCATAAAGCTTTAAGCTACTACTTGATAAAGTTGGGAATGATGCAAATCAAAGTATGACTGAAGCCTTTGAACAGCTAAGAAAAAGTGGGATAAAATTCATAAAGCCCCAGAACTCAAAGTGAATAATATTAAAGGCCCAAAGAAAGTAAAAAAACTCCTTTGCAGGACGATTTATTATCAAATTCCTTCATGGGACAAATGCAGTACAAGTAGAACTATCAGGAGAATTGAAAAATAAACATCCAACTTTCCGTGTTTGTCTAGTAAAAAATTACACTTCAAGTGATAAGGAATTATCTCCTTTAAGAAATGAAAAACCTTTAGAATAATCACCAATTGATAAAAGTGAAGAGAAAAAGGTATTTAAAGTATTGCAAGAAAGAAGACTTAGGGGTGAAAATGAAAGAGAATACTTAATCAGGTACAGAAACCCACAACATGAAGATGAGTGGCTTTCAGAAAGTAAAATACCTGATTACCAAATCTTTCTCAGAAGATTCAGACATTAGGGAAGACCAATTCCTCAAGCAAAATCTGAATTGTGTGCTTTATATACTTAAATATGATAGGTAGAGAGGTTGGAAAGTGGATTATACCCCCCATTTGAATTGGGGGTACACTATGAAGGAAGAATTGTGGAACAATTTTTTTTGGTGGTAGGGAATGTGAGCCTGTGAGAATTGTATGACATACCCATGGGGCCATAAATAAGTTTATAAACAGTTGATTTAGTCTTGAATGGACATATAAATTTATTTTAAAACAAAAAATAAGTATAGCTTTATTTTGGATAAACAAAGTTATAAGTATTATTTCATTTTTGGATTCTACACAAAAAATAACGTAGGGTAAACTCATAGGGTGTTATAACCAAAATGGCTATTTCTTATGTTATTGGAAGATTTAAAAATCTCACAGTACTATTGTAACTGTTTTGACATTTTTTAAAATGGTTAAATTTAACCTTAAATAAACTTAAATTTAAAGTTACATAATGTTTATGCAAACTTACTACAATTTTAGTTGAAATTAAGATGTTGTGTATATTTACTTAATTGGCTAAGGATTTTCCATACAGAATATAAATCCGTCATGAGCTCATTTTAAAAAGGTTTAAGGCTATAGTATGGCTTTAAATCAATAAAAGGGCAAAATTCATGCAAAAAGGTGGGACAAACAAAAAAGACCCAATAGAGCTGGGCTACCCAACTTTTGGGATCTTCAAGGACTAAATCTAGGTTTTCCACCTGTATTGGAGAATTTCCAACCTTATTTAAACTTTAAGATTAAACTTTGATCCAACCTTAAGGTTCAAACTGGTTTTATCCCAATTATTAAAAATCCACTTTGAGAGATTTCGACTTGAAACTTCATTTTTAAGTTGTTCATGTGATGAAGTTTAATATAAATCAACTTGAAATAATTAATCCCAAAGGGGAGTGAAGTTACTTGGAGTTAAGAATAAAACTGGTAGCTTTAAATTGGAATTGAAAATAACTCACCACAAGTTAAGAACCTTATTGTTAAGCATGGTTTTTTTATTTTTGACCTGAGCACGACCTCTATATCCATTATGAATCATGAGAGGTGCTCTGAAGGCATAAAAGAAGCCTTTTCATCACTGTTTTTGTGAATAATCATCATTAAATCCAATTATATTAGACATTTGAAGAGCTACAATTTTATTATATATAAAATCTTATTATTAAATTATTTCTTAAGTATTTTATTCTTTAAAAATCTTATATTAAAGAATTGAAATCATAGAAGTTAGAGTATTGTTGTAATAACCAATAATGTATTTTATTTTATAAGATTGTTATCTTAAAGTATCTTTTAAAATCCACAAATTCCTCTCAAAAACTGTTTAATAGTATTTTCTTATCATAAAAAATTGTTTATCATTTAAGATATTGATTTTAGGAGTGTCTAAACTTAGAATCATTATTTAATTTAATAACTGTTGTTGTTTGACTTGTTTCATTAAATAAATATTATAAGTAAGTTTTATGTAGAGATTCTATATTTTTTTATCTCTAAATATATTTTTTATAGAATTTTTCTATAAGAATTATCTCTGCACAGTGTGTGTGATAATTTCGTTTATGAATAATATTCATATTATTCACCAGCGGATAAATACTAATATTTTACACATATAATTGTCTCATAAAGAGCTTTTCTATTTCTTATTATTATAGATGTCAGTGACTTATAATAATAGTAGAAAATTATAATTTATTATAATTATTAAGATTGTTTGTTATTATATTATTTAATAATAGTTAATAATATTTTCTATATATAATGATTTCTAATAATTATATAAATTTGTGGTTATAATATTTCATTATAGTATATTTTATACTGAGGACAGTCATAGTACTCTTGATATCTGCTACTATTATCAAGAGTTTCATAGACAACCCTTACAAAGGGGGCATGTATATGGAAAAAGTACCAGCTTGGGGTTTGAGTGTTGAGAAACCATGACTGTATGATTGAGGAAGCTGTATTTGAGATGTAAGACTGTATTGGTGTATCCAATAAAGGTATTTGAATCAATCAAGGTATTTGAACCTGTATTGAGGACAGGCCTGTATTTGATGAATCCTGTATTTGACTTTTTCCTGTATTGAGCTGTATTGAGGCTTGAAACTGTATTTGGTGGATCTTCCATGAAACCCCCTTGTTGATTAGGTGTTGGAAGATCTTCAATTGAAAATGATTGGTAATGTCCTTCCCTGTCTCCATGGCTGTGCAATTAATAAAGTGAGAAATCAGATAAAGAATAAATATAAAAATAAAGACTGTGTTGTTTATCACAATATTAGTGATACAAGATGAACCAGCTGTATAACCTTTACCTCTGGCAGGTTTGATTTTCTGCATTTTAGCATCTTGCATATGTATGAGCTCCATACATTCATCACTATACTGTGGTAAATGAGTGTGTACCTCAGTGACTTCAAAAGAAACATTAATGTTTTCTATAATAAGCTCTTCTGGTACTTCTTCTTCTTCTGAAGGCTCAGAATCACTCTCATGTAAAGATACATCAGTTGTTTCTTTTGCGTCTTCCACTTTTTCAACATTTATCTCATTGATTCTTGTCTTTTTTGGGCAAGTGTTTGCTAAATGAGATGTATTTCCACATTTGTGACATTTAAAAGGAAGTCTGTCTTGTGGCTTATTTGGCTTTGAAATTGGTTTCCCATTAGTCATATTGTCTATTGGTGATTTGGACCAATTTCTTCCAATTTTTGTTCTATTAGTGATGTCCTCCATAGCATTGATATAATCTTCTGTAGAGCAAGGCTCAATAAATCTGCTTCTTATAGCATGCTCAGGTCGCCACCACACTTTCTTAATATCTTTTTACGTATCATTGTTTCAGACATATCAGGATGGAGGGCAGTTAATCTGTCCTTCTGTTTAAGAAACCAAGACATGGGCCTGTCCCTCTCAATATTAAAAATGACTTCTTCAAAATAATTTTCCATTCTAATTCTCCAGGAATAATTTGCCCATTTGGAAATAATTTGTTCTTTCCACCAGGGCCAAGAATGTTTATCATGATCTTGTCTCATTTTTTAATACCATTTCTTTACTGATTTGCTAAATAATGAGTGTAATCTGGCACTTATGTATTCATCTGGTATGTTAAAGTCTTCTTTGAACATAGCAATTGTTTTCATAAATTCTATATGATTATATTCTCCTTCCCCATTGAAGGCTGGCCATTCCTCTAATTTTGGAATGTCTTTAAAATTTCAAGCAGTTTCCACATCATTACTTTAAATGGTATGATTTAAATCATTATTCAAGTTAAGTACATTTCTGACAAGAATTGGTGTGGATTGCCTTGGTAATTCATTTTTCAGTAATATATTATTAGTACTTTATTGAATATCTTCTTTTAATTCAAGTCTTGCTTTATCACTTTTTTTGAAATTGCTCTTGGAAAAGAGCTGCATTGTGACCAGTTGAATTTTCCAAGTTTTGAACTTGTAATTTCAATTCTCTTAACTTTCCAGTTATAAAAGAAATTGAATTGTCATCTGGTTGATTGAGCAAAGTAACTTTAGACTCCATTCTTGCACACCTTTGCGTCAAAGACACAATATTGTCTTTATTAAATTTTTCAAGTCCAATAATGGTTTTTTGTTGGTCTTTTACTTATAATATCTCATTACCCAACCTTTGTTTGATATACTCCAATGTTTAAACTTTGTCATAATTTCTTTATTACAAGATTCAAATTGAGTTACAAGCTCAACAAGATATATTTCTTTGTGAAAGATTGGTTCAATCTTTCCTCCTCCTTGTTTTTGAATTCCACCAGAGTTCTTGCCATATTGAACACATTGTCCATGGCTGTTTTTTCTTTCTTTGAATTCTGTAATTCTGTGGGTAAGGCTTGTTCCATTTGGGCTTTGCCTTTCCCTTTGCCTTTTGCTTGCCCTTCTGATTGGTATTTGGGGCTTGCTTGGGCTTGTCTGGAACTTGTTGAGGCTGAGTTTTTGCTGGTGGATGCTTGGGGAGCTTCCACTGGGCTGTTTTTCTTGCCTTGGGCCAACTTCTTCTTCTGATCCTCTGATAACATACTTTGGTCTTTCAACCAAGCCTTTATCTGTTGGACTTGTCTTTTGCAAGACATTGGTGTCCAACCCTTCAGAAGTTCTTCTGTATTTTCTGGCCCCATGAACTTATTCACTTGAAGATAAGAGTTCATTGTGCCTATCCAAAGACTTGGGAGAAGTTCCCACTCTTGCTGTTTTGCGGCCATAAACCGGTTCTTGTACTAAGACTGGTAAATCTCCACTTCTGCCTGTTGGAAATGATTCAGGTCTAACAGCAATAGAAGTTATGCCATCTTCTGGACTCTCAATAAGAGTTTCAAAGGTGCTGGCTAACCTTTGGGAACTGGTGGAAGTTCTGGCCTCCTACATTTGTGCCTCTCCTCTGGGCTGACATTCTGGTGTTTTTGATTTGTGACTGGAATGTCCTGGTCCAGATCCATCTGATTGGATGGAGTAATTACTTCCACTTCTAGTAGGAGTCATTTCACGTCAATTTTAAGAAAAAATAGACTAAGAATAAATTGAATTCACCTGCTGGACCTTTGAAGGGTTCTTTGGTTATCAAACCCCTTGGTTCTGGGCTAGTTTGAATTTCAATACTAGAAACTGGTGGGCCCCTGAACACCATAATACCCTGCCACTGTTGAGTGGCATCTCAATATCCCCACATTTTTTCAAAAAAATTTCCTTTTGAATTTTCTTTTCCTCTTGACGATTATCCTGAAAATCCTTCTTCAATTCTTCTCTGTCAAATTAAATTGATTCCCCCTTCTTTCAAGTTTTGAGTAAGTTTTCCACTTCAAAATATGCTTTTTTCTTTCTTCTGATTCAGTCAATCTTGCCCTTGGGATATATCCCAAAATGATGGCCACTGAGCTCTTGTGCTGAAAAAATGATGCCAAATGAGTATATGAAGTGTACTCATTGGGCAAGGCTTAATCCAATGGAATCTTGAAAAAATTTCCTCCAAGGGGTCTTGTCCCCATTTTCCATGGAACTGCCACAAACAGCCCTCAAAAAGCTTTGTGGGCTGTGGCCCCTTCCCTGATGAATCTTGATGAACCTTGATTTTTATGGCCTTTTGGGCCTTTTTGGGGTTTTGGTGATTTTTGATGATTTTGTGATCTATGGCCATTTTTGGCCATTTTGGGTCTTTGGGGTCCTACGGTCCATACGCCGTGGGCCATGGACTGTACGCTGTGGTCTGCGGTCCGTGGTCCGTGGGGGCTATTGGAGGCCCCCAGGAGCAAAATGGAGCCCCTGGGGACCCAGCACCAGGGCGAATCTCGCGTCAATCGTCGGCGATTGACTTCACGTCGCACCGCGGTCAGTATAAAATCTTGCTTCAGTCGCATTAGTGTCACTTTATAGTCACTGGATTTAGTGGGTCACATCACGTCAGCGTCAAGACAACGTCAATCGTCACATGTGTCACATGAGAATGTCACTCAAAGCCCAAACCCATTTCAACACTATGCGCAACGTTCGTGTAATTTCACCTCATTGGCTTCCGCCTCCCCAACGCTTAGCATGCTTACGCACCCGCACCGACCTCCATCCAGATGAGACTCCGCCACTGCCCGCCCCTCTCCGTCCTCACCACTCCTTACGCTTTCACACCCCCGCCCCTACCATCCTTACGCTTGTGTAGTACCCTCCCGACATGCCTCCGACAACGCTTACCATCCTTACGCTCATGTAGTGCCCTCCCGACATGCCTCCGACAACGCTTACCCTCCCTACAGACATTCTCCCGACACTGCTTACCATCCTTACGCTCATGTAGTGCCCTCCCGACATGCCTCCGACAACGCTTACCCTCCCTCCGGACATTCTCCCGACACTGCTTACCATCCTTACGCTCATGTAGTGCCCTCCCGACATGGCTCCGACAACGCTTACCCTCCCTCCCGACATTCTCCCGACACTGCTTACCATCCTTACGCTCATGTAGTGCCCTCCCGACATGGCTCCGACAACGCTTACCCTCCCTCCCGACATTCTCCTGACACTGCTTACCATCCTTACGCTCATGTACAGTAGTGCCCTCCCGACATGCCTCCGACAACGCTTACCCTCCTCAGGCTTCCGTATTACATCCATAGTGTACAGTACGGTGGCTTGTTGGCGTACACGATGAACGCAATTGCCGAAATATGCTGAGTGGCCTTCTCTGCCAACAGGACCTAAGGGGATATTGGTCAGTATATTCACCATGTTGTGGTTAGGGTTTAAATCATGAGACTCACAAATTAAAACCTAATAAGTGGACTATTTAAGACAAGAATTGTGTCTCCTGTTTCGCCGACAAAACCATTTTATTTCATATCAATCAAATGAACACTTTGCTTAGTCCTTACCTCATGAGTGTTGAATAGTTCAAAAGTTGACTTTAGTAGGTTTCTCACTAGTCAACTTTATTCAATGTCTCACAGGGAAGTGATTTCATTTGCATGATATGAAATAATTTGCAAAACATCGCCTCCTTCAATTTCCCGACAAATCGCATTTTGCAAATGCGGTTATTTTACTTGCACCTTTTTTCTTGAATTTGGATCTTTTTATTCAAAAATTTTCAAACAAGTTATCAATCAACTCGTCACCATCTATTTGCTTAATAAACTACCTCCGCTATGGCCCGAACCCCGGGAAATTCAACTGAATTCAATGAACGACCAACTTCAGCCCCAGAGAGTGGAAGTGAAATCTCTGATATCGCCAGTAGTCGTGAATTAGGCACTGAAGTAGAGAGCCAGTCACATGAAGATAATCAAGATCCACCAGTTCTTCCAGAATGTGAGTATGCATCCATCTTGAATATTTCAAATCTTTCAAAACCTGATATTGTGTCATAGCCTTTATTTCAGGTCAACCTCCAAGCGCTCAGAAACCGAATTTTAAAACTTATGAGAAGGAAAAGACTGTTGAACCTTGTTCACCGACAGAAGATGATGGGCAAGATGATGTAATTTTCAGTGGGGAGGTGGAAATTATATCCAAGGAACAATTTGTCTCCAACATTGCTCGAACGATCCCAAGGCTCGAAAAAATTCAAAATGATAGTAAAATTCCTGATTATGTGCGTCAAAAAATTGCTGAAGCCATGAGCCTGCTCAAAATGGATTTGAACTGTAAGTCCATTAATAATTCAAAACAAAATTGATAAAAATAGCTGCTTACAATATATGGGCAGGTGTGGAGGTGGGAGAATCTCTACCTGAAGGATCTCGAGTCGTAATTGGATTTCCAGGCAAAGGATTAGGAAAAAGACCAGATATACATGCGACCAAAAAAACAAACAAAAAACGCCGTACCTTTGAAGCCGCAAACGATTCTCGCGATCAAGGTCATGAAATTATCAATGTTGAAGGGGACCACATTGATAATCAACCTCCGCATACTGAACCCCCCCCAATACTCAATGAAACAATCCATGATGAAGCTCCACATACTGAAAGCCCCCCGAGACCCAATGAAACAATGCATGATGCAACCCCTCCCGCCTCTCCTCGGAATATTCAAGCCTTTCAAGAAAGGGAAACAATTAAAAATGATACAATGGGACGAGATATGACTGATATAATTCCCGACGCTGAGCCCGAAGTGTCATCTGCTGCGAATTTTCAAGGGATATTTTTATCCCACATGGAAGAGTTTGCAGGCATTTTGAATTATCATTCCAATATTTCTCAACAATCATGGAAAAGGGGGCTTGATAATATCAATAGGATTTACAAAAATAGATGGGACAATTTACCAACAAAAGATGCTCATACATTCCTTCCTGTTGGTATTAAGGTGATCAGTAACCGAGAGCTTAAAATGTCGGCCTGGCTGGAGGACCTTGAGATGGCAGGTGAGTTTTATCTTTGTGCATGATACATGATTATTGGCTGTTGACTGGTGATATAAATTGCAATATACAGGGTTAGATTTTTTTAAGCCAACCAAAACAGAAGCGTTTTTTGATCACAACATTTGGAATCTCAAATTGATGAAGGAATCAGCTAAACCTCCAGATAATCTCCCAAAATCAGAACACTCCTTCTTCAAAATGGTTCAGAGCCTTCTTTACCCCGCCAATCCAGTTAAACATTTTTGGGCAAATGTTATGTTTGAATCCATTAGTTTAGTCTCATACGATGTGATTGCACCCAAACCATATGTTGCACCAACATCAAATTCGACCGATCCTCTTGGACTCGAACGGGGAGCAGTTGAATACCTTGCCTCCTGCTTGAGTAAATCGAAGCAACGTGCAACCCAACTCAGCATTGAAGGTGGCGGGGCTGACAATGAGATATCCACAAAGCCGCACAAGAACCTGGAGGATCTAATGGATACATTTATCCATTTGATGATTGCGTACAACATGGTACGTGCACATACAAAGGTCGAAGTTAATGGCTTTAAAGGCAAACTCACAAACTCAAAAAAAAATGAGGCCATCAAAGATCTTTTGACGTGTCACAAGAATCTCGGAATAAAGCGAATTTGCTATGGTATATTAGCGGCATTCTGTGCGGTGGGGGTTCGTGGTTTGATGGTATGCTCAGATGACTGGAGAACAAGCTCAGTTAAAGGGGCTTTATCACTAATTGACATTTCCGCAAAACTTTCAGAAAGTAAAAATCTAGTGGAGCCAGTGTGGCTACGTACTAATAAGTATATATGTGATTTACTGAATAAAAGTTTCTTCTCATCAGAGTCTTTTAACCCCGCTGTACCTCTTAGATTTGAATTTGCACGATGCTTAGTATTAGACTTTGGTGATGCCTGGGTGGCGAAACGCGGGCTTGGTTCAAGTGATGAGGTCACCTTGACGGTACCCAGGTCAGCTAAACTCACAACCAGGATTGACCCGTTTTAGATTAGCTTTGTACTAGATAGATTGTAATTGAATTTTGCAAAGTTATTTATGAATTTAATAATCATGACTTCCTATCCTACTACTGCCCGGATGCCACAGTCTGAGTATCAATAGTAATTGTACGGCGGCATGCCTCCGTACATCATTGCAAAGACTCCAACAAGACGCAAGCTGAGTCAGGCGATGTGCCCGCAAGTAGCACACGCGGGTGCATTGCGGGAAGTCGCGTTTATCACTTCCCGCCAGCCCATAATAGGCCAAATGTTCCTGTGTCTTTCAAGAGGACTAGGATAGCTAGGGATCCGCAGCAGGATGCAAATTGCATTTGCGTGTGCTTGCAAGATTCCAAATGGTTGGATTGGAAAGTTATTGCATGGGAACATCAATGTGTAAAATTGAATAATGCACTATCCACTGCGAATTTCAGGTTCAGGTATTTGAGATCGTGAATTTGCCAAGGTCAGGCGTGAGCTTTCTTTTTAGCCGCAATTAAAAAAGATTCATCCACCGCAATCCAATTTAGGTGATATTAAGAAATCAGTAATCATTCGGTTTCATTTCATTTTCTGCTGAAAGCATGCCATTCACGAAAAAAGGAAAAGAGCGTAAAAGGGAACTCGCGAGAAAGCGTCGGGCTGAGGAAGGAAAGTGTGAGTTACTCGCTTAATCTCAGTGTATATGTGCTTCCACATTTATGTGGCACCCTCATTGGGCCCCACGGAAGAACATTGGCTTTAGTCGGTTCAGATTGTGCCAATGTCATGTGGGCTCCAACAGGGAAGTCAAAGGATGTGTGCCGAAGAAAGCTCCTTGGCAGTATCTGATATCTCGTGTGCTTCAACACATAGTGATCCCTCAACCACTCGGGAATAGTAGCAGATCCCAAAAGACAAATGAGCGCAAAACGAGCCGAATGAATAGGTTGTTTTCCTCCTCTCGCCCAACAGCACAAATATCAATTCCAGTATCAGCAAATATCACCCCAAGTGAAATTCGGAGGGTTGTGGATGTCAATCAGATCAAACGCATTCACTTTGGGCGTGTGGAAATTTTCTCTTCAACCGGATTACTCATTGCCCTTGTCGAATTCCGACCATTCACAACAATGAGTGAAGTTGAGGTCGATCAATGGGATGAATTATCACAATTCCTATTTCGCGAAAAGAGATTCACCGACCCGATTGCAACCAATGGAGCATTACTGGAGGGATTTATGTTCGCGATTGGGTGGCGCAAATGCAGCACCAAGAATGAACAATTTGGTCTGTATGGAAGTGTCGGGAAAATTGAAAACGCAAAAGATGAATGGCAGAACCGAGGTCCCAATCTTAGCTCGGTGGGTTGCATTCTAGGTCAATCCTTACGATATGTTGGGGATAATTTATTTGAGAGGATTCAAAATTGCTACAATTCATTGGGGGTTCCGTCTTTTGATCAAGTCAACTATGAAGGCGATATTCCGGCAAATCAGGGTGCATTCGAGTTCGCTTCCGCACTCACTTTCACCATGAATGGATTCAAAAACTCACCTCATCTTGATAAGGATGCATCGCTGTATGCTTCGGGATGGTGGTTTCAAGCTGATAAGCGGACCGGCCAAATTCAAAGAGATGCGTCAAAGCGGTGTACAGGTGGAAAATTGATTTTCCCAAATGAGCATTTTTGGATTGATCTATCCGCATGTCATGGGCTCATTCAGGTAGTGTGGGCCAGTAGTACATTTGTTCATTATACCGATCCAGCACAGGACAACGAAAGCACAACACTAGTGGGTATGTCCGCACAATGCTCAAGCAGGTTAGCAAAAACAATGCGGCAAAAAAGCCATGGCTATTATGAGATTGCCGAGAGAGCGGGCTATCAAATCAGGGATGGTAATACAATCTCATGCCGATTCAAAGATTGAGGAGATTTGCATGTGTGTTGGGTAAGTAATGGTGGGGTAAGGCAGAGGACAATATATACAAGGATTGGATGGATTCTAGTGCGGGAGATGGGGTGTCTGACATGAAAAAGGTGTGAAGTGGATTATGTACGGTGGCATGCCATCGTACATCTGTCCTGGTGTTGCTATTGTCCAGGATGCCAATGCTTCACACGCGAATCCTCATGCTTGTGCAGGTTCTGACAATGCTAAAAGTTCCTTACGCCTATGCGGGGTGCCAACGCTACACACGCCAATCCTTGGGCCTGTGCAGGCTCCCGAAAATTTACATGCTAATCCTTACGCCTTTACAGGCTTTCGACGATTCACACGCCAATTCTTACGCTTGTGAAGCTTCCCCACAATGCTGAAAATTTCTTGGCCTGTGCAGGATCCCAAGAATTCACACGCCAATTCTTACGCCTGTGCAGGCTCCCAACAATTCACACGCCAATCATTATGCTTGTGAAGGGTCGCAAAAGTGCTAAAATTCCTTACGCCTGTACAGGCTTCCGACAATTCACACGCCAATCCTTACGCATGGGAGGGTTGCCAACAATGCTGACAAATTCTTACGCCTGTGCAGGCTCCCAACAATTCACACGCCAATCCTTACGCCTGTGCAGCCTCCCGACAAGTCACACGCCAATCCTTACGCTTTTTAAGGTTCCAGACAATTTAAACAATTTGATACATGAGTAAGATTAATAGCGTGTGACCATAGGAAAGGCCATGTTTCACGAATCTGGACTGGATTGCTCACATACGGGAACCTGCCGCTTTTTTACAGTTAAGAATGGGGATGGCTCTAAACCATGGAAGAAGAAAATATAGGAGAGGATAACGGCAACTATTGGCGCATTTTGATAAAAAGAGGTTCACGAAAACAAATACTCACTCAAACTCTTGGTGGGGCACTTACAAAAATAATTCTCACGCAATCAGGGTTTTTCTCTAAGGAGGAAATAAGTAATTTTTACGTGAACAAAGAATGTAATAGAATTTGAACATAACAATAATTGATTACAAATGATAATTTATTTAAAAGAAAGTATTACAAATGATAAAAAGTGGAAATATTGGGATTATTTTTTTTTTAATTTTTTATTTTTCGAGGAATTTGGAGACTATCCCGGTTATGTCCTCCTTTGGATAAGCCTCCAGTGCCTGGGCAAGGAGGCGGTTTAGTTCATCCCGGAATTCCCGGTGCATCTCATTTCGATGAGTTGCATCCACGAAAGGAATCATGTGGAGCAAGCGACGATGCTCCAACAAGATTCGGTTGATCGAATCGTGGACGATAGCTCGAGGAATCATTAGGGTCGGTCGCAGGTCGGTGAATTCCTGGCGAGCGTCATCGTGGGAATGAGACGAGCTTGGCACCGGGGGGGAGGAGACGTTGGGGTTCTCGGGGGCACTGGAAGGGATATCTGGGGAGGGAACCGGGGTTGGAGTGGAGGGGGGGGGGAATGGAAGGGGAAGGTGGGCGAGTCGGGTAAGAAGAAGGGGGAGGGGGAAGGGGATTGGGAATTGGGGATCCCACGGGCGTATCGTCGATGATGATGATCGAGCGAGGAATGGCGGGACGATCTGGAGACAGTCAAAGAAAAGGTGAGGAAAAGTTGAGAGGAGTGAAGAAAGAGAAGTGGTGACTTACCATTAGGTTCCTCCGTGGATTGCGTAGGAGCCACCTCAGGTTCTGGCTCACGAGTCGTATTGTCCTCAGGTGGTTGGGACAATGGACTTGGGCCAGGAATAGGTGGCTCTTCGGTTCGGGAGGGTTCTAAAAAAGGAGTAAGAGTCAGTTCACTCGACTCGAAAGTGAAAGTGAAAATGAAATGAAACTTTGGCTGCTTACAGCGGAATAATTCCTCAGACCATCGGGTGCCACTCGGGCCTGGAGTGGGTTGCCGGGGGGTTTGCTCGCGAGGCAAACTAGCAACGGGAGAGTCTTGTCGGGGGGGATTTGGGGGGTTTTGTTCTATGAGGAATGGAAAAAAGTCAATATTATTGCGTGAAGAGAAATGAGATAAGGAGGAGAAAGAAAACTTACTTTGGCGTTTGAATCCCATCGCTGACAAGACATGGTGACGATCAGCCCAAGCTCGAATGTCCTCTCGCCATCGCCATCCTTCATCGGCCGGATAATCACTTCGCTCCGGTCGAGGAGTGAAGTGACCATCGGATGGTGGCCTAGGAGGGGGAGTGGACAAATTGATACTGGAGGGGACAGGGCTAATCGTCCGGAATCGTTCCCGTTGGCCTGTTTGGGGGCCCGGCGTCCATTCACGCTCGGAAATGGTTTCATCATCGTCGACCACAAAGGAGTCCTCGCAAGGGCGTCTTGGGCGAGAACTCCTCTGGCCTCGTGCTCGGAAGGGGCGGACAACGAATGAACATTTCTTGTGTGCTTGTTGGCAAGCATCACAAGCGTTGTTTGTTGTCGAGGAACGAATGCAGGGGATACCCCGCTTGGTGCATAAAGTGCACGACATCTAAAAACAAAACAAGCGAGGTTAGTAACTGCATACAAAGTAAACAATCAAGAAAGAAAATGAAGGCATACGATGAATTATATAAATTTAAGACGGAATCAAATTAAAAACGCTCTAGTCGGAAGTTTTTAAAAGTCTGGAAGGAAGTCGTGAAGAAATAAAAATATTAATATCGGTACATAATGTTGACAAAAGTTAAAAAAAGAGGTAACGCACGAGGTGGATAGAAGGGAGCTTCTGAGCGGATCAGAAGAATAAACAAAAAGCGAGCAGGAAGGGGAGTGGGTTAGTCGAGTGCGAAAGAAAAGACTGGAAAGGCAGGAAGACGAGGGGGAATACGCACAAGGACAAACGCGGGTGAGGTTGAACGAAGTGGAGCGGGTGAGAAAGAAAGTGAAGTGCGTGTCGTGTGAAGATGGTCTTTTATAGCGTGGTGAAGCTGAGACGATCTCAGCAGTTTCAGCACCCGCAAAAGTCTCAGCTTCAAGGCGTGTGGGCAAAATTGAAGCTGAGTCTCAGCGAATGCTGCAGCTGAGAAGTGAAATGCTCGCGTGAGGCAGAAGAACAATGGGGGTCTGGCTGAGTATTGCAATTTATTGAATTGTCAAGCTGAGTCAAATCCCCTTTGTTTCCTTAAATTGCCACCCGATCACCCAGGAGGGTGGTCGTGAGGCCCTTGTTGAATGTGCATTCAACGTGCAATGCACAAGTGACTCATGCAGAAATGCACCCGGTGCATTTGGTCGCAAGTGACCGCGGCAAGATCACCGGCCGTATGGCCTGGTGATAGTCTTTGAACAAAGGGGGGGGCTGTAAGACAAGTGAATACAGTGTGAGCTTGCCTCGACCCATTTCTCAGGTTTGCTTTTGGGTCATAATTGAAATGCTCAGTGGCTGAACATTTTAATTGCACAGTAATTGAACGATTGATATAACAATATCAAATGCACCGCTGAGTATTGCAATTTATTAAATTGTCAAGCTGAGTCAAATCCCCTTTCTTTCCTTAAATAGCCACCCGATCACCCGGGAGGGTGGTCGTGAGGCCCTTGTTGAATGTGCATTGTGGGTGGAATGCACAAGTGACCCATGCAGAAATGCACCCGGTGCATTTGGTCACAAGTGACCGCGGGAATATTACCAGCCGTATGGCTTGGTAATAGTATGTGAACAAAGGGGGGGGCTGTAACACAAGTGAATACAGCGTGAGCTTGCCTCGACCCATTGCTCAGGTTTGCTTTCGGGTCATAATTGAAATGCTCAGTGGCTGAACATTTTAATGGCACAGTGATTGAACTATTGATATAAAAATGTCAAATGCACCATGCTGAGCCATTGCTCAGTCGTCTTTGTATGCCCACAATCTGAGCATTTGGCACAGCATCGGATGACATTTCAGCCAGCTGCAGCATTTCACACGCTTTGGTGAAGTGCTCCAAACTGAGCCTTCCAATGAACTATTGCAAAAATAGTTCATTCCATGGCTTTACTGAGCACTTTCACACGGTGCTTTTGACCATGATATGCTCAGCTTGCGTGTGCAAATCGGGTGAAATGCAATGCTGAGCATGTGGCACATGAGCTACGTATATGCAAACGATCCGAAGGTGCATGCACATTCGCTATATGCATGCAGGCTCAAGTAGTAAAACACCTTCCTGATTTGTACAGCCAACACTGTAGTACACAGTACACCTGTGTAAATGTATGCTGCGGGGCAGAGCAAAAGCTGTTCAGCAATGTAACATGAAAATCACGTCAAGCCATTGAGTCAAATATCTCAACTGCATACCTTTGGTGCACCTTTTTGCAGAGCTCTGCCTAACAATGGCATAGACGCGGGTGTAATCCGAGTTAATGAAAGTGGGTCATAATGGGATGACTTATTATTTGGGTAATACACAAACAGTGGATTCACTCCGGTGCCATTGTTGGGGCCAACAATGACTGGCCCTGCTTGTTCATTGGCGGGCAGCCACACGCTTTCATATGCACCCCCGATGGGTCATACGCAGGCAACTTTCACACGCCTGGAAGAAATTTGACTGCCAGTATTCCAGCTGCCTATTTTCTTGGTCGGGTTGTCAGCGTGACTGCAGACGCTCACCCGCTTGCGCGTGGAAACCTGAGGCCAATCAGTGTGGATTTGCTTCAGCCTCATCCACATTAGAATAACAATCCCAGCCTATGATTGCTGAGGCTGGACATGTTTGCGTGGGTATCTCCCACCGCGGGTCATTTTCTTCACGTTCTCACACACCCCGCCCAAGTTGTGGCACCTGGCTTGCAGCCAAAAAATCCCTTGGGCGTGTGGCCTCTTTCCTCCGGAGTTCTGTACGCGCGTGAGGCAAAGACCCGGATGCCAATCTTGGTAGATTAGTACTCGCCTCAAACGCCATAGGGGTGAATGTATATGTGGATCACGGCTCACGGATGGTGCCCCCTTTGATAATCCCACACATTCCCCCCTGAAAGCCCAGTATGCATCAGTCAGCAAAAAACTTCAGGCAAAACCAAAGTCATGTTTGGTGGCATGCCACCGAACATATCTCACCCGCCCACACACAAACATCCCTACAGTGAGATTGCCCTTTGAAACTGCCAACATTGCCCAGTAGGTCCCTGTGCAACAATTAACCTGGGGAGGATACGCTCATTGTTCGCTGTCACACCAGCGAACATGACTGCATGCCTCTAATATGCCCTCCACAATAACTTGCTCCAACCCACCCAATTTCGGATATGCTAATGTCAACGTTGTTCCACCAAAGGTTTTGTACCTTGCTGCAGATCCAGCAAAATATTGGTGCACCCACATTTTGGCCACCTTGCCTTGATATATGCCCCAAATTGGATATGAAAATTGTCAGCCCAAGACGCCCACCCCCATCAAGACCATGCACGTAACCACAGGTCATCCCCCTTTTGGCCTGTTGCTGCCACTCATATAAGTTCCCCACCTGCGCTTATTCCTCTTCATTCCCTTTAGCTAACCCTTCCCGATCATATAATTCTCAACTGTCCCTAAATAATTGAACATAGCCATAATGTCAACCCCTTCACAACCACTTTGCATTGGGATGATTAATATTCGTATTCAAATAAATAGTGATATAACCTTAAAGCCTGAGAATTCCCACTTAGGTTCTTGGATCATCCTATGGCACAATCAACACAACATATTCGTATATCTCCCCAATCACCAGCATGCTATTGGCTCTCTCCCGGGAAACCTTTCCCAAACGTTGATACCATTCCTTGGGGCACCAAAAACGTTCATGCACTGTGGTCCTGGTGGGGCATGGATTGAAAATTGCCAAACCAATCCTACTTAAATATTATTTGTTGAGGGAGTATTTATGACTGATGCCAATGATCCCTCCTCATCTCAGAAACCCAATCTAGCATTGATGTTCTTCACATGGTATCCAAACATTCTATTCATAATGGAAAGCTTTCGAACGCAAGATTTCAAGCTTAAAATGCCCAAAGAATATGACTGTACTACCCATTGTCAATGTCAACTCTTTACTCCGACATTTCCCGCTTCAAAATCGACGCCTGCTTCATATCCTGCTGTTTCATCATTGATTTCCAAGCAAAAACTGATACAATTACCCAGTGGATCAGACCTCCCCATGATGACCCCGCCCCATGCCATTTTTCAAACCCCCCTCCTCCCTCATCAAAAGACCGGACTAGCGTTTCTCTGGGATCGAGAAATCCCCAATGGCCAATCAGCCCGTAACCTTTGGGCCACCTCACCCCCAGGATCCACTTTCAATGCCAGGCACATCATTACAAACAAGGTCGTTAGCTCATTTGAATCCCTTTCGACCAATACCCCTCTTGGAGGCCTGCTCGCGGATGATATGGGATTAGGTAAAACCATTCAGGCCATTGCTCTAATTGGTACCTCCAAGGAGCGGATGATTGCAAACCCCCATTGCTCCATGCCCACGATGATCATCTGCCCCCCTCGCTTAATTACCAACTGGCAATCAGAAATATCCAAGCATGCTCAGGCTGGAGCGCTGCAATCCAAAATCTACCATGGTCCCACTCGTCACTCATTATCCAAAGACGACATCTTAAAATATGATATCATCATCACTTCTTACAATACTATCACCCAAGAATTTAAGCAAACCAATCCCTCTACATCATTCATTTTTCAAATCAATTGGCATCGTATAATTTTGGATGAAGCACAGTGAGTGGCTGAGCTTAAATGATTCAAATTACCTTTTATATCCAATAACCCTTGCCCCATCTTATAGCTATATTCGCTCTCAATACACTGCCACTCACCGTGCCATTAATAGCCTCCTTTCATCCCGTCGAATATGTTTAACGGGCACACCTATTCACAACACCATTTATGACCTTTTGGGCATAATATCATTCATCACTCAACCCCAGAGCGCCGATCAAGATAACTGGTCACCATTCATCCTGAGTAGTCTTTCCAAAGGTTGCAATGATATCTTGCATTTGGCATTGCGGCATTTAAGTTTGCGCCGCACCAAAACCACACATCTCGAATCCCTCCCCACTATTAGCCATCATTATGAGCTGCTCCCACTCAACCCAACCATGCAGCAAGAATATTCCATATTATATGAAGAATTCCTATCATCCAAAAGCAAAGCACCAGGAGAATTTTTCAGAAATATTAATAAGCTGCGAATATGTTGTAACCATCACATCATGCTTAACACAATTGCGGAGGCGGATTTGGAAGACCCCGAGGGCAGGAGCACTCAGGATAAATCGCCAACAATCACACGAACTATTGTGGATGTCGAAACATGCATGATGAGTAGTAAAATTGCCCACCTCCTACAAAGCTTAATGAAGAACAAACAAACAAGGTGTGGTCCAACCAAACCGGTGGTTTACTCCCAATGGACCCAATATCTAGATTTGTGCGTTAATTCTAATATGCATCCATTACCAATTGAATCCATCTGACTTTTTTATATTGTAGAATTGGTATTGCCCTTGCCCATCACTCTATCCTTTCAGCACGAATTGATGGAACAATTACAGCACGAGCACAGGAGAAGGCACTGGATACTTTCTTCAATAATCCTGAATGTGAAGTACTGATTGCATCCATTGCCGCAGCTGGAACTGGCCTCAATATAACTTGTGCTAATACGGTCTATTTAATGGTCAGGGGACCCCCAAAATTCTGCCCTGATTTGCGGCCCCTGACATCCACATTTCCAGGAGCCCAATTGGAACCCAGCCATTGAGGCTCAGGCTGTTGATTGTCTACATCGTATTGGCCAACAACGACCTGTACAGGTCATCCACTATATCACTCCTCATTCAGTTGAGGTCAACATGCGGAAGGTACCTTTCAAGATCATCTTTGAGCCTAATTGTATTTCTATTCTAAAATCCTTCCTTATGGAAATGCCATTTTCCAAACACCAATAGGTCCAAGAAAAGAAAAAATCATTAACTGCGTGAGCCTTACTGATATTATATAATTTGTGTTTGACCGAGTTGATAACTCTTGTTCACCCTGGCATAGGTCCACAATTATGAACACCATGAGTTGGATCGAACTCCTTCAATATTTCCTCAATGAAAATGAGCAATAGAGTATTATTGCTAAGGGAGACGGTGATACATTTCAATTCATATTGTCTATATTCTAACATATTTAGCAAGTTGTTGCATCCTTAAGAGATAATAATCAGATTTTATTACACCTGCAAAAATAATTCACAAAATGACAATTTGTAACGGTGCTATACATTTATATTACTAAGTTATTGCAGAGCATCACCATTCGGCCTAATAACTGGCATGTCAAGTATTTTGAGGGCGCTAGTCTGCATCTTACTACAGCCTTTGAGCCAATCTTGATCAAATACCTGAAATGATAAGCCTTCCGGAATATCACCATCATCTGTCGGGCGTAATTCTGGCAATCTATCAATAGTTTTTTTACCCTTTTTTTTAATGCGATTACAAAACTCTATGTCTCGATCCATTTTTAATACCAATTCATTAAATAACTGGGAGCGCCAGCGTAATCCCACTTTGCAGTAAACTTGACGGCCATTTTCCAGTACCTCCTCAGTATCTGAACATACTCAAGGGTCATTGATTTGTGATGCTAGAATGGGAAATTTAGCCGTATCACACCATTCACGACGGCGCTCACAGGTCTGCACATAATGAAGTAGATCATCATCAGTCTTTGCTCACAATGAAGAAGAGAGACATTAACTAACCCTTTGACGAATCTTTGCGAGCTTTTGATTCTCCTTCTTTTTAACCAAATACTCGGCATCCTTTTGAATAGACTTCCATTCTCTTTTCAAATAAGTGAAATATCGCTCCATTAAAGCCGCTACGACCCCATAGTTATTATGATCCTTGTTCCAACAGTAATGATGATACTTGGTGCTGACCAGTGCAAGACGGAATGTACGGTAAAACACCATAGACATGAGCTCATTGAACGGATGTTGCCATGAGCTCTCCCAGTCCCAAGTGAATCGCTTTAGTCCTAGCTTGTGAAGCTCATTTTCGCAGTAGCTTTGGAAACCCTGAGACTGAACCTGTGTTGATGGCTCATTGAAAACATCCTTGGGGACATATCCGAGATGACCAGCCACTTGAATTGCAATCTCACGCTCTTCTGTGCTTGGTGGTGCTGGTAGTGAGGAAAAATCCTTATCCCTAACTTTGAGTAGGAACAGGCAATGTGCGTGTACTGCTGATCTCATTCCATGGACATTCTCTGGAAGTTCTGCTTTCAGCCATTTTTGTTGCTCCTTCCGGCTTGCACGTTTCGCCACATTGTGAGCTTTACGAGCCTGGTTCCTTTGCTGTCTGACCTCGGATTGTTCATGCATACTCTGGGCAAGGGGCATTTGAGGATGGGTGAACTCATTATTTGACTGAGTGCCATGATCATGCGCCGTGAAATTGTCACTCCTTGGTTCATCATTTGTTTCCATTTGAGTCGGAGACATGTTCTTATCCTCATCATCCACCATTTTTTCTCTTGATGAACTGGCATGAGCTGTTCTTGGTTTGGAGGAATATGGATGATGACGTCCAGTGACTTTCTCTTTATGGACCAGAGGTGAAGATGCATAAAGTTCATCACCTGCCATGCACATCATCAGTTAACACATCAAAAAATTAATGAAGACTGGTAATACTCACAATCTTCAATTGGCTCCTGAGATCGGACTGACTTGCCTTTAGGTGCCATATCTAACCCATGAAACAAACATATCAAATTGTGAAAAAGGTTATACACCGAAATTAAAATGACTTACTTTGATGAAGCGTCAATCCTGGATTTCCCTCCGACAGACCACTCCAAGTTACATTCTCCAATGGTCTTTTTTGTCGTCCCCCATCCACGTGCCTTTCATGAACCACATGAACCTGAGATCCTGATGGAATATTGAGGGTTGGCTGTTTACTTTGGCCAAAGGGATCCTGGGATGCGACTGGATTCCGACCGGGATTAAGGAGGAACTCACGTGGATATTTTGATTGGGGATTAGCGTGTGATGACATTTGAGGTGTGCCTTCCGGCCCCTCAGACACATGCATTTGTGTATTAGTGGGATTCGGGGGAATTGGAGTGACGGAAATATTTGGGATCGACCAAGTGCTTGAAGTTGGAGCCTTTGGATTGCCCACATCAATGTTAAGACCTGATACATTCATTGAGGATGCAATAGGGGTTGTGAGAGGAATGTTGGGGCTCAATGGTGACTGTGTTTGAAAATATTCTATGCTAGATTCACTATTTAAGTCATGAACAGAACCTGAACGGGATTTATGTGACTTGAAAGATGACATAAGGGCCGAAAAAGTACAGTAATATTTTTAACTAGATAAAACACCTCAGTATTATGATAAAATAGAGTGATATGAGATGAAATCTTTTCAAATTTAGAATAGAGAAATTCTATGAATAGTTGGAACTAAGTGTTGCGTGAAAGTCCAATAAGCCTCTTTTTAGGAGAATCCTCCCTGCCTCCTCTTGAGCTCCTCCGCTTTTATCGGAAACCAACCGGCACGGCCTACCACCATATAATGTAATATTTCCTTGATCTCAAAGGGGACCCATCATCCATAAGTAAACATATTTGGTAACATTTCTGCCTCCCCATTGTCACATTTTGTGAATTATCCAAACTGCCAATATATGTATTGAAATTCCACAGCATTGTACATCTGTAAAGGGGTATATTCATGAAGGATTTACCCACAAAAGAGACATCACCTTTTCAAGAAAGGTGAGAGAATCCAAATCACATTCCAACCGATTAAAAGCCTGCTGCACTCAAACCAAATACCAAGACTTTAGCTGCACTCCAACCTTTTATGTAATAGAGCTATATCGTTATGTCTGTAATAAGGTTTAAGCCATGTACAATGGCGTGCCAGCGTACATGTTTTGAATGTCAATCCCCTCAAATCAATGTTGACACATCCCTATTGGAACACCCCTCAAGGGTCGAAACCGCAGTATCGCCATGTGTAAATATAATAGTATATGTATGAGCATTGAGCAGCATGGCATTTTACCCAATTAAACTCCTAACCAATTCCGCCATCCAGATGAGACATGTTACACTCCATTAGCTGCAGCTCACGCACCATTACAAATGGGATAAAATTCTCAGATGGCTCAAATCATCTCCCCCTTCATAAATACTCACTCAATTTTTTTGCCAATTAATAACACTCCTAAACACTTTCACATCAGCCATAGATATTTATACACAAACCAACCGTACTCCCAATTCCTGCAACAATGACAACCCGCCGCTATTCCTCAATGCGTATATGCATGTGTCAACACTGCTCAACTCAAACACACTCTTCCCCTGAGGGTGATAGGCCTGGAGTTGCCTTCACACCTTTCCAATATAAACAGCACATTAAAAAGCTCAAATCAACCATTGCACCCAAATCTCTTCCAAACATCCCTACTTCTGCATCAGGATCTGAGTGCCCACAACTTCTATTGGATCAAACATTCCCAGCTGATTATCCACCACCATGGGCCCAAAGCATCTTCTCCACAGCACCGGGGCTCAATTCAATTGCACAGAAACCATACAGCAGCAGTCAAACCCTTCCTCCACAAGACCTTGGAATGATAATATCTGCCATTCTATCATTAAGGTATAATATACCCCGCAGGGCTTCACGCATTCTCCACCCCTCCCTAAACCTGCTGATCAATTCCAGCATCTCCAGCTCCGGTGGTCCCCCCATTCCTGCATTCCATATACCTCAAGATCTGAGTACCATATTTGAACATCTCCAATTGGAGCCAGTGATTCAAAACTATGTATGTTGTCCTCAATGTTTCTCTCTTAATGGCCTTACTGAATCAGTCACAACTGACCAACCCCACTGTCAACGCCATAATGACCCAAATGATCATGATCCCCCTTGCACACAATCATTAGGCAAATTCATCTATTCATTTGAAGCCCACACCCAAAACACCACCAACATGAAGCAAAAATTTATACCAACAAAACATTTCATTTATCAACCATTCAAAAATTGGGTTGCCAGATTTCTCCAGCGGGCTGGAATTATGGAAATTCTGCATCAACATCAACAATCCCAAACTCCCAAAGATTCCCCAAAATGTGACGTCTGAGATGGATTGGTCTGGAGACGCTTCACTGGCACTAGAAATATCCATGACCCCCCATTCATGTCCATTCCTGGTGCATTGGCCTTCTCCATTTATGTGGACTGGTTTAATGCACATGGAAAGTCCACCCGGTTGGCCAGCATTGGACCTATCATGCTTATTTGTCTTAATCTCCCCCCAAGTGAAAGATTGAAGCCAGAGAATGTCTATGTTGCAGGAATAATCCCTGGTCCGAAGGAGCCAACTTCCCTTCAATTGAATTATTTATTAATGCCACTCATCAAGGAGCTCAAAGAGCTATGGCAAGGTTACCATTTTTCACCCACCTCAACAGGTCCATCAGGATCCTTTATCCGTTTTGCCATCCTCACAGCCATTGCGGATGTGGTTGCCATGCGCAAGCTTACTGGATTTATTTCCCATTCAGGCAACCACTTTTGTAATTTCTGCACCATTCACAAAGCTCAAATTGATGAAATTGGTCCTCAATTTCACTACACACGCTCATATCAAAATCATAAATCAACCATTGCCAAATGGCTTCGGGCAACCCCGCAACAAAGACAAGCAATTTTCTCTGAGTATGGAGTGCGATATTCAATTTTAGAAGACCTTCCGTATTGGGATACCACCAGAATGGTTAATCTTGACATAATGCATAATTTAATACTTGGAATTTCGAAGGATCATGCAACTTTCAAATTGTGCATTCCAGAGTCCAAATCAAAAATTTACCTCAGGTCCCGCAGGAAATCCAATGACACCAACAGTTCAGACTCAGATTCCATGACCTCCAACAGCTCTCTTGATCAAATCACATTGAGAGAGGCCCGCTCCCTGAGAAGAGACGCAGCAAAAATAATAAATGAGCCACTCCCCACTACTTCCACCCAAAAAAACTACTTCCCAATGCCCACCCCTAACACAGAACATCCATCTAGTGGTTCTGCGGAGATTCCTTCATTTGATGCCGATTACATCCCCACTTCTGAAATCCCCTTTGAATTGGATATCACTGCACTGAGTGATCACCAGATCAAGGGTGAGGCTCTGGAGCATCTCCGACAAATCATATCTGAGACAATAATTCCCTCATCATGGACAAGAGTACCTTGCAACATGGGTTCCCCCTCTCATGGTAGCTTAAAAGCTGCTGAATGGGCTCTCTTATATAAGGTCTATATTCCATTTTTAATGCTCAGTCAACAGATGTCATTAGATGTACACCAATCCGCCAACATTCAAAGGCAAATGGGTCAGTCAGAAGAGCTTGGAAATGAACTAACCAAGAATACATTCCATTTGATTAGTGCTATCAACATTGCCACAAGTTGGACTGTTTCAATAGGAGATGCGACTGCATTTGCTGAACATTGGAAAAAATTCCGCCTTTCCAATCAACTCCTGTTCCCAAAACAGAAAAGTAAACCAAATCATCATTTTGCTGACCATATTCCCGAACTCTTCCAACGTTGGGGCCCAGCACAAGCCTCAGCCACATGGGGTTATGAGCGCTTGATTGGAGTATTTGCAAAAATGCCAACAAATAACAAAATATGTACGTCAATTAATAAGATCAATATATTCACATTGATTAAACACCTGAACTGAATAAGATTAACTTCTTGCAACTCTAAATAGATGATATAGATAAAACCTTACTTCAACATATCTGTCGATGTTCCAACCTTTCCGTTCTCCTGAAATCCCCATCCGTGCCATGTGAAATAAAACAGCTTTTCGAATCACAGCCACCTGCCCTGTTCAATGACCATAAATATAACAAACCATCCCGCCATGACCAAGAAAATTATGATTGCCTGGTTGAGTACTTACAGAATTTTCATGCAACAAGGGAAATAGTTGATTGGATCAGCTTAGACACTACCGTGCAATCCACAAGTCATCTCACTTCAAGGATTGTCTCACCTTGGTATTTTCCAGTTTCAAACATTAATATTGGGAACAATATATTTTCAACTGAATCCAAAAATGTCAGCAACAGTGTGATATGTTTTCTGAGGGGCAACTCACGACGCTTTGGTATTATTAATAGCATTTTTAAAGTCTCTGAGCCATCTAGCATACTGAAGAATAACTTTCTGATCTTAAAAACTTTGAAGATTGATGTGAATTTCTTACCAGATTGGCCGCATCTGAATATTTATAAAGCTGTTGGTTTTGATGATGGATACTTGATTATATCTGAAGAAGAAATAGAAGGTAACTGTGGATTGTATGATAACAAAGTTCTGTCATGTGGACTGCTTGTAATGATAAAGCCGTTATTTCATGAAATTTAGTCTACAGAAATGCAAATATCTCAGATTCATTAGCAATTTTGCTAGTGAAATAACTGCCTCAAAATTTATTGACAGAGACATGCCATTGTGACAAGCAAAGCCCATTATTTCACATTGCCACAAAAAACTTACTATTTTGACATTGGGTACAGTGTGAATAAGCCAAGTTCAATGATCAACTGACCCACACACTCACCTTTCACAGCATCCAAAATTTCTAACTGCGCCATCATCATGTTGGAAGGGGAAGCGGCCCTTGCACACACGCCAATGCACACGGAAGCGCACCCGCACACGCCAATGCACACGCAAGCGCAACCGCACCCACACACGCGGTATTGTGCGGCGGGCTCTACCAGTGTCACCTGCAAAACAACAATCCCGCTCAGGCGGAGTCCTTTCATGGACAACCTGGTGAAGTCAAACCCCCCGCCAAAATTGCTAACGGCGCCATCATCATGTAGGAAAGGGAAGCGACCCTTGCGCACCCGCACCCGCATGCGCCAATGCACACGCAAGCGCAAGCGCACCCGCACACACGGTATTGTGCGGCGGGCTCTACCAGTGTCACCTGCAAAACAACAATCCCGCTCAGGCGGAGTCCTTTCATGGACGACCTGGTGAAGTCAAACCCCCCGCCAAAATTGCTAACGGCGCCATCATCATGTAGGAAGGGGAAGCGACCCTTGCGCACCCGCACCCGCACACGCAAGCGCCCCCGCACACGCCAATGCACACGCAAGCGCATCGCATCCGCACACGCACACGCGGTATTGTGCGGCGGGCCCTACCAGTGTCACCTGCAAAATGACAATCCCGCTCAGGCGGAGTCCTTTTATGGATGACCTGGTGAAGTCAAACCCCCCGCCTACATCAAGACTGGCTGAAGGACCTCTTTGATGTGTGTGTTTGCAAACAGGCGGGTCTTGGGTAATTTTTACCAACCATTGGACGGTTGCGGGATGATCAGGTGGTGAGGAATCTGAGTTGAAGGCACAGCGGAACCAATATTGGTGGATGTCACAGGATTTGGTGTAAGACAAGAGTAGGACGTGTGCTCGACGTTTGCTTGATTTTTGCTTGACGTGAGCTCGACTTTTATCCTGCTTGACGTTTGCTTGACGTGAAGTCAATCGCCAACGATTGACACGAGATTCGCCCTGGTGCAGGGTGACCAAGGGGCCCAGAATTTGCCCAAACCCAATTTTCACCATATATGGCCTGGAGCCATTGGTGGGGTCCAGGACCATCAAGATCCTGGCCTCCCCAAAGTTGAAGGGGAGGCCCTGGGTGATGAGTTCAGCCCCAAAGGGGTATGAATCCTCACCTTAGAGGCTTTGAGGGGGGGCATAATTGAGTTATGGCCCCCATTTCCTTGATGTCAAAATCTTTTTCTTGATATGGAGTGGATTGATTCTGACATCTTGAATCTTCTGCTTGCATATTCTTCAGTTATGAGTTCCAAACTGACTGAACTCACTGAATCTTCTCCTTCTGCACCGCCACCGTCTGTTCTTTGTGGTTCTGGCGTCTTCAGTCAATTGTCTCCCCCTTCCATGGCATCTTCTGGTCATTTTGATCCCTCCCAAACCTATGTTGGGTTCAGAGCAGTTGAAGTTCTTGATCCTGCCTGTACTGAATGTTTGGCCAAGGGTAAGAATTGCTTTCAACATTACAATCCTTGATTGTAAAAATGCCATTTTTGCTTCATTGGAAAGAAGCCATATCGTCGTACCGGGTTGACTTTGTCCAACGTCAGGAGGCACTTATGGAGCAGGAAAGATGGGCCTTATGGGCAGGAATTCCCCATTCTTGAGGAACCTACTCCTGATGCAACTTCAGGATTTGCTCAATGTGAGTGATTTGCATATCTTGATTGAATTGGTACTGATATTTTGATGTAGTGACTGGTTCCAGGCAGAGGGATGTGGCCAGGTGGACTAATGTTGGAGGCCCATTCCAATCGGTGGTAGGCCCATACAATACAGCTCAGAAATTCCAATCTCAAGGAGTAATACTGATAGAGTAGTGAAGGTAGTGAAAAAACTAAGAAGAATTGTTGATTCCCCAACAGATCCAGATGCTGAAGGAAGTGATGAGTTGGATGGTGAAGAAGTTGAAGTTGTTCCTCATTCAGTTGGCCATCCATCCAGCAATTCCTCTTCTCAACCTCTTGCCAACACTAGATTCCAAAGCCAAATTATTCCCAGCACTCCCAGAACCTTCCAACCAATGCTTGCTTCCATTCCTACAACCCTTCCTCCTACATCACCAGCTACTTCCCACACCACCAGGCCTGCCTTGAATCCAGCAGTAAGACCATCCCCATTTCAACAACCCAGAAACTCACCCATAACCACCTCCCGTAAACTCCAACCTGTGGCCAGCTCCAGCAGAAGAAGAGATGGATTGTCCCCTTTGCCATTTCCTGCCACTCAAATTTTTCAAAGAAGAGAACATTGGCCTATCCAGGTTACCAGAGAAGATCCCAATGCGGCTAGTGAAAATCAAGATGCTGTGGCCAGATTATTCAGGAGGTTTGATAGAAATAGAAGAGAGGTGATTATGTACGCCAATGACAGGACTATTCCAGGTACTGCTTCTGAAGAGATGGCTGCCAAATTTGCCTGGTATGAAGATGAGTTGATAAATGATTTCCAAAGAACTTTTGATGATTTGGGTTAAGATAACTAGTTTTCCTTTTTCTTGTTTGTGTTTGTTTTCACTTCTATCCCCACTCTTATAAATACTAAAAAATGAAAAAATAATGGAACCTCCCAATACATGATTTGGGAGGGGAAGCTGCTGCTTTAAAGAAATAAAAGAAAGAAAATTATACAAGTAAAGAAAGAAAGAAATCAAAGAATAAGAAAAAATGAGAGTAAAGAAAAGAAATAAAGAAAAATCCTGATAGCTGGTCCTCCTTGTGGTGAGTTGCTTGATTCTGGCCAAGAAGTGTCTGAAAAATGAAAACCAAGCATTTGATGCTCACAGAGTGGCCAAGGTAATGTTTTACAAGAAGTAGAACCCTCAGGGATGCATACCAGGAGATGGAACTTACTTTCATAACTTCCACTCCCCACCAAGCACCATAAAACTGAAAAGAATTGTCATAAATAGCTTCAGAAATGAAATCCCATAAATGACATGTGAAATGATATGCCATAAATGCCTGTCAAAGGGGCTCTTCTAAGTGAAGAGGGCCTGGCACCCAGTGAACAGACTTACTTATGGAGGGCTCAGAATAAAATACTCAATGATAAGATTAATGGAGTAAGAGGATAAATTCCTAGTCATAAAATAATAAGCATAAAAGATATGAGAGAAAAACAAAAGCAATAATAAAGAGCCAACCACAAATAATCCTGTACCACTGTTTCAACCTGTTCAGAAAAGAGAAAAGGATTAATAAAGGATATGGCCACCAGGACTCTACTGAACAGGTGAGGGAAGGCAAAGACTAACTTAATAATTAATAAAATAATACTTCTTAATTAGAAATAAAATAATGTTAAAAAAATAAATCCAATATTTTAATTAACTGGGGGAAAAACCCCCAGGTGGGTGAAGAGGGGCTGGTATATGTGAGAAATACCAGACTTGGAGTTTGAGTGTTGAGATAATTGTCTGTATGCTGGAAGAAGTTGGATGTGGGATTGAAACCTGTATTGGTGAATCCAATACAGGTTATCCAGTCAATACAGGTATTTGCGCCTGTATTGATTACAGGCCTGTATTTGGTGAATCCTGTATTTGGGTCTTGCCTGTATGAACTATATTGAGGTCTGAAACTGTATTTGGATCTTGCCTGCATGAAAACTGTATTTGGAGAATGTTGAATGAAACCCCCTTGCTGATTGGGTTTTGAGGGGTATCAATGAAGTAATGATTGTTGAATATGATTGGTAATGCCCCTGCCTCCTTGGCTGTGACATTATCCCCCTGTTGAAAGTGGTGAGCTCTGAGCACCATAAGTACAGTGAGTCTTGATGAGCTTGCAATCAATCCATACAGTTATTTCCCCCCATCCCTTAAATTTATTCATTAAACTTTCTTCTTCAATCAATACACAACAAAAATCCTCATTAGATCACCTGTAGGTATTTTCCCCTTGATCTTGATTCTGAATATCCTCTTTTACTTCAAAATGACTTCATTCTTCTTAAAATTTCTTTATTCTTGTCTTGAGTGTCTTCACCAAACTTTTCTTGAGTCCTCATGGCTTTTGAAAAGTGGGTCACCTGGGTTGATGTCCCAAGAACACCTGATTTCATCATAATTTTCAATCTTGAGAGTGTTGGCATAAAGTGGCCAAGACTTGAGGTTTGGACCATTTCAGAATTCCTGGCTAAAATCCTTGAATTTGTGATTAAAGGGGATTTTGACCAATTTGCGCAAAAATGCGCAACATGCGCAAATGCGCATATATGCCATAATGGCATATATTGGTGAAAAAATTGAAAAAATGGCCTTTTAAAGTGTTCTGGCCATTTTGCGCATTTTTGCGCAAAATGCGCAAAAATGAGCAAAGTGCGCAAATGCGCAAATATGATGAAATTGGCCAAAAAGGCCTTTTGAAGCTGTTTGACAAGATAAAAGGGCCTTTTGCGCAAAAGTGCGCAAATGCGCAAATTTGCCAATATGCATAATTGAGCATATTTTGATAAAAAATCATGAAACTGAGCTATTTTGAAGTTTTGAGGTCTGATATGGCCATTTTTGCCAAAGTGCATAAATTCATGAAGTTGGCCAATTGGGCCAATTGAAGCAGTCTTTCTCTTTTTGATCTTGATTTCTTCTTGAATGTGTTTCTTCTTATCCCCTCCTTGACTGGTCAATTGCCATGAATGCCTTGCTGACTTGCAATTGTCCATGATTCTCTTGGTCTTGAATTTGAAATTTTGACTTGAAGATGAGTTCATGGCTGACTTCCCTTTGTAATTCCAATCACTCTGATTCCCCACCTTCTGTACTTTATGGCCCTGGTGTTTTTGATAACTGTAAGATGTGACTATGAAACTGATGATAATATTACTATTAATCAACAGTACTATGTCTGTTCTTATGAAATATAATAATAAAAATTATTATAACCACAATTAAATAATTATAAAATTATTTCTTTCACGTGTTATACACTACTAGTGATTATAACAGTGAGCAGTAATTGTCTACAAGAATCAATTACAAGAAGAATTTGATAATAAAGACTTCTTTTATTAAAATAATAAATTATTTTAATATATAATTATCTTTTACAAGAATAATTATAAAGATAATTCTTGAAGAAAACTATTACTAGAGAAAAACTTTAAGAATTAAAGATAAAAGACTCACTAATACTCCAAAGAACTTATTGATAATAAAAGTGGAGAAATTTGATGTGGAATTGTGGATTTAAGGGATCAAAAGGATTTATAACAGTATTACAACAATATATAGTTGGATTCTATGATTTCACGTCTTTCTGATTGATTCTGAAAGATTAAAACACTTAAGAATAGTTGAACTAATACTTACTTGTTGGTAATAATGATTTAATAAATTGATAAGATGATGATCTGGAAAAAACAGCAAGAGAAGGCCTCTTTTAAGTCAACAACAGCTCACAGAGGCGTGCCATGGAGCAAACTGAAAAACCAGTGAGTGAGAAAACAATAAACCCTTTTGGATTATTGATTGCATCATCAGTTGTCACGTAAGATTATCATAATTACTTAATTGATGCTTTTACGTGACTACCAACCCCAATATGGTTAAGAATAAAAGGAGTAACACTTGTAAATCTTCTTTTATTATAAAGTAATCATTGATTTCTCAAAGTTATCAATGTTATTGCCAATTTCATCACAGGTTGTAATTACTGTGAATTTTTGAAGATTCAGTGTTTCACGTAGAATAACCAAAAATGGACTGTAAGTAAAACTTTTAATTTTACTAGTAAAACTGTAATTCTTTTTGGTTGTACCATAGATCATACAGTTCTCCTTTAGTCCTGAAAGTTTCAGAAAGATTCATTAAGAATTGTATTTTTAATGAATTTTTGAAGTTTTTACCTCATTTCTACGTAGAATTGCAAATAGCAGTGTTTTGCTGGTTGCTATGAGGTAAATCAATGAATATATGTCCCAAAAGGGTTTTAATTACTCTTTTAGGGTTTATCCATGGAAATTCATTAGTAATTGACATGGTTACAGGAGTGTAAGTAGCTCATTACCTCCTTGGCACGTCAAAATAGCAGGTTATTTGCTATTTTCTGGTGTTTTACAGTAGTTGTAACTTGGTAACCAAGTTCCCAAAGAGTTTTAGTATACCAATTAGGCCAAGATGAGCCATGGATCCATACTCTGGAGCTATCCACGCCTCTGAGGCCTCAGAAGTTGGGTACCCTGGCTCTCTTTGATGTCTTTTGTCCCCCTTGCCTATTTTTTACGTCAAAATAGTAATTTAAGCTTAAAGTGAGATATCCACTATGGGTGTACCAAAAGTCCATGGAAGAATACCATGATATTAAGTGCTCAAAACATGCATAACACTATTCTTAGTGTATATGTAACATGGGATTTCTCACTTTCCCATTATTTTGGCTAAAAATCAAGAAAAACAAAAATTTTCACGGATCTTTTATGTGGTATTAATGATGTGGTATTGAAGTATTTTCCATTTTACCACCTCAAATACTTAAATTGAGCTTATTCACTCTATGGAGCTACCCTAGGTGAACTTTTGTGTAGAATCCAAATCTGGTCTTAAATCCATGGATTTACTTACTCAATAAAAAGTTATTCATCTTTTCTGAAATTGAAAATGATGAATTTTGGATATATGCATGACTTATGAGTTTTGCATAATTCAAAATTTCTTTTTAAGATAATTGTGGCCTATTTGGGTATGTAAAATATACCTCAAGGCTCACAATAACTTGAGGGAGCTTTCTGAAGAGAGTATGGCCCCTACAGAGATTTGGGACATCAAGAAAACCTATAATGGCTTCAAATCTGTCAGAGTTATTGAACCACCCTGCACCAATTGTAAGAGGAAAGGAATTCCTTGTGTGGAATCTGCTGCTGCTAGGTCCACCAGCAGTCAATTTTGCAATCTTGGAAAAAGAAATTCTTCCCAAGCCCACTATAGCTTTCCTGAAAATGCCAGAAGATCATGGAGCAGCATCAAGAAGGGTGGAAGATTTGGATTGGAAGCTCCTGTTGATGAGCTTCCCACCTCTGATGCCACCTCTGGTCACTCCAATTGTGAGTTGATTTGCCATAAAATTGATGGTTTACTGACTTCTATGTTTTCTTTTCCTCTTCTTCAGTGACTGGATCTAGAATGAGAGTTGTCCAACAATGGAATAATACCAGTGGTTCCTGGGCAGCCATTCGAGGATCAATTCACCCCCAAGGAAATCCCATTCGAGTGGCCGCAGAGGTTCCCATTTTGGTCACCAGAAAAGATGGAAGACTTGGAAAATTGAAGAGAAATTTGGTGGATCAAGATGAAAATGATCCTGATGCTGAAGGCAGTGATGAGATTGATGGAGAAGAGCTTGAAATGACTACCCCAATCCAGAAAAGAAGAATCCAATCCACCTCACAATCCTCAGTCCAAGCCAGTACCACCAATAATGAAGTGATCAGGTCCCCCCAACCACCTCAACTTCTAATAAGATCCCCAACCAGGCCCTCCACACTTGCCTCCACCTCTACCAATATCCAACCACCAGTGGACAGCACTTCTACAGACCCAATGTCTCCAGAACCTGAATCAATCTTTGAAACCTGTCGCCGCTGGAATATTACTGGCAGCTTCACTGATCAGAAAAGGGTGAAAAAGAAGGTGGTCACCTCTCTATTTGCTGAGGTTGATGCTTTGACTTAGGTGTTTGTTGATAAGGCTATGAAGAGTGCTATTCCAGGGGAGCCCACTGCTGCTTTGGCCAGGGAGGCAGTTGCTTATGAATATACCATGGTTGTTAAGCTTAGAGAAGCCTTGAAGATATTTTGATGAGGATTATCTGTAGCTGGTATTTACCATTACTAGGGTTTGCTCTTGATTATTAAATAAATTGACTCCCCAAAAATGATATGGGAGTTATGATTGCTGCTTTTGAAACAAGAAATGAAAAATAAATCATACAAGTAAAAGAAAATGAAATAAAAAATAAAAATGAAAAATAATTGAGAGAAAAAGAGAGTAAAGAAAGAAATAAGAAATGCCTGAGGGTTGTCCTTCTTGTGGTGAGATGCTTGATTTTGGCCAAAATGTTCTGAAAGATAAAATCAAGCATTTGATGCTCACAGCATGGCCAAGGTAATGTTTTACAAGAATTAGACCCATCAGGGATGCATACCAGGAGATGGAACTTACTTTCATAACTCCCACTCCCCACCAAGCACCATAAATGAAAGATAAATTATGCCATAACATGAATTTTGGTAATGAATGTCTTGAAAGATAATTTATGGCATTATTAAAGAAAGAAAAGGAAATAAGAGAAAAGATTTGGGCCATATCTTGATGAAAGTTTGAAATCTTGAGGGTATGATCTTGCAAGGCCTTCTGAACCTGTCCAAAAAATTGACAAGTGCTCACAAAGTGGCCAAGGTGATGCTTACAGCGAATTTGGGTAGAATACCACCTTAAAGGTGCATGCCAGGAGAGGAACTTACTTTCATAAACTCCAATCCCCACCAAGCACCATAAATCAAACTCTTGAGGCATTTGGACCAGGCTTGTCTCGATACAAAGTGTGAAAATCCTTGACAAGATCTGGGGAGTTGGTAAGGTTGGAAGCTGGTTCTCAAGTTGTTCTTTCTGGGTCTTCACTGAATCCTTTCCACTCAACTAAATATCATAATGAACCTCTCTTGAGTTTTGAGTCCAGAACCTGAGCCACTTCCCATTCTTCTTGCTCTTCCACCATTACTGGAGGTGGTGGCAATTGGTGTTGATTTGGGATAGTTGATTGCTTCACTGGTTCTAACAAGGACACATGGAAGACAGGGTGAACTGACTTCCATTGTTGAGGCAACTTGAGGTGATATGCATGGCTCCCAATCTTCTTGAGAACTTCAAAGGCTCCCAACCATCTTTCTGAATGTTTTTTGGTGGGTCTTGTTGTCTTGATGTTCTTGGAAGCTAGCCATACTTTGTCCCCAGATTGGAAATAAGGTGGAATTGCTCTATTTTTATCTGCATACTTCTTAAAACGCTTTACAGCTGACTCTAATTCTTCTCTGACAAGTTACTGTACTGATTGGAGTTTTGATGATACCTTTCCAGCAGGTGTATCTTGAGAAATTTGAATTGAATCAAAGCTGGGATTTCTTCCATAAATAGTGAAAAATGGAGACTGTTTTGTTCATGAATGTTCTGCATTATTATAGGCAAATTCAGCCAGAGGGAGCCAGGTGTGCCACTCATCTTGATGGTAACTGACATACATCCAAAGATAATGTTCTAGAATCTGATTTACCCTCTCTGTCTGTCCATCTGTTTCAGGGTGAAAGGCAGTTGAAAGATCTCTTGATATCTTCAGCTCCTGACACAATTGAGTCCAAAATGATGAAACAAATAATGCACCTCTATCACTGACAATACTGACTGGAAGACCATGTTTGGAAAAGACATGATTAATGAATATTTGAGCTAAGTCCAAAGCAGTGAGGGTTTAATAAGTTGGAATAAATATTGCCATCTTTGAACATCTATCTACAACTACTAAAATTGAATCAAAGTTGCTTGACAAGGGCAATTGAGTGATAAAGTCCATTGACAAAGAATTCCAAGGACCAGATGGAATTTGAAGAGGCTTGAGTAATCCAAACTTCTTATGGTGGATGTTCTTGTTTCTTGAACATTGCTGACATGAGGCCACATAGTCCTGCATTATTTGATTAATGCCAGCCCAATGAAAATCCCTCTTGATGAGCTTGAGGGTCTTCTCCTGGCCAGGGTGGCCAGCCAACGGTGAGTCATGACGCTTTTGAAGAATGTCCAATTGAATTTCATGATTGCTTGGAATGACTACTCTATGTTTGAACAATAATAATTTTGCTTGAGGTTCAAGAGAATAGTCTGGGACTGATTCTCCTCTTGCTAATTTCTTGAGGATTTCGTTATAATCGTTGTCTTGCCATACTTGTATTTGAATTTGATCAACTAAATCTGAAAACATATAAACTTTTATTGAAAAGAATCTTGACTCTTGAATTTCATTTTGCTGGAGAACTTGATGAAAATTTTGAGGATTCTTGCTGATGAAATCTACCCCCCTCTCTGGGTACATGTCGTCCCGACGTGACAAGGCATCTGGTAAAATGGCCAGCCTGCCTGGGCGGTAAGTGATGATAAAATGGAATTCAGATAGAAATTCAGCCCAATGGGCTTGACGACGAGTAAGGACTTTAGAGGAGATAAAATACTGAAGGGAACAATGGTCTGTCAAGACCTCAAAGGAATCAGAAAGAGAAAGGAGAAAAGCTCTCCAGCGCTTGAGAGCCCAAAATATGCCAAGGAGTTCCTTGTCATGAATTTCATAGTTGAGTTTAGCTGGTAAGAGCTTGCGACTATCAAATGCAATGGGGTGCTTTCCTGAGTCATTCACCTGACTCAGTATGGCGCCCAATGCATAATCAGAAGCATCAGTCTCTACAATAGTAGGTAGAGATTGATTGAAATGGGATAAGATAGGAGCAGAGGTGATAGCTTCTTTGAGTGCCTGAAACTGACTAAGAGCTTCCTCATTGTAGATGAAAGGAGAACCTTTCTAAGGAGGGAAGTGAGAGCAGTGATTATTTTGGAATACTTTTTAATGAAACAACGATAAAAATTGGCAAAGCCAAGAAAAGAATGAAGTGCTTTGATGTTTCTGGGCTGAGGCCAATTGAGGATCTGCTTCAACTTTGAAGAATCCATCTTGAGGCCATCACTTGAAACAACATTGCCCAAGTATTCCACACTTGGGGCATGGAATACACACTTTGAGGCTTTGGGAAATAAATTATTCTCTCTGAGTCTTTGGAGGACAGAGGTCACATGTTTGACATGTTCTTCCTCAGAACTTGAGAATACCATAATATCATCTAGATAAACCACAACAAACACATGCAAGAAATCTGCAAATATATCATTCACAAGATTTTGGAAAGAAGCAGGAGCATTGGTCAAACCAAATGGCATGACCAAATACCCATAACTACCATATTTGGTTGTGAAGGCAGTTAGGTGCTCATCCCCCTCTTTGATTCTCACAAGGTTTTATGCACCACGCAAATCTATCTTGGAGAAGATAGTGGAACCGTTGAATATGGTAAGGAGCTGGCTCATAGGTGGAACAGGGTATCTTTTTTTCCTAGTGACAGCATTTAGTTTGTGGTAGTCAACACACAAACGAAGACCTCCATCCTTTTTCTTGACAAAAAGGACAGGTGCTCCTGTTTAAGAGGAGCTTGGTCTTATGAAACCTTTCTCTACATTCTCTGAAATGTAGGCCCGCAGTGTTTTTGACTCTTGATTTGATAATGAGCAGATAACACCAATTGGAGGTAGAAGACCCTCCAATTCAATATGATGATGACAGGCACGGTGTGGAGGAAGTTTCTCTGCTTTCACCTTGGAGAATACATCCAAATATTGGTTATAAGCAGGAGGGACAACCTTCAACACAGTTTCAATTTCTTCTGGCTCTTCCTCCTCATCCCACTTCTCGTCGAGGGATGCATGAAAAGATAGGGGAGGAAGGTCCATATCCCCTTGAAAGAGATGAAGTGAAGATATAGAAATATCTTCTCCAACATCTTTTATCTCTTTGAAGACTTCATCTCTTAATGGAAGCAATGACTGAGAGGGATTGATGGAAGGGGTATGGACAGAAGAAGGAAGGGAAGGTGTCTTAATCTCACCAGCCAGAGTAACACTGTTAAAAGCAGTGGCAAAGCCATTACTAGCAGAAGGAATAATACCACTAGAATCCTTATGATTAGAATCATAGGTGATCAATCCATTTTTCCAATAAGTAATGGTATTAAAATGGTAAAGGAAATCATAGCCCAATATCAGGTCTTCTCCCTTGGGTGAATCTATGATAAAGAAGTCCCATTCAAACCTTGGGAAGGAAGGCAAGTCAACTACCCACTTGGTATAATGAGTGATGAACAAGGCAAGGGATTCATTAGAATTCATAATGAAAAGAGGAATTTTTTCAGGGAGCTATGACGGAGTCAATGAGTACTTGAGAACAAAATTCTTTGCATTAAAGGAGTTTGTAGCACCAGAATGAATGAGAATACTATAAAAAATATCAGACACAGAAGAGAAAACAAGAAATGTTAAAGATTTCTTGACACTAGTATTGAGAGTGCACAATGTGCTCTTGAAGGAAATGAGTGAGAATCATTGAACACATCATGATTCCCACTCAGGCTTTTCCCTGCTTGCTAGGGAAGCCTCTTGATGATGGCCCAGGCTTGTTCTGAGGTCTCTTGAAGCATTTTTCAATTGGGTGCTTTCCACCACAATAAGTACACAACCCCTTCTTAATCCTCCTCTCCTTTTCAGAACCAATTAATTTATTGTTGTTGTTGAGGAGAGCAGCATGAGGATTGTCCTTTGAAGATTGAAATTGCTTGCCCTTCTTGTTCTTCTTCTGGTGAGGCCTCTTTGAAGATGAGTTTTGAGGAGGCCTAGATTGATTGTATCCATTAACTGGAGGCTTCTTTTCTTGATTTCCACCCTTTTCTTTTTGCCTCTCATGATATCTTGTGTCTAACTCTAAAGTGACATCCATAAGTTCTTGAAGAGTATCAAAAGTTCCAGGGTGAGAAGCCAACTGATCCACTAATCGTGAGCCTTGAGGTATATTTTACATACCCAAATAGGCCACAATAATCTTAAAAAGAAATTTTGAATTATGCACAACTCATAAGTCATGCATATATCCAAAATTCATCATTTTCAATTTCAGAAAAAATGAATAACTTTTTATTGAGTAAGTAAATCCATGAATTTAAGACCAGATTTGGATTCTACACAAAAATTCACCTAGGGTAGCCCCATAGAGTGAATAAGCTCAATTTAAGTATTTAAGGTGGTAAAATGGAAAATACTTCAATACCACATAAAAGATCCGTGAAAAATTATGTTTCTCTTGATTTTAAGCCAAAATAATGGGAAAGTGAGAAATCCCACGTTACATATACACTTAGAATAGTGTTATGCATGTTTTGAGCACTTAATATCATGGTATTATTACATGGACTTTTGGTACACCCATAGTGGATATCTCACTTTAAGCTTAATTTTCTGTTTTTACGTGAAAAATCAGTAAGGGGGACAAAAGACATCAAAGAGAGACAGGGTACCCAACTTCTGAGGCCTCAGAGGCGTGGATAGCTCCAGAGCATGGATTCATGGCTCATCTTGGCCCAATTGGTAAACTAAAACTCTTTGGGAACTTGGTTACCAAGTTACACCTACTGTAATCATAAGAAAATAGCAAATTACCTGCTATTTTGATGTGCCAAGGAGGTAATGAGCTACGTAGACTCCTGTAACCACGTCAATTCTTGATGACTTTCCATGACTAGACCCTAAAAGAGTAATTAAAACCCTTTTGGGACATATATTCATTGATGTACCTCATAGCAACCAGCAAAATACTGCTTTTTGCAATTCTACGTAGAAATGAGGCAAAAACATCAAAAATTCATTAAAAATACAATTCTTAATGAATCTTTCTGAAACTTTCAGGACTAATAGAGAACTGTATTATCTATGGTACAACCGAAAAGAATTATGGGTTTACTAGTAAAATTAAAAGTTTTTCTTACAGTCCATTTTTGAGCATTCTACGTGAAACACTGAATCTTCAAAAATTCACAGTAATTACAACCTGTGATGAAATTGGCAATAACATTGATAACTTTGAGAAATCAATGATTATTTTAGAATAAAAGAAGATTTACAGATGTTACTCCTTTTATTCTAAACCATATTGGGGTTGGTAGTCACATAAAAGCATCAATTAAGTAATTATGATAATCTTACGTGACAACTGATGATGCAATCAATAATCAAAAAGGGTTTATTGTTTTCTCACTCACTGGTTTTTCAGTTTGCTCCATGGCATGCCTCTGTGAGCTGTTGTTGACTTAAAAGAGGCCTCCTCTTGCTGTTTTTTCCAAGAATCATCTTATCAATTTATTAAATCATTATTACCAACAAGTAAGTATTAGTTACAGCTATTCTTAAGTGTTTTAAGTCTTTCAGAATCCACCAGAAAGACGTGAAATCATAGAATCCAACTATATATTGTTGTAATACTGTTATAAATCCTTTTGATCCCTTAAATCCACAATTCCACGTCAAATTTCTCTACTTTTATGTATCAATAAGTTCTTTGGAGTATTAGTGAGTCATTTACCTTTAATTCTTAAAGTTTTTCTCTAGTAATAGTTTTCTTCAAGAATTGTCTTTATAATTATTCTTGTAAAAGATAATTATATATTAAAATAATTTTATTATTTTAATAAAAGAAGTTTTTATTATTAAATTCTTCTTGTAATTGATTCTTGTAGACAATTACTGCTCACTGTTATAATCACTAGTAGTGTATAACACGTGAAAGAAATAATTTTATAATTATTTAATTGTGGTTATAATAATTTTTGTTATTATATTTCATAAGAACAGACATAGTACTGTTGATTAATAGTAATATTATCATCAGTTTCATAGTCAAATCTTACACTAATATTGATGCCAATCCTCTTCTGTAAACATGGAGATAAGCTCTTTCCCCCAATCTCCAATTCTTGACATTAAGCTTCGGAAATCTGCAATGTACAAGGAAACATGACCACTCTCCTTCATCCTCAAAATGTCCAACTCTTGTTGCGCTTTCCTCACTTCATTGGGGTCACCAAACAGAGTGAATAATTGAGATTCAAATAATGGCCAATTATTGAGGAGGTAGGAAGGGTCTTCATTGGAAATATTTGAGAGATAGGGTTCAATCCACTTTCCAGCTCTACCAGTGAGAAAAGAAGTTGAGTAAAGAGCTTTCTTCCTTTCAGAAAACAAATTTTCTGGATCATTATGAAAGATTAATTGACAGGATTGGATAAATCCTCTCAATTTATGAGCTTGGGTACCATCAAAAGAATCAGGTGCCTTCATGGATTGAGTCTTAAAAGCAGGGGCTTTGGAATTGTCCCTGGGAGCAACTGCTTGAGTGAGTTGACCCATCAATTGAGTCATCTGCTCTATCATCTTGAGAAGACTTGGATCAGTTTGAGAGACAAGAGGTTGACTAGAAAGGGCTAGATTAGAACCCTGAGGCACTTCTGGAGAATTTGCCAAGGCATCTGCCACTTCAGTTTCCCCAGAATATTCCTCTTCCACAGACTCTTCACCCTCTTCATCTTCAACTTCCCCTAATCTTGCGCTTGCACCTTCAGACATGCCAGGATAGTCACCCAAAAGTCCAGGAAAGGATCTTGATCTTCTATACTTTATTCCACCTCTTCTTGAGGGTGCTGCTCCTTCCATTGGTGGTCCTCTGTCCAAGTTTGCACTCAGTTGATGAACTGATGGTGTGCGGTCAAGAGGAGCCCTTGTTGTAGGAGTAAGAACAGCTGGAACTTTTTGGGATCTAGTGTTCTTTGCTGGGGGACTATGCTGAACTGGCATTATGAACAGAAGTTGAATAAAAGAAACTTGATGGTATTGAGAACAGAAATCAAAACTTGGCCAAATCAATCACAATAAAATCTTGATGAGTCTTGAGGAATCAATTCAATTCTTGAGGTGAAATAAGCTTCAATCATCAATCAATCAATTCAATCAAAATCAACAATAAATCAAATTCAAATCAAATATCAATAATCTTGAGTAAATCAACAATTAATCAATAAATCAGTGTATTCAATATGAATCAAGGTCTTGGGGAATCAATCAATCAATTTGAAATTTTCAGAAATCAATTCAAATATCTTGATGAGTCAAATCAATCAATAAACAAAATCAATTCTTGAGGATCAATAAAATATCTTGAGAATTCAAAGTCAATCAATCCACTCCAAATGAAAAAACCTGAATCGCTGAATCAATAAACCCAATGAATCCCAATGAATAATCCAATCAATTAAACAAATCAATAAATCCTGAATAAGACCTGCATGAGAACACAGAAAAAATTTGATTTGATAAAAAATAAAAAGAAGTGATGAAATGGTCAGCAATGATTAAGAAAGAAGAAAAATCAATTTTTTATGAATAAAATGAATGAGATGAAATTGATGAGAGTGAAAAATCATAATCATTAAAGATCATTAAATCATAAAACAGATCATAATTGATGAATGAGAGAAATGAATTTAAATGAATTAAAAGAAAGAATCAAATATGAGTTAATTAATTTATTGTCACAGGGGCTCTTTGAAGTGAAGAGGGCCTGGCCCTCAGCAAACTGGGACTCACTTATGGAGGGCTCAAAGATACGGTAAGAAAGGATACACTTAAGAGTGTTAAAGATGAATTACTAAAAGAATGAATATAAGAAGCAGCAACAAAAGAGTAAGAATAAACAATAGAAGAGCCAACCCCAAACAAGTCCAAGTCTACTGTTTCAACCTGTCAGAATGGAAAGAGAAGGGTTAATAAGGAGATGGCCACCCAACTCATACTGTACAGGCAAAGAGAGAAATGCAAAGACTAACTTAAAACCAAATAATTATAATACCCAAAATAAGAATAAGAATAATTATAAAACAATAAATAAACTAACTTAATTAACTGGGGAAAAGTCCCCAGGGGGGAGAGAGAGGGGCTGGTATATGTGAGAAAAACCAGCCCTGATCCAGAGGAAGAATTTTCATGAGAGGATTGAATTATTGAATTGAGTCTGGCCAATACAGGTCCTGTACAGCTGTACAGAATCTGTACAAGAGGTGTGGTGTATTTGAGTGATCATACAGTTTCATACTGGTGTATTGAAACTGTATTTGGTGAATCCAACCTGTACAGGTATTGACAGGCTGTATTGATGTACCAAGCTTTATGCATGTTTCAGAATGAAGATTTCTGAAACTGAATGCTGATGCAGATACTGGATTTGCTGATTTCAGGTGTTTGCGTGGGTGTATTGATTAATACCCTTACCCCTGGTGAGTGGTTGTTACAGATATCTCATGCCTTAGACAAACTGGCAAAAGCCAAATACATAACCAAAATGGATTGTATGAAAGGCTTTAACCAGAATGGAGTTAAATAAAACTCCATGAAATTACTCAGGATCATATGCTATATGGGCATATATGAGTATACCAGGATGCCATTTGGGATCGAAAATGCACCAACCCTCTCCCAAAGGATGATGGACACAATATTTCAATAAGAAATATTGGAAGGCTGGATGGTAGTGTATATTGATGACATCATTATATACTCAAAAACATGGGAAGACCATGTGCAATACATAAACAGAGTGCTAAGTAAATGCACACCCATTAATCTAAAAATTTCACTTAAAAAGTGCAATTTTCACCAACCACTGTTACTAGCTCTAGGACCTAAAGTCTCAGGTCTTAGTCTGGCCATAAACCAGAACAAAGTAGCAGAAGTACTGCTAAAACCAGTACTAAAGAACATGAAAGAGATGCAATCTTTCCTGGGGTTGCTAGCTACTACAGAAACCACATCAGAAATTTTGCCCACATAACTAGCAGTCCTTACAGGTATGTTCAAAAAATGTAGTTTTTGAAATTACCAAGGAAAGGAGGGATCAATATGAGATGATGAAACTGGAACTCACAAATGGACCTGTTCTCATCTTACCTGAGTTTGAACTACCATTCAATCTATGCATAGATGCAGCATGTAGCCAAGGCTTAGGGGCAGCCCTTCACCAGAGACAAATTTTGGATGGTGAACCAAGAGAGGGAGTAATATGCTACCTCTCTAGGCAACTGAAAGACTCAGAAGCCAGGTATGGGGCAACCAAGACTAAATATCTATGCTTAGTCTGGGCTCTAGAGCAACTCCACTACTAGACTACCAATAGACACATGTTGAGGTGTCAAATATCCAACAAAGAGTATAGAGGGAATATGACCATCATATACAAAGAGGATAAAAGTTATACCAATCCAGATGGCCTCAGCAGATGGCCACTGAATAATGTGAAATGCAACCCAGCTTATGACCCCGAAGGAGCAGCCAAGAACACTATCCATTTCATAGGAATAGATAGGAGGAAAAACTTCAGATTTTCTGAATGGGAACCAGAAAGTGGTACCCCAAACAGTGGAGACACTGATTCAGAAGGAACAAGAACTCCCATACTGGGAATAAGCTCCTCAGAACTTCATAACAAATTCTTCAATGAAGTGATGAAGACATCTGTCAAACACAAACAGTGTGGCATATTGTTGCAACTCCTTCAACAAAAGTACAGGAGCCCAGAACTGGAATCCCAGTTAAAGGAACCCTGGTTGAGGGACTATAAGGATAGCAAGTTTTTCCTTATTGATGGCCTGCTTTACAATAGAGAAAAGCACACTAGTGCACTCACCATAATAGACAGAGACCATGTATGCTTGATCCTACAAGAATGCCATGACTGTGCCTATATGGGACACATTAGTGAGGAAACAACCACAGAGAGGGTAGCAAACATAGCTTGGTGGCCCAAATGGCAACAAGAGTTGAGTAAATACATCAAAACTTGTCAAATATTCAAAAGGAAAATAGAAAACATGAGAAGAAGTATGGGTTACTTCAACACATAGAAGAACCCAAGTACCCATGGGAAACCATCAACATGGACTGGAATAAAGGACTTGTACCAGGAGGCAAGGAGAACTTCAATGCTTGCTTAATAATATTTGATATGTTCAGCAAGAGTGTGAGGTGCCCACCATGTCACAAAGAGGAGAAAGCCATGGATACTGCACTGTTATTTTGGAATAACATAATATCTACCTGTGGAATCCCTCAGATTATCATCAGTGATAGGGACCCAAAATTTGCATCAGAATTCAGAACCAACTGTAACAACCATCCATCAGGGGTAAGGGTATTCATTCATACACCCACTCAAACACCTCAAATCAGCAAATCCAGTATCTGCATCAGCAGTCAGTTTCAGCAATCTTCATTCTGAAACATGCATACAGTTTGGTACATCAATACAGCCTGTCAATACTTGTACAGGTTGGATTCACCCAATACAGTTTCAATACACCAGTATGAAACTGTATGATCACTCAAAATACACCACACCTCTTGTACAGGTTCTGTACAGCTGTACAAGACCTGTATTTGCCAGACTCAATTCAATAATCAATTATTCTCATGAAAATTCTTCCTCTGGATCAGGGCTGGTGATTCTCACATATACCAGCCCCTCTTTCTCCCCCCTGGGCATTTTTCCCCAGTTAATTAATTTAGTTTATTTATTATTTTATAATTATTATTATCCTTATTTGGGTATTATAATTATTTAATCTTAAGTTAGTCTTTGCCTTTTCTCTTCGCCTGTACAGTATGAGTTAGGTGGCCATATCCTTATTAACCCTTCTCTTTTCATTCTGACAGGTTGAAACAGTGGACTTGGACTTGTTTGTGGTTGGCTCTTCTATTTCTTATTCTTATTTATTTGTTGCTGCTTTTTCTCATATTTTTATTATAGTAATTCATCCCTTACACTCTTAAGTGTATCTTTCCTTATCCTATCCTTGAGCCCTCCATAAGTGAGTCCAGTTTACTGAGTGCCAGGCCCTCTTCACTTCGAAGAGCCCCTGTGACATTAAATTAATTAACTCATATTTGATTCTTCTTTTCATTCATTTATATTCATTTCTCTCATTGATCAATTATGATATTCTTTATGATTTAATGATCTTAATGATTATGATTTTTTCTCTTTTATCAATTTACATCTCATTCATTTCACTTATATGAAAATTGATTCTTTCTTCTTTCTTAATCATTGCTGACCATTTCATCACCTTATTTTATTTTTTATCAAATCCAATTTTTCTGTGCTTTCATCCAGGTCTTATTCAGGAGTAATTGATTGGTTAATTGATTGGATTATTCATTGGTTTATTGTTTATTAATTCAGGATTCTTATTTGATTTATGGATTGATTTTGACTCTCAAGATATTGAATTGATTTCTGAAGACTTTGAATTGATTGATTGATTCCTCAAGACCTTAATTTCATATTGAAGACACTGAATTATTGATTTATTGATTTACTCAAGATTATTGATATTTGATTTGAATTGATTTTGATTGATTGAATTGACTTGACTGTTGATTGAATTTGATTCCTCAAGATTTGAATTGATTCCTCACGATTCATCAAGATTTATTGTGATTGATTTGGCCAAATTTGATTATTCTTCTTAATACCATCAAGTTATTTTAATTCCTTTCATAATGCCAGTTCAGCATAGTCCCCCAGCCAAGAATACTAGATCCCAAAGAATTCCAGCTGTTCTCACTATTACAGCAAGGGCTCCTCTTGACCGCACACCATCAGTTCATCAACTGAGTGCAAACTTGGACAGAGGACCACCAATGGAAGGAGCAGCACCCTCAAGAAGAGGTGGAATGAAATCTAGAAGATCAAGATCCTTTTCTGGACTTTTGGGTGGCTACCCTGGCATGTCTGAAGGTGCAAGAGCAAGATTAGGGGAAGTTGAAGATGAAGAGGGGGAAGAGTCTGTGGAAGAGGAAGATTCTGGGGAGACTGAAGTGGCAGATGCCTTGGCAAATGCCCCAGAGGTGCCTCAGGGTCCTAATCTAGCCCTTTCTAGTCAACCTCTTGTCTCTCAAACTGATCCAAGTCTCCTCAAGATGATGGAGCAGATGACTCAATTCATGGGACAACTCACTCAAGCAGTTGCCCCCAGGGACAATTCCAAAGCCCCTGCTTTCAAGACTCCATCCATGAAGGCACCTGATTCTTTTGATGGTACCCAAGCTCATAAATTGAGAGGATTTATCCAATCCTGTCAATTAATCTTCCATAATGATACAGCAAATTTCTTCTCTGACAGGAAGAAAGTTCTTTACTCAACTTCTTTTCTCACTGGTAGAGCTGGAAAGTGGATTGAACCCTATCTCTCAAATATTTCCAATGAAGACCCTTCCTACCTCCTCAATAATTGGCCATTATTTGAATCTCAATTATTCACTCTGTTTGGTGACCCCAATGAAGTCAGGAAAGCTGAACAAGAGTTGGACAATTTGAGGATGAAGGAAAGTGGTCATGTATCCTTGTACATTGCAGATTTCAGAAGCTTAATGTCAAGAATTGGAGATTGGGGGGAAAGAGCTTATATCCATGTTTACAGAAGAGGATTGGCATCAAGATTGTTGGATCAGTTAGCTTCACACCCTGGAACTTTTGATACTCTTCAAGAACTTATGGATGTCACTTTAGAATTAGACACAAGATTTCATGAGAGACAAAAAGAAAAGGGTGGCAATCAAGAAAAGAAGCCTCCTGTCAATGGATCCAATCCATCTAGACCTCCTCAAAACTCATTTTCAAAGAGGCCTCATCAGAAGAAGAATAAGAAGGGCAAGCAATTTCAGCCTTCAAAGGACAAGCCTCACTCTGCTCTCCTCAATAAGGACAATAAGTTAATCGGTTCTGAAAAGGAGAGGAGGATTCAAGCGGGGTTGTGTACTTATTGTGGCGGAAACACCCAATTGAATAATGCTTCAAGAGACCTCAGAACAAGCCTGGGTCATCATCAAGAGGCTTCCCTAGCAAGCAGGGAAAAGCCTGAGTGGGAATCATGATGTGTTCAATGGTTCTCACTTATTTCCTTCAAGAGCACAATTATGCACTCTGAATACTAGTGTCAAGAAATCTTTAAAGTTTCTTATTTTTTGTTCTATCTCTGATATTTTTTATAGTATTCTCATTGACTCTGGTGCTACAAACTCTTTTATTGAAAAGAATTTTGTTCTCAAGTACTCATTGACTATGTCAGAGCTCCCTGAAAAGATTCCTCTTTTCATTCTGGATTCTAATGAATCCCCTGCCTTGTTCATCACCCATTATACCAAGTGCGTAGTTGACTTGCCTTCCTTCCCAAGCTTTGAATGGGACTTCTTTATCATAGATTCACCCAAGGGAGAAGACCTGATATTGGGCTATGATTTCCTTTACCGTTTTAATCCCATTATTGATTGGAAAAATGGATTGATCACCTATGATTCTAGTCATAAGGATTCTAGTGGTATTATTTCTTCTACTAGTAATGACTTAGCCACTGCTGTCAACAGTGTTGCTCTGGTCGGTGAACTTAAGACACCTTCCCTTCCTTCTTTTGTCCATATCCCTTCCATTATTCCCTCTCAGTCATTACTTCCACCAAGAGATGAAGTCTTCAAAGAGATAAAGGATGTTGGAGAAGATGTTGCCGTATCTTCACTTCATCTCTTTCAAGGGGATATGGACCTTCCTCCCTTATCTTTTCATGCATCCCTGGAGGAGCAGTGGGATGAGGAGGAAGAGCCAGAAGAAATTGAAACTGTGTTGAAGGTTGTTCCTCCTGCTTATCACCAATATTTGGATGTATTCTCCAAGGTGAAAGCAGAGAAACTTCCTCCACACCGCGCCTGTGATCACCATATCGAATTGGAGTGTCTTTTACCTCCAATTGGTGTTATCTACTCATTATCAAATCAAGAGTCAGAAACACTGCGGTCCTACATTTCAGAGAATGTAGAGAAAGGTTTCTTTAGACCAAGCTCCTCTTCAACAGGAGCACCTGTCCTTTTTGTCAAGAAAAAGGATGGAGGTCTTCGTTTGTGTGTTGACTACCGCAAACTCAATGCTGTCACTAGGAAGAACAGATACCCTGTTCCTCCTATGAACCAGCTCCTTACCGTATTCAACGGTTCCACTATCTTCTCCAAGATAGATTTGCGTGGTGCTTATAACCTTCTGAGAATCAAAGAGGGGGATGAGCACTTAACTGCCTTTAGAACCAAATATGGCAGTTATGAGTATTTAGTTATGCCATTTGGTTTGACCAATGCTCCTGCTTCTTTCCAAAATCTAGTTAATGATATCTTTGCAGATTTTTTGGATGTGTTTGTTGTGGTTTATCTAGATGATATTATGGTCTTTTCCAGTTCTGAGGAGGAACATGTCAAACATGTGGCCTCTGTGCTCCAAAGACTGAGGGACAATAATCTGTTTGCCAAAGCCTCCAAGTGTGTATTCCATTCCTCAAGTGTGGAATACCTGGGCTATGTTGTTTCAAGTGATGGCCTCAAGATGGATTCTTCAAAAGTTCAGCAAATCCTCAATTGGCCTCAGCCCAAAAACATGAAGGCTCTTCAATCCTTTCTTGGCTTTGCCAATTTTTATCGTCGTTTCATTAAAAATTATTCCAAAAAAATCACTTCTCTCACTTCCTTTCTCAAAAAAGATTCTCCTTTCATCTTCAATGAGGAATCTCTTAGTCAGTTTCAAGCACTCAAAGAAGCTTTCACCTCTGCTCCTATCTTATCTCACTTTAATCCTTCTCTACCTACTATAGTAGAGACTGATGCTTCTGATTATGCTTTGGGCGCCGTACTGAGCCAGGTGAATGACTCAGGAAAGCATCCCATTGCATTTGATAGTCGCAAGCTCTTACCAGCTGAACTCAACTATGAAATTCATGACAAGGAACTCCTTGGCATAGTTTGGGCTCTCAAGCGCTGGAGAGCATTTCTTCTTTCTCTTTCCAATCCTTTTGAGGTCTTGACAGACCACTCTTCCTTGCAGTATTTCATGTCTTCCAAAGTTCTTACTTGTCGTCAGGCCCGTTGGGCTGAATTTCTCTCAGAATTTCATTACACTATCACTTACCGCCCAGGCAGGCTGGCCACTTTACCAGATGCCTTGTCACGTCGGGACGACGTGTACCCAGAGAGGGGGGTGGACTTCATCAGCAAGAATCCTCAAAATTTTTATCAAGTACTTAAGCAAGATAGAATTCAAGAGTCAAGATTCTTCTCAATCAAAGTGGAGATTTTCTCACATTTAGTGGACAAGATTCAAAAAGAAGTATGGCAAGACAAAGACTATAAAGAAATACTCAAGCAACTAGCAAGAGGTAAATCAGTTCCAGATTATTCTCTTGAACCTCAAGCCAAGTTATTATTATTCAAAGATAGAGTGGTAATCCCAAGGAATGAAGAACTTCAACTCAATATTCTTCAAAAGCGTCATGACTCACCTTTGGCTGGCCACCCTGGCCAGGAGAAGACCCTCAAGCTCATCAAGAGGGATTTTTATTGGGCTGGCATGAATCAATTCATCAAGGACTATGTGTCCTCATGTCAGCAATGTTCAAGGAACAAGAACATTCATCACAAGAAGTTTGGATTACTGAAGCCTCTTTCAATTCCATCTGGTCCTTGGAATTCATTATCAATGGACTTCATCACTCAATTGCCACTGTCAAACAACTTTGATTCAATTTTAGTAGTTGTGGACAGATTCTAAAAAATGGCAATCTTCATTCCAACTTATGGAACAATCACTGCTCTGGACTTAGCCCAAATATTCATTAGTCATGTATTTTCCAAGCATGGCCTTCCAGTCAGTATTATTAGTGATAGAGGATCCTTGTTTGTTTCATCATTTTGGACTCAATTGTGTCAGCAGCTCAAGATATCAAGAGATCTTTCAACTGCCTTTCACCCTGAAACAGATGGACAGACAGAGAGGGTAAATCAGATACTAGAACAGTACCTTCGGATGTATGTCAGCTATCATCAAGATGACTGGTACACCTGGCTCCCTCTGGCTGAATTTGCCTATAATAATGCAGAACATTCATCAACCAAGCAATCACCTTTTTTCACCATTTATGGAAGAAATCCCAGCTTTGACTCAATCCATATTTCTCAAGATTCACCTGCTGGAAAGTTATCAACAAAACTCCAATCAGTACAGCAAGTTGTCAAAGAAGAATTAGAGTCAGCAATAAGGAGATTCAAGAAGTATGCAGATAGAAATAGGGCAATTCCACCTGATTTCCAACCTGGGGACAAAGTATGGCTGGCTTCCAAGAACATTAAGACAACAAGACCCACCAAGAAATTATTGGAAAGATGGTTGGGACCTTTTGAAGTTCTGAAGAAGATTGGCAGCCATGCATATCACCTCAAGTTGCCTCAGCAATGGAAGACAGTTCACCCTGTATTCCATGTGTGATTATTAGAACCAGTCAAGCAATCAACTATCCCAAATCGACATCAATTGCCGCCACCACCAGTCTTAGTGGAGGAGCAAGAAGAATGGGAAGTGGCTCAGGTTCTGGACTCAAAACTCAAAAGAGGTAAATTATGGTATCTTGTAGAGTGGAAAGGATTCAGTGAAGACCCAGAAAGAACCACTTGGGAACCAGCTTCCAACCTTACCAACTCACCAGACCTTGCCAAGGATTTCCATTCATTTCATCCAGAGAAGCCTGGCCCAAATACCTCAAGAGTTTGATTTTATGGTGCTTGGTGGGGAGAAGAAGTTATGAAAGTAAGTTCCTCTCCTGGCATGCACCTTTAAGGGGGTATTCTACCCATATGTTGTTGTAAGCATAACCTTGGCCACTTTGTGAGCACTTGTCAATTCTTTGGACAGGTTCAGGAAGCATACAACATCAATACCCTCCATTTGGACCTTATCAAGATATGGCCGAATGATTCTTTCTTTCTTTATTACCATTTCAATTTATGCCAATCATCTTAATTCAAGACATTCATTACTTCAAGTCAATTACGGCAATTCATTTCAGAAGTCATTTATGGCAAATCATTTCAGAAGTCATTTATGGAAATTCATTTCAGAAGGCATTTATGGCAATTTATTTCAGTTTATGATGCTTGGTGGGGAGTGGGAGTTATGAAAGTAAGTTCCATCTCCTGGTATGCATCCTTGAGGGTTCTAATTCTTGTAAAACATTACCTTGGCTACTCTGTGAGCATCAAATGCTTGGTTTTCATTTTTCAGACACTTCTTGGCCAGAATCAAGCAACTCACCACAAGAAGGACCAACCATCAGGATTTTTCTTTATTTACTCTCATTTTCTCTTATTCCTGTATTTTCTTCTTTCTTTACTTGTATAATTTTCTTTCTTTTATTTCTTTAAAGCAGCAGCATCCCCTCCCCAAATCATGTATTGGGAGGTTCCATTATCTTTTTTATTTCTTATTTTTTAGTAGTTATAAGAGTGGGGATAGAAGTCAAACCAAACACCAACAAGGAAAAGGAAAACTAGTTATCTCTACCCAAGTCATCAAAAGTTCTCTGGAAATCATTTATCAACTCATCTTCATACCAGGCAAATTTTGCAGCCATCTCTTCAGAAGCAGTACCTGGAATAGTCCTGTCATTGGCATACATAATCACCTCTCTGCTATTTCTATCAACCCTCCTGAATAATCTGGCCACAGCATCTTGATTTTCACTAGCCACGTTGGAATCTTCTCTGGTAACCCGGATAGGCCAACATTCTCTTCTCTGAAAAACTTGAGCGGCAGGAAACGGCAAAAGAGACAATCCATCTTGTCTTCTGCTGGAGCTGGCCACAGGTTGGAGTTTACGGGAGGTGTTTATGGGTGAGTTTCTGGGCTGTTGAACTGGAGATGGTCTTACTGCTGGATTCAAGGCAGGCCTGGTGGTGTGGGAAGTAGTTGGTGAAGGAGGAGGAAGGGTTGTAGGAATGGAAGCAAGCATTGGTTGGAAGGTTCTTGGAGTGCTGGGAATCACTTGGCTTTGGAATCTGGTGTTGGCAAGAGGTTGAGAAGAGGAATTGCTGGATGGATAGCCACTTGAATGAGGAATAACTTGAACTTCTTCACCATCCAACTCATCACTTCCTTCAGCATCTGGATCTGTTGGGGAATCAACAATTCTTCTTAGCTTTTTCACTACTTTCACCACTCCATCAGCATTGGTCCTTGAAATTGGGATTTCTGAGCTGTAGTGTATGGGCCTACCACCAATTGGAATGGGCCCTCCAACATTAGTCCATCTGGCCACATCCCTCTGCCTGGAACCAGTCACTACATCAAAATATCAGCATCAATTCAACCAAGAAATGCAAATCACTCACATTGAGAAAATCCAGAAGGGGAATCAGGGGTAGGTTCCTCAAGAATGGGGAATTCCTGCCCATAAGGCCCATCCTTCCTACTCCATAAGTGCCTCCTGACCTGGGACAAAGTTGATCCAGTACGGCGGCATGGCTTCTTCCCAATAAAGCAGAAATGGCATTCTGACAATCGAGGATTGTAATGTTGAAAGCAATCCTTACCCCTGGCCAAACACTCAGTACAGGCAGAATCAAGAACTTCAACTGCTCTGAACCCATCATATGTTTGGGAGGGGTCAAAATGGCCAGAAGACGCCATGGAAGGAGAAGACAATCGACTGAAGACGCCAGAACCATGAAGAACAGACGGTGGCGGTGCAGAAGGGGAAGATTCAGTGAGTTCAGTCAGTTTGGAACTCATAACTGAAGAATATGCAAGCAGAAGATTCAAGACGTCAGAATCAATCCACTCCACATCAAGAAAAAGGAATTTGACTCAAGGAAATGGGGCCATAACTCAATTATGCCCAACCTCAAAGCCTCTAAGGTGAAGGTTCACACCCCTTTGGGGCTGAACTCATCACCCAGGGCCTCCCCTGCAACTTTGGGGGAGGCCAAGATCTTGATGGTCCTGGACCCCTTCAATGGGTCCAGGCCATATATGGTGAAAATTTGGGAATGGGCCATTTCTGGGCCCCTTGGTCACCCTGGGTACCCAGCAAATTTGGGCCCAGGGGCTCCATTTTGGTCCTGGGGGCCTCCAATAGCCCCCACGGACTGCGGACCGTAGGACCCCAAAGACTCAAAAAGGCCTATTATGGCCAAAAATCAAAAAAAAATGCCCTAATCACTAAAACACCCAAAAAGGCCAAAAAGGCCATAAAAAGTAAATTGCATCAAGATCACTCAGGATGGAGGCCACAGCCCAAAAAACACTTGGAGGGCTGTCTGAGGCCACTTCCTTGCACAATGGGGACAAGACCCCTTGGAGGAAAGCTTCATTCATTCATTGGATTAAGTCTGGGCCAATGAGTACAAGTCATATACTCATTGGGCACCATTTTTTGAGCACAAGTGCTCAATGGCCTTTATTCTGGGATATATCCCAAGGCCACATCCCAAGGCATGGCTGATTGAATCAAAAGAAAAGAATGGCATATTCTGGAAGGAATACTCACTCAATCTTGGAAAAAAGGGGAATCAATTGAATTTGGCAGGGAAGAAGTAATGAAGGATTTTCAGGATAATGGTCAAGAGGAAAAGAAAATTAAAAAGAAAATTTTTTGAAAAAATGTGGGGATATTGAGATGCCACTCAACAGTGGCAGGGTATTATGGTGTTCAGGAGCCCACCAGTTTCAAGAGGGGGATACTGTAACAACCATCCATCAGGGGTAAGGGTATTCATTCATACACCCACTCAAACACCTCAAATCAGCAAATCCAGTATCTGCATCAGCAGTCAGTTTCAGCAATCTTCATTCTGAAACATGCATACAGTTTGGTACATCAATACAGCCTGTCAATACTTTTACAGGTTGGATTCACCCAATACAGTTTCAATACACCAGTATGAAGCTGTATGATCACTCAAAATACACCACACCTCTTGTACAGGTTCTGTACAGCTGTACAAGACCTGTATTGGCCAGACTCAATTCAATAATCAATTATTCTCATGAAAATTATTCCTCTGGATCAGGGCTGGTGATTCTCACATATAACAGCCCCTCTTTCTCCCCCCTGGGGATTTTTCCCCAGTTAATTAATTTAGTTTATTTATTATTTTATAATTATTATTTTCCTTATTTGGGTATTATAATTATTTAATCTTAAGTTAGTCTTTGCCTTTTCTCTTTGCCTGTACAGTATGAGCTGGGTGGCCATATCCTTATTAACCCTTCTCTTTTCATTCTGACAGGTTGAAACAGTGGACTTGGACTTGTTTGTGGCTGGCTCTTCTATTTCTTATTCTTATTTATTTGTTGCTGCTTTTTCTCATATTTTTATTATAGTAATTCATCCCTTACACTCTTAAGTGTATCTTTCCTTATCCTATCCTTGAGCCCTCCATAAGTGAGTCCAGTTTACTGAGTGCGAGGCCCTCTTCACTTCAAAGAGCCCCTGTGACACCAACCTCTATGACATGCTGGGTAATTAACTAGCGTTTTCTACAGCTTACCATCCACAAAAAGATGCATTAGCTGGGAGGATGATCCAAACAATGGAAGACACCCTCAGAATATTCTGTGCCTATGGCATTGAATATAGGAACCATGAATGTTACACCCATGACTGGATTTCCCTTCTACCAGAAGTCCAGCTGGCTTCTAACACAAGCCAGCACTCTACCACAGGAAAAACACCTTCACTGGTAGAGAAAGGGTGGAATCCCCTATTTCCTGTGGATCACTTGAAGAAAAATCTTCTGACCATCCACCCCACAGCCAAGAATTCCATGATATGTAGAAACAGGCCTGTGACACAGCTGCAAAATGAATAGCTTAGGCAAAGGAATATAATAAGAAGAGGTGGGACAAATCATACACCTGACTTTAAAGAAGAGGACCAAGTGTTAGTGTCTACACTGAACTTTCATAAGCTCAAAAGACCTAAGAAAATGAGAGACTCATTTGAAGGGCCCTTCCCTATCATTAAACTGATAGGAAAAAAAGCAGTGGAGTTCAAAATCACAGAAGAATTCTTTAGGAAACACCCAGTCTTTCCAGTGATTTTGGTCAAGCCATACTTCCAGACAGAGGAGGATAAATTCCCCTCCAGGAAGAAAAACCCCACCCCACCGGAGATAGTGGAAGTGGAAGACTCCCCTGGGCCTGTGAAGAAAATCATCAAGGCCAGGAAGATGAGACTGAATGGTGAAAGCCAGAGGCAGTACGTGGTCAGATTGAAAACCAGACAGTAGATAAAGACAAATGGTTGGCTGATTCCATACTAGATGGGAACCTTCATCTAAGGAGATTCAGGTCCTCTAGGAGAAATGAACAGTCTTGTCAGTGATGAGCCTATTTTTTAGGGAGGGTATGTCAGCCTATCACTTAAAACCAGAGCACAAGCATGACAGCCAAATACCATAAATCAATGATATAGCCAAGATACCACCAAAACATGGAACCAAGCCAAATCAGCTCAAAGGGTTCTAAAGGAAAGAGGAAACTCACTCCTTTCCAAATATACAAGTCCCATTATCACAGGACAAAGAATAAGAAAGTTATTCCTGCTCAAAGTTGTTGCTGAGCATAAAACTTAATTTCCATGTCTCATCTAAAATACAGATGCAGAAGCTTAATTTAATAAAATGGATATTTAAAATTGAGCTATAAGTCAGGGATATTCAATGGTAGTAGCCAAACTGATCTAGCACCAGAATTACAGAAGTTATGACCAAAATAAGGTCAAATAAGGGTGATTAAAATATTCACTGATTATCTAGCTTTTACGGTTTTAGTGTGAGATACTCAAAGTGGGGTCTTTTTTGGAAATAGCACAATCAGGGCTATTCCATGGTGTCATCCATTTCCCCATATCTCATCTAGAAGAAAGGTTATGGGGAAAACAAGCTCTATACAGCTTTTAAGCAAAACACATATATGTACAAAAAATCTTGTACATGGCATACCTTTGCCATACTTAATGATAACCATATAAAATTAGGTAATATTGTGTAGAAAACATCCAGGGATACACAATAAAATAACCTTCAGCTTGATATCTCAAAATGTAAGGTTTGTCTATGAAACTCTTGATAATAGTAACAATTTCAAGAGTACTATGACTGTCCTCAGTAGAAAAATATAATATAATGAAATATTATAACCACAAATTTAAATATAATTATTAAAAAATAATTATATAAAAAATAAATTTAATTATTATTATAATAATATAATAATAAAAAAAAATATAATAATTATAATAAATTATAATTATTCTATTATTGTTATAGTCACTGACAGTTATAACAATAAGAAGTGTAAAGCTCTTAATGAGACAATTACACGTGGAAAATAAGAATATTAACCACTTATAAATAATATAAATATTATTTATAAAAAGAATTAATCACACACTGTGCAGAAATAATTCTTTATAGAATAAAATTCTATATAAAAAAACTAATAATAGATAAAAAAAATATAGAACTTTAAAGAAAACTTACTTATAATATTTATTTAATACAACAAGTTATAAAACAACAGTTATTATATTAAATAATGATTATAAGTTAAAAACACGCCAAAAATCAATAAAATCAAAGATAAAACAACTTTTTATACTAAAATTTATGATTAAAGAGTTTTTGAGAGGAATTTGTGGATTTTAAAAGATATTTAAGATGAAAATTTTATATAATAAAAGTTATTATAGATGATTACAACAATAATCTGAATTCTATGACTTCAATTCTTTAATTTAATAAATAAAGAATAAAAATAACTTAAGAATTACTTTTAATAATAAGATTTTATATTTAATAAAACTTTACCTGTTTAAATGTCTAATATGATTGGATTGATTCTGAATTATGGACAAAAACAGTGATGAAAAGACTCTTTTTATGTCTACAGAGCAGCTCTCATGATTCATAATGGATGTAGAGGGCGTGCTCAGGTCAAAACTGAAAAACCATGCTTAAAAATTAAGTTCTTAACTTAAGGCAACTTATTTTTACTTTCAATTTAAAGTTACCAGTGTTATTCTTAACTCCAAGTAACTTTAATCCTCATTTAGTTTAATTATTTTAAGTTTTAATATAAAATAAGTTTATTTATATTAAAGTTCATCACATGAACAACATAAAATCAGAGTTTCAAGCAGAAATCTCTTAAACTGAATTTTTAATTAATTTTTAAAGAAATCATAATTTTCTTTAAGCTTAATTAAAAAGTAATTTTCCAGGCTAATTACCCAGGAAACCTATTAATAAAAGATACTTAAAATTTAATTTATATATTGATAATATCAAATTCTAAGCTGTGTGAAATTTTCAAGAAAATCCATTAAGATTTGGATTTTTAATGAATTTTTGAAGTTATTACTATTTTTCCACGTAAAATAGCAATACACACAAAACCTTAAATTTTGATAAGGTTTTGATGATTGAAACCTTAAAGTTTTAAGCTTATTTAAGCTTTTTAAGCTTGATTAAGCTTTGACAGTTCTTAAAACCTTGATTCCAAGCCTGCTTATTGGGATTTACCCTCTTGGCAGCTTGAAATTCCTGTCCAATTTAGGATAAAACCAGTTTAAACCTTAAGGTTGGATCAAAGTCTAATCTTAAAGTTTAAATAAGGTTGAAAATCCTCCAATACAGGTGGACAACCTTAATTGAATCCTTGCAGATCCAAAAAGTTGGGTACCCCAGCTCTATTTGGTCTTTTTCCTTTGTCCCACCTTTTTGCGTGGATTTTGCCCTTTTATTTATTTAAAGCCATACTATGGCCTTAAACCCTTTTAAATTGAGCTCACGCAGGATTTACATTCTGTATGGCAAATCCTTAGCCAATTCAGTAAATATACACCACACCTCAATTTTAACTAAAATTTTGGTAAAGTTGCATAAACCTTATGTAACTTTAAATTTAAGCTTAATTAAGCTTAAATTTAACAATTTTAAAAAAATGTTAAAAAAGTTACATTAGTACTGTGAGATTCTTAAATCTTCTAATAACACAAGAAATAAGTGTTTTTGGGTATAACACCTTATGGGTGTACCCTAGGTTATTTTTGGTGTAGAATCCAAAAATGACATAATAATTATAACTTTGTTTATCCAAAAAAAAGTTATACTTATTTTTTATTATTTTTTATTTTAAATTCAACTAAAAAGTCTGTTTAAGACAAATTTAATTGTTTATAAAATCATTTGTGGCCTTATGGGTATGTTAAACATACCTCACAGGCTCACACAAAAACTGACAAAATTATTGCAGTTTTAAGCTCAAAATCCACAATTAGACAGGTACAGTCTTACTGTGGGATATTCTCCCATAAGTATGATTCTGAGGTGTCAAATAGACCAAGAAGAATGTTTATACTTCAATACCGCATAATTAATTTAATACTGGGGTCCCATACATGTTCTGGTTAGCATTCTACGCGTCATACACGTCAGAAGAGGGCTATGTGGTCCCCAGATGAAAGCTTTCACCCTGTATTGGTGAAAACTGCCCAGATGTGGTTTCAAAACAACATCTGAGGCCAATACAGATAATACAGGCACTATGAAAACCACAAGCCAGGACTCTGAAGTGAAAGACTCTTCACTTCCTCTACCTGGATGGTCTAGAGGGCCGTTCCACCACATTTTAGGATAAAAGGAGGCCTTTTCTCCACCAGAAAAGGTTTCCACATCCTGCTCTTGAATTCCTACATAGTAAAACTGTAAAAAACAGTTATACCAATGGAAAATAGTAAGGTTATGCTATGAAATTGAGTCTTGTAGACTAAATAATTGCAACCCAACAGGTAAAGCTTCACCCAGGGCTTTCAACAGCACTCACCACCACTAATAATCATTAATAAATCCCTTCAATTTTATTCAAAACATATTTTTTAACATTATTATCCATGTCAAAGGCATAGTTTAGGTTGTAAATACTCTGTATTATCATCTCTTCATAGACTCAGCCTGATGATTTTCATCTGGGGACCACACAGCCCTCTTCTGACATGTATAACACCTAGAATGATGTACAGAACCGGTATGGAACCCCAGTATTGACCGAAATATGAGGTATTGAATTATAAACACTTTTCCTTGTCTGTTTGAAGCCTCATAATCATAGTGATGGGTTAGTATTCTCCAGAAAAGGTGTATTGGCCATATTGTGGGAGTTTAACCTTAAAACTACTATAACTCTGTCAGTTTTTGAGATATTGAGCTTACCATTGGTTCATTGTGTAGCCGAGGATGGGATCTACACAATGGTACTTCATTTGGTATGTGTATAATGAAATATGGAAAGCTATGCCATGTTCAATTGTTGTGATTCTGATATATGATTTTCTCAATATCTTTATAGAGCTTGTTTTCCCCATTCCTTTTTCTCTAGATGAGATATGGATAAATGAATGGCATCATAAGATAGCCCTTATTGTGCTCTTTTCAAAAAGACCCCACTTTAAGTATCTGACACTAAAACTGCAGAAGCTAGATGAGATGGGAATATTGTACTCATTCTTATTTGACCCTATTTTTGTTATACCTTCTTTAGTTTTGTTTTTAGCTAAATTTGGCTAGGACCATTGGATAGTCCCAACTTAGAGCTTCAGTTTGAATACCCATTTACTGGGGTTCAGCCTCTTCCTTGGGATTTCAGATGAACGGTGAAAATTAAGGTTTATGCTGAGCAAGAACTTTGAGCACAAATCACTTTGTTATTCCTTGCCCTATGATTGCAGGACTTGTGTATTTGGAAAGTGGTGTGCTTCCTGTTTTGATTTATAACTTTTGAGCTTATTTGGCTCAGCTCCATGTTGTGGTTGTTTCTTGGCTTTACCATTGGTTTATGGTATGTTGCTGTCATGCTTGTGCTCTGGTTTTGAGTCACAGGCTGACATACCCTCCCTCCAAAAAAGGCTCATAATTGATGAGACTGTTAAGTGGTGCTAAAGATCCTGAATCTTCTTAGATGAAGCTTCCCATTTTGTATGGCATCCTCTGCCAACCATTTGTCTTTGTCTTCTGTCTGGTTTTTAAGTCTAACCAAATATTGTATTTGGTCTTTACCATTCAGTCTAATCTTCTTTACAGAGCCAGGCAAGTCTTCTATTTCCACTATTTCTTATTTAGTGGAATTCTTTGTCCTAGAGGGGAACTTGTCATCTCCTGACTGGAAGTATGTTCAAGCTAGACTCACTGCGAATGATGGGTGTTTCTAGAGAATTCTTCTGTGAGTCCAACCTCCACTGCATCTTCCCCTATCAGTTTAATGATAGTTAAGGGTGCCACAAATTAGTCTCTCATTTCCTTTGGTTCAGTGATATTATTTAAGTTGAGTGTGGACACTAACACCTGGTCCCCTTCTTTGAAGTCCGGTTCCACTTGTGTCTTATCATACCTCTACTTTTGGTATTCTTTAGCTTCAGCTATGCACTTAGCAGCTGTGTCACAAGCTCTCTTTCACATTTCATGGAGGTATTTGGCTGTGGGGTGGATAGTTACAAGGTTTTCCTTCAAGTGATCCACAAGAAATAGGGGGTTTCACCCTTTTTCTACCTTTGAGGGTGATTTCCCTGTGGTAGAGTGCTTGCTAGTGTTGTAAGCCAGTTGGATTTCTGGAAGGAGTGTGGCCCAGTAATTGTTGTACCCTTTGTGGTCCTTATATTCCATGGCATATGTATGGTTCTCTCTGTGATAGAGCAATCCATCTATAAGGAAAAACATGTTATTGTTATAGTCCCTCAACCAGGGCTTCTCTAACTGGGATCCTATATTTCTGTTGAAGGGGTTCTAACAATATGCCACACTGGTTGTGTTTGGAATAAGTCTTCATCACTGCACTGAAGAACTCATTATGTAGTTGTGAGTAACTCATCCCCAATATGGGAGTTTCTGTTCCCCATAATTCAGTGTCTTCACTGTCTGTGGTACCACTTTCTAGTGCCCATTCAGAAAATCTGAAGTTTTTCCTCCTATCTATTTCCACAAAATGGATAGGAATCTTGGCTGCTACTTCAGGACCATAATCTGGGTTGCTCTCCACATCAAAAGTTGCCATATACTGAGACCATCTGCATGTTCTTTGCTTTTGCCTTCTTTGTATATGATGGTCATATTGCCTCTATACTCTTGGATTGCTATTTGCCACCTCAACATGTTTCTATTAGTTACCTTCATGTTAAGCAAAGACTTGAGTGCTGTGCAGTCTGTGTAGACTTCAAAGACTGCACCCTCCAGATAATAATGGAGTTTCTCTAGGGCCTAGACAAGGAATAATAATTCAGTCTGATTTGATCCATACCTAGCTTCTGAATCTGCCATTTTCCTGAATATATAACACATTACCCCTTCCCTTGGTTCACCATCCACAATTTGTCTTTGGAGCGTGGCTCTGCCCAATCCTTGGCTGCAAGCTGGATCTATGTACAGCTTGAATGGCAGTTCAAAGGATGGGAGTATCAGAACAGGTGTATTTGTGAGTTCATGTTTGATCTGCTCATATGAATCCCTCCTTTCCTTTGTAATTGAAAAAACTACATCTTTTGAGCATAACTTGTATACACTACTAGTTATGTGGGCAAAGGTTTTGATGTCGTTTCTGTAGTAGATAGCAAACCCAAGGAAAGATTGAATCTCTTTCATCCTCTTTGGTACTTGTTTTGCAGTACTAATGCTACTTTTCTCTGACTTATCGCCAGCCTAAGGCCTGAGACTTTATGTCCTAGTGCCAATAGTTCAAGTTGGCCAACATTGCACTTCTTAAGTTGAGTTTTCAGATTGATGGCTGTGTGGTCACTAAGGACTCTGTCTATGTACTGAACTTGCTCTTTGTCACAGGGGCTCTTCAAAGGGAAGAGGGCCTGGCACTCAGTAAACTGGGACTCACTTATGGAGGGCTCAAAGATATGGTAAGAAGGAACACAATGAAGAGTGTTAAAGATAAATTGCTAAAAGAATAAATATAAGAAAAGCAGAAACAAGAAATAAGAGTAAGAAATAGAAGAGCCAACCACAAACGAGTCCAAGTCCACTGTTTCAACCTGTCAGAATGGAAAGAGAAGGGTTAATAAGGATATGGCCACCCAACTCATACTGTACAGGCGAAGAGAGAAAAGGCAAAGACTAACTTAAAATTAAATAATTATAATACCCAATTATAAGGATAAGAATAATTATAAAATGATAAATAAACTAAATTAATTTACTGGGGAAAAGTCCCCAGGGGGGAGAAAGAGGGGCTGGTATATGTGAGAATCACCAGCCCTGATCCAGAGGAAGAATTTTCATGAGAATAATTGATGATTGAATTGAGTCTGGCCAATACAGGTCCTGTACAAGAGGTGTGGTGTATTTGAGTGATCATACAGCTCCATATTGGTGTATTGAAACTTTATCGGGTTAATCCAACCTGTACAGGTGTTGACAGGCTGTATGGATGTACCAAGCTGTATGCATGTTTCAGAATGAAGATTGCTGAAACTGAATGCTGATGCAGATACTGGATTTGCTGATTTGGGGTGTTTGAGTGGGTGTATGAATGAATACCCTTACCCCTGATGGATGGTCGTTACACATTGTTTGTAACTCTTATAATCATTTTTACCCCTGGACCACCCCAAAAGTGAATTAAAGCATCTTTCATCACTGTAAACTTTGTCACTTTGTTTCCAAATTCACTCTGGTCACTTTTGGGCATGTTTTTTCTTTAATATTCTTTTTAAAGACTCTGCTCTTGAACTAATTGCTTGCAGTTCTTTGCTCAATTAATTCCAATTGAAATTGCTCTTAAAGAAATTTCTTTTGTAGCCTTAAATATCTCTTTTAGGGTATTTTTGGATAAATTTTGATTGTTGGTCAAACCATGAATTTTTATAATATTATTGTTTTATAATAATAAAGTCATAGACAATAAAATTGGTGTGTTTTCTCTTAAAAATAATACTTCTTACTATTTTTAATTTATTTTTACCTTATACAAATTTTGAGGACAGGAAAAGTACTTGATTTTTAATCAAAGTTTCATATCCACACCTTACAAATATGCTGAGATGGCAAATTGCTATCCAAGAATATAGACAAAATATGACTATTGTTCATAAATCTGGTAATATTCATAAAAATGCAAATGGTCTTAGCAGATGGGCTCTAGCAATTACCCCTGACAATCCAGCATGGGTACCACAAGAAGAGCACCATATAGAATGAATATGTGTTATTTGAAGTCCACCCTGAAAGGTTGTTTCTCTTTGAAATTACTTCTTCTAAATTGGAAATATATCCCCATCTGTTTTATTCTCCTTACATCTTGTAAGGTGTTTGCAATGGCATTGTCAGCCTGTGACTCAAAACCAGAGCACAAGCAGGTCAGCCAAAATACCATAAACCAATGGTATAGCCAAGATACCACCAAAAAATGGAGCTGAGCCAAACTAGCTCAAAAGGTATCAAAGGAAAGAGGAAACTCACCCCTTTCCAAACATCCAAGTCCCATCATTATAGGAAAAAGAATAACAAAGTTATTCATGCTCAAAGTTATTGCTGAGCATAAACCTTAATTTTCACCTCTCATCTGAAATACAGAGTAAGAGGCTTAAGCCCATCAAATGGGTATTATAAATGAAGCTCCAAGTCAGGGCTATCCAATGGTACCATCCAAACTGAGCTAGCACCAGTATTACGGAAGGTATGGTCAAATTCAGGCCAAATAAGGGTGAACAAAACATTCACCTCTCATCTAACTTCTACAGTTTTAGTGTGAGATACCTGGAGTGGGGTCTTTTTGGAAAGAGAACGATCGGAGCTATCTTATGGTGTCATCCATTTCCTCATATCTCAACTATAGCAGAAGTTATGGAGCAAACAAGCCCAATACAGCTTTTTGCCTAAACCATGCATATCTACAAAGCTCTTGTATATGGCATAACTTTGCCATATTTGATGATAACCATATCAAATAAGGTACCATTGTGAGAAATCATACAGGGCTACACACAGATTCAGTTTTGAGGTTGATATCTCAAGAACTGACAAAGTTATAGCTGTTTTAAGGTAAAAATCCAACATTCTGACCAATACAGCCTTACCATGGTATAATATACCATAACCATGATTATGAGGTGTAAAACTGACAAAGAAGCATGTTTATACTTCAATACCTCATAAGTAAGTCAATACTGGCGTCCCATACAGTTTCTGTACAGCATTCTACGCGTCATACATGTCAGAAGAGGGCTATGTGGTCCCCAGATGAAAGTTTTCACCCTGTATTGGTGAAAACTGCCCAGATGTGGTTTCAAAACCACATCTGAGCCCAATAAAGGCTATACAGGTCCTTGAAAACCACAAGCCTGTCCCAGAGAGTCAAAAAAAGTTCACTTCCTCTAGGTGGAAATGTCTAGCAGCCCTTCCACCCCATTTCAGGATAAAAAGGAGGCTGTTCACAGCCAGAATAGCTTTTCCTCATCCTGCTCTTGAATACCCTATGTAGTAAACTGTCAAAAACAGTTTTACTCTTGGGTAATAAACAGGTATAATTATAATTTCAATTATTGTAGTCTTTATTATTGTAACCCAACAGGTGAAGCTGCACCCAGGTTTTCAACAGCGCTCACCCCCACTATATTTACTATAGTAAAGCCCTTTTATTTTCAAATTAAGCCATTTTTAATCCTAATAACCTTTTTTAAATACTTGTTACCATGTCACGGTCATAGTTAAAAGTTGTAAATACATTTATAATACTTTTATCATAGACTCAGCCTGACAGGCATCTAGAGTGAAACTTGTTTTTCATCCGCTCTTTACTGAATGCTCTGGTTCTCCTCCCATTTGTGTCAGTAGTTTGTGATTCCTCATCTGAATATTCATTTGAGGATCAATGGCTTTAGGTCTTTTAGACTGTCTAAGACAACACTAATATGCATCTTTGTCCACAGATTACCTGTCATTTTCAAATGACATGGTTGTTTTCCATATCCAAGTACCATTGCTTTACCTTTGGTTCATTTGACCTTTCCACTATGGCCAGTTCCTGCTTCCCTGAATTTCTTTCATCTCTGTGTACCAAATACTAGCATGTCCTTTGAATGCTGTATTCAATCTAGCAGTCATCCAGCAATCTGGTATGCTTGGTACATCAATGAAAATTCCATCAATGTAATCAATGAGTTCCATATGATCATATTCTCCTGTGCCAGAAAATTTGGGCCAGCTTGGGGCCCCTGGAAGCTGTTTTAATGCTTCTTTGTCAGAAAAATACATTTTGAGACCTTTCATTATTCTTAAACAAGGCATCTGGTTTGATGTCTTCTTGATGGTATGTATTATCCAAAACATGGCCTTGTGGTTGGGGGATCATTGTGAGCCTTGAGGTATATTTTACATACCCAAATAGGCCACAATTATCTTAAAAATAAATTTTGAATTATGCATAACTCATAAGTCATGCATATATGCAAAATTCATCATTTTCAATTTCAGAAAAGATGAATAACTTTTTCTTGAGTAAGTAAATACATGGATTTAACACCAGATTTGGATTCTTCACAAAAATTCACCTAGGGCAGCTCCATAGAGTGATTAAGCTCAAGCTAACTCTTTGAGGTGGTAAAATGGAAAATAATTCAATAACACATCATCAATACCACATAACAGATCCGTGAAAAATGTTTGTTTTTCTTAATTTCACACCAAAATAATGGGAATGTGAGAAATCCCATGTTACATATACACTAAGAAGAGTGTTATGCATGTTTTGAGCACTTAATATCATGGTATTCTTACATGGACTTTTGGTACACCCATTGTGGATATCACACTTTAAGCTTAAATTTCTATTTTGACGTGAAAAATAAGCAAGGGGGACAAAAGACATCAAAGCAAGCCAGGGTACCCAACTTCTGAGGCCTCAGAGGCGTGGACAGCTCCAAAGCTTGGATCCATGGCTTATCTTGGCCTAATTGGTAAACCAAAACCTTTTGGGAACTTGGTTACCATGTTACAACTACTGTAAATCTTAAGAAAATAGCAAATAACCTGTTATTTTGATGTGCCAAGGAGGTAAAGACCTACGTAGACTCCTGTAACCATGTCAATTCTTAATGATTTTCCATTTAAAAGCCCTAAAAGAGTAATTAAAACCCTTTTTAGACTTGTATCCATTGATTTACCTCATAGCAACCAGTGAAACACTGATATTTGCAATTCTACATAGAAATGAGGTAAAAACTTCAAAAATTCATTAAAAATACAATTCTTAATTAATATTTCTGAACCTTTCAGGACTAATAGAAAACTGTATTATCTATGGTAAATTCAAAAAGAATTATGGTTTTACTAGTAAAATTCAAAGTTTTACTTACAGTCCATTTTTGACTATTGTATGTGGAACACTGAATCTTCAAAAATTCACAGTAATTACAACCTGTGATGAAATTGGAAATAACATTGATAACTTTGAGAAATCAATGATCATTTTGGAATAAAAGAATATTTACAGATGTTACTCCTTTTATTCTTAATCATATTGGGGTTGGTAGTTACATAAAAGCATCAATTAAGTAATTATGATAATCTTATGTGACAACTAATGATACAATCCATAATCAACAAGGTTTTATTGTATTCTTACTCACTGTTTTTTCAGTTTGCTCCATGGCATGCCTCTGTGAGCTGTTGTTGACTTAAAAGAGGCCTCCTCTTGCTGTTTTTTCCAAAATCATCATCTTATTATTCATTTAAACCATTATTACCAACAAGTAAGTATTAGTAAGGCTATTCTTAAGTGTTTTGAATCTTTCAAAATAAATCAGAAAGACGTGAAATCATAGAATCCAACTATATATTGTTGTAATACTGTTATAAATTCATTTTGATCCTTTAAATCCACAATTCTACGTCAAATCTCTCTATCTTATCTTTCAAAAAGCTCTTTGGAACATTAGTGAGTGATTTATTCAAATTCTTAAAGTTTTTCTCTAAAATTAGTTTTCTTCAAGAATTACCATTATAATTATTCTTGCAAAAGATAATTATATATTAAAATAATTTTATTATTTTAATAAAAAAAGTTTTATTACTAAAATCTTCTTGTAATTGATTCTTGTAGACAATTACTTGCTCAATGTTAAAATCACTAGTAGTGTTTAACACGTGAAAGAAATAATTTTTTAACTATTTAATTGTGGTTATAATGATATTTGTTATTATATTTCATAAGAACAGACATAGTACTGTTGATTAATAGTAATTTTATCATCAGTTTCATAGTCACATCTTACATTTGGGGGCCTGGCCATGTTTTTTGAACCTTTTACCCTTAATTAATATATTTTTAAGCTCTAAAATATATTAATTTAATAATTTTTTTCTTTCATTTTAAAGTTAAAATAATTTTTATTTTTGAAATTGTTTTGGAAATCTTTTTCATTGAGGAATTTGGTTTCATTTTATACTGTTTTTACACGTGGCTTTTCACATCCAAAAACTCATAAAATTATTCTTTGAGTTACTCTGAATCAATTTTCATTCAAAAATCTGGAATTTTAATTTTTTTTCTTTAAAAAGAATAATTTTTTAATATTAAAAAATATAAAACTTATGAAAAATCTTTAAAAATATTTTAAAAAGTATAAAAAATAATTTTTCTCTTTTATAATTTTTTAGTGTCTTTAATCAAATACTGTGCAGCTGGCAACAGACTCAGTAAAAGATATATAACTAGTCCAGAATCTTCAGAAGCAGAATCTGAAGACAGTATTGAGGTGAAAATTGCTAAAAGAGGCACCTTATTCTACTCAGAAAAAGCTAAATTACCACCAAAAGGTGTGTATTTTATCTTATATTTTCACCTTTTATCTTTAAATCAATGTGAAATTGGTGCATACCAGAAATGGAAGAAAGTATTCAGTCCAACCAGATTGATGTGGACAAGGAAGAGGCAAGACCAAATCCAGAAGTGCCAAGTCTTCCACAAGAAAGATACATTTGGAGGATGACAGAGTTTCCCCCATTCCCCAAGGTCTGTACCAACAGATTTTGACATGAATTCTGAGCCTGAACTGATTCATGACCATTGTTCCAGGGCTGAACCATTTTCAAGTGGCAGCAATAGAAATATATCAATGCCAGTACAAAAATTGGTTCAGAGAAGCCAAAGAAGAGGAGTGGGAAATATGTCCAAGCCTTTGGCAGGGGGCCATGAACTCCTACTTACACATCAAGAGCTTTCTGGGTCAGGAGAAGACCATAGAACTCTTAGGGGGATGGAGCCCCCTGTCTTGCAAAGACAAGGTCAAAAATATAAATAATTGGTTGAAGAACCAAAGGCTTTTATCCATAGACCAGAAGAAGGAACTGGAAATGAGTCCAGCTTTGGAGACAGAGGCCTCAGTGGCGTCTACCAGCTCCAGAAGTGTCCAATGACAATCCCAAAGGACCTCAGAAGAAGCAGAGAGGTCCCAAGAACCATCAGGGCAAGGGCAAAGGCAAAGCAAATTGGCACAGACCTTACCCACAAGGGTACAGGATCCCCAAATTGGAGCCTTCAGGAGTGGACAGTGTGTTCAACATGGCCAGAACTCTAATGGAATTCACAGCCAAAAAGCAGGAAAGGATGAACAGGACTTTTCCACACAAATATTTGATGAAATACACTTTGTTAAGTCTAGTATTGATGTAGAACTTGGCAAATTTTATGCAAAGTTAAATAAAATCATATTGGACATAAGTGAATTGAAAAGAAATGACAAGAAATATGCTGAATGGTATGAATTTACAAATTGCAAATTTGATTCAATTACCAATGCTTGTAGCAGAATTGAAAGTGTATGTCAGATTCAGAATGATGAAATGGAAGATCTTTCTAGTTTTAAAATGAATGATCAACTTAAAACTCTGCAAGACCATGTCTTGAAGATAGCTGAAAATACCCATCAGTTTGCTACACATTTAGCAAAAAGTGACAGTGAAAGACAGAAGTTAAAGAATGAAATCATTTCAAATGTAGAACAAATTCATAAGAATTATGAACCACATATGCCAAGACACACCTTTGACAGAAGAAAAACTTTCTGTTAAAGGAAGTTTTACCTCACTTTTAGGAGAAAATGCTTTCTCTGTTAAGGATATCCCCAAATTAGAAGAATGGCCAACATTCTCTGGTGAAGGAGAATACAACCATATTGTGTTCATCACGACTATTGATATGTTACAGGAAGACTTTAATATACCTGATGAAATCATAGTGGGAAAGTTACACTCTCTGTTTACCAAAACTGCAAAGAAATGGTATTACAAAATGAGAATGGATCATGGAAAACATTATTGGTCTTGGTGTAAATCTGAAGTAATTACCAAAGGGGCAACAATTCTTGGAGGTTTAAAATGGAAAATGCTTTTGAAAGTGCCATTTTTAACTCAGAGAAGGATAAACCACTTACTTGGTTCTTCAAACAAAAAGACAGATTATCTGCTTTACACCCAGATATGTCTGACACCATGATCAATATGAAGATATTAAAAAAGTGTGGAGGAGAACTGGAACATGCTATCAAAAGCAGATGTGTGGAACCCTGTTCAACAGAGGACTACATTAATGCAATGGAAGATATCATCACCAGAACAAGAATTGGTAAAATTGGACTAGAATCCCTATGGAATCCAAGATGATCCCAAAGATTCCCAGAGAGGATAAAAGACCAGAAAGACCTGTATTGAAGTGTCATAAATGTGGAAGTACTTCACATTTAGCAAACACTTTCACCAAAAAGACAAAAATCAATGAAGTTCAAGTCATTGAAGAAATTCAGTGTACGGAAGAGAAAGTGGAATCTGATCAAGATTCTGCGGTCTCTGAAGATACACAAGTGGGGGACTATCCCATTGAAAACATTACAGCTTTCTTTGAAGTCACAGAAGTCCATACCCACTTGCCACAGTATAGTGAGGACTGCTGCAACCTGATCAATATCCAAGATGCAAGAATGCGTAAAACTAAACCTGCTAGAGGAAAAGGTTACACTTCTGGCGCATCCTGTATCACATCAGTTTTGATGAGTGATATTGAGGCCAAAGTAAGTTTAGATACAGGGGCATTTTGCACTTGTGTAGGCAAAGATTATTTCCAACTTATACTTCCTGAATGGAAAAACCATCTATTACCAATAGAAGATGTGCAATTTAGTAGTGCTAGTAACAATATGTACCCCTTGGGTATATTAGACACTAATCTTGTATTTCCACACCCAGCAGGAAGTGTAAGGATGGAAACTGAGATTGTTGTAATAGATAATTGCACATCTCAACACATCATTCTTGGAAATGATTACCTGAATATCTATGGTATTGACATAAATAACCATAAAGACAGATATTTCACAATTGGGGATAACAAGAGACAAAAATTTGCTTTTTCCAATATTCCAAAACAAATATCTGTAGTATCTTCTGTCAAGGATACTTACAAAAATGAATTTGTGTTTAATCAACTTGTTGAAGCACAAATTAATCCATCATTGTCACCAAAAATTAGGAATGAACTTATTAATGTGTTATACACATACAATAATGCATTTGCCTCTGATAATGAACCATTAGGTGCTATAAGAGGACATGAAGTTGATATTACTCTTAATATTGACAGACCATATCCTCCAGTACTTAGAAGACCAGCTTATCCAGCCAGTCCCAGAGCTAGAGAAGCCTTGGAAAAACCTATCCAAGAGTTGATCCAACTTGGTGTACTAAGAAAAGTAGGCCATAATGAGGAAGTTGAAGTGACAACACCTGATATTATTGCCTGGCATAATGACAAGTCAAGAATGGTTGGAGATTTCAGGGCATTGAATACCTACACAGCTCCAGATAGGTATCCAATCCCTATAATTCAAGAAACCTTGACTCAATTGTGTAAAGCCAAGTATATAAGATCAATGGATGCATTGAAAGGCTTTCATCAGAATGTTTTGACGCCTAAAGCTAAGAAATTACTTAGAATTATCACTCACTGTGGTATTTATGATTTTGTTAGAATGCCATTTGGAATTAAAAATGCTCCATCCCATTATCAAAGAATGATGAACACAATCTTTCCCACAGAATTGTCTTAAGGATGGCTTATCATTTATTTTGATGATATTATCATATGTTCTGATTCATGGTCTTTGCAGCTTGAAAGACTTGCAAGATTACTTCACAACGCTGCAGAAGTGAACATGAAAATTTCACTTAAGAAATGCAATTTTGGTTTTGAAGAACTTAAAGCATTGGGACATATTGTTTCTGGTTTAAGCTTGGGTATTGACAAAAACAAAGTAGCAGCAGTTTTACTTAAGCCAATACCGCAGAATAAAAAAGAAATGATGTCTTTTCTTGGGTTTGCCAGTTATTATAGGCAACACTTGCAAGACTTTGCAATTCTAGCCAAGTCACTTTATAGAATCTGTGATCAACAGACTGTATTTGAAATGACACAGGAGAGAATTAAACCTTATGAGAAGATAAGGAAAGCTCTTACAGAAGCACCTTTACTCCTCATGCCTGACTGGAATATTCCTTTTAAATTATACATTGATGCATGTGGAGATGGATTAGGGGCAGCCCTACATCAAGTCCAAATTATTGATGACAAACCTACAGAAGGACCAGTTTGTTACATCTCAAGGAAAATCAAACCAACAGAAGCCAGATATGGTGCAAGGCAAATGGAGTGCTTATGTTTGGTATGGGCACTTGAGAAATTACACTATCATCTTGATGGCAGTGTTTTTGGAGTGATAACTGACTGTAATGCAGTAAAATCACTTCTTAACATGAAAACTCCCAACAGACATATGTTGAGATGGCAAATAGCCATTCAGGAATATAGAGGAAACATGACTATAGTCCACAAAGCAGGAAACATTCACAAGAATGCTGATGGACTTAGCAGGTGGGAATTAGCCAACACTCCTGATAACCCAGCTTATGTACCCTTGGAAGCTGAACCACAGATTCCAATTGAAGGGATTAATATAACTGATATTGGGACTGAATTCTTTGAAGAGGTCAGAGAATCTTATAAGCAAGACAAGAATTGCCATATCTTGACTTCTTTATTAGATAAAGACTGCAAAGATACATATTTAGTCAATGCACTAGATGAAGTTTCGAGAAACTCCTATTCTGAAGGGAGATTTCACTTGATTGATGGGATCATTTACCACAGAACCAAACATTCTTGTGTAATGACATTATGCAGCAGATTGCTTATCAATACAATTCTTCATGAATGCCATGATACCATCTACTATGGACACCTTTCAGAGGACAGAAAACTTGAAAAAGTCAAAAACTGTGCATGGTGGCCATCTTGGAGAAAAGAAACCATTGAATATTGCCATACCTGTGACAGATGCCAAAAAGCAAACAGGAGTACAGGCAAGAAATTTATAATGCTTGTTTAGTCATTGTAGACAGATATAGCAAGACTCCCATATTCTTACCATTTCATAAAGATGACCCTGCTATGGACACAGCTCTTCTTCTATGGAGTAGAGTTATTTCTCATACAGGATTATTTAAGAATATCATAAGTGACAGACATCCCAAGTTTACATCTGCACTTTGGACCAATCTTCATAGATTGTTTGGGACTAAGTTATCATTCTCTACAGCATATCACCCTCATACAGATGGGCTAGCAGAGAGGATGATTCAAACTTTAGAAGACATGATCAGGAGATTTTGTGCTTATGGGTTAGAATTCAAAGACTCAGATGGCTTTACCCATTACTGGTGCACTCTGATACCTGCATTAGAATTGGCATATAAGACATCAGTCCATTCTTCCACAGGACAAACTCCTGCTTTATTAGAAAAAGGATGGAATCCAAGACTCCCAGCAGACATACTGAGGAAAGACTTGATTGACATTCGTCCTACAGCTTCCAGCTTCAAGATAATGCTTGATAAAGTAAAACATCATGCAAAACAAACTATGAATGATGCTTTTGACTATGCAAAACAGAAGTGGGACAAGAGTCATAAAGTACCAGACTTCAAAGTAGGGGACTTAGTTCTAGTTTCAACCTTTAATTTTAATAATATCAAAGGCCCAAAGAAACTCAAAGATTCTTATATAGGACCTTTTGTTATTGTTGCCTTACATGGAACCAATGCAATTCAAGTGGAATTGAGTGGTGAATTGGAAAATAAACACCCCACCTTTCCAGTCAGCTTGATAAAGCCTTATCAACCAGCTGATAAAGAATTGTTTCCTTTAAGGAACCCAACTCCTTTAACTGTTCCACCAGTGGAACAGAATGAAGACAAAAAGATAAAGAAAGTCATTAAAGAAAGGAGACTTAGGGGTAAAAATTAGAGAGAATATCTTGTCAGATATAGAAATCCAGTACATGAAGATCAATGGCTGGCAGAATCAGATATACCTGACTCAGATAAACTCTTGAGAAGATTTAGACATGAAAGAAGGCCACAAGCCTGAATATGTCTATAAATGTGCTTTGAATTACTTGATCTGAGTAATGTAAAGAGGTTGGACAGTGGACATTACCCCCCTTTGGGGCTTTTTATTATTTCTACCATTGATAAAATTGTAGTACAATTTTATTTTTTGGTGGGAGGGAATGTGAGCCTTGAGGTATATTTTACATACCCAAATAGGCCACAATTATCTTGAAAATAAATTTTGAATTATGCATAACTCACAAGTCATGCATATATCCAAAATTCATCATTTTCAATTTCAGAAAAGATGAATAACTTTTTATTGAGTAAGTAAATCCATGGATTTAAGACCAGATTTGGATTTTAAACAAAAATTCACCTAGGGTAGCTCCATAGAGTGAATAAGCTCAAATTAATTCTTTGAGGTGGTAAAATGGAAAATACTTCAATACCACATCATCAATACCACATAAAAGATCCGTGAAAATTTTTGTTTTTCTTAATTTCATGCCAAAATAATTGGAATGTGAGAAATTCCATGTTACATATACACTAAGAATAGTGTTATGCATGTTTTGAGCACTTAATATCATGGTATTCTTACATGGACTTTTGGTACACCCATAGTGGATATCTCACTTGAAGCTTAAATTTCTATTTTGACGTGAAAAATAAGAAAGGGGGACAAAAGACATCAAAGAGACCAAGGGTACCCAACTTCTGAGGCCTCAGAGGCGTGGACAGCTCCAAAGCTTGGATCCATGGCTTATCTTGGCCTAATTGGTAAACCAAAACCTTTTGGGAACTTGGTTACCATGTTACAACTACTGTAAATCTTAAGAAAATAGCAAATAACCTGTTATTTTGATGTGCCAAGGAGGTAAAGACCTACGTAGACTCCTGTAACCATGTCAATTCTTAATGATTTTCCATGTATAAGCGCCAAAAGAGTAATTAAAACCCTTTTTAGACTTGTTTCCATTGATTTACCTCATAGCAACCAGTGAAACACTGATATTTGCAATTCTACATAGAAATGAGGTAAAAACTTCAAAAATTCATTAAAAATACAATTCTTAATTAATATTTCTGAACCTTTCAGGACTAATCGAAACCTGTATTATCTATGGTAAAATCAAAAAGAATTATGGTTTTACTAGTAAAATTAAAAGTTTTACTTACAGTCCATTTTTGACTATTGTACATGAAACACTGAATCTTCAAAAATGCACAGTAATTACAACCTGTGATGAAATTGGCAATAAAATTGATAACTTTGAGAAATAAATGATTATTCTGGAATAAAAGAAGATTTACAGATGTTACTCCTTTTATTCTTAACCATATTGGGGTTGGTAGTCACATAAAAGCATCAATTAAGTAATTATGACAATCTTACGTGACAACTGATGATACAATCAATAATCAAAAAGGGTTTATTGTTTTCTCACTCACTGGTTTTTCAGTCTGCTCCATGGCACGCCTCTGTGAGCTGTTTTTGACTTAAAAGAGGCCTCCTCTTGCTGTTTTTTCCAAATCATCATCTTATTATTCATTTAAACCATTATTACCAACAAGTAAGTATTAGTAAAGCTATTCTTAAGTGTTTTAAATTTTTTGAGAATCAATCAGAGAGACGTTAAATCATAGAATCCAACTATATATTGTTGTAATACTGTTATAAATTCATTTTGATCCTTTAAATCCACAATTCTACGTCAAATCTCTCTATCTTATCTTTCAAAAAGCTCTTTGGAACATTAGTGAGTGATTTATTCAAATTCTTAAAGTTTTTCTCTAAAATTAGTTTTCTTCAAGAATTACCATTATAATCATTCTTGCAAAAGATAATTATACATTAAAATAATTTTATTATTTTAATAGAAGAAGTTTTATTATTAAAATCTTCTTGTAATTGATTCTTGTAGACAATTACTTGCTCACTGTTAAAATCACTAGTAGTGTTTAACACGTGAAAGAAATAGTTTTATAATTATTTAATTGTGGTTATAGTAATATTTATTATTATATTTCATAAGAACAGACATAGTACTGTTGATGAATAGTAATATTATCATCAGTTTCATAGTCACATCTTACAATCATGTTGTTGTAGATATTAAGCAATTTGTTTGAGTCTTTTTCCAGATATTCTCAGTTGCTTTTTCAGAAGTTCTACTCCCCAAAGACTTGATTAAGTCTTTTCTGGATTCTTCAGAGGCGTTTCCTTGTTGAGAACAGCCTTTTTGAACGGTTTTGACTATTTTGTCCATTGAGGCTGTTAGTTTTTCCATCCTCAAATGGCTTTCTTGGAGCTCTCATAACAGTTTTAGAATTTTCTCTGTATATTGCGACATTTTTAACCACAGTGCATCACTTTTTAAGTTACTCTTAGCTGTAACAACACTGTGTTCATTCTGAGTGGGGGTAATATTTTTGTCAGCCTGTGACTCAAAACCAGAGCACAAGCATGACAGCCAATATACCATAAATCAATGGTATAGTCAAGCTACCACCAAAACATGGAGCTGAGCCAAATTAGCTCAAAAGGTATCAAAAGAAAGGGGAAACTCACCTCTTTCTGAAAATATAAGTCCCATCACCATAGGACAAAGAATAACAATGTTATTAATGCTCAAAGTTATTGCTGAGAATAAACCTTAATTTTCACCTCTCACCTGAAATACAGAGTAAGAGGCTTAACCCCATCAAATGGGTATTCAAAATGAAGCCCTAAGCCAGGGCTATCCAATGTTACCAGCCAAACTGAGCTAGCACCAGTATTACTGAAGTTATGGTCAAATTCAGGCCAAATAAGGGTGAACAAAACATTCACCTCTCATATAACTTCTACAGTTTTAGTGTGAGATAGTTAAAGTGGGGTCTTTTTTGGAAATATCACAATCAGGGCTATCTGATGGTGTCATCCATTTCCTCATATCCCAACTAGAACAAAGGTTATGGGGAAAACAAGCCCAATACAGCTTTTGGCCAAAACATACATATGTACAAAAAGACTTGTACATGGAATAACTTTGCCATTTTCAATGATAACCATATGAAATGAGGTACCATTGTGTAGAACACATATAGGGCTACACACCGAACCAATTTTGAGGTTGATATCTCAAAAACTGACAAAGTTATGGCTGTTTTAAAGTCAAAATCCCACAGTCTGGCCAATACAGTCTTATAGTGGGATACTATCCCATAAGTATGATTATGAGGTGTTAAACAGACGCTGAAGCTTATTTATACTTCAACTCCTCATAGTTAAGTCAAATACAGAGGTCAATACAGGTTCTGTACAGTTTCTGATGCGTCAGAAGCACCAGAACACACCTGTAAACTCCATTGGTGAAAATGTTCACCCTGTATAGGGTAAAAATGACTACTTGTGGTTCTAAAACCACATTTCAACCCAATACTAGCCTGTATTGAGTGTATAGAACCGCAAACCAGCCCACAGTAGTGAAAACTTTCACTCTGTGGTCGTGTGCAGAGGTAAACCACCTACCACTACCCCAGAACAAGATAAAAGGAAGCTTTGCCTCACCAGGAAGCCAATTCAGCATCCTGTTCTTGATATTCTTACGTGGTATAACTTCTCAACAAGGAAGTGGTACTCTTAGAATTTAACAGGTATACTTTAAGTTTAAGTATTGTAGGGTTTTCTGTTGTAAACCAACAGGCAAACACTGCACCCAGGGCTATCAGCAGTACTCACCATCACTAAATTATTTTAGTATAGCCCTTTTACTCATGTTCTCACTCTAATATCATCATTATTTTAGTTTCACACTCAGAGTTATAGCTTTTATTATCATTCTGAAGCTATATCATAGAGTCACCCTGACAATTTTTATTATTGGGGCTACTGATTCTAGAAGTATTTACAACTATTTCTGGCTCTTGTGTACTTCTTTCACCAATTCCAACAACTTTTGGATCATTGGGTCTGACTCTCTCTGCCTTTTGCTGAAAGAAGTCTTAGGAATCAGAGTAGGCCCTGTCTGGTTCAGCTGCTCTTCTATAGCTTGGATAGTGGCTTTCTTCTTCCTTATCTTTGTTTCCATCTCCTCCAGGAGTCTGAAATTCCTGGTTGGATTCCATCCTTTGGTGATTACCATAAGATCTTCAGAAGGTATCTCTTTGAGACATATCCTCTGGTAACTTTCTCCAAGCTCTTCCCAGTGGGATGCTAGGTTGAAACTCTTGTTTTTCATGCTCCATTGGAAAATATCTTTGAGGAGTTGATGGAGCTTAAGAACTTGATCCATAACCTTCCAGTCCTCTGGTTTGATGTTTCTGTTGAATTGGAAAGTGAATGACACAGTGGGTTTGATTTCCCTTGGTGTCTTGCCATTATCCACTGTGTCCAAGGTATCCTCTTCCAGGTATTCTGGTTCTGGACAGGCCTTCTCTGTCCTCTGGCTGGTTCCTTGGGATTCCAAGGTTCCTGAACTGTACAGTTGACATATCAGTGTTTTCAAGCAGCCAAAAACCCAATATTATTAGGTTATTTACCATTGACTTTGCCTTGTACAAATTTGTTATCTACTGCTTTGGGCAATTTTCATTTGGATGTTACAACTGGGTTAATTATGGTAATCATCCCTGTAAAAGTTATCAAGGTTGGTTTGCCTATAATGGATGCAGAGCTTTGCAGTTTTCTACTTCTCTGAGTGCCAATTGGTGTCCACTTCTTGGTTGTAATGAGGTCTTCACTATGCCTCTTTCCTTTTCTCTTGCCTTCTGGATCTGAAGGTATCACTGGTGTCCTTCCATGTGATTGGGTTTCCAGTGGTATGGAATTTCCTTCCACTGAATCAAAGAGGAAAAAAGAGGGCTTATTTCATTGAAGAATTCTTAAAATTCTCTTTGCACATCTAATACTTGCCTGTGGTATATATATTTCTATATTATGCCCAGGTATCATGATGTTATAATTGTGATTATCAATTACACCTCAAAAAAACTGGTTTGCGAATTTCTGGTGTGCTCTTTGTATACAAGTATCTCACAGATTAACTTGTAGCTAACAAGTGTAATCTTAAGTTTTTCTGTAATGGGAAATTCAAATTATCAATATGCCCAACCATGCCTCTAATACTTTTATTTAAAGTGAAAGAAGCTTTCCTCTTACTTGAAAAAGAATGATATTAAGGGCTTTGAGTGTTTTAATATGCAAAACACACCCAAAATAGGAATTGTGGTGGTTAAAGTTTAATTAACAACATGAAAAAAACACAGTGGTATATAAGTATATATACAACTCAAGAAACAACGAATTATATAATATTTTATTATTTTTCCAATATTCTTAAGCTATAAAAAAAGAAACAATGACATCAAAAAAGACATATAAGTGAAAAACTCACTTTTTGCATGAAAATAGTCCAAAAGTTAAAAAAACACAGCCAGGCCCCCAAAATGTTAGGCTTAATCTATGATACTGTTATAATAAGACTATTTACAATTTTAATCATGACTGTGTCAGGCTGAGTCTATGATGAGGTGGTAATAATAGTATTTTACAACCAAAACTATGGCTGTGACACAGATAGTATTGATAAAAAGGGTTATCAATAAAAAATAAAGGGCTTTATGTCACAACTATGGCAATTCACCCTCTTGGAACTCAGCATGGCAAACCCATGCCATGTTCAATTTATAGCAATTTGGCCATATGCCTAAGCATCGGCCAAATTGGCCTTTTATGGCCATTTCACAATCTGGGCCCAACTTGGCCCCTTCATCATTATCATGCTTTTCCTTGTGAAGCTTTGCTTTTGGGAAGTCTTTTGTATTTGCCATTCAACAGGGAAAATACAGCCCAAAGGCTGTATTTGTCTTTTGAAGCTTAAAATACAGATTTGCGCATTTTGCGCATTTTTGCTGTATTAGCCATTTTGAGCCATTTTCCATGTAATATGGTAAATATGCCTAAATTGCCATATTAGGCCATTTGGGTCTTAATTGCAAGATTTGCACATTTTGCGCATTTTTTGCGCACTTTGTGCAAATACAGTTTTAAAGCTGTATTATCTGTATTTGGACAAAAACCCAAAAGTAGCCAAAACATCCAAAAATCACTTTGTCACCTCTCAAGCCACCAAAACCCACTTTTCACCCATACTTTCCTGGAATCATCCAAAAAGACCTTTGACCATTTTCAACATCCAATAACCAAAAGTGCCATAAATGGTGTTTTACACAATTATTCATCTTTTTTCACCAGTAATACAATGGTGCCAATATTAAATGGGAATTGGAAAATTCCATGAGGTCATCAAGGCATCATGTCATCCAGAGGATTCATTAAGGCTCAAGGACAAGTTTCAATCTAAAATACCAATGACACCATCAAGAAATCATTGGTTATTCTAATTCACAGTATTCCTCTGAGGGAATACTGGCAGTAAGTTCTCAAAAGATATTCAAGAGGCAGTTCCAAAACAATTAGACAAGGGTCAGTGCTCAATACAGTCTGGATTCATCAAGACCTGTATTTTATTCATATAACATGGGGATTTCATTCAACCCAGTTGATTTCTCAATTTGGCAAGGTATACACTTCATCCCTGAAGGAGTCAATCTCTCAACATTTCACATATACCAGCCTCCTTTGACCATGGGGGTTTTTCCCCCAGTTAATTAATATATTTTGATTTTGTATTATCTTTATTTTCTTCTCATTCTGTCAAGTGAATACTGATATTACCAAGTTAGTTATTCAGCACCTCTTTCCTTTTCTTTCTTTGCCTTTATATGGATATTTGGTGGTCATATCCTTACTAATTCTATTGTTCATTTTGGAAGGTTGAAACAGTGATTAAGGATTTCCTTGGTCAGCTCTTTGGTCATTTTGCTTGTCTTTCCTCTTATTTCATCTCATATTTGTACCTGCATATTTCTTAGAGGAATTCAATTCTTTTATTTTGTTTTATTTATTCTTTGGAGTCTCCCAAGTGAGTTCTCTGATTTCTGAGTACCAGGCCACTCTTGTTTTCAACTAGACCCATTGTAAAATTATATTAATTAACTCATCATTTCTTTTCATTCTTTCTTTATAATTTCATTCACTCATTTCGTTGAAATTATGACTCCTCAATGCTTATGAGCTTTGTGATTCATTGTCACCTGTCAATTTTCTCTCATTCATTTTTCATTTTGACATCTGAAAGCTGACCCAATTTTATTTTTTGCTTTCTTTTTTTCAAATTTTATCTCAAATCATTCAATTTCAATTTGTTCATAATTCAGGCCTAATCTTAAATTGAATGTTATTTTCAAATTTCTAATAAGATTATTCAGACACATTCTTCGCATCAAGATTAATATTGATTCATTCTTCAAGAAATTTTGATTTTAAAGAATAACTCACTTGATTTTATTTGATTGATTTATTTGAAGTAATTGATATTGAATTCAAGAAAATTGATTGAACTGAAGACTTCATTTGATTTTTCTTATTTTTCAAATCAAGGATTTTTACATAAAATCTATTTTTGTCTCAAGATATCATTTGATTCATAGATATTTGCAAGATTTTGATTTCACTTATTGGACATATTGATTTATTGACTTGAAGATTTCATTTTGATATTTGATCAATTGATTTACTTCAAGATTTCATTTTGACTTATTGATTTTTCTTCAAGACATTTATTCTAATTTTGATTTTGACTTCAAGTTTCCAGTTGATTTGCCTCAAGCTCTTCATATTCAAATTTTTCATTTTTATTAAATTCAATTCAATTTTATTTGTGAAAATAATGCCTGTTCAACGTTCACCTCCTGAAAGACAAACAAGATCTTAGGCCAGAACTCAAGATGTTCTCACTCCAAATACAAGAGCTCCTCTTGACAGCACCCCAAAAGTTCCTCAACTGAGGGCCCAATTAGACAGAGGACCCATTTTGGAAGGAGAAGCACCATCCAGGAAGGAAGGAAGAGGGCCAAGAAGATCAAGCTCTTTTTCAGGAGTGGTCGGCAGATTCCCAGGACTTTCAGGGACCACCATTAAAGGATCTGTTCAAAATGGTGAAGAGGAGGAGGAGAATTCTGTGGAAGAGGAAGAGTCTGATGGTACTGAAGATTTTCCTGCTCCTGTGGGGGCATTCCAAGGTAATGGAAGGCCAACTCTAGCCCAGTCTAATAAGTGTGCCTCTCATCAGTCTGAACCATCTTTATTAGCCATCATACAGTAAATGACTCAGATTATGACCAATGTTCAAGCAGACTCATCTTCTGTAGCATCAAGACCACCAGAATTGAAGACTCCATCTAGCGGTCACCAGAATTCTTTGATTAGACTCAGCCCTTCAAGGTTAAAAGATTCATTAAGTCTTGTTAATTGATATTTCATAATGATCCAGCAAGTTTCTCTTGAGACAGAAAGAAAAATCTCTATGCCACCTCATTTCTCATTGGCAGGGCTTCAAAATGGATTGAGCCTTATATTTCCAATGTCACCAATCAAGATCCAAATTAGCTTCTCAATTCATGGAAATTATTTGAATCTGAACTCTTCACCTTCTTTGGGGACCCAAATGAATTCATAAAATCTGAGGCAGAGTTGTATTCTTGAAGAATGAAAGAAGGTGGGAATGTATCATTATACATTGCTGATTTCAGAAGTTTGGTCTCAAGAATTGGGGATTGGGGTGAAAGAGCTTTCATCCATCATTTCAGGAAGGGATTGCCATCCAAGATTTGGGATCAATTGGCTTCCATCCTTTAAGAATTGACAGTCTTCAAGACTTAATGGATATCACCCTGGAGCGTGATACCAGGTACCATGAGAGGCAAAATGAACATTGTTCAAGAATTTATTCTCTTCAAGACTTAATGGATATTACCCTGGAGCTTGATACCTGGTATCACAACAGGAAAAAAGAGAAGATTTATCATCAAAAGAAGAAGCCTGAAGCCTCAAACTCGAATTCTTATCAGCCTCAAAGTTCTTCAAATTTAAATCAAAAGAAGAAGAATTTTCAGAAGAGGGACAAGCCTCATTCTTCCTCATTGAATAAAGATTTCAAGTTGATGAATTTTGAAAAAGAAGAAAGAATCATGGAGTGTTTTTGTACCTATTGTGGTGGGAAGCATAATCTTGAGTTTTGTCTCAAAAGATCTCAAAGCAAGCTTACCCAACCGTCAGTAAATTTTCCCAGCCAGGGAAAAGCCTGAGTAAAGATCATGATTTGTTCAATGGTCGTCACTTTTTTCCATCCAGAGCACAATTGTACATTCTGAATACTGGTTTCAAGAATTCTCTTAAATTTTTTGTTTTTTCTTCTCTTTCTGATGTTTTTTACAGTATTCTCATTTATTCTGGTGTTACACACTCATTTATTGCAAAGCAGTTTGCTCACAAGTACTTATTGACTATGTCAGAACTTCCAGAGAAGATTCCTCTTATCATCTTGGACTCTTCTGAGTCCCCTTCCTTATTTGTGACTCACCATACTAAATATATGGTTGAGCTTCCTTCCTTCCCAAGCTTTGAATGGGATGTTTTAGTCATTGATACTCCCAAGGGAGAAGACCCCATATTGGGCTTTGACTTTCTAAATCATCTTAATCCTTCTATTTGTTGGAGGCAAGGGCTGATCACCTTTAATGCTTATCATAAGGACCATTCTGATCCTTCTAAATCTTTCTGTAATGAGTTTTCTTCTGCCAAATCATGTGCAGCTCTGGTTGGTGATTCTAGAACACCATCATTTCCCTCTTCTGTCCATATTCCTTCCATAAAGTCCCCTCAGTCATTATCATTATCTGGTGATGAAGTCTTCAAAGAGATTCAAGATTTTGGAGAACATAATTCTGTATCTTCACTTAATCTCCTCTTTGGGAATATGGACCTTCCTCCTTCCTCTTATCATGACTCCCTGGAGGAGTTGTGGGATAAAGAGGAAGAGCCAGAAGAAAGAGAAACCATGATGAAGGTTGTTCCTTCTACTTATCACCAATATTTGGATGTATTTTTCAAGGTGAAAGCAGAGAAGCTTCCTCCTCACCGCGCCTGTGATCATCATATTGAGCTGGAGGGGGCTCTACCTTCAGTTGGGGTGATCTACTCTTTATCCAAACAAGAGTTAGATACACTCAGGGTCTACATTTCAGAGAATGTAGCGAAAGGTTTCATCTGGCCAAGCTCCTCTTCAACAAGAGCACCTGTCCTCTTTTTCAAAAAGAAAGATGGTGGCCTCCGTTTGTGTGTTGATTACCACAAACTCAATGCTGTTACTCGGAAGAACAAGTATCCTGTTTCTCCTATTAATCAGCTTCTCAATATTTTTAATGGTTCTTCTATCTTCTCCAATATTGATTTGCGTGGTGCATATAACCTGCTCAGAATCAAGGAAGGTGATGAACATTTGACAGCTTTTAGAACTGAATATGGCAATTATGAGTACCTGGGTATGCTATTTGGGCTCACCAATGCTCCTTCCTCTTTTCAAGGTCTTCTCAATGATATTTTCCAAGATCTTCTTGATGTTTTTGTTGTGCTTTATTTGGATGCCATTAGGGTCTTTTCCAAATCTGAGGAGGAAGGTGCCACTCATGTGTCCACTGTTCTTTCCACACTCAGAGCCAATAACCTCTTTGCTAAGGCTTCCAAGTGCCTATTCCATGTTTCTAGTGTGGAATATTTGGGTTATGTTGTTTCTTCTGAAGGCTTCAAGATGGACCAAGAAAGGGTCCAGCAGATTCGCAATTGGCCACCTCCAAGAAACCTCAAGGCTCTTCAATCACTCCTTGGCTTTGCCAACTGCTACCGCCATTTCATCAAGAATTATTCAAAGAAAATCAGTTCACTCACCAGTTTCCTCAAGAAAGATTCCTGTTTTCCCCTCAATGAGGAAGCTCTTAGTCAGTTTCACCAACTCAAAGAGGCCTTCACAACTTCTCCAGTCCTATCCCACTTCAATCCTTCTCTACCCACCATTGTAGAGACTGATGCATCCAATTATGCTTGGGGTGCCGTACTGAGTCAGGTCTCTGACTCAGGAAAACATCCCATTGCATTCAACAGCCACAAGCCTATGCTAGAAGAGCTCAACTATGAGATTAATGACAAGGAACTCCTTGGCATAGTCTGGGCTTTCAAGAGCTGGAGGGCTTTGCTTCTTTCTCTCTCTTCCCCTTTTGAAGTTCTCACCGATCATTCTTCTCTTCAATACTTCATGTCCTCCAAAGTCCTTACTTGCAGTCAAGCCCGCTGGGCTGAATTCCTCTCTGAATTTGACTTCTCAATCACATACTGCCCTTGCCGCCTAGCTACTCTTCTGGATGCCTTATGACATTGGGATGACGTTAATCTGGAGAGGGGGGAGGATCTCATCAGCAAGAATCCAATGAACTTTCAACAGCTCATCAAACAGGATGAAGTCCAACCTTCAAGATATTTTCAGTCAAGGTGGAATCCTTTTCAAATTTGATTGATTCAATTCAGAAGACTCTATGGCAAGATTCTCAGTACAGAAGTATCCTTCAAGAATTGTGCAAAGCGAAATCCATTCAGGAATATTCTCTTGATTCCTCTTCTCAACTTCTTATCTTCAAAGATTGGGTGATGGTACCAAAGGCCCCACAATTCAACTCAGCATTCTTCAAGAGCGTCATTAGTCTGCTCTAGCTGGACACCCTGGCCAAGAGAAGACTCTCAAACTTTTCAAGCAGGATTTCCACTGGTCCCGCATGACTCAATTCATAAAGGATTATGTCTCATACTGTCAACAGTGTTCAAGAAACAAGAATATTGGTCATAAGAAGTTTGTACTCCTCAAACCTCTTCCAATTCCAAATGGTCCTTGGATTTGTCTTTCTATGGATTTAATCACTCAATTTCCACTGTCCAATTCCTTTGACTCAATCCTTGTCATAGTGGACAGATTGTCAAAAATGGCAGTTTTCATTCCAACAATGTCTTCAATCACTTCACTAGACTTGGCCCATTTCTTCATCAAGAATATCTTTTCGAAGAATGGCCTTCTTTCAAGCATTGTCAGTGATAGAGGTCCCCTTTTTGTTTCCTCCTTTTGGACCAATCTTTGTCAGAAGCTCAAGATTTCAAGAGATCTGTCATTTGCTGACCATCCAGAAAGTGATGGACAGACAGAGAGGGTAAATCAGATACCAGAACAGTATCTTTGGATGTATGTCATTTATCATCAAGATGATTGGAACACCTGGCCCCTCTGGCTGAATTTGCCTACAATATTTCTAATCACTCTTCAACCAAGCAATCGCCGTTTTTCACTTTTTATGGCAGAGATCCACAGTTTGACTCATTCACATCATGCAGGAAATTTATCAACAAAAATCCAATCAGTACAGCAGGATGTCAAGAGAGAACTTGAAGTTGCCAAAAACCGGTTCAAGAGGTATGCAGATAAAAGTAGAGCAAGTCCACCTGTTTTCAATCCTGGTGACATGGTATGGCTTTCTTCCAAGAACATAAAATCAACCGGACCCACCAAAAAACTTTCTGAAAGCTGGTTGGGTCATTTTCCAATATTGAAGAAAGTCAGTAATCATGCTTCCATCTCAATGGAAATACATCCACCCAGTCTTCCATATTTCCCTCTTGGAACCAGTCAAGACATCAACATTCCCAAATTGGCATCAAGAGCCTCCTCCTCCAATCATCATTGAAGAAGAAGAGGAATGGGAAGTCTCTCAAATACTGGATTCAAAGCTCAAGAGAGGAAAATTATGGTATCTGGTGGAATGGAAAGGTTTCAGTCAAGACTCAGAAAGATCCACATAGGAACCAGCTGAAAACCACAAGAATTGTCCTGAACTTGTCAAAGATTTTCACTCATCGTATCCTGACAAGCCAGGACCTAATTCTTCAAAAACTTCAATTTTTATGGTGCTTGGTGGGAAGAGGAATTACCAAAAGTAAGTCCCACTCCTGGTATGCACCTTTAGGGGTATTCTACTCTTTTCTGTTGTAAGAATCACCTTGGCCACTCTGTGAGCACTTTGAAATTTAGACACAGATCTTTTATCATGGCTTTCAACATCAATTCCAATTTATGGCCATTTACACTTAGGAAAATGGACCATTCTTCTCTTATTTTCCTTCCCAAGATATTATCCTTTCAACACATTCATTTATCAAAACATTTTCTTATTTATGGCACTGGTGGGAATGGTAACTACCAAAAGCAAGTTCCTCTCCTAGTGTGCACTTGCCTGAGGGGTCTACAATCTTCCAAAACATCACCTTGGCCACTCTGTGAGCACCTTGCATCAAATTCTGTTATCCAGGTCCTTGGCCACTGTCAAAATCTTTGATGAAGATTGGACTCCCGCCTCAAAATACATTTTCCTTTTTATTTTTATTTTTCTTGCTTCATATTTGTTTTCTTTTACTTTTTCTTCTTTATATTTTCTTAAATGTCTTTTCCTATAACTCTTAATGCCAAAATCATGTCTTCAACATTTTCAAGCCAAATGTCAAGAGAAGACCAAGTCAACCTCATCTCATATGCCAACATTTTTATCAGTTCAAAATTTTTCTTTTCAAGATTCAAATACCTCTGGAATCCCTACGTCCAATCCGTCTCAAAAGTCTCAACAGCCTTCTACCTTATCTTGGTGCTCAGGAGCTCACCATTCAAGGTAGGGGGTACTGTTACAACCACAAGGAATGACCCTCCTCTATTGGTGTTGTGGCAATTCCAACCTGAGACCAACTTGGGTTCAATTGGCCACACCATATCTTTATGGCCAATTTGGCCCCTTCTGGTGCTCTATGGAATTTTGGCCATATCACTATTCCCTGGCCTTTTATTGCCTCAGGCCATATCCTGCCATCCTTGGCCTCCCTGGCCAATTCTTCCATATCCCCAACCCCCAGGTCTTTATCCTTGTTTCTGGGCCTGGGGGTGTCCTTTTGTTTCATAGGGGGTTCTGGGCCCTCTATCCAGAACCAGCCTTTCTGGGCCATCCCTTTTAATTAGGGGGTCTAGGGCCTAAATGGCCTTTGTGGGCCATTTGGGCCCCCTTCGGCCTCTACGCATTGTGGGCCCTATTCCCGGTCCATGGGCCAATTAGGCCCCTTTTTGCCTAATCCAATGAGGCCAAAAGGGGGCAGCCCTTTAGCCCCCAAGACCAGGTGGGTCCCAAACCACAATTGGGCCCACCTGAGCCAATTTTGGCCCCAAAGCTCATCAAACGCAAAATGGCCATAAAGACCCTCAGGACCCAATTTTGGCCAATAACCACCATGGCCCCTGGTACCCACCAGAGGCCACCAGATCTTCTCAGCTCAATATTTCCCCTCATCTTAAGGGGAATTCTTCAATTCCTCCATGCCCCCCTTACTCAAGCTTTGCAGGAGTGGTGCATATATGGTATTATATACCATTTTGCACCATTTTTTCTCAGCAATTCAATGGTGACGCTTTCAGGACCCAATTCCATCTTTCCAAATCAAGGTCTAAAAATCCAATGCCCAATTCAAAGGAGGATTCTTTAATTCATCAGGCTGCCAATCCATGGTGGCAATCAGAAGACCATTCAAGGATCCCAATCACCTGGCCCTGAAGGAGTTGGGTTGGCAATTCATACAGGATTATTGCAAGGGCCATTCTCAGAGGTTATACATTATTTCAATCAGTTGTCAAGGCATCAAGTATCTCAATACTCCTTGGACAACTCAATTGGTCCATACAGGAGGCAATCAATCAACCTGTATGTACTTGGCCCAATTGGGCCACTTCATATTCCACTGTGGGAATTCAGTCACACAGTTCAAATATCAAGATGGCCAGACCCGTATTGACCCAATTCAGACAATACAGCTGGTTACTCACCTTCCAGGATCAGTCTTTCAACTTTTCACATGTACTGGCCACCTTTCAGCACATGGGGGCTTTTTCCCCAGTTAATTAATATACTGTATTTATTTTTATCTTTATTTTCTTTTACTTTATTAAAGTTAATAGTGATAATCTTAAGTCAGTCATTCAGCACCCTTTCTCTTTTTCTTCCTTGCCTGTCAGTGGATATTGGTGGTCATATCCTTTTGCTAATTCCATTTCCTTTTCTTGCAGGTTGAAACAGTGAATTGAGGATTCACTTGGTTGGATTCTTGGCCTTTGGCTTCTCTTATTATCTTTGGCCTTTGGCTTCTTATCTTTTTTTTATCTTTGTCATACTTGTCTTTTTCCTTATTCTTCTTTCAAGAAATTTAATCTTTATTATTTCTTATATCCTTTGGAGCCCTCCAAGTGAGTTCTTGATTCCTGAGTGCCAGGCCACTCTTGCTTCCATAAGAGGCCATGTGACACACAGGAAGCTTCCCCACAAATCTCCATAGAAGGAATCAGTGTTACAGATCTGAACACCACTTTCTTTGAGCAGGTAAGAAACAGTTATACTCAGGATAAGAATTGTAGCATTTTATGCCAATTACTTACTAAGGACTGTAAAGACAATTCTTTGATACATGCCTTAGATGAGCTATGGAGAAAATCATATGATGAAGGAAGATTCCACTTACTGGATGGTATAATTTACCACAAAACTAAGAATACATGTGTTATGACAGTTGTGGACAGGTCATTAATCAATCTTGTACTTAAGGAATGCCATGACAGCGCTTTTCTGGATATCTGTCTGAGGACAGAGCAAGAGAAAAATAAAAACCTGCATATGGTGGCCAATGTGGCAGAAAGATGTTGCAGAGTATTGCAAAACCTATGACAGATGTCAAAAAGCAAATAAATCCCCTGGAAAAAGACTTGTAAATATGATCAAGATCCAAGAACCCAGTAGACCTTGGGAAATTGTCCATATGTATTGGGTTACTGGACTGCCCCCAAATGTAAGGCTTGACTATGAAACAATAAGTAAAAATTATTAATATTTTACTTATTTTCCTCTGAATGTCCTTATAAATAAAGTAAATAATATAAAAAGAATTATAATAATAAAGAATCATTATAATTAAGGGATGAAAACAATTATATTATTGACTAAATAAAATAATATAATTTCTATTATAAAAAAATGATATAATAAATAAATATATTAATATATAAAATTAGTATATTTAAAAGCACTTTATTATTTTTACCAATAAATAATAAAGGCGTGAAAAATTGTTTTTTATTAATAAAAAATAATTGATAACAATAATATTACTAATATTAAAGTTATATATTAATATAAATACTATTTATATTAATTAAAGAAATGATTAATAGTAATAATAGAGAGAAATTATAATAATAAGAGAAAAAAACCTACCTTTTAGACTTGATATCATAATTTTGGATACTTTTACGCCATGTAATGTAAATAAAACTTATTTAAATTCTATTTACAAATAAAAATAAGACGAATTACAAATATTCTTGATTTTACATGTATTTGAGATCTTTAAGAGAAATATAGCAAAACAGTGGAAATATTGAAGTAATCCCGTCATAGATGATGATTGTAATAGAGCTTACCTTTAATCTTTCATAATATAAAAGATTTACATATAGAGAATATAGATTTTACCTTTTGATTTAATTGTTTTAATGTTTTGATGCGTCTGAGGGGAAAATAGAGTAAAAAGAGCTCTATTTAAAGTAAATACCTCCCTTCTAGAGTCCAGTAGGCTTCTATTAGACGTTTAATGATGGTATCTACTGGAAATTATCAGTATTTCAAGGCTTAGTGATGATTATGTCATGATCAAACCATCTTATATCATTATTACGCCATTAATTAGAGTTACCACTATAACTCTAGGTTTTATGACATCATAGGCTTGGCAGAAGCCTAAAATTTGTGTATTTTATTAGTATTAATTTTAATCTAATAGTATTCACCAGTTATATCACTTATATAGCTGTTAAACGTAGAATAAGATGACAGTGAGTGATCATAAATGGTCAAATTTAAGCCTAAACTTTGATCATTGATAACTTTGAAGTTTTACATGATAAAGCTATTCTGAGAATGGATTCTGATAGCTTGGTATGTCCCTATTCAACTTCCAAAAGAATTTCATTACATCAACAAAACTCTTTTTTTGATGATTTTTCTTGTGACTCATCTTTTCTGTCTAAATTCAATATTTTAAACTTCAAACCATGATTTCAAGGGGTTATACCTTGAATATTATAATACAAATCACGTCATTTTTCACGTATGAGCTAGTAAAATCTGACTGTCCACTTTTTTTTAAGTTTGGGCCACTTTCACAACAAAGTAGTCAACAGCTCCATTCATTTTAATCAATAACCCATTCCAAGTTTTAACTTTGTTTATAGCTTGTGGAATGAAATTCATATCTGTGTTCCTACAGTAATTAAATGGTGACTTTGTTTTTGGTTTATCTATCTATCTTGTATATTTCAAGAGATATTAGCTAAAAACCATGAATATATGCATTGACCAAAAAAGTGCATATATTCAGCTTAATTCCTTGAATATTGACTTTAGAGATTAGCTTTATAGTTTTTTTATGAGTGATCCTTTATGGAAAATGGAATGGTACAATTTATTTCCCATTTTGTTTCATTGTTTTCTGAGTTAGATAGGGTTTCATACCTTTTTTAAGGTATTATTACTTATTCTTCAGTAATTATTGACTTTTCAGACATGCCATAAAAATTACATTTGTGTATTTTACCCTGAATAACCTAATGGTGTAACTTATTTCACATGTTTGCTTGTTAGATTCTGAGTTAATTCATATTCTATACTTATTTATGGTATCTTTACTAGTTTTTGAGATAATTATTATAAGTATAATTATTCCAAAACATTTGTTGTGACATTTTGGATATGTGGCCATATCTCAAAGGCTCACAACCAGGGGGAGACACAAGTTATAAATTTTTAGGGGGAGGGAATGTGAGCCTTAGAGGTATTTTCATATACCCAAAAGACCACAAATAACAAAATAAGATATAAATATAAACAAAATTAATTCATTTTTATTATCAAAATAAAAATTAAAATATAAATACAAGCTTATATACAAAAATTAAACTTTAATTATAATTTAAAATAAAAATTACATTAAATTTTAAAGTCGTGAAATTGCATTTTTACTTGAAAAAATTAAGTAAAAGTGAATTTATCATAAAATTAATGAAATTAATATATTTCTTGTAAAAGGTTACATAAAATATATTCCAACGTTTTATCCAATAAATAAACGTAAGAAAATTACTTCACCATTGGATTCCTCCTAAAAAATAAGGTGGGGTCACCTCTGGTTAAAATTTCTGTAACTCAACTCTAAACAAGCTTAAATTAAGCTTTAGTATTTTCTGTACAAAAGTTGAAAATCCTCCAAAATTCAATTTGATTCACACCACATGTGGTGTTAACCAACAATTTTTGTACTAAAATTGAGGTCTTGTGTGTAATTTAGAAGGTATGACGCATTGAAGTATTTTCAATTGAAATGTCAAAATGTCCACATGTATTACATAAATGAACTGTAATTTACATATGAGTTATCAATTATTACAGTTGTGTACTCTAAAACTCAATTGAATTGTATGTGTAAATTACAAGTGTATTACATGATGAGGAATTAAAGAAAAAAACAAATTGGAAAGACCAATTCTGGGGGGGAAAAGGTACTCTAGCTCCAAGGGGGAGCCAGACCCCCAAAATCCTTATTAACAGGCATGGGATTTCAATGTTCATGCAAAGGTTCATCACTTTTGGCCTGGAATTGAGTCACAGACCCTGTGACTCAATTGATGATGAGGTTTTGATACCAACCAGGGCAGTTTTAACTGTTTCCAAGAGGGTAAAACTACCCTTAAGTTGAAACAATCTTAGTAAGAACAGTTTTAACTGGTTTCTATGTCTCTTACACACATTCTGATGTGCTTTGAAGGCTTTAGACCAGGTATTACTATAGTAATGGCTGATTTAAGGGTCTAAAATGGCTAAAACCAGCCCTTTTTTGGTCCAAACCAGGGTTCAATGATGCCATAATTGGCTTTTCTGTTGTCAGTGTGTTTTCCACAACTGACGTAAGTAAATTTTACTTTTAGAGTAAGAAACTTGATAGCTATAAAAGAATGTCTTCTTTGCCCAACGTTTCTCTTCATGTAAGAATCCTTTCCTTTTATAATTAGTTTAAACACTGTTAAACCAATCAATAAAAGATTCCAAACACCTTTTTCAAATCATTTTAAACCTTAAAGCCACTGGAAAAAAAAAATTATAATCATTGTTTGTAACTCTTATAATAATTTTTACCCCTTGAACCACCCCAAAAGTGAATTAAAGCATCTTTCATCACTGCAAACTTTGTCACTTTGTTTCCAAATTCACTCTGGTCACTTTTGGCCGTGTTCTCTCTTTAAATATATTTTTTAAGACTTTGTTCTTTAGTTAATTGCTTGCAGTCCTTTGCTCGATTAATTCCAATTAAAATTGCTCTTGAAGAAATTTCATTTGTAGCCTTAAATATCTCTTGTAGAGTATTGTTGGTAAAAACATAAATTTTTATTATATTATTTTTTTATACTTATAAAGTTAAAAACAATAAAATTGGCGTGTTTTCTTCTTAAAAATACTATTTCTTACTATTTTCAAATAATTCTACCCTATACCAAGTTTGAGGACAGGAAAAGCACTTGATATTTTTTCAAAGTTTCATATTCACACCTTACATTTGGACTCCTCAAACCTCTCCCAATTACAAATGATCCTTGTTTTTGTCTTTCAATGGATTTCATCACTCAATTGCTACTGTCCAATTCCTTTGACTCAATCCTTGTCATAGTGGACAGATTCTCAAAAATCACAGTTTTTATTCCAACAATGTCTTCAATCACTTCACTATATTTGGCCCATTTATTCATCAAGAATATCTTTTCAAAGCATGGCCTTCCTTCAAGCATTGTCAGTGATAGAGGCCCTCTTTTTTTTCTTCCTTCTGGACCAATCCTTTTCAGAACCTCAAGATTTCAAGAGATGTTTCAATTGCTTACCATCCAGAAACATATGGAAATAAAGAGAGGGTAAATCAGATATGAGAACAGTATCCTTGGATGTATGTCAGTTATCATCAAGATGATTGGAACACCTGGCTCCCTCTGGCTGAATTTGCCTACAATAATTCTGACCACTCTTCAACCAAGCAATTGCCTTTTTTCACTTTTTAGGGAAGACATCCACAATTTGATTCAGTTCACATCACTCAAGACAATCCTGCTGGAAAGGTATGAACAAAATCCAATAAGTACAGAAAGATGTCAAGAGAGAACTTGAAGCTGCCATAAACCGGTTCAAGACATATGAAGATAAAAGTAGAGGAAGTCCACCTGATTTCAATCCTGGCTACATGGTATGGCTTTCCTCCAAGAACATCAAATCAACCAGACCCACCAAAAAACTGTCTGAAGGATGATTGGGTCCATTTCCAATCTTGAAGAAAGTCAGTACTCATGCTTACAACCTCAAGCCTCCATCTCAATGGAAATACTTCCACCCAGTCTTCCATATGTCCGTCTTGGAACCAGTCAAGATATCAACAATCCCAAATCAGCATCAAGAGTGTAAGGTGTGGATATGAAACTTTGATTAAAAATCAAGTACTTTTCCTGTCCTCAAAATTTGTATAAGGTAAAATTCAGTTAAAAATAGTATGAAATATTATTTTTAAGAGAAAACACGCCAATTTTATTGTTTATAACTTTATTAGTATAAAACAATAATATTATAAAAATTTATTGTTTTACCAACAATAAAAATTTATCCAAAAAATACTCTACAAGAGATATTTTAAGGCTACAAAAGAAATTTCTTCAAGAGCAATTTCAATTGGAATTAATTGAGCAAAGAACTGCAAGCAATTAATTAAAGAACAGAGTCTTTAAAAAGAATATTAAAGAGAAAACACGCCCAAAAGTGACCAGAGTGAATTTGGAAACAAAGTGACAAAGTTAACAGTGATGAAAGATGCTTTAATTCACTTTTGGGGTGGTTCAGGGGTAAAAATGATTATAAGAGTTACAAACAATGATTATAATGATTTTTTCACGTGGTTAAAAGGATTAAAATGATTTAAAAGTGGTGGTTGGAATCTTTGATTGATTGGTTTAACAGTTTTAAACTAATTAATAAAAGGAAAAGATTCTAACATGAAGAGAAAAGTGGGGCAAAGAAGACATTCTTTTATAGCCATCAATTCTCTTACTCCAAAAGTAAAATTTACTCTTGTCAGTCGTGAAAAACAGTCTGACAACAGAAAAGCCAATTATGGCATCATTGAACCCTGGTTTAGACCAAAAAGGGCTGGTTTAAGCCATTTTTAGCCATTTTTAGCCATTTTAGACCCTTAAATCAGCCATTACTATAGCAATACCAGGCCTAGAGCCTTCAAAACACGTCAGAATGTGTGTCAGAGGCGTAGAAACCAGTTAAAACTGTTTTTATTATGATTGTTTTATCTTAAGGGTAGTTTTACCTTCTTGGCAACAGCTAAAACTACCCCAGTTGGTATCAAAACCTCATCATCAATTGAGTCCACAGACCCTGTAACTCAATTCCAGGCCAAAAGTGATGAACTTTTGCGTGAATTTTGACATCCCACGCCTGTCAGCAAGGATTTTGGGGGTCTAGCTCCCCCTTAGAGCTGGAGTTCCTTTTCCCCCCCAAATTTAATCTTTCCAATTTATTTTTCCTTTAATTCCTCATCATGTATTATACTTATAATTTACACATGTAATTCAATTCAATTGTACAGTACAATACAGTAATAATTGACACCTCATATGTAAATCAAAGTTCACTTATGTAATACACGCGCACATTTTGACATTTCAATTGAATTCAATTGAAAATACTTTAATTCCTCATAACTTCTAAACTAAACACAACACCTCAATTTTAACACAAAAATTGATGGTTAACACCACATGTGGTGTGAATTAAATTAAGGTTTTGAGGATTTTCAACTTTTGTATTGAAAATACTAAAAACTTAATTTAAGCTTATTTAGAGTTGAGTTACAAAAATTTCACTCAGAGGTGACCCCACCTGATTTTTTATGAGGAATCCAATGGTGAAATAAAATTTATATGTTTATTTATTGGATAAAAAGTTATAATAAATTTTATTTAACTTTTTTCCAAATTTATTTATTTTTTCACAATTTTGTTAAAATTTCATTTTTACTTAAATTTTTCAAGTATAAATGTAATTTTATATTTACAAAATTTAAAGTAATTTTATTTTTAAATTATAATTAATTTTTTATTTTTAATATAATTTTATATTTATATTTTTTTTATTTTTATTTTAATAATATAAATAAATTTATTTTATTTATATTAATATGTTATTTTTTATATTTGTGGTCTTTTGGGTATATGAAATTACCTCTAAGGCTCACATTCCCTCCCCCTAAAAAAGAATATTACTTTGTAATATTGGTGTTTCTAGTGTGTCTGAATCTCCTCAGGAGTTTGGTGGCTTCTGGTATATCTTTCTCTTCTAACCATTCATCTTCACAAGTTGGGTCACTGTACCTAACAAGGTATTCCCTTACTTTCTTGGTTCTTAATTTCCTTTCTTTAAGAACTTTGGTTATTTTCTTAGTACCAGATGTCTCAATAGGAGGTATAACTTGGGGAATCTTATTCCTCAAGGGAAATTTCTCAGCATCACTAGATTTGTATGGCTTTATCAAGCTTACTGGAAATGTAGGGTGCTTATTGCTAAGTTCTTCAGATAACTCCACTTCAACAGCATTTTCTCCATGGAGGGCCTTAATCACAAAAGGTCCTGCAAAGGAGTCTTTTAACTTTTTACATCATTTGATGTTATTGAAGTTAGTGGTGGATACAAGAACTAGGTCCCCTACTTTGAAATCTGGAGTTGCATGAGATTTATCCCATTTGTCTTTAGCATATGCAAAAGAGTCCTCCATGCACCTTACTGCATGCTTTCTAGCTTTGTCTAGCATTCCTTTGAAGCTAGCAGCTGTGGGATGTATTTCAATTAAGTCTTTCCTCAAGGAGTCTTGGGGTAACTTGGGGTTCCATCCTTTTTCTAGAACAGCAGGAGTCTGATTGGTACTAGCATGGATTGATGTTTTATATGCTAATTCCAGTGCTGGTAACAGAGTACACCAATCATGGGTAAATCCATCACAATCTTTGAATTCAAGGCCATATGCACAAAATCTTCTCACCATGTCCTCTAAGGTTTGGATCATTCTTTCAGCCAGACCATCAGTTTGTGGGTGGTAGGCTGTAGAGAAAGACAGTTTTGTGCCAAATAATTGGTGAAGATTTGTCCATAGAGCTGAAGTGAATTTAGGATCTCTATCACTGATGATATTTGTAAATATCCCAGTCCATGACACTACTCTATTCCATATCAGAAGAGCTGTATCCATGGCTGTATCATCTTTGTGACATGGTAAAAAGATTGGAGTTTTACTGAATCTGTCCACAATTACTAGGCAAGCATTATAGCTCCTGTCACCTCCTGGTGGTAGGCCAGTTACCCAATCCATATGGACAATTTCCCAAGGTCTGTTTGGTTCTTGGATTTTCATCATATTTCCAAGTCTTTTGCCAGTGGATTAATTTGCCTTTTGGCATCTGTCACAGGTTTTGCAATATTCTGCAACATCTTTTTGCCACATTGGCCACCATATGCAGGTCTTTACTTTCTCTCTTGTTCTGTCCTCAGAAAGATGTCCTGAAAAGGGACTATCATGGCATTCTTTCAGTACAAGATTGATTAATGACCTGTCTACAACTGTCATGACACATGTGTGCTTGGTTCTGTGGTAAATTATACCATCCAGTAGGTGAAATCTCCCTTCATTATAAGATTTTCTCCATACTTCATCCAAGGCATGTATTAGAGAGTTGTCTTTACAGTCTTTGTTAAGTAATTGGCATAAGATGCTACAATTCTTATCTTGAGTGTAACTATTTCTGACTTCTTCAAAGAAGGTGGTGTTCAAGTCTGTAACACTTATTCCTTCTATTGGAATTTGTGGTGAAGCTTCTTCTGGAACATAAGCAGGATTATCAATGTTATTTGGTAATGGCCATCTGCTTAGTCCATCTGCATTCTTATGAATATTCCCATCCTTATGAACAATAGTCATATTGCCTCTGTATTCTTGTATGGCTATTTGCCATCTGAGCATGTGTCTGTTAGGTGTTTTCATGTTCAAAAGTGATTTCACAGCTGTACAATCTGTTATTACTTCAAAAACACATCCCTCTAAGAAATAGTTCAATTTCTCTAAGGCCCAGACAAGGCATAGACATTCCATTTGACTTGCTCCATATCTGGCTTCAGTTGGTTTGATTTGCCTGGATATGAAACATATTGGTCCTTCTACAGGTTTGTCATTTATGATCTGAACTTGGTGAAGTGCAGAACCCAGTCCATCCCCTGATGCATCAATATACAGTTTGAAAGGCAATTTAAAGTCTGGCATCAGTAAGAGTGGAGCAGTGGTCAATACTTCTCTTAGAGACTCAAAAGCTTTTACTCTGTCAACAGTCATCTCAAATACTGTGTCTTTGTCACACAACTTATAAAGTGGTCTTGCTATGGATGCAAAGTCTTTAATGTGTTGCCTGTAATATCCTGCAAAACCTAAGAATGACTGAATTTCCTTCTTATTCTGAGGCATGGGTTTTAACAATACTGCTGCAACTTTTTTTTTATCAATTCCAAGGGACAAACCAGATACAACATGTCCTAGTGCCTTAAGTTCTTTAAATCCAAAATGACATTTCTTCAAGGAGATTTTCATGTTTACTGATTGGATTTTTGTCAAAACTCTTGATAATCTGTACACGTGCTCCTCCCAAGTCTTTGAACAGATAATAATGTAATCAATGTAAATGATTAACCATCCCTCTGAGAGTTCTTCAGGGAAGATTTCATTCATCATTCTTTGGAAGTGTGAAGGTGCATTTTTGATACCAAAGGGCATCCTTAAGTATTCATACACTCCACAATGAACAATAATTCTCAAGTATTTTCTTGCTCTTGGTGTTACTACATTTTGATGGAATCCTTTAAGGGCATCCATAGTGGTTATATACACTGCTTGAGATATTTGAGTAAGGGCAATTTGGATTTTTGGTATTGGGTATCTGTCTGGAACAGTGTAAGTGTTCAGAGCTCTAAAGTCCCCAACCATTCTGGATTTTCCATTATGCCACGCCACTATGACTGGTGTAGTTATTTCTACTTCCTCATTGTGGCCTACTTTTCTTATTACACCAAGGTCTAGAAGTTCTTTGATATGAATTTCTAGAGCTTCTCTTGATTTTGGACTTGCTGGATAAGCAGGTCTTCTTAAGAGTGGTGGATAAGGTCTCTCAATGTTAAGAATGATGTCAGCTTCATGACCAATAATTGCTCCCAGGGGTTCTTTGTCTGTAGCAAATGCTCCTCTGTGGTCATACAAAAGGGAAGAAAGTTCATTTTCTTGCTTATCAGTCAGATGAAGGCTTATTTCAGCCTCATTTAACTGTTCAGACTTGAATTTCTCTAACTCTAAGTTGACTGGTGATACTTTGTTTACTGTAATTTGTCTTTTAAAGGGTAAAAAGGGAAATTTCTGGCGCTTATTGTCTCCAATTGTAAAGTATCTGTCTTTGTTATTATGTAAATCTATCCCATACATGATTAAATAGTCATTTCCCAATATAAAATGGGTACTAGAGCAATTTTCCATAACAACAAATTCAACTGTGATCCTTAAATTCCCATTGATGTGTGGGAATATGACATTGGTCTCAAATGTTCCTAATGCTTTCATTGGGTTACTTGCACTGTTGAATTTTATACCATCAATTGGTAACAATTGGTCTTCAAAATTTGGTACACAAGTCTTAAGAAAAGATTTTCCAACACAAGAGCAGAAGGCTCCTGGGTCAAGCAAAAGTTTGGTGGGTTTGTTGTCAATCACCACTTCTGTTATACAGGAGTTACCAGCTGTATAACCTTTTCCTCTGTTTGGTTTTGTCTTCATAAGTTGTGCATCTTGAACTTTTGATAAATCAACTTGACCATTGCTCAATTGTGGTAAGTGGGAATAAGATTCCATGATGTCAAAAGTGGCATTGATATTTTCTATATCTTTTGAAGATTCAGAGAATATGGATGACTTATCATCTGAATTGTCTTCAATTATGTCTTCTTTTTCAACATCTGGTTCTTTTTCAATGTCAATTTCATTGATTTTCCCCCTTTTTGGACATGTATTGGCTAAATGGGTGGTGCTTTGGCAAATATGGCATTTTCTGACTGTATCTGCAGATTTATATTTAATATTACTAGAATTTTCTTTGGGGTTTTTGTCCACAGAATCTTTCCAAGGTGTATTAAACCTTGTTTTAAGATTCACCCTACTAGAACCAATTTTGGTTCTGGTGGTTACTTCTTCTAGTATATTGATAATATCCTCTGCTGAAGATTGTTCAGTAGTCCTGCTTTTGACAGCATGCTCTAAGTCACCTCCACATTGTCTCAGAATTTTTCTATGGATCATAAATTCTGACATGTCAGGATATAATGCTGTTAATCTGTCCTTTTGTTGGCAAAACCATGGTAAAGCTTTGTCTTTATCAGCATTAAATTTGGCAGATTCAAAGGCTGTTTCAACTTTAAACCTCCAAGCATCATTTGCCCATTTGTTGATGATTTGGGTTTTCCACCAAGTCCAACTCTGGGGTCCATGTGCTTGTCTTATTTTGATGTACCATCTGTGAGCTGATCTGGTAAACAAGGTGTTAAACCTGGCTGTTACCAATCTGTCTTGTAATTCAAAATCCTCTTTGATCATGTCAATACCTCTAATGAATTCCATATGGTCATACTCTCCTTCACCACTGAAGTGAGGCCATTCTTTAAGTTTTGGAACTTCTTTCAAGAGTGCTTGGCCCATTGATGGTTCCAAGCTATGAAAAGAAGTGGATAATTCATTTTTTAATTGTGAATTATCAGGATCCAATACTTGTGGATTTGAAATTCTTGTGCCCTCATTTTGATTTAGAGGTGTAGACATTCTTGGTAAGGTGTTCAGTAATTGTTCAATGTCATTCATTTTACTGTTGCTACATCTTTGGGAATTTCTGTATTCATGTTGGAAGCTTTGTATTAAATTTATTACTTCAATTTTATACATGTCTTCTTTATGTGTAAGTTCTTGCCATAACTCTGTCTGTCTTGTATTATCAGCAGTGACTTGATTCAATTTCATTGATAATTTTGATACTTCTTCTTGTGAAGCATCAAAACACTTTTTCAAGGCAATGGTATATGTCTTTACTTCAGTAAATGAATTTGAAATGTCATCAAGGACTTTCTTGTTATCTGTTTTGATAATATTTATGGCTTGTTTAATTCTTGTTTCTATCATGTCATCAATATTGAGTTTAGAATATTTATCTGTTAATTCCTTAATAATGGCAGATTGTTCATTTATCTTAATGTTAGAAGAATTGTCATTATTAGAATGTTTTTGTCCTTAAAACTTTTTCAAAACACATAAGTGTTTCATTAATTTGGCACAGACTCAGGTTGTTTGTTTTAATGTTGTTACAAATGGTGTCATTTTTATCAGAAAGATGTTTTTTCACGTCATTTATAGCATTATACAACTCTGGGATGGAATCAAATATGTCAGAAATCATTTCTGGAACCTTAATCTGGCTTCCTCCTTCTTCTGTAATTCCATCATGGTTCTGGCCATCTGAAATACATTTTCCATGGCATCCTGCTGAATCTTTGGGATTCTGTAGCCCTGGCTGTAAGGTTTTGGGGCTGGTGCCTTCCCTTTGCCCTTGTTTGGAGTTTGTGGCTGCTTTTTCACGTTGGAATTGCTGCTGCTGGCCACTGGGGCTGTTTTTGGCACTGGTTTGGCTGGTGGAGGGTTGTTTTTCCTCCATTCTAGTGTCAAAAGCATCATGTTTTTCTTCTCCATCAATGGATGCCATCCATTGAGCAATTTGCAAGTGTTGGGATGGCCCAAGAATTTTCTTACTGTCAGGTAAGAATTCATGCAATTCTTCCACAGGTCTGCAAGGATCTGGTACTCCTTGAATTGGAGTGCATTGTTGTATGCACTGTGGCTGGCTTTGTATATGTCCACAGAGGCTTGTTGTGGCGGTGTCAGCTCTTTTTGAAGGTAAAATGGTATTATCAGCTTCAGAATGACCCATTTTAGTTGTTTGGAAGTCATCAACTGACCCTTTTCCTTCTGTACCTGGTTGGCCTCTGCCATAATCACGTCTATTACCTTTTTGGGAGCTGCTTGAGGGGTTGTAGCTGGCTCCTGACCTGGTTGAAGGCATAATTATGGTTAAAAAAGGCTTAAAATAGTATTTTTACGTCAAAAACTTACTATTGGCCAAATTTTTGGCTTTCTGAAGTGTATTACTTATATCCAAGTTAATTAATTCAGAAGATATTGGTTCAGGTTGATTATTTTGAGTCACAATAACAGTACTATTATGATCAGAATTAACAGTACTGGCAGGGATAATGCTGGTTACTGTTGAGGCTGTTTCAATGTTTTCTTGTCTTACCACGTTGTCAGACACTAAAATTAATGAAAAAGCCAATTAATTAAGTAAAAAAAAGGTTATTTCAAAAAAGAAATAAAAATATAAGCCTCACTTATAATATGAAAAAAATTATTTTTTAAGGATTTTTTTGGATTATAAGTATTTTTTATATGTTTTTAAATTTTTCAATATAAGAAAAAAGATTTAAAAAGAGTAAAAAAAATATGTCACAGGTAAAATATCACGGCTGGGCCCCCAAATGTAAGGTGTAGATATGAAACTTTGATTAAAAATCAAGTACTTTTCCTGTCCTCAAAATTTGTATAAGGTAAAATTCAGTTAAAAATAGTATGAAATATTATTTTTAAGAGAAAACACGCCAATTTTATTGTTTATAACTTTATTAGTATAAAACAATAATATTATAAAAATTTATTGTTTTACCAACAATAAAAATTTATCCAAAAAATACTCTACAAGAGATATTTTAAGGCTACAAAAGAAATTTCTTCAAGAGCAATTTCAATTGGAATTAATTGAGCAAAGAACTGCAAGCAATTAATTAAAGAACAGAGTCTTTAAAAAGAATATTAAAGAGAAAACACGCCCAAAAGTGACCAGAGTGAATTTGGAAACAAAGTGACAAAGTTAACAGTGATGAAAGATGCTTTAATTCACTTTTGGGGTGGTTCAGGGGTAAAAATGATTATAAGAGTTACAAACAATGATTATAATGATTTTTTCACGTGGTTAAAAGGATTAAAATGATTTAAAAGTGGTGGTTGGAATCTTTGATTGATTGGTTTAACAGTTTTAAACTAATTAATAAAAGGAAAAGATTCTAACATGAAGAGAAAAGTGGGGCAAAGAAGACATTCTTTTATAGCCATCAATTCTCTTACTCCAAAAGTAAAATTTACTCTTGTCAGTCGTGAAAAACAGTCTGACAACAGAAAAGCCAATTATGGCATCATTGAACCCTGGTTTAGACCAAAAAGGGCTGGTTTAAGCCATTTTTAGCCATTTTTAGCCATTTTAGACCCTTAAATCAGCCATTACTATAGCAATACCAGGCCTAGAGCCTTCAAAACACGTCAGAATGTGTGTCAGAGGCGTAGAAACCAGTTAAAACTGTTTTTATTATGATTGTTTTATCTTAAGGGTAGTTTTACCTTCTTGGCAACAGCTAAAACTACCCCAGTTGGTATCAAAACCTCATCATCAATTGAGTCCACAGACCCTGTAACTCAATTCCGGGCCAAAAGTGATGAACTTTTGCGTGAATTTTGACATCCCACGCCTGTCAGCAAGGATTTTGGGGGTCTAGCTCCCCCTTAGAGCTGGAGTTCCTTTTCCCCCCCAAATTTAATCTTTCCAATTTATTTTTCCTTTAATTCCTCATCATGTATTATACTTATAATTTACACATGTAATTCAATTCAATTGTACAGTACAATACAGTAATAATTGACACCTCATATGTAAATCAAAGTTCACTTATGTAATACACGCGCACATTTTGACATTTCAATTGAATTCAATTGAAAATACTTTAATTCCTCATAACTTCTAAACTAAACACAACACCTCAATTTTAACACAAAAATTGATGGTTAACACCACATGTGGTGTGAATTAAATTAAGGTTTTGAGGATTTTCAACTTTTGTATTGAAAATACTAAAAACTTAATTTAAGCTTATTTAGAGTTGAGTTACAAAAATTTCACTCAGAGGTGACCCCACCTGATTTTTTATGAGGAATCCAATGGTGAAATAAAATTTATATGTTTATTTATTGGATAAAAAGTTATAATAAATTTTATTTAACTTTTTTCCAAATTTATTTATTTTTTCACAATTTTGTTAAAATTTCATTTTTACTTAAATTTTTCAAGTATAAATGTAATTTTATATTTACAAAATTTAAAGTAATTTTATTTTTAAATTATAATTAATTTTTTATTTTTAATATAATTTTATATTTATATTTTTTTTATTTTTATTTTAATAATATAAATAAATTTATTTTATTTATATTAATATGTTATTTTTTATATTTGTGGTCTTTTGGGTATATGAAATTACCTCTAAGGCTCACAAAGAGCCTCCTCCTCCAATAATCATTGAAGAAGAAGAGGAATGGGAAGTTTCCCAAATACTGGATTCAAAGCTCAAGAGAGGAAAATTATGGTATCTGGTGGAATTGAAAGGTTTCATTCAAGACTCGGAAAGATCCACTTGGGAACCAACTCAAAACCTGAAGAATTGTCCTGAACTTGTCAAAGATTTTCATTCTTTATATCCTGACAAGCCAGGACCCAATTCTTCAAAAGCTTTATTCTTTATGGTTCTTTCTGGGGAGAGGAATTACCAAAAGTAAGTCCCACTCCTGGTATGCACCTTTAGGAGTATTCTACTCTTCTTTGTTGTAAGCATCACCTTGGCCACTGTGTGAGCACTTTGCAATTTGGACACAGATCTTTGGCCTGGCTTCAACATCAATTTCAATTTATGGCCATTTACACTTGGGCAAATGTACCCCTCCTTTCCTTATTTCCTTTCCAAGACATTATCCATTCAACACATTACTTTCACAAGATTTTTCTTTATTTATGGCACTGGCGGGAGTGGTAACTACCAAACATTCCCCTCCTGGTGTGCACTTCCCTGAGGGGTCTACAATCTTTCAAAACATCACCTTGGCAACTCTGTGAGCACCTGGCATCAAATTATTTTTTCCAGGTCCTTGGCCACTTTCAAAATCAACCTTCAAAATCTGTGATGAAGATTGGAATCCTCCTCAAAATTTTCTTTTCCTTTTGTTCTTTATTTCTTTCTTTATTCTTCATTTTCTTTGATTTTCTTTCTTTATATTTCCTTAAGACTTTCTTTATTACAATCAATAATGCCAAAATTTTGGGCCAAAATCAATCTGGCAACACTTTCAAAGCCAAATGTTAAGAGGAGAGCAAGTTAGCCCATCTCATATGCCATCATCAGTATCAGTTTGAAATTTTCTTTTAGAGAATCAATACCTCTGGAATCCCTATGCCCAATCCTTCTCAGCAGCCTCAACAGGCTCTTACCTCATCTTGGTGCTCAGGAGCTCACCATTCAAGGTAGGGGGTACTGTAACAACCACAATGAATGACGCCCCTTCATGGGTGTTGCAGAAATTTAGCCTGGAACCAAGTTGAAGCCAATTGGCAACACCATATGTTTTATGGCCATAGCACTTTCCCATGGCCTCAAGCCATATCCTGACATCATTGGCCTTCCTGGCCAATTACCATATCTCCAACCCCCAGGCCTCTATCTTTGTTTTTGGGCCTGGGGTTGTCCTTTTGTCTCCTAATGGTTTCTGGGCACCCTAGCCATAACCATCAACCTTGGACCATCCCCTTTCATTAGGGGGTCTACGGCCATTGAGGCCCCCTACAGCATCTATGGCCTGTTGGCTGCGGCCCATGGTCCGTGGGCTAATCAGGCCCCTTTTGGCCTAATTCAATTAGGCCAAAAGGGGCCAAAGGGGGCAGCCTACTAACCTTCAAGGCCAGGTGGTTCTCAAACCACAATTGGGCCCACCCAAGCCCAATTTTGGCCACCATCATCATGACAGCAAAAATGGCCATAAACCACGATAGGCCCCAAATTGTTCAAGGACCACTTTTCAGCCCATGGCCTCTGGAAACGACCAGAGGCCACCAGATCAGCTCAGCTCAATCCTTTCCCCCAACTTAAGGGGTATTCTTCCCATTCCTCCATGCACCCTGTACTCAAGGTTGCAGGAGTGGTGCATATATGGTATTATATACCAGTATGCACCATTTTTGCTCAGCAATTCAATGGTGACGGTTTCAGGACCAAATTCCATGATTCAAAATCAAGGTCCCAAAATCCAATGCCCATTTTGAAGGAGGACTCTTCAGCTCATCAGTCTGGCAATCCATGGCGGCTATCAGAAGACTATTCAAGGACCCCAACCACCTGGCCCTGAAGGAGTTGAGTTGGCAGTTCAATTCAGGATTATTCAAAAGGGCCATTTCTCAGGGTTATTACATCATTTCAATCAGTTGTCAAGGTAGAAAGTACTTCAGCATCCCTTGCACAATTCAATTGGTTCATACAGGTAATACTCAAGTATCCTGTATGGCCTTGGCCCCATTGGGCCAATTCAGTCCCACAGTTCATTTTTCAAGATGGCCAGAACTGTATTGGCCCAATTCAGACAATACAGCTGGTGACTCACCTTCCAGGATCGGCCTTTCAGCTTTTCACATATACTGGCTACCTTTCAGCACCTGGGGACTTTTTCCCCAGTTAATTAATATATTTGATTTATTTTTATCTTTATTTTTATTTTCATTTATGAAATTAAATACTGATATTCTTGAGTTAGTCATTTGCACTTTTCTTCTTTGCCTGTCAGTGGATATTGGGGGTCATATCCTTTACTAATTCCATTTCCTTTTCTGGCAGGTTGAAACAGTGAATTGGGTATTCACTTGGTTGGCTTCTTGGCTTTCTTATTTCTCTTGCCATTGGCTTCACTTAATATTTCTTATCTTCAACATACTTTTCCTTATTCTTACCCTTATCCTTCTTAACAAAATTCATTCTACTTTATCTCTTTTATCCTTTTGGTGCCGTCCAAGTGAGTTCTTGATTCCTGAGTGCCAGGCCACTCTTTTTTTCTGTCCAAGAGCCCCTGTGACACACTTGCGAAAAAGGCTATTAAACCGGTTGAAAGACCAATTAATACTGGCAAGTTGTAGAACACATTCCACCATGTGACAGTACCCCCGGGTCTAGGGCACTGTGTCCCCAAGTTCATGTAACTGATGGTATTACCCATGTCACCCTCATGGAGTTACATTAGTCACAACAGGAGCCTACAAGGAACCCCCAAGGGGCAGAACCCTTGTACGCCAATGGAGTGGAAAACCCAGTGATTTCGGGCTGTTTGATTGAGACATCCTCTTTTCTCCAACTGCAATTGAACCCATGATGTTGGTAAACGCTTTATTGTCACAATGCTGTCTGCCAGACCTCAGCAAAGGGAACTCTTGCACAAAAGTCTATTAAACCGGTTTAAAGACCAATTAATACTGGCAAGTTGTAGATCTCATTCCACCATGTGACAAAAGGGCCTTTCTGGGCCATTTGGGCCCCGTCTGGCCAATATGGTACACAGGACCACTCAGGGCCCTTTTGGCCTAAAATTAATGGGGCCAATGGGACCGGCCTTTCAACCCTCAAACTTCATTTTGGCCTTGGATTCACTTAAGGCCAAAAGAACTAAGAGGACCCACAAACTTCATATATTGTAAGGTGTGGATATGAAACTTTGATTAAAAATCAAGTACTTTTCCTGTCCTCAAAATTTGTATAAGGTAAGAAATAATAAAAAAAAGTATGAAATAGTATTTTCAAGGGAAAACACACCAATTGTATTTTTTTTAAATCTATAAGTTTAAAACAATAATACTATAAAGATTTATTGTTTTACGAAAAAAAAGATTTATCCAAAACTACTCTACAAGAGATATTTAAGGCTACAGAAGAAATTTCTTCAAGAGCAATTTCAATTGGAATTAATTGAGCAAAGAGCTGCAAGCAATTAATTCAGGATAAAAGTCTTTAAAAAGATATTCAAAGTGAAAACACACCCAAAAGTGACCAGAGTGAATTTGGAAACAAAGTGACAAAGTTAACAGTGATGAAAGATGCTTTTATTCACTTATGGGGTGGTTCAAGGGGTAAAAATGATTATAATGATTTTTTCACATTTTAGAAGCTTTAAAAGTATTTGAAAAGGGTGGTTGGAATCTTTGATTGATTGGTTACACAGGGTTTAAACTAGTTATAAATGGAAAAGATTCTAACATGAAGAGAAAAGTGGGGCAAAGAAGACATTCTTTTATAGCCATCAATTTTCTTACTCAAAAAGTAAAATTTACTCTTTTCAGTTGTGGAAAACACACTGACAACAGAAAAGCCAATTATGGCATCATTGAACCCTGGTTTAGACTGTAAAAGGGCTGGTTTTAGCCATTTTAGACCCTTAAATCAGCCATTACTATAGTAATACCTGGTCTAGAGCCTTCAAAACACGTCAGAATGTGGGTATGAGACATAGAAACCAGTTCAAACTGTTCTTACTAGGAATTTTCCATCTCACACCAGTCAGCAAGGATTTTGGGGGTCTAGCGCCACTTAGAGCTAGAGTGTCTTTTCCCCCCCAGAATTAATCTTTCCAATTTATTTTTTCTTTAGTTCCTCATCATGTAATACAATTATAATTTACACATGTAATTCAATTGAGTTTTCAATTTCACATCTTTAATAATTGATACCTCATATGTAAATTAAAGTTCACTTATGTAATACATGTGCACATTTTGACATTTTGATTGAATTCAATTGAAAATACTTCAATTCCTCATAACTTCTAAACTCAACACAACACCTCAATTTTAACACAAATATTGATGGTTAACACCACATGTGGTTTTAATTAAAGTAAGGTTTTGAGGATTTTCATACTTTTGTACAAAAATACTAAAAACTTAATTTAAGCTTATTTAGAGTTGAGCTACAGAAATTTCATCCAGAGGGGACCCCACTTTGTTTTCTATTAGGAATCTAATGACGTGATAATCTCTTTATGTTTATTTATTGGATAAAAAGTTATAATATATTTTATATAACTTTTTACCAATAATAGTTTAATTTCACAATTTTTATTAAAAATTCATTTTTACTTGATTTTTAAAAGTAAAAATGTAATTTCATAATTTTCAATTTTATTATAATTTTATTTTCAAATTATAATTTAATTTATACTTTTAAATATAAAATTGTAATTATATTTCAATTTTTATTTTTATAATATAAATAAATTTATTTTATTTATATTTGTATCTTAATTTATCATTTGTGGTCTTTGGGGTATATGAAAATACCCCTAAGGCTCACATTCCCACCCCCTAAAAAAGAATATTACTTTGTAATATTGTTATTTCTAGTGTGCCTGACCCTTCTGAGAAGTTTAGTAGCTTCAGGTATGTCTTTTTCTGGCAACCATTTATCTTCACAAGTAGGGTCACTGTACCTAACAAGGTATTCCCTTGCTTTGTTGGTTCTCAACTGTCTTTCTTTGAGAACTTTGGTAATTTTCTTACTACCAGATGACTCAATAGGAGGTATAACTTGAGGAACTTTATTCCTCAAGGGAAATTTTTCAGCATCACTAGATTTGTATGGCTTTATCAAGCTCATTGGAAATGTAGGACACTTATTGCTAAGTTCTTCAGATAGCTCTACTTCACCTGCATTTTCCCCATGGAGGGCCTTAATGACAAAAGGTCCTGCAAAGGAGTATTTCAGCTTTTTACATCCTTTGATTTTATTGAAGTTGGTGGTGGATACAAGACCTAAATCCCCCACTTTGAAATCTGGAGTCGCATGTGATTACTCCCATTTGTCCTTAGCATATGCAAAAGAGTCTTCCATGCACCTTACTGCATGCTTTCTAGCTTTGTCTAGCATTCCCTTGAAGCTAGCAGCTGTGGGATGTATCTCAATCAGATCTTTCCTCAAGGAATCTTGGGGTAATTTGGGGTTCCATCCCTTTTTAGGATAGTAGGAGTTTGATTGGTACTGGCATGGATTGATGTTTTATATGCTAATTCCAGTGCTGGAAACAGAGGACACCAATCATGGGTAAATCCCTCACAATCTTTGAGTTCAAGGCCATATGCACAAAGTCTTCTCACCATGTCCTCTAAGGTCTGGATTGTCCTTTCAGCCAGACCGTCAGTTTGTGGGTGGTAGGCTGTAGAGAAAGACAGCTTAGTGCCAAATAATTGATGAAGATTTGTCCATAGTGCTGAAGTAAACTTGGGATCCCTGTCACTAATGATATTTGTAAATATTCCAGTCCATGACACTACTCCATTCCACATCAGAAGATCTGTATCCATGGCTGTATCATCTTTGGTACATGGTAAAGATATTGGAGTTTTACTGAATCTGTCTACAATCACTAGGAAAGCATTATAGCTTCTGTCACCTCCTGGTGGTAGGCCAGTTACCCAATCCATATGGACAATTTCCCAAGGTCTTCTGGGTTCTTGGATTTTCCTCATAGTTCCAAGCCTCTTGCCAGTGGATTTATTTGCCTTTTGGAATCTGTCACAGGTTTTTCAATAATCTGCAACATCTTTCTGCCGCATTGGCCCCCATATGCAGGTCTTCACTTTTTCTCTGGTTCTGTCTTCAGACAGATGTCCTGAAAAGGGGCTGTAATGGCATTCTTTTAGTATAAGATTTATTAATGACCTGTCCACAACTGTCATGACACATGTGTGCTTGGCTCTGTGGTAAATTATACCATCCAGTAGATGAAATCTCCCTCCGTCAGAAGATTTCTTCCATACTTCATCCAAGGAATGTATTAAAGAGTTGTCTTTACAGTCTTTGTTAAGTAATTGGCATAAGATGCTACAATTCTTATCTAGAGCTTAACTGTTTCTTACTTCTTCAAAGAAGGTGGTGTTCAAGTCTGTAACACTTATTCCTTCTATTGGGATCTGTGATAAAGCTTCTTCTGGCACATAAGCAGGATTATCAATATCATTTGGTGATGGCCATCTGCTTAGTCCATCTGAATTCTTATGAATATTCCCATCTTTATGAACAATAGTCATATTTCCCCTGTCTTCTTGTATGGCTATTTGCCCTCTGAGCATATGTCTGTTAGGTGTTTTCATGTTTAAAAGTGATTTAACAGCTTTACAATGTGTTATTACTTCAAAAACACATCCCTCTAAGAAAAAGTTCAGTTTTTCTAAGGCGCAGACAAGGGATAGACATTCCATTTTACTTTCTCCATATCTGGCTTCAGTTGGTTTGATTTTCCTGGATATGAAACATATGGGTCCTTTCACAGGTTTATCATTTATGATCTGAACTTGGTGAAGTGCAGCACTCAGCCCATCTGCTGATGCATCAATATACAATTTAAAAGGCAACTTAAAGTCTGGAATAAGTAAGAGTGGAGCATTGGTTAAGGCTTCTCTTAGAGACTAAAAAGCTTTGACTCTGTCAACAGTCATTTCAAATACTATGTCTTTGTCACACAATTTATAAAGTGGTCTTGCTATGGATGCCCAATCTTTAATTTGTTGCCTGTAACATCCTCCAAAACCTAAAAATGACTTAATTTCCTTCTTGTTCTGAGGAATTGGTTTTAGAAATACTGCTGCAACTTTGTTTTTGTCAATTCTAAGGGAAAACCCCAATACAACATGTCCTAGTGCTTTAAGTTCTTTAAATACAAAATGACGTTTCTTCAAAGAGATTTTCATGTTCACTGATTGAATTTTTGTTCATACTCTGGACAATCTGTACATGTGCTCTTCCCAAGTCTTGGAACAGACAATAATGTCACCAATGTAAATGATCAACCATCCGTTTGAACATTCTTCAGGGAAGATTGCATTCATCATTCTTTGAAAGTGTGAAGGTGCATTTTTTATACCAAAGGGCATTCTCAAATATTCATACACTCCACAATGAACAATAATTCTCAAATATTTTCTTGCTCTTGGTGTCACCACATTTTGATGGAATCCTTCAAGGGCATCAATAGTGGTTATATACACTGCTTGAGATATTTGAGTAAGGGCAATTTGGGTTTTTGGTATTGGGTACCTATCTGGAACAGTGTGAGTGTTCAGAGCTCTAAAGTCTCCAACCATTCTGGATTTTCCATTATCCCATGCCACTATTACTGGTGTAGTTATTTCTACCTCTTCATTGTGGCCAACTTTTCTTATTACACCAAGGTCTAGAATTTCTTTGATATGAGTTTCCAGAGCTTCTCTTGACTTGGGAATTGCTGGGTATGCAGGTCTCCTTAATAGTGGTGGATAAGGTCTCTCAATATTAAGAATGACCAATAATTTCTCCTAGAGGCTCTTTGTCTGAAGCAAATGCTCCTTTGTGGTCATACAAAATGGAAGAAAGTTCATTTTCTTGTTTATCAGTCAGATGAAGGCTTATTTCAGCCTCTCTCAACTGTTCAGATTTGAATTTTTCCAATTCTAAGTTGAGTGGTGATACTTTATTTACTGTAATTTGTCTTTTAAATGGTAAAAAGGCAAATTTCTGACACTTATTGTCTCCAATAGTAAAGTATCTGTCTTTGTTGTTATGCAAATCTATCCCATAGATGATTAAATAGTCATTTCCCAATATAAAATGGGTACTAGAGCAGTTTTCCATAACAACAAATTCACCTATGACTCTTAAATTCCCATTAATGTGTGGGAATATGACATTGGTCTCAAAAATTCCTAACGCTTTCATTGGATTACTTGCACTATTTAATTTTATACCATCAATTGGTAACAATTGGTATTCAAAATTTGGTACACAAGTTTTAAGAAAATATTTACCAACACAATAGCAGAAGGCTCCTGGGTCAATGAGACATCTAGTGGGCTTTTTGTCAATCACCACTTCTGCTATACAGGAGTTACCAGCTGTATAAGCTTTCCCCCTGTTTGGTTTGGTTTTCATAAGTTGTGCATCTTGAACTTTTGATAGGTCAAGTTGACCATTTCTCAATTGTGGCAAGTGGGAATAAGATTCCATGATGTCAAAAGTGGCATTGATATTTTCTCTATCTTTTGAAGCTTCAGAACATATTGATGACTTATCATCTGAATTTTCTTCAATTATGTCATCTTTTTCAACATCAGGTTCCTTTTCAATATCAATTTCATTGATTTTTCTCCTTTTTGGACATGTATTGGCTAGATGGGTGGTGCTTTGGCAAATATGGCACTTTCCGATTGTATCTGCAGATTAACACTTATTATTAGAATTTTCTTTGGGGTTTTTGTTCACAGAATCTTTCCAAGGTGTATTAAACCTTGTTTTGAGATTCACCCTACTAGAACCAATCTTGGTTCTGGTGGTTACTTCTTCTAATATATTGATAATATCCTCTGCTGAAGATTCTTCAGTAGTCCTGCTTTTGACAGCATGCTCTAAGTCACCTCCACATTGTCTCAGAATCTTTCTTTGGATCATAAATTCTGATGTGTCAGGGTATAATGCTGTTAGTCTGTCTTTTTGTTGGCAAAACCATGGTAAAGGTTTGTCTTTATCAGCATTAAATTTGGCAGATTCAAAGGCTGTCTCCACTTTAAATCTCCAAGCATCATTGGCCCATTTGTTGATAATTTGGGATTTCCACCAAGTCCAACTGTGGTTTCCATGTGCTTGTCTTAATTTGATGTACCATCTGTGAGCTGATCTGGTAAACAAGGTGTTAAATCTTGCAGTTACCAATCTGTCTGGTAATTCAAAATCTTGTTTAATCATGTCAATTACTCTGATGAATTCCACATGGTCATGTTCTCCTTCACCAGTGAAGTGAGGCCATTCTTTAAGTTTTGGTACTTCTTTCAAAAGTGCTTGGACCATTGATAGTTCCAAGTTATGAAAAGAAGTGGATAATTCATTTTTTAACTGTGAATTATCAGGGTCCAATACTTGTGGATTTGAAATTCTTGTGCCCTCATTTTGATTCAGAGGTGTAGACATTCTTGGTGAGGTTTTCAGTATTTGTTTAATATCATTCATTTTACTGTTGCTACACCTTTGGGAATTTCTGTATTCATGTTTGAAGGCTTGTATTAAATTTATTAATTCAATTTTATACATGTCTTCTTTATGTGTCAGTTCTTGCCATAATTCTGTCTGTCTTGCATTAACAGCAGTGACTTGATTCGATTTCGTTGATAATTTTGATACTTCTTCTTTTGAAGCATCAAAACACTTTTTCAAGGCAATGGCATATATCTTTACTTCAGTAAATGAATTTGAAATGTCATCAAGGACTTTCTTTTTATTGGTCTTGATAATATTTATGGCTTGTTTAATTCTTGTTTCAATTATGTCATCAATATTGAATTTAGAACATTTGTCTTTTAACTCTTTAATAATGGCAGATTGTTCATTTATTTTATTGCCAAAAGAATTATCATTATTGGAAGTTTTAATTGTTCTTAAAACATTTTCAAAACACATAAGTGTATCATTAATTTGGCACAGACTCAAGTTGTTTGTTTTAATGTTGTTAGAAATGGTTTCATTTTTATCAAAAAGATGTTTTTTCACGTTATTTATAGCTTCTTACAACTCTGGGATGGAATCAAATATGTCAGAAATAATTTCTGGAATCTTAATCTGGCTTCCTCCTCCTTCTGTAATTCCATCATGCTCCTGGTAATCTGAAATACATTTTTCATGGCATCCTGCTGAATCTTTGGAATCCTGTAGCCCTGTCTGTAAGGTTTTGGGTCTTGTGCCTTCCCTTTTCCCTTGTTTTGAGCTTGTGGCTGCTTTTTCACGTTGGAATTGCTGCTGCAGGCCACTGGGGCTGGTCTTGGCACTGGCTTTGGTGGTGGAGGGTCGCTTTCCCTCCATTCTTCTGTTAAAAGCATCATGTTCTCCTTTTCCATCAATGGATGCCATCCATTGAGTAACTTGCAACTGTCAGGATGACCCAGGAATTTCCTTACAGTCAGGTATGAGTTCATGCAGTTTTTTCACAGATCTGAAAGGATCTGGTACTCCTTGTGCTGCATTGCATTGTTGTAGGCCTTCTGGCTGGGTTTGTAAATTTTTGCTGAGGCTTCCTGTGGCCGTTTCAGCTCTTTTTGAAGGTAAAATAGTGTTATCAGCTTCAGAATTGGACAATGTATTGTTGTGGGAGTCTTTTACTGACCCTTGTCCTTCTGTATCTGATTGGCTTCTGCCATAATCACGTCTATGACCTTTTTGGGAGCTGCTTGAGGGCTTATAACTTGCTCCTGATCTGGTTGAAGGCATATTTTATGATTAAAAAGGTTTAAAATAGTAATTTTACGTCAAAAACTTACTATTTGCCAGATTTTTACCCTTCTGAAGGGTATTACTGATGTCCAAGTTGATCAATTAAGAGGAAATTGGCTCTTGGTGGCTATTCTCAGTTATAATAACAGTGCTATTATGGTCAGAAATCATAGTGCTTGCAGGAATAATGCTAGTAACTGTGGAGGCTGTTTCAATATTTTCTTGTCTTACCACGTTGTCAGACATTAAAATTAATGAAAAAAGCCAATTGATTAAGTAAAAAAAGGTATTTCATAAAAATAAATAAAAACATAAGCCTCACTTATAATATGAAAAAAAAGTTATTTTTTATGGATCTTTTGAATTATAAGTATTTTTTATATGTTTTTTTAATTTATTCAATATAATAAAAAGGGTTAAAGAAGGTAAAAAATTAAGTCACAGGTAAAATATCACGGCTGGGCCCCCAAATGTAAGGTGTGGATATGAAAATTTGATAAAATATCAAGTACTTTTCCTGTCCTCAAAATTTGTATAAGGTAGAATTATTTAAAAATAGTAAGAAATAGTATTTTTAAAGAGAAAACACACGAATTTTATTGTTTTGAACTGTATAAGTATAAAACAATAATATGATAAAATTTAATGTTTTACCAACAATAAAGATTTATCCAAAAATACTCTACAAGAGATATTTAAGGCTACAAAAGAAATTTCTTCAAGAGCAATTTCAATTGGAATTAATTGAGCAAAGGACTGAAAGCAATTAATTGAAGAGAAATGTCTTTAAGAATATATTTAAAGAGAAAGCACGCCCAAAATTGACCAGAGTGAATTTGGAAACAAAGTGACAAAGTTTGCAGTGATGAAAGATGCTTTAATTCACTTTTGGGGTGGTTCAAGGGGTAAAAATGATTATAAGATTTACAAAAAAATGATTATAATGATTTTTTCACGTGGTTATAAGGTTCAAGTTGATTTAAAAATTGTGGTTAGAATCTTTTGCTGATTGGTTTAACAGTGTTTAAGCTCATGATAAAAGGAAAAGATTCTAACATGAAGAGAAAATTGGGGCAAAGAAGACATTCTTTTATAGCCATCAATTTTCTTACTCCAAAAGTAAAATTTACTCTTGTCAGTCTTGAAAAAAAGTCTGACAACAGAAAATCCAGTTATGGCATCATTGAACCCTGGTTTGGACCAAAAAAGGGCTGGTTTGAGCCCTTTTTTGCTATTTTTAGCCATTTTAGACGCTCAAATCAGCCATTACTATAGTAATACCTTGTCTAGAGCTTTCAAAACACGTCAGAATGTGTTTAAGAGGCGTATAAACCAGTTAAAACTGTTTTCACTAACATTGTTTTAACTTGAGGGTTGTTTTACCCTCGTGGCAGCAGTTAAAACTACCGTGGTTGGTATCAAAACCTCATCATCAATTGAGTCACAGACCCTGTGACTCAGTTCCAGGCCAAAAGTAATGAACTTTTGCCTGGATTTTGACATCTCACGCCAGTCAGCAAGGATTTTGGGGGTCTAGCTCCCCCTTAGAGCTAGAGTGTCTTTTATAACTTACACATGTAATTAAATTGAGTTTTTAATTACACATCTGTAATAATTGATACCTCATATGTAAATTGAAGCTCACTTATGTAATACACGCGCACATTTTGACATTTTGATTGAATTCAATTGAAAATACTTCAATTCCTCATAACTTCTAAACTCAACACAACACCTCAATTTTAACACAGAAATTGATGGTTAACACCACATGTGGTGTGAATTAAATTAAGGTGTTGAGGATTTTCATACTTTTGTACAAAAATACTAAAAACTCAATATAAGCTTATTTAAAGTTGAGTTACAGAAATTTCATCCAGAGGTGACCCCACTTTATTTTTTATGAGGAATCCAATGGTGTGATAATTTCTGTATGTTTTATTGGATAAAAATCTATAATATATTTCATATAACCTTTTACCAAAAATATGTTAATTTCACAATTTTTATCAAAAATTCATTCTTACTTAATGTTTACAAGTAAAAATGTATTTTCATAATTTTAAACTTTATTGTAATTTTATTTTTAAATTATAATTAAATTTTGATTTTTAAATATAAATTTGTATTGATATTTCAATTTTCATTCTTATAATATAAATAAATTTATTTTATTTATATTGGTATCTTAATTTATCATTTGTGGTCTTTTGGGTATATCAAAATACCTTTAAGGCTCACACCAAACTTCTTATGATGAATATTCTTGTTTCTTGAATACTGTTGACAGGATGAGACATAATCCTTTATAAATTGAGTCATGCCGGACCAGTGGAAATCCCCCTTGACAAGTTTGAGAGTCTTCTCTTGGCCAAGGTGTCCAGCTAGAGGAGAGTTGTGATGCTTTTGAAGAATGCTGAGTCGGATTGTGGGGTCATTTGGGACCAACAATCAATTGTTGAATAGAAGAAGTTGGGAGGAGGAATCAAGAGAATAATCCTGAACAGATTCACCTTTCCCCAATTCTTGAAGGATACTTCTGTGCTGAGAATCTTGCCATAACCTCTCCTGATGTGATTCAATCAAATTTGAGAAAGATTCCACCTTGACTGCAAAATATCTTGAGGGTTGAACTTCATCTTGCGTAATGAGTTGTTGAAAATTCATTTGATTCTTGCTGATGAAATCCTCCCCCCTCTCGGGCTAAACGTTGTCCCAACGTGATAGGGCATCCGGAAGAGTAGCTAGGCGGCCAGGGTGGTAAGTGATTCAAGAATTAAATTCAGAAAGGAATTCAGCCCAGCGGGCTTGATGGTGAGCAAGAACATTTGAAGACATGAAGTATTGAAGAGAACTGTGATTGGTGAGAACTTCAAAAGGGGAAGAAAGGGACAGAAGAAAAGCCCTCCAGCACTTGAGAGCCCAGACTATGCCAAGGGGTTTCTTGTCATGAATCTCATAGCTGAGGTCGGCTGGTAAAGGCTTGTGGCTGTTGAATGCAATGGGATGTTTTCCTGAGTCAGAAACCTGACTCAGTACAGCACCCAAGGCATAATAGGATGCATCGGTCTCTACAATGGTGGGTAGAGAAGGATTTTATTGGTGGTGAAAGCCTCCCTGAGTTGGTTAAACTGACTGAGAGCTTCCTCATTGAGGGGGAAACAGGAATCTTTCTTGAGGAAACTTGTAAGGTTTGACTATGAAACAATAAGTAAAAATTACTAATATTTTACTTATTGTACCATGAATGTCCTTATAAATGAAATGAATAAGATAAAAAGAATTATGATAATAAAGATTTATTATAATTATGGCGTAAAACAATTATATTATTAATAAAATATGATAATTTAATTTATATTATAAAATATAATATAATAAAATAAATATATTAATATAAAATAACTAATATATTCAAAAGCACTTTATTATTGTTACAAACAAATAATAAGGGCGTAAAAAATTGTTTTTTATTAATAAAAAACAATTAATAACAATAATATTACTAATATTAAAGTTATAAATTAATATAAATACTATTTATATTAAAGCTATAAATTAATATAAATACTATTTATATTAATTGAAGAATTATTAAAAGAATAATAGAGAGAAATTTATTATAATAAGACAAAATAACCTACTTTTAATACTTAATATAATATTTTGAGATATTGTACACCAAATAATATAAATACAACTTATCCAAATTGTATTTACAATAAAAAATAGAGAAATTACAAATATTCTTGATTTTTACATGGAAATGGGATGTTTTGGAGAGATTTTTAACAAAAACAATTAAATAAATGATTTAATCACATCAAAATTATTGTTTAGAATAGAATAATCTCTGGTATTTAATAATATAAGAGTTTTATATATAAAGAATAAAGAAATTACCTTTTTATTGTATTGATTTAATGTTTTTGATGAGTCTGAGTGGAAAACAGAGTAAAAAGAGCTGTATTTATAGTAAATACCTCCCTCCCAGAGTCCAACAGGCTTCTAGTAGACGTGTACTGATCATATCCACTAGGATTGATCAATATTTTAATGTTTGGTGATGATTACATAATGATCAAACCATATTACATCGTTATTGGGCCATTATTTAGGGTTATCACTATAACTCTATGTTTGATGACGTCAAAGACTTGGCAGAACCCCAAAATTCATGGATTTTATCAGTTTTAATCATAAACTAATAGTATTCACCAATTTTATCACTCATATGACTGTTAAACCTAATTTAAGGTTACAGTGAGTGATCATAAATGATCAAATTAAGCTCAAACTTTGATCCTTAATAGCTTTTAAGATTTACACACTAAAGCACTTCAGGTAGTGAATTCTGATAGCTTGGCATAACCCTATTATGCTTCCAAAAGCATCTCATTACATCATCAAAACTCTATTTTTCATGATTTTTCTTGCAACTCATCTTTTCTGTCAAAATTTAATATTTTAAACTTCAAACTATGATTTCAAGGGGTCATACCTTGAATATTAGAATAAAAAATCCATCATTCTTCACGAATGAACTAGTAGAATCCAACTGTCTACTTCTTTTTAAGTTTGGACCACTTTCACCACAAAGTGGTCAACAGCTCTGTTGATTTTAATCAATAATTCCTTACAGGTTTTAACCTTGTTTATAGCTTGTGAAATAAGCTTCATATCTGTATTCCTACAGTAATTACGTGATGACTTTATTTTTGGTTCATCACTCTATTATGCATAATTCAAGAGATATTAGCTAAAATCCTTGAATATATGCATTGACCAAAAAAGTGCATATATTCAGCTTAATTCCTTAAGTATTGATTTTGAAGATTAGCTTATTAATTGTTTTATGTGTGGAGTTTTATGAAGAGCCCAATGGTACCATTTATTTCACATTTTGTTTCATTGGTGTTTGAAATAAATAAGGATTTGTGTCTTTTATAAGGTATTGTTACTTATAACTTATTGAATATTGGCTTTACAGATATGCCATAAGAATGTTATATGTGTATTTTACCATGGGGAATCGAATGGTGTAATTTGTTTCACATGTTTATTCATTGGTTTTTAAGTTAAACCAAGCTTTATACCAATTTATGGTATTTTTGTAGTTTTAAGGTACTTATTTTTAATGTATAATTATATTAAATATTTCTTGTGACCTTTTTGGGTATGTGGTCATATTGCAAAGGTTCACATTCCCTACCACCAAAAAAGATTGTACCACAATCTGATATGTGTAATTAGGGTATCGTCCACTGTCCTACCTCTTCAATAGACTTTGTTAGTCTTGAAGCTCAATAATGCTTAACTTTTCTATTTTTCGGGTTTTCTTTCATGTCTAAACCTTCTTAGTAGTTTGTCATCATTTGTTATATCTTTCTCAAGTAGCCATTCATCTTCTTGAGTTGAATTTCCATACCTTACAAGGTATTCTCTTTCTTCTTTGTTTCTTGTCCTTCTTTCTTTAAGGACTTTTACTATTTTCTTTTCCTCTCCTTCTTCCAAGGGGGGAATTTCAAGTGGGGGTTTATTTCTGAGTGGAAATAACTCCTTTTCACTTGAGCTGTAAGGTTTTATCAGACTTACAGGGAAAGTTGGGTGTTTGTTCATTAGTTCACCTGTGAGTTCCAATTGCACAGCATTGGGTCCATGAAGTGCTTTTATCATAAATGGTCCTGCAAAGGAATCTTTTAATTTCTTTGGTCCTTTTATGTTATTGAAATTAAGGGTTGATACTAGGACCAAGTCTCCTATTTTGAAATCAGGTGGCTTATGACTTTTATCCCATCTTTCTATTGCATATCTGAAAGAATATTTCATACATCTGTTTGAATGGTGTCTTGCTTTGTCAAGCATTATCTTAAAACTGCTTGCTGTTGGGTGTATATCCACTGAGTCCTTTTTGAGGGTATCATAAGGGAGTCTTGGATTCCAACCTTTTTCTAGCATTGCTGGTGTTTTACCAGTAGAAGAATGGATTGATGTCTTATATGCCAGTTCAAGAGCTGGTATTAGTGTACACCAATCATGGGCAAAACCATCAGAATCTTTGAATTCTAGCCCATAAGCACAGAATCTTCTTATCATGTCCTCTAAGGTCTGTATCATTCTTTCTGATAAACCATCAGTTTGAGGATGGTAAGCTGTTGAGAACTATAACTTTGTCCCAAACAAGTTATGGAAATTTGTCCATAATGCTGAAGTGAACTTTGGGTCTCTGTCACTTATAATGTTCTGGAATAAGCCTTTATGGCTAATAACTTTACTCCATATCATTATGGCTGTTTCCATAGCTGTGTCATCTTCATGACATGGTAGGAACATGAGAGTTTTGCTATACCTGTCAACCAATACTAGGCATGCATTATAGCTTCTGTCTCCTCCTGAAGGTAATGCTGTTACCCAATCCATATGAACTATTTGCCAAGGGGATTTTGGTTCTTGGATTTGGATCATCATTCCAAATTTCTTTCCTGTGGCTCTGTTGGCTTTTTGACATCTGTCACAGGTTTGGCAGTATTCTATAACATCTTTCTTCCAATTTGGCCACCAAGAGCAGGTTTTCACCCTCTCTAGTGTCCTGTCTTCTGAAAGGTGTCCAGCTGCAACACTATCATGACACTCATGTAAAATAGTGTTTATCAGGGTTCTATCTGTTAAGGCCATAACACATGTGTGTTTTGTTCTATGACAAAGGATTCCATCAAGGAGGTGGAATCTTCCTTCATCATATGCCTTTTTCCATGTTTCATCTAGTTTTGATGAAAGTGATGGGTCTTTGCAGTCTTTCATTAGAAGTTGGCTTAAGATATGGCAATTTTTGTCTATCTTATAGATTTCTTTAACTTGGTTAAAGACTTCTGTGCCAATGGCTGTAACACATATTCCTTCTATATGATGTTCTTCTTGTGGTACCCTCGCTGGATTGTCAGGGGTATTTTCTGGAGCCCATCTGCTAAGACCATCTGCATTTTTATGAATATTTCCAGATTTATGAACAATAGTCATATTTCCTCTATATTCTTAGTTTTCATATTTAACAGAGATTTTACAGCATTACAGTCTGTAATCACATCAAATACTGTTCCATCCAAGTAGTAATGTAATTTTTCTAGAGCCCACACTAAGCAGAGGCATTCCATTTGGCTTTCTCCATATCTTGCTTCTGTTGGTTTTATCTGTCTTGAAATAAAACAGATTCGTCCTTCCACTGGTTTATCATTGATAATTTTTGTCTGGTGTAGTGCAGCACCCAGTCCTTCTCCACAAGCATCAATGTAAAGTTTGAAGGGTAATTTCCAATCTGGCATTAGAAGAAATGGGGCATTTGTTAAGGAGTTTTTCAATTTTTCATATGCCTTGACTCTTTCTTCTGTCATTTCATAGACTGTTTGTTGGTCACATAGTTTATACAAGGATTTAGCAGTTTTTGCAAAGTCCTTTATATGCTGTCTATAGTAACCAGCAAATCCTAGAAATGATTGCATTTCTTTTTTGGTTTGAGGCATTGGCTTAAGTAGTACTGCCGCTACTTTATTTTTGTCTATGCCTAGACTAAGTCCAGATACCACATGTCCTAGTGCTTTTAATTCACTGTATGCAAAATGACACTTTTTCAAGCAAATTTTCATATTCACTTGGACTATTTTTTGTAGCACCCTTTCTAGTCTTGCAAGGTGATTTTCCCAAGTTTCTGAGCAAACTATGATATCATCAATATAGATAATTAACCATCCTTCTGATAATTCTTCAGGAAATATGGTATTCATCATTCTTTGATAATGGGAAGGTGCATTTTTTATGCCAAATGGCATTCTCAAGTATTCAAAAATTCCACAGTGAACTATTATCCTCAGGTTTTTTTTGGCCTTGTCTGTTAAGACATTTTAATGAAAACCCTTTAAGGAATCCATGGCTGTGATGTACTTAGCTTGTGACAATTGTGTCAATGTCTCATGGATCCTGGGTATTGGATACCTTTCTGGAATGGTATAGGTGTTCAGGGCTCTGAAGTCTCCTACCATCCTTGATTTTCCATTATGCCGAGATATAATGACAGGTGTAGTGACTTCTACCTGCTCATTATGTCCTACTTTTCTTAATACTCCAAGGTCCATTAATTCTTTAATGTGTACCTCTAGGGCTTCTCTAGCTCTTGGACTAGCTGGGTAAGCAGGTCTCCTTAGTAAAGGTGGGTAATGTTTTTCCACATTAAGAATTCTATCCACTTCATGTCCAATTATGGCACCTAGTGGCTCTTTATCAGTTGCGAAGGCATTTTTGTATTTAAATAAGAGGTCAATCAATTTTTCTTTCATTTTTTCTGTTAATTCTTGATTGAATTCTGCCTCTTTAAGTTGTTCAGATATAAAAAGTTCCTTTTCTGCAATTTTTTCTTCATTCTTAATGACTGTGATTTGTTTTTTGTTATTTAAGAAGCCAAACTTTTGTCTTTTGTTGTCTCCTATGGTAAAATATCTATCCTTTTGGCTAGAGATATCTATACCATAAATTGATAAGTAGTCATTCCCAAGTATGAAGTGATTACTAGTACAGTTCTCCATTACTACAAACTCTACTTTAATTCTGACACATTGTGAGGGATGAGGAAAAATTAGTGTTCAATCAATTATTCCAAGGGGCTTCATTCTCTCACTTGCACTACTAAATTTGACACCTTGTATTGGCATAAGCTTTTCTTGCCAGTCTGGGACAATGGTTTTTAAATAACTTTTACCAACACAGGTGCAATATGCTCCTGTATCTAAGTTAACTTTTCCTTCTTGGTTATCAACCATAACAATACTTATACTTGATTTTCCAGCTGTATATCCCATTCCTCTTGCAGGTTTGGTCCTATACATTTTGGCATCTTGTATATTTGTCAGGTTTGTGTCAGAAGTCCCAACTTGTGGTAAGTTTGAGTTAACATCCAGTACTTCATAAATTATATCAATATTATTAATTTGTGCATTAATTATATTGATTTCATCACTTTCAGAGCTTTCTGACTCTTCTGTTTCTTTTTCAGAGTCAAATTTCTCTTCTTTGTCATTGTGGTTTTCTGTTTCCACAATTTCATTGATCTTTGCCTTTTTAAGGCAATTATTGGCTAAGTGTCCAATACCTCCAAATTTATGGCATTTTCTTTGCTCATTATTGTTGGATGTATTGGGCTTGTAGGATTCTTTTGATTTATCGCTTTTGATAAATGGTTTATTTGGGCTTTTAATGTCCAATTTCTTCCAAGTCCTGCCAGTTTTTGTTCTTGTCACTATGTCTTCTATTTCATTAATGTACTCTTCTGTGGAGCATGGTTCTATACACCTGCTTCTTAGGGCATGTTCTACCTCTCCTCCACATTTCTTGAGTATTTTCATATGCACCATCTTTTGTGACATTTCTGGGTACAATGCATTAAGTCTTTCAACTTGTTTCAAGAACCAAGTTAAAGGTTTGTCTTTGTCTGGGTCAAAGAAAGAGTTTTCAAATGCATTTTCTATTTTGTACCTCCAGGCATCATTAGCCCACTTGGGGATTATTTCTTGTTTCCACCAAGACCAGGTATTTTTGCCATTTGTTTGCCTTATGCCATAATACCATCTTTTTTCAGATTTTTCAAACAATGAATGTAATCTTGCAGTGATTAATTCATCTGGTATGGCATAATCTTCTTGTAGCATGTCAATTGTCTTGATAAATGACATGTGGTCATATTCACCTTCTCCTGTGAATCTTGGCCATTCTTTCAATTGAGGTGCTTCCTTCATTAAGACTTGGTTATTGTCTTGGTGACTCAAGTCTGTTATGAATGGGTTTGTTAATTCCTATTTTGGCTTAACAGGGCTTCTTATGTGAGAAAATGGTGTTGATAACTTTGGCATATTTAGATTAGCCTCATTGATTTTATCCATTTTTTTGGTAATAAGCCTTATTTCATTTTGAATGTCATCTTTCAGATGCATTCTTGCTTCATCACTTTTTTCCACATGGTCCAGAAGTAATTTTTGGTGTGATGAAGTCTTTTCTTCAAATTTTTCTACAGAAATATTCAATTTGTTTAAACTTTCTGTAAGATTGTCAATACTCACATCATAATTGATTTTCAAAGTTTTTTCTTTGATATCACTTATGTATTTATACAACTCTTGTTGTCCTTGTATTAATTTCTGAGTATTATCAATCAATACTTTTGGTTTATTATTTTCAATCATAAATTTTATGTTATCAATTTCTTTCTTATTTTGTACAACAAGTTTTGTTAAAGATGATAAACTGTTATTTATTTCTTGGAAAGATAATAAACTATTTTTAATTTCTTTAAGAGGTAAAATACTATTTTTAAGCTCTGTTAAAGTATTTAAAACATCAGGGGACAAGGTTATTTCTTTGGGAAATGGGGTTGTCTCATTCTTTGTTCCTCTTTGTCTTTGAATTCCATCAAAGTTCTGGCCATGTTGAAGACATTGTCCATGGCATCTTTTTGGATTTTGGGAATCCTGTAGCTTGGGGAATATGGTTTTCTCTAATTCTTTTTCTTGTTCTTCTTCCCTTCTTGGGGAATTGGGTTGGCTTGGGGCTTTCTTGTAGAAGCTACTGGGGCTTCTTCCTTGGTTGCCTCCTTCTTTTTGGCATGATACTCCTTGATCTTTTTGATTTGAGGTTTGGATGATAGTGGATTCTATCCATTGGAGTATCTCACTATTTCCTCCTCTTTGAGGAACTTCTTTAGGATGTGCCAGGAGTTCATCACTCCTTGGTGTATTTGAGGCAACATTTCCCAATCTTTGTCCTTGTACACTGTGTAGTACTGTTTGTATTGGCTCATGTAGATGTCTATTTGAGGCCTCTGAATGTGATTTGTACCTATATGAGTCACTCATACTTAGTTCCAATTCAGGTTCAGATATCATGGGCATTTCTGGGACTTGCCTTTGGGATAAGGCACTTCCTTGTGTGGATTCTGTTCCACTGGGGATATTGCCCTTCCTTTTCCCTTTTAAGGAATTAATTCTACCTCTGAGTCCAGCTCCATCTGATTGGATGGAGTATTGCGAGGCTCTTTTGGTAGTCATATTATAAGAAAAATAAGAAATAAGAGGATTTTAGCACAGAAATACTCTTATGGCAATTTATAAATGAGGTACTCACCTTCAGAGTCCTGAATAGTGGGTCCTGGAAAGTCCAATTTCTTGGCTTTCTTTTTCTTAGTGATTATTGGTGTTGGAGAACTTTGACAAGTTTCTTCCACCAATCTTTCAACAGTGGTTTGGTTATCCTCTGTTGGGTTGTCTTCAAACACTAAAAAAGACAAATAAATATAAGTCTTTTATATAAAAGTGTTATTTTTTGTTAAGATATGGAAATTTTCCATGTGAAAATTGCTTTTATATCTTTTTTTTTATTAAAAAAAATGAAAATAATTAAAGAAATGAAATTAAAATGAATAAAATAACTTTTTTATTGGTTTTTAATATTTTTATTATGTTTTTTAAGTTTTTATTTTTAAAGAATAAAATAAAAATAAATATGATTCTTTTTTATCAAATTAATTTATATTATAAAATTATTTTTAATTTATAAAATATCTTTTTTAATCACTAGAGTCACTCAAAGAAAGTTTTTGCAAGTCTAAGGATGTGAAAAACCACATGTAAGACAGTACAATTGCTTTCCAAATGCCTCAATAGCTTTTAAAATCTATAAATATAAAATTATTATATAATTTTATGATTATAAATATGATTTATTATTGGATAAGCCCAATTAGAATCTTTTTAAAGGTCTTTTAAAGTAAATATCACGGCCAGGCCCCCAAATGTAAGGTTTGACTATGAAACAATAAGTAAAAATTACTAATATTTTACTTATTGTACTATTAATGTCCTTATAAATGAAATAAATAAGATAAAAATAATTATAATAATAAAGAATTATTATAATTATGGCGTAAAACAATTATATTATTAATAAAATATGATAATATAATTTATATAACAAAATAAATATATTAATATAAAATAATTAATATATTCAGAAGCACTTTATTATTGTTACAAACAAATAATAAAGGCGTGAAAAATTGTTTTTTATTAATAAAAAAAAATTAATAACAATAATATTACTAATATTAAAGCTATAAATTAATATAAATACTATTTATATTAATTAAAGAATTATTAAAAGAATCATAGAGAGAAATTTATTATAATAAGAGAAAATAACCTACTTTCAATACTTAATATAATAATTTTGCGATATTTTACGCCAAATAATATAAATACAACTTATCCAAATTGTATTTACAATAAAAAATAGAGAAATTACAAATATTCTGGATTTTTACATGGAAATGGGACTTTTTGAAGATATTTTTAACAAAAACAATTAAATAAATGATTTAATCACTTCGAATTGATGTTTATAATAAGATAATCTTTGGTCTTTAATAATATAAGAGTTTTATATATAAAGAATAAAGAAATTACCTTTTTATTGTATTGATTTAATGTTTTTGATGTGTCTGAGGGGAAAACAGAGTAAAAAGAGCTCTATTTATAGTAAATACCTCCCTCCTAGAGTCAAAAAGCCTTCTAGTAGACGTGTACTGATCATATCCACTAGGATTGATCAATATTTTAAGGTTTGGTGATGATTACATCATGATCAAACCATATTACATCATTATTACGCCATTATTTAGAGTTATGACTATAACTCTACGTTTGATGACGTCAAAGACTTGGAAGGACCCCAAAATTCGTGCATTTTATTAGTTTTAATCATAAAATAATATTATTCACCAATTCTATCACTCATATGACTGTTAAACATAGTTTAAGGTTACAGTGAGTGATCATAAATGATCAAATTAAGCTCAAACTTTGATCCTTAATAACTTTTAAGATTTACACGCTACAGCCATTCAAGGGGTGATTTCTGATAGCTTGGAATAATTCTATTATGCTTCTAACAGCATTTCATTACATCATCAAAACTCTATTTTTGATGATTTTTCTTGCAACTCATCTTTTCTGTCAAAATTTAATATTTTAAACTTCAAACTATGATTTCAAGGGGTCATACCTTGAATATTAGAATAAAAAATTCATCATTCTTCACAAATGAACTAGTAGAATCCAACTGTCTACTTTTTTTTAAGTTTGGACCACTTTCACCACAAAGTGGTCAACAGCTCTGTTGATTTTAATCAATAATTCCTTACAGGTTTCAACCTTGTTTATAACTTGTAAAATACACTTCATATCTGTATTCCTACAGTAACTAAGTGATGACTTTATTTTCGGTTCATCACTGTATCATGCATAATTCAAGAGATATTAGCTAAAATCCTTGAATATATGCATTGACCAAAAAAGTGCATATATTCAGGTTAATTCCTTAAGTATTCATTTTGAAGCTTAGCTTATTAATTGTTTTATGTGTGGAATATTATGGAAACTCCAATGGTACCATTTATTTTACATGTTGTTTCATTTGCGTTTGAAATAAATAAGTATTTGTGTCTTTTATAAGGTATTATTACTTATAACTTATTAAATATTGACTTTACAGATATGCCATAAAAATGGTATATGTGTATTTTACCATGGGGAATCCAATGTTGCGATTTATTTCACATTTTTATTCATTGGTCTTTCGGTTAAACCAAGTTTTATACCAATTTATGGTATTTTTGTAGCTTTAAGGTACTTATTTTTAATGTATAATTATATTAAATATTTCTTGTGACCTTTTTGGGTATGTGGTCATATCTCAAAGGTTCACAAAACTGGTTAGTGAACTGATCTTCTTTGAATAATTCTTGATGAAACAATGGTAGAAGTTGGCAAAGCCAAGGAATGATTGAAGAGCCTTGAGGGTTCATGGAGGAGGCCAGTTGAGAATCTCCTGGACATTTGTGTGGTCCATCTTGAGGCCTTCAGAAGAAAAAACATAACCATGATATTCTACACTAGAAACATGAAAAAGGCACTTTGAAGCCTTAGCAGAGAGGTTATTGGCTCTGAGTTTGGAAAGAACAGTGGACACATGAGTGACATGTTCTTCCTCATATTTGGAAAAGACCATAATGTCATCCAAATAAACCACAACATAAACATCAGGAAGATCTTGGAAGATATCATTGATAAGATTTTGAAAGGAGGAAGGAGCATTGGTGAGTCCAAAAGGCATGACCAAGTACTCAAAGCTGCAATATTTAGTTCTAAAAGCTGTTAAATGTTCATCACCCTCCTTGATTCCAAGCAGGTTATATGCACCACACAAATAAATCTTGGAGAAGATAGAAGAACCATTAAGAACATTGAGAAGCTTATTCATAGGAGGAACAGTATACTTGTTCTTCCAAGTAACAGCATTCAGTTTGGGGTAATCAACACACAAACAGCGGCCACCATCCTTCTTTTTGACAAAGATGCAGGTGCTCCTGTTGAAGAGGAGCTTGGCCGGATGAAACCTTTCTCTAACATCTCTGAAATTTAGGCCCTGAGTGTATCTGACTCTTGGTTTGATAAAGAGTATATCACCCCAATTGGAGAAAGAGACCCCTCCAGCTCAATATCATGATCACAGGCATGGTGAGGAGGAAGCTTCTCTGCTTTCACCTTGGGGAATACATCCAGATAATGATTATAAGCAGAGGGAAAAACCTTCATCACAGTTTCTATTTCTTCTGGCTCTCCCTCTTCATCCCACAACTCCTCCAGGGAGTCATGGTAAGATGAAGGAGGAAGTTCCATATTCCCCAAAAAGAGATGAAGTGAAGATACATAATTATCTTCTCCAAAATCTTGAATCTCTTTAAAGACTTCATCTATAGATGATGGTAGTGACTGATGGGAATGAAGGTCAGGAATATGGACAGAAGATGGAATTGACGGTGTTCTAGAATCACCAACCAGAGCTGCACACGATTTGGAAGAAGAAAAGTCATTACTGAACAAATTAGAAGGATCATGATAGTCCTTTTGATCAGAATTAAAGGTGATCAGCCCTTGCTTCCAATCAATAGAAGGATTAAAATTATTAAGAAAGTCAAAGCCCAATATGAGGTTTTCTCCCTTGGGAGTATCATTGACTAGAAATTCCCATTAAAAGCTTGGGAAGGAAGGGAGCTCAACCATATATTTAGTATGGTGAGTCACAAATAAAGACAGGGACTCAGAAGAGTTCAAAATGATAAGAGGAATCTTCTCTGGTAGTTCTGACATGGTCAATGAGTACTTGTGAACAAACTGCTTTGCAATAAATGAGTTGGTAGCACCAGAATCAATGAGAATACTGTAAAACACATCAGAAAGAGAACAAAAGACAAAAACTTTAAATAATTCTTGACACCAGTATTTACAATGCACAATTGTGCTCTGGAAGGAAAACAGTGAAGACCATTGAACACAAAATGATCTTTACTCAGGCTTTTGCCTGGCTGGGAAATTTGCCTGATGGTTGGGTAGGCTTGTTTTGAGGCCTTTTGAAACAGGACTCAAGACTATGCTTCCCACCACAATAGGTACATAAACCCTCCTTGATTCTTCTTTCTTTTTCATAATTCATCAACTTAAAACCTTTATTCAACAAAGAAGAATGGGGCTTGTCCCTCTTCTGAAAATTCTTCTTCTTATTATTACTTGAACTTGAAGAGTTTTGAGCATGAGAAGACTTTGACTTTGAGGCTTCAGGCTTCTTCTCTTGATGATGATTATTCTCCTTTTGCCTCTCATGGTACCTGGTATCAAGCTCCAGGGTAATATTGATTAAGTCTTGAATAGAATCAATATTTGAAGGATGGGAGGGCAATTGATCCAGGATCCTGGAATGATAAATGAGAGCCCTTTCACCCCAATCCCCAATTCTTGACACTAAGCTTCTAAAATCAGAAATGTATAAAGATACATGCCCAAATTCTTTCATTCTCAAAGAATCCAACTGGGATTCAGCTTTTCTGACTTCATTCAGGTCACCAAATAAAGTTAAGAGTTGAGAAGGTAGCTTGGGTCTTGATTAGTGAGATTGGAAAGATAAGGCTCAATCCATTTTGCAGCCCTGCCAATAAGAAATGAAGTGGCATAAAGAGCTTTCTTCTTGTCTTGAGAGAAATTTTCCGGATCATTATTAAAAATTAATTGACAGGACTGAATAAAGCTTCTGACTTTGAAGGGCTGAGTCCTATCAAAGCATTGTGGTGCCTTCATAGGTGGAGTCTTGAAGGCTGGTGGTCTTGATAATTCAGGAGAAGAATCTGCTTTATGATTGGCCATAATTTGAGTCATCTGCTGCAAAATGGCCAATAAAGATGGTTCAGATTGATGAGAGGCAGGTGTCACAGGGGCTCTTCGAAATGAAGAGGGTCTGGCACTCAGTAAACTGGGACTCACTTATGGAGGGCTCAAGATATGGTAAGAAAGGATACACTTATGAGTGTTAAGAATGAATTACTAAAAGAATGAATATAAAAAAGCAGCAACAAAAGAATAAGAATAAAATAATAGAAGAGCCAACCACAAACAAGTCCAAGTTCACTGTTTCAACCTGTCAGAATGAAAAGAGAAGGGTTAATAAGGATATGGCCACCCAACTCATACTGTACAGGCAAAGAGAGAAATGCAAAGACTAACTTAATATTAAATAAATATAATACCCAAAATAAGTATAAGAATATTCATAAAATAATAAATAAACTAAATTAATTAACTGGGGAAAAGTCCCCAGGGGGGAGAAAGAGGGGCTGGTATATGTGAGAAACACCAGCCCTGATCCAGAGGAAGAATTTTCATGAGAGGATTGAATTATTGAATTGAGTCTGACCAATACAGGTCCTGTACAGATGTACAGAACCTGTACAAGAGGTGTGGTGCATTTGAGTGACCATACAGTTTCATGCTGGTGTATTGAAAGTGTATTGGGTGAATCCAACCTGTACAGGTATTGACAGGCTGTATTGATGTACCAAGCTGTATGCATGATTCAGAATGAAGATTGCTAAAACTGAAAGTTGATGCAGATACCGGATCTGCTGATTTGAGGTGTTTGAGTGGGTGTATTGATGAATACCCTTACCCCTGGTGAGTGGTTGTTACAGTATCCCCCTCTTGAAACTGGTCGGCTCCTGAAAACCATAATACCCTGCCACTGTTCAGTGGCATCTCAATATCCCGACATTTTTTTCAAAAACTTTATTTTTAATTTTCTTTTCCTCTTGACCATTATCCTGAAAATCCTTTTTCAATTCTTCTCTGTCAAATTAAATTGATTCCCCCCTTCTTTCAAGTTTTTGAGTAAGTATTCCACTTTGGAATATGCTTGTTCTTTCTTCTGATTCAATCAATCCTGCCCTTGGAGTATGGCCTTGGGATACATCCCAAAATGATGGCCACTGAGCTCTTGTGCTCAAAAAATAATGCCCAATGAGTATATGAAGTGTACTCATTGGGAAAGGCTTAATCAAAATGAAATCTTGAAAAAATTTCTTCAAGGGGTCTTGTCCCCATTGTCCTTGGAAATTGCCTCAGACAGCCCTCTATAATGTTTTTGGGCTATGGTCTCTTCCCTGATGAATCTTGATAAAACCTGATTCTATGGCCTTTTGGGCCTTTTGGCATTTTTGGTAATTTGACGATTTATGGTCATTTTGGCCATTTTTGGTCTTTTGGGGTCCTATGGTCCGTGGTCCGTGGGGGCTATTGGAGACCCCCTGGGCCCAATTTTGCTGGGGACCCAGGGGTACCCTGAGGCCAAGAATTGCCCAGATCCAAAACCTCACCATACATGGCCTGGATCCATTGATGAGGTCCGGGACCATCAAGATCCTGGCCTCCCCAAAGTTGCAGGGGAGGCCCTGGGTGATGAATTCAGCCCCAAAGGGGTATGAATCCTCACCTTAGAGGCTTGGAGGGGGGCATAATTGAGTTATGGCCCCCATTTCCTTGAGGTCAAAAAATCTTTTCTTGATATGGAGTGGACTGATTCTGACGTCTTGAAACTTCTGCTTGCATATTCTTCAGTTATGAGCTCCAAACTGACTGAACTCACTGAATCTTCTCCCTCTGCACCTCCACCGTCTGTTCTTTGTGGTTCTGGCATCTTCAGTCAATTATCTTCCCCTTCCATGGTGTCTTCTGGTCATTTTGATCCCTCCCAAACCTATGATGGGTTCAGAGCAGTTGAAGTTCTTGATCCTGCCTGTACTGACTGTTTGGCCAAGGGTAAGTATTGCTTTCAACATCACAATCCCCAGTCGTCAAAATGCCATTTTTGCTTCATTGGAAAGAAACCATGTTGTCATACCGGGGTGACTTCTTCCAAGGTCAGGAGGCATTTATGGAGCAGAAAGGATGGGCCTTTTGGGCAGGAATTCCCCATTCCTGAGGAACCTCCTCCTGATGCAACCTCAGGATTTTTTCAATTTGAGTGATTTGCATATCTTGATTCAATTGGTACTGATATTTTGATGTAGTGACTGGTTCCAAGCAGAGGGATGTGGCAAGGTGGACTAATGTTGGAGGGGCAACTCCAGTTGGTGGTAGGCCCATATATTTCAGCTCAGAAGTCCCAATCTCAAGAACCAATACTGATGGAGTAGTGAAGGTAGTGAAAAAGATAAGAAGGATTGCTGATTCCCCATCTGATCCAGATGCTGAGGGGAGTGATCAGTTGGACGGTGAAGAAGTGGAAGTTGTTCCTTATTCAGCTGGCCATCCATCCAGCAATTCCTCTGCTCAGCCTCTTGCCAACAGCTTCCAAAGCCAAGTAATTCCCAGTACCCCCAGAACCTTCCAACCAATGCTTGCTTCCATTCCTACCACAATTACTCCTCCTTCACCCAGTACTTCCCATGCCAGGCCTGCCTTGAATGCAGCAGTAAGACCATCACCAGTTCAGCAATCCACAAAATCACCCATAGCCCCCTCCTGTCAACTCCAACCTATGGCCAGCTTGAGCAGAAGAAGAGATGGATTTTCCCCTTTGCCGTTTCCTGCCTCTCAAGTTTTTCAAAGAAGAGAATTTTGGCCTATCCGGGTTACTAGAGAATATCCCAATGCAGCTAGTGAAAACCAAGAAGCTGTGGCCAGATTATTCAGGAGGGTTGATAGAAATAGCAGAGAGGTGATTATGTATGCCAATGACAGGACTATTCCAGGTACTGCTTCTGAAGAGATGGCTGCAAAATTTGCCTGGTATGAAGATGAGTTGATAAATGATTTTCAGAGAACTTTTGATGAATTAGATAGAGATAACTAGTTTCCTTATCTCTGTTTGTGTTTGGTTTGACTTCTATCCCCACTCTTATAAATACTAAAAAATGAAAAAATAATGGAACCTCCCAATACATGATTTGGGAGGGGATGCTGCTGCTTTGAAGAAATAAAAAGAAACAAAATTATACAAGTAAAGAAAAGAAAGAAAATGAAAGAAAATGAGAGTAAAGAAAGAGAAATAAAGAAATTCCTGATGGTTTGTCCTTCTTGTGGTGAGTTGCTTGATTTTGGCCAAGAAATGTCTGAAAAGATGAAAACCAAGCATTTTATGCTCACAGAGTGGCCAAGGTAATGTTTTACAAGAAGTAGAACCCTCAGGGATGCATACCAGGAGATGGAACTTACTTTCATAACTCCCACTCCCCACCAAGCACCATAAAACTGAAATAATTTGCCATAAATAACTTGAAGTAATGAATGTCTTGAATTATGATGATTGGCATAAATGGAATGGTAAATAAAAGGAGAAAGAAAAATACAAAGAAAGAAAGAAACATTTGGCCATATCTTTATAAGGTCCAAATGGAGGGTATTGATTTTGTATGCTTCCTGAACCTGTCCAAAGAATTGACAAGTGCTCACAAAGTGGCCAAGGTGATGCTTACAACAACATATGGGTAGAATACCCCCTTAAAGGTGCATGACAGGAGAGGAACTTACTTTCATAACTTCTTCTCCCCACCAAGCACCATAAAGTCAAACTCTTGAGGTATATAGGCCAGGCTTGTCTGGATACAATGAATGGAAATCCTTGACAAGGTCTGGTGAGCTGGTAAGGTTGGAAGCTGGTTCCCAAGTGGTTCTTTCTGGGTCTTCACTTAATCCTTTCCACTCTACAAGATACCATAAATTACCTCTTTTGAGTTTTGAATCCAGAACCTGAGCCACTTCCCATTCTTCTTTCTCCTTCACTAAGACTGGTGGTGGTGGAAATTGATGTCGATTTGGGATAGTTGATTGCTTGATTGTTTCTAATAAGGACACATGGAATACAGGGTGAACTGTCTTCCATTGCTGAGGCAACTTGAGGTGATATGCATGGCTGCCAATCTTCTTCAGAACTTCAAAAGGTCCCAACCATCTTTCTGATAATTTCTTGGTGGGTCTTGTTGTCTTGATATTCTTGGAAGCTAGCCATACTTTGTCCCTAGGTTGGAAATCAGGTGGAATTGCTCTATTTCTATCTGCATAATTCTTGAATCTCCTTATTGCTGACTCTAATTCTTCTTTGACAACTTGCTGTGCTGATTGGAGTTTTGTTGATAACTTTCCAGCAGGTGAATCTTGAGAAATATGGATTGAGTCAAAGCTGGGATTTCTTCCATAAATGGCGAAAAAAGGTGATTGCTTTGTTGATGAATTTTCTGCATTATTATAGGCAAATTCAGCCAAAGGGAGCCAGGTGTGCCAGTCATCTTGGTGGTAACTGACATAAATCGAAAGATACTGTTCTCAAATCTGATTTACCCTCTCTGTCTGTCCATCTGTTTCAGAATGAAAAGCAGTTGAAAGATCTCTTGATATCTTGAGCTGCTGACATAATTGAGTCCAGAATCATGAAACAAATAAGGATCTTCTATCACTAACAATACTGACTGGAAGGCCATGCTTGGAAAATACATGACTAATAAAGATTTGAGCTAAGTCCAGAGCAGTGATTGTTTCATAAGTTGGAATTAAGATTGCCATTTTTGAAAACCTGTCCACAGCTACTAGAATTGATTCAAAGTTGTTTGACAAGGGCAATTGAGTGATGAAGTCCATTGATAAGGAATTCCAAGGACCAGATGGAATTTGAAGAGGCTTGAGTAGTCCAAACTTCTTGTGATGAATGTTCTTGTTTCTTGAACATTGCTGACATGAGGACACATAGTCCTTGATGAATTGATTCATTCCAGCCCAATAAAAGTCCCTCTTGATGAGCTTGAGGGTCTTCTCCTGGCCAGGATGGCCAGCCAAAGGTGATTCATGACGCTTTTGAAGAATATTGAGTTGAAGTTCTTCATTGCTTGGGATTACCACTCTATCTTTGAATAATAACAACTTGGCTTGAGGTTCAGGAGAATAATCTGGAATTGATTCTCCTCTTGCTAGCTGCTTAAGTATTTCTTTATAGTCTTTGTCTTGCCATACTTCTTTTTGAATCTTGTCAACTAAATCTGAAAACACTTCCACTTCGATTGAAAAGAATCTTGACTCTTGAATTCCATCTTGCTTGATTACTTGATGAAAATTTTCAGGATTCTTGCTGATGAAGTCCACCCCCCTCTCTGAGTACACGTTGTCCCAACGTGACAAGGCATCTGGCAAAGTGGCCAGCCTGCCTGGGCGGTAAGTGATAGTGAAGTGAAATTCTGAAAGGAATTCAGCCCAATGGGTCTAATGACGAGTAAGACCTTTATAAGACATAAGGTACTGCAAGGAAGAGTGGTCTGTCAAGACCTCAAAAGAATTGGAAAGAGAGAGAAGAAATGCTCTCCAGCGCTTGAGAGCCCAAACTATGCCAAGGAGTTCCTTGTCATGAATTTCATAGCTCAGCTCAGCTGGGAGAAGCTTGCGACTATCAAATGCAATGGGATTCTTTCCTGAGTTCTTCACCTGGCTCAGTACAGCACCCAAAGCATAAGCAGAAGCATCAGTCTCCACTATAGTAAGTAGAGAAGGATTGAAGTGAGATAACATAGGAGCAGAGGTGAAAGCTTCTTTGAGCGCTTGAAACTGACTAAGATCTTCCTCATTGAAAATGAAAGGAGAATCTTTTTTAAGGAGGGAAGTGAGAGAAGTGATTTTTTTGGAATAGTTTTTAATGAAACAACGATAAAAATTGGAAAAGCCAAGAAAAGATTGAAGGGCCTTGATGTTTTTGGGCTGAGGCCAATTGAGGATTTGCTGAACCTTTGAAGAATCCATCTTGAGGCCATCACTTGAAACAACATAGCCCAAGTATTCCACACTTGAGGCATGGAATACACACTTGGAGGCTTTGGCAAACAAATCATTGTCCCTCAGTCTTTGGAGGACAGAGGCCACATGTTTGACATGTTCCTCCTCAGAACTGGAAAAGACCATAATATCATCTAAATAAACCACAACAAACACATCCAAGAAATCTGCAAATATATCATTTACTAGAGTCTGGAAAGAAGCTGGAGCATTGGTCAAACCAATTGGCATGACCAAATACTCATAACTACCATATTTGGTTCTAAAGGCAGTCAAGTGCTCATCCCCCTCTTTGATTCTCAGAAGGTTATATGCACCACGCAAATCTATCCTGGAGAAGATAGTGGAACTTTTGAATACAGTAAGAAGCTGGCTCATAGGAGGAACAGGATACCTGTTCTTCCTAGTGACCACATTGAGTTTGCGGTAGTCAACACACAAACAAAGACCTCCATCCTTTTTCTTAACAAAAAGGACAGGTGCTCCTGTTGAAGAGGAAGTTGGTCTGATGAAACCTTTCTCTAAATTCTCTGAAATGTAGGCCCGTAGTGTTTCTGATTCTTTATTTGATAATGAGTAGATAAAACCAATTGGAGGTAGAAGACCCTCCAATTCGATATGATGATCACAGGCACGGTGTGGAGGAAGTTTCTCTGCTTTCACCTTGGAAAATACATCCAAATAATGGTGATAGGCAGGAGGGAGTACCTTCAGCACAGTTTCAATTTCTTCTGGCTCTTCCTCCTCATCCCACTGCTCCTCCAGGGAGGCATGAGAAGATAAGGGAGGAAGGTACATATCCCCTTGAAAGAGATGAAGTCAAGATATGGCAACATCTTCTCCAACATCCTTTATCTCTTTGAAGACTTCATCTCTTAATGGAAGTAATGACTGAGAGGGAAGGATGTAAGGGATATGGACAGAAGAAGGAAGGGAAAGTGTCTTAAGTTCACCAACCAGAGCAACACTGTTGACAGCAGTGGCTAAGTCATTACTAGTAGAAGGAATAATACCACTAGAATCCTTATGACTAGAATAATAGGTGATCAATCCATTTTTCCAATCAATAATGGTATTAAAATGGTAGAGGAAATCATAGCCCAATATCAGGTCTTCCCCCTTGGGTTAATCTATGATATAGAAGTCCATTCAAAGCTTGGGAAGGAAGGTAAGTCAACTACCCACTTGGTATAATGGGTGATGAACAAGGCAGGGGATTCATTAGAATCCAGAATGAAAAGAGGAATCTTTTCAGGGAGCTCTGACAGAGTCAATGAGTACTTGAGAACAAAATTCTTTGCAATAAAGGAGTTTGTAGCACCAGAATGAATAAGAATACTATAAAAAATATCAGAGACAGAAGAGAAAATAAGAAATTTTAAAGATTTCTTGACACTAGTATTCAGAGTGCACAATTGTGCTCTTGAAGGAAATAAGTGAGAATCATTGAACACATCATGATTCCCACTCAGGCTTTTCCCTGCTTGCTAGGGAAGCCTCTTGATAATGACCCAGGCTTGTTCTGAGGTCTCTTGAAGTTTTTGTCAATTGGGTGCTTTCCACCACAATAAGTATACAACCCCTCTTTAATCCTCCTCTCCTTTTCAGAACCAATTAATTTATTGTCCTTATTGAGGAGAGCAGCATGAGGCTTGTTGTGAGCCTTTGAGATATTACCACATACCCAATAAGGTCACAAAAAAGACTAAGAATAATTATATTAAAATTACTTAGAATAATTATACATTAAAAATAATTACTTAAATATACAAAAAATACCATAAATTGGTACAAAAATTGGCTTAACTTAAAAACCAATGGATCAACATGTAAAATAGATTATAACATTGGATTCCCCATGGAAAAATACACATATACCATTTTTATGGCATATCTGTAAAGTCAATATTTAATGAATTATAAGGTATAATACCTTATAAAAACCATAAAACCTTATTTATCTCAAGAACTAACAAACCAACATGTGAAATGAATTGTACCAGTGGATTCCTCACGAAATTCCTCACATAAAACAATTAATAAGCTAATTTCCAAAGTTAATAGTTAAGGAACTAACCTGAATATATGCACTTTTTTGGTCAATGCATATATTCAAGGATCATAGCTAATATCTCCTAAGCTATACATGATAGAATGATGAACCAAAACTAAAGTTACCACGTAATTACTGTAAGAACACAGATATGAACTTTATTTTACAGGTAATAAACGAGGTTAAAACCTATGATGAAATATTGATAAAAATCAACAGAGCTGTTGACCACTTTGTTGTGAAAGTGGTCCAAACTCAAAAAACAGTGTACAGTTGGATTCTACTAGTTCATTCGTGAAGAATTATGTAATTTTTATTATTAAATTCAGGGTATAACCCCCTGAAATCAAGGCTTGAAGTTTAGAATATTGAATTTCGACAGAAAAGATGATTTACAAGAAAAATCATCAAAATTAGAGTTTTGATGATGTAATGAAAGGCTCTTGGCAGCATAATAAGGTTATGCCAGTCTATCAGAATTCACTCTCCGAATTGCTGTAGCGTGTAAATCTTAAAGGTTATTGAGGATCAAAGTTTGAGCTTAATTTGAGCAGTTATGATCACTCACTGTAACCTTAATTTAAGTTTGACAGTCTTAAGAGTGATAAAATTGGTGAATACTATTAGTTTATGATTAAAACTAATAAAATCCACGAAATTTGGGGTTCTTCCAAGCCTCTGATGTCATCAACTTTAGAGTTATAGTGATAACTCTAAATAATGGTGTAATAATGATGTAATATGGTTTGATAATGATGTAATCATCTCCAAACCTTAAAATATTGATCAATTCCAGTGGATATGATCAGTACACGTCTACTAGAAGCCTGTTGGACTCTAGGAGGGAGGTATTTACTATAAATAGAGCTCCTTTTACTCTATTTTCCCCTCAGACACATAAAAAAACATTACATCAATTAAATCAAAGGTAGTTTCTTTATTCTTTATATATAAAACTACTATATTATTAAATACCAAAGACCACCTTGCTATAATCATCTATTTTGACGTGATTAAATCATTTATTTAATTGTTTTTGTTAAAAATCTCTCTAAAACTCATTTCCACATAAAAATCCAGAATAATTTGTAATTTTCTTTATTTTTATTGTAAATACAATTTAAAAAAGTTGTATTTATATTTTTTTGGCGTAAAGTATTTCAAAATTATTATATTAAGTGTTAATAATAGGTTATTTTCTCTCATTATAATAATTTCTCTATTATTACTCTCTTAATAATTCTTTAATTAATATAAATAGTATTTATATTAATTCATAACTTTAATATTAGTAATATTATTGTTATTAATTGTTTTTTATTAATAAAAAGCAATTTCTTACGCCTTTATTATTTGTTGGTAACAATAAGAAAGAGCTTTTTAAGTATATTAATTATTTTATATTAATATATTTATTTATTATATTATATTTTCATAATATAAATTATATTATTATATTTATTTAATAATATAATTATTTTACACCATAATAATAATAATTATTTATTATTATTATATTTTTAATCTTATTTATTCAGTTCATAAGGACATTCAGAGTACAATAAGTAATAAATTAGTAATTTTTACTTATTGTTTCATAGTCAAACCTTACATTTGGGGGCCTGGCTGTGATATTTACTTAAAAGACCTTTAAAAAGATTCTATTTGGTTTTATCCAATAATAAATTATATTTATAGTCATAAAATTATATAATAATTTTATATTTTATTGATTTTAAAAGCTATTGAGGCATTTGGAAAGCAATTGTACTGTCTTACACGTGGTTTTTCACATCCCTAGACTTGCAAGAACTTTCTTTGAGTGACTCTAGTGATTAAAAGAGATATTTTATAAATTAAAAATAACTTTATTATAATTTAATTTTATAAGAATCATATTCATTTTTTATTTCATTCATTAAAAATAAAAATATAAAAAAAAAATATTAAAAAATATTAAAAACAAATAAAAAAAAGTTATTTTTATTCATTTTTATTCATTTCTTTATTTATTTTAATTTTTTAAAGATATAAAAGCAATTTCTGCGTGGAGAATTGCCATATCTTACCAAAAAAATAACACTTCTTATAAAAAGACTTATATTTATTTGTCTTTTTTAGTGTTTGAAGATAACCCAACAGAAGACAACCAAGCTACTGTTGAGAAAATGGTGGAAGAAACTTGTCAAAGTTCTCCAACACCAGTTATCACTAAAAGAAAGAAAGCTAAGAAATTAGACTTTCTAGGACCCACCATTCAAGACTCTGAAGGTGAGCACCTCTTTTATAATTGCCATAAAAAGAATTTTATTCTAAAATACTTTTATTTTTTCTTATTCCTTAAGCTATGACTACCAGAAGAGGTTCCCAATACTCCATCCAATCAGATGGAGCTGGACTCAGAGGTAGAACTGATCCCTCAAAAGGGAAAAGAAAGGGCAATATCCCCAGTGGAACAGAATCCACACAAGGAAGTGCCTTATCCCAAAGGCAAGTCCCAGAAATGCCCATGATATCTGAGCCTGAATTGGAACTAAGTATGAGTAACTCAAACAGGTACAAATCACATTCAGAGGGCTCAAATAGACATCTACATGAGCCAGTACAAGCAGTATTGCACAGTGTACAAGGACAAAGATTGGGAAATGTTGCCTCAAATACACCAAGGAGTGATGAACTCCTGGAACATCCTGAAAAAGTTCCTCAAAGAGGAGGAGATAGTGAAATACTCCAATGGATGGAATCCACTGTCATCCAAACCTCAAATCAAAAAAATCAAGGACTACCATGCCAAAAAGAGGGAGGCAACCAAGGAAGAAGCCCCAGTAGCTTCTACCAGCAAGCCCCAAGCCAACCCACTTCCCCAAGAAGGGAAGAAGAACAAGAAAAAGCATTGGAGGAAACCATATTCCCCAAGCTACAGGATCCCAAGAATCCAAAAGGATGCCATGGACAATGTTTTTAACATGGCCAGAACCTTGATGGAATTCAAGGACAAGGAAGAGCAAAGAATGAGACAACCTCATTTCCCAAATAAATAACCTTGTCCAAAGATGTTGTAAATACTTTAACAGAAATTGAAAATAGTATATTACCTCTAAAAGAAATTAAAAATAGTTTATTATCACTACAAGAAATAAATAACAATTTATCTTCTTTAACAAACATTGTTGTGCAAAACAAGAAAGAAATTGACAACATTAAGTTTATTGTTGAAAATGATAAACCAAAGAATTTAATTGGCAATACTCAAAAATTAATACAAGGACAACAAGGATTGTATAAATACATAAAATATATCAAAGACTAGACTTTGACAATCAATTATGATGTGAGTATTTACAATATTACAGAAAAATTAAATAAATTAAGTATTTCTGTAGAAAAATTTGAAGAAAAGACTTCATCACACCAAAAATTACTTTTGGACCATGTGGAAAAAAGTGATGAAGCAAGAATGCATCTGAAAGATAATATTCAGAGTTAAATAAGGCTTATTACTGAAAAAATGGATAAAATTGATGAGGCTAATTTAAATATGCCAAAGTTATCAACACCATTTTCTCATATAAGAAGCCCTGTTAAAACAAAAGAGGAATTGTCAAATCCTTTCATAACAGACTTGAGTCACCAAGATAATAACCAAGTCTTAATGAAGGAAGCACCTCAATTGAAAGAATGGCCAACATTCACAGGAGAAGGTGAATATGATCACATGTCATTTATTAAAACAATTGACATGTTACAAGAAGACTATGCCATACCAGATGAATTAATCACTGCAAGATTACATTCATTGTTTGAGAAATCTGCAAAAAGATGGGATTATGGCATAAGACAAACAAATGGTAAAAATACCTGGTCTTGGTGGAAACAAGAAATAATCACCAAGTGGGCAAATGATGCCTGGAGGTATAAGATAGAAAATGCATTTGAAAACTCTTTCTTTGACCTAGAGAAAGACAAACCTTTAACTTGGTTCTTGAAACAAGTTGAAAGGCTTAATGCACTGTACCCAGAAATGTCACAAAAGATGGTGCACATGAAAATACTTGAAAAATGTGGAGGGGAACTAGAACATGCCCTAAGAAACAGGTGTATAGAACCATGCTGCACAGAAGAGTATATAAATGCACTAGAAGATATAGTGACAAGAACAAAAATTGGCAGGACTTGGAAAAAAATTGGACATTAAAAGCCCAAATAAACCATTTATCAAAAAAGATAAATCAAAAGAATCCTTTAAGCCCAATACATCCAACAATAATGAGCAAAGAAAATGCCATAAATGTGGAGGTATTGGACACTTAGCCAATAATTGCCTTAAAAAAGCAAAGATCAATGAAATTGTGGAAACAGAAAACCACAATGACAAAGAAGAGGAATCTGACTCTGAAAGAGAAACAGAAGAGTCAGAAAGCTCTGAAAGTGATGAAATCAATATAATTAATGCACAAATTAATAATATTGATATAATTTATGAAGTACTGGATGTTAATTCAAACTTACCACAAGTTGGAACATCTGACACAAACCTGACAAACATACAAGATGCCAAAATGTATAGAACCAAACCTTCAAGAGGAATGGGATATACAGCTGGAAAATCAAGTATAAGTATTGTTATGGTTGATAACCAAGAAGGAAAAGTTAACTTGGATACAAGAGCATATTGCACTTGTGTTGGCAAAAGTTATTTAAAAACCATTGTCCCAAACTGGCAAGAAAAACTTATGCCAATACAAGGTGTCAAATTTAGTAGTGCAAGTGAGAGCATGAAGCCCCTTGGAATAATTGATTTAACACTAATTTTTACTCATCCCTCACAATGTGTCAGAATTAAAGTAGAGTTTGTAGTAATGGACAACTGTACTAGTAATCATTTCATACTTGGGAATGAATACTTATCAATCTATGGTATAGATATCTCCAACCAAAAAGATAGATATTTTACCATAGGAGATAACAAAAGACAAAAGTTTGGCTTCTTAAATAACAAAAAACAAATCACAGTTATTAAGAAGGAAGAAAAAATTCCAGAAAAGGAACTTTTGATATCTGAACAACTTAAAGAGGCAGAATTCAATCAAGAATTAACAGAAAAAATGAAAGAAAAAATGAAAGAAAAATTGATTGACCTCTTATTTAAGTATAAGAATGCCTTTGCAACTGACAAAGAACCACTAGGTGCCATAATTGGACATGAAGTGGATATAATTCTTAATGTAGAAAAGCCTTACCCACCTTTATTAAGAAGACCTGCTTATCCAGCCAGTTCAAGGGCTAGAGAAGCCTTAGAGGTGCACATTAAAGAATTAATGGACCTTGGAGTATTAAGAAAGGTTGAACATAATGAACAAGTAGAAGTTACTACACCTGTCATTATAACTTGGCATAATGGAAAATCAAGAATGGTAGGAGACTTCAGCGCCCTGAACACCTATACCATTCCAGACAGATATCCAATACCTAGAATCCATGAGACATTGACCCAATTGTCACAAGCTAAGTTCATCACAGCTATGGATGCTCTTAAAGGTTTTCATCAAAATGTCTTAACAGACAATGCCAAGAAACTACTAAGAATAATAGTCCATTGTGGAATTTTTGAATACTTAACAATGCCATTTGGGATAAAAAATGCACCTTCCCATTATCAAAGAATGATGAATACCATATTTCCTGAAGAATTATCAGAAGGATGGTTAATTATCTATATTGATGATATCATAGTTTGCTCAGAAACTTGGGAAAATCACCCTACAAGACTAGAAAGGGTACTACAGAAAATAGTCCAAGTGAATATGAAAATTTCCTTGAAAAAGTGTCATTTTGCATATAGTGAATTAAAAGCACTAGGACATGTGGTATCTGGACTTAGTCTAGGCATAGACAAAAATAAAGTAGCAGCAGTACTACTTAAACCAATGCCTCAAACCAAAAAAGAAATGCAATCGTTTTTAGGATTTGCTGGTTACTATAGACAGCATATAAAGGACTTTGCAAAAATTGCCAAATCCTTATATAAATTATGTGACCAACAAACAGTTTATGAAATGACTGAAGAAAGGGTCAAGGCATATGAAGAATTGAAAAATTCACTAACAAATGCCCCATTTCTTCTAATGCCAGATTGGAAACTACCCTTCAAACTGTACATTGATGCTTGTGGAGAAGGACTAGGTGCTGCACTTCACCAAACACAAATTATCAATGATAAACCAGTGGCAGGACCAATTTGTTTCATTTCAAGGCAAATAAAGCCAACAGAAGCAAGGTATGGAGCAAGCCGGATGGAATGCTTATGCCTAGTGTGGGCTTTAGAAAAACTGCATTATTATTTGGATGGCACAGTATTTGATGTAATCACAGACTGTAATGCTGTGAAATCACTGTTAAATATGAAGACTCCAAATAGACATATGCTGAGATGGCAAATTGCTATCCAAGAATATAGAGGAAATATGACTATTGTTCATAAATCTGGAAATATTCATAAAAATGCAGATGGTCTCAGCAGATGGGCTCTAGCAAATACCCCTGACAATCCAGCATGGGTACCACACGAAGAACACCATATAGAAGGAATATGTGTTACAGACATTGGCACAGAATTCTTTAACCAAGTTAAAGAAAGCTATAAGACAGACAAAAATTGCCATATCTTAAGCCAACTTCTAATGAAAGACTGCAAAGATCCATCACTTTCATCAAAACTAGATGAAATATGGAAAAAGGCATATGATGAAGGAAGATTCCACCTCCTTGATGGAATCCTTTACCATAGAACAAAACACACATGTGTTATGGCCTTAACAGATAGAACACTAATAAACACTATTTAACATGAGTGTCATGATAGTGTTGCATCTGGACATCTCTCAGAAGATAGGACACTAGAGAGGGTGAAAACCTGCTCTTGGTGGCCAAATTGGAAGAAAGATTTTGCAGAGTACTGCCAAACCTGTGACAGATGTCAAAAAGCCAACAGAGCCACAGGAAAGAAATTTGGAATGATGATCCAAATCCAAGAACCAAAATCCCCATGGGAAATAGTTCATATGGATTGGGTAACAGCACTATCTCCAGGAGGAGACAGGAGCTATAATGCATGTCTAGTGTTAGTTGACAGGTACAGTAAAACTCCCATGTTCTTACCATGTCATAAAGATGACGCAGCTATGGATACAGCCATAATGATATGGAATAAAGTCATTAGCTACACAGGCTTATTCCAAAATATTATAAGTGACAGAGACCCAAAGTTCACTTCAGCATTATGGACAAATCTCCATAACTTGTTTGGGACAAAGTTATCATTCCCAACAGCTTATCATCCTCAAACTGATGGTTTAGCAGAAAGAATGATACAGACCCTAGAGGATATGATCAGAAGATTCTGTGCTTATGGGCTAGAATTCAAAGATTCTGATGGTTTTACCCATGATTGGTGTACACTAATACCAGCACTTCAACTGGCATATAAGACATCAATCCATTCTTCTACTGGCAAAACACCAGCAATTCTAGAGAAAGGTTGGAATCCAAGACTTCCTTATGATACCCTCAAAAGGGACTTAGTGGACATACATCCAACAGCAAGCAGTTTTAAGATAATGCTACACAAAGCAAGACACCATGCAAACAGATGCATGCAAGACTCTTTCAAATATGCAAAAGAAAGATGGGACAAAGGTCATAAACCACCTGACTTCAAAATAGGAGATTTGGTATTAGTATCAACTCTTAACTTTAATAACATAAAAGGACCAAAGAAATTGAAAGATTCCTTTGCAGGACCATTTATGGTAAAAGCACTTCATGGACCCAATGCTGTACAATTGGAACTTACAGGTGATTTGATGAATAAACACCCAGCTTTCCCTGTAAGTCTTATAAAACCTTACAGCTCAAGTGACAAGGGATTATTTCCACTAAGAAATAAACCCCCACTTGAAATTCCCTCTTTGGAAGAAGGAGAAGAAAAAAGAATTGTAAAAGTCCTTAAAGAAAGAAGGACAAGGAACAAAAAAGAAAGAGAATACCTTGTAAGGTATAGAAATCCAACTCAAGAAGATGAATGGCTACTTGAGAAAGATATAAAAAATGCTGATAAACTACTGAGGAGGTTTAGACATGAAAGAAAACCTAAAGAATAACAAAATCAAGCATTATTGAGCTTCAAGACTGATAAAGTCTAATGAAGAGGTAGGACAATGGATGATACCCTAATTGCACATATCAGATTGTGGTACAATCTTTTTTGGTGGTAGGGAATGTGAGCCTTTGAGATATGACCACATACCCAATAAGGTCACAAAAAAGACTAAGAATAATTATACCTTTAATATAATTATATTAAAATTACTTAGAATAATTATACATTAAAAATAATTACTTAAATATACAAAAAATACCATAAATTGGTACAAAAATTGGCTTAACTTAAAAACCAATGAATCAACATGTAAAATAAATTATACCATTGGATTCCCCATGGAAAAATACACATATACCTCTTTTATGGCATATCTGTAAAGTCAATATTTAATGAATTATAAGGTATAATACCTTATAAAAACCATAAAACCTTATTTATCCCAAGAACTAACGAAACAACATGTGAAATAAATTGTACCAGTGGATTCCTCACGAAAATCCACACATAAAACAATCAATAAGCTAATTTCCAAAGTTAATACTTAAGGAATCAACCTGAATATATGCACTTTTTTGGTCAATGCATATATTCAAGGATCATAGCTAATATCTCCTAAACTATACATGATAGAATGATGAACCAAAAATAAAGTTACCACGTAATTACTGTAAGAACACAGATATGAACTTTATTTTACAGATTATAAACAAGGTTAAAACCTATGATGAAATATTGATAAAAATCAACAGAGCTGTTGACCACTTTGTTGTGAAAGTGGTCCAAACTTAAAAAAAAGGGTACAGTTGGATTCTACTAGTTCATTCGTGAAGAATGATGTAATTTTTATTATTAAATTCAGGGTATAACCCCCTGAAATCAAGGCTTGAAGTTTAAAATATTGAATTTCGACAGAAAAGATGATTTACAAGAAAAATCATCAAAATTAGACTTTTGATGATGTAATGAAAAGCTCTTGGCAGAATAATAAGGTTATGCCAGGCTATCAGAAATCACTCTCCGAATTGCTTTAGCGTGTAAATCTTAAGGGTTATTGAGGATCAAAGTTTGAGCTTAATTTGAGCAGACATGATCACTCACTGTAACCTTAAATTAAGTTTAACAGTCATAAGAGTGATAAAATTGGTGAATACTATTAGTTTATGATTAAAACTAATAAAATCCACGAAATTTGGGGTTCTGCCAAGCCTCTTATGTCATTAAACTTAAAGTTATAGTGATAACTCTAAATAATGGTGTAATAATGATGTAATATGGTTTGATAATGATGTAATCATCTCCAAACCTTAAACTATTGATCAATTCCAGTGGATATGATCAGTACACGTCTACTAGAAGCCTGTTGGACTCTAGGAGGGAGGTATTTACTATAAATAGAGCTCTTTTTACTCTATTTTCCCCTCAGACGCATAAAAAACATTAAATCAATTGAATCAAAGGTAATTTCTTTATTCTTTATATATAAAACTACTATATTATTAAAGACCAAAGACCACCTTGCTATAATCATCTATTTTGACGTGATTAAATCATTTATTTAATTGTTTTTGTTAAAAATCTCTCTAAAACTCATTTCCACGTAAGAATCCAGAATAATTTGTAATTTTCTTTATTTTTATTGTAAATACAATTTGAAAAAGTTGTATTTATATTTTTTTGGCGTAAAATATTTCAAAATTATTATATTAAGTGTTAAAAGTAGGTTATTTTCTCTTATTATAATAATTTCTCTATTATTACTCTCTTAATAATTCTTTAATTAATATAAATAGTATTTATATTAATTCATAACTTTAATATTAGTAATATTATTGTTATTAATTGTTTTTTATTAATAAAAAGCAATTTTTTACGCCTTTATTCTTTGTTGGTAACAATAATAAAGAGCTTTTTAAGTATATTAATTATTTTATATTAATATATTTATTTATTATATTATATTTTCATAATATAAATTATATTATTATATTTATTTAATAATATAATTATTTTACGCCATAATAATAATTATTATTTATTATTATTATATTTTTAATCTTATTTATTCAATTCATAAGGACATTCAGAGTACAATAAGTAATAAATTAGTAATTTTTACTTATTGTTTCATAGTCAAACCTTACACTTGTCCTTTGAAGATTGAAACTGCTTGCCCTTCTTATTCTTCTTCTGGTGAGGCCTCTTTGAAGACGAGCTCTGAGGAGGCCTAGATTGATTGGATCCATTGACAGGAGACTTCTTCTCTTGATTGTGACCCTTTTCTTTTTGCCTCTCATGATATCTTGTGTCTTATTCTAAAGTGACATCCATAAATTCTTGAAGAGTATCAAGAGTTCCAGGGTGAGAAGCCAACTGATCCAATAATCTTGAGGCCAATCCTCTTCTGTAAACATGGATATAAGCTCTTTCCCCCCAATCTCCAATTCTTGACATTAAGCTTCTGAAGTCAGCAATGTACAAGGATACATGACCACTTTCCTTCATCCTCAAATTGTCCAACTCTTGTTCAGCTTTCCTGACTTCATTGGGGTCACCAAACAGAGTGAATAATTGAGATTAAAATAATGGCCAATTATTGAGGAGGTAAGAAGGGTCTTCATTGGAAATATTTGAGAGATAGGGTTCAATCCACTTTCCAGCTCTACCAGTGAGAAAAGAAGTTGAGTCAAGAACTTTCTTCCTGTCAGAGAAGAAATTTGCTGGATCATTATGAAAGATTAATTGACAGGATTGGATAAATCCTCTCAATTTATGAGCTTGAGTCCCATCAAAAGAATCAGGTGCCTTCATGGATGGAGTCTTGAAAGCAGGGGCTTTGGAAGTGTCCCTGGGGGCAACTGCTTGAGTGAGTTGTCCCATGAATTGAGTAATCTGCTCCATCATCTTGAGGAGGCTTGGATCAGTTTGAGAGACAAGAGGTTGACTAGAAAGGGCTAGATTAGAACCCTGAGGCACCTCTGGAGCATTTGCCAAGGCATCTGCCACTTCAGTCTCCCCAGAATCTTCCTCTTCCACAGACTCTTCCCCCTCTTCATCTTTAACTTCCCCTAATCTTGCTCTTGCACCTTCAGACATGCCAGGGTAGCCACCCAAAAGTCCTGAAAAGGATCTTGATCTTCTAGATTTCATTCCACCTCTTCTTGAGGGTTCTGCTCCTTCCATTGGTGGTCCTCTGTCCAAGTTTGCACTCAGTTGATGAACTGATGGTGTGCAGTCAAGAGGAGCCCTTGCTGTAGGAGTGAGAACAGCTGGAATTTTTTGGGATCTATTGTTCTTTGCTGGGGGAGTATGCTGAACTGGAATTATGAACAGAAGTTTAATAAAAGAAACTTGATGGTATTGAGAACAGAAATCAAACTTGGCCAAATCAATCACAATAAATCTTGATGAGTCTTGAGGAATCAATTCAACTCTTGAGGTGAAATCAACTTCAATCAACAATCAATCAATTCAATCAATAATCAACAATAAATCAAATTCATATCAAATATCAATATCTTGAGTAAATCAAAAATCAATCAATCAATAAATCAGTGTCTTCAATATGAATCAAGGTCTTGAGGAATCAATCAATCAATTCAAAACTTTCAGAAATCAATTCAAATATCTTGATGAGTCAAATCAATCAATAATCAAAATCAATTCTTGAGGATCAATAAAATATCTTGAGAATTCAAAGTCAATCAATCCAATCCAAATGAAAAATCCTGAATCGCTGAATGAATAAACCCAGTGAATCCCAATGAATAATCCAATCAATTAAACCAATCAATAATTCCTAAATAAGACCTGAAGGATAACACAGAAAAAATTGATTTGATAAGATAAAATGAAGTGAATGAAATGGTCAGCAATGATTAAGAAAGAAGAAGGAATCAATTTTCATATAAATGAAATGAATGAGATGAAAATTGATGAGAGAGAAAATCATAATCATTAAGAATCATAAGATCATTAAAAGTCATAATTGATGAATGAGATAAATGATTATAAAAGAATGAAAAGAAAGAATCAATATGAGTCAATTAATTTAATGTCACAGGGGCTCTTTGAAGTGGAGAGGGCCTGGCACTCAGTAAACTGGGACTCACTTATGGAGGGCTCAACATATGGTAAGAAAGGATACACTCAAGAGTGTTAAAGATGAATTACTAAAAGAATGAATATAAGAAAGCAGCAACAAAAGAATAAGAATAAAAGAATGGAAGAGCCAACCACAAACAAGTCCAAGTCCACTGTTTCAACCTGTCAGAATGAAAAGAGAAGGGTTAATAAGGATATGGCCACCCAACTCATACTGTACAGGCAAAGAGAGAAATGCAAAGACTAACTTAATATGAAATAAATATAATACCCAAAATAAGTATAAGAATATTCATAAAATAATAAATAAACTAAATCAATTAACTGGGGAAAAGTCCCCAGGGGGGAGAAAGAGGGGCTGGTATATGTGAGAAACACCAGCCCTGATCCAGAGGAAGAATTTTCATGAGAGGATTGAATTATTGAATTGAGTCTGGCCAATACAGGTCCTGTACAGTTGTACAGCACCTGTACAAGAGGTGTGGTGTATTTGAGTGATCATACAGATTCATGCTGGTGTATTGAAAGTGTATTGGGTGAATCCAACCTGTACAGGTATTGACAGGCTGTATTGATGTACCAAGCTGTATGCATGTTTCAGAATGAATATGGCTGAAGCTGAATTCTGATGCAGATACTGGATCTGATGATTTGAGGTGTTTGAGTGGGTGTATTGATGAATACCCTTACCCCTGGTGAGTGGTTGTTACAGCAGGCTTATCAGGCTGGGCTGGAGTTGGTCTTCCAATACCTTGAGATTCCCCCACAGGAGCAGGAGCAGCCTCAGTACCTTCAGACTCTTTCTCTTCCACAGAATTCTCCCCCTCCTCTTCATCATCTTCCCCCGGAACCTTGAAGTTGGTTCTTGAGAGTCCTGGAAATCTGCCAACTATGCCTGAGAATGAGCTTGTTCTCCTTGGCCCTCTTCCTTCCTGGATGGATGGTGCTTCTCCTTCCATTATAGGTCCTCTATAAGCTGTGGATATGAAACTTTGATAAAAAATCAAGTACTTTTCCTGCCCTCAAAATTTGTATAAGGTAAAAATCAATTAAAAATAGTAAGAAGTATTATTTTTAAGAGAAAACACACCAATTTTATTGTCTATGACTTCATTTGTATAAAAAAATAATATTATAAAAATTTATGGTTTTACCAACAATGAAAATTTATCCAAAAATACTGTACAAGAGATATTTAAGCCTACAAAAGAAATTTCTTCAAGAGCAATTTCAATTGGAATTAATTGAGCAAAGAACTGCAAGCAATTAATTTTAGAACAAAGTCTTTAAAAAGAATATTAAAGAGAAAACACACCCAAAAGTGACCAGAGTGGATTTGGAAACAAAGTGACAAAGTTTACAGTGATGAAAGATGCTTTAATTCACTTTTAGGGTGGTTCAGGGGTAAAAATGATTATAAGAGTAACAAACAATGATTATAATGATTTTTTCACGTGGTTAAAAGGTTCAAAGTGATTTAAAAAAGGTGGTTGGAATCTTTTCTTGATTGGTTTAACAGTGTTTAAACTAATTAATAAAAGGAAAAGATTCTAACATGAAGAGAAAAGTGGGGCAAAGAAGACATTCTTTTATAGCCATCAATTTCCTTACTCCAAAAATATAATTTACTCTTGTCAGTCGTGAGAAACAGTCTGACAACAGAAAAGCCAATTATGGCATCATTGAACCCTGGTTTGGACCAAAAAAGGGCTGGTTTAAGCCATTTTTAGCCATTTTAGACCCTTAAATCAGCCATTACTATAGCAATACCTGGTCTAGAGCCTTCAAAACACATAAGAATGTGTGTAAGAGACTTAAAAACCAGTTAAAACTGTTTTTACTATGATTGTTTTATCTTAAGGGTAGCTTTACCCTCTTGGCAACAGCTAAAACTATCCCAGTTGGTATCAAAACCTCATCATCAATTGAGTCCACAGACCCTGTAACTCAATTCCAGGAAAAAAGTGATGAACCTTTGCATGAATTTTGACATCCCACGCCTGTCAGCAAGGAATTCGGGGGTCTAGCTCCCCCTTAGAGCTGGAGTTCCTTTTCCCCCCAAATTTAATCTTTCCCATTTATTTTTCCTTTAATTCCTCATCATGTATTATACTTATAATTTACATATGTAATTCAATTGAGTTGTACAGTTCAATACAGTAATAATTGATACCTCATATGTAAATCAAAGCTCACTTATGTAATACACACACACATTTTGACATTTCAATTGAATTTGTATAAAAAAATAATATTATAAAAATTTATGAATACTGTACAAGAGATATTTAAGCCTACAAAAGAAATTTCTTCAAGAGCGATTTCAATTGGAATTAATTGAGCAAAGAACTGCAAGCAATTAATTTAAGAACAAAGTCTTTAAAAAGAATATTAAAGAGAAAACACACCCAAAAGTGACCAGAGTGAATTCGGAAACAAAGTGACAAAGTTTACAGTGATGAAAGATGCTTTAATTCACTTTTAGGGTGGTTCAGGGGTAAATATGATTATAAGAGTAACAAACAATGATTATAATGATTTTCTCACGTGGTTAAAAGGTTCAAAGTGATTTAAAAAAGGTGGTTAGAATCTTTTCTTGATTGGTTTGACAGTGTTTAAACTAATTATAAAAGGAAAAGATTCTAACATGAAGAGAAAAGTGGGGCAAAGAAGACATTCATTTATAGCCATCAATTTTCTTACTCCAAAAGTATAATTTACTCTTGTCAGTCGTTAAAAACAGTCTGAAAACAGAAAAGCCAATTATGGCATCATTGAACCCTGGTTTAGACTAAAAAAGGGCTGGTTTAAGCCATTTTTACCCATTTTAGACCCTTAAATCAGCCATTTCTATAGCAATACCTGGTCTAGAGCCTTCAAAACACGTCAGAATGTGTGTAAGAGACGTAAAAAACCAGTTAAAACTGTTTTTACTATGATTGCTATATCTTAAGGGTAGTTTTACCCTATTGGCAACAGCTAAAACTACCCCAGTTTGTATCAAAACCTCATCATCAATTGAGTCCACAAACCCTGTAACTCAATTCCAGGCAAAAATTTATGAACTTTTGCATGAATTTTGACATCCCAGCCTGTCAGTAAGGCTTTTGGGGGTCTAGCTCCCCCTTAGAGCTGGAGTTCCTTTTCCCCCCTAAATTTAATCTTTCCAATTTATTTTTCCTTTAATTCCTCATCATGTATTATACTTATAATTTACATATGTGATTCAATTGAGTTGTACAGTTCAATACATTAATGATTGATACCTCATATGTAAATCAAAGTTCACGTATGTAATACACATGCACATTTTGACATTTCAATTAAATTCAATTGAAAATACTTTAATTCCCCATAACTTCTAAAATATACACAACACCTCAATCTTAACACTAATTTTGGTGATTAACACTACATGTGATTTCAATTAAATTAAAGTTTTGAGGATTTTCAATTTTCATACAGAAAATACTAAAAACTTAATTTAAGCTTATTTAGAGTTGAGTTACAAAAATTTCACTCAGCGGTGACCCCACCTGATTTTATATGAGGAATCCAATGGTGAAATAATTCTTATATGTTTATTTATTGGATAAAAAGTCATAATGATTTTTATTTAACTTTTTTCCAAATTTATTTATTTTTTTACAATTTTGTTAAAAATTCATTTTTACTTAATTTTTTCAAGTATAAATGTAATTTTACAATTTCAAAATTTAATGTAATTTTTTATTTTTAAATTGTAAGTAAATCTTTAATTGTGAATATAATTTTATATTTATATTTTGATTTTCATTTTAATAATATAAATAAATTTATTTTATTTATATTTATATGTTAATTTTGTATTTGTGGTCTTTTGGGTATATGAAATTACCTCCAAGGCTCACACACTCAGTCAACTTCTTGATCAGGGTTATGGAGACCATTTTGTAGGACAATATCTTGATATTACTACACATGAAGGTGATATACATTGTACTAGTAGGCTTATTAATCAAGGGTGGATTTCATCACAAAAACCTAATTTACCTTTACAGCCTGGTATAAGGGCATCAAATCTAAAAGTATAATATGAATGGCACTCTTTCCTGGGAGATAAATCTGATAAATGTTTGAAACAATGCTTGAAATTATGTGTCCAAACTTTTTATCAATGATTGTGGTTACCTTTCTTGTTTAAACATTTTAGCATAGCTAATAGCACCAGAAGCCAATGAAAAGCAACTTATTATTCACTTGATACTCTTCCTTGTGATCTAATGGTAATTGATTTAATGGGTCCATTGCCACCTCTTGTCATAAATTTAAATATATATATTCTAACAATCCATGATCACATTGCAGCATTTGTTTTTTGTTTTCCAATCAAGACAAGAGAAAAAGTGCTTCAAGTCCTCACTTATACTCTTCATTTGATTGAATATTTTTTTAACAACTCAGTAAAGCTTTTGCACACTGATAATGCTATATAATATAGCAGAAAGCATTCTAAAATTAATCTAACAAATATGGGTACTTAACAGCTTTTTGCAATTCCATATACACCTGAACATAGTAGAGAGCCTGAATGCCTAATCAGGACATTGGGGGATTCAAAAAGAGCAATTCTTAGGTCTTTGGTATTACCAAATTTATTTTGGTCTTATGCTTACATACATTTCAGGATCTCTAATTCTCACACTGGAATTCAAACTCCTTTGGAACTATGGTGTGGAAAAAAACACAACCTTTTCAAATTTTTCCTTTCAGTACTAGGGACGTTGTTCACATACCTTCAGAAAAGTGTGGAAAATTAAATCACAGGGGAAATTTCCCAGCTAATAAGAGCTCAGGATTACAGTTGCAGATATGTTCTTTGGAACAATACAAATGGTCACATGATTAGTTCAGACTTTGATTTTGAACAAAAAAACAAGAAAAAATGAATATAAAGAACTTGATAAACAATGTTAAACATCAACTAGTAAAAGAAAGTATGCATGATATTTGTAATTCACAAGAAAATCAGATTGAAAACTTAACATATAAACATTATATTGACATTTGAACAAATATAAAGGAAGCAAAGAATAGTAGTCAGTGGAAATCTTGGAGGTAGTCTATAAGCAAAAATTTATAGTTGTTCATTCAAATAGAATCATGGACTCCTGTTGAAAGAAAAAAATGGTATGAAAAGTATTAAAACAAGATTTGTATTTGATATAAAAGAGAAGGAAATACCAAATTCAATAATTTACAAAGCACACTAAGTTGCCCAAGATTTTTGTCAGTTATATGGAATTGTTGTGAACATAAATATGCTCCAGAAGCATCTTGGAAAGCTCTCAGGTTACTATTTTCAATGACATCTAAACTTAAATGAATTTAGTGGTTTCAATATCTCAGTAACTTATATTCACAGGAAATTAGAAAAGTAAATTTATGTGGATGTGCCAAGTTAATTTTGACCTCAGTAGGCTGGAAAAGCAATGCAGTTAAACAAGGAAATGTATGGCTTGAAGCAAAAAGGACAATGTTGGTGGTTAAATTTTTGATCTATAATTTTAAAATTAAACTTTGTGGTGGGACAATTAGATCAGTAAACAAATAAATTTGTCTATGAAAATCTTGATAATATTACTATTAATCAAGGGTACTATGACCTTTCTTATGAAATATAATAAATCAAGTTATTATGGCCACAAATACATAATTGATCTCTCAATTATTTTTTTGACTTTCTATACACTACTAATTATTTTAACCATAAGAAGTAATTGTCTACTATAATCAATTTTAAGAAGTATTCATAATAAAACTTATTAAAATAATAAGAAACTATTTTGATATATAATTATCCTTTTCAAGAAAAATTATGAAGATAATTATTGAATAAAGGTACTACTAGAGAAAAACTTGAATAATTAAGTGAAAACACTCACTAATACTGTAATAATACCTTGAAAATAACTGGTAGAGTGATTTGAAGGATTTATTTTTGGATCCAAAGGATCAAAATTGTTTTGTAAAAGTAATACAAAAATATACTAGCTGAACACTATTGTAAATAGTATATTTCTATGTTTTCAAGTTTTTTGATTGACTTTTTAATATTCAAAACACTTAAGAAAGGAATTAACTAATAATTACTTTTGAATACTAATGATACAATTGAATACTAAGATGATTTGGAAAAAACAGCAAGAAGTGGCCTCTTTCAAGTCAGAAACCACTCACAAAGGCCTTCCATGGATCAAACTAAAAACCAATCAGTAATAAACCATAAATCCTGTTTGGATTATTGGTTACATCACCTGTTGTCACATAGGATTATCATGATTACTTAATTAAGTCATTTTGTGTGACTATCAACCCATTCATGGTTAAGAAATAAAGGAGTAACAACTGTCAATATTCTTTTATTTCAAAATAAACATTAATTTCTCAAATTTATCCATTTTTTTGGAAATGTAATCACAGATTTTATTTTCTGTGAATTTTCAAAGATTGAGTGTTTCATGTGGAATCATCCAAAATGCACTTTGAGTAAAACTTTTAACTTGAATTATGAAATCATACTTCTTTTTGGTTTCATATTGATATTTCCTTTCTCTATTTGTCCTGAAATGCTAAGAAGGATTCATTAATAATTGTATTTTTAATGAATCTTTGAAGTGTTTACCTTATTTCTATGTAGAAAAGCAAATAGCACAATAATAGCTGGTTTCCACAAGGTAAATGCATGGATACTACTCCAAAAAGGGTTTTTATTGCTATTTGAAGGTTTATCAATTGGAACTCATTAATAATTGATAGTTTACAGGACGCAGAACTTCTCATTACCTCCTTTTCACATCAGAATAGCAGCTTGTTTGCTATTTTTGTATGATTTAATGGGACTTTAACTTGGTAACCAAGTTCCCAAAAAGTTTAAATATAATAATTGGGCCATTATCAGCCATGGATCCAAGCTTTAGAGCTGTCCAGGCCCCTGAGGCCTCAGAAGTTGGGTGCCCTGGCTCTCTTTTATGTCTTTTGTCCCCCTTAGCTATTTTCATGTCAAAAATAGTAATTCAGGCTTCAAGATTGATATCCACTATGGGTGTATCAAAACTGTATGTAAGAATAATGTAATATCAAGTTTCAAAAACATGCATAACACTATTCTTAGTCTATATATAACATGGGATTTCTCATGTTCCCATTATTTTGGTGTGAAATTGAGAAAACAAAAATTTTCACAATTCTTTTATGTGGTATTGATGATGTGGTGTTGACATATTTTCCATACTACCACCCCATAGAGTTGATTAAATTTTTTTTACTCTATGGAGCTACCCCAGGTGAGTTTCAGTATAAAATCCATGGATTTACTTACTCACCAAAAATTTATCTATCTTTTTTTCAATTAAAATTGATAAATTTTGGATATATACATGACTTATGGGTTATGTAGATTTCAGAACCTATTTTGATATTAATTATGTCCTCTTTGGGTATGGAAAATATACCTCAAGGCTCACAATTTTTGTACAAAATAAAACACAATAATATACCTCTGGATTCATGTTGACAACTGGGTTATTTTCTCTAATGACCAAAATGCTTTTCACAATTTCAAATTGAAACTGATGAATAATTTGAAAGTCAAATGGGAGGGTACAATCACAAGAATCCTCAGAATTAATATAGAGCAAAAGGAAAAAGAATTAATATTATCCCAAACTGATTTTGTAAAAAAAATTCACTCAACATTTTTAACAAAAAAGCAAATCACCACTAATACAAACATTATCAGTACTACCAGAAATGAAAGCAATTATGACAAATAATCAACCTATTGAAAACAAATGGTACCAATAAATCATTGGATCATCAAACTACTTAGCTTTAGGAACCAGACTGGACCTAAGTTTTGCAGTTGGATATTTAGAAAGATATTCTGGTTCAATGCAGCAAGATCATTGGGGCTGAGATTGAGGGGGAGTGTAAGAATAATAGGAAACAATCTCAAACTAAATAGAAGATCATGGAACCTTCTATAAATCACAAGTTGACAAAAAATTGTAATTACAATATAAAAACTTGAATTCTGTCACAAGTAATGAAAAACATAAGAATGTGGAAACCAACTAATAACTTCAACATCTGAGAGATTGCAATAAGCTTTAATACAAGGGATAACAGGCTATATTGGTGACTCCAAACTGTATCCAAGTTTTATTTCTGAAACTTGATACTCACCCACAGCAGTGAATCGCTGTTTTGGTGAGTTTCAGTGGGGATAAGGTTGAATACCCTTTACCCCTGATAGTGGCTTTGCCATATTTCTGCTTCAAATCCATTTTTACAAGTCTGTTTATGTCCATGATTCAAGATTTTTGTTTTTTTATTACAAAATTAATGAACCATATTCAATTTCCTTTGAAAAATAATTCCTATCTTTAGTGAAGTATATCTATAGCAAGCATTCAAAATATCAATATCTTTGAGTCTAAAGAGAGATATTTCTGATTGAAACAATTCAGTGAGGAGAATGTAATTGAATTACCTCAAGTTTTCGATTTATAGGTGGTCTTATTTAACAGGTTGAATAAAAAATAAAATCAAATGCACATATTTTTTCACAAGGAACCTCTAAGGAAAAATAAAATAATATCTTATGTATTTCTTTGATTTTTATGGGGAGCTTAAGATTAAAAAGCTAAAGAAAGGTATCTATTTAGATTTTCTTTCAAGGAATGGCCATTAAATTTATTGATTTTTGAATATTTAAAAATTGAAAAAATTCTTCAAATTAATATTTGAATCCAAATTTCTTGCATGGCCTGATATGAATGTTGATCTCTTCTGTGATTTTCAGCTCCCTGACCTGCTGGCTGCTGCGAATCCATTCAACAAGGTGGACACAAATCCTTTTCAAAAAGCCACAAGAAATATTTGAATTCAAATATTGATTCAATGGAGAGTGGATATTGCCATAGTTAATGTGACTGTAAAATGTCTTCAGAGACAAAGTAATTGATTTTGAGGTGAGCCAAATTCACTTGATGCTGTCTCAGCGAAGCTAGTGGGCAGAAGGAGGTTGTCTCAACTAGAAGTACCAAATTGAAATTTTTGGCGTCGAGAGCAATGAGAGGATTGCAGATATCTTCCTAGCCAGCCTTGTGTTTTCGACTCGACTTCCTTAACCAGGACCACGTCGAGAACATCTTGTCCCATCAAGAAGAGGCCCTGCTTTGGATCCCATGCTTTGTTTCGACATTTGAAGCTAAAATATTGCGATGTCGTTCTGGAAGCCAGGCACTCTTGCACCAGGTACCGTTATCCTAGCTCGATTTTAGGTCTTGGATGGCGGTTCCATCAGACTCTTGTTGACAAGCACATCGTACTCGTTTTTGGAACTTTTGAATTAGGCAGCACTCTCGATCGGGCTGCTGAGCGTGCCCCTGGACCAGTCTTAACCTCAACGCCTGGCTTGAAACTTCCCATACTTGCCCATCGGGACTCGTTGCTTTATGCTATCGAAAAGTTCCCTTTCACCATTCTTGTAGGGCCGACCGGCTCGGGGAAATCAACTCAGCTGCCGCAATATCTCAAACAAGCTGGTTGGACTCTTGAGGGGCGCCAGGTAGCCATTTGCGAACCGAGAAGGGTAGCGGCTACTAGCTTGGCTAGCAGGGTTGCGTCGGAGGCAGGATGGGTTTTGGGTGAAGAAGTTGGATATGCTATCAGGTTTGAAGAGTTAACCAGCACTCAGACCAGAATCAAATGTATGCCTTCTTCACCAGATCCTTCATTTTGAGTGCATGCTGGCTTTAAACGCTTATTTCTCGATAAAGGATCTACACAGATCTTACCGATGGCATGCTCTTTCGAGAATTACTATTAGATCCTATATTGAGTCGCTACAGTGTTGTCATTGTTGATGAAGCACATGAGCGTTCTTGTTACACCGATTTGCTTCTAGGCGTTCTCAAAAAGTTAAGATAGTTTTGGACTTTTTTTCAAAATGAAAGAAGCTTACACAACTCTTGCCTATTTCTCCAGAATACATGCAGTCCGAAAAGATTTACGAGTGGTGGTTTGCTCGGCTACTCTTGATGCTGAGAAATTGCGTGATTACTATAATTATCAACCACCCAATGCTGATGATGGACAAGTGCGTGCAACAATTATTAGCATTGAAGGCAGGATGTATCCAGTCGAAATCGCTTACCTCGATCAACCGACCGAAAATTATATCTCTGCATCCGTAAATACGGTAATGAATCTCCATTTGAGTGTCAGTTTTCCTTTTGTTTATGACCTTGCTAGAATTTTAACATCAAACATTAAGTTTCGTTTGGGATTTGGTTAGCAACCTCGAGGCGATATTCTTGTTTTTCTAACAGGGAAGGAAGAGATTGATGAGGCTTGTGCTCAGTTACTCCAAAAATTCCAGCAGCTACCCCAACGTGGCCTTGAGATGTCAATCATTCCTTTTCACGCCGCTTTGCCGCCCGAAGAACAACTTTGGGCTTTTCAACCTGCTCGCAATCGAGATGCTCGTAAGATCATAGTAGCTACGAATATAGCCGAAGCTAGTGTGACAATCGATGGAATAAAATATGTCATTGACTCGGGGCTTGTAAAGGTTCAGTCAAAAGCTCTGTAAATGTAGCGCGTTCATTCACTGATAATGTTTTTTTCTCTTTATGGAGAGAAGCTACGCAAGTTTGACGTCAGCCAAGGTATGGATGTCCTTACGGTTTGCGCAATTTCCAAGGCTTCGGCTATTCAGCGTACTGGCAGAGCAGGTCGCACCTCACCGGGGAAATGTTTTCGACTTTACACTGAGGCGGCTTATGATAGCCTCGCTCAGCAAACTGAGCCTGAAATTTGCCGAACTGAACTATCTACTGTCTTCCTGCAACTCAAAGCGTTGGGAATTGAGAATGTAGTCAAAGGATTTGAATTTGTGGATCCACCATGTAGTCTATTGGTAGAGCGAGCGCTCGAATTCTTGTTTGCCCTTGGTGCAATCGATGACTCAGGCCAGCTCACAACTGACTTGGGTCTTAAAATGGCAGAAATGCCTGTTGATCCCATGATGGCTAAAATTGTAAGCCTTTCTGTTCGACTTGTTACAGCTCTGTTTTTGGCAAAAGATTGATGAACTTATTCATTGAAGCTTCTGGAATCCGAGAAATTTGGCTGTTCTGAAGAGATTGTAACCATCGCTGCTATGACTTCTGTTCAGGCAAGCTATTTTTTTCCAAAACCTTGCTTTATAACACTCTTTAACCTATCCTCTATGACATCTGGAAACACAGAATGCATTTGTGATTGGGGAGTCTGATGACCTTCTGCTCTCGCATCGTAACTTTATCGCCGCTGAGGGTGATCATTTCACGTATCTCAATGTGTTCAATAGCTTCATCAGGGACGGCAAATCAAGTGCCAAGTGGTGTGCTAAACACCATCTAAACTTCAAAGCGCTTAGTCGAGCTGTTAACATTCGCGGACAGCTCATGAAATATCTCAAGAAATTCGGAATTGGAATAGTGAGCTGTGGGACAGATGAGAAACGGATTAGAAGATGCTTGGTAAGTGGCTATTTCAAAAATGTTGCATGGATGAAAGATGACGGCAGCTATCGAAGTTGTAGAGAGGGAAATGTAAGTTATTCAATTTCTTAAGTCTCTCGGACCGAAATTTAAGGCGATTGTGGATTACTCATCTACTTGCCACTAGATCTTATTTGTCCACCCTTCTTCAGTGATGTTTAATCGCAAACCCCAAACGGGATTTGTGATATTTCATGAGATCACCGAAACCAAAAAAAAATTCATGAAAGACTTGACTGTGATTGAGAAGGATTGGCTTACAGAGCGTGAGTTTAGCTTGCTTTGTTTTTCTCAAGTTTTTGCTATTTGGGACAAATTTCACATGCGATGAAAGCAGAAGTACATCGATCGAGAGCAATCGTATGTCAAGGCTGACCATTTTTATGTTCAAACAACTTGTTTACCCTTTTTATCATTAGTTGCCGGGCATTATTATAATTTTAAGGGAGTTAAACAGTAAAAATTGTTTTGCATGTATTGTTGCAAAGTATGAAATAGGCAGCAATCATGATGTCTTTCCCTAATCCTAACCGATGCTGTTGCATGTGCTTCCACAAATAGTAAATCATACAATTTCTTATGCTCACAGGATTCTCAACCGTTTCTGTAAATGCCTACTGTAGCTGGTTTTTACAGAAAATTATTGTATTTTCTCACAACCACCATCTGTATGACGTTCAGAAGCCACAAACTCTGTTTAATTTCTGTAGTCCAAACATAAACTTATTTTGAGCTACAGAAAGGTGTTACACTATTTGGAGGGACTGTATTCTACACATTTTTAAAACATACTCTACCTCAGTTTTTGAAAATCTTGAAAATGATATCTTTTGTTTACTTTCAACCCACTGATAATGGGAGATCAATTAAGCTCAGCTCTAACCACGGCTTTGGACTTAAATGATAAAAATGAACCCAAGCCAAAAGAGTGCTCACCCTATTGGCATCCTTTGGAAGAACAACTTGCAAAGTTGTGGCTTCATGTTAGCCAAGACCCAGAGATAGCCACATATCAAACTGGAGGAAAATTCTATAGCAAAGTTACTGAGCACTCCCATAGTGTAAGCAAGCTTTACTATTGTCATTTGGATTCAATTCATATTTGGCGAGTTTATTTTTGAAAATCTGTAAATCATTTCTACTTATCCTTTGTGATAATGCAGATGGTTAGCCATGAATACTGCAGCACTTAAGTTCTTGGCAATCTACAATAACATTTTCAAACACTCTCCAAGTGGCTCTTCACCATTGGATTGGATCAAAATGTCATAACAGCTTGGTCAGGAAGGCAACAAAGGCCAAGAATTTAAACTAGAGCATGCTTGGGAAGTTCTTCATGATTCACCAAAGTGGGCTCAAGAAAGAAGTGACAGAACAAAGTCAATTACACCTTTTCACAAGAAAGTACTCCACAAACACCAACTCATAGAAGTGATTACAAGTAGTCCTTTGACTCATCTGGCACAGATTCCCCCTCATCTTTTTCTGAATCTCCAATTGGTGTCATAAAAACCAAATTATTGAAAACAGAAAAATATGGATCAGTCTCACAGGGGCGCTTGGGAATAACAAGAGTGGACTGGGACTCAGTAATCAGGGAGCTCACTTGGAAGACTGCAAAAGGAATCAAAGAAATAAGAATAAGAATAAATGTCACAACCCTGGGAATTAACCACTGTGGATGGAACTATGGCATACCCTGTCATAACAATCTTATGTTAAATTGGCCATATAAATACTTTTATGGCCAATTGGGCTTATTTATACTTTTATGGACAATTGAAAATTTTGGTGTTCTGTGGCCCCTTGGGCCACACCCACTTCATTGGCCAATCCAAGCCCAACCTTCCTATATTCCCCCACCAGGCCAGATCCTATTTTTGGCACTCCTGGTCCCAGAATATCTTTTGGTATCTTAGGCCCTCTCACTACCTGTGACAGGGGCTCTTATGGAAGCAAGAGTGGCCTGGCACTCAGGAATCAAGAACTCACTTGGAGGGCTCCAAAAGAATATATTTCTTTATAGAAGAATAAAAGGTAAAGACAAGTATGAAACAAGATAAAATAAAAGTAGGCCAATGGCCACGATAATAAGAAGCCAAAAGTCAAAGAACCAACCAAATGAATTCTCAATTCACTGTTTCAACCTGCCAGAAAGAACAATGGAATGAGTAAAGGATATGAACACCAATATCCACTGACAGGCAAAGAAGAAAAAGTGCAAATGACTGACTTAAAATTATCAGTATTTACTTTAATAAGGTAAAAGAAAACAGGGATAAAAATAAATCCAATATATTAGCTAACTGGGGAAAAAGTCCCCAGGTGATGAAAGGTGGCCAGTATATGTGAAAAGCTGAAAGGCTGATCCTGGAAGGTGAGTCACCCAGCTGTGTTGTCTGAATTGGGACAATACAGTTCTGGCCATCTTGAGAAATGAACTGTGGGACTGAATTGGCTCAATTGGGCCAAGGCCATACAGGCTGCTTGATTACTACCTGTATGGAACAATTGAGTTTTCCAAGGGATGCTGATTACTTGATGCCTTGACAATGACTGAAATGATTGATTACCTCTGAGTATTGCCCTTAGAATAGTCCTGGTGAGAATTGACAACCCAACTCCTGCAGGGCCAGGTGGTTGGGGTCCTTGAATGGTCTTCTGGTAGCCACCAGGGAATTGCCAGATGGAATAGCCAAAAATTCCTCCTTTGAAATTGGTGATGGGTTTGGGACTTGATAGGGAATCACGTAATTGGGTCCTGAAAGTGTCACCATTGGATTGCTGAGCAAAAATGGTGCATAATGGTGTATTATACCATATATGCACCACTCCTGGTCCTTGAGTATGGAGTGCATTGAAGAAAGGGAAGTCTTGCCATGAACTGGAGGGGAAGCCTTGCTTGGGGCTGATCTGGTGGCCTCTGATGGTTGCCAGAGGCCATGGACTGATTTTATGGCCAATTTGGGTCCTAAGGTGGTTTTTGTCCATTTGGGGTCAAATACTGGCTCAGGTGGGCCCACTTGTGGTTTGGGGGCTGATGGACTACCCTCTTGGCCCCTTTTGGCCTCATTAGAATTGGGCCAAAAGCGGCCTAAGGGTCCCACAGATTGTGGACCGCGGCATACGGCCCACGGGCCGTAGAGGGCCTAAATAGCTCAAAAACACCATTTAGGCCAAAGCCTCACTAATATAAGAGGTTGGACCAAGGGCCCTGGTGGTGGCTAGACGGGCAATAGGACCCCCAGGCTCAAAAACAAGGATAGTTGCCTGGGGGTTGGTGAGGTGGAGAATTGACCAATGAGGTTTGAGGCCATATCCGGCCAGTGAAAGGGTGTTATGGCCAAGAGGCCATAAACATATCATATGGCCAATTGACCATAACTTGGGTTCAGCATGGAACTGCCGCAACACCCATTGAGGGGATGATGATTTGTGGTTAAGACACTAGCTTCAGGCCTCCCAGACTGACCTCTTTAATTAGGGTTTTTTTGGCTAAATGTGTCACAATGCTGTCTACCAGACCTCAGCAAAGGCAACTATTTGTCACAACCACAAGGAATGACCCCCCTTCATGGGTGTTGTGGCAATCTAGCCTGGAAGCAAGTTGGGGCCAATTGGCAACACCATATCTTTTATGGCCAATTGGACCCCTTTGGTGCTCTATGGCCCTTTGGCCATAGTACTTTCCCCTGGCCTTTCATGGCCCCCGGCCATATCCTGCCATCATTGGCCTTCCTGGTAAATTTCCATATCTCCAACCCCCAGGCCTCTATCTTTGTTTTTGGGCCTGGGGTTGTCCTTTTGTCTCCTAGGGGGTTTGGGCCCCCTAGCCATAACCATCAACCTTGGGACACCCCCTTTCATTAGGGGGTCTAGGGCCTAAATGGCCTTTTTGGGCCCTTTAGGCCCCTTTTGGCCAAATCCAACGACGCCAAAAGGGGCCAAAGGGGGAAGCCCACTAGCCCTCAAGGCCGGGTGGGTCCCAAACCACAATTGATCCCACCTGAGCCCAATTTTGGCCACCATCACCATGCCACCAAAAATGGCCATAAACCACCATAGGCCCCAAATTGGCCAAGGACCACCACAGACCACTTTTCAGCCCATGGCCTCCGGAAGCCACCAGAGCCAACCAGATTAGCTCAGCTCAATCCTTCCCATTCCTCCATGCACCCCGTACTCAAGGTTGCAGGAGTGGTGCATATATGGTATTATATACCATTATGCACCATTTCTTCTCAGAAATTCAATGGTGACATTTTCAGGACCAAATTCCATGATTCCAAATCAAGATCCCAAAATCCAACACCCATTTTGAAGGAGGACTCTTCAGCTCATCAGTCTGGCAATCCATGGCGGCTATCAGAAGACTATTCAAGGACCCCAGCCACGTGGCCCTGAAGGAGTTGGGTTGGCAGTTTAATTCAGGATTACTCAAAAGGGCCATTTCTCAGGGGTATTACATAATTACAATCAGTTGTCAAGGCAGCAATTACTTCAGAATCCCTTAGACAATTCAATTGGTTCATACAGGTAATACTCAAGTATCCTGTATGGCCTTTGCCCAATTGGGCCAATTCAGTCCCACCGTTCATTTCTCAAGATGGCCAGAACTGTATTATCCCAATTCAGACAATACTGCCAGTGACTCACCTTCCAGGATCAGCCTTTCAGCCTTTCACATCTACTGGCCACCTTTCATCACCTTGGGAATTTTTCCCCAGTTAATTAATATATTGGATTTATTTTAATATTTGTTTTCTTGTCATTTATGAAAGCAAATACTGAAATTCTTAAGTCAGTCATTTGCAACTTTCTTCTTTGCCTGTCAGTGGATATTGGTCACATATCCTTTTCTGGCAGGTTGAAACAGTGAATTGGGGATTCACTTGGTTGGCTTCTTGGCTTTTGAATTTCTTATTTCTCTGGCAATTGGCTTCACTTAATCTTTCTTATCTTTGACATACTTGTCCTTATTCTTACTCTTATCCTTCTTAAAGAAATTCATTCTAATTTATCTCTTTTATCCTTTTGGAGCATTCCAAGTGAGTTCTTGATTCCTGGGTGCCAGGCCACTCTTGTTTTTTGTCCAAGAGCCCCTGTGACATTATATTAATTAACTCATAATTTCTTTTCATTCTGTTCATTCATTCTTTTATCATTTTCATTCTTTCATTCATCAAAATTATGACTCTTTAATGCTTATGAACCTAATGATTCTTGGTTACTTCTCAATTTTCTCTCATTCATTCTTCATTCTTGAAAATTGAGAACTGACCCATTTTTATTCTATTTTTTATTTATTTATTTCCCTTTAACTCTCAATTTCAAATCATCAAATCTCATTCCAATCATAATCCAAGCACCTTTTGTTTTTGATTCTCAAATTGCTTATCAGATTATTCAGACACCTTCTTCACATCAAGATTCATTTTGATTATTTTTTCAAGAATTTTGATTTTTAAGGCAAAATTCACTTGATATTGATTTGATTGATTGATTTGACATAATTGAAATTGACTTCAAGAAAACTGATTTACCTGAAGAATTCATCAATTTTGTTGACTACTCACATCAAGAATTTTGACATGAATCAGTTTTAATTCAAAAATTCATTTGTTTGACTACTTTATGCAAGAATTTGATTGACTGATTTATTCACTTCAAGACTTCATTTGATATTTGATTGACGTACTTGAAGATTCTTATTTGATTCATTATTTTGACTTCAAGATTTCATCTGATTTGACTTCAAGCTCTCACTTTTGATTGCCTCAAGTTATCTATTTCAATTTTGATTCTTATTATTTTTAGTTCATTTTAATTCATATATTCCTGAAATCATGCCCATCCAATATTTACCTCCTGCAAGAGAGATCAGATCTCAGGCCAGAACTCAAGCTGTTCTTACTTCAACTCCAAGAGCTCGTCTTGACAGCACCCCGCAGTTCCTCAACTGAGGGCCCAATTAGACAGAGGATGTGAGCCTTAGAGGTAATTTCATATACCCAAAAGACCACAAATACAAAATTAACATATAAATATAAATAGAATAAATTTATTTATATTATTAAAATGAAAATCAAAATATACATATAAAATTATATTCAAAATCAGAAATTTAATTACAATTTAAAAATAAAATTACATCAAATTTTGAAATTGTAAAATTACATTTATGCTTGAAAAAATTAAGTAAAAATGAATTTTTAACAAAATTGTAAAAAAATAAATAAATTTGGAAAAAAGTTAAATAAAAATTATTATAACTTTTTATCCAATAAATAAACATATAAAAATTATTTCACCATTGGATTCCTCATAAAAAATCAGGTGGGGTCACCTCTGAGTGAAAATTTTGTAACTCAACTCTAAATAAGTTTAAATCAAGTTTTTAGTATTTTCTGTATGAAAATTGAAAATACTCAAAACTTTAATTTAATTCACATCAAATGTAGTGTTAATCACCAAAATTTGTGTTAAAATTGAAGTGTTGTGTATATTTTAGAAGTTATGAGGAATTAAAGTATTTTCAATTGAACTCAATTGAAATGTCAAAATGTGTGTGTGTATTACATAAGTGAGCTTTGATTTACATATGAGGTATCAATTATTACTGTATTGAACTGTAAAACTCAATTGAATAACATATGTAAATTATAAGTATAATACATGATGAGGAATTAAAGGAAAAATAAATTGGAAAGATTAAATTTGGGGGGGAAAAGGAACTCCAGCTCTAAGGGGGAGCTAGACCCCCAAATTCCTTGCTGACAGGCGTGGGATGTCAAAATTCACGCAAAAGTTCATCACTTTTGGCCTGGAATTGAGTTACAGGGTCTGTGGACTCAATTGATGATGAGGTTTTGATACCAACTGGAGTAGTTTTAGCTGTTGCCAAGAGGGTAAAACTACCCTTAAGATAAAACAATCATAGTAAAAAAAGTTTTAACTGGTTTCTACGTCTCTTACACACATTCTGACGTGTTTTGAAGGCTCTAGACCAGGTATTGCTATAGCAATGGCTGATTTAAGGGTCTAAAATGGGTAAAAATGGCTTAAACCAGCCCTTTTTTAGTCTAGACCAGGGTTCAATGATACCATAATTGGCTTTTCTGTTGTCAGACTGTTTCTCACGACTGACAAGAGTAAATTATACTTTTGGAGTAAGAAAATTGATGGCTATAAATGAATGTCTTCTTTGCCCCACTTTTCTCTTCATGTTAGAATCTTTTCCTTTTATAATTAGTTTGAACATTGTTAAACCAATCAATAAAAGAATCCAACCACCTTTCTTGATTAATTTTAAATGTTTCAACCACGTGAAAAAATAATTATAATCATTTTTTGTAACTCTTATAATCATTTTTATCCCTGAACCACCCCAAATGTCAGCCTGTGACTCAAAACCAGAGCACAAGCATGACAGCCAAAATACCATAAACCAATGGTATAGCCAAGATACCACCAAAACATGGAACTGAGCCAAATCAGCTCAAAAGGTATAAAAAGAAAGAGGAAACTCACCTCTTCCTGAAAATATAAGTCCCATCACCATAGGACTAGAAATAACAAAGTTATTCCTGCTCAAAGTTATTGCTGAGCATAAACCTTAATTTTCACCTATCATCTAAAATCTAGAAGGGGGGCTTAACCCCATCAAATGGGTACTCAAAATGAAGCTCTAAGCCAGGGCTATCCAATGGTACCAGCCAAACTGAGCTAGCACCAATATTACTGGAGTTATGGTCAATTTCAGGCCAAATAGGGGTGAACAAAACATTCACCTCTCATCTAACTTCTACAGTTTTAGTATGGGATACCTGAAGTGGGGTCTTTTTGGAAAGAGCACATTCAGGGCTATCTGATGGTGTCATCCACTTCCTCATATCTCAACTACTGCAGAAGGTATGGGGCAAACAAGCTCAATACAGCTTTTTGCCTAAAACACGCAAATGTACAAAAATCTTGTACATGGGATAACTTTGCCATATTTAATGATACCCACATCAAATGAGGTACCATTGTGTAGAGCACATACAGGGCTACACACTGAACTAATTTTGAGGTTGATATCTCAAGGATTGACAAATTTATAGCTGTTTTAAGGTTAAAATCCCACCTGCTGTCATATACAGCCTTACCATGGGATAATATCCCATAATCATGAATATGAGGTGTCAAATAGACTAAGAAGCATGTTTTTACTTCAATACCTCATATGTCAGTCAATACTGGGGTCCCATACAGTTTGTGTACAGCATTCTACGCATCATACACGTCAGAATCAGGCTGTGAGGTCCCCAGATGAAAATTTTCACCCTGTATTGGTAAAAACTGCCCAGATGTGGTTTCAAAACCCCATCTGAGCCCAATACGGGCTATACAGGCTGTTTGCAAACCACAAGCCAGTACTAGAAAGTGAAAAATCTTCACTTCCTCTACGTGGAAAGGTCTAGCACCCTTTCCACCCCATTTCAGGATAAAAAGGAGGCTTTTCACAGCCAGAATTGTCTCCTCATCCTGCTCTTGAATACCCTACGTAGTAAACTGTCAAAAACAGTTTTACTCTTGGGTAATAAACAGGTATAATTATATATTTAATTATTGTAACTCTTATTATAATAACCTAATTGGTAAGATTGCACCCTGGGTTCTCAATAGCGCTCACCACCACTATTTTTCAATAGTAGAACCCCTTAATTACATTAAAAATCATCTTTTAAATCAAAAACTCCTATTTTAAATCAATTTTCTACGTGTCACAGTCATAATTCTAGTTGTAAATACTCTTATTACCACTTCAATATAGACTCAGCCTGACATTTTGGGGGCCTGGCCGTGTTTTTCACTTATTTTTGGACCTTACAAGTAAGTTTTTCTCTTTTTTATCATTTATTGACACCTGTGTTACCTTTTTTAGGCGTCATCTTTTCTATAAATATATATTATATATATATTTTTCTTTATTTATTTATTTTTTAAACAAATACTCATATATTATAGAGTATCTGTCACGTGGCTAATAGCCACAAGACTAGTATTTTGGCGTGTTTTGTATATAAAAACACTTTAAGCCACTAATACAGTCTTAATTATTAAGTGAATTAAGACAGCTCATACTGATAAACCAACAGTTGAGGCTTGTTTGGGCACATTGTTAACTCAATTACCCTGTAATACACCATCTTTTGACAGATTATACTTGCTAAATACAAGTACTCTGTGAGATATTGGTATACAAACAGTATACCACATATCAGTAAGCTGTATTTTTGACGTGGAATTGTTAATTCAAGTACATTGTCACTATAAAAGGGCATATTGTAATAATATACAAGCCCAGAGGCCATTCTTAGATGTGCAAAACCTGCCTTTTAAGAAGTCTTAACTGACATAAGCCCTCTTTTTTTTCTTCTTGTTTCAGTGGAAGAAAATTTCATACCACTTGAGACCCAGTCACAGGCCAACATACCAGTGACACCCCCAGAACCAGAGGGCAGCAAGGGCAAGGGAAAAAGACTTAGTGAAGGCCTCATTGCAGCCAAAAAGTGGACACCAATAGCCACTCAGAGGAGTAGAAAACCACAAAACTCTGCTTCAATACAAGGTAAACCAACCTTAACCACTTGTACAGGGAAGATTACAATTATCAACCCAGTTGTAACCTCCAAAGGCAAACTGCCCAAATAAGCAGATAACAAATTTGTACAAGGCACAGTCAAAGGTAAATACCCTAAGAACATAAAGTTTTTGACTGCTTGCAAACACTGATATGTCCCCTGCATACCTCAGAGACCTTGGCTTCCAAAGGAACCAGCCAGAGGACAGAGAAGGATTGTCCAGAACCAGAAGACCTGAAAGAAGACACCTTGGACACAGTGGTGGATGGCAAAACAATGAGGGAGATAATATCAACCTTGCCATTCACACTCCAATTCAACAGAAACCTCAAACCAGAGGACTGGAAAGATATCAACCAAGTTCTTCAGAGCCACCAACTCCTCAAAGATTTATTTCAATGGAGCATGGACAACAAGAGGTTCAACCTAGCAACTCACTGGGCAGAACTGGGATCAAGTTGCCAGAAGATCTGTCTCAAAGAGATAGACTTCGAAGACCTTATGGTAATTACCAAAGGTTGGAATCCTACCAGGAAGCACAGACTCCTGGAGGCAAGGGCACAGAGGATAAGGGAGAATCAAGCCACTATCCAAGCAATAGAAGAACAATTAACCCAGACAGGGCCTACTCAGATTCCTTCAGGCTCACAAGGAGCAGGCCAAATCAGCTCTCCAGTGGCTTCACACCATTCAGAAACCAGCAGATCAGTGGCCAAGAGTCACCATTCTTCACAATTCCAGGAAGTTTCCAGGAGAAGACAAGGAAACAAGGGCAAGGACAAAGCCTCCTTCAACCAGAGGAGGAAAGAGTCAGACCCCATGATCCAGAACCTGTTAGATTTGGTGAACGAAGTACACAAGAACCAGAAGTAGCTGTAAACCACTCTAGAATCAGTAGTCCTAGTAATAGAAACATTACCCCCACTCAGACTGAAAATAACATTTTCACATCTGAGAGTAACATCAACAGTGATACACTGTGGTTACAAATGTCCCAATATGCTGAACAATCTGCAAAACAGTTTTCAGAAATTAAAGCTAGCCAAGAGAGGATGAGACAAACTCAAGCCTCCTTGGAACAAATAGTTAAGAACCTTCAGGAAGGATATGCTCAACTGAGCAAAGCCTCTGAAGAAACCAACAAAAGACTGAATATAGTCTTTGAAGAACAACACAACAGCACAAGGGACAGGGAGTGTCTGGATCAAGACATTAACAAATTGTTTAATGCCTACCATAGCTTGAAGCCCCAACCACAAGGCCAAGCTATGGAGAATCCATATCAACCAGATGCCATGTTGTTGAATAAGGCAAGATCTCCATCACAATACCAGGATGGAGATGGCATGTCTTATTCAGAGAAGGAAGCCTTGAAACAGCTTCCTGAGGCCTCAAGCTGGCTCGAATTCTGTGGATCAGGAGAATATGATCATATGGAACTCATAGGTTATATTGATGGACTCTTCATTGATTTACCAAGCATACCAGACTACTGGATCACTGCTAGATTGAATACTGCATTTAAAGGTCATGCTAGTATATGGTACACAGAAATGAAAGAAATCCATGGCAGAAGAAACTGGCCATGGTGGAAGAGTCAAATCATCCAAAAGTACAGTAATGGAACTTGGATATGGAAAAAGACCATTTCATTTGAAAATGACAAATACTCTGTGGAGAAAGATCCATATGAGTGGTGTCTTAGACAGTCCAAAAGACTTAAAGCCATTGATCCTCAGATGAACATTAAAATGAGGAATCACAAACTTCTGACACAACTGCCAGGAGAGCTAGAGCATGCAGTAAAATGCAGATGCAACCAGAATTGCACTCTAGATTACATTGCCAACACCTTACAAGACATAAGGAAAAGGACTAATATAGGGAAATTCACCCCATATAAGAACAGTAGTTTCAAAGAGAAACAACCTTTCAGGGTAGAGTTTAAAGACAAACCCAGAGAAAGAGTGGCAGAAGTGGCTAAGAAGAAGAATTCTTGCCACAATTGTGGTTCAACAGACCACTATGCCAACAACTGTCCAAAGGCAAAGAAAAACGTCTATGTCATTGAGAAAGTCCCAGAGGAGGAAACCCTAACAGAGGATTCTGAATCAGACTCTATGGGTGATGCCATCAGAGAACAATCTGATGATGACCAAGACCCAAGAGAAGAATTTCTAGTGGAATACCAAGAGGAAACCCCACTAGAAATCCAGGACATACAGTTGGAAGCAGGCATGCCACAGGACACTGCTAACAAGAACTTGCGCAAACACACACAAGATGCACAAACATTCCTGGTTACACCAACCAAAGGAATGGCATATATACATGGGACAGCCACAAAAATGACTGTTTGCATTGACAATGCTCAGCATCCCTGATCATTGATAGTGGAGAAAATTGCTCCATAGTGGCCAGAAACTATCTGGAGACCCAATTCCCAAACTGGGAAAAGCAGCTCTTTTTCACTAAGGCAAAGAACTTTAAAAGTGCATCAGGGAAGATGACTTCCATTGGGACAATTATCAAAGAGATAATTATACCCCACAGGAAGGGCAATATCAGACTCAACCCGGAGTTTGTAGTGCTTAATGATGCCCACATCGAAGGGTTTTTACTGGGAACAGATTACCAGAGGATGTATGGCATAGACATTTACAACAGTAAAAATAGGCACATCACCATTGGTACTAACAAGGAAAAGAAATTTTCACTTGAAATATACCAGATATCTTCTCAAGACCCACCAGAAGAACTTCTGAAGGAATTCAGAGAGGGACAGCTTAGCACTACCCTCACCAGTAAACAAAAACTAAGCTTACTGAAGATGCTGAGAAAGAATAGACCAGAATTTTCCATTGGTGAAGAACCATTAGGCAAAATCAAGGGCCATGATATAGAACTATATCTGGATGTGGAGAGGTCTTATCCACCCATGCTGAGGAGACCTCCTTATCCAGCAAGCCTGGAAACCAGGAAGGAAATTGAGAAACATATCAATGAACTCCTGGACATGGATGTTATCAGAAAGATCAGACACAATGAAATAGTGGAAATCACCACTCCTGTCCTTATCACCTGGCATGATGGCAAGTCTAGATTGTGTGGAGACTTCAGAGCCCTGAACAACTACACAAAAGCAGACAGGTACCCTATACCAAGGATACCTCATGCCTTGGATAAGCTAGCCAAAGACAAATACATAACCAAGATGGATTGTATGAAAGGCTTCCACCAAAATAGAGTTAAACCAAACTCCATGAAATTACTCAGGATAATATGCCATATGGGCATATATGAGTACACCAGAATGCCATTTGGCATCAAGAATGCACCAGCCCAATTCCAAAGGATGATGGAAACCATATTTCAAGAAGAAATCATGGAGGGCTGGATGGTAGTATATATTGATGATATCATTATATACTCAGAGACATGGGAACACCATGTACAATACATAGACAGAGTGCTAAGTAAATGTACACCCATCAATCTGAAAATTTCACTAAGAAAGTGTAATTTTGGCCAACAAGAGCTACTGGCTCTAGGACATAAAGTCTCAGGTCTTAGTCTGGCAATTGACCAGAATAAAGTAGCAGCAGTACTGCAAAAACCAGTACCAAAAAGCATCAAAGAGATGCAATCCTTTCTTGGGTTTGCTAGCTACTATAGAAACCATATGAAAAATTTTGCACACATAACTAGTAGTTTATACAAGTTATGTTCAAAAGATGTATTTTTTGAAATAACCAAGGAAAGGAGGGATGCATATGAGAGGATCAAATATGAACTCACTAATGCAGCTGTGCTCATCTTACCTGACTTTGAACTACCATTCAAGTTATATATAGATGCAGCATGCAGTCAAGGCCTAGGAGCAGCCCTTCACCAAAGACAAATTGTGGATGGTGAACCAAGAGAGGGAGTAATTTGCTACATCTCAAGGCAGCTGAAAGATTCATAAGCCAGGTATGGGGCCACCCAGACTGAATGTCTATGTCTAGTCTGGGCTCTAGAAAAACTCCATTATTATTTGGAGGGTGCAGTTTTTGAAGTCTACACAGACTGCACAGCCTTGAAGTCTTTACTAAACATGAAGACTACAAATAGACATATGCTAAGATGGCAAATAGCCATCCAGGAGTATAGAGGGAACATGACCATCATATACAAGGAAGGTAAAAGCCATACAAATGCAGATGGCCTCAGCAGATGGCCACTGGACAATGTTAAAAGCAATCCAGCTTATGACCCAGAAGTTTCAGCAAAAATCCCTATCCATTTCATGGAAATAGATAGGAGGAAAAACTTCAGATTATCTGAATGGGCACCAGAAAGTGGTACCCTTGACAGTGAAAACACTGACACAGAAGGAACAGAAACTCCCATACTGGGAATAAGTTCCTCAGAACTGCACAATTAATTCTTCAGTGCAGTACAGAAGTCTTATGCCAAACACAAACAGTGTAGCATACTACTCCAACTCCTTCAGCAAAAGTACAGGAGTCCAGAACTGGGAACCCAGCTGGAAGAACCCTGGTTGAGGGCCTATAAGGACAATAAGTTTTTTCTTATAGATGGCCTGCTCTACCATAGAGAAAAGCACACAAGTGCACTCACAGTGGTAGACAGAGACCACATCTCATTGATCCTACAAGAATGCCATGACTGCCCCTATATGGGACACATGAGTGAAGACAGGACCAAAGAGAGGGTAGCAAGCACAGCTTGGTGGCCCAAGTGGGAACAAGAGTTGAGTGAATACACCAACACTTGTGAAAGATGCCAAAAGGCAAACAGGAAACATGGGAAGAAGTATGGGTTACTTCAACACATAGAAGAACCCAAGCACCCATGGGAAACCATCAACATGGACTGGGCTACAGGACTTGTCCCAGGAGGCAAAGAAAACTATAATGCCTGTTTGATAATAGTTGATAGGTTCAGCAAGAGCATGAGGTGTCTACCATGCCATAAAGAAGACACAGCCATGGATACTGCTCTGTTGTTTTGGAATAACATCATATCTACCTGTGGAGTCCCTAAGATCATTATTGGTGATAGGGACCCAAAATTCACATCTGAATTTTGGACTAACTTATATGACATGCTTGGTACCAAACTTGCTTTTTCCACAGCTTACCATCCACAAACAGATGGCCTAGCTGAAAGGATGATCCAAACAATGGAGGACATCCTCAGAAAATTCTGTGCCTATGGCATGGAATACAAGGACCATGAGGGATACACCCATGATTGGGTTACCCTCTTACCAGCAGTCCAACTGGCTTATAATACAAGCCAGCACTCCACCACAGGAAAAACACCTGCCTTGGTAGAGAAAGGGTGGAATCCCCTGTTGCCTGTGGATCACTTGAAGAGAAATCTCCTGACCATCCACCCCACAGCCAAAGACTTCCATGATATATGGAAGAGGGCCTGTGACACAGCTGCCAAATGCATAGCTGAGGCAAAAGAATACAATAAGCAGAGGTGGGACAAATCACATATGGAACCTGACTTCAAGGAAGGGGACCAAGTGTTAGTGTCTACACTGAACTTCAACAACCTCAAAGGACCTAAAAAGATGAGGGACTCATTTGTAGGACCTTTTACTATCATTAACTTGATAGGAAAAAATGCAGTGGAAGTCAAACTCACTGAGGAGTTTTCAAGGAAACATCCAGTCTTTCCAGTAAGTTTGGTCAAACCATACTTCCAGACAGAGGAGGATAAATTCCCCTCCAGGAGAAAGAACCCCACACCACAAGAGATAGTGGAAGTGGAGGACTCCCCTGGACCTGTGAGTAAGATCATCAGGGCCAGGAAGATCAGACTCAATGGGATGGATCAAAGACAATACCTAGTCAGATTCAAGAACCAGACAGCAGATAAAGACAAATGGTTGGCAGAGGATGCCATACCAGATGGGAACCTTCATTTAAGGAGATTCAGAGCCTCTAGGAGGACTGAACAGTCTCATCAATGATGAGCCTTTTTCAGAGGGAGGGTATGTCAGCCTGTGACTCAAAACCAGAGCACAAGCATGACAGCCAAAATACCATAAACCAATGGTATAGCCAAGATACCACCAAAACATGGAACTGAGCCGAATCAGCTCAAAAGGTATCAAAAGAAAGAGGAAACTCACCTCTTCCTGAAAATATAAGTCCCATCACCATAGGAATAGAAATAACAAAGTTATTCCTGCTCAAAGTTATTGCTGAGCATAAACCTTAATTTTCACCTATCATCTAAAATCTAGAAGGGGGGCTTAACCCCATCAAATGGGTACTCAAAATGAAGCTCTAAGCCAGGGCTATCCAATGGTACCAGCCAAACTGAGCTAGCACCAATATTACTGGAGTTATGGTCAATTTCAGGCCAAATAGGGGTGAACAAAACATTCACCTCTCATCTAACTTCTACAGTTTTAGTGTGGGATACCTGAAGTGGGGTCTTTTTGGAAAGAGCACAATCAGGGCTATTTGACGGTGTCATCCACTTCCTCATATCTCAACTACTGCAGAAGGTATGGGGCAAACAAGCTCAATACAGCTTTTTGCCTAAAACACGCAAATGTACAAAAATCTTGTACATGGGATAACTTTGCCATATTTAATGATACCCACATCAAATGAGGTACCATTGTGTAGAGCACATACAGGGCTACACACTGAACCAATTTTGAGGTTGATATCTCAAGGATTCGCAAATTTATAGCTGTTTTAAGGTTAAAATCCCACCTGCTGTCATATACAGCCTTACCATGAGATAATATCCCATAATCATGAATATGAGGTGTCAAATAGACTAAGAAGCATGTCTTTACTTCAATACCTCATATGTCAGTCAATACTGACGTCTCATACAGTTTCTGTACAGCATTCTATGCGTCATACAAGTCAGAATCAGGCTGTGAGGTCCCCAGATGAAAATGTTCACCCTGTATTGGTAAAAACCGCCCAGATGTGGTTTCAAAACCACATCTGAGCCCAATACAGGCTATACAGGCTGTTTGCAAACCACAAGCCAGTACTAGAAAGTGAAAAATCTTCACTTCCTCTACGTGGAAAGGTCTAGCACCCTTTCCACCCCATTTCAGAATAAAAAGGAGGCTTTTCACAGCCAGAATTGTCTCCTCATCCTGCTCTTGAATACCCTACATAGTAAACTGTCAAAAACAGTTTTACTCTTGGGTAATAAACAGGTATAATTATATATTTAATTATTGTAACTCTTATTATAGTAACCTAACTGGTAAGATTGCACCCTGGGTTCTCAATAGCGCTCACCACCACTATTTTTCAATAGTAGAACCCCTTAATTACATTATAAATCATCTTTTAAATCAAAAACTCCTCTTTTAAATAAATTTTCTACATGTCATAGTCATAATTCTAGTTGGAAATACTCTTATTACCACTTCAATATAGACTCAGCCTGGCACCAAAAGTGAATTAAAGCATTTTTCATCACTGTAAACTTTGTCACTTTGTTTCCAAGTTCACTCTGGTCACTTTTGGGCATGTTTTCTCTTTAATATTCTTTTTAAAGACTTTGTTCTTTAATTGATTGCTTGCAGTTTATTGCTCAATTAATTCCAATTGAAATTGCCCTTGAAGAAATTTCTTTTGTAGCCTTAAAATATCTCTTGTCGAGTACTTTTTAGATAAATTTTTATTGTTGGTAAAACAATAAATTTTCAGAATATTATAATTTTATACTGATAAAGCTATAAACAATAACATTGGCATGTTTTCTCTTAGAAATAATATTTCTTACTATTTTTAATTGATTTTTACCTTATACAAATTTTGAGGACAGGAAAAGTACTTGATTTTTAATCAAAGTTTCATATCCACACCTTACATTTGGGGGTCAAGCCGTGATGTTTTACCTGTGAAATATTTTTTTTTACTCTTTTTAAATCCTTTTATCTTATATTGAAAAATTTAAAAACATATAAAAAATACTTATAATCAAAAAATCCATAAAAAGTAATATTTTTCATATTATAAGTGAGGCTTATATTTTCATTTATTTTTGGAAATATTCTTTTTTTACTTAATTAATTGGCTTTTTCATTAATTTTAGTGTCTGAAAACGTGGTAAGAAAGAAAACATTGAAACAGCCTCAACAGTAACCAGCATTGTTCCTGCCAGTACTGTTAATTCTGATCGTAATAGTACTATTATTGTGAGTCAGAATATTCAACCAGAGCCAATTTCTTCTGAATTAGTCAGCTTGTAAATAAGTAATACTCTTAAGAAAGCCAAAGATTTGGCCAATAGTAAGTTTTTTGATGTAAAAATACGATTTTAAGCCTTTTTAATCATAAAATACGCCTTCAACTAGATCAGGAGCCAGCTATAACCCCTCAAGCAGCTCACAGAAAGGTAATAGACGTGATTATGGCAGAGGCCAATCAGGTATAGAAGGAAAAGGGTCAGTTGATCACTTCAAAACAACTAAAATGGGTCATTCTGAAGCTGATAATACCATTATACCTTCAAAAAGAGCTGACACTGCCACAACAAGCATCAGTGGACATATACAAAGCTAGCCACAGTGCATACAACAATGCACTTCAATTCAAAGAGTACCAGATCCTTGCAGACCTGTGGAAGAATTGCATGAATTCTCACCTGACAGTAAGGAAATTCCTGGGCCATCCCAACACTTGCAAATTTCTCAATGGATGGCATCCATTGATGGAGAAGAAAAACATGATGCTTTTGACACTAGAATGGAGGAAAAACAACCCTCCACCACCCAAACCAGTGCCAAAAACAACCCCAGTGGCCAGAAGCAGCAATTTCAATGTGAAAAAGCAGCCACAAACTCCAAACAAGGGCAAAGGGAAGGCACCAGCCCCAATCCCTTACAGCTAGGGTTACAGAATCCCAAAGATTCAACAGGATGCCATGGAAGATGTATTTCAGATGGCCAGGACCATGATGGAATTACAAAAGAAGGAGGAAGCCAGATTAGAATATCAAAAATGATTTCTGATAATTGAATTTATTTCCAGAGTTGTATAAAGCTATTATTGATGTAAAAAGTCATCTTTCTGATAAGAATACATCAATTTGTGACAATTGTAAAACAAATGACTTGAGTATGAGCCAAATAAATGATACACTTAAATGCTTTGAAAGAATTTAAGCACAATAAAAACTTCCAATAATGATAATTCTTTTGGCATTAAGATAAATGAACAATCTGCCATTATTAAAGAATTAACAGACAAATATTCTAAATTCAATATTGATGACATAATTGAAACAAGAATAAAACAAGCTATTAATACTATCAAAGAGGATAATAAGAAAGCTCTTGATGATATTTCAAAATCATTTGCTGAAGTAAAGACAAATACAGTTGCCTTGAAAAAGCATTTTGATACCTCAAGAGAGGAAATATCAAAATTAACAATAAAGCTAAATCAAGTTATATCTGATAATACTAAACAAACAGAATTATGGAATGAGGTTACATATAAAGAGGATGATCATAAAAAGAATGTCATAGACTCTATACAAAGCTTACAGCATGAGTTAAGAAATTCACAAAGGTGTAATAACAGTAAAATGAATGATATTGAACAACTGCTAAACACTCCACCAAGAATGTCTACACCTCTGAATCAAAATGAAGATGCAAGAATTCCCAATCCACAAGTATTGGATATTGAAAATTCACAGTTAAAAAATGAATTTTCTACTTCTTTTCACACCTAGAACCATCAATGGGCCAAGCACTCTTGAAAGAAGTTCCAAAACTTAAAGAATGGCCTCACTTCAGTGGTGAAGGAGAGTATGAGCATATGGAATTCATTAGAGGTATTGACATGATAAAAGAGGATTTTGAATTACCAGACAGATTGGTAACAGCAAGATTTAACATCTTGTTTACCAGATAAGCTCACAGATGGTACATCAAAATAAGACAATCACATGGACACCAAAGTTGGACTTGGTGGAAAACCCAAATAATTAACAAATGGGCAAATGATGCTTGGAGGTTCAAAGTTGAAACAGCCTTTGAATCTGCCAAATTTAATGCTGATAAAGACAAAGCTTTACCATGGTTTTGCCAACAAAAAGACAGATTAACAGAATTATAACCAGAAATGTCAGAATATATGATCCATAGAAAAATTCTGAGACAATGTGGAGGTGACTTAGAGCATACTATCAAAAGCAGTACTACTGAACAATCTTCAGCAGAGGATATTATCAATATATTAGAGGAAGTAACCACCAGAACCAAAATTGGTTTTAGTAGGGTGAATCTCAAAACAAGGTTTAATACACCTTGGAAAGATTCTGTGGACAAAACCCCCAAAGAAAATTCCAATAATATTGAATATAAATCTGCAGATACAGTCAGAAAGTGCCATATTTGCCAAAGCACCACCCATTTTGCCAATACATGTCCAAAGAAGGGGAAAATCAATGAAATTGATATTGAAAAGGACCCTGATGTTGAAAAAGATGACATAATTGAAGACAATTCAGATGATAAGTCATCAATATTTTCTGAATCTTCAAAAGATATAGAAAATATCAATCCCACTTTTGACATCATGGAATCTTATTCCCACTTGCCACAATTGAGCAATGGTCAACTTGATTTATCAAAAGTTCAAGATGCACAACTTATGAAAACAAAACCAAACAGGGGGAAAGCTTATACAGCTGGTAACTCCTGTATAACAGAAGTGGTGATTGACAACAAGCCCACTAGATGTTTTATTGACCCAGGATCCTTCTTCTCTTGTGTTGGAAAATCTTTTCTTAAGACTTGTGTACCAAATTTTGAAGACCAATTGTTACCAATTGATGGTATAAAATTCAATAGTGCAAGTAATCCAATGAATGCATTAGGAATTTTTGAGACCAATTTCATATTCCCACACATAAACCGGAATTTAAGAATCACAGTTGAATTTGTCATTATGGAAAATTGCTCTAGTACCCATTTTATATTGGGAAATGACTATTTAATCATGTATGGGATAGATTTGCATAACAACAAAGACAGATACTTTACTATTGGAGACAATAAGTGCCAAAAATTTGCCTTTTTACCATTTAAAAGACAAATTACAGTAAACAAGTATCACCAGTCAACTTAGAGTTAGAGAAATTGAAGTCTGAACAGTTAAATGAGGCTGAAATAAGCCTTCATCTGACTGATAAACAAGAAAATGAACTTTCTTCCCTTTTGTATGACCACAGAAGAGCATTTGCTTCAGATAAAGAACCTCTAGGAGCAATTATTGGTCATGAAGTTGAAATCATTCTTAACATTGAGAGACTTTATCCACCACTCTTAAGAAGACCTGCATATCCAGCAAGTCCAAAATCAAGAGAAGCTTTAGAAATTCATATCAAAGAACTTCTAGACCTTGGTGTAATAAGAAACCTAGGCCACAATGAAGAAGTAGAAATAACTACACCAGTCATAGTGGCATGGCATAATGGAAAATCTAGAATGGTTGGGGACTTTAGAGCTCTGAACACTTACACTGTTCCAGACAGATACCCAATACCAAAAATCCAAATTGCCCTAACTCAAATATCTCAAGCAGTGTATAGAACCACTATGGATGCCCTTAAGGGATTCCATCAAAATATGGTGACACCAAGAGCAAGAAAATACTTGAGAGTTATTATTCATTGTGGAGTGTATGAATACTTGAGGATGCCCTTTGGTATCAAAAATGCACCTTCACACTTCCAAAGAATGATGAATGAAATCTTCCCTGAAGAACTCTCAGAGGGATGGTTAACCATTTACATTTATGACATTATTATCTGTTCCAAAACATGGGAGGAGCACATGTACAGATTGTCCAGAGTTTTGACAAAAATTCAATCAGTAAACATGAAAATCTCCTTGAAGAAATGTTGTTTTGGATTTAAGGAACTGAAAGCACTAGGACATGTTGTATCTGGTTTGTCCCTTGGAATTGACAAAAACAAAGTTGCAGCAGTATTGCTAAAACCCATGCCTTGAAACAAGAAGGAAATTCAGTCATTCTCAGGTTTTGCAGGATATTACAGGCAACACATTTAAGATTTTGCATCCATAGCAAGACCACTTTATAAATTGTGTGACAAAGACACAGTATTTGAAATGAATGTTGACAGAGTCAAAGCTTTTGAGTCCTAAGAGAAGCCTTGACCACTGCTCCAGTCTTACTGATGCCAGACTTTAAATTGCCTTTCAAATTGTATATTGATGCATCAGGGGATGGACTGGGTTCTGCACTTCACCAAGTTCAGATCATAAATGATAAACCTGTAGAAGGACCCATATGTTTCATATCCAGGCAGATCAAACCAACTGAAGCCAGATATGGGGCAAGTCAAATGGAACGTCTATGCCTTGTCTGGGCCTTGGAGAGAGTGAACTACTTCTTAGAGGGATGTGTTTTTAAGGTGATAACAGATTGTACAGCTGTCAAATCACTTTTAAACATGAAAACACCCAAGAGACATATGCTCAGATGGCAAATAGCCATACAAGAATACAGAGGCAATATGGCTATTGTTCATAAGGATGGGAAAATTCATAATAATGCAGATGGACTAAGCAGATGGCCATTACCAAATAATATTGATAATCCTGCTTATGTGCCAGAAGAAGCTTCACCACAGATCCCAATAGAAGGAATAAGTGTTACATACTTGAACACCACCTTCTTTGAAGAAGTCAGGAATAGTTACACTCAAGATAAGAATTGTAGCATCTTATGCCAATTACTTAACAAAGCCTGTAAGGAAAACTCCCTAATACATGCCTTGGATGAAGGCTGGAAAAAATCTTATGATGAAGGAAGATTTCACCTACTAAATGGTATAATTTACCACAGGACCAAGCACACATGTGTCATGACAGTTATGGACAGGTCATTAATCAATCTTGTACTAAAAGAATGCCATGATAGCCCCTTTTAAGGACATCTGTCTGAAGACAGAACAAGAGAGAAAGTAAAGACCTGCATATGGTGGACAATGTGGCAGAAAGATGTTGCAGAGTATTGCAAAACCTATGACAGATGCCAAAAGGCAAATAAATTCAGTGGCAAGAGACTTGGAAATATGATAAAAATCAAAGAACCAAGCAGACCTTGGGAAATTGTCCATATGGATTGGGTAACTGGACTACCACCTGGAGGTGACAGAAGTTATAATGCTTGCCTAGTAATTGTGGACAGATTCAGTAAAACTCCAATCTTTTTACCATGTCCAAAGGATGATACAGCCATGGATACAGCTCTTCTGATATGGAATAAAGTAGTGTCATGGACTGGAATATTTACAAATATCAATAGTGATAGGGATCCCAAATTCACTTCAGCACTATGGACAGATCTTCATCAATTATTTGGCACTAAGCTGTCTTTCTCTACAGCCTACCACACACAAACTGATGGACTGGCTGAAAGGATGATCCAAACCTTAGAGGACATGGTGAGAAGATTTTGTGCATATGGCCTTGAATTCAAAGATTGTGATGGATTTACCCATGATTGGTGTACTCTGCTGCCAGCACTGGAATTAGAAAATAAAACATCAATCCATGCCAGTACCAATCAAACTCCTGCTATCATAGAAAAGGATGGAACCCCAAATTACCCCAAGATTCCTTGAGGAAAGATTTGATTGAAATACATCCCACAGCAGCTAGCTTCAAAGGAATGCTAGACAAAGCTAGGAAGCATGCAGTAAGGTGCATGGAAGACTCCTTTGCATATGCTAAAGACAAATGAGATAAATCACATGCAACTCCAGATTTCAAATTGGGGGACCTAGTTCTTTTATCCACCACTAACTTCAATAACATCAAAGGATGTAAAAATCTGAAAGACTCCTTTGAAGGACCTTTTGTTATTAAGGGCCTCCATGGAGAAAATGCTGTTGAAGTAGAGTTATCTGAAGAACTTAGCAATAAGCATCCTACATTTCCAGTGAGCTTGATAAAGGCATATAAATCTAGTGATGCTGAAATATTTCGCTAGAGGAATAAGATTCCCCAAGCTATACCTCCTGCTGAGCCATCTGGCAGTAAGAAAATGACCAAATTTCTCAAAGAAAGAAATTTGAGAACCAAAAAAGCTGGGGAATACCTTGTTAAGTACAGTGACCCAACTTGTGAGGATGAATGGTTGCCAGAAAAAGACATACCTGAAGCTACTAAGCTTCTCAGAAGGTTCAGACACACTAGAAATAACAATATTACAAAGTAATATTCTTTTTTTAGGGGGAGGGAATGTGAGCCTTAGAGGTAATTTCATATACCCAAAAGACCACAAATACAAAATTAACATATAGATATAAATAAAATGAATTTATTTATATTATTAAAATGAAAATCAAAATATAAATATAGAATTATATCCACAATTGAAGACTTAATTACAATTTGAAAATAAAAAATTACATTAAATTTTGAAATTGTAAAATTACATTTATACTTGAAAAAATTAAGTAAAAATAAATTTTTGCAAAAAATTGTAAAAAAATACATAAATTTGGAAAAAAGTTAAATAAAAATTATTATAACTTTTTATCCAATAAATAAAAATATAAGAAATATTTCACCAGTGGCTTCCTCATAACAAATCAGGTGGGGTCACCTCTTAGTGAAAATTTTGTAACTCAACTTTAAATAAGCTTAAATTAAGTTTTTGGTATTTTCTGTATGAAAATTGAAAATACTCAAAACTTTAATTTAATTCATATCATATGTAGTGTTAATCACCAAAATTTGTGTTAAAATTGAGGTGCTGTGTATATTTTAGAACTTATGAGGAATTAAAGTATTTTCAATTGAATTCAATTGAAATGTTAAAATGTGCATGTGTATTACATGAGTGAACTTTGATTTACATATGAGGTATCAATTATTACTGTATTGAACTGTACAACTCAATTGAATTACATATGTAAATTATAAGTATAATACATGATGAGGAATTAAAGGAAAAATAAATTGGAAAGATTAAATTTGGGGGGGGAAAAGGAACTCCAGCTCTAAGGGGGAGCTAGACCCCCAAAATCCTTACTGACAGGCTGGGATGTCAAAATTCACACAAAGGTTCATCACGTTTTGCCTAGAATTGAGTTACAGGGTTTGTGGACTCAATTGATGATGAGGCTTTGATACCAACTGGGGTAGTTTTAGCTGTTGCCAAGAGGGTAAAACTACCCTTAAGATAAAACAATCATAGTAAAAAAAGTTTTAACTGGTTTCTACGTCTCTTACACACATTCTGATGTGCTTTGAAGGCTCTAGATCAGGTATTGCTATAGTAATGGCTGATTTAAGGGTCTAAAATGGCTAAAAATGGCTTAAACCAGCCCTTTTTTACTCTAAACCAGGGTTCAATGATGCCATAATTGGCTTTTCTGTTGTCAGACTGTTTCTCACGACTGACAAGAGTAAATTATACTTTTGGAGTAAGAAAATTGATGGATATAAAAGAATGTCTTCTTTGCCCCACTTTTCTCTTCATGTTAGAATCTTTTCCTTTTATAATTAGTTTGAACATTGTTAAACCAATCAATAAAAGAATCCAACCACCTTTATTAAATCGTTTTAAACCTTTCAACCACGTGAAAAAATAATTATAATCATTGTTTGTAACTCTTATAATCATTTTTACCCCTGAACCACCCCAAAAGTGAATTAAAGCATCTTTCATCACTGTAAACTTTGTCACTTTGTTTCCAAATTCACTCTGGTCACTTTTGGGCCTGTTTTCTCTTTAATACTCATTTTAAAGACTTTGTTCTTTAATTAATTGCTTGCAGTTCATTTCTCAATTAATTCCAATTGAAATTGCCCTTGAAGAAATTTCTTTTGTAGCCTTAAAATATCTCTTGTAGAGTATTTTTTGGATAAATTTTTATTGTTGGTAAAACAATAAATTTTTATAATATTATTGTTTGATCTAATAAAGCTATAAACAATAAAATTGGTGTTTTCTCTTAGAAATAATATTTCTTACTATTTTTAATTGACTTTTACCTTATACAAATTTTGAGGACAGGAAAAGTACTTGATTTTTAATCAAAGTTTCATATCCACACCTTACAAAGTGAAAGAAAGGATCTTTCCACATCCTGGCAGTACATTATGTTGTTCACTACCAAATTCCTGTAAGGCAATGAAATGATGGAGATGCAAGATTCAATTGCAGTGCAGGATATAATAATTTATTCTGAATATAAAAAATCCATCAAGCCACTAAAATGCACCTGTGAGCCAGTGTCAACCATTCTTGCAGTCCTGTCTCCAGTCCCTGCCTCTATTTCGGGATCATTAGCCACTATTGGTTGTGGTGCTTTTTTGAATTTTGAAAAATCACTTCCTATGGGACAAGTGGACACCCAATGTCCAATATGCTGAAGTCCTTGAGACTTTAAATAATGATACTCCATTCCATTTAATTTTTTCATTATCTAAGATGGTTGTTGGGTTCCTTGCTAAATAATCAATTGTGCTTGCCTTATTTCTTTTTTGTTTGGAATTTGTTGACTCATACATGTGTTCTTGTTTCATGCTTGGTTATGTGGTTCTAGATTCATAATAGATTGTGAGTTCAGTTTTTATTCCTCTTCTTTGACAGATACTAAATAAAAATTAAGTAAAAATATAAAATTTTGAGGTTTTTTAATGTTGGATATTTTCAGTTCTAAAGATGGAGAATTGGACCATGAAGTACAAGAAATTCCAGAAGGGGGTTGAATCAGTACTTGTTAGAATAGTCCTTGCAGCTCTTTGGGAATATTTGAGCTATTTTATTTCAATTGTTTGGATATAGGGAATGTTCTAGAGAAATAATTGCAGATGGCCATTGATTTTTGTGATTTGGCCATATAAATTACTTCTGAAATTAAGTCCAATTTTATTAAGTGGGATTAATTCAAAAGTTTGTCCTTTAATGCTTTATAGGCGTACCTTGCATAAAATATTTGTTGTATCATTTCTTTGAAGTTGGATGATATGGTTTGTTGGAGGAAGGAACACAATGATCCCATGATGTTGAGAGGAGCTTCAAAGGTATACAAATTCTTGGTACACACCATATCATAGAAAATATACATGAGAACACCATCAATGGCTCAAGACCAATCATAAAAATTGGACCCATTAGATTTTAAGTGGGGGAAAGATATTGAAAATTTGGAAGGATTTTTGATCAAAGCATGAAGAGCAGGGGATTCAGAAGTTGACATTGTGGGAATATATTTTTGATTATCTTTAGGATTTGGTTGTTTGATAGGATAATGTAATTCAAAGTAATGTCAATCAGAAGAAATATGAATAGCGGTATCAGGATCAGGTAATACTGCAATTGAAGTGTTTTCACTATCAGAAGAATAATAATTACCACTTTTTAGTGTAATTCAAAAGGAAAGAGAAAAAACAATAGAGAAAGGCCGTTGTGGTATTCCATACCATTAGTACAAGCCTCAAGCTTACCAATAAAACAGAAGAAAAAAATGATAATAAAACAAATTACGCAAAAAATATTTACACATTACAACTAAAAATTTCAAAAAGAAATATATGACACACAGCGTCAAGATCTTATCAAAACAGTATAGTATCAAAGGATTTATCCACCTTATTGCATCATCAATAACAAATTATGCAATTAAAAGGAGTTAATCTAAATAAAGGTATATGAAGACACACCACAGCATCAGAGCTGTATTTTCCCCACCTTGATTTAATTGAAAGAAGAAATAACTCAAGGCTATGCATAAAATTACAATATATTTTCCAAGAACAAATGTTTGCTTAGTAATAATGACACGCATCAAACTTGATAGAAATGATGCAATCTCCATATGGAATGATAAAATACTAAAACAGAAATGCCAGCATAATTCTCTCAGAAAATACGTAACAAAGTCGCCAAAAATGAAAATTTCACCAGCAAAATTATCTCAAAGACATCACATGATTTTGATAAGAAACAGAAACACCAGCATAATTTTCTCATATATATCATATGACTAGAAGAAAGTTCAATTTTCAGGAGCTGTATTTTCTCCACTTTCTTTGCAAAAAGAAAATCTCACCAGCAAAATTATCTCAAATACATCACATGATTTTGATAAGAAAAAGCACCAACAGCATAATTCTCTCATAACATACATAAAAAATAGAAACAAAAATATTTTCCCCACCTTGATTCAATTGAAAGAAGAAATACCTCAAGGCTATGCATAAAATTACAATATATTTTCCAAGAACAAATTTTTGCTTAGTAATAATGACATGCATCAAACTTGATAGAAATGACGCAATCTCCATATGAAATGATAAAATACTAAAACAGAAAAACCAGCATAATTCTCTCATAACATATGTAAAAATAGAAACAAAAAATACTTTCCCCACCTTCAAGAAAACATCATCAGCCATATTATCTCAATGACCTCACATGACTTTGATAAAAAGAAAATCTCACCAGCAAAATTATCTCAAAGACATCACATGATTTTGATAAGAAACAGAAACACCAGCATACCTTTCTCATATATATCATATGACTAGAAGAAAGTTCAATTGTCAGAAGCTGTATTTTCTCCACTTTCTTTGGAAAAAGAAAATCTCACCCGCCAAATTATCTCAAATACATCGCATGATTTTGATAAGAAAAAGAACCGCCAGCATAATTCTCTCAGCAAACACGCTGCTACACCAAAACTACACGTCTCACCAGCTAAAACCTCTCAACTATGATTTTTTCCAAGTACCCTATTTTGAGAAGCTCTATGGAGGCCCTCTCTCCCTAATTTTCCCATGATCATGGAACAGGCTCCCACTATCCAGGATCACCACCATCCCTGATCTAGCAGGATATCTAGAATAGTAGTAGTGTTTTAGTAGTGAAAAGTTCAGTATCCTTGCTCAGTAAGCTTAGTATTAGTGAAGAATAGTAGTATAACTGTAGTAAAAGCTCAGTAGCCTTGCTCAGTAGCTTAGTATTAGTGAAGAATGGTAGTATAACTGTAGTAAAAGCTCAGTAGCTTAGTATTAGTGAAGAATAGTAGTATAAACATAGTAAAAAAATCTCAGTAGCTTATTATTGTTAAGGAAATAGTAGTATAACTGTAGTTAAAGCTTAGTAGCCTTGCTCAAAAGATTAGTGTTATTAGAAAAAAAACAGTAGTAGTGATATAAACTCAGTATTAAAAAAAATGCTAAAAGAATAAAATCCAGTAATCTTATTATCAGTACTCATATCAAAAAAAAACATTATAATCAACCCAAAACCATTAAAAAATATATATTCTTATCATTCTTATTAAAAAAAACAAAAAAAATATTCTTATTAGTTTAATTAAAATAACAGAAACCCAAAACATATATATATATATATATATATATATATATTATCATCACTTTTATTAAAATAAAAAAAAATCTTAGTGTTTATTTTATCAGAAATTTTAGATAACAGTTTTTACTGCAGTGTTATTGATAGGTCTGATTTAGAGACTGCTGATATGTCTTCTCTATCTGTTAAAGCCACAAATCTTATTTTATTTTGTGATTATCTGTAGGCTGACTATTCAGTATTATTTAGAGGGGCAGCTAATATACCTTAGCACCCATCATTATTGGACAATTCTTAAATTCAAAACAGACTTGCCAATAATTTCCCCCTCAAGCTACTGCCTAATTTCATCTCACACCAAAAGGAGTTCCCACATCTGGTGTCCCAACAGTGGCCAACAGCTTCAACCATCAATAATCTGTCAATTATCAAAGAAAAAAAACATTCAAATTTAGTCCATAAAAAAAAGCCTTTTACCAATAAAAAATTTCAAGTGCCTATCAAGTCAATCTAAAATCAGACAAGCCACAAAATTCTAAATCAGCGTCACCATCAAGTTCTTCAACAAAATCATTTGACTATTATTTTCCAAAAAGAGGAGAAACATCACCTGGAGAAGAATCACATATAGATTATAGTATACCAGTTGGTACACCCAGAAGCAAGAAGAAAGATCAAAAGATAGTTACAGATTATTTTCAGCAATTACTCAAGGAACTATTTGAAATTGAAAAGAAAAGTAAAAATCAGAAAATCAACAAAGAATATATCAATATGGATTCAGCATCATCATCAAAGATACCACACAATCCAGATGAATCCAAAGAGGAAATTATAGCTGAAGAGACCATGCAAGGACAAGAAGATATTTCTGATGTAGAAAGACTTCATCAAAGAATGTTGGAAATGGAACAAGAATTAATTGAACTCCTTAAAAAAGAAGGGAAAAGGAAAGAGTCAAGTTTTACTGCAGAAAACAGCCCAATAGAAGACGCTACAAGCATGCCAACAATCTTTAGACAAGAAGGGTCACCATCACCATTTTCAAGGCCCATGGCCTCATCAACTCATTTCACTTCACAAAGACTAAATACTCTTCCAAAGTGGGTTAATATTCATTCACAGGATTCAAGCCCATTGCAACAAGAAATCCCATGAAACAATACACCCATTGTCAAGATCAAACCAAAGGATTATAATTTGTGGTTTGATGGAAAGGAAGTGGAAAGGTGTATTAAAAGAGTGGAAAATATAGCAGAAATTGAAGGAGCAAGTGGAAGGGATATAGAAAGACAGATATCCTTTTGGACCAAAGATCAAGAAATTAGCTACCATATTGAAGAAATGCCTGGATATGAAACTGGCAATTGGGAGCAATTAAAATTGGATATGAAGAGGAGATGGGGAACAGTGTCACCTGGAAGATACAAGCTGTCCTCAATTACTCAATTATTTACAGAGATTCAACACAAAGGAGGAATTAGAAATATGACCCAATATAAAAAGTTCATTGGTGAATATGAATACATTATTAATTATCTCAGAGGGTATCAATATATACAAGGAGATATAAATCATAATCAAGAAATTTTGTTAAGTATTTGCTCAAGTTTTCAAGAATCAATTTACAAATAAATTATTAAAGATAAGGCCATGGTGCAAGCTTTGGATGGTGGTTATATCATTCCAAGATTGGAAATCTTAAAGTTATATTTTGAACAAAATTTCAAAGCCAAAGTATTAATTCAACAGAAGGAGTTTTCACAACCAAAGTCATAAGAGAATAAAGCTAGGTTTGAAGAGGAAAGCTGGGAAGAAGTCTTAAAGAAAATGAAATATCTTACCCAAAAAATTCAAAATCCTCAGCTGCAAGGGCATCAATTAAAGGATACTAGGAAGGAATCAATCAAGGAATTATTGAATTGGCTCAAACACCTTTAAGAAGTAGTTGAATCTCCAAATAAAACACAAGCAGGCAATAATCAAGATCAGAAAGGTATGCAAAACTCACAGCCATTCAGGCCAAGATATCCTTTACCACCCATATCTTCTGGCTATCAACCATATGCTCCAGCACAAATGGCTCCAAGACAGCTACTGAAGTGTTATTGCTGCTTAGAAGAAGGACATTCTGCAATAAGATGTAATCATCTCACAGAAGACTTGGAGAAAAGAATTGTCTTGAAGTGTGGAGGAACATATATTTTTTCAAATTTTCAAAGAGTACCCACAGAGGGCCCTAAATCTGCAAAAGAATTAGTCAGAAATTTTTCCAAAGTGCAGGAGGATTTTACAAAGAAAATGATGGAACAATAAAATTCACCCCCAAATAAGCAAGAAACAACAGTAATTGAGGAAAGCAAAGGTGAGAAGGCAACTGCTATAGCTCAAGTAGAAGAATGGAGAAACTGGAAACCTCCTCAAATATCACCAGCAAATGAAAATCTTTAAATAAATGTTGGGCTTAGACAGACAAGGCAAAGAGCTGAATGATAGGAAAGTCAAAGACAAATCCAGCAAGAGGATAAAAATGAAACCCACCAGCCCTTTAAAAAGAAGATACCAGGTGCCTACCATGAGGAAGATGAGGCAAAAGAAGAAATAAGAGCTCTAATTCCAACAAAATGAAAGAAAACACAAGAAGGAAAGGAAGTAGATAATGATTATATCAAAATAATTTCTAGGAACAAGAATAAGGAGGGACTAAGACAGGAGTCACAAAAGATGGAATTAAAAGACAAGGTAAAATCTACAGCCAATAACCCAAAGCTAATAATTGAACATGTGATGAAGAAAATACTTGAAAAAAAGATAAATCTTACTCTTGAAGAAATATTATCAATGTCACCAACCTTTATTGATAAATTACTAAATTTAACTACCCAGGAAAAAGAAGTGATAAAATGAGTCAATACCTCAAATATTCAAGAAAGACTACTTTCAGTAAAGCTACAGGACTATGATACCCCAAGATTACATTATGCATGCCCACTTGGATTTATGGAAGTATTTATGGGAAGAGTAGAATATCCTACAATCGCATTGGTGGATATTGGATCAGAAATTAATATGATACCAGAGGAAATTGCAATTAAAGCCTCACTTACAAGTAGAAAGCTCAATATGAATCTCAGAGAAATTGGTGGACATACAACATCTTTGGTTGGACTCTCAGAATTTACACGAATTACTATGATAACAGGAGAAGAAAAAAAAATTCATTTATTCATAGCAAAAGGAGCTGTACATACCATACTTGGAAGACCATTTTTAGGAGATAATAATGTTAAATTGGAATTTTCACACAAGCAAGGGGAAATATTTAGTTATCCAGAGCAAGATGGACATCAATTATGTTTACCAATATGTAACCCTCAAGTATTGGCTGGCAAATCTCTCCACCAAGAGGTATGGAGCTTTGTGCATCTTCAGAGATTGGAAAATGGTCAATAAATGGAGCAGAATCATCCAAAAGAAAAGAAACAGAGGAAAAAGAAAGTCAATCTTCAACAAGAGTGAAGACAATATTTCTTGGACCAAACAAAGTACCCTTCTCAGCTATTTTTGATGAAAAAAATAAGTTGAATATCATAACTCAGGAAATACCCCTAAAAGCAGAATTAAAAATCAGCCCTTACACATCAAGATCAACAGATGACCTCTTGAAACCAATTGGTCAAATTAAAAATCTTGAAGTCACTACTGGTAATGAGGAGAAAACCTACCGGGACTTCTTAGTATTTGAAAATTTCAACCAGATAATAGATGAAGAAAATATTAGCATATTATCTTTCTCTAAAGAAAGTATTCCACCTCAAACTGAAAGAAAATCTAAAGGGAAGGATCCAGAAGAGGGTGAATTGAAGGTAGAAGATAGTGAAGCAATGGAAAAAATAAAAATGGAACTGAAGAAGATGTGAAGAAATTTGGACATGGCCATAGAAGACCCAGAGAAATGACTAGCACTTGAGTTAAGTGGTATGAATAAAGAAGATAAAGTAAAAAGCCCACAGAAGAAATTTAAAATGGATCTGAAGCCACCTGAAGCAAATTCCTCAAGAATTGCAGAAGATTATTTCAATTTATTTCAGGAGGAAGCTTGGTACATTAGTGATACTGACAAAGCTTTACTAAGTGAAGAACTAAAAGACAACATGATCAATCCATTGGCAAAAAGAAAATTTGAAGAATTGGAAAAGGAAACTGCCATAATTACTGAAGAAAAAATGGATCAAGCTTGGGATAGAAATATTCAAAAGAGGATTGAACAAAAAGTGGAAACAGCAGAATCAGAAGATGAGTTGAAGTTATACCAACAAAATAATGGAGATTTGGAAGATAAATACAAGCAAGGAAGAATATTTGAAGACCTAGAAGAAGGAGAGTTATCAGAAAATACACAAAGGCTAGCTGGAATTAGCATTCTAGAAGAATTTAATGATGCCTATGATCAAATATACTGCCTTTCAAGCTCAACTGATTTGTTTAATGAAAATTAAGCAATTACATTTGGATTACCAAATGACTCCCAGAATCAAAATGGCATACAGAAAGACATACCAGAATATGAAGGACTGGAAGATTATGTAATACTTCCAATAATAACATTTAAGGAACTGTATGATTATGAGCTAGATTCACCAATAATTCAAACCAAATATCTGTCAGAACTACCTGGATCAAATCTTGAAAATGTTGATTTTCTGGAATTACTAACAACTATTGGAATCAAAGGAAATTTAAGGAATCCTTACTGGAAGAAGCCTTATGGATATTATCAAATGACAATAGAATGACTGTATCACAAAATGCTATGGGCTCAAGAAGATTTGAATCTAGATGGTTTGGAAATCATGGGAGGAACTCTTTTCTGGTGTGCTTTTGGCTACATGTTTATTAATGAATTCAAAGGTTTTGTTTCAGAATGGAAAGGAAATACACAAACAAAACAATGCAACAAGATATTTGGAGAAATATTGAAGGACATATGTCTTTCAGTAATTCACAACAGAAGGTTGAATATTTCTCAATAATTACTGAAGTAATCCAATTTCAATCACCAATTAAAACAAAAAACATCATAAAGAATAGCAAAAGAATAAAAGAAATAACCTAAAAAAAAAAGAGAATTATTTGCATATCTGTATTACTATCTGGGCAGTGACCTCCTGTCTTATCAAAGAGGAATTTCAATTTTTGTTTTTCAATTCTTTTTTCAAGTCTCTTATCACTCAAGGGCAGTGACCTCCTGCCTTATCAAAGAGGAATTTCAATTTTTTCAATTTTTTTTGTCAAGTATCTTATCACTCAAGGCTATAAATCAGTATTCAATAACGGACTTCAAACTCAACATTTTCCAAGAGATTTCTTTCAATGTACAAGTATCATGATTTTATTTAAAAAAAAAAGGGGTGGTTATCTGTTCTTATGCCACCTAATATAAAAAATGGCACAAGTTTGGGGAAGTGTGGGCCCATAGGCCTTTATTAATGTTATTTCTCTTCCTTGAAAAAAACAATGAAAAGATGGTGTGAAGAAACAGCAAAAGAAGATATAGATAGCTCAAAATATCAAAATTATGTCCGCCGGTCATAATTTGGTTCTTTGAGACAGGAAGAGATAAAATATGGAAAGGAAAACAAGAAGAAACAAAAACCAACCAAAAAAGGCTAGGCCCTTCAGATACAGAAAAAGAAGATAGAAGAAGATAAAAATGTCAAAATTATGACCGCCGGTCATAATTTGCCCTAAAAGCAAGAAAACTATATCAAGATGGGGAAGAAAGACCAACCAAACAAGCTAGGCTGTTCAGATACAGAAAAAGAAGATAGAAGAAGTTCAAATTGTCAAAATTATGACCGCCAGTAATAGTTTGCCATAAAAGCAAGAAAACTATATCAAGACAGGGAAGAAAAACCAACCAAACAAGCTAGGCCATTCAGATACAGAAAAGGAAGATCAAAGAATTTAAAATTTCAAATTATGACTGCTGGTCATAAAATGAACACCTCAATACAGAAAATAATTCAGCTCATCAAAAGGCTACCACAATTTATACTGGATGACATTCTTATAGCCCCAAATTAATGAGTTTAGTCAATCTTTGACAAACAGGCATCCTTCCAGTATTTTAAATAAGAAAATTGAAATCAGTACTTCTCAAATCATGATCAAGGTTGAGCACCCTCAATCACAACAAGTTTTCAAACATCAATTGTATTTACAGAATCAAGGAACACAATGATACCAAATTGCATCACTAAGCTTGCTCAAGGCTCAGAATATGCTACCCAGCATGGTTACCCTATTCCTGAAACCAACAGGTCCGGCAGCAAAATTACTGCCAGAGGGGGGAATTGAACCTGTTTCAAATTTTGTGAAAGCTGAAAGCAACCCAGAATCACAAACCACTCACCCCCGGCAAACATGCTGACGTACGCACTCCTACATCACCTTGACGTATACAGTCACCTCAATGTATACATTGTGTGGACCACTTGCAGGTTTACAACTTGATTGAGAAATGTGATGGCGCATTTGGTTGAACACTGTTTCTTTTGAAAGCATAGCTCATTGTTTCTACAGGTTAAAATTGTATTTGCTAATTGTACAGTACTTTGAGTTAAGATAAGAGTTGGTATCCCTTGTTCTTAAATTAAGTAGTTAAATAACAATTATGAAAGAAAGATAGTTCCCTACCTAATCAAAGTAAAATGATTGCAGATTGCATCATATAACAAATGGAAAACGGTTTGAATTAAATCACAAAGTAAAAATAATTTGAACTGAAATTACTCAAAAATATTTTTATTGTTAGATCCTTTGTGTAAATTGGTTTTATTTGGTTTCTTTGAATTAATGAAAAAACTATGAATATAACATACTGTTAGTTTAAAAAAATCACAAATAAGTAAAACAGAATAGAACATAGGAAAATATTATTAGATGAATCAAGTGTGCTCTGCCGTTGTACTGGAGCAATGATGAAAGGATCTTTTTATACTTTCTTTTGTTTAGTCAATTTTTTCTTTATAAATAGATTCATTGGATTCTTTGATTCCAAGAAACTTACTTTATCTCATCTCTTTAAATCAATGCCTTCATTGATTCGGATTTTCTTCTTGTGCATCTTTCTTATGTTAGCTTACTCATTTTTAACTCTTTATCCTACTCCTCTATCATACATATATTATTTTTTTGCTACATATATTATTTTGTTCAATTTGTATATCACCTATTCTTTGGAAAATCAAATACTATGGACATTATAAGCTTCCAAACTTCACCAAGATCAATAGCTCTATATATCAAAGTCACCTATGAATTTCAATAATTACCATCAGAGCAATTTCCCACAAGCAAAAAAATCATCAAGTGAGACTAGTATAAAGCAGATAGTCAAACAACAAACTCAAACAATTCAACAACTGGAATCCAAACTCCAAAGTTGTGAGCATTCCCTGGAATATTTGCTATCCAAGTTCAATATACAAGAGGCTGGTAGCTCTAAAGGAACACGATGAGAAAATTCAAAGGGAAAACCACATCAACACTCAAGCATTTCTGTTGGCCAACCCAAACTACAAAATATATCCTCCCAAAATACTTTACACAACACTTCAAATATGAAAAGTAAGATACCTCAAATGGTAAAACAAACAGTTGACAAACAATTTCCTAACCCACCTTTACCACAGAAGCAAAATCAACATCAACTTTTAAATATTAAAATCTCTGAAGGATTTTAGCCTACAAAGTTAATAAATTATTTTAATCAGACTGAATTGATTGATAAATTTGCTCACTCACATGTTTTTTTAATAATAGAAAGCATTCTACAAACGCATTAAAATGCTTTGGGGCCCTACATATCAACATCCAATCCCAATATCACCTGACTATTCTATGTTAAAGGAATTTAATTGTTGCTTTTCATTCTTAAAAGAAATTTCTGCACATTCCAAAAACACAAATATACCACCATTAGTGCCATTGGAAGAAATCCTTACATTAAGAAACATGAAACCAGGAAAGAAGAAATTTGGAACTTCAATTATACACATGAGTGATTTTCCAATCAAGTTCATAATTTTGTTGTTGGCCAAGCTTGGGATTTGCCAATGGGCTCCTGATCTTGAGGATGCAAGTGATACCTTATACAACAAAGCCTGTAGGATTAGTGCAATTCAAACATTCCAGCAGATCTCCATTGGAGGAGCATATGAACTTATGAATGTCAACTTCACCTATCTTGAAGATCTTCAACTACTTACAAAAGTTTACAATCACTACCTACATTGGTATATGGCTCAAATATATAAGAAAGAAGCAAAAGAGAGTGGTAAGTATGCTAAGGATGAAGAAAGAAGAGCGATTTTGAGAGGTAGATTAAAGGTTAGTTTAAATTTTAGTAATCAGGTACAGCTTGTTTAACTAACTTAAATATTTTTATTCAGCTCAAGAATGTTTGATATAAATTTGCAGTTGCCCATGAATTTCCACAACAATACCTAAAGGTTTTAGCCAATCCTGATGCACACAGCAATGATGAATTAGACGCAACTTCTAACAAATACATTATAAAAAAGGTGGAATGCAGATCAGAAAAGGCAAACCAGTTCATGAGAAGGCTTTATGAGGAAATTGAAAAGGCTCAAAATGCTGAAAAAAAAGGAAATCAAAGACGTCAACGTCATATGCCAGCTGATGCAATGGCTTCAATAAGTAAATGCGCACCTAAAGGCCTTCCTATTGATTTTTACAATCCAGACTGGTACAACAACCGTACAGCAGGCCAAAAATGATCATTTGCTGATTCATACAATGTAGCATTTTTGCCTGATGCTTCCAAATCACTTCTAGGAAATCAGCATCCAGATGAAAGACTCAGTGATAAACAATTCATCCAAAAATATTGGAAAGAGGTGATTGAGGCTTACAATATTTCACACGAGATGGTAAATGATGACAATGTTGATTATTCCATTGCCAATGACAGTGAAGACCTTGAGTATTTGAATGGAGAAACTATCAATGAAGCAAATTCAATTAATCAAGCCAATAATGATCAAGGTGAATTATCTCCTTTGGAAGATCTAGATACGGAGATGGAATATGTTGGTGATGATGATCTAACAGTGCAATCCATAATACATTTTTTACACTTTCAAATGAATGGGCCTGATTAGTTTTAATAGCAGTTGGTTTTTTGTCAATAGCCAAATGAATAGTCCTTTGGTTGTGAGGTTATGTTTGATCAATATTCTTAGAATAAAATACAGATTTATTTGCTTGATTATTTTTTTGGAAACAAAACTTTTAACTAAATATCTTTTATAAGTGATTGGTAATATTTTGGTTTTTTTATACTTGTATAGATATTATTTTCTTTTTCTTTTGAGGATTGGCTTAGAATTGATTGATAGTGGGAATATGTATACATGTAGATAGATTTTGAAGGATATTTTACAGATTAATCAAAACATGATTGGTTTTCATTGTTTTTTTGTGTTGGCTTGTTCTCTGGTGGTTTTGTGGCCTTGATTGATATTGCAAATGAGATTCAAAAAAAAAAAGAAAAAAACAAGTCATGACTGAATTAACACACTGTCTGATTAGGGAGAGAATGTGATTACATAAGATATTTTTTGTATAACAGTGTCCGAAATACTTACGGCACAAATTCCTTCCTTGTATTAAAAACTAAGAAACCAATATTATTAATCAAAACGCTCCAAACCAACGAGTTTGTTAATTGGGTGGGCCATAGTTGAGGGATTTTTGTATCCCAAAGTCCAAGCCGGCATTTTTAAATATGCCCCCAGTCCGGAGATCTCCGATAGTGAAACATAATCATACTTACCCCTGCTTGACAATTGCTTCACGCTCCAGGAATCCAGAAATGTGTCAAAACCTTCAAATGTTTCCTTAGTTCATAATATTGGCGGAGTTGAGGGATTACCTTTTTTAGATGATTAAATAATTTCAAATAAGAATCATCATCTATTAACGTTTTATTAATTGAGGATTTTGATTTTTTGGATAAGACCGCCCCTATATCAGGTTCAATTTGCTGAAGCCTCTGTAATTGTCCAAATTTTTGCATTATTGTCTCTTCAACAGCCCCTTTGAAATATGATTGATAATTAGAGCTTATATAAACACAATTGACAAAGAATCAATTTACATACCTGCTAGTGAGTTTGTTTTGACTTTCTGGAGTAAACCGATGAGTCTTTCTCCACCATATTCAGAGATACCATTCATGGGACCCCATCTCATTAGCTGTTCAGAAATGTGCATGGAATAGTGGTGATTGGGTACAATGCAAATATTAGGAAATAAATGCTTTGAAGAATTCTGATACGTTGCAAATGCTTCTTCAAACAAATTAGCATCTTGTTGAGTTATTGAATGTGCTCCAACAATTTCAGTGCATTGAAATTGACCAGAAGAAGGTGATTACTCGGCCCCAGATCCCATAGAAGATCCAATCCAATTAATGGGAGATAAATGCCAAATGAAACTGACCATTCATTTCCTTTTAGCTTTCCAGTTTGAGATGTACTTATTTTTGATGGTATACAACTAACCCCTTTAGGAACAATTACTTCATTGAGTCTACTCGTAATCTTCTCTATTACTTTTTCAGAAAGGAAACCTCTAAGTTGCAGCTAATCTTCATTTTCTGATGCAAAGTTCATTACCATTTCTTCATCTGATCCCAAATAAGATTCCTCCTATGAGCACATGTGCTGTATAAATTGCTGATTGAAGCCCCATCAATAACAAAGGCGATGTTGTAAAACCCCTTCATACCAGTTATGAACTATGCCTAACAATATATTTGAGACTGGGTCCCAATAAGGTAAACAATTGAGTTCTGACCAACGTATTCCATTCTCCTTGGCAAACTTCTGCTGTAATCTTACCATCCTTACGTCCTTCCATTGATGAGATGCACCCAAAACTTCTCTTTTTTTACAAGCCTTTCCAAGAATTAGTTCAACCCTTTTGGTTTTCCTCAATTTCACACCAAGAGAAAAAGTTCTTAGCAGAATGTGACATGAATCCCCTGACTTTGTGAGTAGAAATAATATTGCCAATTAAGCCTACTAATCTGATAATTACCCTACGTCCATGTGGATAGTTAGGTGTCTTGATCACAATTTCCCGATTTAACTCCATTCATTCATTGACTAAGGGCTTCAGAATATTGTCGATTGTAATCATATTGGGCTGGATTGGTGAGGGTATCACACCAGCCAAACAGGTGTATTTTGGTTGAAATTGTTCTTGGGGTTGAAGATTAAGGCAATAGAGAACCCATATGCCCATTGATGTTTGTTGTCCTGAAATCTTATTTCCTCTGGGATTGAACCAGTCAAAAGAAAGCCCAAAACCTAATTGAAGGTGGTGAGGCGAGGAGGTTTGTGGAAATATTTCTTTCCAGATATTAGCTTGTGCAACATCAAAAAAAAATGTACCTTGACAACATGACAAGCGGTGTTCCCATTCTTTAATTTGCTCTTCAACACCTGGAACATTAAGTAGCCAAGTAACCCAAGAGAGAATTGATTGCAAAATGAAAGTTGCCTTTGGGTTACAAAGCCGACTTTGGCCATGTAATTAAATTTGACCATACTTTCAACGTAGACGGCATCGGGGAAAATGTCTTCTTATAAATTGGACATGAGGAAAGGGATGCATCTGGTGAGGTTTGAAGAGCTCTTCATAACACTCATTGCTTGATAAAGTAGGCTTGTAGGTGCATTCTTCTGGTGCAACTTCAATATCATAAAGAGAATAACACCGTGGGAAACAAACATATTGTTCAAATGAGAATTTCAACTTCACACATTTGGAAAGCGTACGGATATCACCAGGGATGGTAGATAGCTGATTTTTGTTGGGTTGTTTTTCTTGGGAGACAAGCTCAATCATGTAAACAATGAGATCTCTTGCTCTTCTGCAGTTTTCCCTGCTAAGTCCACATGCAAGATATAGCCACGTTGTAAAATATAAGATCAAATATGAAAAAAAGTACAATATCAGTGAGGTTTCAAAATAAAAGAAATGGAGAAAATAAAAAAACCAACTGATTATCTTTGAGTTCATATTGAAATTACTACTGGGTGCGATTTAATCTGGATCACTGTGCATGTCTTCATCATTTGAGGAGAGATGCATCAAGATTTGTTCTTCCTTTCTGAGTTGGAAATTTAGAAATACCAGGAGTTATAAAGGATTCTTCTTTCTGTTCCACCTTTTTCCAATGCCTTATTTGTGTACTACGATCAACATAAAGACCATTGCAAATAGTACATCAAAAGTAGTGACTTGGTAGTTCTTGCAGGTTGGGCAAGTGAAAAAATCCATTATGTTGCTGTATCAAATCTATAAAGTTCAAAAAAAAAGAAAAGAAAATTTGGTTCTATTTAGTTTAAATGAATAATAAAAACTAAATAATACCTTTGATCTCAACAGTAAACAGAAAATAACTAGATATTGGTGTTAAAAAGCAAAAAATTTAAATTTAAGAAAGAGCATTCATTGATTTAATTTAGCAACTTATAAGGTATATACAATACAATTTCATACCCTAGTTTTTGGGCTTTACAGTCAGACCACACGCCGCAGCACTTGCCACCACCTGTAACAAAGACACATGCATGTGTCAAGGTGACATATGACTGCATATGTTACCTGTTTCCCAGGGGTGACTACACCATTTCAAAATATAACATCACTCCTCAAATTGAAACCTCAGTCAACATCACTCATCAATTTGAAGACCAATGAAAAAAAAAATTTCAACCCAAAATAAAAAAAAAAATTTTTAACCCAAAATAAAAAGAAAAACCCTATTTTCAACAGAAAATAAAAAAAGAAAAATAATCTATTTTCAACATAAAAAAAATTATAATAACAAAAAATAAATCAAATAAACTGTCTTGATTAACATTAAGGATAAAAGATCAGATCAAATAAAGGAGGCATAATTTAGTCCTTGAATGACTTTAAACTACAGGGTAACAACCTGAAGGCTAAAATTAGTCTTTGTATGACTTTAAACTACAGGGTAACAACCTGAAGGCTAGAATTAGTCCTTGTATGACTTTAAACTACAGGGTAGCAACCTGAAGGCTAAAATTTGTCCTTGTATGACTTTAAACTACAGGGTAGCAACCTGAAGGCTAAAATTAGTCCTTGTATGACTTTAAACTACAGGGTAGAAACCTTAAGGCTAAAAAAATAAGTCTTTGTATGACTCAAACTACAGGGGTAGCACACCAGAGGGCTTAATATGCAAGTAAAATCAAGGCATCCAAAAGAAAAAAAAGAAGATATCAAGAGTAAAACAAAAGTGAAAAAATGAAAGATTCAAGTAAAACAGTAAACTCAGGACTAGGGTTCACAAATGTCCTTGTATGACATTAAACTGCAGGATTTGGTATACCTAATATACTGGGTTTTATCCACCTAGAGGTAAAGTCCTTGCATGACTTAAAACTACAACTCAAATGCAATTATGAACAAAAATAACAGAAAGAACTGAAAAGACTGTTTTTATTTCAACTAAAAAAAATTATTATAAAAAAAATATCATCAATTTATATTTTAAAACCAGACTAATAATCATGGAAGCTCAAGCCAATGCTGCAAAATATAAGTCAGTACTCAAGAAGGTTAGACCAGTCAATGAAGCTATGCCTAAAGATCTGAATTCACCTTTGGAAAGACCTGAATTATCAAGAGATCCATATGAAACATCCCTATAACCTAACCCACCTCCATTTTTTGAAACATCAAAAGTTACAGAAGAAAGAATTTCAATGATAAACTTTGGACCATCTGGATGGTTTTCAGAAGAAGTGATTAATTTATCAAAGAATGTTATATTACTAAGGAAAAAGGCTGTAGCATTTTGTGAAGAAGCAAGAGGCGTACTAAAACCTTATAAAATACCAGTTATACCACATGAACCATGGAAAAAGAAACCAATACCAATACCAAAATCAATTTTACCTCAATTTATTGAGCTAGTCAGAGAAAGAATACGTACAGGACTCTATGAACAATTAACATCAAGCTACAACAGCCCAGTATTTTGTGTGGCAAAGCCCAAAAGAAAACTTAGAATAGTTCATGATCTTCAAGACCTCAATAAAGTAACAATAAAAGATGCAGGATTGCCACAAAATGTTGATGAGTTTGTAGGATCATTTTCAGGACAAGCATGTTATGAATTGTGAGATATTATGGGAGGATACAATGAAAGAGAATTGGATATTACTACAAGACCCCTTACAACATTTGAAACACCAATTGGAAGACTTCAGCTTACAAGCCTACCTCAAGGAGCAGCAAACTCTGTGGCAGTTTATCAAGCACAAATGACTTGGATACTTCAGGAGGAAATACCAGAGCACCTTGGAATATTTATAGATGATGGAGGAGTTAAAGGAACCAGATCAACATATCAGCATAGAATATTGAAGGAGAATCAGCTCATAAGAAGATTTGTTTGGGAATATGCAGTAAAATTAGAAAGAATACTTTTCAGGATAGAAGAGGCAGAACTCACAATTTCAGGATCAAAATTTGCATGTTGTGTTCCAGCACTTGATATTGTGGGGCGTTTTGTGTCTCTGGGAGGAAGAAAGATTTAAAAACAAAAGATAAACAAGATACAAAACTGACCTAGACCAACAAAAAAGAAGGAAGTTAGAGGATTATTAGGACTATGTGCATATGTCAGAATGTTTATCAAGGACTTTTCACAAGTTGCAGCACCATTGATAATATTGACAAGGGAGGATGTATTGTGGAAATGGGATGAAAAATGTGAAGAAGCATCTATAAAGCTCAGAAAAATATTAGGAGAAGAGATTACTTTGAAGACATTAAATTATGATAAAGATTCAGGAAAAATAAAATTAGCAATAGATTCATGCTATATTGCAGCCGGTGCAGTTCTTATGAAAGAGGATGAGAATGGAAAGGATGGACCAGTACTATATGAATCAGTAACCTTTTCCAGACTAGAATATAAATACTCTCAGCAAAAATTAGAGCTTTGCGGTTTAGCAAGAATACTCAAAAAAACTTGAGACAATATTATGGGGGCAAAACTTTGAGCTTCAAGTAGATTCTAAAGCTTTAATACAAATGATCAACACACCTTGCTTACCAAATGCACACATGACAAGATGGGTGGCATACATTCAACTTTTTTCATTTGATCTTGTACACAAACCAGGAAAAACATTTACTATGACAGATGGGTTGTCAAGAAGACCAAAAGGAGAAGACAAAGAAGAAAGTGAAAGGGATGATTTTGATGAAGAGGAAGATTGGATTAAACCACATCCAGGATTTGGCCTAAAAGAAGTAAATACAAGCAAAGTGGGAAAATTATCAAGGAATAAAACAAAAAATATTGAAATTCCAATGAAACAGGAAGGATTTGGAAAACATATGCAGGAATATCTGAATAGTTTGAAAAAGCCACAAAGTATTGGGGAAGAATACTTTGAGAAAATTAGAAGAAGATCAGTGAATTTCTATTTAGAAGGAGGGCAGCTGAAAAGAAGAAATCAAGCACATCCACAAATAGTTGTATACAATGAAAAAGCTCAGAAACAGATACTAAAGAAAATGCATGAAGAGCTGGGGCATAGAGGGGAAAATGAAACATAAAGGAGAATCAAGAAAAGATATTGGTGGGAAGGAATGAAAAATATAGTCAAGAAATGGGTCAAATCATGTCAAGAATGTCAAAAAAGGAGTCATTTGCAACAAAAGGAAGAAGCAAAGATATCTGTAACATCTAATCTATTTGAAAGAGTCAGCATGAATGCGGTTCACATTAAGGCAGGAAGATGGAAATATTAAGTTATAGAAAGAGATGACTTTTCAGCATGGCCACAAACTGTGGCATTAACAAGGCTAACTGCAAAAACAGTCTCAGAATGGTTTATATCAGAATGGATTTGTAGATATGGAGCTCCAAAAGAAGCAAAAGTTGATGGAGGAGCAGAATTTGGAAAAGAACTACAAGAAGCAGTCAAAAGAGCAAGATCAATAATCAGAACAACTACACCTCACTACCCAGAATCACAAGGAATGGTTGAAAGAGGACATAAGCAATTGAAAGATACCCTTGTAAAAATGTGTGGTGAAAATGGATAAAAATGGAAAGAATACTTACCAATGGTGACTTTGGGAGATAGAATATCAACAAAAGGAGCAACAGGATACTCACCATTTGAGCTTCAATTTAGTCAGCAAGCTGTTTTGCCAATTGATATTGAAACAAATACATATCTAGCCATTGAATGGAATAAAATATCAACAAGAAGAACTATTGAAAGCAAGAACTATACAGATTCTAGCAGAAGAGGAAACAAGATTAGCAGCAGCAGAGAAATTAAGAGATTCAAGACACAAATCAGTTCAATATTTGGACAAAAAGATGGCACATAGACTGAGAAATCCACTTGAAGCCGGGGACTTGGTATTAGTTTGTAATAAACCACTTGAGTCACAGTGGGGTTTACTCTTCAAGAAAGGTTGGAATGGACCTTATAGAGTCATACATCAAATTAATAATGGACCTTATGAGCTTGAAGCATTGGATGGCACTAAACTTACAAGAAAATTTGCAGCAAGTCACATCAAGAGGTTTTATCCCAGAGGAAAGAAAGTTCAATCAAGTACAGGGTCAGAAAAGGACAGCAGTGAGGAAATTGAAGATGAAGATTTAATATCAGAGGGAGAAGAAATTGATCAAAATGGATATGATTGATATTGGGAAGCTTTTCGACTGGAATTCTGGGGACAGCATTAAATGGAGAGGGGGATGTGGTATTCCATACCATTAGTACCAGTTTCAAGTTTACCAATAAACCAAAAGAAAAAAAATGATAATAAAACAAATTACGCAAAACATATTTACAAATTACAACTACAAATTTTAAAAAGAAATATACACTACACAGCCTCACAATCTTATCAAAACAGTATAGTATCAAAGGATTTATCCACCTTATTGCATCATCAATAACAAATTATGCAATTAGAAGGAGTTAATCCAAATAAAGGTATATGAAGACGCACCACAGCATCAGAGCTTTATTTTCCCCACCTTGATTCAATTGAAAGAAGAAATACCTCAAGGGTATGCATAAAATTACAATATATTTTCAAAGAACAAATGTTTGCTTAGTAATAATGACATGCATCAAACTTGATAGAAATGAGGCAATCTCCATATGAAATGATACAATGCTAAAACATAAACACCAACATAATTCTCTCAGAAAATACTTAACAAATTCACTAAAAATGAAAATGTCACCAGCAAAATTATCTCAAAGACATCACATGATTTTGATAAAAAACAGAAACACCAGAATAATTTTCTCATATATATCATATGACTAGAAGAAAGTTCAATTTTCAGGAGCTATATTTTCTCCACTTTCTTGGCAAAAAGACAATCTCACCAGCCAAATTATCTCAATTACATCACATGATTTTGATAAGAAAAAGCACCACCAGCATAATTCTCTCAGCAAACACGCTGCTACACCAAAACTACATGTCTCACCAGCTAAACCTCTCAACTATGATTTTTTCTAAGTACCCTATTTTGAGAAGCTCTATGGAGGCCCAAAAGCTATAAATAGAGGTACCCTCTCCCTCATTTTCCCATGATCATGGAACAAGTTCTCACTATCCAGGATCACCACCATCCCTGAACTAGCAGGATATCTAGAATAGTAGTAGTGTTTCAGTAGTGAAAAGCTCAGTAGCCTTGCTCAGTAAGCTTAGTATTAGTGAAGAATAGTAGTATAACCATAGTAAAAGCTCATTAGCCTTGCTCAGTAGCTTAGTATTAGTGAAGAATAGTAGTATAACCATAGTAAGGGCTCAGTAGTCTTGCTCAGTAGCTTAGTATTAGTGAAGAATAGTAGTATAACCATAGTAAAAAAAAAGCTCAGTAGCTTATTATTTTTAAGGAAATAGTAGTATAACCATAGTTAAAGCTTAGTAGCCTTGCTCAAAAGCTTAGTGTTATTAGCAAAAAAACAGTAGTAGTGATATAAACTCAGTATTAAAAAAAATGCTAAAAGAATCAAATTCAGTAGTCTTATTATTGTTACTCATATCAAAAAAAAATCATTATAATCAACCTAAAACCATAAAAAAAATATATTCTTATCATTCTTATTAAAAAAAACAAAAAAACCATTCTTATTAGTTTTATTAAAATAACAGAAACCCAAAACATATATATATATATGTATTATCATCACTTTTATTTAAATAAAATAAAAAAATCTTAGTGTTTATTTTATCAGAAATTTTAGATCAAAGTTTTTACTGTAGTGTTATTGATAGGTCTGATTTAGAGACTGCTGATAAGTCTTCTCTATCTGTTAAAGCCACAAATCTTATTTTATTTTGTGATTATCTGTAGGCTGACTATTCAGTATTATTTAGAGGGGCAGCCAATACACCTGAGCACCCATGGTTCTTGGACAATTCTGAAATTTAAAACAGACTTACCAATAATTTCCCCCTTGAGGTACTTCCTTATTTCATCCCACACCAAAAGGAGTTCCCACACCGTTAATCTATTGAAACTTATCAAAATTTGTTTATTGTGACCTTTCAATTTTACAAGACAGCTTTATTCAATTTTATTGATTGAATTTTGATTTGAATTACTCAAGATAAATCAATTTGATTCATTGATTAAATTCCTTACGAAATTATTTTGCATTGAGTTTAATATAATTTATTGATTTTTTGACTTGATTTATTGAATAGTTGATTGAAATTGATTTGAAATTATTCAAGAAATTTATTATTGCATGAAAATTTGACTCTCCCATCTTCATTATTCAAGATTTTCTCATATAGATTTCATCTCAAGGTTATTGATTTATCAGTCAATATTTCATCAAGATTATTTGAATTTTTCTCTGATTTGGTCAAGAATTTAAATTTTATTCACAAGTATTATGAAGTTCTTTTCCTTCTTCAAAATAATGCCTGTTCAGAATAGATCCCCAGCCAAGAATACAACATCCCAAAGAAATCAAGCTGTTATGATTCCCATAGAAAAGGTTCCTCTTTAATAAACACCATCAGTTCATAAAGTGTGCAAATTTGGACAGAGGACTGCTGTCAATAATAGGATGTATGAAATCTAGAAGATTTTGTTGGATGGTTACCATGGCTTTCCTGAAGGACCTAGAAGTAGATTGGTGGAAGCAGAAGATGAAGAAAGGAGGGGTCTATGCAAGAGGAAGAATCTGATGAGACTTAATAGCAGACACTACTGAAGCTTCTGAGGCTTGAAACATAGCCCTTTATAATCAGCATTTTGTCTCTCAAGCTGAAATAAGTCTTGTACAATGTGGCGATGAAACTGATGATAATATTACTATTAATCAACAGTACTATGACTGTTCTTATGAAATATGATAACAAAGTGTTATTATAACCACAATTAAATAATTAAATAATTATTTCTTTCATGTGTTAAACACTACTAGCAATTTTAACAGTGAGCAAGTAATTGTCTACAAGAATCAATTACAAGAAGATTTTAATAACAAAACTTCTTTTTATTAAAATAATAAAATTATTTTAATATATAATTATCTTTTGCAAGAATAATTATAATGGTAATTATTGAAGAAAACTAATTTTAGAGAAAAAATTTAAGAATTAAAGATAAATCACTCACTAATATCCTAAAGAACTTATTGAAAAATAAGGTAGAGAGATTTGACGTAGAATTGTGAATTTAAAGGATCAAAATGAATTTATCAGAGTATTACAACAATATATAGTTGGATTCTATGATTTAACGTCTTTCTGATTGATTCTGAAAGAATTGAAACACTTGATAATAGCTTTAACTAATACTTACTTGTTGGTAACAATGATATAAATGATAACAAGATGATGATGATGTTGAAAAAACAGCAAGAGGAGGCCTCTTTTAAGTCAACAAAAGCTCACAGAGACATTCCATGGAGCAAACTGAAAACCCAGTGAGTGAGAAAACAATAAAGGCTTTTGGATTATTTATTGCATCATCTGTTGTCACGTAAGATTATCATAATTACTTAATTGATGCTTTTATGTGACTACCAACCCCAATATGGTTAAGAATAAAAGGAGTAAAATCTTTCAATCTTCTTTTATTCAAAAATAATCATTGATTTCTCAAAGTTATAAATGTTATTGGCAGTTTCATCACAGGTTGTAATTACTGTGAATATTTGAAGATTTGGTGTTTCACATAGAATAGTCAAAAATGGACTGTAAGCAAAACTTATAATTTGAATAGTAAAACTGAAATCTTTTTCGTTGTATCATAGATAATACAGTCCTCCATTGGTCATGAAGGTTTCAGAAAGATTCATTAAGAATTGTATTTTTAATGAATTTTTGAATTTTTTACCTCATTTCTATGTAGAATTGCAAATATCAGTGTTTAACTGGTTGCTATGAGGTAAAAAAGGGTTTTAATTACTCTTTTGGGGTTTATCCATGGAAAATCATTAATAATTGAAATGGTTAGAGGAGTCTAAGTAGCTTTTTACCTCCTTGGCACGTCAAAATAGCAGGTTATTTGCTATTTTCTTAAGATTTACTGTAGTTGTAACATTGTAACCAAGTTCCCAAAGTGTTTTAGTTTAATAATTGGGCCAAGATCAGCCATGTATCCCAGCTTTGGAGCTTTCCACGACTCTGAGGCCTCAGAAGCTGGGTACCCTGGCTCTCTTTGATGTCTTTTGTCCCCCTAGCTTATTTTTCATGTCAAAAATAGAAATTTAAGCTTAAGAGTGAGATATCCACTATGGGTGTACCAAAGGTCCATGTAAGAATACCATGATATTAAGTGCTCAAAACATGCATAACACTATTCTTAGTGTATATGTAACATGGGATTTCTCACTTTCCAATTATTTTGGCGTGAAATTTAGAAAAACAAAACTTTTCACAGATCTTTCATGTGGCATTGATGATGTGGTATTGAAGTATTTTACATATTACCACCTCAAAGAGTTAATTTGAGCTTATTCACTCTATGGAGCTACCCTAGGTGAAGTTTTGTGTAGAATCCAAATCTGGTCTTCAATCCATGGATTTACTTACTCAATAAAAGGTTATTCATCTTTTCTGAAATCAAAAATGATGAATTTTGGATATATGCATGACTTATGAGTTATGCATAATTCAAAGTTTATTTTTAAGATAATTATGGCCTATTTGGGTATGTAAAATATACCTCAAGGATCACAAGTCTTGTTATGATGAGGGAGAAAATGACTAAATTCATGGGACAGCTCACTGAAGACATTGTCCCAAGGGACACTTCCAGAGTCCCAGAATTCAAGACTACATCCATTAAGGAACCTGATTCTTTTGATGCTAGTTAAGCTCATGAATTGAATGGATTTATCCAGTCCTGTAAATTACTTTTTGATATTGACCAGAAAATCTTCTTCTCTGAAAGGAAGAAGGTTTGTAAGTCAACTTTTATTTCTAACTGGAAGAGATGGAAAGCTGATTGAACCCTATCTCTCCAATATCTCCAATCAAGACTCTTCCTAACTTCTTAAGATCTGTATGCTTTTTGAAATACAATTATTAACTCTGTTTTGCAATCCCAATGAAGTAAGGAAATCTGAAAATAAATTTAAAAATACAAAGATCAAGTAAAGTGGTAATTTTTCCTTGTACAAAGCTGATTTCAGAAACTTAATTTAAAGAATTGGGGAGTGGGGGAAAGATATTATATTCATTTTTATAGAAGAAAATTTGAATAAAAGCTATTGAAAACAATCAAATTCTTAACAATTAAGTTTTTATAGCCTTCAAGAACTCATGGAAATTAACCTGGAATTAGATACCAGGTAACATTAGAGGCAGGAGTAAGAAGTTGGTAATCAAGGAAAGAAGTCTCCAGCTACTGGATGAAATTATTTCAGGCTGTCACAGGGGATTGTGGGGATAAAAGAGTGGCCTGTAACTCAATAATCAGGGAGCTCACTTGGAAGACTCCAAAGATTAAAGAAGATAAAATGAAAGAATAATAAATTTCTCCAAGAAGATATGCAAATACAAGATGAGATGCAATAAGAGAAAAGGAAAAAAAATGTCCAAAGAGCCAACCTGGTAAGTCTTTAATCACCATTTAAAGCTGCAAGAATTAACAATGGAATTTGTAAGGTGTGGATATGAAACTTTTATTGAGAATCAAGTACTTTTCCTGTCCTCAAAATTTGTATAAGGTAAAAATTTGATTAAAAATAGTATGAAATAGTATTCTTAATAGAAAAAACACCAAATTTATTTTTCTTAGCTTTATAAGCATAAAAAAATAACATTATAAAGATCTATTGTTTTACCAACAATAAAAATGTATCCAAAAATACTCTACAAGAGATATTTAAGGCTACAAAAGAAATTTCTTCAAAGAGCAATTTCACCTGGAATTAATTGAGAAAAGAACTGAAAGAAATTAATTAAAGAACAAAGTCTTCAAAAAGATTATTAAAGAGAAAACATGCCCAAAAGTGATCAGAATGAATTTGGAAACAAAGTGACAAAGTTTACAGTGATGAAAGATGCTTCAATTCACTTATGGGGTGGTTCAGGGGTAAAAATGATTATAAGAGTTACAAACAGTGATTAAAATCATTTTCCACATGTTTTAAAAGGTGTAAAATGATTAAAAAAGCTTTGTTGGAATCTTTTATTGATTGGTTCAACAGTGTTTAAACTAATTATAAAAGGAAAAGATTCTAACATGAAGAGAAAAATGGGGAAAAGAAGACATTATTTTCTAGCCATCAATTCTCTTAATAGAAAAGTAAAATTTTCTCTTCTCAGTCGTGGAAAACACTCTGAAAACAGGAAAGCCAATTATGGCATCATTGAACCCTGGTTTAGATCAAAAAAGGGCTGCTTTTAGCCATTTTAGACCCTTAAATCAGCCATTACTATAGTAATACCTGGTCTAGAGCCTTCAAAACATGTCAGAATGTGCGTAAAAGACTTAGAAGCCAGTTAAATCTGTTTTTACTAAGATTGTTTTAGCTTAAGGGTAGTTTTAATCTCTTGGAAACAGTTAAAAATGCCCGGTTGGTATCAAAACCTCATCATCAATTGAGTCACAGACCCTGTGACTCAATTCCAGGCCAAAATTGATGAGATTTTGCATGGAGTTTGACATCTCATGCCTGTCAGCAAGGAGTTTGGGGGTCTGGCTCCCCCTTAGAGCTAGAGTTCCTTTCCTCCCCAAAATTAATCTTTCCAATTTATTTTTCCTTCAATTCCTCATCATGTATTGTATTTGTAATTTACATATGTAATTCAATTGAGTTTTACAATAAACTTCCTGTAATAATTGACACCTCATATGTAAATTAAAGTTCACTTATGTCATACATGTGCACATTTTGACATTTCAATTAAAAATACTTCAATTCCTCATAACCTCTAAACTACACACAACACCTCAATTTTAACACAAAAATTGATGGTTAAAACCACATTTGATGTGAATTAATTCAATGTTTTGAGGATTTTCAACTTTTGCACAGAAAATACTAAAAACTTAATTTAAGCTTATTTAGAGTTGAGTTGTAGAAATTTTACCCGGAGGTGACCCCACCTTAATTTTTATGAGGCATCCAATAGTGAAATAATTTTCATATGTTTACTTGTAGGATAAAACGTTATGATAACTTTTATCTGAATTGGTTCAAAAAAGATTTTGATTTTGATATTTTTGTTGAAAATTCATTTTTACGTAATTTTTTCAAGCAAAAATGTGTTTTCACAAATTTAAAATTAAATGTAATTGTATTTTGAGATTATAATTGAATTTTTATCTTCATATATAAATTTATATTTATATTTTATTTTTCTTTTGATAATATAAATAAATCAATTTTATTTATATTTATATCTTATTTTATCATTTGTGGTCTTTTGGGTATATGAAAATACCTCTAAGGCTCACAGAATAAGTATGGATATGCTCACCAAGTATCCACTGACAGGCAATAAACAACAAGGTGAAAATGACTGACTTAAGAATATCAGTATTCACTATCAAGATGAAATAAAATGAATATAGAAATAAATCAATGTATATTGACTAACTGGGGGAAAAAACCCACAGGGTTGAAAGAGAGGCTGGTATATATGATTGGTTGAGATCTTGACTCCTTCCGGCTGACAGCTGGTCTGTGTGCAATCCTTTATGCTTTATTGATTTCTTGTTGAAGTATATACATTTTCAAATTGAGAAATAAACTGATTTTAATGATCTTCCCAGGGTGTATGGTTGAAATGCATGCCTTTATGAAACAAGACTGTTTGGAGATGAATGTGGTTTCCAAGGTGAATTGATGGAGCATTGATACTTGACAATTGTTTTGGAATTACCTCTTAAATATCCCTTTAGAATTAACTTCCAGTATTCCCTTTGGGGCATACTGAATCATTGAAAACAACCAATGACTGCTTGATGGAATGATTGGTATATGCTAATACCACTTTCACTTGAGCCTTGATGAATCCTCTGGATGATGTGTGCCTTTATGGAATGATGGGATGTTAAAATAACCTTCTGATATTGGAACCATTCAGTTTCTGGTGAAAAAAGCTGCATAATTGTGTATAACACCAATTAGGGCACTAATGGTTATTGAAGATGAAAAGTCACCAAAGGTCTGTTGAATGACAGCCAGGAGGATAAAAGGAGAAAATGGAGTTTGGGTGGCTTCACAACTTGCAGAGATGTTTTATGAACAACTTTGGTGCTTTGGCCAAACCCAGCCTCAATTGTTTGAAAATCTAGGAGTGCAAAGTGCACAAAAGGTGCAAATATTGCAATTAAGCCTCAAATGGCCTGATATGGCTATTTGTGCATATTCTTCATATTAAAAGGAAATATGGGATAAAGTGGGTAGAAATGCGCAAAATGCGCAGAAATGCACAAAATGTGCGAAAGTGTTCAAAGTGAGAAAGAATGAATTTAAATCTTGAAAAGAATAATACAGGATTTTGGGCAGTATCTCCCCTATTCACTGGGAAATGCCCAAAAATGCCCAAATGCAGAGAAAAGTCATGAATGGAATGATGATGGTGAAGGGTCCAGGTTGGCCCAGAGGATGAATTGACCATAAAGGCCATAAAAGTGGAATTGGCAAATTTTCCCAAGAGTAATGGATATTGCCAAATTGCCATAAAATAAATATGGCATTGATATGCCATAAAATTGTCCAAGGGGTATTATCCATGGTTGTGAAAATACCCCCACCTTGAATGGTCAGCACCTGAGCACCAAAACAGGTTAGAGAATTTTAAGTGAGACTTGCTTGATATTTTTTTGAAAGTGGCTTCATTATTGATGATTGTTCATGATTGGAACAGGGGCTCTTGGGAAAGGAATAATGGCCTGGCACTCAGGAATCAAGAGCTCACTTGGAGGGCTCAAAAAGAGTAAAGAAATGAAAGAAAAATACATTTCTTTAGGAGAAAATGAGAGCAGTACAAGATATGCCAAAGATAAAAGTGAAGCAAAAGGCCAAAGATAATAAGAAAAAGCCAAAGGCAATATATTCAACCACATGAATAATAAATTCCCTGTTTCAACCTCCTAGAAAGAACAATGGAATTAGTAATGGATATGACCACCAATATCTGCTGACAGGTGAAGAAAAAGGTGCAAATGACGGACTTACGATTATCAGTATTTACTTTTATAACAAGGAGAAAAATAAGATTAAAAATAAATCAAATATATTAATTAACTGGGGAAAAAGTCTCCAGGGGTGAAAGGGTGGCCAGTATGTGTGGAAAGCTGAAAGACTGATCCTGGAAGGGGAGTCACCCAGCTGTATTTACTGAATTGGGTCAATACAGATCTGGCCATCTTGAAGTTTGAACTGTGTGCCTTGAATTCCCACAGTCGAATATGAATTGGCCCAAAAGGGCCAATGCCATACAGGCTTCCTGAATACATCCTGTATAGAACAGTTTAATTGTCCAAGGAGTGCTTGATGCCTTCAAAACTGTCTTGATATTCAACAACCTCTTGAAATAACCGTTTGAAGAATCTGGGAGTGAAATACCAACACCTGAAAACCCAGGGAGTTGGGGTCCTTAAATGATCTTCTGGTAGCCACCATGGACTGTAAAACTGAGGGGCTGAATCCTTCCTTCAAAATTTGTGAATGGTCTGGGGGACTTGATTTGAAATGAAATAATGAAGTCCTGAAAGAATAACCATTAAATGGCTTAGGAAAAATAGTGCATAATGGTATTTAACACAATACATGCACCACTCCTTGTTCCTGCAGACTTGGGCCAGATGTCTGCCTGATCTTGAGGGAAAACCTCTTAATGAAGATGGCTGGTGGCCTCTGGTGATTGCCATAGGCGATGGATTGAGTCTTGAAGGATATGGCCATTCTGGGAGTCTTGGGCCCTTGAGCCACAATTGGGTTCTTTGGGTCTCTTGGATTCCTGGACAAATTTAGGCTCAGGTGGGCACACTGATATTCCCCCCTTGGCTCCTTTTGGCCTCATTTGTCCCATGGCCCACAGTCCACGGACCTTAGAGGGCATAGGGGCCTAAATGGCCCCAAACCCCCTAATCAAAGGGGTTGGGCCCAAGGCCCTGGATACAGGCCGAGGGGCCAGGGCCCCCTGGAAGGCTAAATGACCCCCAGACCCAGAATTAGGGTATTGGCCTGGGGGTTGGTGGGATTGAGAATCAGCCAAGGAGGCCAATGATGCAGGATATTGCCTGGGGGCCATGAATGGCCAAAAGGTCATTCCAGGTCATAAGAGTTCAAATGTAATAAGAATGATAATATGGCCATATTGGCAATATATTGGTGGAGCCTTGAATTGCTGTAAACACCAATTGAGAGGTTTGTGACATTGACCCCTACCTTGAATGGAAAGCTCCTGAGCACCAAGATAACGTAGAAGTCTGTTGAGGCTGTTTAGACAGATTGAACCTAGGTATTCCAGAGGTGTTTAAATTTGACAAAAAATTAAGAACTGGTACTAGGTTTGTATATGACATGACAATGATTTGGTCTTTGTTTGAAATTTGGTTTTGGAATTTGAATTTTTGAGTTTATTTAAAGGGCTTGGAAGTAATTTTATAAAGAAAGAAATTTTGAAAGAGTATAATAGAAGAAAAACAAAGAATGATGCTGAAATAAGAAGAAATAAAAGGAAAAGAAAAAATTCCAAGGAGGTTCCAATCTTCATCACTGATGTTGGTAATTGATTTTTGAAATTGGACAAGGCCCTGGAAAGGAAAATTTGACGCCAGGTGCTCACAGAGTGGCCAAGGTGATGTTTTGACAGATTGTAGACCCCTCAGGGAAATGCAAACCAGGAGAGGAACTTACTTTTGGCTGTTACCACTCCTGCCACTTACATAAATGAAAAGAATATGTTGAATTAGGGTATTGAAGAGATAATGACTTGGAAAAAGAGTTAAGAAAGAATGGTCTATTGCCTAAGTAAAAATGGCCATAAAGTTGGAATTGCTGTTGAAAGCTAGGCCAAAGATCTGGGTCCAAAAATTGCAGAGTGCTCACAGGATGGCCAAGGTGATGCTTAAAACAAAAAGATTAGAATACCTCTAAAGGTGCATACAAGGAGTGGGAATTACATTTGTTAACTCCTCTCCCACCAAGCACCATAAACAATCAAGCTCTTGGAAAATTGGGTCCTGGCTTGTCAGGATATAAAGAATGGAAATCCTTGAAACATTCTGGACAATTATTGAGGCTTTTGGCTGGTTCCCAAGTGGATCTTTCTGGGTCTTGGATGAAACCTTTCCATTACACAAAATACCATAATTTTCTTCTCTTGAGTTTTGAGTCCAGTATTTGAGAGACTTCCCATTTCTCTTCTTCTTCAAGGATGACTGTAGGAGGAGGCTCTTGATGCCAATTAAGGATTTTTGATGTTTTGAATGGTTCTAGAAAGGAAATATGGAAGACTGGGTGGATGTATTTCCATTGAGATGGTAGGCATGAGCACTGAATTTCTTCAAGATTGGAAAAGCACAAAACCATCTTTCAGAAAGTCCATTGGTGGGTCTGGTTGATTTGATATTCTTGAAAGAAAGCCATACCATGTCACCAGGATTGAAAATGGGTGGACTTGCTCTACTTTTATCTGCATACCTCTTAAAACCTTTCATGTAAACTTCAAGTTCTCTCTTGACATCTTTCTGTACTGATTGGATTTTTGTTCATAGCTTTCCAGCAGGAGTATCTTTAGTGATATTAACTGAGTCAAATTGTGGATCTGTTTCATAAACAGTGAAGAACAGTGATTGTTTTGTTGAAGAGTGATCAGAATTATTGTAATAAAATTCAGCCAGAGGGATCCAGGTGTTCCAATCATCTTGATGACAACTGACAAAAATCCAAAGGTACTGTTCTAGTATCTGATTTACCCTCTCTGTCTGTCCATCAGTTTCTGGATGGTAAGCAGTTGACAGATGTCTTGAAATATTGCGCTTCTGAAAAAGATTGGTTCAAAATGAAGAAACAAAAAGTGAACCTCTATCACTGACAATGCTTGAAGAAAGACCATGCTTTGACAAGATATTCTTGATGAATAAATGGGCTGAATCCAGTGAATTTATTGAGGATATTTCTGGAATAAAAGCTGCCATTTTTGAGAATATGTCCCCTATTTCAAGAATTGAGTTAAAGTAATTGGACAGTGGAAGTTGAGTGATAAATTCCATTGAAAGAAAAATCGAAGGACCATTTGGAATTGGAAGAGGTTTGAGGAGTAAAAACATATTATGATTAAAACTGTTCTTTCTTGAACACTGTTGACAGGATAAAACATAATCCTTAATGAATTGAGTCATTCCAGACCAGTGGACATCCTGCTTGACAAGCTTGAGAGTCTTCCCTTGACCAGGATAGCCAGCTAGAGGAGGGTCATGGAGATTTTGAAGTATACTGAGTTGAATTGTGTGGTCATTTGGCACCACCACCCAAGCCTTGCATAGAATAGGTTGGGAAGAGAAATCAAGAGAATAAGCTTGGACAGATTTACCTTCACCCAATTCTTTAACAATACTTCTGTAATTAGAATATTGCAATAGAGCCTCCTGAGTTGATTCAATAAAATTTGAAAAAGCTTTCAACTTAACTGTAAAGAATCTTGAGGGTTGTACTTCATCTTGTTTAATCATTTTTTGGAAATTCATTGGATTTGTGCTGATGAAATCCTCCCGCCTCTCTGTATAAACATCATCCTGACATGATAAGTCATCTGGAAGAGTGGCTAGGTGAATAGCGCGGTAAGTGATTGTAAAGTGAAATTCAGAAAGGAATGCAGCCCACAAGACTTGAGGTCTAGTAAGAATCATGGAAGACATGAAGTATTTCAGAGAAGAGTGATTGGTGAGAACTTCAAAAGGGTAAGATGAGGAAACAAGAAAAGCCCTCCAGCGCTTGAGAGCCCAGACTATGCTAAGGAGGTCCTTGTCATTAATCTTGTAGTCAAGCTCTTCTTGAATAAATGTTTGCCTATCAAATTCAAAGGGATGTTTTTCTGAGTCAGAAACCTGACTCAGTACAGCACCCAAGGCATAGTCAGATGCATCAGTCTCTAAAGTAGTGGGTAGAGAAGGATTGGAGCTATAGTGAAGGCCTCTTTGAGTTGGTGAAGCTGACTAAGAGATTCCTAATTGCAGTGAAAACAGTAATCTTTCTTGAGGAACTGAGTGAGTGAACCAATTTTCTTGGAAAACCTTTGATCAAATGGCAGTAAATATTTGCAAATCCAAGGAATGATTGAAGATCCTTGAGTTTCCTTGGAGGTGGCCAATTAGGAACTTGCTGGAATTTTGCTTAGTCAATCTTGAAGTCTTCAGAAGAAACAACACAACCCAAATACTCTACACTAGAAACATGAAAAAGGCACTTAAGGGCCTTAGCAAAGAGGTTTTTAATGGCTCTGAGTCTGGCAAGAACAGTGGATAAATGAGCAAGATGTTCTTCTTCAGATTTGGAAAAGATCAGAATTTCATGCAAATAAACCACAGCATAAATTTCAATAAGATTGTAAAAAATATCATTGACAAGATTCCAAAAGTAGGCAGGAGCATTGGTGAGCCCAAATGGCATAACCAAGTACTCATCACTGCCATATTTAGTTCAAAATACTGTCAAATTTTCATAACCCTCCTTGATTCTGAGCAGGTTATATTCACCACACAAAGAGATATTGGAGAAGATAGAAGAGCCATTAGATACAGTGAAAAATTGATTAATAGGAGGAACAGGATATTTGTTATTCCTAGTCACAGCATTGAGTTTGTGGTAATCAACGCACAAACAGAGGCCAGCATCCTTTTTTTGACAAAGAGGACAGTGTCTCCTTTGGAAGAGGAGCCTTGCCAGATGAAAACTTTTGCTACATTCTCTGGAATGTAGGCCCTAAGTGTATCTGACTCTTGGCTTGTAAAGATTAGATCACCCCAACTGGAGGTAGAGACCCCTCCAGCTTGATATGATGATCACAGGCATGGTGAGGAGGAAGTGTGTCTGCTTTAACCTTGGAGAAGAAATCCAAATACTGGCTATAAGCAGAGTGAACCACCTTCATCACGGTTTCTCTTCCTTTTCATCCCACAACTTCTCCAGTGAGTCATTATAAGATGAAGGAGGAAGGTCTATATTCAAAAAGAAGAGATGAAGTGAAGATACAGAATTATCTTCCCCAACATCTTGAATCTCATTGAATATTTTCTCTATAGAGGATAGTAATGACGGCTGGGAATTTAAGGAAGGAACATGAACATAAGATGGTAATGGTGGCGTTCCAGAATGACCAACCAGAGCTGCACATGATTTGGAAGAAGAAAAGTCATTACTGAAAGATTTATAAGGATCATAATAGTCCTTATGATAAGCAGTAAGATTGATCAGCACTTGTGTCCAATAAATAGATGGATTAAAATGATTAAGAAATTCAAAGACCAATATGAGGCCTTCTTCCTTGGGAGTATGAATGACTAAAAAGCCCCATTGAAATCTTGGGAAGGATGGAAGCTCAACCATATATTTGATATGGTGAGTCACAGATAAAGAAGGGGACTCAGGGGAGTCCAAGATATTAAGAGGAATGTTCTCTGGGAGTTCTGAAATGGTCAAAGAGAACTTGTGGACAAACTGCTTTGCAATAAATGAGCTGGCAGCACCAGAATAAATGAAAATACAGTAAGACATATCAGAAAGAGAAGAAAAAACAAATAAAGTTGCAGAATTCTTGACACCAGTATTCAGAATGCACAATTGTTTTTTGGATGGAAAACAGTGAAGACCATTGAACACAACAAGATCTTCACTCAGGATTTTCCCTGGCTGGAAAGCTTTCCTGACAGTTGGGCAAGCTGGTCTTGAGGTCTTTTGAAACTGTCAGCCTGTGACTCAAAACCAGAGCACAAGCATGATAGCCAAAATACCATAAACCAATGGTATAGCCAAGATACCACCAAAACATGGAGCTAAGCCAAATCAGCTCAAAAGGTATCAAAAGAAAGAGGAAACTCACCTCTTTCTGAAAATATAAGTTCCATCACCATAGGACAAAGAATAACAAAGTTATTCCTGCTCAAAGTTGTTGTTGAGCATAAACCTTAATTTTCACCTCCCATCTAAAATCTAGAAGAAGAGGCATAACCCCATAAAATGGGTATTCAAAATTAAGCTCTAAGCCAGGGCTATTCAATGGTACCAGCCAAACTGATCTAGCACCAAAATTACTGGGGTTATGGTCAATTTCAGGCCAAATAAGGGTGAACAAAACATTCACCTCTCATCTAACTTCTACAGTTTTAGTGTGAGATACCTAAGGTGGGGTCTTTTTGGAAAGATCACAATCAGGGCTATCTGATGGGGCCATCCACTTCTCCATATCTCAACTATAGCAGAAGTTATGAGGCAAACAAGCTCAATACAGCTTTTTGCCCAAACCACGCCTATGTACAAAAACCTTGGACATGGGATACCTTTGTCATATTTAATGATAGCCATACAAAATTGGGTATCATTGTGTAGAGCTGATACATGGCTATCAAATGAACTAACTTTGAGCATGATATCCCAACAACTTACTGAGGTATGGCCATTTGAAGGTTATAATCCCACAATATGGTCAATACAGCTGTATTATGACAGGATACAGTTGTACTCTGATTATGAGGTGTCAAAAAGACAAAGGAGCATGTTAATACTTCAATACCTCATAAGTCAGTCAATAATGGGGTCCCATACAGTTTCTGTACAGCATTCTACACGTCATACATGTCAGAATCAAGCTGTGAGGTCCCCAGATGAAAGTTTTCACCCTGTATTGGTGAAAACTACCCAGATGTGGTTTCAAAACTACATCTGGGCCCAATAAAGGCTATACAGGCTGTTTGCAAACCACAAGCCAGTCCTAGAAAGTGAAAAATCTTCACTTTCTCTACGTGGAAAGGTCTAGCACCCTTTCCACCCCATTTCAGGATAAAAAGGAGGCTTTTCACAGCCAGAATTGTCTCCTCATCCTGCTCTTGAATACCCTACATAGTAAACTGTCAAAAACAGTTTTACTCTTGGGTAATAATCAGGTATACTCTTAATTTAAAGTATTGTAGTCTTTATTATTGTAACCCAACAGGTAAAGCTGCCCCCAGGGCTTTCAACAGCACTCACCACCACTATATTCCTTATAGTAAAGCCCTCTTATTATTAAATCAAACCATCTTTAACTCTTATAAAAGTCTTTTAAACCTTTATTTACCGTGTCACAATCATAGTTAAGAGTTGTAAATACTTTTTAATACTCTCATCATAGACTAAGCCTGACATTTTGGGTGCCTGGCCGTGTTTTAAAACCTTTTTTGGACTTATTACAAGTAGGTTTTCTCTCTTTTTTATCATTTATTGACACTTATCTTATCTTTTTAGGCGTCATTTATTCTTAAAAAAATATATTTTATATATTTTTTACCTTTTGGTTAAAAATACTCATATTTTAAAGAGTATCTGTCATGTGGCTAATAACCACAAGACCAGTGTTTTTGGCGTGTTTTGTATATAAAAACACTTTTAAGCCACTAAGACAGTCTTAATTCTTAATTGAATAAAGACAGCTCATACTGATAAACCAACAGTTGAGGCGTGTTTGGGAACATTGTTAACTCAATTGCCCTGTAATACACCATCTTTGAAAGATTATACTTGCCAATTACAAGTAATCTGTAAGATATTGGTATACAAACAGTATACCACATATCAGTAAGCTGTATTTATGACGTGGAATTGTTAATTCAATTACACTGTCATCATACAAGGGCATATTGTAATAGTATACAACGCCCAGAGGCCATTCTCAGACGTGTGAAACCAGCCTTCTAAGAAGTCTTAACTGACATAAGCCCTCTTTTCCTGTTTGCTTCAGTGGAAGAAAATTTCATACCACTGGAGACCCAGTCACAGGCTAACACACCAGTGACACCCTCAGAGCCAGAGGGCAGCAAGGGCAAAGGAAAAAGACTTAGTGAAGGCCTCATTACAGCCAAAAAGTGGACACCAATAGCCACTCAGAGGACTAGAAAACCACAAAACTCTGCTTCAATACAAGGTAAACCAACCTTAACCACTTGTACAGGAAAGACTAATATTATTAACCAGTTGTAAACTCCAAAGGCAAACTGCCCAAATCAGCAGATAACAAATTTGTACAAGGCACAGTCAAAGGTAAATACCCTAAGAACATAAAGTTTTTGACTTCTTGCAAACACTGATATGTCCCCTGCATACCTCAGAGACCTTGGCTTCCAAAGGAACCAGCCAGAGGACAGAGAAGGCTTGTCCAGAACCAGAAGACCTGGAAGAGGACACCTTGGACACAGTGGTGGATGGCAAAACAATGAGGGAGATAATATCAACCTTGCCATTCACACTCCAATTCAACAGGAACCTCAAACCAGAGGACTAGAAGGATATGGATCAATTTCTTCAGCTCCACCAACTCCTCAAAGATTTATTTCAATGGAGCATGGACAACAAAAGGTTCAACCTGGCAAGTAACTGGGCAGAAGTTGGAGGAAGTTGCCAGAAGATCTGTCTCAAAGAGATAGACTTCAAAGACTTGATGGTAATCACCAAAGGTTGGAATCCTGCCAGGCAGTTCAGACTCCTGGAGGCAAGGGCACAGAGGATAAGGGAGAATCAAGCCACTATCCAAGCTATAGAAGAAAAGTTAACCCAGACAGGGCCTACTCAGATTCCTTCAGGCTCACAAGGAGCAGACCAAATCAGCTCTCCAGTGGCTTCAAACCATTCAGAAACCAGCAGATCAGTGACCAAGAGTCACCATTATTCACAATTCCAGGAAGTTTCCAGGAGGAGACAAGGAAACAAGGGCAAGAACAAAATCTCCTTCAACCAGAGGAGGAAAGAGTCAGACCCATGATCCAGAAGCTTCTAGATTTGGTAAAACAGGTACACAAGAACCAGAAGTAGCTGTAAACCACTCTACAATCAGTAGTCCTAGTAATAGAAACATTACCCCCACTCAGACTGAACATAACATTGTTACATCTGAGAGTAACATCAACAGTGATATACTGTGGTTACAAATGTCCCAATATTCTGAGCAATCTGCAAAACAGCTTGCAGAAATTGAAGCTGGCCAAGAGAGGATGAGAAAGACTCAAGCCTCCTTGGAACAGATAGTTAAGAACCTTCAGGAAGGATATGCTCAACTGAGCAAAGCCTCTGAAGAAACCAACAAAAGACTGAATCAAGTCTTTGAAGAACAACACCACAGCACAAGGAACAGGGAGTGTCTGGATCAAGACATTAACAAATTGTTTAATGCCTACTGAAGCCCCAACCACAAGGCCAAGCTATGAATAATCCATATCAACCATATGACATCAAGCCAGATGCCATGTTGATGAATAAGGCAAGATCCCCATCACAATTCCTGGATGGAGAGGGCATGTCTTGTTCAGAGAAGGAAGCCTTGAAACAGCTTCCTGAGGCCTCAAGCTGGCCCAAATTCTCTGGATCAGGAGAAGATGATCATATGGAACTCATAGATTATATTGATGGACTCTTCATTGATGTACCAAGCATACCAGATTACTGGATTACTGCTAGATTGAATACAGCATTTAAAGGTTATGCTAGTATATGTTACACAGAAATGAAAGAAATCCATGGCAGAAGAAACTGGCCAAGGTGGAGGAGTCAAATCATCCAAAAGTACAGTAATGGAACTTGGATATGGCAAAAGACCATGTCATTTGAAAATGACAAGTACTCTGTGGACAAAGATCCATATGAATGGTGTCTTAGACAGTCCAAGAGACTGGAAGCCATTTATCCTCAGATGAACATCCAAATGAAGAATCATAAACTTCTGACACAACTTCCATGAGAGCTAGAGCATGCAGTAAAGTGCAGACACAACCAAAATTGAACTCTAGATGACATTGCCAACACCTTACAAGACATAAGGAAGAGGACTAATATAGGGAAATTCACCCCATATAGGAGCAGTAGTTTCAAAGAGAAACAACCTCTCAGGGTGGAGTTTAAAAACAAACCTAGAGAGAGTGTAGCAGAGGTGGCAAAGAAGAAGAATTCTTGTCACAATTTTGGTTCAAGAGACCACTATGCCAACAACTGTCCAAAGGCAAAGAAGAAAGTCTATGCCATTGAGAAAGTCCCAGAGGAGGAATCCCTAACAGAGGATTCTGAATCAGACTCTATGGGTGATGCCATCAGAGAACCATCTGATGATGACCAAGACCCAAGAGAAGAATTTCTAGTGGAATACCAAGAGGAAACCCCACTAGACACTCAGGACATACAGTTGGAAGCAGGAATGCCACAGCACACTGCCAACAAAAACTTGTTAAAACACACACAAGATGCACATACATTTCTGGTTACACCAAACAAAGGAATGGCATAAATAAATGTAATAGCCACAAAGATGACTGTATGTATTGACAATTCTCAACATCCATTGATCTTTGAAAGTGGAGCACACTGTTCCATAGTGGCCAGAGATTATCTGGATAACCACTTCCCAAACTGGGAAAAGCAGCTCTTGCCCACTAAGGCAAAGAACTTCAAACGTGCATCAGGGAAGATGAATTCCATTGGGCCAATTATCAAAGAGATAATTATACCCCACAGGAAGGGTAATATAAGATTCAACCCAGAGTTTGTAGTGCTTGATGATGCCCACATCCAAGGGTTTTTACTGGGAACAGATTACCAGAGGATGTATGGCATAGACATTTACAGCAGTAAAAATAGGCACATCACCATTGGTACTAACAAGGGAAAGAAATTTTCACTTGATATATACCAGATATCTTCTCAAGATCCACTAGAAGAACTTCTGAAGGAATTCAGAGAGGGACAGTTTAGCACTACCCTCACCAGTAAACAAAAACTAAGTTTATTGAAGATGCTGAGAAAGAACAGACCAGCATTTTCCATTGGTGAAGAACCATTAGGCAAGATCAAAAGCCATGATATAGAATTATATCTGGATGTGGAAAGGCCTTATCCACCCATGCTCAGGAGACCTCCTTATTAAGCAAGCCTGGGAACCAGGAAAGAAATTGAGAAACAAATCAATGAACTCCTGGATATGGATGTCATCAGGAAGATTGGACATAATGAATTAGTGGAAATCACCACCCCTGTCCTAATCACCTGGCATGATGGCAAGTTCAGACTGTGCAGAGATTTCAGAGCTCTGAATAACTACACAAAATCAGACAGGTACCCTATATGCAGGATACCTCATGCTTTGGATAAACTGGCTAAAGCCAAATAAATAACCAAAATGGATTGTATGAAAGGTTTCCACCAAAATGGAGTTAAACCAAACTCCATGAAACTACTCAGAATAATATGCCATATGGGCATATATGAGTATACCAGGATGCCATTTGGCATCAAGAATGCACCAGCCCACTTCCAAAGGATGATGGACACCATATTCCAAGATTAAATATTGGAAGGCTGGATGGTAGTATATATTGATGATGTCCTTATATACTCAGAGACATGGGAAGACCATGTAAAATACATAGACAGAGTGCTAAGTAAATGTGAAACCATAAATCTGAAAATTTCACTTAAGAAGTGTAATTTTGGCCAACAAGAGCTACTAGCTCTAGGACATAAAGTCTCAGGTCTTACTATGGCAATTGACCAGAATAAAGTAGAAGCAGTACTTCAAAGACCAGTACCAAAGAGCATCAAAGGGATGCAATCTTTCCTTGGGTTTGCTAGCTACTATAGAGACCACATCAAAAACTATGCACACATAACTAGTAGTTTATACAAGTTATGCTCAAAAGATGTAGTTTTTGAAATAACTAAGGAAAGGAGGGATGCATATGGGAAGATCAAATATGAACTCACAAATGCACTTGTTCTCATCTTACCAGACTTTGAACTACCATTCAAGTTATATATAGATGCAGCATGCAGCCAAGGCTTAGGAGCAGCCCTTCACAAAAGACAAATTGTGGATGGTGAACCAAGAGAAGGTGTAATATGTTACATCTCTAGGCAACTGAAAGATTCAGAAGCCAGGTATGGGGCCACCCAGACTGAATGTCTATGTCTAGTCTGGGCTCTAGAAAAACTCCATTATTATTTGGAGGGTGCAGTCTTTGAAGTCTACACAGACTGCACAGCCTTGAAGTCTTTACTAAACATGAATAATACAAACAGACATATGCTGAGATGGCAAATAGCCATCCAGGAGTATAGAGGGAACATGACCATCATATACAAGGAAGGTAAACGCCATACCAATGCAGATGGCCTCAGCAGATGGCCACTTGACAATGTCAAAAGCAATCCAGCTCATGACCCTGAAGTTGCAGCCAAGATCCCTATCCATTTCATGGAAATAGATAGGAGGAAGAACTTCAGATTTTCTGAATGGGCACCAGAAAGTAGTACCCTTGAAAGTGGAAACACTGATTCAGAAGGAACAGAACCCCCCATACTGGAAATAAGCTCCTCAGAACTGCACAATGAATTCTTTTGTGCAGTACAGAAGTCTGATGCCAAACACAAACAGTGTAGCATACTACTCCAACTCCTTCAACAAAAGTACAGGAGTCCAGAACTGGAAGCCCAGCTGGAAGAGCCTGGTTGAGGTCCTATAAGGATAACAAGTTTTTCCTTATAGATTGCCTGCTCTGCCACAGAGGAAAGTACACAAGTGCACTCACAGTGGTAGACAGAGACCACATTTCTTTGATCCTGCAAGAATGCCATGACTGCCCCTAAATGGGACACATGAGTGAGGACAGGACCAAAGAGAGGGTAGCAAGCACAGCTTGGTGGCCCAAGTGGGAACAAGAGTTGAGTGAATACATCAACACTTGTAAAAGATGCCAAAAGGCAAATAGGAAACATGGGAAGAAGTATGGGTTACTTCAACATATAGACGAACCCAAGCACCCATAGGAAACCATCAACATGGACTGGGTTACAGGACTTGTCCCAGGAGGCAAAGAAAACTACAATGCCTGTTTGATCATAGTTGATAGGTTCAGCAAGAGCATGAGGTGTCTGCCATGCCATAAAGAGGACACAGCAATGGATACTTCCTTGTTATTTTGGAATAACATCATATCTACCTGTTGTGTCCCTAAGATCATCATTAGTGATAGGGACCCAAAATTCACATCTGAATTTTGGACCAACTTATATGACATGCTTGGTGCCAAGCTTGCTTTTTCCACAGCTTACCATCCACAAACAGATGGCCTAGCTGAGAGGATGTCCAAACAATGGAGGACATCCTCAGGAGAATCTGTGCCTATGGCATGGAATACAAGGACAATGAAGGATACACCCAGGATTGGGTTACCCTCTTACCAGAAGTCCAACTGGCTTATAATACAAGCCAGCACTACACCACTGGAAAAAACCAGAACTGGTAGAGAAAGGGTGGAATCCCCTGTTGCCTGTGGATCACTTGAAGAAAAATCTTCTGACTATCCACCCCACAGCCAAAGACTTCCATGATATGTGGAAGAGGGCCTGTGACACAGCTGCCAAATGCATAGCTGAGGCAAAAGAGTACAATAAGCAGAGGTGGGACAGATCACATATGGAACCTGACTTTAAGGAAGGGGGCCAGGTGTTGGTGTCTACACTGAACTTCAACAATCTCAAAGGACCTGAGAAGATGAGGGACTCATTTGTAGGACCTTTCACTATCATTAGGTTGATAGGTAAGAATGCAGTGGAAGTCAGACTTACAGAGGAATTTTTCAGGAAGCACCCAGTCTTCCCAGTAGGTTTGGTCAAACCATACTTCCAAACAGAGGAGGATAAATTCCCCTCCAGGAATAAGAACCCCACACCACCTGATATAGTGGAAGTGGAAGATTCTCCAGGACCTGTGAGTAAATTCATCAGGGCCAGGAAGATCAGACTTAATGGAAAGGATCAAAGACAATACTTAGTCAGATTCAACCACCAAGCAGCTGATAAAGACAAATGGTTGGTAGAAGATGCCATACCAGATGGCAACCTTCATCTGAGGAGATTCAGGGCCTTTAGGAGGACTGAACAGTCTCATCAAGGATGAGCCTTTTTTTAGAGGGAGGGTATGTCAGCCTGTGACTCAAAACCAGAGCACAAGCATGATAGCCAAAATACCATAAACCAATGGTATAGCCAAGATACCACCAAAACATGGAAATGAGCCAAATCAGCTCAAAAGGTATCAAAAGAAAGAAGAAACTCACCTCTTTCTGAAAATATGAGTTCCATCACCATAGGACAAAGAATAACAAAGTTATTCCTATTCAAAGTTGTTGCTGAGCATAAACCTTAATTTTCACCTCTCATCTAAAATCTAGAAGAAGAGGCGTAACCCCATCAAATGGGTATTCAAAATTACGCTTTAAGCCAGGGCTATCCAATGGTACCAGCCAAACTGAGCTAGCACCAAAATTACTGGCGTTATGGTCAATTTCAGGCCAAATAAGGGTGAACAAAACATTCACCTCTCATCTAGCTTCTACAGTTTTAGTGTGAGATACCTAAGGTGGGGTCTTTTTGGAAAGATCACAATCAGGGTTATCTGCTGGTGCCATCCACTTCTTCATATCTCAACTATAACAGAAGTTATGAGGCAAACAAGCTCAATACAGATTTTTGCCCAAACCATGCCTATGTACAAAAACCTTGTACATGGGACAACTTTGTCATATTTAATGATAACCTTACCAAATTGGGTATCATTGTGTAGAGCTGATACATGGCTATCCAATGAACCAACTTTGAGCATGATATCTCAAAATTGTACTGAGGTAAGGCCATTTTAAGGTTATAATCCCACAATATGGTCAATACAGCTGTATTATGACAGGATACAGTTGTACTCTGATTATGAGGTGTCAAAAAGACAAAGGAGCATGTTAATACTTCAATACCTCATAAGTCAGTCAATACTGGGGTCCCATTCAGTTTCTGTACAGCATTCTACACGTCATACACGTCAGAATCAAGCTGTGAGGTCCCCAGATGAAAGTTTTCACCCTGTATTGGTGAAAACTGCCCAGATGTGGTTTCAAAACTACATCTGGGCCCAATAAAGGCTATACAGGCTGTTTTCAAACCACAAGCCAGTCCTAGAAAGTGAAAAATCTTTACTTTCTCTACGTGGAAAGGTCTAGCACCCTTTCCACCCCATTTCAGGATAAAAAGGAGGCTTTTCACAGCCAGAATTGTCTCCTCATCCTTCTCTTGAATACCCTACATAGTAAACTGTCAAAAACAGATTTACTCCTGGGTAACAATCAGGTATATTCTTAATTTAAAGTATTGTAGTCTTTATTATTGTACCCCAACAGGTGAAGCTGCACCCAGGGCTTTCAACAGCGCTTACCACCACTATATTCCTTATAGTAAAGCCCTGTTATTATTAAATAAAATCATCTTTAACTCTTATAGAATTCTTTTAAACCTTTATTTACCGTGTCACAGTCATAGTTAAGAGCTGTCAATACTTTTTAATACTCTCATCATAGACTCAGCCTGACAAAAACAATACTCAAGACTATGCTTCCCACAAAAATAGGCACATAAGCCCTCCTTCATTATTATTTCTTTTTTAGAACCCATAAAATTCAAGTCCGTATTAAGCAAAGGAAAATGTGTCTTGTCCCTATTCTTGAGATTATTCTTTTTCTTTTGATTTGAGCTTGAATAATTTGACTTTGAGGCTTCAGGTTTCTTCTCTTGATGATGACTCTTCTTCTTTTGCCTCTCATGGTACCTGGTATCAGGATCCAGGGTAATATTGATTGAATCTTGAAGAGATTCAATTCTTGAAAGATGGGAGGCCAATTGATCACAAATCCCGGATGGCAATTACTTATTGAAATAATGGATGTCAGCTCTTTCCCCCCAATCTCCAATTCTTGAAACCAAACTTCTGAAATCAGAAATGTATAACCAAACATGTCCACCTTCTTTGATTATGAAGGAATCCAAGTCTGCTTCAGCTTTTCTAACTTCATTTGGGTCCCAAAGAAAATGAAAGAGTTGAGATTCAAATTATGTCCAAGAATTGAGAAGGTAGTTTGGATCTTGATGAGTGAGATTGGAAAGATAATGCTCAATTCATTTTGCAGCCCTAACAATGACAATAGAAGTGGAATAAAGGAATTTCTTGCTGTCTTGATAGAAATTTGATGGATCATTATGAAAAAGAAGTTGAAAAGACTTGTCAGGATGATACTATGATAAAGGTATAACTAGGCTAATTACAACTTTAACTGTGTATGTGACAGGGCAAAAAATGATTTAAAAAGGATTTATAAGAGTTTATAATGAGATAAAAGGGTTCTACTATTGAGAAATAGTGGTGGTGAGCGCTATTGAGAACCCTGGGTGCAGGCTTTATCTGTTGGGTTACAATAATAAAGTCTACAATAATTAAAGATTATAATTATACCTGATTATTTAACCAAGAGTAAAACTGTTTTTGACATTTTACTACGTAGGTTATTCAAGAGCAGGATGAGGAAAGGTTTTTGGCAGTGAAAAGCTCTCCTTTTTCCTGAAATTGGGTGAAAAGGCTGTTAGACCTTTTCACATAGAGGAAGTGAAGATTTTTCACTCCTCATGACAGACTTGTGGTTTGCAAACAGCCTGTATACCCTGTATTGGGTTCAGATGTGGTTTTGAAACCACATCTGGGCAGTTTTCACCAATACAGGGTGAAAATTTTCATCTGGGGACCTCACAGCCTGATTCTGACGTGTATGACGCGTAGAATGCTGTACAGAAACTGTATGGGACCCCAGTATTGACTGAAATATGAGGTATTGAAGTAAAAAAATGCTTCTTTGTCTATTTGACACCTCATATTCATGGTTATAGGGTATTATCCCATGGTAAGGCTGTATATGACAGCAGGTGGGATTTTTACCTTAAAATTGTCATAACTCTGTCCGTTTTTGAGATATCAAGCTCAAAGTTGGTTCATTGAATAGCCCTGTATGAGCTCTATACAATAATACCCAACTTGACATGGTTATCATTAAATATGGCAAAGTTATCCCATGTACAAGTGTTTTTATACATTGGCGTGTTTTGGGCAAAAGCTGTATTAAGCTTGTTTGGCCAATAACTTCTGTTCTAGTTGAGATATGAGGAAATGGATGACACCATCAGATAGCCCTGATTGTGCTCTTTCCAAAAAGACCCCACTCTGAGTATCTCACACTAAAACTGTAAGAGTTAGATGAGAGGTGAATGTTTTGTTCACCCTTATTTGGTCTGAATTTGACCATAACTCAAGTAATACTGGTGCTAGCTCAGTTTGGCTAGTACCATTGGATAGCCCTGGCTTAGAGCTTCATTTTGAATACCCATTTGATGGGGTTAAGCCTCTCCTTCTAGATTTTAGATGAGAGGTGAAAATTAAGGTTTATGCTCAGCAATAAGTTTGAGCAGGGATAACTTTGTTATTTCTTGTCCTATGGTGATGGGACTTATATTTTCAGGAAGAGGCGAGTTTCCTCTTTTGTTTGAAACCTTTTGAGCTAATTTGGCTCAGTTCCATGTTTTGGTGGTATTTTGGCTATACCATTGGTTTATGGTATTTTGGTTGTCATGCTTGTGCTCTGGTTTTGAGTCACAGGCTGACATACCCTCCCTCTAAAAAAGGCTCATCATTGATGAGACTGTTCAGTCCTCCTAGAGGCTCTGAATCTCCTTAAATGAAGGTTCCCATCTGGTATGGCATCCTCTGCCAACCATTTGTCTTTGTCAGCTGTCTGGTTCTTGAATCTGACTAGATATTGTCTCTGATCCTTCCCATTAAGTCTGATTTTTCTGGCCCTGATGATTTTACTCACAGGTCCAGGAGAGTCTTCTACTTCCACTATTCCTGGTGGAGTGATGTTTTTCTTCCTGGAGGGGAATTTATCCTCCTCTGTTTGGAAGTATGGTTTGACCAGGCTCACTGGAAAGACTGGGTGTTTCCTAGAAAACTCCTCAGTGAGCTTGACCTCTACTGCATTCTTCCCTACCAACTTAATGATAGTGAAGGGCCCTACAAATGAGTCTCTCATTTTCTTAGGTCCTTTGAGATTGTTAAAGTTCAGTGTAGAAACTAACACCTGGTCCCCTTCCTTGAAGTCAGGTTCCATATGTGATTGTCCCACCTTTGCTTGTTATACTCTTTGGCCTCAGCTATGCATTTGGCAGCAGTATCACAGGCTTTCTTCCACATATCATGGAAGTCTTTGGCTGTGGGGTGGATGGTCAGAAGATTTTTCTTCAAGTGATCCACAGGTAACAGGGGATTCCAGCCTTTCTCTACCAGTGCAGGTGTTTTTCCTGTGGTAGAGTGCTGGCTTGTATTATAAGCCAGTTGGACTGCTGGTAAGAGGGTGACCCAATCATGGGTATATCCCTCATGGTCCTTGTATTCCATGCCATAGGCACAGAACCTCATGAGGATGTCCTCCATTGTTTGGATCATCCTCTCAGCTAGGCCATCTGTTTGTGGATGGTAAGCTGTGGAAAAAGCAAGCTTGGTGCCAAGCATGTCATATAAATTGGTCCAAAATTCAGATGTGAATTTTGGGTCCCTGTCACTAATTATGATCTTAGCGACTCCACAGGTGGATATGATATTATTCCAAAATAACAGAGCAGTGTCCATTGCTGTGTCCTCTTTATGGCATGGTAGACATTTCATGCTCTTGCTGAACCTATCAACTATGATTAAGCAGGCATTGTAGCTTTCTTTGCCTCCTGGGACAAGTCCTGTGACCCAGTCCATGTTGATGGTTTCCCATGGGTGTTTGGGTTCTTCTATGTGTTGAAGTAACCCATATTTCTTCCCATGTTTCCTATTTGCCTTTTGGCATCTTTCACAAGTGTTGATGTATTCACTCAACTCTTGCTCCCACTTGGGCCACCAAGCTGTGCTTGCTCAGGGTCATAAGCTGGATTGCTTTTGACATTATCCAGTGGCCATCTGCTAAGGCTATCTGCATTGGTATGGCTTTTACCTTCCTTGTATATGATGGTCATGTTCTCTCTATACTCCTGGATGGCTATTTGCCATCTCAGCATGTGTCTATTAGTAGTCTTCATGTTTAGTAAAGACTTCAAGGCTGTGCAGTCTGTGTAGACTTCAAAGACTGCACCCTCCAAATAGTAATGGAGTTTTTCTAGAGCCCAGACTAGACATAAACATTATGTCTGGGTGGCCCCATACCTGGCTTCTGAATCTTTCAGCTGCCTGGAGATGTAACATATTAAACCCTCTTGTGGTTCACCATCCACAATTTGTCTTTGGTGAAGGGCTGCTCCCAAGCCTTGGCTGCATGCTGCATCTATATATAACTTGAATGGTAGTTCAAAGTCAGGCAAGATGAGCACAAGTGCATTAGTGAGTTCATATTTGATCCTCTCATATGCATCCCTCCTTTCCTTGGTTATTTCAAAAACTACATCCTTTGAGCATAACTTGTATAAACTACTGGTTATGTGGGCAAAGTTCTTGATGTGGTTTCTATAGTAGCTAGCAAATCCAAGGAAAGATTGCATCTCTTTGATGTTCTTTGGTACTGGCTTTTGCAGTACTGCTGCTACTTTGTTCTGGTCAATTGCCAGACTAAGGCCTGAGACTTTGTGTCCTAGAGCTAGTAGCTCTTGTTGGCCAAAATTACACTTTTTGAGTGAAATTTTCAGATTGATGGGTGTACATTTACTTAGCACTCTGTCTATGTATTGTACATGGTCTTCCCAAGTCTCTGAGTATATAATGATATCATCAATGTATACTACCATCCAGACTTCCATTATTTCTTCTTGAAATATGGTGTCCATCATCCTTTGGAAGTGGGCTGGTGCATTCTTGATGCCAAATGGCATCCTGGTGTACTCATATATGCCCATATGGCATATAGTTCTGAGTAATTTCATGGAGTTTGGTTTAATTCCATTTTGGTGGAAGCCCTTCATACAATCCATCTTGGTTATGTATTTGGCTTTGGCCAATTTATCCAAGGCATGAGGTATCCTTGGTATAGGATACCTGTCTGCTTTTGTGTAGTTGTTCAGGGCTCTGAAGTCTCCACACAGTCTAGACTTGCCATCATGCCAGGTGATTAAGACAGGAGTGGTGATTTCCACTATTTCATTATGTCCAATCTTCCTAATGACATCCATGTCCAGGAGTTCATTGATATGTTTCTCAATCTCTTTCCTGGTCTCCAGACTTTCTGGGTAAGGAGGTCTCCTTAACATGGGTGGATAAGGCCTTTCTACATCCAGATATAGTTCTATATCATGGCCTTTGATCTTGCCTAATGGTTCTTCACCAATGGCAAATGCTGGTCTATTCTTCCTCAGCATCTTCAGTAAACTTAGCTTTTGTTTACTGGTGAGGGTAGTGCTAAACTGTCCCTCTCTGAATTCTTTCAGAAGTTCTTATAGTGGGTCCTGAGAAGATATCTGGTATATATCAAGAGAAAATTTCTTTTCCTTGTTAGTACCAATGGTAATATGCCTATTTTTACTATTGTAAATATCTATGCCATACATCCTCTGGTAATCTGTTCCCAGTAAAAACCCTTGGATGTGGGCATCTTCAAGCACTACAAACTCTGGGTTGAGTCTGATATTACCTTTTCTGTGGGGTATAATTATCTCTTTGATAATTGTCCCAATAGAGGTCATCTTTCCAGATGCACTCTTAAAGTTCTTTGCCCTGGTGGGCAAGAGTTCTTTTTCCCAGTTTGGGAAGTGGTTATCCAGATAATTTCTGGCCACTATGGAGCAGTGTGCTCCACTGTCAATGATCAGTGGATGCTGAGCATTGTCAATACATACAGTCATTTTTGTGGCTGTTCCATGTATATATGCCATTCCTTTGGTTGGTGTAACCAGGAATGTTTGTGCATCTTGTGTGTGTTTACACAAGTTCTTGTTGGCAGTGTCTTGTGGCATGCCTGCTTCGACCTGTATATCCTGGATTTTTAGTGGGGTTTCCTCTTGGTATACCACTAGAAATTCCTCTCTTGGGTCTTGATCCTCATCAGATGGTTCTCTGATGGCATCACCCATAGAGTCTGATTCAGAATCCTCTGTTGGAGGTTCTTCTTCAGGGACTTTTTCTATAGCATAGAATTTCTTCTTTGCTTTTGGACAGTTGTTGGCATAGTGGTCTGTTGAACCACAATTGTGACAAGAATTCTTCTTCTTTGCCACTTCTGCCACTCTTTCCCTGGGTTTGTCTTTAAACTCTACCCTGAAAGGTTGTTTCTCTTTGAAACTATTGCTTCTATATGGGGTGAATTTCCCTATATTAGTCCTTTTCCTTATGTCTTGTAAGGTATTGGCTATATCATCTAGAGTGCAATTTTGGTTGCATCTGCACTTTACTGCATGCTCTAGTTCTCCTGGCAGTTGTGTCAGAAGTTTATGATTCCTCATTTGAATGTTCATTTGAGGATCAATGGCTTTAAGTCTTTTAGACTTTCTAAGACACCACTTATATGGATCTTTGTCCACAGAGTATTTGTCATTTTCGAATGACATGGTCTTTTGCCATATCCAAGTTCCATTACTGTACTTTTGGATTATTTGACTCTTCCACCATGGCCAATTTCTTCTGCCATGGATTTCTTTCATTTCAGTGTACCATATACTTGCATGACCTTTAAATGCAGTATTCAGTCTAGCAGTAATCCAGTAATCTGGTATTCTTGGTACATCAATGAAGAGTCCAACAATATAATCTATGAGTTCCATATGATCATATTCTCCTGATCCAGAGAATTTGGGCCAGCTTGAGGCCTCAGGAAGCTGTTTCAAGGCTTCCTTCTCTGAATAAGACATGCCATCTCCATCCTGGTATTGTGATGGAGATCTTGCCTGTCACAGGGGCTCTTCGAAGTGAAGAGGGCCTGGCACTCAGTAAACTGGGACTCACTTATGGAGGGCTCAAGGATAGGATAAGATGAGATACACTTAAGAGTGTTAAAGATGAATTACTAAAAGAATGAATATAAGAAAAGCAGCAACAAAAGAAATAAGAATAAGAAAAAGAAGAGCCAACCACAAACAAGTCCAAGTCCACTGTTTCAACCTGTCAGAATGGAAAGAGAAGGGTTAATAAGGATATGGCCACCCAACTCATACTGTACAGGCGAAGAAAGAAAAAAGGCAAAGACTAACTTAAGATTAAATAAATATAATACCCAAAATATAAGGACAAGAATATTCAGATAATAATAAATCAACTAAATTAATTAACTGGGGAAAAGTCCCCAGGGGGGAGAAAGAGGGGCTGGTATATGTGAGAATCACCAGCCCTGATCCAGAGAAGAATTTTCATGAGAATAATTGATTGTTGAATTGAGTCTGGCCAATACAGGTCTTGTACAGCTGTACAGGACCTGTACAAGAGGTGTGGTGTATTGGAGTGATCATACAGTTTCATACTGGTGTATTGAAACTGTATTAGGGTGAATCCATCCTGTACAAGTATTGACAGGCTGTATTGATGTACCAAACTGTATGCATGTTTCAGAATGAAGATTGCTGAAACTGACTGCTGATGCAGATACTGGATTTGCTGATTTGAGGTGTTTGAGTGGGTGTATGAATGAATACCCTTACCCCTGATGGATGGTTGTTACAGTATCCCCCTCTTGAAACTGGTGGGCTCCTGAACACCATAATACCCTGCCACTGTTGAGTGGCATCTCAATATCCCCACATTTTTTTCAAAAAATTTTCTTTTTAAATTTCTTTCCTCTTGACCATTATCCTGAAAATCCTTTATTACTTCTTCCCTGCCAAATTCAATTGATTCCCCCCTTTCTTTTCAAATTTGAGTGGGTATTCATTCCAGAGTATGCAATTCTTTCTTTTGATTCAATCAGCCATGTCTTGGGATGTGGCCTTGGGGTATATCCCAGAATACAGGCCATTGAGCACTTGTGCTCAAAAATTGGTGCCCAATGAGTATATGACTTGTACTCATTGGCCCAGACTTAATCCATTCAATGAACCTCCAAGGGGTCTTGTCCCCATGATCCAAGGAATTGGCCTCAGGCAGCCCTCCCAGTGGGTTTTGGACTGTGGCCTCCATCTTGAGTGATCTTGATGTATCTTGCTTTTTATGGCCTTTTTGGCCTTGCTGGGTGTTTTGGTGATTAGGGCAATTTTTTTGATTTTCTGGGTTTTTTGGCCATAATAGGCCTTTTGATGTTTTTGGGATCCTACGGTCCGCGGTCCGTGGTCCGTGGTTCGCGGTTCGCGGTCCGTGGGCCGTACGCCGCGGTCCGCGGTCCGTGGGGGCTATTGGAGGCCCCCAGGACCAAAATGAAGCCCCTGGGCCCAAATTTGCTGGGGACCCAGGGTGACCAAGGGGCCCAAAAATGGCCCAATTCCAAATTTCACCATATATGGCCTGGATCCATTGAAGGGGTCCAGGACCATCAAGATCTTGGCCTCCCCAAAATTGCAGGGGAGGCCCTGGGTGATGAGTTCAGCCCCAAAGGGGTATGAACCTTCACCTTAGAGGCTTTGAGGTGGGGCATAATTGAGTTATGGCCCCAGTTCCTTGAGTCAAATTTCTTTTTCTTGATGTGGAGTGGATTGATTCTGACGTCTTGAATCTTCTGCTTGCACTTTCTTCAGTTATGAGTTCCAAACTGACTGAACTCACTGAATCTTCCCCTTCTGCACCGCCACCGTCTGTTCTTCATGGTTCTGGCGTCTTCAGTCGATTGTCTTCTCCCTCCATGGCGTCTTCTGGCCATTTTGACCCCTCCCAAACATATGATGGGTTCAGAGCAGTTGAAGTTCTTGATCCTGCCTGTACTGAGTGTTTGGCCAGGGGGAAGGATTGCTTTCAACATTACAATCCTCGATCGTCAAAGTGCCATTTCTGCTTCATTGGGAAGAAGCCATGCCACCGTACCAGATCAACTTTGTCCAGGGTCAAGAGACACTTGTGGAGTAGGAAGGATGGGCCTTATGGGCAGGAATTCCCCATTCTTGAGGAACCTACCCCTGATGCCACTTCTGGATTTTCTCAATGTGAGTGATTTGCATTTCTTGGTTGAATTGATGCTGATATTTTGATGTAGTGACTGGTTCCAGGCAGAGGGATGTGGCCAGGTGGACTAATGTTGGAGGGCCCATTCCAATTGGTGGTAGGCCCATCCACTACAGCTCAGAAATTCCCATTTCAAGGACCAATGCTGATGGAGTGGTGAAAGTAGTGAAGAAGCTAAGAAGAATTGTTGATTCCCCATCAGATCCAGATGCTGAAGGAAGTGATGAGTTGGATGGTGAAGAAGTTCAAGTTATTCCTCATTCAAGTGGCCATCCATCCAGCAATTCCTCTTCTCAACCTCTTGCCAACCCCAGATTCCAAAGCCAAGTGGTTCCCAGCACTCCAAGAACCTTCCAACCAATGCTTGCTTCAATTCCTACAACCCTTCCTCCTCCATCACCAACTACTTCCCACACCACCAGGCCTGCCTTGAATCCAGCAGTAAGACCATCTCCAGTTCAACAGCCCAGAAACTCACCCATAAACACCTCCCGTCAACTCCAACCTGTGGCCAGCTCCAGCAGAAGAAGAGATGGGATGTCCCCTTTGCCGTTTCCTGCCGCTCAAGTATTCCAAAGAAGGGAACGTTGGCCTATCCGGGTTACCAGAGAAGATCCCAACGCGGCTAGTGAAAATCAAGATGCTGTGGCCAGATTGTTCAGGAGAGGTGATTATGTATGCCAATGACAGGACGATTCCAGGTACTGCTTCTGAAGAAATGGCTGCAAAATTTGCCTGGTATGAAGATGAGTTGATAAATGATTTCCAGAGAACTTTTGATGACTTGGGTAGAGATAACTAGTTTCCTTTTCCTTGTTTGTGTTTGGTTTGACTTCTATCCCCACTCTTATAACTACTAAAAAATAAAAAATAAAAAAGATAATGGAACCTCCCAATACATGATTTGGGGAGGGGATGCTGCTGCTTTAAAGAAATAAAAGAAAGAAAATTATACAAGTAAAGAAAGAAAGAAAATAATAAGAGAAAATGAGAGTAAAGAAAGAAATAAAGAAAAAATTCCTGATGGCTGGTCCTTCTTGTGGTGAGTTGCTTGATTCTGACCAAGAAGTGTCTGAAAAATGAAAACCAAGCATTTGATGCTCACAGAGTGGCCAAGGTGATGTTTTACAAGAAGTAGAACCCTCAGGGATGCATACCAGGAGATGGAACTTACTTTCATAGCTTCCACTCCCCACCAAGCACCATAAAACTGAAAAGAATTGCCATAAATGAATTCTGAAATGAATTGCGATAAATGACTTGAAGTAAATGAATGTCTTGAATTATGATGATTGGCATAAAATGAAAAGATAATAAAGAAAGAAAACATTGGGCCATATCTTGATAAGGTCCAAATCGGAGGGTATTGATGTTGTATGCTTCCTGAACCTGTCCAAAGAATTGACAAGTGCTCACAAAGTGGCCAAGGTGATGCTTACAACAACATATGGGTAGAATACCCCCTTAAAGGTGCATGCCAGGAGAGGAACTTACTTTCATAACTTCTCCTCCCCACCAAGCACCATAAAATCAAACTCTTGAGGTATTTGGACCAGGCTTGTCTGGATACAATGAATGGAAATCCTTGACAAGGTCTGGTGAGTTGGTAAGGTTGGAAGCTGGTTCCCAAGTGGTTCTTTCTGGGTCTTCACTGAATCCTTTCCACTCTACAAGATACCATAATTTACCTCTTTTGAGTTTTGAGTCCAGAACCTGAGCCACTTCCCATTCTTCTTGCTCCTCCACTAAAACTGGTGGTGGCGGCAATTGATGACGATTTGGGATAGTTGAATGCCTGACTGGTTCTAATAAGGACACATGGAATACAGGGTGAACTGTCTTCCATTGCTGAGGCAACTTGAGGTGATATGCATGGCTGCCAATCTTCTTAAGAACTTCAAAGGGTCCCAACCATCTTTCTGATAACTTCTTGGTTGGTCTTGTGGTCTTGATGTTCTTGGAAGCTAGCCATACTTTGTCCCCAGGTTGGAAATCAGGTGGAATTGCCCTATTTCTATCTGCATACTTCTTGAATCTCCTTATTGCTGACTCTAATTCTTCTTTGACAACTTGCTGTACTGATTGGAGTTTTGTTGATAACTTTCCAGCAGGTGAGTCTTGAGAAATATGGATTGAGTCAAAGCTGGGATTTCTTCCATAAATGGTGAAAAAAGGTGATTGCTTGGTTGATGAATGTTCTGCATTATTATAGGCAAATTCAGCCAGAGGGAGCCAGGTGTACCAGTCATCTTGATGATAGCTGACATACATCCGAAGGTACTGTTCTAGTATCTGATTTACCCTCTCTGTCTGTCCATCTGTTTCAGGGTGAAAAGCAGTTGAAAGATCTCTTGATATCTTGAGCTGCTGACACAATTGAGTCCAGAATGATGAAACAAATAAGGATCCTCTATCACTGACAATACTGACTGGGAGTCCATGCTTGGAAAATACATGGCTAATGAATATTTGAGCTAAATCCAGAGCAGTGATTGTGCCATAAGTTGGAATGAAGATTGCCATTTTTGAGAACCTGTCCACAACTACTAAAATTGAATCAAAGTTGTTGGACAGTGGCAATTGAGTGATAAAGTCCATTGATAATGAATTCCAAGGACCAGATGGAATTGAAAGAGGCTTGAGTAATCCAAACTTCTTGTGATGGATGTTCTTGTTTCTTGAACATTGCTGACATGAGGACACATAGTCCTTGATAAATTGATTCATGCCAGCCCAATAAAAATCCCTCTTGATGAGCTTGAGGGTCTTCTCCTGGCCAGGATGGCCAGCCAATGGTGAGTCATGACACTTTTGAAGAATATTGAGTTGAAGTTCTTCATTGCTTGGGATTAACACTCTATCTTTGAATAATAATAACTTGGCTTGAGGTTCAAGAGAATAATCTGGAACTGATTCACCTCTTGCTAGTTGCTTGAGTATTTCTTTATAGTCTTTGTCTTGCCATACTTCTTTTTGAATCTTGTCCACTAAATCTGAGAAAATTTCCACTTTGATTGAGAAGAATCTTGACTCTTGAATTCCATCTTGCTTAAGAACTTGATGAAGATTTTGAGGATTCTTGATGATGAAGTCCACCCCCCTCTCTGGGTACACTTCGTCCCGACGTGACAAGGTATCTGGTAAAGTGGCCAGCCTGCCTGGGCGGTAAGTGATAGTGAAATGAAACTCAGAGAGAAACTCAGCCCAACGGGCCTGACGACGAGTAAGAACTTTGGAAGACATGAAATACTGCAAGGAAGAGTGGTCTGTCAAGACCTCAAAAGAATTGGAAAGAGAAAGAAGAAATGCTCTCCAGCGCTTGAGAGCCCAGACTATGCCAAGGAGTTCCTTGTCATGAATTTCATAGTTGAGTTCAGCTGGTAAGAGCTTGCGACTATCAAATGCAATGGGATGCTTTCCAGAGTCATTCACCTGACTCAGTACGGCGCCCAATGCATAATCAGAAGCATCAGTCTCTACTATAGTAGGTAGAGAAGGATTAAAGTGAGATAAGATAGGAGCAGAGGTGAAAGCTTCTTTGAGTGCTTGAAACTGACTAAGAGCTTCCTCATTGAAGATGAAGGGAGAATCTTTTTTGAGAAGAGAAGTGAGAGAAGTGATTTTTTTAGAATAATTTTTAATGAAGCGACGATAAAAATTGGCAAAGCCAAGAAAAGATTGAAGAGCCTTGATGTTTTTGGGCTGAGGCCAATTGAGTATTTGCTGAACTTTTGAAGAGTCCATCTTGAGGCCATCACTTGAAACAACATAGCCCAAGTATTCCACACTTGAGGCATGGAATACACACTTGGAGGCTTTGGCAAACAGATTATTGTCCCTCAGTCTTTGGAGGACAGAGGCCACATGTTTGACATGTTCCTCCTCAGAACTGGAAAAGACCATAATATCATCTAAATAAACCACAACAAACACATCCAAAAAATCTGCAAAGATATCATTTACTAGATTTTGGAAAGAAGCAGGAGCATTGGTCAAACCAAATGGCATGACCAAATACTCATAACTGCCATATTTGGTTCTAAAGGCAGTTAAGTGCTCATCCCCCTCTTTGATTCTCAGAAGGTTATATGCACCACGCAAATCTATCTTGGAGAAGATAGTGGAACCGTTGAATACGGTAAGAAGCTGGTTCATAGGAGGAACAGGGTATCTGTTCTTCCTAGTGACAGCATTGAGTTTGCGGTAGTCGACACACAAACGAAGACCTCCATCCTTTTTCTTGACAAAAAGGACAGGTGCTCCTGTTGAAGAGGAGCTTGGTCTAATGAAACCTTTCTCTACATTCTCTGAAATGTAGGCCCGCAGTGTTTCTGACTCTTGATTTGATAATGAGTAGATAACACCAATTGGAGGTAGAAGACCCTCCAATTCGATATGGTGATCAAAGGCGCGGTGTGGAGGAAGTTTCTCTGCTTTCACCTTGGAGAATACATCCAAATATTGGTGATAAGCAGGAGGAACAACCTTCAACACAGTTTCAATTTCTTCTGGCTCTTCCTCCTCATCCCACTGCTCCTCCAGGGATGCATGAAAAGATAAGGGAGGAAGGTCCATATCCCCTTGGAAGAGATGAAGTGAAGATATGGCAACATCTTCTCCAACATCCTTTATCTCTTTGAAGACTTCATCTCTTGATGGAAGTAATGACTGAGAGGGAATTATGGAAGGGATATGGACAGAAGAAGGGATGGAAGGTGTCTTAAGTTCACCAGCCAGAGCAACACTGTTGACAGCAGTGGCTAAGTCATTACTAGTAGAAGGAATAATACCACTAGAATCCTTATGATTAGAATCATATGTGATCAATCCATTTTTCCAATCAATAATGGGATTGAAATGGTAAAGAAAATCATAGCCCAATATCAGGTCTTCTCCTTTGGGTGAATCTATGATAAAGAAATCCCATTCAAAGCTTGGGAAGGAAGGCAAGTCAACTACCCACTTGGTATAATGGGTGATGAACAAGGCAGGGGATTCATTAGAATCCAAAATGAAAAGAGGAATCTTTTCAGGGAGCTCTGACAGAGTCAATGAGTACTTGAGAACAAAATTCTTTGCAATAAAAGAGTTTGTAGCACCAGAATCAATGAGAATACTATAAAAAATATCAGAGACAGAAGAGAAAATAAGAAATTTTAAAGATTTCTTGACACTAGTATTCAGAGTGCACAATTGTGCTCTTGAAGGAATTAAGTGAGAACCATTGAACACATCATGATTCCCACTCAGGCTTTTCCCTGCTTGCTAGGGAAGCCTCTTGATGATGACCCAGGCTTGTTCTGAGGTCTCTTGAAGCATTTTTCAATTGGGTGCTTTCCACCACAATAAGTACACAACCCCTCTTTAATCCTCCTCTCCTTTTCAGAACCGATTAGTTTATTGTCCTTATTGAGGAGAGCAGCATGGGGCTTGTCCTTTGAAGATTGGAATTGCTTGCCCTTCTTGTTCTTCTTCTGGTGAGGCCTCTTTGAAGATTAGTTTTGAGGAGGCCTAGACTGATTGGATCCAATGACTGGAGGCTTCTTTTCTTGATTGCCACCCTTTTCCTTTTGCCTCTCATGATATCTTGTGTCTAATTCTAGAGTGACATCCATGAGTTCTTGAAGAGTATCAAAAGTTCCAGGGTGAGAAGCCAACTGATCCAATAATCTTGATGCCAATCCTCTCCTGTAAACATGGATATAAGCTCTTTCCCCCCAATCTCCAATTCTTGACATTAAGCTTCTGAAATCTGCTATGTACAAGGAAACATGACCACTTTCCTTCATCCTCAAATTGTCCAACTCTTGTTCAGCTTTCCTGACTTCATTGGGGTCACCAAACAGAGTGAATAACTGAGATTCAAACAATGGCCAATTATTGAGGAGGTAGGAAGGGTCTTCATTGGAAATATTTGAGAGGTAAGGTTCAATCCATTCGCCAGCTCTACCAGTAAGAAAAGAAGTTGAGTACAAAACCTTCTTCCTGTCAGAGAAGAAGTTTGCTGGATCATTATGGAAAATTAGTTGACAGGATTGGATAAATCCTCTCAACCTATGAGCTTGAGTACCATCAAAAGAATCAGGTGCCTTCATGGATGGAGTCTTGAAAGCAGGGGCTTTGGAATTGTCCCTGGGGGCAACTGCTTGAGTGAGTTGTCCCATGAATTGAGTCATCTGCTCCATCATCTTGAGGAGATTTGGATCAGTTTGAGAGACAAGAGGTTGACTAGAAAGGGCTAGATTAGAACCCTGAGGCACCTCTGGAGCATTTGCCAAGGCATCTGCCACTTCAGTCTCCCCAGAATCATCCTCTTCCACAGACTCTTCCCCCTCTTCATCTTCACTTCCCCTAATCTTGCTCTTGCACCTTCAGACATGCCAGGGTAGCCACCCAAAAGTCCAGAAAAGGATCTTGATCTTCTAGATTTCATTCCACCTCTTCTTGAGGGTGCTGCTCCTTCCATTGGTGGTCCTCTGTCCAAGTTTGCACTCAGTTGATGAACTGATGGTGTGCGGTCAAGAGGAGCCCTTGCTGTAGGAGTGAGAACAGCTGGAATTTTCTGGGATCTAGTATTCTTTGCTGGGGGACTATGCTGAACTGGCATTATGAAAAGAATTAAAAAAACTTGATGGTATTAAGAAGAATAATCAGATTTGGCCAAATCAATCACAATAAAATCTTGATGAATCTTGAGGAATCAATTCAAATCTTGAGGAATCAAATTCAATCAACAATCAAATCAATTCAATCAATCAACAATCAATTCAAATCAAATATCAATAATCTTGAGGAATTCAACAATCAATCAATATTCAATCAATAATCAATCAATAAGTGTCTTCAATATGAAATCAAGTCTTGAGGAATCAATCAATCAGTTCAAAATCTTCAGGAATCAATTCAATATCTTGATGAGTCAAATCAAATCAATAATCAAAATCAATTCTTGAGGATCAATCAATAAATCAAATAAATTCTTGAGGGTTCAAAAGTCAATCAATAATCCAAATGAAGTCCTGAATCAATAATCCAATCAACCAATGAATCCCAATGAATAATCCAATCAAATAACCAATCAATTACTCCTAAATAAGACCTGAACAAAAACACAGAGAAAATTTGATTTGATAAAAATAAAATGAAGTGATGAAATGGTCAGCAATGATTAAGAAAGGAAAAGAATCAATTTTCATAAGAATGAAAAGAATGAGATGAAAATTGATAAGAGAGGAAATTCATAAAAATCATAAAAATCATAAAATCATGAAAAGGTCATAATTGATGAATGAGAGGAAATGAATATAAATGAATGAAAAGAAAGAATCAAATATGAGTTAATTAATTTAATGTCACAGGGGCTCTTCGAAGTGAAGAGGGCCTGGCACTCAGTAAACTGGGACTCACTTATGGAGGGCTCAAGGATAGGATAAGATGAGATACACTTAAGAGTGTTAAAGATGAATTACTAAAAGAATGAATATAAGAAAAGCAGCAACAAAAGAAATAAGAATAAGAAAAAGAAGAGCCAACCACAAACAAGTCCAAGTCCACTGTTTCAACCTGTCAGAATGGAAAGAGAAGGGTTAATAAGGATATGGCCACCCAACTCATACTGTACAGGCAAAGAAAGAAAAAAGGCAAAGACTAACTTAAGATTAAATAAATATAATACCCAAAATATAAGGATAAGAATATTCAGATAATAATAAATCAACTAAATTAATTAACTGGGGAAAAGTCCCCAGGGGGGAGAAAGAGGGGCTGGTATATGTGAGAATCACCAGCCCTGATCCAGAGAAGAATTTTCATGAGAATAATTGATTGTTGAATTGAGTCTGGCCAATACAGGTCTTGTACAGCTGTACAGGACCTGTACAAGAGGTGTGGTGTATTGGAGTGATCATACAGTTTCATACTGGTGTATTGAAACTGTATTAGGGTGAATCCATCCTGTACAAGTATTGACAGGCTGTATTGATGTACCAAACTGTATGCATGTTTCAGAATGAAGATTGCTGAAACTGACTGCTGATGCAGAGACTGGATTTGCTGATTTGAGGTGTTTGAGTGGGTGTATGAATGAATACCCTTACCCCTGATGGATGGTTGTTACATTGCCTTATTCAACAACATGGCATCTGGTTTGATGTCATCTGGTCGATATGGATTCTCCATAGCTTGGCCTTAAGGTTGGGGCTGTAAGCTATGGTGGGCATCAAACAATTTGTTGATGTCTTGGTTCAGACACTCCCTGTCCCTGCTACTATGGTGTTGTTCTTCAGAGACTTGATTCAGTCTCTTGTTGGTTTCTTCAGAGGCTTTGCTCAGTTGAGCATATCCTTCCTGAAGGTTTTTAACTATCTGCTCCAATGAGGCTTGAGTTTTTCTCATCCTCTCTTGGGCAGCTGCAAATTCTGTAGCCTGCTTTTCAGATTGCTCAGCATATTGGGACATTTGTAACCACAGTGTGTCACTGTTGATGTTACTCTCAGATGTGATAATGTTATTTTCAGTCTGGGTGGGGGTAATGTTTCTATTACTAGGACTACTGATTCTAGAGTGGTTTACAACTACTTCTGGTTCTTGTGTACTTCTTTTACCAAATCTAACAGCTTCTGGATCATGGGGTCTGACTCTTTCCTCCTCTGGTTGAAGGAGGCTTTGTTCTTGCCCTTGTTGCCTTGTCTTCTCCTGGAAACTTCCTGGAATTGTGAAGAATGGTGACTGTTGGCCACTGATCTGCTGGTTTCTGAATGGTGTGAAGCCACTGGAGAGCTGATTTGGCTTGCTCCTTGTGAACCTGAAGGAATCTGAGTAGGCCCTGTCTGGGTTAACTGTTCTTCTATAGCTTGGATAGTGGCTTGATTCTCCCTTATCCTCTGTGCCCTTGCCTCCAGGAGTCTGTGCTGCCTGGTAGGATTCCAACCCTTGGTGATTACCATAAGGTCTTTGAAGTCTATCTCTTTGAGACAGATCTTCTGGCAACTTGATCCCAGTTCTGCCCAGTGAGTTGCTAGGTTGAACCTCTTGTTTTCCATGCTCCATTGAAACAAATCTTTGAGGAGTTGGTGGATTTGAAGAACTTGATCCATATCCTTCCAGTCCTCTGGTTTGAGGTTTCTGTTGAATTGGAGTGTGAATGGCAAGGTTGATATTATCTCCCTCATTGTTTTTCCATCCACCACTGTGTCCAATGTGTCTTCTTTCAGGTCTTCTGGCTCTAGACATTCCTGCTCTATCCTCTGGCTGGTTCCTTTGGAAGCCAAGGTCTCTGAGGTATGCAGGGGACATATCAGTGTTTGCAAGCAGTCAAAAACTTTATGTTCTTAGGGTATTTACCTTTGACTGTGCCTTGTACAAATTTGTTATCTGCTGATTTGGGCAGTTTGCCTTTGAAGGTTACAACTGGGTTAATAATTGTAATCTTCCCTGTACAAGTGGTTAAGGTTGGTTTACCTTTTATTGAAGCAGAGTTTCGTGGTTTTCTACTCCTCTGAGTGGCTATTGGTGTCCACTTCTTGGCTGTAATGAGGCCTTCACTAAGCCTTTTTCCTTTACCCTTGCTGCCCTCTGGTTCTGAGGGTGTCACTGGTGTGTTGGCCTGTGACTGGGTTTCAAGTGGGATGTAGTTTTCTTCCACTGAATTAAAACAGGAAAAAGAGGGCTTATGTCAGTTAAGACTTCTTAAAAGGCTGGTTTTGCACGTCTAAGAATGGCCTCTGGGCTTGTAAATTATTACAGTGTGCCCTTGTATAATGACAGTGTGATTGAATTAACAATTTCACGTCAAAAATACAGCTTATGGTGTCCTGTCATACTGTTTGTGTGTCAGGATCCCTCAGATACACTTGTGGTTTGCAAGTGTATTCTGTGAAAGTGGTTTGTATACAAGTGTTATTGAATTAACAATACACTTGACCCGGCCTCAACTGATGGTTTTTCAGTCAGAGGTGTCCTTATTCAGTCAAGAATACAGGACTTTATTAGTGGCTTATGTGTTTTTATATGCAAAACACGCCAAAAATAATAGATTACTGTGGGTGTTAACCACGTAAAAATACTCTTATAATATGAGTATGTGTAAAAAAAAGGTAAAAATATATAAAATATATATTTTTAAACAGAAAATACGCCTAAAAAAGGATAAAACAATGTGTTAATAAGTCATAAAAAGGAGAAAAGACTTACTTGTAAGGTCCAAAAAGGTCAAAAAAACACGGCCAGGCCCCCAAAATGTCAGGATGATACTATGATAAAGGTATAACTAGGCTAATTACAACTTTAACTGTGTATGTGACACGGCAAAAAATGATTTAAAAAGGATTTATAAGAGTTTATAATGAGATAAAAGGGTTCTACTATTGAGAAATAGTGGTGGTGAGCGCTATTGAGAACCCTGGGTGCAGGCTTTATCTGTTGGGTTACAATAATAAAGTCTACAATAATTAAAGATTATAATTATACCTGATTATTTAACCAAGAGTAAAACTGTTTTTGACAGTTTACTACGTAGGTTATTCAAGAGCAGGATGAGGAAAGGTTTTTGGCAGTGAAAAGCTCTCCTTTTATCCTGAAATTGGGTGAAAAGGCTGTTAGACCTTTTCACATAGAGGAAGTGAAGATTTTTCACTCCTCATGACAGACTTGTGGTTTGCAAACAGCCTGTATACCCTGTATTGGGTTCAGATGTGGTTTTGAAACCACATCTGGGCAGTTTTCACCAATAAAGGGTGAAAATTTTCATCTGGGGACCTCACAGCCTGATTCTGACGTGTATGACGCGTAGAATGCTGTACAGAAACTGTATGGGACCCCAGTATTGACTGACATATGAGGTATTGAAGTAAAAAAATGCTTCTTTGTCTATTTGACACCTCATATTCATGGTTATAGGGTATTATCCCATGGTAAGGCTGTATATGACAGCAGGTGGGATTTTTACCTTAAAATTGTCATAACTCTGTCAGTTTTTGAGATATCAAGCTCAACGTTGGTTCATTGAATAGCCCTGTACGAGCTCTATACAATGGTACCCAACTTGACATGGTTATCATTAAATATGGCAAAGTTATCCCATGTACAAGTGTTTTTATACATTGGCATGTTTTGGGCAAAAGCTGTATTAAGCTTGTTTGGCCAATAACTTCTGTTCTAGTTGAGATATGAGGAAATAGATGACACCATCAGATAGCCCTGCTTGTGCTCTTTCCAAAAAGACCCCACTTTGAGTATCTCACACTAAAACTGTAAGAGTTAGATGAGAGGTGAATGTTTTGTTCACCCTTATTTGGTCTGAATTTGACCATAACTCAAGTAATACTGGTGCTAGCTCAGTTTGGCTAGTACCATTGGATAGCCCTGGCTTAGAGCTTCATTTTGAATACCCATTTGATGGGGTTAAGCCTCTCCTTCTAGATTTTAGATGAGAGGTGAAAATTAAGGTTTATGCTCAGCAATAACTTTGAGCAGGAATAACTTTGTTATTTCTTGTCCTATGGTGATGGAGCTTATATTTTCAGAAAGAGGTGAGTTTCCTCTTTCTTTTGATACCTTTTGAGCTAATTTGTCTCAGTTCCATGTTTTGGTGGTATTTTGGCTATACCATTGGTTTATGGTATTTTGGTTGTCATGCTTGTGCTCTGGTTTTGAGACACAGGCTGACAAGACTTAATTGAGCTTCTTACTTTAATGGCCTGAGTCCTGTAAAAGCATTCTGGTGCCTTCATAGATGGATTATTGAAGGCTGGTGGTCTCAATGCTTCAGAGGATGAAGCTTCTTGAAGATTGGCCATAATTTGAGTCATTTGCTTAATGATGACCAATAAGGATGGTTCAGACTGGTGAGGGACAAGCTGATTAGACTGGGCTAGAGTTGGCCCTCCAGTACCTTGGGATGTCCCCACAGAAGCAGGGAAACCTTCAGTATGATCAGACTCTTCCTCTTCCACAGAATTCTCCTCCTCGTCAACATCTTCACCAGGATCTTTGTAAGTGCACCTTGAAAGTTCTGGAAAGGTGCCAACCACTCCTGAAAAGGAACTTGACCTTCTTTGCCCTCTTCCTTCCTTCCTGAATGGTGGTGCTCCTTCCACATTTGGTCCTCTGTCTATGTGGGCGCTCAGTTGTGGAATTGCTGGGGCACCATCAAGAGGAGCTCTTAGTGTTGGAGTGAGAACAGATTGAGCTTGCCTGAGATCTTGTCTGCCTTGCAGGAGGTGAGTTTTGAACAGGCATTATTTTCAGGATAGAAATGAGATAGAATGAATAAAAATCAAAATTTGAAGATGAAAACTTGAGGCAATTCAAAAGGAAGGCTTGAAGTCAAATCCAAATCAATTCTTGCAGTAAAAATCAATGAACCAAATGAAATATTCAGGTAATTCAATCAATAAAATATCAAATGAGCTCTTGAATTCAATAATGAATATTTCAATTTAATCAAATAAAAATCTTTCAGAAATTAATCAATCAATAAGTTCTTGAGGAAAAATGAATTTATGTGAAATATCTTGATGTGAAGAAATCAGCCAAAATAGGCTATATTCATGTCAATCAATTTTCTTGAAGCCAGTTTCAGTTTTATGCCAAATGAGTCAAGAAAATCAATTTCAAATGAATTATTCCTTAAATCAAAATCCTTGAATTATGAATCAAAATGAATCCTTATATGAAGAACATGTCTGAATAATCTTGATGACAAATTTTGCAAATCAAATGAAAATAACAGGAAGCCTGAATTATGAATTGAAATGAATTGATGAGCTGAATAATGATTTGAAAGAGAAACAAAAATAAAAATGGGTCAGCTTTCATTTTTCAAGAATGAAGAATGAATGAGAGAAAATTGAGAGGTGACTATAAATCATAAAATTCATAAACATCAAAGAGTCATAAATTTGATGAAATGATTTAATGAGATTATAAAAAATGAATGAAAATAATGAAAATAAATCATGAGTTAATTAATATAATGTCACAGGGGCTCTTGGGAAAACAAGAGTGGCCTGGCACTCAGGAATAAAAAAACTCACTTGGAGGGCTCCAAAAGAATAAAAAAACGAAAAAATATATTTCTTTAAGAGAAAATGAGAGCAGTACAAGATATTCCAAAGATAATAATGAAGCCAAAGGCCAAAGAGACAACTAAATGAATCCTCAGTTCACTGTTTCAACCTTTGAAAAAGAACAGTGGAATTATTAAATGATATGACCACCAATATCCACTGACAGGCAAAAGAAAGGTTGCAAATGACTGACTTAGGATTATTGGTATTTACTTTTGTAATGGGAAGAAAAATAAGAATGAAAATAAATCCAATATATTAATTAACTTGGGAAAAGGTGGCCAGTATATGTAAAAAGCTGAAATACTGATCTTGGAAGGGGAGTCACCCAACTGTATTTGCTGAATTGGGTCAATACAGATCTGGCCATGTTGAAGTTTGAACTGTGTGCCTTGTATTCCCACAGTGGAATATGAATTGGACCAAAAGGGACAATTCCATACAGGCTTCCTGAATACATCCTGTATAGAGCAGTTCAATTGTCCAAAGAGTGCTTGATGCCTTCAAAAATGTCTTGATATTCAATAACCTCTTGAAACAACCGCTTGAAGAGTCCAGGAGTGAAATACCAACATCTAAAAACCCAGGGAGTTGGGGTCCTTGAATGGCCTTCTGGTAGCTGCCATGTATTTTAAGACTGAGGTACTGAAGCCTTCCTTTGAAATGGGAAATTGGTGTGAACCTTTGAGGTATGACCACATACCCAAAAAGGTCACAAAAAATATTTAAAATGATCATACCTTCAAAATAATTAAATTAAAGCTACAAAACTGCCATAAATAGGCATAAAACTTGGTTTAAATTAAAAGCCAACTAATAAACATGTGAAATAAGTTAGACCATTGGATTGCTAATGGTAAAATACACATATACCATTTTCATGGCATATCTGTAAAGTCAATATTTAATTAGTTAAAAGTAATAACACCTCATAAAAAACATGAATCCTTAATTATTTCAAATGCCAATGAATCAACATGAGAAATAAATTTTACTATTGGATTCTCCATGAAATGCTACACATAACACAATTAAGAAGCTAATCTCCAAAGTCAATACTTAAGGAGTCAAGCTGAATATATGCACTTTTTTGGTCAACACATATATTCAAGGAGTTTAGCTAATATCTTTTGAAATATACATGATAGAGTGATAGACCAAAAAGAAATTCACCACATAATTACTGTAGGAACACAGAAATGAACTTTATTTCATAAGCTATAAACAAGGTTAAAAACTTTAATGGATTATTGATTAAAATCAATAGAGCTGTTGACCACTTTTTTGTGAAAGTGGTCCAAACTTAAAAAGAAGTAGACAGTCAGATTCTAATAGTTCGTTTGTGAAGAATGACGTATTATTTCTTATAATATTCAAGGTATAACCGCTTGAATTATGGTTTGAATTTTAAAATATTAGATTTTGACAGAAAAGATGAGTTGCAAGAAAAATCATCAAAAATATATTTTTGATGATTTAATAAAATTCTCTTGGAAGTGTAATGGGGACATGCCAAGCTATCAGAATCCACTCTCATAATAGCTGTAGCGGGTATAACCCAAAAGGTATTAATGATCAAAGTTTAAGCTTAAATTTAATCATTTAAGATCACTCACTGTAATCTTATTTTAAGTTTAACAGTCATAGAAGTGATAAAACTGGTGAATACTATTAGAATATGATTAATACTAATAAGATCCACAAACTTTAGGCTTGTTCAAAGCCTATGATGTCATCAAACTTAGAGTTATAGTGATAACTCTAAATAATGGTGTAAATAGGAGGTAAGATGGTTTGCTCATGATGTGATCATCAGCAAACCTTAAAATATTGATCAATTATGGTATAACGCATCAGTACACGTCCACTAGAAGCATTCTGGACTCTGGGAGGGAGGTATTTACTATAAATAGATGTGAGCCTTGAGGTATATTTTACATACCCAAATAGGCCACAATTATCTTAAAAAGAAATTTTGAATTATGCACAACTCATAAGTCATGCATATATCCAAAATTCATCATTTTCATTTTCAGAAAAGATGAATAACTTTTTATTGAGTAAGTAAATCCATGGATTTAAGGCCAGATTTGGATTCTACACAAAAGTTCACCTAGGGTAGCCCCATAGAGTGAATAAGCTCAATTTAAGTATTTGAGGTGGTAAAATGGAAAATACTTCAATACCACATCATTAATACCACATAAAAGATCCATGAAAATTTTTGTTTTTCTTGATTCTTAGCCAAAATAATGGGAAAGTGAGAAATCCCATGTTACATATACACTAGAAATAGTGTTATGCATGTTTTGAGCATGTAATATCATGGTATTCTTACATGGACTTTTGGTACACCCATAGTGGATATCTCACTTGAAGCTTAATTTTCTATTTTTACGTGAAAAATAAGTAAGGGGGACAAAAGACATCAAAGAGAGCCAGGGTACCCAACTTCTGAGGCCTCAGAGGCGTGGATAGCTCCAGAGCATGGATCCATGGCTCATCTTGGCCCAATTGGTAAACCAAAACTCTTTGGGAACTTGGTTACCAAGTTACACCTACTGTAATCATAAGAAAATAGCAAATAACCTGCTATTTTGACGTGCCAAGGAGGTAATAAGCTACTTAGACTCCTGTAACCACGTCAATTCTTGATGACTTTTCATGACTAGACCCTAAAAGAGTAATTAAAACCCTTTTGGGACTTATATTCATTGATTTACCTCATAGCAACCAGCAAAATACTGGTATTTGCAATTCTACGTAGAAATGAGGTAAAAACTTCAAAAATTCATTAAAAATACAATTCTTAATGAATCTTTCTGAACCTTACGGGACTAATAGAAAACTGTATTATCTATGGTACAACCAAAAAAATTATGGTTTTACTAGTAAAATTAAAAGATTTACTTACAGTCCATTTTTGACCATTCTACATGAAACACTGAATCTTCAAAAATTCACAGTAATTACAACCTGTGATGAAATTTGCAATAACATTGATAACTTTGAGAAATCAATGATTATTTTAGAATAAAAGAAGATTTACAGATGTTACTCCTTTTATTCCTAACCATATTGGGGTTGGTAGTCATGTAAAAGCATCAATTAAGTAATTATGATAATCTTACGTGACAACTGATGATGCAATCAATAATCCAAAAAGGTTTATTGTTTTCTCACTCACTGGTTTTTCAGTTTGCTCCATGGCACGCCTCTGTAAGCTGTTGTTGACTTAAAAGAGGCCTCCTCTTGCTGTTTTTTCCAAGAATCATCTTATCAATTTATTAAATCATTATTACCAACAAGTAAGTATTAGTTACAGCTATTCTTAAGTGTTTTCAATCTTTCAGAATCAACCAGAAAGACGTGAAATCATGGAATCCAACTATATATTGCTGTAATACTGTTATAAATCCTTTTGATCCCTTAAATCCACAATTCTATGTCAAATTTCTCTACTTTTATCTATCAATAAGTTCTTTGGAGTATTAGTGAGTCATTTATCTTTAATTCTTAAAGTTTTTCTCTAGTAAATAGTTTTCTTCAAGAATTATCTTTATAATTATTCTTGTAAAAGATAACTATATATTAAAATAATTTTATTATTTTAATAAAAGAAGTTTTTATTATTAAATTCTTCTTGTAATTGATTCTTGTAGACAATTACTGCTCACTGTTATAATCACTAGTAGTGTATAACACGTGAAAGAAATAATTTTATAATTATTTAATTGTGGTTATAATAATTTTTTATTATTATATTTCATAAGAACAGACATAGTACTGTTGATTAATAGTAATATTATCATCAGTTTCATAGTCACATCTTACATTTGGGGGCCTTGCCGTGATTGTAACCAGAGTTTTGGATATAATCATATTCTAGACTTCATTTTTTGTGTTCTAAAAAACCACCATACCTACCACATCTTACATTTGGGGGCCTGGCCGTGTTTTTTGAACCTTGTACCCTTAATTAATATATTTTTAAGCTCTAAAATATATTAATTTAATACTTTTTTCTTTCATTTTAAAGTTAAAATAATTCTTATTTTTGAAATTGTTTGGAAATCTTTTTCATTGAGGAATTTGGTTTAATTTTATACTGTTTTACACGTGGCTTTTTCACATCCAAAAACTTATAAAATTATTCTTTGAGTTACTCTGAATTAATTTTCATTCAAAATCTTAAATTTTAATTTTTCTTTCTTTAAAAAGAATAATTTTTTTTCTTTAAAAAGAATAATTTTTTTAATATTAAAAAATATAAAACTTATAAAAAAATCTTTTAAAATATTTTAAATAGTATAAAAAATAATTTTTCTCTTTTATAATTTTTTCTAGTGTCTTTAATCAAATACTGTGCAGCTGGCAACAGACTCAGTAAAAGATATATCACTAGTCCAGAATCTTCAGAAGCAGAATCTGAAGACAGTATTGAGGTGCAGATTTCTAAAAGAGGCACCTTATTTAACTCAGAAAAAGCTAAATTACCACCAAAAGGTGTGTATTTTATCTTATATTTTCACCTTTTATCTTTAAATTGACGTGAAAATGGTGCATACCAGAAATGGAAGCAACTATTCAGTCCAGCCAGATGGATGTGGACAAGGAAGAGGCAAGACCAAATCCAGAAGTGCCAAATCTTCCACAAGAAAGACACATCTGGAGGATGCCAGAGTTGCCCCCCATTCCCCAAGGTCTGTGCCAACAGATTTTGACGTGAATTCAGAACCTGAAATGATCTATGGTAATATTTCCAGGGCTGGACCACTTTCAGGTGGCAGCAATAGAAATATATCAATGCCAGTACAAAAACTGGTTCAGAGCAGCCAAGGAGGAGGAGTAGGAAATCTGCCCAAGCCTTTGGCAGGGGGCCATGAACTCCTACTTACACATCAAGAGCTTTCTGGGTCAGGAGAAGACCATAGAACTCTTAGGAGGTTGGAGCCCCCTGTCTTGCAAAGACAAGGTCAAAAAGATAAAGAATTGGTTGAAGAACCAAAGTCTTTTATCCATAGACCAGAAGAAAGAGTTGGAAATGACTCCAGCTTTGGAGACAGAAGCCCCAGTGGCATCTACCAGCTCCAAACCAGCTCCAGACACGTCCAAAGACAAGCCCAAAGGACCTCAGAAGGAGCAGAGAGGTCCCAAGAATCATCAAGGAAAGGGCAAAGGCAAAGCCAATTAGCACAGACCTTACCCACAGGGGTACAGGATCCCCAAATTGGAGCCTTCAGCTGTGGACAGTGTGTTCAATATGGCCAGAACTCTGATGGAATTCACAGCCAAAGAGCAGGAAAGAATGAACAGAAACTTTCCACGGAAATAATTGGTGTACAGACTAGTATTAATGTAGAAATTGGTAAACTTGATGGAAGATTAACCAAAATTGCATCAGATATAGTTGAATTAAAGAAAAATGACAAGAAATACATTGAATTGCACCAAGTGACAAATGCCAAACTTGACTCAATTACCAATTCTTGCATAAGAATTTAAAACATGTGCCAAGTTCAGAATGAGGAAGATCTTTCCATTTTTAACATGAATGATCAACTTAAAATTCTACAAGACCATGTCTTGAAGATAGTTGAGAATACCAATCAATTTGCTATACACTTAGCAAAAAGTGACAGTGAAAGACAGAGGTTGAAAAATGAAATAATTGCAAGTGTGGAACAAATTCATAAAAATCATGAACCACATATGCCAAGACATTCTACACCTTTAACTGAAGAAAAACTCTCTGTTAAGGAAAGTCTCACCCCATTCTTAGGAGAAAATGCCTACTCTGCAAGAGATATTCCCAAAATAGACAAATGGCCAACATTCTCTGGTGAAGGAGAATACAACCATATTGAATTCATCAGGACTATTGATATGTTGCAAGAGGACTTCAATATACCTGATGAAATCATAGTGGGGAAATTACATTGTTTGTTTACCAGAACTGCAATGTCAGCCTGTGACTCAAAACCAGAGCACAAGCATGACAGCCAAAATACCATAAACCAATGGTATAGCCAAAATACCACCAAAACATGGAGCTGAGCCAAATTAGCTCAAAAGGTATCAAAAGAAAGAGGAAACTCACCTCTTTCTGAAAATATAAGCCCCATCACCATAGGACAAGAAATAACAAAGTTATTCCTTCTCAAAGTTATTGCTGAGCATAAACCTTAATTTTCACCTCTCATCTAAAATCTAGAAGGAGAAGCTTAACCCCATCAAATGGGTACTCAAAATGAAGCTCTAAGCCAGGACTATCCAATTGTACCAGCCAAACTGAGCTAGCACCAGTATTACTTGAGTTATGGTCAAATTCAGACCAAATAAGGGTGAACAAAACATTCACCTCTCATCTAACTCTTACAGTTTTAGTGTGAGATACCTGAAGTGGGGTCTTTTTGGAAAGAGCACAATCAGAGCTATCTGATGGTGCCATCCATTTCCTCATAGCTCAACTACAACAGAAGTTATTGGCTAAACAAGCTTAATACAGCTTTTGCCCAAACCACACCAATGTACAAAAATACTTGTACATGGGATAACTTTGCCATATTTAATGATAACCATGTCAAGTTGGGTACCATTGTGTAGAGCTCATATAGAGCTATTCAATGAACCAATTATGAGCTTGATATCTCAAAAACTGACAGAGGTATGACCATTTTAAGGTCAAAATCCCACCTGCTGTCATATACAGCCTTACCTTGGGATAATATCCCATAACCACGAATATGAGGTGTCAAATAGACAAAGAAGCATGTTTTTACTTCAATACCTCATATGTCAGTCAATACTGGGGTCCCATACAGTTTCTGTACAGCATTCTACGCGTCATACATGTCAGAATCAGGCTGTGAGGTCCCCAGATGAAAGTTTTCACCCTGTATTGGTGAAAACCGCCCAGATGTGGTTTCAAAACCACATCTGAGCCCAATACAGGGTATACAGGCTGTTTGCAAACCACAAGTCTGTCATGAGGAGTGAAAAATCTTCACTTCCTCTACGTGAAAAGGTCTAACAGCCTTTTCACCCAATTTCAGGATAAAAGGAGAGCTTTTCACTGCCAAAAACCTTTCCTCATCCTGCTCTTGAATAACCTATGGAGTAAACTGTCAAAAACAGTTTTACTCTTGGTTAAATAATCAGGTATAATTATAATCTTTAATTATTGTAGACTTTATTATTGTAACCCAACAGATAAAGCCTGCACCCAGGGTTCTCAATAGCGCTCACCACCACTATTTCTCAATAGTAGAACCCTTTTATCTCATTATAAACTCTTATAAATCCTTTTTAAATCATTTTTTGCCGTGTCACATACACAGTTAAAGTTGTAATTAGCCTAGTTATACCTTTATCATAGTATCATCCTGACATTTTGGGGGCCTGGCTGTGTTTTTTTGACCTTTTTGGACCTTACAAGTAAGTCTTTTCTCCTTTTTATGACTTATTAACACATTGTTTTATCCTTTTTTAGGCGTATTTTCTGTTTAAAAATATATATTTTATATATTTTTACCTTTTTTTTACACATACTCATATTATAAGAGTATTTTTACGTGGTTAACACCCACAGTAATCTATTATTTTTGGCGTGTTTTGCATATAAAAACACATAAGCCACTAATAAAGTCCTGTATTCTTGACTGAATAAGGACACCTCTGACTGAAAACCCATCAGTTGAGGTGTGGTCAAGTGTATTGTTAATTCAATAACACTTGTATATAAACCACTTTCACAGAATACACTTGCAAACCACAAGTGTATCTGAGGGATACTGACACACAAACAGTGTGACAGGACACCATAAGCTGTATTTTTGACGTGAAATTGTTAATTCAATTACACTGTCATTATACAAGGGCATACTGTAATAATATACAAGCCCAGAGGCCATTCTTAGACGTGCAAAACCAGCCTTTTAAGAAGTCTTAACTGACATAAGCCCTCTTTTTCCTGTTTTTATTCAGTGGAAGAAAACTACATCCCACTTGAAACCCAGTCACAGGCCAACACACCAGTGACACCCTCAGAACCACAGGGCAGCAAGGGTAAAGGAAAAAGGCTTAGTGAAGACCTCATTACAGCCAAGAAGTGGACACCAATAGCCACTCAGAGGAGTAGAAAACCACAAAACTCTGCTTCAATACAAGGTAAACCAACCTTAACCACTTGTACAGGGAAGATTACAATTATTAACCCAGTTGTAACCTCCAAAGGCAAACTGCCCAAATCAGCAGATAACAAATTTTTACAAGGCACAGTCAAAGGTAAATACCCTAAGAAAATAAAGTTTTTGACTGCTTGCAAACACTGATATGTCCCCTGCATACCTCAGAGACCTTGGGTTCCAAAGGAACCAGCCAGAGGATAGAGCAGGAATGTCTAGAACCAGAAGACCTGAAAGAAGACACATTGGACACAGTGGTGGATGGCAAAACAATGAGGGAGATAATATCAACCTTGCCATTCACACTCCAATTCAACAGAAACCTCAAACCAGAGGACTGGAAGGATATGGATCAAGTTCTTCAAATCCACCAACTCCTCAAAGATTTGTTTCAATGGAGCATGGACAACAAGAGGTTTAACCTAGCAACTCACTGGGCAGAACTGAGATCAAGTTGCCAGAAGATCTGTCTCAAAGAGATAGACTTCAAAGACCTTATGGTAATCACCAAGGGTTGGAATCCTACCAGGCAGCACAGACTCCTGGAGGCAAGGGCACAGAGGATAAGGGAGAATCAAGCCACTATCCAAGCTATAGAAGAACAGTTAACCCAGACAGGGCCTACTCAGATTCCTTCAGGTTCACAAGGAGCAAGCCAAATCAGCTCTCCAGTGGCTTCACACCATTCAGAAACCAGCAGATCAGTGGCCAAGAGTCACCATTCTTCACAATTCCAGGAAGTTTCCAGGAGAAGACAAGGCAACAAGGGCAAGAACAAAGCCTCCTTCAACCAGGGGGAGGAAAGAGTCAGACCCCATGATCCAGAAGCTGTTAGATTTGGTAAAAGAAGTACACAAGAACCAGAAGTAGTTGTAAACCACTCTAGAATCAGTAGTCCTAGTAATAGAAACATTACCCCCACCCAGACTGAAAATAACATTATCACATCTGAGAGTAACATCAACAGTGACACACTGTGGTTACAAATGTCCCAATATGCTGACCAATCTGCAAAGCAGGCTACAGAATTTGCAGCTGCCCAAGGGAGGATGAGAAAAACTCAAGCCTCATTGGAGCAGATAGTTAAAAACCTTCAGGAAGGATATGCTCAACTGAGCAAAGCCTCTGAAGAAACCAACAAGAGACTGAATCAAGTCTCTGAAGAACAACACCATAGTAGCAGGGACAGGGAGTGTCTGAACCAAGACATCAACAAATTGTTTGATGCCCACCATAGCTTACAGCCCCAACCACAAGGCCAAGCTATGGAGATTCCATATCAACCAGATGACATCAAACCAGATGCCATGTTGTTGAATAAGGCAAGATCTCCATCACAATACCAGGATGGAGATGGCATGTCTTATTCAGAGAAGGAAGCCTTGAAACAGCTTCCTGAGGCCTCAAGCTGGCCCAAATTCTCTGGATCAGGAGAATATGATCATATGGGACTCATAGATTATATTGATGGACTCTTCATTGATGTACCAAGCATACCAGATTACTGGATTACTGCTAGACTGAATACTGCATTTAAAGGTCATGCAATTATATGGTACACTGAAATGAAAGAAATCCATAGCAGAAGAAATTGGCCATGGTGGAAGAGTCAAAAAATCCAAAAGTACAGTAATGGAACTTGGATATGGCAAAAGACCATGTCATTTGAAAATGACAAATACTCTGTGGACAAAGATCCATATGAGTGGTGTCTTAGACAGTCTAAAAGACTTAAAGCCATTGATCCTCAAATGAACATTCAAATGAGGAATCATAAACTTCTGACACAACTGCCAGGAGAACTAGAGCATGCAGTAAAGTGCAGATGCAACCAAAATTGCACTCTAGATGATATAGCCAATACCTTACAAGACATAAGGAAAAGGACTAATATAGGGAAATTCACCCCATATAGAAGCAGTAGTTTCAAAGAGAAACAACCTTTCAGGGTAGAGTTTAAAGACAAACCCAGAGAAAGAGTGGCAGAAGTGGCAAAGAAGAAGAATTCTTGTCACAATTGTGGCTCAACAGACCACTATGCCAACAACTGTCCAAAAGCAAAGAAGAAAGTCTATGCTATAGAAAAAGTCCCTGAAGAAGAACCTCCAACAGAGGATTCTGAATCAGACTCTATGGGTGATGCCATCAGAGAACCATCTGATGAGGATCAAGACCCAAGAGAGGAATTTCTAGTGGAATACCAAGAGGAAACCCCACTAGAAATCCAGGATATACAGTTGGAAGCAGGCATGCCACAAGACACTGCCAACAAGAACTTGTGTAAACACACACAAGATGCACAAACATTCCTGGTTACACCAACCAAAGGAATGGCATATATACATGGAACAGCCACAAAAATGACTGTATGTATTGACAATGCTCAGCACCCACTGATCATTGACAGTGGAGCACACTGCTCCATAGTGGCCAGAAATTATCTGGATAACCATTTCCCAAACTGGGAAAAAGAACTCTTGCCCACCAGGGCAAAGAACCTTAAGAGTGCATCTGGAAAGATGACCTCTATTGGGACAATTATCAAAGAGGTAATTATACCCCACAGAAAAGGTAATATCAGACTCAAGCCAGAGTTTGTAGTGCTTGAAGATGCCCACATCCAAGGGCTTTTACTGGGAACAGATTACCAGAGGATGTATGGCATAGATATTTACAATAGTAAAAATAGGCATATTACCATTGGTACTAACAAGGAAAAGAAATTTTCTCTTGATATATACCAGATATCTTCTCAGGACCCACTGGAAGAACTTCTGAAAGAATTCAGAGAGGGACAGTTTAGCACTACCCTCACCAGTAAACAAAAGCTAAGTTTACTGAAGATGCTGAGGAAGAATAGACCAGCATTTGGCATCGGTGAAGAACCATTACGCAAGATCAAAGGCCATGATATAGAATTATATCTGGATGTGGAAAGGCCTTATCCACCCATGCTCAGGAGACCTCCTTATTAAGCAAGCCTGGGAACCAGGAAAGAAATTGAGAAACAAATCAATGAACTCCTGGATATGGATGTCATCAGGAAGATTGGACATAATGAAATAGTGGAAATCACCACCCCTGTCCTAATCACCTGGCATGATGGCAATTCTAGACTGTGTGGAGACTTGAGAGCCCTGAACAACTACACAAAAGCAGACAGGTATCCTATACCAAGGATACCTCATGCCTTGGATAAATTGGCCAAAGCCAAATACATAACCAAGATGGATTGTATGAAGGGCTTCCACCAAAATGGAGTCAAACCAAACTCCATGAAATTACTCAGAATTATATGCCATATGGGCATATATGAGTACACCAGGATGCCATTTGGCATCAAGAATGCACCAGCCCACTTCCAAAGGATGATGGACACCATATTTCAAGAAGAAATAATGGAAGGCTGGATGTTAGTATACATTGATGATATCATTATATACTCAGAGACATGGGAAGACCATGTACAATACATAGACAGAGTGCTAAGGAGATGTACACCCATCATTCTGAAAATTTCACTCAAAAAGTGTAATTTTGGCCAACAAGAGCTACTAGCTCTAGGACACAAAGTCTCAGGCCTTAGTCTGGCAATTGACCAGAACAAAGTAGCAGCAGTACTGCAAAAGCCAGTACCAAAGAACATCAAAGAGATGCAATCTTTCCTTGGATTTGCCAGCTACTATAGAAACCACATAAAAACCTTTGCCCACATAACCAGTAGTTTATACAAGTTATGCTCAAAGGATGTAGTTTTTGAAATAACCAAGGAAAGGAGGGATGCATATGAGAGGATCAAATATGAACTCACTAATGCACCTGTGCTCATCTTGCCTGACTTTGAACTACCATTCAAGTTATATATAGATGCAGCATGCAGCCAAGGCTTGGGAGCAGCCCTTCACCAAAGACAAATTGTGGATGGTGAACCAAAAGAAGGTGTAATATGTTACATCTCCAGGCAGCTGAAAGATTCAGAAGCCAGGTATGGGGCCACCCAGACAGAATGTTTATGTCTAGTCTGGGCTCTAGAAAAACTCCATTACTATTTGGAGGGTGCAGTCTTTGAAGTCTACACAGACTGCACAGCCTTGAAGTCTTTACTAAACATGAAGACTACTAATAGACACATGCTGAGATGGAAAATAGCCATCCAGGAGTATAGAGAGAACATGACCATCATATACAAGGAAGGTAAAAGCCATACCAATGCAGATGGCCTTAGCAGATGGCCACTGGATAATTTCAAAAGCAATCCAGCTTATGACCCTGAAGTTGCTGCGAAAATTCCTATCCATTTTATGGAAATAGATAGGAAGAAGAACTTCAGATTCTCAGAATGGGCACCAGGGAGTGGTACCCTTGACAGTGGAAACACTGATTCAGAAGAGACAGAAACCCCCATACTGGGGATAAGCTCCTCAGCACTGCACAATGAATTCTTCAATGCAGTACTGAAATCTTAAGCTAAACACAAACAGTGTAGCATACTACTCCAACTCCTTCAACAAAAATACAGGAGCCCAGAACTGGAAACCCAGCTGGAGGAACCCTGGTTGAGGGCCTATAAGAACAATAAATTCTTCCTTATAGATGGCCTGATTTATCACACAGACAAGCACACCAGTGCACTCACAGTGATAGACAGAGACCACATCTCTTTAATCCTGCAGGAATTCCATGACTGCCCCTACATGGGACACATGAGTGAGGATAGGACTAAGGAGAGGGTAGCAAGCACAGCTTGGTGGCCCAAGTGGGAGCAAGAGTTGAGTGAATACACCAACACTTGTGAAAGATGCCAAAAGGCAAACAGGAAACATGGGAAGAAGTATGGGTTACTTCAACACATAGAAGAACCCAAGCACCCATGGGAAACCATCAACATGGACTGGGTCACAGGACTTGTCCCAGGAGGCAAAGAAAGCTACAATGCTTGCTTAATCATAGTTGATAGGTTCAGCAAGAGCATGAGATGTCTACCATGCCATAAAGAGGACACAGCCATGGACACTGCTCTGTTATTTTGGAATAACATCATATCCACCTGTGGAGTCCCTAAGATCATAATTAGTGACAGGGACCCAAAATTTACATCTGAATTTTGGACCAATTTATATGACATGCTTGGCACCAAGCTTGCTTTTTCCACAGCTTACCATCCACAAACAGATGGCCTAGCTGAGAGGATGATCCAAACAATGGAGGACATCCTCAGGAGGTTCTGTGCCTATGGCATGGAATACAAGGACCATGAGGGATATACCCATGATTGGGTCACCCTCTTACCAGCAGTCCAACTGGCTTATAATACAAGCCAGCACTCTACCACAGGAAAAACACCTGCACTGGTAGAGAAAGGGTGGAATCCCCTGTTACCTGTGGATCACTTGAAGAAAAATCTTCTGACCATCCACCCCACAGCCAAAGACTTCCATGATATGTGGAAGAAAGCCTGTGATACTGCTGCCAAATGCATAGCTGAGGCCAAAGAGTATAATAAGCAAAGGTGGGACAAATCACATATGGAACCTGATTTCAAGGAAGGGGACCAGGTGTTAGTGTCTACACTGAACTTTAACAATCTCAAAGGACCCAAGAAAATGAGAGACTCATTTGTAGGGCCCTTCACTATCATTAAGTTGATAGGGAAGAATGCAGTAGAGGTCAAGCGCACTGAGGAGTTTTCTAGGAAACACCCAGTCTTTCCAGTGAGCCTGGTCAAACCATACTTCCAAACAGAGGAGGATAAATTCCCCTCCAGGAAGAAAAACATCACTCCAGCAGGAATAGTGGAGGTAGAAGACTCTCCTGGACCTGTGAGTAAAATCATCAGGACCAGAAAAATCAGACTCAATGGGAAGGATCAGAGACAATATCTAGTCAGATTCAAGAACCAGACAGCTGACAAAGACAAATGGTTGGCAGAGGATGCCATACCAGATGGGAACCTTCATTTAAGGAGATTCAGAGCCTCTAGGAGGACTGAACAGTCTCATCAATGATGAGCCTTTTTTTAGAGGGAGGGTATGTCAGCCTGTGACTCAAAACCAGAGCACAAGCATGACAGCCAAAATACCATAAACCAATGGTATAGCCAAAATACCACCAAAACATGGAGCTGAGCCAGATTAGCTCAAAAGGTATCAAAAGAAAGAGGAAACTCACCTCTTTCTGAAAATATAAGTCCCATCACCATAGAACAAGAAATAACAAAGTTATTCCTGCTCAAAGTTATTGCTGAGCATAAACCTTAATTTTCACCTCTCATCTAAAATCTAGAAGGAGAGGCTTAACCCCATCAAATGTGTACTCAAAATGAAGCTCTAAGCCAGGGCTATCCAATGGTACCAGCCAAACTGAGCTAGCACCAGTATTACTTGAGTTATGGTCAAATTCAGACCAAATAAGGGTGAACAAAACATTAACCTCTCATCTAACTTTTACAGTTTTAGTGTGAGATACCTGAAGTGGGGTCTTTTTGGAAAGAGCACAATCAGAGCTATCTGATGGTGCCATCCATTTCCTCATAGCTCAACTACAACAGAAGTTATTGGCTAAACAAGCTTAATACAGCTTTTGCCCAAACCACGCCAATGTACAAAAATACTTGTACATGGGATAACTTTGCCATATTTAATGATAACCATGTCAAGTTGGGTACCATTGTGTAGAGCTCATATAGAGCTATTCAATGAACCAGTTTTGAGCTTGATATCTCAAAAACCGACAGAGTTATGACCATTTTAAGGTCAAAATCCCACCTGCTGTCATATACAGCCTTACCTTGGGATAATATCCCATAACCATGAATATGAGGTGTCAAATAGACAAAGAAGCATGTTTTTACTTCAATACCTCATATTTCAGTCAATACTGGGGTCCCATACAGCTTCTGTACAGCATTCTACGCGTCATACACGTCAGAATCAGGCTGTGAGGTCCCCAGATGAAAATTTTCACCCTGTATTGGTGAAAACCGCCCAGATGTGGTTTTAAAACCACATCTGAGCCCAATACAGGGTATACAGGCTGTTTGCAAACCACAAGCCTGTCATGAGCAGTGAAAAATCTTCACTTCCTCTACATGAAAAGGTCTAACAGCCTTTTACCTCAATTTCAGGATAAAAGGAGGGCTTTTCTCTGCCAAAGACCTTTCCTCATCCTGCTCTTGAATAACCTACGTAGTAAACTGTCAAAAACAGTTTTACTCTTTGTTAAATTATCAGGTATAATTATAATCTTTAATTATTGTAGACTTTATTATTGTAATCCAACAGATAAAGCCTGCACCCAGGGTTCTCAATAGCACTCACCACCACTATTTCTCAATAGTAGAACCCTTTTATCTCATTATAAACTCTTATAAATCTTTTTTAAATCATTTTTTGCCATGTCACATACACAGTTAAAGTTGTAATTAGCCTAGTTATACCTTTATCATAGTATCATCCTGACATGCAAAGAAATGGTATTACAAAATGAGGATTGATCATGGTAAACATGACTGGTCTTAGTGGAAATCTGAAGTGATTACCAAATGGGCCAACAATTCTTGGAGGTTTAAAATGGAAAATGCTTTTGAAAGTGCCATTTTTAACTCAGAAAGAGACAAACCACTTACTTGTTTCTTCAAGCAAAAAGACAGATTATCTGCTTTACACCCAGATATGTCTGACACTATGATTAATATGAAAATATTAAGAAAGTGTGGAGGAGAACTGGAACATGCTATCAAAAGCAGATGTGTGGAACCCTGTTCAACAGAAGACTACATTAATGCTATGGAAGATATCATTACCAGAACAAGAATTGGTAAGACTTGAATTAGAAACCCAATAGAGTCCAAAATAGTCTCAAAGATTCCTAGAGAGGAAAGAAGACCAGAAAGACCTGTCTTGAAGTGTCATAAATGTGGAAGTACTTCACATTTAGCCAATACTTGCCCTAAGAAGACAAAGATCAATGAAGTTCAAGTCATTGAAGAAATTCAGTGTACTGAAGAGAAAGAAGAGTCTGATCAAGATTCTGCAGTCTCTGAAGATACACCAGTGGAGGAATATCCCATTGAAAACATTTCAGCTTTCTTTGAGGTCACAGAAGTCCATACCCGCTTGCCACAGTACAGTGAGGATTGCTGCAACCTGATCAATATCCAAGATGCCAGAATGTGTAAAACAAAACCTGCTAGAGGAAAGGGTTATACTGCTGGGGCATCCTGTATCACATCAGTTCTGATGAGTGATATTGAAGCCAAACTAAATTTGGATACAGGGGCATTTTGCACTTGTGTGGGCAAAGATTATCTCCAAATTATACTTCCTGAATGGAAAAACCATCTATTACCAATAGAAGGTGTACAATTCAGTAGTGCCAGTAACAATATGTACCCCTTGGGCATATTGGACACTAATATTGTATTCCCACATCCAGCAGGAAGTATAAGAATGAAAACTGAGATTGTAGTAATGGATAATTGCACATCTCAGCACATCATTCTTGGAAATGATTACTTGAATATTTATGGTATTGATATAAATAACCATAAAGACAGATATTTCACAATTGGAGATAACAAAAGACAAAAATTTGCTTTCTCCAATATGCCAAAACAGATATCTGTAGTATCTTCTGTCAAAGATACTTACAAAGATGAATTTGTGACCAATCAACTTGTTGAAGCACAAATTAATCAATCATTGTCACCAAAGATGAGGAATGAACTTATTGATGTATTATACACATACAATAATGCATTTGCATCTGATAATGAACCATTAGGTGCTATAAGGGGACATGAAATTGATATTACTCTTAATATTGATAGACCATATCCTCCAGTACTTAGAAAATCAGCTTATCCAGCCAGTCCCAGAGCTAGAGAAGCCTTGTAGAAACATATCCAAGAGTTAATCCAACTTGGTGTACTAAGGAAAGTAGGCCATAATGAGGAAGTTGAAGTGACAACACCTGTTATCATTGCTTGGCATAATGATAAGTCAAGAATGGTTGGAGATTTTAGAGCTTTGAATACCTACACAGTTCCAGACAGGTATCCAATCCCTAGAATCCAAGAAGCTTTGACTCAATTGTCTAAAGCCAAGTATATAACATCCATGGATGCATTGAAAGGCTTCCATCAAAATGTTTTGACGCCTAAAGCTAGGAAATTACTTAGAATTATCACTCACTGTGGTATTTTTGAGTATCTTAGAATGCCATTTGGCATTAAAAATGTTCCATCCCATTATCAAAGGATGATGAACACCATCTTTCCTACAGAATTGTCCGAAGGATGGCTTATCATTTATATTGATGATATTATCATATGTTCTGATTCATGGTCTTTGCACCTTGGGAGACTTTCAAGAGTACTTCATAAATTTGCAGAAGTGAACCTGAAAATTTCACTTAAGAAATGCAATTTTGGCTTTGAAGAACTCAAAGCATTAGGACATATTGTTTCTGGTTTAAGCTTGGGTATTGACAAAAACAAAGTAGCAGCAGTGTTACTTAAACCAATACCCCAGAATAAAAAAGAAATGATGTATTTTCTTGGGTTTGCCAGTTACTATAGGCAACACCTGAAAGATTTTGCAATTCTAGCCAAGTCACTTTATAGAATCTGTTATCAACAGACTGTATTTGAGATGACACAAGAGAGAATTAAAGCTTATGAGAAGATAAGGAAAGCCCTTACAGAAGCACCTTTACTCCTCATGCCTGACTGGAATATTCCTTTTAAGTTGTACATTGATGCATGTGGAGATGGATTAGGGGCAGCCCTACATCAAGTCCAAATTCTTGATGACAAACCTACAGAAGGACCAGTTTGTTATATCTCAAGACAAATTAAACCAACAGAAGCCAGATATGGTGCAAGCCAAATGGAGTGCTTATGTTTGGTATGGGCACTTGAGAAATTACACTATTACCTTGATGGCAGTGTTTTAGAAGTGATAACTGACTGTAATGCAGTAAAATCACTCCTTAACATGAAAACTCCCAACAAACATATGTTGAGATGGCAAATAGCTATTCAAGAATATAGAGGAAACATGACTATAGTTCATAAAGCAGGAAACATTCACAAGAATGCTGATGGACTTAGTAGATGGGCTTTAGCCAACACTCCTGATAACCCAGCTTATGTACCTTTGGAAGCTGAACCACAGATTCCAATTGAAGGGATTAACATGACTGATATTGCGACTGAATTCTTTGAAGAGGTCAGAGAGTCTTATAAACAAGACAAGAATTGACATATCTTGACTTCTCTATTAGATAAAGACTGCAAGGATACATCTTTAGTTAATGCACTTGATTAAGTTTGGAAAAATTCCTATTCTGAAGGAAGATTTCACTTGTTTGATGGGATTATTTACCACAGAACAAAACATTCTTGTGTTATGAAATTGTGCAGTAGATTACTTATCAATACCATTCTTCATGAATGCCATAATAGTATCTACTCTGGACACCTGTCAGAAGACAGAACACTTGAAAAAGTGAAGAACTGTGCATGGCGGCCATCTTGGAGGAAAGAAACCATTGAATATTTCCATACCTGTGATAGATGCCAAAAAGCAAGCAGGAGCACAGGCAAGAAATTTGGACTTATGATCCATATTCAAGAACCAAGATCCCCTTGGGAAGTTGTTCACATGGATTGGGTCACAGCACTTCCTCCAAGTGGTGACAAAAGTTATAATGCTTGCTTAGTCATTGTAGACAGATATAGCAAAACTCCCATATTCTTACCATGTCATAAAGATGACACTGCTATGGATACAGCTCTTCTTTTATGGAGTAGAGTTATTTCTAATACAGGATTATTTAAGAATATCATAAGTGACAGAGATCCCAAATTCACATCTGCACTTTGGACCAATCTTCATAGATTGTTTGGGACTAAGTTATCATTCTCTACAGCATATCACCCTCAAACAGATGGGCTAGCAGAGAGGATGATTCAGACTTTAGATGACATGATCAGGAGATTCTGTGCTTATGGATTAGAATTCAAAGACTCAGATGGCTTTACCCATGACTGGTGCACTTTGATACCTGCATTAGAATTGGCATACAAGACATCAGTCCATTCTTCCACAGGACAAACTCCTGCTATGTTAGAGAAAGGATGGAATCCAAGACTCCCAGCAGACACACTGAGGAAAGACTTGATTGACATACATCCTACAGCTTCCAGCTTCAAGATAATGCTTGATAAAGTGAAACATCATGCAAAACAAAGTATGGATGATGCTTTTGATTATGCAAAACAGAAGTGGGATAAGAGTCATAAAGTACCAGACTTCAAAGTAGGGGACTTAGTTTTAGTTTTGTCACAGGGGCTCTTCAAAGTGAAGAGGGCCTGGCACTCAGTAAACTGGGACTCACTTATGGAGGGCTCAAGGATATGGTAAGAAAGGATACACTTAAGGGTGTTAAAGATGAATTACTAAAAGAATGAATATAAGAAGCAGCAACAAAAAAAGAATAAGAATAAAGAATAGAAGAGCCAACCACAAACAAGTCCAAGTCCACTGTTTCAACCTGTCAGAATGGAAAGAGAAGGGTTAATAAGGATATGGCCACCCAACTCATACTGTACAGGCAAAGAGAGAAAAGGCAAAGACTAACTTAGAATTAAATAATTATAATACCCAAATATAAGGATAAGAATAATTATGAAATAATAAATAAACTAAATTAATTAACTGGGGAAAAGTCCCCAGGGGGGAGAAAGAGGGGCTGGTATATGTGAGAATCACCAGCCCTGATCCAGAGGAAGAATTTTCATGAGAATATTTGATGATTGAATTGAGTCTGGCCAATACAGGTCCTGTACGGCTGTACAGAACCTGTACAAGAGGTGTGGTGTATTTGAGTGATCATACAGTTCCACATTGGTGTATTGAAACTGTATTGGGTGAATCCAGCCTGTACAGGTGTTGACAGGCTGTATGGGTGTATCAAGCTGTATGCATGTTTCAGAATGAAGATTGCTGAAACTGAATGCTGATGCAGATACTGGATTTGCTGATTTGGGGTGTTTGAGTGGGTGAATGAATGAATACCCTTACCCCTGATGGATGGTTGTTACAGTATCCCCCTCTTGAAACTGGTGGGCTCCTGAACACCATAATACCCTGCCACTGTTGAGTGGCATCTCAATATCCCCACATTTTTTTCAAAAAAATTTTCTTTTTAATTTTCTTTCCTCTTGACCATTATCCTGAAAATCCTTCATTCCTTCTTCCCTGCCAAATTCAATTGATTCCCCCCTTTTTCCAAGCTTGAGTGAGTATTCCTTCCAGAATATGCCATTCTTTTCTTTTGATTCAATCAGCCATGCCTTGGGATGTGGCCTTGGGATATATCCCAGAATAAAGGCCATTGAGCACTTGTGCTCAAAAATTGGTGCCCAATGAGTATATGACTTGTACTCATTGGCCCAGACTTAATCCAATGACTGAGTGAAACTTTCCTCCAAGGGGTCTTGTCCCCATTATCCAAGGAGTTGGCCTCAGACAGCCCTCCAAGTGGTTTTTGGGCTGTGGCCTCCTTCCTCAGTGATCTTGATGTAATTTGATTTTTATGGCCTTTTTGGCCTTGTTGGGTGTTTTGGTGATTGAGGCACTTTTTTTGATTTTTGGCCCTAATAGGCCTTTTTGAGCCTTTGGGGTCCTACGGTCCGCGGGCCGTACACCGCGGTCCGTGGGCCGTGGACCGTACGCCGTGGTCCGTGGGGGCTATTGGAGGCCCCCAGGACCAAAATGTAGCCCCTGGGCCCAAATTTGCTGGGGACCCAGGGTGACCAGGGGGCCCAGAAATGGCCCATTCCCCAATTTTCACTATACATGGCCTGGACCCATTGAAGGGGTCCAGGACCATCAAGATCTTGGCCTCCCCCAAAGTTGCAGGGGAGGCCCTGGGTGATGAGTTCAGCCCCAAAGGGGTGTGAACCTTCACCTTAGAGGCTTTGAGGTGGGGCATAATTGAGTTATGGCCCCATTTCCTTGAGTCAAATTTCTTTTTCTTGATGTGGAGTGGATTGATTCTGACGTCTTGAATCTTCTGCTTGCACATTCTTCGGTTATGAGTTCCAAACTGACTGAACTCACTGAATCTTCCCCTTCTGCACCGCCACCGTCTGTTCTTCATGGTTCTGGCGTCTTCAGTCGATTGTCTTCTCCCTCCATGGCGTCTTCTGGCCATTTTGACCCCTCCCAAACATATGATGGGTTCAGAGCAGTTGAAGTTCTTGATCCTGCCTGTACTGAGTGTTTGGCCAGGGGTAAGGATTGCTTTCAACATTACAATCCTCGATCGTCAAAATGCCATTTCTGCTTTATTGGGAAGAAGCCATGCCGCCGTACCGGATCAACTTTGTCCCAGGTCAGGAGGCACTTATGGAGTAGGAAGGATGGGCCTTATGGGCAGGAATTCCCCATTCTTGAGGAACCTACCCCTGATGCCACTTCTGGGTTTTCTCAATGTGAGTGATTTGCATTTCTTGGTTGAATTGATACTGATATTTTGATGTAGTGACTGGTTCCAGGCAGAGGGATGTGGCCAGATGGACTAATTTTGGAGGGCCCATTCCAATTGGTGGTAGGCCCATACACTACAGCTCAGAAATCTCAATTTCAAGGACCAATGCTGATGGAGTGGTGAAAGTAGTGAAAAAACTAAGAAGAATTGTTGATTCCCCAACAGATCCAGATGCTGAAGGAAGTGATGAGTTGGATGGTGAAGAAGTTCAAGTTATTCCTCATTCCAGTGGCCATCCATCCAGCAATTCCTCTTCTCAACCTCTTTCCAACACCAGATTCCAAAGCCAAGTGATTCCCAGCACTCCAAGAACCTTCCAACCAATGCTTGCTTCAATTCCTACAGCCCTTCCTCCTCCATCACCAACTACTTCCCACACCACCAGGCCTGCCTTGAATCCAGCAGTAAGACCATCTCCAGTTCAACAGCCCAGAAACTCACCCATAAACACCTCCCGTCAACTCCAACCTGTGGCCAGCTCCAGCAGAAGAAGGGATGGGTTGTCTCCTTTGCCGTTTCCTGCCGCCCAAGTTTTTCAAAGAAGAGAACGTTGGCCTATCCGGGTTACCAGAGAAGATCCCAACACGGCTAGTGAAAACCAAGATGCTGTGGCCAGATTATTCGGGAGGGTTGATAGAAATAGCAGAGAGGTGATTATGTATGCCAATGACAGGACTATTCCAGGTACTGCTTCTGAAGAGATGGATGCAAAATTTGCCTGGTATGAAGATGAGTTGATAAATTATTTCCAGAGAACTTTTGATGACTTGGGTAGAGATAACTAGTTTCCTTTTCCTTGTTTGTGTTTGGTTTGACTTCTATCCCCACTCTTATACTACTAAAAAATAAAAAATAAAAAAAGGATAATGGAACCTCCCAACACATGATTTGGGGAGGGGATGCTGCTGCTTTAAAGAAATAAAAGAAAGAAAATTATACAAGTAAAGAAAGAAAGAAATGAAAATAAATAAGAGAAAAATGAGAGTAAAGTAAGAAATAAAGAAAAAATCCTGATGGTTGGTCCTTCTTGTGGTGAGTTGCTTGATTTTGGCCAATAAGTGTCTGAAAAATGAAAACCAAGCATTTTGATGCTCACAGAGTGGCCAAGGTGATGTTTTACAAGAAGTAGAACCCTCAGGGATGCATACCAGGAGATGGAACTTACTTTCATAACTTCCACTCCCCACCAAGCACCATAAAATTGGAAAGAATTGCCATAAATGACTTCTGAGATGAATTGCCATAAATGACTTCTGAAATGAATTGCCGTAATTGACTTGAATTAATGAATGTCTTGAATTATGATGATTGGCATAAAATGAAATGATAAATAGAGAAAGAAATGAAAAATAAAAAAGAAAACATTGGGCCATATCTTGATAAGGTCCAAATGGAGGGTATTGATGTTGTATGCTTCCTGAACCTGTCCAAAGAAATGACAAGTGCTCACAAAGTGGCCAAGGTGATGCTTACAACAACATATGGGTAGAATACCCCCTTAAAGGTGCATGCCAGGAGAGGAACTTACTTTCATAACTTCTTCTCCCCACCAAGCACCATAAAGTCAAACTCTTGAGGTATTTGGACCAGGCTTGTCTGGATATAATGAATGGAAATCCTTGACAAGGTCTGGTGAGTTGGTAAGGTTGAAAGCTGGTTCCCAAGTGGTTCTTTCTGGGTCTTCACTGAATCCTTTCCACTCTACAAGATACCATAATCTACCTCTTTTGAGTTTTGAGTCCAGAACCTGAGCCACTTCCCATTCTTATTGCTCCTCCACTAAAACTGGTGGTGGCGGCAATTGGTGACAATTTGGGATAGTTGAATGCTTGACTGGTTCTAATAAGGACACATGGAATACAGGGTGAACTGTCTTCCATTGCTGAGGCAACTTGAGGTGATATGCATGGCTGCCAATCTTCTTCAGAACTTCAAAGGGTCCCAACCATCTTTCTGATAATTTCTTGGTGGGTCTTGTTGTCTTGATGTTCTTGGAAGCCAGCCATACTTTGTCCCCAGGTTGGAAATCAGGTGGAATTGCCCTATTTCTATCTGCATACTTCTTGAATCTCCTTATTGCTGACTCTAATTCTTCTTTGACAACTTTCTGTACTGATTGGAGTTTTGTTGATAACTTTCCAGCAGGTGAGTCTTGAGAAATATGGATTGAGTCAAAGCTGGGATTTCTTCCATAAATGGTGAAGAAAAGTGATTGCTTGGTTGATGAGTGTTCTGCATTATTATAGGCAAATTCAGCCAGAGGGAGCCAGGTGTACCAGTCATCTTGATGATAGCTGACATACATCCAAAGGTACTGTTCTAGTATCTGATTTACCCTCTCTGTCTGTCCATCTGTTTCAGGGTGAAAAGCAGTTGAAAGATCTCTTGATATCTTGAGCTGCTGACACAATTGAGTCCAAAATGATGAAACAAATAAGGATCCTCTATCACTGAAAATACTGGCTGGAAGTCCATGCTTGGAAAATACATGACTAATGAAGATTTGAGCTAAATCCAGAGCAGTGATTGTGCCATAAGTTGGAATGAAGATTGCCATTTTTGAGAATCTGTCCACAACTACTAAAATTGAATCAAAGTTGTTTGACAGTGGCAATTGAGTGATGAAGTCCATTGATAATGAATTCCATGGACCAGACGGAATTGAAAGAGGCTTGAGTAATCCAAACTTCTTGTGATGAATGTTCTTGTTTCTTGAACATTGCTGACATGAGGACACATAGTCCTTGATGATTTGATTCATGCCAGCCCAATAAAAATCCCTCTTGATGAGCTTGAGGGTCTTCTCCTGGCCAGGATGGCCAGCCAATGGTGAATCATGACGCCTTTGAAGAATGTCCAATTGAACTTCATGATTGTTTGGAATAACTACTCTATCTTTGAACAATAATAATTTTGCTTGAGGTTCAAGAGAATAGTCTGGGACTGATTCTCCTCTTGCTAATTTCTTGAGGATCTCCTTATAGTCTTTGTCTTGCCATACTTGTCTTTGAATCTGATCAACTAAACCTGAAAACATTTCAACTTTTATGGAAAAGAATCTTGACTCTTGAATTTCATTTTGCTTGAGAACTTGATGAAAGTTTTGAGGATTCTTGCTGATGAAGTCCACCCCCCTCTCTGGGTACACGTTGTCCCGACGTGACAAGGCATCTGGTAAAGTGGCCAGCCTGCCTGGGCGGTAAGTGATAACAAAGTGAAATTCAGACAAAAATTCAGCCCAACGGGCTTGACGACGAGTAAGGACTTTAGAGGACATAAAATATTGGAGAGAACAATGGTCTGTCAAGACCTCAAAGGAATCAGAAAGAGAAAGGAGAAAAGCTCTCCAGCGCTTGAGAGCCCAAACTATGCCAAGGAGTTCCTTGTCATGAATTTCATAGTGGAGCTCAGCTGGTAAGAACTTGCGACTATCAAATGCAATGGGATGCTTTCCTGAGTCATTCACCTGACTCAGTACAGCACCCAAGGCATAATCAGAGGCATCGGTCTCTACAATGGTTGGAAGAGAAGGATTAAAGTGAGATAAGATAGGAGCAGAGGTGAAAGCTTCTTTGAGTGCTTGAAACTGACTAAGAGCTTCCTCATTGAAGATGAAAGGAGAATTTTTTTTGAGAAGGGAAGTGAGAGAAGTGATTTTTTTGGAATAATTTTTAATGAAACGACAATAAAAATTGGCAAAGCCAAGAAAGGATTGAAGAGCCTTGATGTTTTTGGGCTGAGGCCAATTGAGGATTTGCTGAACTTTTGAAGAATCCATCTTGAGGCCATCATTTGAAACAACATAACCCAAGTATTCCACATTTGAGGCATGGAATACACACTTTGAGGCTTTAGCAAACAAATTATTGTCTCTCAGTCTTTGGAGAACAGAGGCCACATGTTTAACATGTTCATCCAAAGAGCTAGAGAAGACCATAATATCATCTAAGTACACTACAACAAAAACATCCAAATAATCTGCAAAGATATCATTCACAAGATTTTGGAATGAAGCTGGAGCATTGGTTAAGCCAAATGGCATAACCAAATATTCATAACTGCCATATTTGGTTCTAAAGGCAGTTAAGTGCTCATCCCCCTCTTTGATTCTCAGAAGGTTATATGCACCACGCAAATCTATCTTGGAGAAGATAGTGGAACCGTTGAATATGGTAAGAAGCTGGTTCATAGGAGGAACAGGGTATCTGTTCTTCCTAGTGACAGCATTGAGTTTGCAGTAGTCAACACACAAACGAAGACCTCCATCCTTTTTCTTGACAAAAAGGACAGGTGCTCCTGTTGAAGAGGAGCTTGGTCTAATGAAACCTTTCTCTACATTCTCTGAAATGTAGGCCCGCAGTGTTTCTGACTCTTGATTTGATAATGAGTAGATAACACCAATTGGAGGTAGAAGACCCTCCAATTCGATATGGTGATCACAGGCACGGTGTGGAGGAAGTTTCTCTGCTTTCACCTTGGAGAATACATCCAAATATTGGTGATAAGCAGGAGGAACAACCTTCAACACCGTTTCAATTTCTTCTGGCTCTTCCTCCTCATCCCACTGCTCCTCCAGGGATGCATGAAAAGACAAGGGAGGAAGGTCCATATCCCCTTGAAAGAGATGAAGTGAAGATATGGCAACATCTTCTCCAAAATCCTTTATCTCTTTGAAGACTTCATCTCTTAATGGAAGTAATGACTGAGAGGGAATAATGGAAGGGATATGGACAGAAGAAGGAAGGGAAGGTGTCTTAAGTTCACCAACCAGAGCAACACTGTTGACAGCAGTGGCAAAGTCATTACTAGTAGAAGGAATAATACCACTAGAATCCTTATGATTAGAATCATAGGTGATCAATCCATTTTTCCAATCAATAATGGGATTAAAATGGTAAAGGAAATCAAAGCCCAATATCAGGTCTTCTCCCTTGGGTGAATCTATGATAAAGAAGTCCCACTCAAAGCTTGGGAAAGAAGGCAAGTCAACTACCCACTTGGTATAATGGGTGATGAACAAGGCAGGGGATTCATTAGAATCCAAAATGAAAAGAGGAATCTTTTCAGGGAGCTCTGACAAAGTCAATGAGTACTTGAGAACAAAATTCTTTGCAATAAAAGTGTTTGTAGCACCAGAATCAATTAGAATACTATAAAAAGTATCAGAGACAGAAGAGAAAATAAGAAACTTTAAAGATTTCTTGACACTAGTATTCAGAGTGCACAATTGTGCTCTTGAAGGAAATAAGTGAGAACCATTGAACACATCATGATTCCCACTCAGGCTTTTCCCTGCTTGCTAGGGAAGCCTTCTGATGATCCTTGCCTATTTTCAGGCCTCTTGAAGCATTTTTCAAATGGGTGCTTTCCACCACAAAAATGGAACAAGCCTTCTTTAATCCTCCTCTCCTTTTCAGAACCAATTAATTTGTTGTCCTTATTGAGGAGAGCAGCATGAGGCTTGTCTTTGGACATTTGAAAATTCTTCCCCTTCTTATTCTTATTGTGATAAGGCTTCTTGGATGATGAACTTTGAGGAGGCTTGAGGAAATTGGATCCAATGATTGGAGGCTTCTTCTCTTGATGACTGCCCTTTTCCTTTTGCCTCTCATGATATCTTGTGTCTAATTCTAAAGTGACATCCATGAGTTCTTGAAGAGTGTCAAAAGTACCAGGGTGAGAAGCCAATTGGTCCAACAATCTTGATGCCAAGCCTCTTCTATACACATGAATGTAAGCTCTTTCCCCCCAATCTCCAATTCTTGACATTAAGCTTCTGAAATCTGCAATGTACAAGGAAACATGACCACTTTCCTTCATCCTCAAATTGTCCAACTCTTGTTCAGCTTTCCTGACTTCATTGGGGTCACCAAACAGAGTGAATAATTGAGATTCAAACAATGGCCAATTATTGAGGAGGTAGGAAGGGTCTTCATTGGAAATATTTGAGAGGTAAGGTTCAATCCACTTGCCAGCTCTACCAGTAAGAAAAGAAGTTCAGTACAAAACCTTCTTCCTGTCAGAGAAGAAGTTTGCTGGATCATTATGGAAAATTAGTTGACAGGATTGGATAAATCCTCTCAACTTATGAGCTTGAGTACCATCAAAAGAATCAGGTGCCTTCATGGATGGAGTCTTGAAAGCAGGGGCTTTGGAATTGTCCCTGGGAGCAACTGCTTGAGTGAGTTGCCCCATGAATTGAGTCATCTGCTCCATCATCTTGAGGAGACTTGGATCAGTTTGAGAGACAAGAGGTTGACTAGAAAGGGCTAGATTAGAATCCTGAGGCACCTCTGGAGCATTTGCCAAGGCATCTGCCACTTCAGTTTCCCCAGAATCTTCCTCTTCCACAGACTCTTCCCCCTCTTCATCTTCAACTTCCCCTTGTCTTGCTCTTGCACCTTCAGACATGCCAGGGTAGCCACCCAAAAGTCCAGAGAAAGATCTTGATCTTCTAGATTTCGTTCCACCTCTTCTTGAGAGTGCTGCTCCTTCCATTGGTGGTCCTCTGTCCAAATTTGCACTCAGTTGATGAACTGATGGTGTGCGGTCAAGAGGAGCCCTTGCTGTAGGAGTGAGAACAGCTTGAATTCTTTGGGATCTAGTATTTTTGGCTGGGGGACTATGCTGAACTGGCATTTTGAAAGGAATTAAAATAACTTGATGGTATTAAGAAGAATAATCAAATTTGGCCAAATCAATCACAATGAATCTTGAGGAATCAATTCAAATCTTGAGGAATCAAATTCAATCAACAGTCAAATCAATTCAATCAGTCAAAATCAATTCAAATCAAATATCAATAATCTTGAGGAAATCAATAATCAATCAATATTCAATCAATAATCAATCAATAAATGTCTTCAATATGAAATCAAGTCTTGAGGAATCAATCAATCAGTTCAAAATCTTCAGAAATCAGTTCAATATCTTGATGAGTCAAATCAAATCAATAATCAAATCAATTCTTGAGGATCAATCAATATCTTGAGAGTTCAAGGTCAATAAATCCAATAAATCCTGAATCAATAACCCAAATGAATCCCAATGAATAATCCAATCAATTAAACCAATCAATAATTCCTAGATAAAACCTGAATAAGAACACAGAAAAAATTTGATTGATAAAAATAAAATGAAATGATGAAATGGTCAGCAATGATTAAGAAAGAAAAAGAATCAATTTTCATAAGAATGAAATGAATGAGATGAAAATTGATGAAAGAGAAAAATCATAATCATTAAAATCATTAAATCATAAAAAAGATCATAATTGATGAATGAGAGAAATGAATATAAATGAATGAAGAGAAGAATCAAATATGAGTTAATTAATTTAATGTCACAGGGGCTCTTTGAAGTGAAGAGGGCCTGGCACTCAGTAAACTGGGACTCACTTATGGAGGGCTCAAGGATATGGTAAGAAAGGATACACTTAAGAGTGTTAAAGATGAATTACTAAAAGAATGAATATAAGAAGCAGCAACAAAAAAAGAATAAGAATAAAGAATAGAAGAGCCAACCACAAACAAGTCCAAGTCCACTGTTTCAACCTGTCAGAATGGAAAGAGAAGGGTTAATAAGGATATGGCCACCCAACTCATACTGTACAGGCAAAGAGAGAAAATGCAAAGACTAACTTAGAATTAAATAATTATAATACCCAAATATAAGGATAAGAATAATTATGAAATAATAAATAAACTAAATGAATTAACTGGGGAAAAGTCCCCAGGGGGGAGAAAGAGGGGCTGGTATATGTGAGAATCACCAGCCCTGATCCAGAGGAAGAATTTTCATGAGAATATTTGATGATTGAATTGAGTCTGGCCAATACAGGTCCTGTACGGCTGTACAGAACCTGTACAAGAGGTGTGGTGTATTTGAGTGATCATACAGTTCCATATTGGTGTATTGAAACTGTATTGGGTGAATCCAGCCTGTACAGGTGTTGACAGGCTGTATGGGTGTATCAAGCTGTATGCATGTTTCAGAATGAAGATTGCTGAAACTGAATGCTGATGCAGATACTGGATTTGCTGATTTGGGGTGTTTGAGTGGGTGAATGAATGAATACCCTTACCCCTGATGGATGGTTGTTACAAGTTTCAACCTTGAATTTTAATAATATCAAAGGCCCAAAGAAACTTAAAGATTCTTATGTAGGACCTTTTGTTATTGTTGCTTTACATGGAACCAATGCAGTTCAAGTGGAATTGAGTGGTGAATTGGAAAATAAACACCCCACCTTTCCAGCCAGCTTGCTAAAACCTTATCAACCAGCTGATAAAGAATTGTTTCCTTTAAGAAACCCAACTCCTTTGACTGTACGACCTGTGGAACAGAATGAAGACAAAAAGATAAAGAAAGTCATTAAAGAAAGGAGACTTAGGGGTAAAAATCAAAGAGAATATCTTGTCAGATATAGAGATCTAGTACTTGAAGATGAATGGATGGCAGAATCAGAAATACCTGACTCAGATAAACTCTTAAAAAGATTTAGACATGAAAGAAGGCCACAAGCCTGAATATGTCTATAAATGTGCTTTAAATTACTTGATCTGAGTGATGTGAAGAGGTTGGACAGTGGACATTAACCCCTTTGGGGCCTTATTCTTTTATCACTAATAAAATTGTAGGACAATTTTATTTTTTGGTGGGAGGGAATCTGAGCCTTGAGGTATATCTTACATACCCAAATAGGCCACAGTTATCTTAAAAAGAAACTTTGAATTATGCACAACTCATAAGTCATGCATATATCCAAAATTCATCATTTTCAATTTCAGAAAAGATGAATAACTTTTTATTGAGTAAGTAAATCCATGGATTTAAGACCAGATTTGGATTCTACACAAAAATTCACCTAGGGTAGCCCCATAGAGTGAATAAGCTCAATTTAAGTATTTGAGGTGGTAAAATGGAAAATACTTCAATACCACATCATTAATACCACATAAAAGATCCATGAAAAGTTTTGTTTTTCTTGATTCTTAGCCAAAATAATGGGATAGTGAGAAATCCCATGTTACATATACACTAAAGATAGTGTTATGCATTTTTTGAGCACTTAATATTATGGTATTCTTACATGTACTTTTGGTACACCCATAGTGGATATCTCACTTGAAGCTTAATTTTCTATTTTTACGTGAAAAATAAGTGAGGGGGACAAAAGACATCAAAGAGAGCCAGGGTACCCAACTTCTGAGGCCTCAGAGGCGTGGATAGCTCCAGAGCATGGATCCATGGCTCATCTTGGCCCAATTGGTAAACCAAAACTCTTTGGGAACTTGGTTACCAAGTTACACCTACTGTAATCATAAGAAAATAGCAAATAACCTGCTATTTTGACGTGCCAAGGAGGTAATAAGCTACTTAGACTCCTGTAACCACGTCAATTCTTGATGACTTTCCATGACTAGACCCTAAAAGAGTAATTAAAACCCTTTTGGGACTTATATTCATTGATTTACCTCATAGCAACCAGCAAAATACTGCTATTTGCAATTCTACGTAGAAATGAGGTAAAAACTTCAAAAATTCATTAAAAATACAATTCTTAATGAATCTTTCTGAAACGTTTAGGACTAATAGATAACTGTATTATCTATGGTACAACCAAAAAGAATTATGGTTTTACTAGTAAAATCAAAAGTGTTACTTACAGTCCATGTTTGACCATTCTACGTGAAACACTGAATCTTCAAAAATTCACAGTAATTACAACCTGTGATGAAATTGGCAATAACATTGATAACTTTGAGAAATCAATGATTATTTTAGAATAAAATAAGATTTACAGATGTTACTCCTTTTATTCTTAACCATATTGGGGTTGGTAGTCACGTAAAAGCATCAATTAAGTAATTATGATAATCTTACGTGACAACTGATGATGCAATCAATAATCCAAAAAGGTTTATTGTTTTCTCACTCACTGGTTTTTCAGTTTGCTCCATGGCACGCCTCTGTAAGCTGTTTTTGACTTAAAAGAGGCCTCCTCTTGCTGTTTTTTCCAAGAATCATCTTATCAATTTATTAAATCATTATTACCAACAAGTAAGTATTAGTTACAGCTATTCTTAAGTGTTTCAAATCTTTCAGAATCGACCAGAAAGACGTGAAATCATAGAATCCAACTATATATTGTTGTAATACTGTTATAAATCCTTTTGATCCCTTAAATCCACAATTCTACGTCAAATTTCTCTACTTTTATCTATCAATAAGTTCTTTGGAGTATTAGTGAGTCATTTATCTTTAATTCTTAAAGTTTTTCTTTAGGAAATAGTTTTCTTCAAGAATTATATTTATAATTATTCTTGTAAAAGATAATTATATATTAAAATAATTTTATTATTTTAATAAAAGAAGTTTTTATTATTAAATTCTTCTTGTAATTGATTCTTGTAGACAATTACTGCTCACTGTTATAATCACTAGTAGTGTATAACACGTGAAAGAAATAATTTTATAATTATTTAATTGTGGTTATAATAATTTTTTATTATTATATTTCATAAGAACAGACATAGTACTGTTGATTAATAGTAATATTATCATCAGTTTCATAGTCACATCTTACAATAGAGCTCTTTTCACTCTGTTTTCCCCTCAGACACTTACAAAACACTAAATCATTAAATCAAAAGGTAATTTCTTTACTCTTTATATATAAAACTCTTATATTATTAAAGAACAAAGACAATCTTATTATATTAATAACCTTTGACGTGATTATTACAATTATTTAATTGTTTTGTTTAAATTTCTCTTAAAAACCTCTATTCCATGTAAAATCAAGATAAATTGTAATTTCTCTTGAAATTCATTGTAAATCCAATTTAAAAAAGTTTTATTTACATTTTTTGGTGTAAAATTATTCAAAACTATTACATTAAGTATAGAAAGTAGGTTATTTCTCTTATTATAATAATTTTTCTCTATTATTGCTTTAATAATTCTATAATTAATATAAATAGTATTTATATTAATTTATAACTTTAATATTAGTAATATTATTGTTATTAATTGTTTTTTATTGGTAAAAAACAATTCTTAATGCCTTTATTATTTGCTGGTAACAATAATAAAATGCTTTTAAGTTTATTAACTATCTTATATTATTTTTTTATGATATAAATTATGTTATTTTATTTATTTAATAATATAATTATTTTTATGCCATAATTATAATAATTATTTTTATATGATTTATTTCATTTATAAGGACATTCATAGTACAATAAGTCAAATATTAGTAATTTTTACTTATTGTTTCATAGTCAAACCTTACATTTGGGGGCCTGGCCGTGATATTTACTCTAAAAGACCTTTAAAAAGATTCTAATTGGGTTTATTCAATAATAAATTACAATTTTAATCATAAAATTATATAATTATTTTAAATATTATTGAGGCATTTGGAAAGCAATTGTACTGACTTACACGTGGTTTTTCACATCCTTAGACTTGCAAGAACTTTCTTTGAGTGACTCTAGTAATTAAAAAAGATATTTTATAAATTACAAATAATTTTATAAAAAGAATTATATTCATTTTTTATTTTATTCTTTAAAAATAAAAACATAAAAATCAATGAAAAAAGTTATTTTTATTCATTTTAATTTCATTTCTTTATTTATTTTCATTTTTTAAGATATAAAAGCAATTTTTACATGGAAAATTGCCATATCTTACAAAAAAAAACACTTCTTACATAAAAGACTTATATTTGCTTGTCTTTTTTAGTGTTTGAAGACAATCCAACAGAGGACAACCAAACCACTGTTGAAATATTGTTGGAAGAAACTTGTCCAAGTTCTCCAACACCAATAATCACTAAGAAAAAGAAAGCTAAGAAATTAGACTTTCCAGGACCCACTATTCAGGACTCTGAAGTTGAGTACCCCATTTTTAAATTGCCATAAGAAGAATTCCTGTTCTGAAATCCTCTTATTTCTTATTCTTTCTTGAAACATGACTACCAGAAGAGGCTCCCAATACTCCATCCAATCAGATGTAGCTTCACTCAGAGGTAGAATTGATTCCTCAAAAGGGAAAAGGAAGGGAAATATCCCCAGTGGAACAGAATCCACACAAGGAAGTGCCTTATCACAAAGGCAAGTCCCAGAAATGCCCATGATATCTGAACCTGAATTGGAACTAAGTATGAGTAACTCAAATAGGTACAAATCACATTCAGAGGGCTCAAATAGACATCTACATGAGCCAGTACAAGCAGTATTACACAGTGTACAAGGACAAAGATTGGGAAATGCTGCCCCAAATACACCAAGGAGTAATGAACTCCTGGCACATCCTGAAAAAATTCCTCAAAGAGGAGGAGATACTGAAATACTCCAATGGATGGAATTCACTGTCATCCAAACCTCAAATCAAAAAGATCAAGGATTACCACGCCTAAAAGAGGGAGGCAACCAAGGAAGAAGCCCCAGTAGCTTCTACCAGCAAGCCCCAAGCAAACCCACTTCCCCAAGAAGGGAAGAAGAACAAGAAAAAGAATTGGAGGAAACCATATTCCCCAAGCTACAGGATTCCCAAAATCCAAAAAGATGCCATGGACAATGTCTTCAATATGGCCAGAACTTTGATGGAATTCAAAGACAAAGAGGAACAAAGAATGAGACAACCCCATTTCCCAAAGAAATAACCTTGTCTCCTGATGTTGTAAATACTTTAACAGAAATTAAAAACAGTATATTACCTCTAAAAGAAATTAAAAATAGTTTATTATCATTACAAGAAATAAATAATAATTTATCTTCTTTAACAAAAATTGTTGTACAAAACAAGAAAGAGATTGACAACATAAAATTTATGGTTGAAAATAATAAACCAAAAGTATTAATTGACAATACTCAAAAATTAATACAAGGACAACAAGAATTGTACAAATACATAAGCGATATCAAAGAGAAAACTTTGACAATCAATTATGATGTGAGTATTGACAATCTTACGGAAAAATTAAACAAATTAAGTATTTCTGTAGAAAAATTTGAAGAAAAGACTTCATCACACCAAAAATTACTTTTGGACCATGTGGAAAAAATTGATGAAGCAAGAATGCATCTAAAAGATGATATTCAAAGTGAAATAAGGCTTATTACTGAAAAAATGCATAAAATGAATGAGGCTCATTTAAATATGCCAAAGTTATCAACTCCATTTTCACATATAAGAAGCCCTGTTAAAACAAAAGATGAATTGACAAATACTTTCATAACAGACTTGAGTCACCAAGAAAATAACCAAGTCTTAATGAAGGAAGCTCCTCAGCTGAAAGAATGGCCAACATTCACAGGAGAAGGTGAATATGACCACATGTCATTTATTAAAACAATTGACATGTTACAAGAAGACTATGTAATACCAGATGAATTAATCACTGCAAGACTACATTCATTGTTTGAAAAATCTGCAAAAAGATGGTATTATGGCATAAGACAAACAAATGGCAAAAATACCTGGTCTTGGTGGAAACAAGAAATAATCACCAATTGGGCAAATGATGCCTGGAGGTACAAAATAGAAAATGCATTTGAAAATTCTTTCTTTGACTCAGACAAAGATAAACCTTTAACCTGGTTCTTAAAACAAATTGAAAGACTTAATGCATTGTACCCAGAAATGTCACAAAAAATGGTGCATATGAAAATACTCAAGAAATGTGGAGGAGAGCTAGAACATGCCCTAAGAAGCAGGTGTATAGAACCATGCTCCACAGAAGAGTACATTAATGCACTGGAAGACATAGTGACAAGAACAAAAATTGGCACGACTTGGAAGAAATTGGACATTAAAAGCCCAAATAAACCATTTATCAAAAAAGATAAATTAAAAGAATCCTTCAAGCCCAGTACATCCAATAATAATGAGCAAAGAAAATGCCATAAATGTGGAGGTATTGGACACTTAGCCAATAATTGCCTAAAAAAGGCAAAAATCAATGAAATTGTGGAAACAGAAAACCACAATGACAAAGAGGAGGAATCTGACTCTGAAAAAGAGACAGAAGAATCAGAAACTTCTGGAAGTGATGAAATCAATATAATTCATGCAGAAATTAATAATATTGATATAATTTATGAAGTACTAGATGTCAACTCAAACTTACCACAAGTTGGAACATCTGACACAAACCTGACAAATGTGCAAGATGCCAAACTGCACAAAACCAAACCTGCAAGAGGAATGGGGTATACAGCTGGAAAATCAAGTATAAGTATTGTCATGGTTAATAACCAAGAAACAAAGGTGAACTTAGATACAGGAGCATATTGCACCTGTGTTGGTAAAAGTTATTTAAGTACAATTGTTCCAGCCTGGCAAGAAAAACTTATACCAATCCAAGGTGTCAAATTTAGTAGTGCAAGTGAGAGCATGATACCCCTTGGAATAATTGACTTAACACTTCTTTTCCCTCACCCTTCACAATGTGTCAGAATTAAAGTGGAATTTGTGGTAATGGACAACTGTACAAGTAATCACTTTATCCTGGGAAATTACTACTTATCAATCTATTGTATAGAGATCTCTAACAAAAAGGATAGATATTTTACTATAGGAGACAATAAGATACAAAAGTTTGGCTTCTTAAATAACAAAAAACAAATTACAGTTATTAAGAAGGAAGAAAAGATTCCAGAAAAGGAACTTTTTATATCTGAACAACTTAAAGAGGCAGAATTCAATCAAGAATTAACAGAAAAATTGAAAGAAAAATTGATTAACCTCTTATTTAAGTACAAAGATGCCTTTGCAACTGACAAAGAGCCACTAGGTGCTATAATTGGGCATGAAGTAGATATAATTCTTAATGTGGAAAAACCTGACCCACCCTTACTAAGAAGACCAGCTTACCCAGCTAGTCCAAGGGCTAGAGAAGCCTTAGAGGTACACATTAAAGAATTAATGGACCTTTGAGTATTAAAAAAAGTTGGACATAATGAACAGGTAGAAGTTACTACTCCTGTCATTATAACTTGGAATAATGGAAAATCAAGGATGGTAGGAGACTTCAGAGCCCTGAACACCTATACCATTCCAGATAGATATTCAATACCTAGAATCCATGAGACATTGACACAATTGTCACAAGCAAAGTTCATTACAGCTATGGATGCCTTAAAGGGTTTTCATCAAAATGTCTTAACAGACAATTACAAATAACTACTGAGGATAATAGTCCACTGTGGAATTTTTGAATACTTAAGAATGCCATTTGGGATAAAAAATGAACCTTCCCATTACCAAAGAATGATGAATACCATATTTCCTGAAGAATTATCAGAAGGATGGTTAATTATCTATATTAATCATATCATAGTTTGCTCAGAAACTTGCGAAAATCACCTTACAAGACTAGAAAGGGTACTACAGAAAATAGTCCAAGTGAATATGAAAATTTCCTTGAAAAAGTGTCATTTTGCATATAGTGAATTAAAAGCACTAGGAAATGTTGCATCTGGACTTAGTCTAGGCATAGGCAAAAATAAAGTAGCAGCAGTACTACTTAAACCAATGCCTCAAACCAAAAAATAAATGCAATCATTTTTAGCATTTGCTGGTTACTATAGACAGCATATAAAGGACTTTGCAAAAATTGCCAAATCCTTATATAAATTATGTGACCAACAAACAGTTTATGAAATGACTGAAGAAAGGGTCAAGGCATATGAAGAATTGAAAAATTCACTAACAAATGCCCCATTTCTTCTAATGCCAGATTGGAAACTACCCTTCAAACTATACATTGATGCTTGTGGAGAAGGACTAGGTGCTGCACTTCACCAAACACAAATTATCAATGATAAACCAGTGGAAGGACCAATTTGTTTCATTTCAAGGCAGATAAAGCCAACAGAAGCAAGGTATGGAGCCAGCCAAATGGAATGCTTATGCTTAGTGTGGGCTTTAGAAAAACTTCATTATCATTTGGATGGCACAGTATTTGATGTAATCACAGGCTGTAATGCTGTGAAATCACTATTAAATATGAAGACTCCAAATAGACATATGCTGAGATGGCAAATTGCTATCCAAGAATACAGAGTAAATATGACTATTCTTCATAAATCTGGTAATATCCATAAAAATGCAGATGGTCTTAGCAGATGGGCTCTAGCAAATACCCCTGACAATCCAGCATGGGTGTCACCAGAAGAACACCATATAGAAGGAATATGTGTTACAGATATTGGCACAGAATTCTTTAACCAAGTTAAAGAAAGCTATAAGATAGACAAAAATTGCCATATCTTAAGCCAACTTCCAATGAAAGACTGCAAAGACCCATCACTTTCATCAAAACTAGATGAAACATGGAAAAAGGCATACGATGAAGGAAGATTCCACCTCCTTGATGGAATCCTTTATCATAGAACAAAACACACATGTGTTATGGCCTCAACAGATAGAACTCTGATAAACACTATTTTACATGAATTTCATGACAGTGTTGCAGCTGGACACCTTTCAGAAGATAGAACACTGGAGAGGGTGAAAACCTGCTCTTGGTGGCCAAATTGGAAGAAAGATGTTACAGAATACTGCCAAACCTGTGACAGATGTCAAAAAGCCAACAGAGCCACAGGAAAGAAATTTGGAATGATGATCCAAATCCAAGAACCAAAATCCCCATGGGAAATAGTTCAGATGGATTGGGTAACAGCTTTACCTCCAGGAGGAGACAGGAGCTATAATGCATCCCTAGTATTAGCTGACAGATACAGTAAAACTCCCATGTTCTTACCATGTCATAAAGATGACACAGCTATGGACACAGCCATAATGATATGGAATAAAGTTATTAGCCATACAGGCTTATTCCAGAATATTATAAGTGACAGAGACTCAAAGTTCACTTCAGCATTATGGAAAAATCTCCATAACTTATTTGGGACAAAGCTATCATTCTCAACAGCTTACCATCCCCAAACTGATGGTTTAGCAGAAAGAATGATACAGACCTTAGAGGACATGATCAGAAGATTCTGTGCTTATGGGCTAGAGCTCAAAGATTCTGATGGTTTTACCCATTATTGGTGTACACTAATACCAGCTCTTTAACTAGCATATAAGACATCAATCCATTCTTCTACTGGCAAAACACCAGCAATTCTAGGAAAAGGTTGGAATCCAAGACTTCCTTATGACACCCTCAAAAAGGACTTAATGGATATACATCCAACAGCAAGCAGCTTTAAAATAATGCTTGACAAGGCAAGACACCATGCAAACATATGTATGCAAGATTCTTTCAAATATGCAAAAGAAAGATGGGATAAAAGTCATAAGCCACCTGATTTCAAAATAGGAGACTTGGTCCTAGTATCAACCCTTAATTTCAATAACATAAAAGGCCCAAAGAAATTAAAAGATTCCTTTGCAGGACCATTTATGATAAAAGCACTTCATGGACCCAATGCTGTGCAATTGGAACTCACAGGTGAACTAATGAACAAACACCCAACTTTCCCTGTAAGTCTGATAGAACATTACAGTTCAAGTGACAAGGAGTTATTTCCACTAAGAAATAAACCCCCACTTGAAATTCCCCCCTTGGAAGAAGGAGAAGAAAAGAAAATAGTAAAAGTCATTAAAGAAAGAAGGACAAGAAACAAAAAAGAAAGGGAATACCTTGTAAGGTATAGAAATTCAACTCAAGAAGATGAATGGCTACTTGAGAAAGGTATAACAAATGCTGATAAACTACTAAGAAGGTTCAGACATGAAAGAAAGCCTGAAAAATAGAAAAGTTAAGCATTACTGAGATTCAAGACTAACAAAGTCTATTGAAGAGGTAGGACAGTGGATGATACCCTAATTACACATATCAGATTGTGGTACAATCTTTTTTGGTGGTAGGGAATGTGAGCCTTTGAGATATGACCACATACCCAATAAGGTCACAAGAAAGACTCAGAATAATTATACCTTTAAGATAATCATACTAGAATTACTTAGAATAATTATACATTAAAAATAATTACTTTAAAAATACAAAAATACCATAAATTGGTACAAAAATTGGTTTAACTTAAAAACCAATGAATCAACATTTGAAATAAATTATACCATTGGATTCCCTATGGCATAATACACATATACCATTTTTATGGCATACCTGTAAAGTCAATATAATGAGTTATAAGGAATAATACCTTATAAAAACCATAAATCCTTATTTATTTCAAGAACCAATGAAACAACATGTGAAATAAATTGAACCATCGGATTCTTCATGAAAATTTACACATAAAACAATTAATGAGCTAATTTCCAAAGTTAATACTTAAGGAATTAACCTGAATATATGCACTTTTTTGGTCAATGCATATATTCAAAGATCATAGTTAATATCTCTTAAACTATACAAGATAGAGTGAAGAACCAAAAATAAAGCTACCACGTAATTACTGTAAGAACACAGATATAAACTTTATTTTACAAATTATAATCAAGGTTAAAACCTATGATGAAATATTGATAAAAATCAACAGAGCTGTTGACCACTTTGTTGTGAAAGTGGTCCAAAATTAAAAAAAAAAGTACACAGTTGGATTCTACTAGTTCATTCGTCAAGAATGATGTAATTTTTATTATTAAATTCAGGGTACAACCCCTTGAAATCATGGTTTGAAGTTTAAAATATTGAATTTTGACAGGAAAGATGAGTTACAAGAAAAATCATCAAAATTAGAGTTTTGATGATGTAATAGAAAGCTCTTGGAAGCATGATAAGGTTATGTCAGGCTATCAGAATTCACTCTCTGAATTGCTGTAGCGTGTAAAACTTAAAAGTATTAAAAGATCAAAGTTTGAGCTTAAATTGAGCAGTTATGATCACCTACTGTAACCTTAAATTAAGTTTAACAGTCATATGAGTGATAAAATTGGTGAATACTATTAGTTTATGATCAAAACTAATAAAATCCACGAGATTTGGGGTTCTGCCAAGCCTCTGATGTCATCAAACTTAGAGTTATAGTGATAACTCTAACTAATGGTGTAATAATGATGTAATATGGTTTGATCATGATGTAATCATCCTCAAACCTTAAAATATTGATCAATTCCAGTGGATATGATCAGTACACGTCTACTAGAAGCCTGTTGGACTCTAGGAGGGAGGTATTTACTATAAATAGAGCTCTTTTTACTCTGTTTTCCCCTCAGATGCATCAAAAACATTAAATCAATTAAACCAAAGGTAATTTCTTTCTTCTTTATATATAAAACTATTATATTATTAAATACCAAAGACCACCTTGTTATAATCATCTATTTTGACGTGATTAAATCATTTATTTAATTTTTTTTGTTAAAAATCTCTCTAAAAACTCATTTCCACATAAAAATCAAGAATATTAGTAATTTTCCTTTATTTTTATTGTAAATACAATTTGAAAAGGTTGTATTTATATTTTTTGGTGTAAAATATTTCAAAATTATTATATTAAGTGTTAAAAGTAGGTTATTTTCTCTTATTATAATAATTTTCTCTTTATTATTATCTTAAGAATTCTTTAATTAATATAAATAGTATTTATATTAATTTATAACTTTAATATTGGTAATATTATTGTTATGAATTGTTTTTTATTAATAAAAAACAATTTTTACGCCTTTATTATTTGTTTGTAACAATAATAAAGAGCCATTAAATATATTAATTATTTTATATTAATATATTTATCTTTATTATATTATATTTTATTATATAAATTATATTATTATATTTACTTAATAATATAACTATTTTACACCACAATTATAATAATTCTTTATTATGATAATTATTTTATCTTATTTATTTCATTCATAAGGACATTCATAGTACAATAAGTAGAATATTAGTGATTTTTCCTTATTGATTCATAGTCAAACCTTACAACAAAGCTACAGGGGTGAATATGAAGATTTCATTAAATACATGTAACTTTGGCTTTGAAGAACTGAAAGCTTTAGGACATATTGTTTCTGGTTTAAGTGTGGGTATTGACAAAAATAAAGTGGAATCAGAGTTACTTAAGCCAATACCCCATAATAAAAAAAAGATCTCTTTTCTTGGATTTGCCAGTTATTACAGGAAACAACTGAAAGACTTTGCAATTCTAGCCAAATCCCTCAATAGAATCTGTGATCAACAGACAGTATTTGAGATGACACAAGAAAGGATTGAAGCTTATGAGAAGATAAGGAAAGCTCTTACAGAAGCACCTTTACTCCTCATGCCTGACAGGAATATACCTTTTAAACTGTATATTGATACATGTGGAGATGGATTAGGGGAATCCCTACATCAAGTCCAAATTATTGATGACAAACCTACTGAGGGACCAGTTTGTTACATCTCAAGATAAATCAAACCAACAGAAGCCAGATATGGTGCAAGCCAGATGGAGTGCTTATTTTTGATATGGGAACTTGAGAAATTACACTATTATCTTGATGGCAGTGTTTTCAAAGTGATAACTGACTGTAATGCCATGAAATCACTTCTTAACATGAAAACTCCCAACGTACATATGTTGAGATGGAAAATAGCCATTCAAGAATATAGAGGTAACATGACTAAACTCACAAGAATGCTGATGGACTTAGCAGGTGAGCATTAACCAATACTCCCGATAACCCAGCTTATGTACCTTTCGAAGCAGAACCACAGATTCCAATTGAAGGAATTAACATAACTGATATTGTGAATGAATTCCTTAAAGAAGTCAGAGAATCTTATAAGCAGGACAAGTAGTGCCATATCTTGAATTCCTTGTGAGATAAAGACTTCAAAGATACATCTGTAGTCAGTTCACTGGATGAGGTTTGGAAGAATTCCTATTCTGAAGGAAGATTTTGCTTGTTTTATGGAATAATTTACCACAGAACCAAGCATTCTTGTGTGATGACATTGTGTAGCAGATTTTTCATAAATACCCTCTTTCAAGAATGCCATGATAGCATCTACTCTGGACACCTGTAAGAAGACAGAACACTTTAAAAAGTGAAAAACTATGCATGGTGGCCATCTTGGATAAAAGAAACCATTGAATATTGCCATACCTGTTACAGATTCCAAAACGCAAACAGGTGTACAGGCAAGAAATTTGGACTAATTATTCATATTAAAGAAACAAAATCCCTTGAGAAGTTTTTCACATGGATTGAGCCACAGCACTTCCTCCAAGTAGTGAAAAAGGTTATAATGCTTGTTTAGTCATTGTAGACAGAAATAGTAAGACTCCCATATTCTTACCATGTCATAAAAATAACACTGCTATTTATACAGCTCTTCTTCTATGTAGTAGAGTTATTTCTCATACAGCATTGTTTAAGAATATCATAAGTGACAGGGATCACCAGTTCAAATATGCACTTTGGACCAATCTTCATAGATTGTTTGGGACTAAGTTATCATTTTCAACAGCATATCACCCTCAAACAGATGGACTAGCAGAGAGAATGATTCAAACTTTAGAAGACATGATCAGGAGATTTTGTGCTTATGGATTAGAATTAAAAGACTCAAATGGCTTTACCCATGACTGGTTCACTCTAATACCTGCATTATAATTGGCATATAAGACATAAGTCCATTATTCCACAGGTCAAACTCCTGCTATGTTGGAGAAAGGATGAAACCCAAGACTCCCAGCAGACACACTGAGGGAAGATTGAATTTACATCCATCCTACAGCTTCCAGATTCAAGATAATTCTTGATAAAGTGAAGCATCATGCAAAACAGAGTATGAATGATTCTTTTGACTATGCAAAACAGAAGTGGGACAAGAGTCACAAAGTAACAGACTTCAAAGTAGGGTAACTAGTTCTGGTTTCAACCTTGACTTTTAATAATATCAAAGGCCCAAATGAACTTGTAGATTCTTATGTAGGACCTTTTGTTATTATTTCCTTACACGCAAACAATGCAGTTCAAGTGGAATTGAGTGGTGAATTAGAAAATAAACACCCCACCTTGCTAGTCAGCTTGATAAAACCTTATCAACCAGCTGACAAAGAATTGTTTCCTTTCCAGAACCCAAATCCTTTCACTGTACCACTAGTGGAACAGAATGAAGACAAAAAGAGAAGGAAAGTCATTAAAAGGAGACTTAGGGGTAAAGATCAAAGATAATATCTTGTCAGATATAGAAATCCAGTACATGAAGATGAATGGCTGGCAGAATCAGAGATACCTGACTCAGATAAACTCTTGAGAAGATTTAGACATGAAAGAAGGCCACAAGCCTGAATATGTCTATAAATGTGCTTTAAATGACTTGATCTTAGTAATGTAAAGAGGTAGGACAAGGGACATTAACCCCCTTTGGGGCCTTTTTTTCTTCTTGATATCATCGATAAAATTGTAGTACAATTTTATTTTTTTTGTGGGAGTGAATGTGAGCCTTGAGGTATATTTTACATACCCAAATAGGCCACAACTATCTTGAAAAATAAATTCTGCACTATGCATAACACATAACTCATTCATATATTCAAAATTCATCATTTTTTACTTCATAAAGATGAATAATGTTTTTGTGAGTAATTAAATCCATGGATTTAAGGCCAGAGGGTACCCAACTTCTGAGGCCTCTTAGGTGTGGATAGCTCCAAAACTTGTATTCATGGCTGACCTTGGCCCAATTATTATACTAAAACCTTTCGAGAACCAAGCTACCAAGTTAAAATCTCATTAAATCATAAGAAAATTGCAAATAAGCTACTATTTTGACATGACAGAGAGGTAAAGAGGAACTTAGATTCCTTTAACCAAGTCAATTATTGGTTATTCTCCATGTATAAACCCTAAAGCAGTAATTGCAACCTTTTTTTGGACTAATATCTATTTATTCACCTCATAGAAACCAGTAATATAGTACTAGTACCAATTCTATGTAGAAATGAGGTAAAAACTTCAAAAATTCATTAAAAATACAATTCTTAATGAATCTCTCTGAACTTTCAGGACCATTTAAGAAGCTTATAATTCATATAACAGCAAAAAATAATCATACTTGCTAGGTAAGATTAAAAGTTTTACCCACAGACCATTTTTGATTATTCCACGTGAAACACTGAATCTTCAAAAATTCACAGAAAATACACTCTGTGATGAAATTTCCCATGACATTTTTAATATGTAAAAATCAATTTCTATTTTTAAATAAAAAAAGATTTACAGTTGTTACTCCTTTTATTCTTAACCGTAAATGGGTTGGTAGTGACATAAAAACATCAATTAAGTAATTATGATAATCTTACATGACAACATATGATTCAATCAATAATCCAAATAGTTTTATTGCTTTCTCACTCACTTTTGTTTCCGTTGGCTTCATGGCACACCTCTGTGAGCTGCTGTTGACTTGAAAGAGGCCTCCTCCTGCTGTTTTTTCCAAAATCATCACATTATTCAATTTCACCATTATTACCAACAAGTAAGTATTAGTTAATCTTTTCTTAAGTGTTTCATTCTTTCAGAATCAATCAGAAAGACGTGAAGTAATATAAATCAACTATATATTGTTGGAATCCTGTTATAAATCAATTTGATCCTTTAAATACACAATTTTCCATCAAATTTCTCTACTATTATCTTTCAATGAGTTCTTTGGAGTATTAGTGAGTGGTTTGTCTTAATTCTTAAAGTTTTTCTCTAGTAATAGTTTTCTTTGAGGATTATTTTTATAATCATTATTGCAAAAGATAATTATATATTAAAATAATTTTATTATTTTAATAAAGAAGTTTTTATTATTAAATTCTTCTAGTAATTGATTCTTGTAAACAATTACTGCTTACTGGTATAATTACTAGTAGTGTATAAAAAGTCAAAGGAATTATTAATTCATTAATTATTTAATTGGGTTTATCATAATCTTTATTATTATATTTCATAAGGACAGTCATAGTACTGTTGATTAATAGTAATATTTTCAACAGTTTCATAGAAAAATCTTACAAAAAAGGTGTTCAACCTTGCTGTTACCAATCTGCCTGGTAATTAAAAGTTCTCTTTGATCATGTCAATAACTCTGATTAATTCCATATGATTGTATTCTCCTTCACAACTGAAGGGAGGCCATTCTTTTTGTTTTGGTACTTCTCTCAAAGGTTCTTGGCCCATTTATGGTTCCAGGTTATGGAAAAAAGTGAAAATTCTATTTCCTTTTTGTGAATTTTATGAATCCAATACTTTTAGGGAGAGATTTCCTATACCCTCACCTTTATTTAAAGGTGTAGAGACTCTTGACAAGGTGTGCAGTAGTTGTTCCATTACATTCATTTTACTAGTATTACACCTGGTAGAATTTCTGAATTCATGTTGTAAACCTTGTATCAAATTGAATAATCAAATTTGAGAAATATCTTCTTTGATTGTAGTTTCTTGCCATAATTCTGTTTGTCTAGTATTATCACAAATTATTTCATTTAATTTGATTGTTAATTTTGATACTTCTTCTTGTGAGGTATCAAAACACTTTTTCAAGGCAATGGTATTTCTCTTGAATTCAGTAAATGAATTTGTACTATCATCAAATATTCTATTATTATCTTCTTTGATAATATTTATAGCATTTTCATTCTTGCTTAAATCATTTCATTAGGGGGGTCAAATCTACCAAATCCCACACTCAAAATCCTGAGTTTTTTTTTGCCAAATCCCACATTAATGTTTTGGGATTTGGGAAATCCCACACCTCAAGAGGTGAGGTATTTTCAGGTACAACACCCCAGTTTTTTTGGTACCAAATCACATGTTTTGATACTAAAATCCCTCCTTTAGCTTCACTTAAAGGGACATTTTTACAATACACAACTCAGTAAGGACATGTTGAATTGCATAAAACTTCCCTTCCCTTGCATAAAATCTTAATATACTGTTTATTTATTAAGTTATTTGATTTCTGTTTGCATTTTCTATACATCTTTTCTTTATTTACCATGCCAAAGGCTACCTTTACTTCAGACCTTAAACTCACTGCAGTTCATCAATGCTCTCAACTCTGATAGTGATTCTGATATTAAGGAAGATATAATCTTATTAGATATGATAACATCACAAAGATGCATCAATCCTCGTAGAAGATATCCATCACATTACATGTATACAATGAATTATTTACAAACATTACCATCTGAAATGTTTCTAAAGCTATGTAGGACCACACATGAATCATTTGAAAAATTGGTTTCAAAAATTCAAGATGATAAAACCTTTCAAAACTTGTCACAAAACAAACAACTCAATCCTGCCATCCAATTGGCTGTGGCACTATCAAGGCTAGGATCAAATGGCAATGGGGCCACTTTGGGAAGGATTGGAATGTTATTTTGAATTAGCCATGGGGCTATTGTGTTGTACACTCAAAGAGTTATCCAGATATTAATGAAGTCAAAGTGCAAAGTGATTGTATGGCCAACAATAGAACAACAAAGAGAGATGTCTCAAGTAATGCAGGCAGAAGGCTTCCCTGGGTGCATTTGGTTTATTGATGGGAGTCTCATACCATTATCACAATGTCCCCACAATGATGGTGAAGCCTATTTTGATTGCAAAAAGAGGTAAGCTGTTGAATTGTTATTCTTTATTTCATTTTTACTTATTGTTTACAATCAGGGTATTCTATGTCAATACAATTGGTTTGAAATATAAACAAACAGTTCACTGCTCTACATGTTGGTTGTACTGGGTCACTTCATGATTCAAATTTCTGTCAACATATGAAAATAGCACAAACACCTCAAGAGTTTTATGAAAAGGATCAGTACTTACTTGCTGATTCAGCATATTCAAGCTCTCCTTGGGTTGTTCCAGCATATAAGGGAGTGGTAGCACAGAATGAAGACAACCATTTTTTTCAATGACTGTCTAGCAAAATTGTAAGGTTTGACTATGAAACAATAAGTAAAAATTACTAATATTTTACTTACTGTACTATGAATTTCCTTATAAATGAAATAAATAAGATAAAAATAATTATAATAATAAAGAATTATTATAATTATGGCGTAAAAATAATTGTATTATTGAACAAATATAATAATATATTTTATATTATGAAAAAATAATATAATAAATAAATATATTAATATAAGATAATTAATATATTTAAAAGCACTTTATTATTGTTACCAACAAATAATAAAGGCGTAAAAAAAATTTTTCATTAATAAAAAACAATTAATAACAATAATATTACTAATATTAAAGTTATGAATTAATATAAATACTACTTATATGAATTTATAGAATTATTTAATGTAATAATAGAGAGAAAATTATTATAATAAGAAGAAATAACCTACTTTTAATACTTAATATAATAATTTTGAATAATTCTACGCCAAAAAATGTAAATACAACCTTTTTAAATTGTATTTACCATACATTTTAAGAGAAATTACAAATATTCTTAATTTTACGCCAAATTGAGGTTTTTAAGAGAATTATAAACAAAAAAGTTAAATAATTGTAATAATCACGTCAAAGATGATGATTATAATAAGATTATCTTTGGTCTTTAATAATATAAGAGTTATATATATGAAGATTAAAGAAATTACCTTTTGATTCAAATATTTTAGTGTTTTGTAAGTGTCTGAGGGGAAAAAAGAGTAAAGACAAATCTATTTATGGTAAATACCTCCCTCCTAGAGTCCAGTGGGCTTCTAGTAGACGTGTACTGATGCTTTCTACTATAATAGATCAATATTTTCAGGTCTGGTGATGATTACATCAAGATCAAACCATCTTACCTCATAATTACGCCATTACTTAGGGTTATCACTATAAATCTAAGTTTGATGACATCATAGGCTTGGCAGAGGCCTAAAATTTGTGGATCTTATTAGTATTAATCATATTCTAATAGTATTCACCAGTTTTATCACTTATATTACTTTTAAACTTAAAATAGGATTACAGTGAGTGATCTTAAATGATCAAATTTAAGCTTAAACTTTGATCATTGTTAACTTTTAAGTTATACACGCTACAGCTATTCTGAGAGTGTATTCCGATAGCTTGGCATGTCTTCATTACACTTCCAAGATAATTTTATTACATCATCAAAAATATAGTTTTGATGATTTTTCTTGTAACTCGTCTTTTCTGTTGAAATCTAATATTTTAAACTTCAAACCATGATTTCAAGGGGTTATACCTTGCATATTGTAATAAAAAATGAGCCATTATTCACAAATGAACTAGTAGAATCTGACTGTCTCCTTTTTTTAAGTTTGGAACGCTTTCACAACAAAGTGGTCAACAGCTCTATTGATTTTAATCAATAATCCATTACAGGTTTTAACCTTGTTTATAGCTTATGATATAGAGCTCATTTCTGTGTTCCTACAGTAATTACGTGGTGACTTTCTTTTTGGTTTATCACTCTATCATGTATATTTCAAAAGATATTAGCTAAAATCCTTGAATATATGCGTTGACCAAAAAAGTGCATATATTCAGCTTAACTCCTTAAGTATTGACTTTGGAGATTAGCTTCTTAATTGTTTTATGTGTAGAACTTTATGGGGAATTCAATGGTACAATTTATTTCACATGTTGTTTTGTTGGTATTGGAAATAATTAAGGATCCATGTTTTTTATAAGGTGTTATTACTTATACCTCATTAAATATTGACTTTACAGATATGACATAAAAATTGTGTATGCGTATTTTACCATTAGGAATCCAATGGTGTAATTTATTTCACATGTTTATTGATTGGCTTTTAATTTAAACCAAGTTTTATGCCTATTTATGGCAGTTTTGTAGTTTTAAGGTATAATTATTTTAAATATTTCTTGTGACCTTTTTGGGTATGTGGTCATATCTCAAATTTTCACAGAAATCAAGGGTCAGAATTGAGCTTTCCATTGGAATTTTGAAGGGGAGGTGGTTTTAAATAAGGGAAATGCAAAATAAAATGAGGGATAATCATGAAATTGAATATTTTGTTAGTTGGGTATTTCTTGCATTATTTCACATAATATGTTAGCACAAATTGGCAATTAATGGTTTGATTTTTATGAAGATGATGATCCACCACATGCAGAAAATCTGTCTAATAATGACATTGGGGAAGATGTGGTAAATATGCGGCAAAAACTTGAACCAATTACTTTTGCATGGAAAAATAGTCTATTGTGAATTTCATCAGGACCATTGATTTATGTACTTAATTTAATGGAATACAATACAGTGGAGATGTTATTGGTAAAATAAAACTATTTACAATCAATATCTTTTAGTTCTTTTTTGGTCCTGCATATTTCTTTCAAAGTACCCATTGACTTTTGAATTAATTTTGTTGGGTGTCATTTTCAACAATTTGTCACCTACATTAAATAATTCATGGTTTATTTGAAAAGAACATCCAAAATGAGTTATTTTGTCATGATTGATAATTTCTGGAGGAGTTTTTGTTGTATGATGGACCATTGTTGATGTCTTCCAAATAATTTCCATGATGCCAGGTTTTTTTGAAAAATCAATCTCCATTTTCAATTTGGGGAAGTGCAAGCCATGTCTAGAGGGGGTTAAGACAGTTGGAAGGGGATGGAAATCTTTTTTCGATAAAAAATAAAATATACCATAAGTACAGGCATTGAGATTGTTTAAATCTTGGTGTGGCTTATTGAAAAATCCATCTTGAGTGACAATGAGATTTGTAAAAGACTTGAATTCTTCCTTTGGATTGGCAGAAGTCCATTTTAGTTGACTGAAATTTGATAATTTGGCTGCTTCCATTAATGACTGATTTTCATTTGCAGCTAATTTTGAAAAATGTGAGATTCTTTAGTACACAAATTTGTCATATTGTTGAAGTTTGGTCCATTGCATGTTATCCAATTCAATTTGATGAGGAGTCAAACCAGGGTTTCTGGATTAAACACCTAAGAATATTGAAATTAATTATTAATTATTAGAATAACAAGCAAAAAAGATCACATACCTGCAGATTTTCCTGAATCTGAACCAGGACAAAACCCAATACCTTTCATAATACCACCTAGGAGTTGCTTATTGGTTTTAATTTCTTGTTGATTTTGAGATAAGGAAGTTAATGTCATGATGAGGTGTTGGAGCAGTTGAGAGTGGCCAGAAGAATGATCAAAAGGGGTGCTTTCATATATGATGACAGGTAAAAAGGGCTTTTTGGTTTTATCAATGAGTAGATAAGGATCGGGTAGAGAGTTGATTGATGGAAGTTTCAACCATGATGCATTGGCTGATTTCTTTTCAATTGAAATGGTTGAAAAGCTGTTATATTCTGTTTTTGAATGTCCAAGGTGAGACATGATTTGTTTTGAATCATGGATGTGTTGTCTTTGGCTTTGGGTGAGTTAGCTTTTATGATTTGATTTGGTAATATTATCCTCATGATGTTCTATATTTGTTTTAGTCCTAACCATGACATCAAGAGGAGGAATGGTAATTTCAACATCATTAAAATCATTCTGATGATGTGCTGAATCTGGTTTAGTCCTAACCATGACGTTATCAGAATGATTTGAAGAGTGGGATGGAGGAGGAGGTTTTTTTTTGAATTTCAAAGAAGATGGAAGGGGGCTGAAATGGAATGACATTGCACAATAAACTCTTATAAATAATCCACCCCTATATTAACAAATAAATAAAAAGATTAAACAAAAAATAAAAATAAAAAATAATGATAGGTCAGTAATGGTAATCATAAGAAAAATAATCCTAGATTAATCATTATTATTATTTAAAAAAATAATAATAATCAGTGATTAATGATGAATATTTAAAAATAAAAAATAAAAAAAAAGATGTCAGTAATCATAATGATCAAAAAAAATGGAAAAAAATTATAAAGATGATTATGATTTGAAAATAAATAAAAGGGTGTTGGTGAAAACATGTAAGCAAATTGGTAAAAACACGTAAGAGGTGCCCTGGGCCCATTTTTAATTGAAAATGAAACACAATTGGGCCTGTATTGGGCCAAAACATGCCCAAAAGAGGTTTTTTCCCCACAAAACCTCTCTAACTCCAAATTGTTTCAGATTTTTCTGCCCAGCCCCCCCCCAAAAAAAACACAAGCCAAAACACCCCAATAATCCACATTATCCCCACCCCAAACCATTGTTTTTTTTGGAAAAACAGCATTACCAAAGCCATTTTGCAAAGCGTTTCACACTTTTTTTCTTTTTTTTCCCCCAAAGACTGCATTTTCCACCACAACAACCTGCTTTCAAGCCTCTCAATTTTCAATTATTTACCTTCCCTCATCTATTAATCCCACATTTAAACCACTTTCTTTCACTATTAACCCCTTCTGTTCATTTTTCACCTCTTTTTCACATTTCGAAAGGTTCTTACCCCATTCCAAATCCCCCAATTCCCCCTTTTTATCACTTTTATCCATAATTTTCATTAAAAAAATGCTTCAACCCCCCACTGAAGGTGAATCTCAGAGCCTTGAGCTTCTTTGGCAACATGTGCATAATGTTTCCAGGGCTCACGGGTATGCTGTGTCTACCTTGAGGTCCAATATGACCCACAACCAAATTGAAATATGTTGTGAGAGGTCTGGCACCTCAAATACCAACAAAAGCCCCTCCAAAACAGCCACCTCAAGAAAGCTTGACTGTCCTTTTAGACTTTATGCCAGGAAATATGCCAAGAGTACCACTTGGACTCTTGAAGTCAAAAATCCTGAACATAGCCATGATGCCACTGAGAATATCATGGCACATGCTGATTTCAGGAAATTCAATGAGCAAGAAACATCCCAAATTTCTCAAATGTCTGAATCACTGCTCATGCCAAGGCAAATTCAGGCCCAATTATGCAGCCAGAGGGAGTCTGACAGGCCTGTAATCCTTCAAGACATTTACAACCAAGTCAAGAAAATGAAGAAGGCCAAACTGCCCATTGATGCTCTTATTGACACTCTCAAAGAATAAAATTTTGTTTGGTCCTCTGCAAGGGATTCTGAGGGACACATTACCTCCTTGTTTTTTACTCACCCCCTGGCTATAAAACTTCTTCATGGCTTTCCTCATGTCATTCTTATGGATTGTACTTATAAAACCAATAAGTACAAAATGCCCCTTTTTCATATTGTTGGATTCAGCTTAACCAATAAGACCTTTTCTGGGGCTTTTTGTTTGATGAAGAATGAAAATGAAACTTCATATACTTGGGCATTAAATCAATACATTGAAAAGGTCCTCAACAACACCAATCTTGTTCCCCCTCCAGTTATTGTTATTGACAGGGATCTGGCCTTGAAAAACTCTATTAAGAAGCTCTTCCCAGACTCCAAAGTCATGCTATGCATTTGGCACATCAACAAGGATGTATCTGCTCATTGCATGAAGAAAATTGGTCATGGAACTGATTTTGAAAATTTTATGGGCCTTTAGAATCAAGTAATATACTTCTTCACTTTATTTAACTTTTTTTTCTTATTAGTGTCTTTATTAATGACTTTGGGATTCATTTCTCAACTTATGTATTCATCCACTGAAAAGTCTTTCAAAGGCAACTGGAAGAAGCTTCAAAAGCAAGTTAGAAATCCTGAGGTCTTGCAGTATTTGGAAAATATCTGGCTTCCTCTAAAGGAGTATTATGTGCCAGCCTGGACCAACCACCATTGCCACCTGGGTGTGGGCTCCACCTCCAGAGTTGAAGGTGCCCATGCCATGGTTATACTTTGGCTCCAAAAGTCCACTGCTACTCTCCTGGAGGTAGTCAGGGCTCCCCACATGGCATTCAGAAAACAATTTATAGAAATTATCACCAGAATCTCCAAAGAAATGATTGTCCATGTCAAGAATTTTCCTCCACACATCTGTGCCCTCAATGGCAAGGTTTCTCATTATGCTCTTCAGACTCCCTTTGAAAATTTCAAAACAAAATTTCCTCCAAATGAAAAATGCACCAACAAATACAACAATTATAAAGGCATTCCTTGCAAGTATAAGACCCAAAAGGCATTTGCCAAGCGCCAAAGGCTTGAATTATCAGACTTCCATCCTCAATGGCATTTAAATTTACCTGTCAGGGTTTTTTAATTTCTTATTAACTGATTTTATTTGTCATATTCTTCTCAGGCTGGTTTGCAAGGTGATGATCAAAGTGTTGAGAAAGAAAGAATGAAGCCAAGAAAATACTTGAAAACATTGGGGAAGACCTGTTTCAAAGACCAATGGCAGAAATAACTCCAATACTTCAACATTTTCAAGATGTTTTGACTGGAAAAGTCACATTTGATCAAATTCCCAAGAGTCAAGAGGATGATCAATATTATGAAGACCCTCTAGAATGCAAGAATATCCATGGAAGACCCTAAGGAGCCAATAATAAAGACAAAAATCAAAACAAAAGAGAACCTTCAATATTTGAAATTATTGAAAGTTAATCCAAGAGAAGAGGAAGACACCCATCAAAAGTGACCAGCACAACAACAAAAATTTCCCATTCAAATGTCCCCTCTCAAATTATGGAAGTGGACTCATCTGAAGATTCTGAAGATTCTGAGGACTCATTATCTAAATCCATCAGTTCATCAGATTCACTACCCTCAGAAACTTAATTAAATAAATCAGAAGTAACTCTTAGAAGGTCCAGAAGATTGGAAATTGGAAGCAAAACCTCACAAAGAAAATCACACAAGCCTGCCACCAGTTTGAATATCTATGATGCAATTGACTTGACCTGTGAGGATTGTCAAAGTAATTATCACACAAGTGATGAATGCTCCAAGCTGTTTGGGGGTTTCTGATTCTTTTTAATGTAATTTTCTGTTGTTTATTATGATATTTATTCATTTTTTGAACTTATTTTATCAGATAACTGCCTCAGAAGACTTGCCCAAGTTTATATTGAAATACACCTTCAAGGCCATCAATGTCCAGGGTGATGGAAACTGTGGCTACAGAACAGCATCCCACTTCATTTACAAGACTCGGGATAGATGGGCTGATGTCAGGGGTGACTTGGCTGAAGAAATTCACCAAAATCAAGACCTTTATGAAGCCATGAACACCTTAATACCCTCAGTATCCTCTTATTTGAAAAGAATTGAATGGTATGAAGATGTTGGCCAGCCTCCAAAAAGCAAGTGGATGTCCATGCCTGACATGGGGGATCCAATTGCAAATAGGTATAAAAGACCAGTTTTCTTTTATTCCACAGCCCAATCTTTTTCTTTTTTCCCTTATTTCTGTCCTCCAAATAATTATTCCCCATTTTAATCTGCTTCTTGAATAGTTGTGCTCATTTTGTTCCTTTGGACATCATCATTTCTAAATTTTATCCAGTCCCCCCATTACTGTGAACTGGGAGATTCATTCCCAAAAACAAGCCCTGGGGTGGGCTGATAAATTTAAGAAACACAGAATATTGTATTTGTCCAATCTTCCTCCCCCCTCTCAGAAAAAACCCACTATTTTGGAGGTTGATTCTGATTGAATGATTTTTGTATATACAATTTATGCCAATTATCCCCCTCCTCAGTCATTTTTATTTCTTAAATCCCACCTCAGTCCCCCTTTTTATCAAACATGTGGAAGTTTTGTACTTGAAAATAGTCATATTACACACAAGAAAAAAAACAGTTGAAAAAAAACACTCATTGTGCCTTCACTTGTTGTGCCACCAAAAAAAATTTCCCAATTCATGAGCTTCTGTTTCTTTATTGTCCAGATTGAACCCTTTAATTTAAAAAAAATGAAGGAAATTCATAATTGGGAAGTTATTAAATTCACTTTTTAAAAATAGGCATATTACAATGACAGGAAAAAACATTTGAAAAAAAACCCTTTTTGCGCCTTCACTTGTCCCACCCAAAAAAATTCCCAAAATTATGGGATTCTGATGCTTTATTCTTCACATTTAACCCTTTATTTTAAAAAAAAAAACAAGGAAATTCATAAGTGGGAAGATTTCAAATGAATTTTTGAAAAAAATATGCCATTTTGGCATATTGGCCAAATTGGTGAAATTTGGCAAAAAAAAATTTTTGAAAAAATTTGTGCTTATTGACATGCCAAGTTGGGAAAAATATGGCCACAAAAATTAAAAAAATCCTCAAAACTCAGCCTGAGGAATTTTTTCTGAAAAACAAGGTCACTTACGTGTTTTTACCATAAATTGGTAAAAACACGTAAGGCTTTAGTAAACACACGTAAGGGCTTACGTGTGTTTACCAATACCCAAATAAAATCATCAGTGATTAATGATGATGATTAAAAAAAAAGGAGGTCAGTAATGATGATGATTAAAAAAACAAAAAAAAATATAATCATAAAGATCATTATGATTAAAAAAAGAAACATCATTCATTCATTATGATTAAAAAAATAAAAATAAAAAATCATCAGTGATTGATGATGATGCTTAGAAAAAAGAAAAATAATAAAGAATCATCAACAGATTCATGATTGAAAAAAAAATATTAAAAAAATAATCAGCAGCAGATTATTATTATTATTAAAAACCATCAGTAATTTATGATGATGATTTAAAACAACAAAAAAAAGACACAGGTCAGTAATGAATGATTATTAAAAGCAAAGAATCCAAAAAAAAATAATCAGTAATAATTATCAAATTAAAAAAAGAAAAAATAATCATAAGTATGATTATCATTTAAAAAAAACAAATCAACATCAGTAAATTAATCAAAGAAAATTAAAAATTATATAAATGATGTTAATGGCCTCTGGAGGCCATCAACATCAAAAAAAAACTTCCGAATCAATTTGGAATCGATTCAGGAGGCCTTCCAAATCAATTCCAAATTAATTTGGAGCGTTTTAAGTAGATTAAACCCTGGAACCTCCCAGGAGCCTTTTTGGGAGGTTTTTGGAGGTGGATGGTGATGGGTGGGGGTATATTGGAGGTGGATGAAAGTATTAAAATAAAACAAAATAAATTAATTAGAATAAGGTCAAAAAAAATTAGAGCTGTTAAAAAAACAAAAAAAATTCCTTACCTGAATTAAAAAAGAAGAGTGATTTTTTTTTGGATAATCCAAAAAAAAAATTCAAGAGTGAGGGGTGAAAATAAATAATTCAAAATTAAAATTAAAAAAAAAATTCAAGATTAAAAGTCGAAAAAATTCAAAATAAAAAATAAAAAGTAAGAAACATATAGAAAAACAAGAAAAAATTAAAAAAATAAAAAAATGACATAAAATACCATTTCAAAAAAAAGGAAAAAAGTGGTCATCAACTTTTATTTGGCAAAAAATCCAAAAGAAAGAAATACAGAGGGAGCCATCAATTTCAATTGGAACCGACTTGGCATAAAATCTTGATGCAAAACTTGCCCAAATTTTCAATTTTGTAATAAATTGCAAGTGAATTTCATGAAATAAGATCAATCGCAAGTTGGTGCCCCAATTACACATAAACATTGAATTTTCAATTTGGTAATAAAGTGCAGTTAGCTTTCAGTCACATTGATGCCAGAAACCATAAACAAGCACTTGAGCTCTCCACTCAGGGTCATGTTGGAACAGGCAGTCCCCCACCACCACCATGACTAGACCCTAGGTTGCTTGATTGCACAATCATCACAACTGAGCAGAAAAGGCTGCAAGACCAAGGTTGAATTTCCTTGATCTTTTTCTGGTATTATAGGTCACAGTTCCACCATCTGTGACAGTACCCCCAGGGTAGGGAGCACTGCGTCCCGAAGTGCACTAACACAGATGGGCAACCCTTCTCTCAATCAGGGGCATCAGCTACACAACAGGCCGGTATAAGGAGCCATAAGGGTTGTGGGGTCATCACTCCCAAGCCCTTTCTGCCAACAGGTTTGAAACCCCCAAATTTTGCAATGTGTCATCCCTCACAATTGTGAAATCCACCCATGACAGTAAAACTTGATCTTCTGTCGCATTGATGCCAGAAACCATCAACAAGCACTTGAGCTCTCCACTCAGGGTCATGTTGGAACAGGCAGTCCCCCACCACCACCATGACTAGACCCTAGGTTGCTTGATTGCACAATCATCACAACTGAGCAGAAAAGGCTACAAGATCAAGGTTGAATTTCCTTGATCTTTTTCTGGTATTATAGGTCACAGTTCCACAGTCTGTGACAATTTCACACCATAAGATCAATAATTACACATAAACATCAGCTTTATTTAACAAATCACCAGATATAAAATGATCACATGATGTATACCTAATATGTTATTTTTTATTGATTAATGTCAGAATGTGTTGCAGCTCCGCAATTGGCCTGCTTGATGACAATGCCGCTATAGTGAGATCCATCTGGCATTGCTTTTCCTTAAATTCTAATTCACAATTCCACTTTTTTTTAAAAATTCATATCTCTTTGTGTGTTGCTTCTCCTCAAACTCCTTTTGCTTTTTCAACTTGAGCTCTTCAAACCACTGCTTTTCCATGTTGCTTGCTTTCTCTTCATTCCACCCCTCCCTGTCCCACTCCAAATGAGCATTGTCACTGGTTTCACAGGCTACAAATAATGCATTTTGTCAGTAGGATTGATCAGAGTAACCGTAAATCCAAAACATACCCTTTTTCTGTGATTCAAGAAAATTTGCATATGTCAGTGCAAACATATCCATCAGCTTTTTCCTAGAACCACTCTTGTCATTCAAGTTGGGTGTAAATGCTTGATTACGCTTTTGTGTTGAAATTGTTATGGATTTACTTTGCTGGTCAAAGGAGAAATAATTAATATTGGATTTCATAAATATCAGTCTTCAATGTACTTACTGATTCATTTTGAAGTTTTTCCACTTGGACCAAGTCATCATCATTATCAATCAAAGGATCCAGATTGAGAGGTGATTCCAAACCATTATTCTCCTTTAAAAAGAAAATGATCTTTAATTATTGCAAGTAAAAAAAGGAAGAGATTATAACTTACCTTATCAAGCAAAAGATAATCATCACCATCACCATTTAAGCTGTCTTTTTCTTGCGAATCATAGCTTGCAATGGTAGTAACATTGGGCTTGTGGCCAAAGAGCACAGCCATTTCTGCATGGCAAGAACACATACTTTCAAGCTTTTTACTCATTTATTTGATTCCTTTACTCTCATCTTCTTCCGTTATTCCAGCCCCAGTTAAATTTTCAATTTTTTTTTCTGCCATATACTTCTTTTTATATGTTTTCCAGTGATCTCAAATTCTGCTTGAGCTAAGGTTTAGGCAATTTCATGATTTTTTGTTGACCTCAATGGCCACAAGCTGAAATCCATACTGCTTTGACAAAGGAGGTCTTCCAATAGATGTTGAACCACTAGTACTAAAACATTACTTGAAATTTGATTTGACTGAAAGCCAATTAATTATGGTTAAATAATCTGTATGTATTAAGTGACCCAAAGGATGTGGTAGGCCAAAGGTGATCTTCATATCTGACTTGATGTGTCTTGCTTTCAAAAAAGGCATTATTATATGGATGAAGAAGTATAAATGGATTGTAAGCTGTCCAGTCATATTGTCCAAAATAGAGTGTAGAAGAATATGCTGTACAGTTATGAATTTTGAATACTCATTTGGGTTAGGTTTCAAACTGAAATCCCAGATGCATGGGATTTGGTCAAAATACCAGGGGACTCAGTTACAATGAAATGTGATTTACACATAAAAAACCTGGGATTTGGGTTCCAAATCCTGCATTATTTTAAGGCGGGATTTGGTGACTTTGACACCCCCTATTGATATTAAATTTTGAATATTCATTTGTTAATACTTTCAAAATGTGGATTTTTTGCTTATTTCATTTGAAAATTAAGTGTCATTTTATAATGTTTTTATTTTTCTTAAAACTTTCTCAAAACACATATTTGTTTCATTTATTTGGCTTAAACTCAGTTTATTTGTCTTAAGATTGTTACAAATGCTTGAATTTTCATGAGAAATATTATTTTTCACATCATTTATGGCTATATACAAGCCTGGAATCCCATCCAAAATCTCAGAAATAATTTATTATATTTTAATGTGTCTTCCTCTCTCTTCTGAATTTTGGTAATGGCTCTGGCCATCTATAACAAATTTTCCATGGCATCTTGTTGGGTCTTTGTGATTCTGTAGCCCTGGATGTATGGTTTTGTGGCTTATGCTTTGACTTTTCCTTTGTTCTGAGCTTGTGGCTGCTTTTTCACATTGTAATAGCAGCTGCTGGCTACTGGGGTTGGCTTTGGAAGCTGTTTGGGTGGTGGAGGGTTGTTTTTGCTCCATCCTGCTGTTAAAAGAATCATGTTTTTCTTTTCCATCAATGGATTCCATCCATTCAGTAACTTGAAAGTATTGTAATGGCCAAGAAACTTTCTCACTGTCAGAAAACAGTTCATGCAGTTTTTCCAAAGGTCTTCCAGGATTTGATACTCTTTGTGTTGAAGTGCATTTTTGTATGCCATCTGGCTGGCTTTGTATATGTCCACTGAGGCTTCTTGTGGAAATTTCCACTCTGTTTGAAGGTAAAACAGTGTTATCAGCTTCATAATGGAATAATCTGTCAGCTTGGGCTTCATTTAATGACCCTTGTCCTTCTGTAATAATCACATCTATAACCTCTTTTGGGAGCTGCTTGAGGGTTATAGGTGGATCCTGATCTGGTTTAATTCATAATTAGAAGTAAAAAGCTTAAGAATCGTAATTTTGCATCAAAAAATTACTTTTTTCCAAATTCTTTGCTTTGTGGATAGTATTCCTGATATACAAATTGATTTACTTAGAATAAGTTGGTTCTGCTTGATTATTCTTAGTTATGATAACTGTACTATTATTGTCAAAATTAGCAGTACTGGCAGGAATAATGCTGGCTACCATTGAAGCTGTTTTAATTTTTTTGTCTTACCAAATCATCAAACACTATAATTGATGGATAAACCAAATTTTTCAAGTAAAAAAGGTATTTTTCAAAACCAAAGTGAAAAATAAAGTCTTACTTATAATATGCAATAAGAAATAATTTTATGGATTTTTGAGATTATAAGTATTTTTTGTATGTTTTTAAGTTTTTCAATATAAGAAAAAAAATTAAAAGAAATAGTAAAAAATTATGTCACAGGTAAAATATCATGGCTGGGCCCCCAAAGGTAAGGTGTGGACATGAAACTTTAACTAAAAATTAAGTACTTTTTGTGTCCTCAAAGTTTGTATCAGGTGAAACTTAATTAAAGCTAGTCAATTTTAAAATTTTTAGGAGAAAACATTCCAATTTTTTTTTAAATTTGTTAGTATAAAAAAATAGTATTATGAAGATTTATTGTTTTACCAATAATAAAAATTTATCCATAAATACTCTACAAGAGATATTCAAGGTTACCAAAGAAATCTCTTTGGGAGGAATTTCAATTGGAATTCATCAAGCAAAGGAATGCAGTAAATTAATATTAGAACAGATTCTCTAAAAAGAATATCAAAGATAAAGCATGCTCAAAAGTGACTTCAGTGAATTTGGAAAAAAAGTGAAAAAGTTAACAGTGATGAAAGATGCCTTGATTCACTTTTGGGGTGGTTCAAGGGTAAAAAATGGTTATAAAAAGGTATTAAAAATTATTATAATGATTTTTCATGTGGTTAAAAGATTTAAAATTATTTGAAAAGTGTGGTTTGAATCTTTTATTTATTTTTTAACAGTGTTTAAACAAATAATAAAAAGAAAAGATCTTAACATGAAGAGAAAAGTGGGACAAAGAGGACATCTGTTGATAGCCATCAATTTTCTGACTCCAGGAGTAAAATTTACTCTAATAAGTTGTGGGAAACACACTGAAACATAAAAGACAATTATGGAATCATTGAACCCTGGTTTAGACCAAAAAAGGGCTGGTTTCAGCCAATTTTTGCTTTTTTTCAGCAATTTTAGTCCCTTAAGTCAGCCATTGCTATAATAATACTTTGATTAAAGCCTTCAAAACACATCCAAATGTGTGCAAGAGATCTTAAAAGTAGTTTAAACTTTTTTTACTAATATTTTTTGAACCTAAGGCTAGTTTTACCCTCTTGGCAACAGTCAAAACTGCCCTGGTTGGTATCAAAACCCCATCATCAATTGAGTCACAGGGCCTGTGACTCAATTCCAAGCCAAAAATGATGAACTTTTGAATGAAGTTTGACATCTCAAATTTCAGAAAGGAATTTGAGGGAGTCTGGCACCCCTGGAGCAAAGATTCCTTTGCCCCCCAAAATTAATCTTTCCAATTTATTCTTTCTTTAATTCCTCATCATGTATTATAATGCAAATTTAAAAATGTAATGCAATTGAAAATTTACAGTACACCACTGTAATTATTGAGTCGACATATGTAAATACAAGTTCACTTATGTAATACAAGTGCACATTTTGACATTTCAATTGAAAATACTTTAATTCCTCATAGCTTCTAAGCTACACACCACACCTCAATTCCAATACAAAAATGAATGATTAACACCACAGGTGGTGTGAATTAAATTAAAGTTTTGAGGATTTTCAGATTTTTATACAGAAAATACAAGAAACTTAATTTAAGCTTATTTAGAGTTGAGTTACAGAATTTTCACTCAGATGTAACCCCACCTGATTTTTTACGAGGAATCCAATGGTGAAATAATATTCATAATTTTATTTATTGGAAAAAATCTATCACAAATTTTATTGAAATTTTTTCCAAAAATATTTTAATTTGAATATTTTTGATGAAAATTTATTTTTACTTCAATTTTTCCTGTAAAAATATATTTTCACATTTTTAAATTTTAGTATAATTTTAATGTGAAATTATGATCATAAATTAAATCTTTATATTTATATTTCAATTTGTGTTTTTATAAGAAAAAGAAATTTATCATCTTTAATTATAGCTTATTCTTATTATTTGTGGTCTTTTGGGTATATGAGAATATCTCAAAGGCTCACAAGTACATTACATATAATTTTAATTTTAATTATTGTAACAAAACAGATAATTGGGGACACTAGGGCTTTCAACAGACTCATCATCACTATTTTTAAATAGTAGAGCCATTTTTAATTAAACTTAAATACTATTTTACCTGTCACAGTCATAGTTTAAGCTTGCCATTACTATTTTATAGCTTCTTCACAGACTCACCCCAATATAATCTCAAAAAGGAAGAAAGAAGCCACAAGAAATAGATTTATTCTCCTTAATTATTATCCAAGACTGAAATTTTGTTCAAAAAATGAGCACAATGGAACCATATGGAGCTATTCACTAGAAAATTAATTCAACTATCACCACTTCCCATTAAATGACTACAACAAAAATCATTATCCACTTGGACCACACACAAACTTGTTTTTTACCTATTGTGAGACCAGTTTGGTTTAGGTAATAGAAGTGACTCAGCCCATCTTTTTCATTCTTCATCCACTGTTTTAAGCATAAGTCTAGAATGATAGAAGCATCATAAACCTCCCTAGTTCTACGGCTGCGATGGCTTAGCCATCGTCACAGGAAACCATTCTTGCGTGTGGATTGGACTATATGCATATTCATCGTGGGTCAGGAGAAATGGGTCATGATGTCATGGGCTGATTCGATTCAAGCATATTTTCAAAAATTGAAAAATGTCTATAGAGAGTTCAGCTTAGCTCTATCAAACTTTAAAACGCTCTTGCTGTTTGTCGTGTTGACCACGATCCCAAGCGAAGAGGATGATGTCCAGTCAGATCAGGAAGGTGACGATCAATCCATCATCCATCAGATTGGCGTCAAGTGGCTCATCTCGATTGCTCTTCAAACAAGGTAGGTCTCCATCACAATCAATTGATGCCAATTTAAACGAATACTGACTTGTCTGTCCCATCGGTTGGTCGTCGATGGTTTCGTTTTGCCAGGACTTTTGCTGCATCAAAACTTGACACGTTTTCAATGTCTTTGCGCCCCAAATCCAGCTTCACCATCCGTCGTTCGTTATCGAGCATTACCTCTAGAGTCTAATCTTATTGCAAAAAGATTGTTATCGTCTCCTACGTCATCTAATAATGAAAACGATTCAGCCAATAAATCATCTGCTAGAAATCCAATTCCATCCGCTGGATCAAGTAAATTACAAATCATTTGGAATAAAGTCAAACATGAAGCTTCTCATTACTGGCACGGAACCAAGCTTTTAGGAAAAGAAATTAGATTAAGTGCAAAATATCAAATGAAACTTTTGAAAGGAAAAAAATTAACTCGTAGAGAGAGACGCCAGGTCAGTGATTTTAATTCTTCTGTTTGCTTTAAGTAAGCCTTATCACGAAAAAACTAGAATTGAAATTGTACTGAGCAACTTGAATTGTCTTACAATATTCCTTTTCTGCCACCAAACCTTTAGTTGAAAAGGACTACTATCGACTTGCTCAGATTAATACCTTTTTCGGTCTTTATAATAGTGCCCTTCATGGAACTTCTACTACCAATTGCTCTCCGTCTTTTCCCCAACATGCTCCCTTCAACATTTCAGGATGAATCAAAAGAGTTAGAAAAAAAGAGAAAATTGTTAAAAGTTAGATTAGAGATGGCCAAGTTCCTACAAGAGACAATAAAAGAATCTGCTATGACCAAAAAAGTAAAAGAAACTGAGGAATTCAAAGAATTCTTTCGAAAAGTTAGAAGTACCGGAGAAAAGCCCAGCATGGACGACGTCGTCAAAGTCGCACGTTTCTTTGAAGATGATCTGACGTTGGACAACCTTTCAAGGCCTCAATTGGTTAGCATGTGTCGGTCAGTTGATAAAAAAACTCATTTTGTTATCTCTATATTTTACCCTGGCAGCTTTTATCACCGAATTGTTGTGCCTCATCACCCCATACTTTCAAATTAAATACCCTCAAGCAGTAATCAATGGCGTGTCCGTGCGCTAATATAACAATACTTTCTTTAGCTACATGAACATCAACGCTTTCGGTACCGACAATTTTTTACGTTACACTATTCGCAATCGAATGAAGCATCTCGAAGCAGATGATGCAATGATCGACGCTGAAGGAATAGATTCTTTATCCGTCTCCGAACTTCGTCACGCTTGTCAAGCACGCGGCATTCGTTCATTGAATGTAGATGAAAAAGAGCTAAGAAAAGAATTAGGCCAATGGATCGATCTTCACATTCATCGCAATCTTAGTCCCACACTCTTAATCCTTGGTCGCGCATTTGCTTTTAATCGTGGCGGAGAAGTTGAAATTGGTGACAGCACACTGGAAAGCCTGAAAGATGCTTTGAGTAGTTTACCGGATACATTGGTTTGTTATTTACTCCAGAACTCCATCGTTTCACCCCAATAATCTAAGTCTTATCTTTTTGAATCGGCTTTCTCTATTACCAGCTGAATGAAGCCGAACTGGGGGTTTCACAAGATAACATCACTAATAAGCAAAGGCTTACTGTGCTAGAAGAGCAAGAAGAATTAATTGAAGACGAACGTGAACAAGAAGAAAAGGAAGAAGATGCTCGAAAGCTTCAGCGCGAACTTGAACGAAGTCAGAAAGCAGAGCTGGAAGAACGTGAGAAGATGGCAGATGTTGTCAAAACGGCAGCTGATATGTTACCCGCGGAATCTGTGGTAGATCCTGATACAGTGAGGATGACATCTGAGCAATTACATGAGCTTGGCGAGGCCCTCTCAATTCTAAGTGCCAAGTCAAGCGTATTGAAAGAAAAGATGGAATTGAAACAATTGGCAGAAGAAAACCGAGAGGCAGCCCAAGACGTCAGCTATTTTCGTTGTAACGTATTTTTGAAACAACCTCCCACAAAATTGGACTAATCGTACCTTGCTTTGTTACAGCCTGAAAATACCGCATCTGGCACTCTAATGAAAGCAATTCAAAAAATGATTCAGGAAATCGATCAACAACTTCAAGAGTATGATACTCAAGTAGGGAATCGGATGCATCAAATCAATGTTGGGCAAGATGGCAAAATCAGCGTAGCTGACCTGAAAAAGGCTTTAGAGGCTATCAAACATCGGTGGGTATTTTTTTGGAACTGACAATGTTACCGAATAATTGAGTTTTGGCATCTGTTTTTAGACCGTCGGATGAGATGATTAAGGTCTTAATAGATAAATTAGACGTTGATCATGATGGGTTTGTACCGCTTGATCATGTGATCTCACTTGCAGAAGAAGAAGGATTAGGGATTGTTTTAGATGAGGAATCTTCATCTAACGTTATAATTTCACAGGGTAAAAAATTAAGACATGATGGCAGGCTTAAAATCGAGAATCAGAATTCCAAATCACAAATTGATGCATCAAAGTCTCAAAGTCTCAAGGAGGATACCAAACCAAAAAAGTCTGATATAGTTGAAGATCCTTAAAAAATTGATTTAATAGATGTCAAATAACATCACTTCGCTTAACCAGAAATTTAAGTCAGTTTGACCAATAACTGTATTTAATACTCCCGTACAATAAAGAATCAATTCGATGAAAATATATTGCTTTTAATTGCCTTTGATCCAGTCTGATTGCATGTTGAAGTCACATCAGCACAGTGGGTACGCTGTGATGGGTTCTTCCGGCATTTAAGGCTAAGCCACAGAAAGCTGATTGTGAGGATCATAAAGCACTGTCTTCAAATCTCTGGCGAGCCGCTGCCATCTGCCAGTCGGAGTGGAGGGATGGGATGGCCTGGATCTAAAGCTTTTAGGATGGATATGGCGGGTGGCTAATTCTGGGAGTGAGATTGTCAAGGATTGATATTCTCGTAAAAAGAGCCTCATTTTCGACGGTCTACTTAAATCGCTGAGTGGGTGAAACTTCTAAAGAAAATCTCGTAAAAATTTATGACGCCATAAAATAGAAAAAGTCATGAGTCAATTGGTTCTTGGTGGAAGACGTGCTTAGACTGCTTGATCATCAGTCTTGGTTGTCTCAAGTGTAATTTTAGGTCTCATTGGATAAACAAGCGCTAGATCAAATAGGTTGAATAGTGAGGGCGTTAAAACAAAGACATCAGGCTTTGGAAATTTGAAAATGTAGGCGTATGGCCAGTTTAAATACTCTTTGTCTTGTTTACTTTGAGCAACACTTTCACCAAGCTCCTCCAATAATTCTTTAAGGCATGCAAACAAAGCATTGTTGTCTATTAATTGTTTTTTTTTTTTTTTGAAAAAAAACCTTACAGGACAATTTTTCTAATTCATCAATGGTAACAGGAAATGAATCCAGTAATGAGCCTATTTTAAAAGAATGTAATGGTGTTAAGTGCTCATTGGTAGAAAGACCAACATTATTGGCCATTCTTGCATGGTTATTTTAATCTCTCTGAAATAAAAAAACTTACAATCATCACCATCATCAAAATGGATTCACTGACCTACAGGCGAGTTCAGTGTACTCCCAGGTTAAACCTAGCTTGAACTCAGGTTGCAAGTTTATACAGACCTGGGTTTTTCATTTGGAAGATTTGGAAGAAAAAAAGCGCTTGTTTGATTTATTATGGAGTTTTCAATTTACCCCTTTTTTAATTTTTTTCTGGGCTAAAGCTTTGCCATATATTACTATTTTACTGGGAAATTTTCAAGATAAGAAAAAAAATCAACTCGATTGCTGAAACAATTGGTGAATAAGATATGCACATGCTTCTATATTATTCAAAAAATAAATTATTATGAAGCTTTTATTCAAAAAAAAATATAATAAATTTATTGGAAAAAATTTGAATGACTTCAAAAAGAAATTCTAAAATATTTCTCTAATAAGTGTTACAAAAAAAGTCTCATTCTGGAACACTTTAAATATATAAGATAATTTGACAATTTTATATTTGATAAAGATTTATTTAAGCTTAAATGAGCTTAAAGATAGAGTTCAAGCTCATTGAAAATTGATCAAAGGTTAAGCTTTAGTGTACACTTCTTAATTTTGGGGAAAAAAGTGATGAATTCAAAACTTAATAGAAAATTCAAATCTTGATGGATTTGTGTGAGAATCTCGCATGCATGTTCAAAAATAATTTAATCTTTGTATAATCCAAAAATTAAGCTAATGCTATACATACAATTCTTTGGTAATTACCCCTTTAAGAACCTTCTTCAACTTTGAATGAAGATTTAAAAGGAATTTTTAGGAAATGTATTAAAAATCTAAAGCTCAAGATTACTTTGAGAAGAATAATTTCTGAATTCTTCACATGAAGGAATCCCATAAAATTATGAATTTATAAAGATTTAACTTACAATTGATATACATAAATGAGGATTGAAGCTTCTTGAAGTTAAGACTAGTACTGGTAAATTTAAAATGAGCTTCCTTAAGTGAAGAACTCTGTTTTTAAGTATTTTTTTTCAGTTTTGTTCTGATAAAACCTGCTGTATCTATTATTAATTGTCAAAGGTACCATTTCAAAAATAAAAGAAGCTTTTCCTCACTGTCTTTGTCCATCATGATCAATAAATTCATGAGACATTTTAAATAATTATTATTCTATTAAATATAAAATCTCATATTATTAAAAATAATTCTTCAGTCATTTTATTCCTTATGAATTTTAAATAAAGAATTGAGATCTTAAAATTTAAATTATGTTTTTTTAAGGGTGTTGGTAAACCCATGTAAGCCCTTACGTGTTTTTGCCATCAATTGGTAAAAAAAAGTAATTGTATGGTAAAAAAACATAAGGGGTGGTTTTTAAATGAAATAAGGCTATTTATGGCATTTTGAAGGCCATTAATTCCATAAATGGCATTATCAATGCAATAGAGGGAATTATTCATGCCATAAATGGCATTATGAATGCAATGAAGGGAATTAATAATGCTATAAATAGCATTATTAATGCCATAAATAGCATTATTAATGCCATAAATAGCATTATTAATGCCATAAATAGCATTATTAATGCCATAAATAGCATTATTAATGCCATAAATAGCATTATTAATGCCATAAATAGCATTATTAATGCCATAAATAGCATTATTAATGCCATAAATAGCATTATTAATGCCATAAATAGCATTATTAATGCCATAAATAGCATTATTAATGCCATAAATAGCATTATTAATGCCATAAATAGCATTATTAATGCCATAAATAGCATTATTAATGCCATAAATAGCATTATTAATGCCATAAATAGCATTATTAATGCCATAAATAGCATTATTAATGCCATAAATGGCATTTTTAAGGCCACAAATGGCATTGTTAAGGCCACAAATGACCTTATCAATTCCATTAAAAATGGAATTAATGGCATTGTTAATGTCATTTGTGGCCTTAACATTTTTAGTAAAAACACGTAAGGGCTTACATGTTTTTACTAAAAGCTTATGTGGGTTTACCAACACCCTTTTTCAATCACTAAGAATTGATTTTATTATTATATAACTTTTTGGTCTGAAAATTGATTTAAAATCCACAAATTTTCTCTAAAAAAATTCCTGCATCATATTTTATCATATTGTAGATATTTCATTTGCTAAATTATTAACTTTAGGGGTGTGGTTTTGACTTGGAAATATTATTTGATACTATGAATGTAGTTTTTTGACTTTTTTTATTGAATAATATCACAACTAAGCTTTTCTCTGAGTTTCTATATTTTTTTTTATCATAGAATTGTTTTATTTATATGCAATTTCTGTAGAAGATTGATCTCTGCCAAAAATGTGAGGTATATTGCTTTATAAATAACATATATACTTATAATACTTATAAGTGAGTAGGTATAACTATCTTGAATTTTTAATTGTATCATTAAGGGCTTTTGTATTTCTTATTATTATAGCTGTAATTAAATATAATAATAATATAATAAATATATTCATTAAAATTTTTATTCTAAAATTCTTGAGGAATATTCATTTTTTATATAAGTATTATTTCTTTAAAAGTATATTAATTTCTAGTTATAATCATTAATATTATTACCTTTCTACAAAGGAGACTCACCATACTCTTGATTTATATTATCAAGAGCATGATAGAATTAAATTACATATGTGGTGCCATAGATGTATCAAATGACACCATTTAGGAGTTTCTGAAAATAAATATTCCCTCAAGGGTGCACAGGAAGGAATAAGGTTTAGTAGATATAAAAATTAAGTTCAGAAATATGGTGCAATAGACCAAAAATGTGGTGCCATCATCATGAGAAAATTGGGAGAACCTGCTAGCTGGTGTTGCATTTTTACTGCTAGAGTTAACTAAGCTTGGCCTCATATTGGAGCTTAGGTGGGAATTCAGGTTAAAAACTTGGTTGTTATTTAGTATTTAAGAATGGTTGTATCCAGGTAGTTATTCAGCTTGGATAACTTTTGTTTTCCCAAATTATAACATGTTCTCAGCCACAGGAGATTTGAGGAAGTCAAAAGAAAAGAAGAGAAGTTAATTTCAATAAACTCCTATTAAGATCATTTCCCAGCAAAGTATTTTATGATTTCAGTCACATTTTATTTATATCTTTTTTCAAAATGAAATAGTTACTGTGATCATGCAGATTTTTTTGTGAAATAATTGAGATATAAAAGAAATTATGTACATTAAACAAAAGAAAATATTTAAAACCTAATATTTGAAATGTTTGACTTATTAATAGAAGTAATTTTTTTAATAAATTTATATATACAAGATTAAAAGATAAATGGTAATTTCCATCAAGTAGCATATTATATTTTTCAAAATTGTTTTGATATCAAAGAGTTTTCCAGAAACATATGTAAAATACTTGAATTTAACAGCAGAAATATGTCTCAAAACCATTCAATAGATTATATATTGAAATTTTGAATTAATAAGGTTTTATTCATGGAATTGATGAAAAACAATATATATATATAAATCAGAAAATAAATATGAGTTTAGATCTCTAAGGAATAGAATTTTTGAGATACAAATTGTTAGTTCCCACAACATGTTTCATTATTTTTATGTTTTGTAAGTTTGAATATTCATTTAACAAATTTCCCAGGTATTATTGAATACCTAGATAAGAGTTTCATTTTTCTGAATATCTTTGTCCCACATCAGACTACAAAATTTGAACTTTATGCTGGAATGAATTGAGGCATATTTTATTACCATATATTATAAAATGGATTACTTGGAAGAAGCATTGAATATCTTTGATTAATAAATACTTGAAGAAGTATTATATCCAAAATATAGTAGAACCATTTTAATAAAATATGCCGGTGAACTTCATTTATGTCTAGAAAAGAGTGAAGTTTTTTAAAAAATTCCAAAAACATTTTTTTGACAATAGTATGTTTGGAGGCCATAGTAAAGAGATATTCATCAATGAATTGCTATTGTATCTATATTCAGTAATTAATAACCACTACTCAAAGGAGAATTATTTAAAAAACCTTTCTAGAAAAAGGAACTTTATATTTCACCTTCAAAGTACTTAAACAGAATATACCTCAATGTGAATCTCATCCCACTCATTGAAGAGTTATGAATGTAATGGCTTTTGAGAAATTTTCTTTTTAACATCCTTCATCAAGAGGATTATTTGGAAAGTGAGAGATAGAACTATCATCATTTATTTAACTAATTTATCCCTGAGTCCATCTATTAAAATTGGCATGTTTCTTTGATAAAATCATTAATTTAACCTACTTTCAACTGATGGAATTACAGAAAAGGGAAAAGAAACTGTAATTTTTGGATCAATAATTATACCATTAATATTCAAATAATATTATTTTAATGATCCAACTTATAACTTTTCTCTTTCAAAATGATGAAGTCTCAAATCATGTCTTATTGATAAAAATTATGAATTTGATGAAATGATTGCATATTTTTTGAAAAATAAAGGTGAGATTTCATATATTTTAATAAACAATTCATTTTCCTGGAATTATGAATAAAGGTTCTTGTATGTTCAATTAAACAATTGTCAAGATGAGAAATTGAAAATAAAAACGATAAAAATTCATTTTTAAGGTTTTCTCCAAAGTCTAAATTTTTATTTTAGCTGAAGGTTTATTGAAGACTTACCCTTGGGGGTGCCAAACACACACTTCCCAAATACACATAAATATTTTTCTGCATTCTTTTCCACATTTGATTTCATCTTATAGGAAGTACCAATTCAAATTCAATTGAAACTGGATTGAGTATTGATATTTAACTGAATAAAATACAAATTACTATACAAGGTCTTATCATTATGGGCTCAGGAACAAAGTCAGGTTGGTGTATTTGGAGAATTTCAAATTCAAAATTAGGAAAATTTTAAGAAGAGAGAAAACAGGGAAATAATTTTGTATGAGATATGGAATTTTTAGAGTCCATTACTTCTTGAACTGATAAATTTATTTTATGGCAAGCTACAAGGCCAACTATGTAGACATGAATTTAACTGACGTTTTTCTATTGCTTTTCAGGCCAATATTGAAACAAAATATTTCTCTAAGAATTTTTCATATGGAAGGTGTGATATTTAGTAATTTTTATTAAAATGGGGTTTATTGAATTTCTTACAGGAAGTGTGGTGATTTTAAAACCTATTTTTGCATAAATCTTATGTTGAGCTATATGGGAGAAAAACTGGGCTAAAATTCAAAGCATTTACTTTACCAAATCCAGAACCCATATATCCAGAAATTGGTAGTACAGTAGAACTTCTCTTAAGCCATATATGTTGGTGGACACCATTTTTTGTGCCTTAGGGGAGGTCATGGGACAGAGGAGGCCCCCTCTTAAGCCATAAATCTGTATTTCACTAAAAATGTGTTGAACCTTTGTAAAGACATATCCTCAACCCATACTTTGTACTGTAAAATATATCTAAATTGTTGAGTATCTTTGATATATCAAAGGTTAAAAAAACTAAAACAATCAAAGACTATACACACTCTCTCATATTTAAATGAACTTTTTAATATCCAAATAAAATAAATTCACTTTGGCTTCAAGTAGTCAAACAATGATTGTTGCTTGTAAGATTTGAAGAGTTTCAATTCCAGACCCCTAAGGTAGGAATCAAGACTTTCACTCACATGATCTGCTTCTTTGGTTTATTCCAAAGCTGCATAAGTTAACAACAAGGATATCACCTTATGCACTTGAGCTAATGAGGAAAGGGGTAGTACTGGTTTGTTGAGGGTATTTTATTCTAGCTCTTGATTGATTGGTTGGTTTTCATCAAATATCTCAGCTTTTGAGACAATTGGATTCATTTTCTTTTACTGGGCTCAATAGCTCCAGAATAGAAATTTGGTTGTGGCTGCTGATGAGCCCCAAATATTGTAAATTATCGCCTTCTTCTGTGAGTAAAGTCTCTGCCATAGCCACTCCGAAATCATTGGGTATTATGGTGAACTTTGGGATTATCTTTGTGTCATCCCAAAAATTACTTATTGTTTCTTGAGTAATTACATTCCCAACCAGACGGGATAAGCACATGGCACTTAGCTGGTCAACATTGTAAATTTGATTGAAATTTAAATTACTGTTGTAATACCAAATGGCAAGTGAGATGAAAAGCTTATGATATTGTGCTTTGGAAGCTTGTATGATGCCAGCATCCAGGGGTTGGACCTGAGGAGTGAGATTTGGCTGAAAAATATTAGTTTGATGTTTGACAGGCCTTCACTTGGCAGAACATGCCCCTGAAAACTATCCAAGAGTAAAGCAATCTTTTGATTTTCATCTCATAGTTTATTGTTCCAAGAGATGATCCATTTTTTGGAAGATTTGCCTTTTCATCCTTGCCTTAAAGCTGTTATAGCACTGATAGCTATGCTGAAAACCATACTTCTTGTTGAAGCAACATGGTCTTTGGTACTTGCTGATATAAAGAAATGGTAACCTCTCCATACCTGTGGCTTTACAGGTAATTAAGATGGGGATGTGGCTCTTGCTTGAATTTATGCAATTCATTCGAGTGTAAGATAGACCTTTACGGGTGGCATTCTAAGATAATCAGTATTGAAATAATCAGCCACAAAAATATGGGCTACAGTATTCAGGATGCAAAGAAAGGTCTTAAAAGTTGAAAAGACATGTTTCATCCATGTTGAATATGTTTGAGGGCTCAAATTAACTAAGTAGTGGGCTAAGGCGTTTGATTTCACCTTTAACATAAGCTGGATTGGTGGACCCACTTTCACCATGCCACTTATGGTTTGTGAGGTTGTTGCTATTCTTAAAGCAATCCAAAAATCCATTTGATAGGTGCAGTCAGTTGCTGCTTGGGACACCCAAACATATTGCAAAATCTTTCAATTTCCCTTATAAGAAGTCTCCTGTGATGATAATGTTATTCTGGATTGCTTTTTGGACCCATTCTTCAAGAATATTGTCAATGTGGGCATGCTTCACTGGTATGACTCTTTTAATATCCTTTAAATTGGTCATCTGATGGTTCTTGAAATTTTTTGTTTCTTCCTTTAACTGTGAGCCTTTGAGATATGACCACATATCCAAAAAGGTCACAGAAAAATTTCTGTAATAATTATACTTATAATAATTATCTCAAAGACTAGTAAAAATACCATAGATAAGTATAACATCTGCATTAAATCAGAATCTAATGAGTAAACATGTAAAATAAATCACACCATTAGATTCATCATGGTAAAATACACATATGTAATTTTTATGGCATATCTGAAAAGTCAATAATCACTGAAGTATAAGTAATAATACCTTAAAAAAGGTATAAAACCTTGGTTAACTCAGAAACCAATGAAACAAAATGTGAAATAAATTGTACTATTGGATTCTCCATAAACTTACACATATAAAAAAATTATAAAGCTATTCTCTAAAGTCAATACTTAAGGAATTAAGCTGAATATATGAACTTTTTTGGTCAATGCATATATTCATGGTTTTTAGCTGATATCTCTTGAAATATACAAGATAGAGAGATAAAAAAAACATAAAGTAACCAATTAATTACTGTAGGAACACAGATATGAGCTTTATTTCATAAGCTATAAATAAGGCTAAAACTTGTAATGGATTATTGAATAAAATCAATGGAGGTGTTGACCACTTTGTTGTGAAAGTGGTCCAAACTTAAAAAAAGTAGACAATGAGATTCTACTAGCTCATAAGTGAAGAATTTTGTAATTTTTATTATAATATTCAACATATAACCCCTTGAAATCATGGTTTGAAGTTTAAAATATTAAATTTCAACAGAAAACATGAGTTCCAAGAAAAATCATCAAAAATAGAGTTTTGATGATGTCATGAAATGCTCCTGGCAGTTTAATAAGGAAATGCCAAGCTATAAGAATCCACTTCCAGAATAGCTGTAGCCTGTATAACTAAAAGGTTATTCATGATCAAAGTTCAAGCTTAAATTTAATCATTTATGATCACTCACTGTAATCTTATTTTAGGTTTAAAAGTAATATAAGTAATACAGCTGGTGAATACTAATAAAATCTACAAAGCTTAGGCTTCTTCCAAGCCTATGATGGCATCAAACTTAAGGTTATAGTCATAACTCTAAATAATGGCGTAATAATGAGATAAGATGGTTTGATCATGACATAATCATCACTAAACTTTAAAATACTGATCATTTCTAGTGGATACCATCAGTACACGTCTACTAGATGACTACTGGACTCTAGAAGGGAGGTATCTCCTATAAATAGAGCTCTTTTTACTCTATTTTCCCCTCAGATGCATCAAAACATTAAAACAATTAAACCAAAGGTAAAAATCTTTATTCTATATATATAAGTATTTTATATTAGTATAGACCAAAGATAACATTTATTATAATCATCATTTTTGACGTTATTAATTCAATTGTTCTGCTGTTTTGTTGTAATTCTCTTAAAAATCTCAAATCCACGTAAAATCAAGAAAATTTGTAATTTCTCTTATTTTTTATTGTAAATACAATTTAAATAAGTTGTATTCATATTATTTGGTGTGAAATCATTGGATATTATTATACTAAGTGTTAAAAGTAGGTTATTTTCTCTTATTATAATAATTTTCTCTTTATTATTGCTTTAATAATCCTTTAATTAATATAAATAGTATTTATATTAATTTATAACTTTAAAATTAGTAATATTATTGTTATTAATTGTTTTTGATCAATAAAAAACAATTTTTTACGCCTTTATTATTTGTTGGTAACAACAATGAAGTGCTTCTAAATATATTAATTATTATATATCAATATATTTATTTATTATATTGTGTTTTTTTAAAATATTAATTATATTATTTTATTTATTCAATGATATAATCATTTTTACGCCTTCATTATAATAATTATTTTTTATCTTTTTTACTTTATTTATAAGGAAATTAATAGTACAATAAGTTAAATATTAGTAATTTTTACTTATTGTTTCATAGTCAAACCTTACATTAGCCATGCAGAGGTACATGGTTTCTTAATACACAACTGAGGATATATGTCATTGAACTGTTCTGCTTTAGTGCTCTGGTTCTTGCTGTTTTGGGGATGCCAATTGATAATTTACAGCTTTTGGGATACTGTTGCAATACAATTGCTCTCATGCAAGTGGCTTGGTTTGGATCTTTTCTTTTGATTTGTATTTTGCATGTCATCCAATGGTCTCTTCTGTGAGCTAGAATTTATTCTCTAAATAACATTCCCATGCACAACCAAATGCTTTGTGGCCTCAAACTCCATATGTGAGAGCTTAATGATATCCTTTCCATAATTATTGCTATCAACAAATCACTGAAAAGTTACACTTTATTCAATTAAGTTTCCATGATTGTCGAGGCACTCTTCCTCTTGGGGATAAATTTGGTTTGCCTTTACTTTTCTAATTATTTTGGTCCTTTTACTTTCAATACGTTTGTCCAAGCTTTTCAATGATTTGTCGAATTTGTCCAGTTCAATTTCTTCAATCATTTTATTGGGAGAGAGATACAGATGAGGGCTTAAAACCTTTGTAATCAAAATAAGATTGCCACACTGTGTGGCATACACTGGATGAGAAGGAGGACCTGCAAAGTTTGGAAGGGAAGACATGGTGGGGTGGGGACCGGTACTGTAGAGAAAAAATTAATGGAGAATTACAATGGGGACATGGCTAAAGAGAGGCTATTTGAAGTTTGGTGGACAGGTATGGCATGGGTTACTGCATTCCACAGGCTTATGGCTTTAGGAAAACAATTAAGTGCGCATGGTGATGGTGGACCCATTTTGCCATGGTCTAACAGGGGGTATTGCTTTGGAGAAGTTCTACTTTACATGGATTTCTAAAGCTCATTTACAGGAATTGGAATAATTTTATTCCATTGTTCTCCTGATTAACTCTATTTTTTAAGCAGAAGATTCCAGAATAACATCCTTGAAAAAAATAGGCTTCAGAAGGCAGACCTCTGGTAAGTGCTTCAGTTTATTTTGGAAATTCCTCTTGAAGAAAGGTTTTTTAGTTGTAATTTGAAATGAATTATGTTGTTTGAGTTTCACACAATCAGTCACAATAAAATATGGAAATCCAAAATCATTTATAATTTTTTGGGAATGAAATTGTAAATTTCAATTTTGTTTCATACAACATTCATGTGTGATTAGAATATTTCTTCAATGAGAAATTAGTTGAATATTAAAGATTTCAATACCTGAATTACATTCCAAATCTATAATTATTTCTTTACCATATGCATGCAACAGGAGAAGAGGATTGTAATGTAGAAATTTCATTTACCAGTAAAAATTTGGAAGCATTTTTACAAAGATATTTTCCACGACAGAGGTATTTAAACAAAGGTAGATTTTTCTATGTAGGAAGAAGTTTAAAAACAAGGTGTCTTTGTGAACCTTTGAGATATGAACACATATAAAAAATGTTGCAAAACAGATTTATAAAAATTCTTTTTATAATAAGAATTGAAATTGCAATCTTAAAATAAGTGAAAATGCCATAACAAAGCATAAATTCTTGACTATCTCAGAACCCAATGAATAAAAATTTGAAAGAAATTACACCATTGGATTCCCAATAAAAAGATAAATATATGATGCTTTTATGTCATATCTGTAAGCCCAATACTTACTGAGATAACCTGAATATATGCACTTCCATGATCAGTTCATACATTCATGGTTTTTAGCCCATAAATTTTGAATTAAAAATTATTAATAGTTTATTCAAGAATAAATTTCCCACTAAATACCTGTAAGAATAAAGATATAAACTTTATTTAGTAAGCTATAAACAATTATAAAACTCATAAGGGGATATTAGATAAAATAGCAATAGCTGTTGACCACTTTCAAGTAAAAGTGATCTAAACTTGAAAGAAAGTAAATATTCACATTTAACTAGTTTATAATTGAATGATTATGTAATCCTTATCATGATATTCAAGGCTGAACCCTATGAAATCATGGTTTGAAGTCCAAAATAGTATATTTTGACAGAAAAGATGAGCTACAAGAAAAATCATCAAAAAGAGAGATTTGATAATGTAATGAAATCCTCATAGAAGATAAGTAAGAACATTACAAGATATTAGAATCAAACCTCTTAATTTTTTTAGTGTGAAAAACTTAAATGTTATTAATGATCAAAGACAAGGCTCAAAAATGATCATTTCTGATCAATAACTCTAATTTTATTTGAATTATAACAGTTGAATAAGAGATAATACTGGTTTATATTAGCACTTTTGGATTAAAATTAATATAATAAGCATAATTAAATCCTTCTCCAAGCTTATGATGTCAGAAAATTAGAGCTATAGTGAGGACTCTAAAAAATGGCATAATAATGAGATAAAAAGGTTTAATAAGGATATAATCATGGCAAAACCTTAAAATAATGATCAATTACAGCTGATGGAATAGCAAAACCTCTAATAGAGAGTATCTGGTCACTAGAAAGAAAAATATGTACTATAAAAGGACCCCTTCTTCCTCTATTTCCCCCTCAGATGCTACAAATACAATAAAAAGATTGAATAAAAGGTAAATTTCTTTATTCTTGAATATAAAACCCTTATATTATTAAATTAAAAAGCTTTATCTCATACTAATTAACATTTCATATTTGATTAAATCAATTCTTTATTTTCATTTTTTAAATTCTCTTAAGATCTCTAAATCAATGTAAATATAGTAAGCTTTGTAATTATCTCTATTTTTCATTGTAAATACAATTGAAGTAAATTTTACTTAAATTATTAGATATAAAAACCCGCACAGCTATCATATTAAGTGTTAAAAAAGGTTTATTTTCTATTTATTATTATTTTGAATGATTCTAATAATTAATATATAAGCTTAATATTAGTAATATTCTTGTTATTGATTGTTATTTACTATTAAATATCAATTTCTCATGAATGTATTAGTTGTTTGTAACATTAATAAATTTCCATTAATATTCTAAAATATTCAATTTACTATATTAATTTATAAAAAATTTATATTATATGATTATGTCTTAATAATATAATCAATTGTACACCATAATTATAATATATATTTATTATTATAATTATCTTCAACATTACTATCCATTAAATTAGGACATTAATACTAAAATAACTGAAATATTAATAATTTTGCCATATTGTTTCTTATTCAAACCTTGCATTTGGGGGTCTGGAAATGATATTTACTGGAAAGAGTTTAGAAAAAGATCCAAATGGGGTTTATCCAATAATAAATCATAATTATAATCATAAAATTATATAATAATTCCATATTTATTAATTTTCAAAGCAATTGAGGAGTTTGGAAAGCAATTGTTTGTCTTAAAAATGGTTTTCACATCCTTAGATTTTCAATAACTTTGTTTTGGTGAATTTAGCAATTAAAAAAGATATTTATAAATTAAGAATAAATTTAAATTTTAATTTAATTTGAAAGAATCATATCAAATTTTTATTTTGTTCTTTTTTTAAGAGAAAATAAAAAAACATTTTATTCTTTTTTTTAAGAGAAGATAAAAAAAATACAAAAATCATTTTATTCATTTTTTCTACTCATTTCTCTTTTATAAAAAGATATAATAGAAATTTTTACATTGAAATTTCCATATATTTCCAAAAATAACACTTATAAAAAGACTTATATTTAGTTGTCCTTTTTAGTGGTTGAAGAAAACCCAACAGAGGAAAATCAAACCACTATCAAAGTATTGATGGAAGAAATGTGCCAAAGTTCCTCAAAACCAGTTGCTACTAAGAAAAGAAAAGCTAAGAAATTAGTTTTTCCAGGACCCACCATTCAGGACTGTGAAGGTGAGCAGCTTTCTTTAAATTCCATAAAAGAATAAATTTTTCTGAAATCTTCTATTTTATCATTTCATTTCAATTATTACTGCTAGAAGAGGTTCCCCATACTCCATCCAATCAGAGGTAGAAATGAGCCCACAAAAGGGAAAAGAAAAGGAAAAGTCCCCAGTGGAACAGAATGTACACAAGGAAGTGCTATATCCCAAAGTAAAGTCCCAGAAATTCCCATATTCTTCAAAAAAGAATTGGAACTCAATATGAGTAATTCCCAAAGAGATGAATCACAATCAGAGGGATCAGAACAACATATAAATAATCCATTACACATAGTATTACACAGTTTTAAAAGACAATTATCAGGAAATGCTGCAACAAATCCACCAAGGAGTTATGAACTCCTGGAACATTGTCAACAAGTTCCTCAAAGAGGAGGAAATAGTGAAATACTCCAATGGATAAAATCCAATATCATCAAAACATCAAATCAAAACAATATCAGGCCGGCACAAAAAATAGGGAAGAAAGCAGGGAAGAAGCCCCAGTAGTTTTTACCAGAAGGCCATAAGCCAGCCAACCTCCCCAAGAGGGGAAGAAGAACAAGAAAAAGAACTGGAGGAAAATATATTCCCCCAGAAGCAGGATTACAAGCATCTAAAAATTTTACATGGAAAACACCTTCAAAATGGCCAGAAGCTTGATGGCATTCAAGGACAAAAAGAAGAAAATAATGTGACAAATATCTTTCCCAAAGAAATACCTTCATCTCCTGATGTTGTAATTACTTTAACAGAAATTATAAGGAGTGTATTTGTAAGATTTGTCTATTAAACTGTTGACAATATTACTATTAATCAACAGCACTATGACTGTTCTTGTAAGGTTTGTCTATGAAACTCTTGATAATAGTAACAATATCAAGAGTACTATGACTGTCCTCAGTAGAAAAATATAATATAATGAAATATTATAACCACAAATTTAAATATAATTATTAAAAATAATTATATAAAAAATAAACTTAATTATTATTATAATAATATAATAATAAAAAAAAATATAATAATTATAATAAATTATAATTATTCTATTATTGTTATAGTCACTGACAGTTATAACAATAAGAAGTGTAAAGCTCTTAATGAGACAATTACACGTGGAAAATAAGAATATTAACCACTTATAAATAATATAAATATTATTTATAAAAAGAATTAATCACACACAGTGCAGAAATAATTCTTTATAGAATAAAATTCTATATAAAAAAACTATTACTAGATAAAAAAATATATAGAACTTTTAGGGAAAACTTACTTATAAGATTTATTTAATACAACAAGTCAAATACAACAGTTATTATATTAAATAAAGATTTATAAGTTAAAAACACGCCAAAAATCAATAAATATAAAGATAAAACAACTTTTTATACTATAAATTATGATTAAAGAGTTTTTGAGAGGAATTTGTGGATTTTAAAAGATATTTAAGATGATAATTTTATATAATAAAATTTATTATAGATGATTACAACAATAATCTGAATTCTATGACTTCAATTCTTTAATTTAATAAATAAAGAATAAAAATAACTTAAGAATTACTTTTAATAATAAGATTTTATATTTAATAAAACTTTACCTGTTTAAATGTCTAATATGATTGGATTGGTTATGAATGATGGAAAAAAACAGTGATGAAAAGACTCTTTTTATGTCTACAGAGCAGCTCTCATGATTCATAATGGATGTAGAGGGCGTGCTCAGGTCAAAACTGAAAAACCATGCTTAAAATTTAAGTTCTTAACTTAAGGCAACTTATTTTTACTTCCAATTTAAAGTTACCAGTGTTATTCTTAACTCCAAGTAACTTTAATCCTCATTTAGTTTAATTATTTTAAGTTTTAATATAGAATAAGTTTATTTATATTAACGTTCATCACATGAACAACATAAAATCAGAGTTTCAAGCAGAAATCTCTTAAACTGAATTTTTAATTAATTTTTAAAGAAATCATAATTTTCTTTAAGCTTAATTAAAAAAGTAATTTTCCAGGCTAATTACCCAGGAAACTTATTAATAAAAGATACTTAAAATTTAATTTATATATTGATAATATTAAATTCTAAGCTGTGTGAAATTTTCAAGCAAATCCATTAAGATTTGGATTTTTAATGAATTTTTGAAGTTATTACTATTTTTCCACGTAAAATAGCAATACACACAAAACCTTAAGTTTTGATAAGGTTTTGATGATTGAAACCTTAAGGTTTTAAGCTTATTTAAGCTTTTTAAGCTTGATTAAGCTTTGACAGTTCTTAAAACCTTGATTCCAAGCCTGCTTATTGGGATTTACCCTCTTGGCAGCTTGAAATTCTTATCCAATTTAGGATAAAATCAGTTTAAACCTTAAGGTTGGATCAAAGTCTAATCTTAAAGTTTAAATAAGGTTGAAAATCCTCCAATACAGGTGGATAACCTTAATTGAATCATTGCAGATCCAAAAAGTTGGGTACCCCAGCTCTATTTGGTCTTTTTCCTTTGTCCCACCTTTTTGCGTGGATTTTGCCCTTTTATTTATTTAAAGCCATACTATGGCCTTAAACCCTTTTAAATTGAGCTCACGCAGGATTTACATTCTGTATGGCAAATCCTTAGCCAATTCAGTAAATATACACCACACCTCAATTTTAACTAAAATTTTGGTAAAGTTGCATAAACCTTATGTAACTTTAAATTTAAGCTTAATTAAGCTTAAATTTAACAATTTTAAAAAAATGTTAAAAAAGTTACATTAGTACTGTGAGATTCTTAAATCTTCTAATAACACAAGAAATAAGTGTTTTTGGGTATAACACCCTATGGGTGTACCCTAGGTTATTTTTGGTGTAGAATCCAAAAATGACATAATAATTATAACTTTGTTTATCCAAAAAAAAGTTATACTTATTTTTTATTATTTTTTATTTTAAATTCAACTAAAAAGTCTGTTTAAGACAAATTTAATTGTTTATAAAATCATTTGTGGCCTTATGGGTATGTTAAACATACCTCACAGGCTCACATTCTGTGAGCCTTAGAGGTAATTTCATATACCCAAAAGACCACAAATATAAAAAATAACATATTAATATAAATAAAATAAATTTATTTATATTATTAAAATAAAAATAAAAAATATAAATATAAAATTATATTAAAAATAAAAAATTAATTATAATTTAAAAATAAAATTACTTTAAATTTTGTAAATATAAAATTACATTTATACTTGAAAAATTTAAGTAAAAATGAAATTTTAACAAAATTGTGAAAAAATAAATAAATTTGGAAAAAAGTTAAATAAAATTTATTATAACTTTTTATCCAATAAATAAACATATAAATTTTATTTCACCATTGGATTCCTCATAAAAAATCAGGTGGGGTCACCTCTGAGTGAAATTTTTGTAACTCAACTCTAAATAAGCTTAAATTAAGTTTTTAGTATTTTCAATACAAAAGTCGAAAATCCTCAAAACCTTAATTTAATTCACACCACATGTGGTGTTAACCATCAATTTTTGTGTTAAAATTGAGGTGTTGTGTTTAGTTTAGAAGTTATGAGGAATTAAAGTATTTTCAATTGAATTCAATTGAAATGTCAAAATGTGCGCGTGTATTACATAAGTGAACTTTGATTTACATATGAGGTGTCAATTATTACTGTATTGTACTGTACAATTGAATTGATTTACATGTGTAAATTATAAGTATAATACATGATGAGGAATTAAAGGAAAAATAAATTGGAAAGATTAAATTTGGGGGGGAAAAGGAACTCCAGCTCTAAGGGGGAGCTAGACCCCCAAAATCCTTGCTGACAGGCATGGGATGTCAAAATTCACGCAAAAGTTCATCACTTTTGGCCTGGAATTGAGTTACAGGGTCTGTGGACTCAATTGATGATGAGGTTTTGATACCAACTGGGGTAGTTTTAGCTGTTGCCAAGAAGGTAAAACTACCCTTAAGATAAAACAATCATAATAAAAACAGTTTTAACTGGTTTCTACGCCTCTGACACACATTCTGACGTGTTTTGAAGGCTCTAGGCCTGGTATTGCTATAGTAATGGCTGATTTAAGGGTCTAAAATGGCTAAAAATGGCTAAAAATGGCTTAAACCAGCCCTTTTTGGTCTAAACCAGGGTTCAATGATGCCATAATTGGCTTTTCTGTTGTCAGACTGTTTTTCACGACTGACAAGAGTAAATTTTACTTTTGGAGTAAGAGAATTGATGGCTATAAAAGAATGTCTTCTTTGCCCCACTTTTCTCTTCATGTTAGAATCTTTTCCTTTTATTAATTAGTTTAAAGCTGTTAAACCAATAAATCAAAGATTCCAACCACCACTTTTAAATCATTTTTATCCTTTTAACCACGTGAAAAAATCATTATAATCATTGTTTGTAACTCTTATAATCATTTTTACCCCTGAACCACCCCAAAAGTGAATTAAAGCATCTTTCATCACTGTAAACTTTGTCACTTTGTTTCCAAATTCACTCTGGTCACTTTTGGGCGTGTTTTCTCTTTAATATTCTTTTTAAAGACTTTGTTCTTTGATTAATTGCTTGCAGTTCTTTGCTCAATTAATTCCAATTGAAATTGCTCTTGAAGAAATTTCTTTTGTAGCCTTAAAATATCTCTTGTAGAGTATTTTTTGGATAAATTTTTATTGTTGGTAAAACAATAAATTTTTATAATATTATTGTTTTATACTAATAAAGTTATAAACAATAAAATTGGCGTGTTTTCTCTTAAAAATAATATTTTTAACTGAATTTTACCTTATACAAATTTTGAGGACAGGAAAAGTACTTGATTTTTAATCAAAGTTTCATATCCACACCTTACACATTCCCTACCACCAAAAAAAAAATTGTACCACAATTTTCTTTTGTAGTATACCCCCAAGTTATTTGGGGGGGGGGGTATAATCCACTGTCCAACCTCTCTACTTATACTGTTCAAGTATGTAAAGCACACAATTCAAACTTTTATTGAGGAATTGGTCTTCTCTCATGTCTGAATCTTCTGAGAAACTTTTGGGAATCAGGTATCTTACTTTATTCAACCCACTCATCTTTATGTTGTGGATTTCTGTACCTGACTAAGTATTCTCTTTCATTTTTACCCCTAAGTCTTCTTTCTTTTAAGACTTTCAGTACTTTCTTTTCCTCACTTGGTTAAAGTGGGGGTACTTCTAAGGGTGTTTCATTTCTCAAAGGAAATAATTCCTTATCACTTGATGTGTAATGCTTTACAAGACTGACAGGGAAAGTTGGGTGTTTGTTTCCTAACTCTCCTGACAGTTCTACTTGTACTTCATTTGTCCCATGGAGGGCTTTAATAATAAATGGTCCTGCAAAGGAATCTTTCAATTTCTTTGGACCTTTAATATTATTAAAGTTCAAGGTTGAAACTAGTATTAAGTCCCCTACTTTGAATTCTGGTGTCTTATGACTTTTATCCCATTTCTGCTTAGCATATTCAAAGGCATCATTCATGCTTTGATTTGCATGATGTCTCACTTTATCAAGCAGCAGCTTAAAGCTTGAAGCAGTTGGATGAATGTCAACCAAATCTTTTTTCAAAGTATCAACTGGAAGTTTGGGGTTCCATCCTTTTTCCAACATTGCAGGAGTCTTGCCTGTTGAAGGATGGATGGAGGTTTTGTAGGCTAATTCCAATGCTGGTATAAGAGTACACCAATCATGGGTAAAGCCATCAGAATCTTTAAACTCCAGGCCATAAGCACAAAATCTTCTGATCATGTCTTCAAGGGTTTGAATCATTCTTTCTGCCAGTCCATCTGTTTGTGGATGGTAGGCTGTTGAAAATGATAATTTTGTACCCAAAAGCTTATGTAGATTAGTCCATAAGGCTGATGTGAATTTTGGGTCTCTATCACTAATGATATTTTTAAAGAGACCAGTATGGGATATGACTCTGTTCCAAATCAAAAGAGCTGTATCCATAGCTGTGTCATCTTTATGACATGGTAAAAAGATTGGTGTTTTGCTATATCTGTCCACAATAGCAAGACATGCATTGTAACTTTTATCACCTCCAGGTGGTAAAGCAGTTACCCAATCCATGTGAACCACTTCTCATGGGGTACTTGGTTCTTGAATATGGATCATTAAACCAAATCTTTTACCAGTAGCTTTATTGGCTTTCTGGCATCTATCACAACTATGACAGTACTCAATGACATCTTTTCTCCAAGATGGCCACCAGGCACATGTCTTAATTCTTTCCATTGTTCTGTCTTCAGAAAGATGTCCAGAATAAATGTTATCATGGCATTCTAGTAGTATTGTGTTAATCAACATTCTACTACATAGGACCATGACACATGTGTGTTTAGATCTATGATATAGTATACCATCAAATAAATGAAATCTTCCATTATCATATGATGTTTTCCAAATATCATCCAGAGAATTAGCCAAGGCTACATCTTTACAATATTTGTCAAGTAGAGCAGTAAGAATTTGACAATTCTTATCTTGCTTGTAGCTTTCTCTAACCTCTTCAAAGAATTCTGTTCCAACATCTGTGATATTAATTCCTTCAATTGGGATTTGAGGTTCTGCACTTGTAGGAACATAGGCAGGATTATCAGGTGTATTGGGTAATGCCCATCTACTTAAGCCATCAGCATTCTTATGAATATTTCCAGCTTTATGTACTATGGTCATATTGCCTCTATACTCCTGTATAGCAATCTGCCATCTTAACATGTGTCTGTTTGGAGTCTTCATGTTAAGAAGTGATTTTACTGCATTACAATCAGTAATTACTTCAAACACACTACCATCAAGATAATAATGAAGTTTTTCCAGAGCCCAAACAAGGCAAAGGCACTCCATTTGGCTAGCTCCATATCTTGCCTCAGTAGGTTTAATTTGTCTTGAAATAAAACAAACTGGACCTTCATAAGGTTTGTCATTGACAATTTGAACTTGATGAAGAGCAGCTCCTAAACCATCACCACATGCATCAATATACAGTTTGAAAGGAAGTTTCCAGTCTGGCATCAATAATAATGGTGCATTGGTCAAGGCATACTTGATTTTATCATATGCTTGAATTCTCTCCTGTGTCATTTCAAAAACAGTTTGTTGATCACAAATTCTGTATAATGATCTGGCATGGATTGCAAAATCTTTAAGGTGTTGCCTGTAATAACTGGCAAATCCTAAGAAAGACATCATCTCCTTTTTGTTCTGGGGCATTTGTTTCAGTAAAACTGCAGCCACTTTGTTTTTGTCAACACCAAGGCTTAGTCCTGATACTACATGTCCCAGAGCTTTCAACTCATGAAACCCAAAATTACATTTTTTAAGAGAAATTTTCATGTTCACTTGTAGGATTTTCTTAAGTACTAATGAAAGTCTCTCTAAATGTGATTGCCAGGTTTCTGAACAAATGATAATGTCATCAATATAAATGATTAACCATCCTTCTGATAATTCATGTGGGAATATGGTATTCATCATTCTTTGATAATGAGAGGGTGCATTTTTAATACCAAAAGGCATCCTTAAATATTCATAAATACCACAATGGGCTATTATTCTCAATAATTTCCTAGCATGAGGTGTTAAAACATTCTGATGGAAGCCTTTAAGAGCATCCATGGAAGTAATAAACTTTGCTTTGGATAATTGAGTCAAAGTCTCATGGATTCTAGGGATTGGATACCTGTCTGGAATAGTATAGGTATTCAATGCCCTAAAATCTCCAACCATCCTTGACTTATCATTATGCCAAGTAATGATTACTGGAGTTGTGACTTCCACTTCCTCATTGTGTCCAACTTTTCTAAGAACTCCCAGTTTCATTAGTTCATGAATATGACTTTCTAATGCTTCTCTAGCCCTAGGGCTAGCTGGGTAAGCTGGTCTTCTTAATAGTGGGGGGTAAGGTCTCTCCACATTAAGCATGATATCCACTTCATGGCCTTTTATAGCCCCAAGTGGTTCATCATCAGAAGCAAAGGCTTTTTTAAATTGAAATAAAATTTCAATAAGTTCTTCCTTCATTTCTGGTGTTAATTCAGGACTAATTTGTGCTTCACTTAATTGATCTGACACAAATTTTTCTTTATTAACATTTTTTACTTGTTGAATGACAGTAATTTCTTTTCTTTCTGGAGAAAAAGCAAATTTTTGCCTTTTATTTTCCCCTATAGTGAAATATCTGTCCTTATAATTATTAATATCAATACCATAGATATTGAGATAATCATTCCCAAGTATAAAGTGTTGTGAAGTACAATTATTCATAACAACAAATTCAGCTTTCAATCTCATACTTCCTGCAGGGTGAGGAAATATTATTGTAGCCTCAAATATACCCAAAGGATGCATATTCTGGCTAGCACTGCTGAATTTTACACCATCAATTGGCATCAACTTGTCTTGCCAATTGGTATAAATTTTGTCAAGATAATCTTTCCCAACACAAGTGCAAAAAGCACCTGAGTCAAGATGTATCTTGGCTTCTGTGTTATTTATCACAATATTAGTGATACAAGATGACCCAGCTGTATAACCTTTACCTCTGGCAGGTTTGGGTTTTTGCATTCTGGCATCTTGCACATGTATGAGATTCATACATTCATCACTGTACTGTGGTAAGTGAGTATGTACCTCAGTGACCTCAAAAGAAACATTAATATTCTCTATACTAAGTTCTTCTGATGTTTCTTCTTCTTCTGAAGGTTCAGAATCACTTTCATGTAAAGCTACATCAGTTTCTTTTGTGTCTTCCACTTTTTCAACATTTATCTCATTGACTCTTGTCTTTTTTGGACAAGTGTTTGCTAAATGAGATGTGCTTCCACATTTATGACATTTTAAAGGAGGTCTGTCATGTGGTTTATTTGGTTTTGAAATTGGTTTCCCACTAGTCTTGTTGTCTATTGGGGGTTTATACCAATTTCTTCCAATTTTTTTTCTAGTAGTGATATCCTCCATAGCATTGATATAATCTTCTGTAGAGCAAGGCTCAATACATCTGCTTCTTATAGCATGCTCAAGGTCACCACCACACTTTCTTAGTATCCTTTTATGTACCATTGGTTCAGACATATCAGGATGAAGGGCAGTTAATCTGTCCTTCTGTTTAAGAAACCAAGTCATGGGCCTGTCCCTCTCAATATTAAAAATGGCTTCCTCAAAAGAATTTTCCATTCTAAATCTCCAGGAATCATTTGCCCATTTGGAAATAACTTGTTCTTTCCACCAAGGCCAGGAATGTTTACCATGGTCTTGTCTCATTTTATAATACCATTTCTTAGCTGATTTGGTAAATAATGAGTGTAATCTGGCACTTATGTATTCATCTGGTATGTTAAAGTCTTCTTTGAACATATCAATTGTTTTCATAAATTCCATATGATTATATTCTCCTTCACCACTGAAGGTTGGCCATTCCTCTAATCTTGGAATGTCTTTGAAATTGCAAGCAGTTTCCACATCATTACTTGAAATTGTATGATGTAAATCATTATTCAAGTTAAGAACATTTCTGTCAAGAAATGGTGTGGATTGCCTTGGCAATTCATTTTTCAGTGATATATTGTTAATACTTGATTGAATATCTTCTTTCAATTCAAGTCTTGCTTTATCACTTTTTTCCAATTGTTCTTGAAAAAGAGCTGCATTGTGGCCAGTTGAATTTTCCAAGTTTTGAACTTGTATTTTCAATTCTCTTAACTGTCCAGTTATAAAAGAAATTGAATTCTCATCTGGTTGATTGAGTAAGGTAACTTTATGCTCAAGTCTTTCACAAATTTGCATCAAAGACAAAATATTTGCCTTATTAACATTTTCAAGGCCAATAATGGTCTTTTGTTGGTCTTTAACTTGTACTATCTCATTGCCCAGCTTTTGTTGGACATGATCAAATGCTTTAAATTCTGCCATAGTTTCTTTATTACAAGATTCAAAGTAAGTTACAAGCTTTACAAGGTCTATTTCTTTGGAAAGGATTGGTTCAATCTTTCCTCCTCCTTGTTTTTGAATTCCATCAAAGTTCTTGCCATATTGAACACATTGTCCATGGCTGTCTTTTCCTTCTTTGGAATCCTGTAATTCTGAGGGTAAGGCTTGTTCCACTTGGGCTTTGCCTTTCCCTTTGCCTTTTGCTTGCCCTTCTGGTTGGTCTTTGGGGCTTGCTTGGGCTTGTTTGGCACTTGTTGAGGCGGATCTTTGCTGGTGGATGCTTGAGGAGCTTCCACTTGGCTGTTGTCCTTGCCTTGGGCCAACTTCTTCTTCTGGTCTTCTGATAATATGCTTTGGTTTTTCAACCAAGCTTTTATCTGTTGGACTTGTCCTTTGACAGACATTGGTGTCCAACCCAATAGAAGATCTTCTGTCTTTTCTGGCCCCATGAACTTCTTCACTTGAAGATAAGAGTTCATGGTGCCTATCCAAAGACTTGGAAGGAGTTCCCACTCTTGTTGTTTTGACGCCAGGAACCAGTTTTTCCATTGGGATTGATAAATTTCCACAGTTGCCTGTTGGAAATGGTTCAGGTCTAACAGCAATAGCAGTTATGTCAGCTTCTGGACTCTCAAGAAGAGGTTCAAAGGTGCTGGCTAACCTTTGGGAACTGGTGGAAGTTCTGGCATCCTCCATTTGTGCCTCTCCTCTGGGAGGACATTCTTGCCTTTTGGATTTATGGCTGGAATGTCCTGGTCCAGATCCATTTGATTGGATGGAGTAGTTGCTTCCACTTCTAGTAGGAGTCATTTCACGTCAATTTTAATAAAAATTAGAGTAAAAATGGATTGAATTCACCTGCAGGACCTTTAAAGGGCTCCTTGGTTATTAAACCCCTTGGTGCTGGGCTGGTTTGAATTTCAATACTTGACTCTGAGGCTTCAGAGTCTGAAGAATTTTCTCTGATGGAAGACACTAGAGAAATTAAAAATATAAGTTATTTTATCAAACAATGAAAATAACTTATAAACTCAACTTATTGAACAAAGTTGTTTTTATGTAATTTTATGGCAAATTACGTCAAAAATAAAGAAAAAATGTCTAAGATAAAAGAAAAAAAATATTTTTAGTAAAGATTTTTATTTTTTAAAAGATTTTTTATTTGATTCATTATTTTCTTTAAAGAAATAATAATTATGCAATTAACAAGTTATTAATCAAAATTATATTTATTATTCACTTTATACTAGAATAACTCAAAGAATAAATTTCAAGTCTGTGATGTGAAAAAGCCACTAGTTAGACAAAAGAAATTTATTCCAAGTCACTCAATAGTATATTGTTTCAAACAATATTCTTAAGAAAAATTAACTTTATTAATATTATAAAGATTATTTATAAGGGATAAGTCCCAAAAAAGCCAATATTAAGACAAATATGGCAATTTTACGTCAAAAAAAGTAAAATAAGGTCTAGAATATGATTTATGTCCCAAAAATTGGTTTAAAATCAGGGCCAGGCCCCCAAATGTAAGGTTTGTCTATGAAACTCTTGATAATAGTAACAATATCAAGAGTACTATGACTGTCCTCAGTAGAAAAATATAATATAATGAAATATTATAACCACAAATTTAAATATAATTATTAAAAATAATTATATAAAAAATAAATTTAATTATTATTATAATAATATAATAATAAAAAAAAAATATAATAATTATAATAAATTATAATTATTCTATTATTGTTATAGTCACTGACAGTTATAACAATAAGAAGTGTAAAGCTCTTAATGAGACAATTACACGTGGAAAATAAGAATATTAACCACTTATAAATAATATAAATATTATTTATAAAAAGAATTAATCACACACAGTGCAGAAATAATTCTTTATAGAATAAAATTCTATATAAAAAAACTATTACTAGATAAAAAAATATATAGAACTTTTAGGGAAAACTTACTTATAAGATTTATTTAATACAACAAGTCAAATACAACAGTTATTATATTAAATAAAGATTTATAAGTTAAAAACACGCCAAAAATCAATAAATATAAAGATAAAACAACTTTTTATACTATAAATTATGATTAAAGAGTTTTTGAGAGGAATTTGTGGATTTTAAAAGATATTTAAGATGATAATTTTATATAATAAAATTTATTATAGATGATTACAACAATAATCTGAATTCTATGACTTCAATTCTTTAATTTAATAAATAAAGAATAAAAATAACTTAAGAATTACTTTTAATAATAAGATTTTATATTTAATAAAACTTTACCTGTTTAAATGTCTAATATGATTGGATTGGTTATGAATGATGGACAAAAACAGTGATGAAAAGACTCTTTTTATGTCTACAGAGCAGCTCTCATGATTCATAATGGATGTAGAGGGCGTGCTCAGGTCAAAACTGAAAAACCATGCTTAAAATTTGAGTTCTTAACTTAAGGCAACTTATTTTTACTTCCAATTTAAAGTTACCAGTGTTATTCTTAACTCCAAGTAACTTTAATCCTCATTTAGTTTAATTATTTTAAGTTTTAATATAGAATAAGTTTATTTATATTAAAGTTCATCACATGAACAACATAAAATCAGAGTTTCAAGCAGAAATCTCTTAAACTGAATTTTTAATTAATTTTTAAAGAAATCATAATTTTCTTTAAGCTTAATTAAAAAAGTAATTTTCCAGGCTAATTACCCAGGAAACTTATTAATAAAAGATACTTAAAATTTAATTTATATATTGATAATATTAAATTCTAAGCTGTGTGAAATTTTCAAGCAAATCCATTAAGATTTGGATTTTTAATGAATTTTTGAAGTTATTACTATTTTTCCATGTAAAATAGCAATACACACAAAACCTTAAGTTTTGATAAGGTTTTGATGATTGAAACCTTAAGGTTTTAAGCTTATTTAAGCTTTTTAAGCTTGATTAAGCTTTGACAGTTCTTAAAACCTTGATTCCAAGCCTGCTTATTGGGATTTACCCTCTTGGCAGCTTGAAATTCTTATCCAATTTAGGATAAAATCAGTTTAAACCTTAAGGTTGGATCAAAGTCTAATCTTAAAGTTTAAATAAGGTTGAAAATCCTCCAATACAGGTGGATAACCTTAATTGAATCATTGCAGATCCAAAAAGCTGGGTACCCCAGCTCTATTTGGTCTTTTTCCTTTGTCCCACCTTTTTGTGTGGATTTTGCCCTTTTATTTATTTAAAGCCATACTATGGCCTTAAACCCTTTTAAATTGAGCTCACGCAGGATTTACATTCTGTATGGCAAATCCTTAGCCAATTCAGTAAATATACACCACACCTCAATTTTAACTAAAATTTTGGTAAAGTTGCATAAACCTTATGTAACTTTAAATTTAAGCTTAATTAAGCTTAAATTTAACAATTTTAAAAAAATGTTAAAAAAGTTACATTAGTACTGTGAGATTCTTAAATCTTCTAATAACACAAGAAATAAGTGTTTTTGGGTATAACACCCTATGGGTGTACCCTAGGTTATTTTTGGTGTAGAATCCAAAAATGACATAATAATTATAACTTTGTTTATCCAAAAAAAAGTTATACTTATTTTTTATTATTTTTTATTTTAAATTCAACTAAAAAGTCTGTTTAAGACAAATTTAATTGTTTATAAAATCATTTGTGGCCTTATGGGTATGTTAAACATACCTCACAGGCTCACAGTTCTTATGAAATCCAATAATAAACATTATTATAACCACAATTAAATAACAAATTAATTGATGGTTTCTTTTACTTGCTGAACACTACTAGTTATTATAACAGTAAGCAGTAATTGTCTACAATAATCAATTACTAGAAGAATTTAATAATAAAAATCTCTTTATTAGAATATTAAAATTATTTTAATATATAATTATCTTTTTAAAGAATAATTATAAAATAATCCTTGAAGAGAACTATCACTAGAGAAAAAACTTCAATAATCAAGACAAAACACTCACTAATACTTCTGTCACAGGGGCTCTTTGAAGTGAAGAGGGCCTGGCACTCAGTAAACTGGGGCTCACTTATGGAGGGCTCAAGGATATTGTAAGAAAGGATACACTTAAGAGCGTTAAAGATGAATTACTAAAAGAATGAATATAAGAAAGCAGCAAAAAAAGAATAACAATAAAAGAATAGAAGAGCCAACCACAAACAAGTCCAAGTCCACTGTTTCAACCTGTAAGAATGGAAAGAGAAGGGTTAATAAGGATATGGCCACCCAAATCATACTGTACAGGCAAAGAAAGAAATGCAAAGACTAACTTAAAATTAAATAATTATAATACCCAAAAAATAAGAATAAGAATAATTATAAAATAATAAATAAACTAAATTAATTAACTGGGGAAAAGTCCCCAGGGGGGAGAAAGAGGGGCTGGTATATGTGAGAACCACCAGCCCTGATCCAGAGGAAGAATTTTCATGGGAATAATTGATTATTGAATTGAGTCTGACCAATACAGTTCCTGTACAGCTGTACAGAACCTGTACAAGAGGTGTGGTGTATTTGAGTGATCATACAGTTTATACTGGTGTATTGGAACTGTATTGGGTGAGTCCAACCTGTACAGGTATTGACAGGCTGTATTGAGGTACCAAGCTGTATAACTGTTTCAGAATGAAGATTGCTGAAACTGAATGCTAATACAAGTGCTGGATATGCTGATTTGAGATGCTTGAGTGGGTGTATGAATGAATACCCTTACCCCTGATGGATGGTTGTTACAGTATCCCCCTCTTGAAACTGGTGGGCTCCTGAACACCATAATACCCTGCCATTATTGAGTGGCATCTCACTACCCCACAAACTCCTTTGAAAAGTTTTTTTTTGACCATTATCTTGAAATCCTTCTTCAACTCTTCTCTGTCAATTAAATTTATTTCCCCCCCTTCTTTTAACTTTGAGTAAGTACCCCACTTCGGACTAAACTTTTCTTCTGATTCAGTGAGTTTACTTGTCCTTGGGGCCTGGCCTTGGGTTGTATCCCAAATGGATGGCCACTGAGCTCTTGTGCTCAAAAAATGGGGCCAGATGAGTATATGAAGTGTACCCATCTGGCCAGGCTTAATCAGAAGAAATTTATTCAAAAGTGACTTCAGGGGTCTTGTCCCCATTGGATTTGAAAAAACTGCCTCAAAAACCCTCCATAACAATCTTGGGCTGTGGCCCTTGCTATGGTAAGTCTGGATGACTCATGCCCTTATGGCCCTTTTGGCCTAATTGGTCTTCTTGGTGATCTTTGGTCATATTAGAACATATGGCCATTTCTGGCCTTTTTGAGGTTCTAGGTGATTATGGTTAATTTTTTGACCTATGGCCATTCATGACCAATTTAGGGGTTATTGGAATTCTGGGCCTATTTGGCCATTTTTTTGATTTTGGGGTCCTATGGTCCGTACGCCGCGGTCTGTGGGGGTTATTGGAGGCCCCCAGGACAAAAATGAGCCCCTGGGCCCAAATTTGCTGGGAGCCCAGGGGTACCATGGGACCATAAATTGGCCCCATGACCCATAACTTCACCTACATGGCCTGGACCCATTGGGGGGGGGGGGGGGTCCAGGACCACCAAGACCATGGCCTCCCCAAAGTTGCAGGAGAGGCCCTGGGTGATGAATCCAGCCCAAGGAGGGCTTGAGTGGGGGGGCCATAATTGAGTTATGGCCCACTTCCTTGAGGGTTTTCTCTGAATTTGACGTCTTGACCCTTCTGCTTGGGTATTCTCCATGAATTGATGACTGAATCCCCATGAACTTTGACAGTTTGGGTGGAGTTAAAACCAGTATCTTGTTCTTGTTTGTGTTTGGTTTGGCTTCTGTTCATACTCTTGTAAATACTAATAAATGGAATAAAAACGAATAAAAGTAAAATAAGAATAAAAACAAAAGGAACCTCCCAATACGTGATATGGAAGGGGATGCTTCTGCTTTAAAAGAAATAAAGAAAAGAAAATTATACAAGTAAATAAAGAAAGAAAAAATAAAAGAATAAGAGAAAATGAGAGTAAAGAAAGAAATAAGGAAAAATCCTGATGGTTGGTCCTTCTTGTGGTGAGTTGCTTGATTCTGGCCAAAAAGTGTCTGAAAATGAGAACCAAGCATTTGATGCTCACAGAGTGGTCAAGGTAATGTTTTACAAGAAGTAGAACCCTCAGGGATGCATAAAAGGAGATGGAACTTACTCTCATAACTTCCACTCCCCACCAAGCACCATAAAATTGAAAAGAATTGCCATAAATGACTTTTGAAAAGAATTGCCGTAAATGACTTGAATTATGATGATTGGCATAAATGAAATGATAAATAAAAGAGAAAGAAAGGAAAATTAAAGAAAGAAACATTTGGCCATATCTTGATAAGGTCCAAATCGGAGGGTATTGGTGTTGTATGCTTCCTGAACCTGTCCAAAGAATTGACAAGTGCTCACAAAGTGGCCAAGGTGATGCTTACAACAACATATGGGTAGAATACCCCCTTAAAGGTGCTGCCAGGAGAGGAACTTACTTTCATAAACTCCAATCCCCACCAAGCACCATAAATCAAACTCTTGAGGCATTTGGGCCAGGCTTGTCAGGATACAAAGTGTGAAAATCCTTGACAAGTTCTGGGGAGTTGGTAAGGTTTGAAGCTGGTTCCCAAGTGGTTCTTTCTGGGTCTTCACTGAATCCTTTCCACTCTACAAGATACCATAATTTACCTATTTTGAGTTTTGAGTCCAGAACCTGAGCCACTTCCCATTCTTCTTGCTCCTCCACTAAAACTGGTGGTGGTGGCAATTGATGACGATTTGGGATAGTTGAATGCTTGAATGGTTCTAATAAGGACACTTGGTATACAGGGTGAACTGTCTTCCATTGCTGAGGCAACTTGAGGTGATATGCATGACTGCCAATCTTCTTCAGAACTTCAAAGGGTCCCAACCATCTTTCTGATAACTTCTTGGTGGGTCTTGTTGTCTTGATGTTCTTGGAAGCTAGCCATACTTTGTCCCCAGGTTGGAAATCAGGTGGAATTGCTCTACTTCTATCTGCATACTTCTTGAATCTCCTTATTGCTGACTCTAATTCTTCTTTGACAACTTGCTGTACTGATTGGAGTTTTGTTGATAACTTTCCAGCAGGTGAGTCTTGAGAAATATGGATTGAGTCAAAGCTGGGATTTCTTCCATAAATGGTGAAAAAAGGTGATTGCTTGGTTGATGAATGTTCTTCATTATTATAGGCAAATTCAGCCAGAGGGAGCCAGGTGTACCAGTCATCTTGATGATAGCTGACATACATCCGAAGGTACTGTTCTAGTATCTGATCTACCCTCTCTGTCTATCCATCTGTTTCAGGGTGAAAGGAAGTTGAAAGATCTCTTGATATCTTGAGCTGCTGACACAATTGAGTCCAAAATGATGAAACAAATAAGGATCCTCTATCACTGACAATACTGACTGGAAGTCCATGCTTGGAAAATACATGACTAATGAAGATTTGAGCTAAGTCCAGAGCAGTGATTGTTCCATAAGCTGGAATGAAGATTGCCATTTTTGAAAATCTGTCCACAACTACTAAAATTGAATCAAAGTTGTTTGACAGTGGCAATTGAATGATGAAGTCCATTGATAATGAATTCCAAGGACCAGACGGAATTGAGAGAGGCTTGAGTAATCCAAACTTCTTGTGATGAATGTTCTTGTTTCTTGAACATTGCTGACATGAGGACACATAGTCCTTGATTAATTGATTCATGCCAGCCCAATAAAAATCCCTCTTGATGAGCTTGAGGGTCTTCTCCTGGCCAGGATGGCCAGCCAATGGTGAGTCATGACGCTTTTGAAGAATATTGAGTTGAAGTTCTTCACTGCTTGAGATTACCACTCTATCTTTGAATAATAATAGCTTGGCTTGAGGTTCAAGAGAATAATCTGGAACTGATTCACCTCTTGCTAGCTGCTTGAGTATTCACCAGGGCGAATCTCGCATCAATCGTCGGCGATTGACTTCACGTCGCACCGCGGTCAGTATAAAATCTTGCTTCAGTCGCGTTAGTGTCACTTTATAGTCACTGGATTTAGTGGGTCACGTCACGTCAGCGTCAAGACAACGTCAATCGTCACATGTGTCACATGAGAATGTCACTCAAAGCCCAAACCCATTTCAACACTATGCGCAACGTTTGTGTAATTTCACCTCATTGGCTTCCGCCTCCCCGACGCTTAGCATGCTTACGCACCCGCACCGCCCTCCATCCGGATGAGACTCCGACACTGCCCGCCCCTCTCCGTCCTCACCACTCGCTACGCTTTCAAACCCATGCCCCTACCATCCTCACGCTTGTGTAGTACCCTCCCGACATGCCTCCGACAACGCTTACCATCCTTACGCTCATGTAGTGCCCTCCCGACATGCCTCCGACACCACTGATGACCCTTACGCTTGTGTAGTGCCCTCCCGACATGCCTCCGACACAGCTTACCATCCTTACGCTCATGTAGTGCCCTCCCGACATGCCTCCGACAACAGTTACCCTCCCTCCCGACATTCTCCCGACACTGCTTACCATCCTTACGCTCATGTAGTGCCCTCCCGACATGCCTCCGACAACAGTTACCCTCCCTCCCGACATTCTCCCGACACAGCTTACCATCCTTACGCTCATGTAGTGCCCTCCTGACATGCCTCCGACAACAGTTACCCTCCCTCCCGACATTCTCCCGACACAGCTTACCATCCTTACGCTCATGTAGTGCCCTCCCGACATGCCTCCGACAACAGTTACCCTCCCTCCCGACATTCTCCCGACACTGCTTACCATCCTTACGCTCATGTAGTGCCCTCCCGACATGCCTCCGACAACAGTTACCCTCCCTCCCGACATTCTCCCGACACTGCTTACCATCCTTACGCTCATGTACAGTAGTGCCCTCCCGACATTCCTCCGACAACGCTTACCCTCCTCACGCTTCCGTATTACATTCATAGTGTACAGTATGGTGGCTTGTTGGCGTACACAATGAACGCAATTGCCGAAATATGCTGAGTGGCCTTCTCTGCCAACAGGACCTAAGGGGATATTGGTCAGTATATTCACCATGTTGTGGTTAGGGTTTAAATCATGAGACTCACAAATTAAAACCTAATAAGTGGACTATTTAAGACAAGAATTGTGTCTCCTGTTTCGCCGACAAAACCATTTTATTTCATGTCAATCAAATGAACACTTTGCTTAGTCCTTACCTCATGAGCATCGAATAGTTCAAAAGTTGACTTTAGTAGGTTTCTCACTAGTCAACTTTATTCAATGTCTCACAGGGAAGTGATTTCATTTGCATGATATGAAATAATTTGCAAAACATCGCCTCCTTCAATTTCCCGCCAAATCGCATTTTGCAAATGCGATTATTTTACTTCCACCTATTTTCTTCAATTTGGATCTTTTTATTCAAAATTTTCAAACAAGTTATCAATCAACTCGTCACCATCTATTTGCTTACTAAACTACCTCCGCAATGGCCCAAACCCCGGGAAATTCAACGGAATTTAATGAACGACCAACTTCAGCCCCAGAGAGTGGAAGTGAAATCTCTGATATGGCCAGTAGTTGTGAATTAGGCATTGAAGCAGAGAGCCAGTCACATGAAGATAATCAAGATCCACCAGCTCTTCCAGAATGTGAGTATACATCCATCTTGAGTATTTCTAATCTCTCAAAACCTGATATTGTGTCATAGCCTTTATTTCAGGTCAACCGCCAAGCTCTCAGAAACCGAATTTTAAAAGTTATGAGAAGGAAAAGACTGTTGAACCTTGTGCACCGACAGAAGATGATGGGCAAGATGATGTAATTTTCAGTGGGGAGGTGGAAATTATATCCAAGGAACAATTTGTCTCCAACATTGCTCAAACAATCCCAAGGCTCGAAAAAATCCAAAATGATAGTAAAATTCCTGATTATGTGCGTCAAAAGATTGCTGAAGCCATGAGCCTGCTCAAAATGGATTTGAACCGTAAGTCCATTACTAATTCAAAACAAAATTGATAAAAATAGCTGCTTACAATATATGGGCAGGTGTGGAGGTGGGAGAATCTCTACCTGAAGGATCTCGAGTCGTAATTGGATTTCCAGGCAAAGGATTAGGAAAAAGACCAAATATACATGCGACCAAAAAAACAAACAAAAAACGCCGTACCTTTGAAGCCGCAAACGATTCTCGCAATCAAGGTGATGAAATTATCAATGTTGAAGGGGACCATATTGATAATGAACCTCCGCATACTGAACCCTCCCCAATACTCAATGAAACAATCCATGATGAAGCTCCACATACAGAAAGTCCCCCGATACCCAATGAAACAATGCATGATGCAACCCCTCCCGCCTCTCCTCGGAATATTCAAGCCTTTCAAGAAAGGGAAACAATTAAACATGATACAATGGGACGAGATATGACTGATATAATTCCCGACGCTGAGCCCGAAGTGTCATCCGCTGCGAATTTTCAAGGAATATTTTTATCCCGCATGGAAGAGTTTGCAGGCGTTTTGAATTATCATTCCAATATTACTCAACAATCATGGAAAAGGGGGCTTGATAATATCAATAGGATTTACAAAAATAGATGGGACAATTTACCAACAAAGGATGCTCATACATTCCTGCCCGTTGGTATTAAGGTGATCAGTAACCGAGATCTTAAAATGTCGGCTTGGCTGCAGGACCTTGAGATGGCAGGTGAGTTTTTTTTTATCTTTGTGCATGATACTTGATTATTGGCTGTTGACTGGTGATATAAATTGCAATATACAGGGTTAGATTTTTTTGAGCCAACCGAAACAGAAGCGTTTTTTGATCACAACATTTGGAATCTCAAATTGATGAAGGAATCAGCTAAACCTCCAGATAATCTCACAAAATCTGAACACTCCTTCTTCAAAATTGTTCAGAGCCTTCTTTACCCCGCCAATCCAGTTAAACATTTTTGGGCAAATGTTATGTTTGAATCCATTAGTTTAGTCTCATACGGTGTGATTGCACCCAAACCATATGTTGCACCAACATCAAATTCGACCGATCCTCTTGGACTCAAACGGGGAGCAGTTGAATACCTTGCCTCCTGCTTGAGTAAATCGAAGCAACGTGCAACCCAACTCAGCATTGAAGGTGGCGGGGCTGACAATGAGATATCCACAAAGCCGCACAAGAACCTGGAGGATCTAATGGATACAGTTATCCATTTGATGATTGCATACAACATGGTACGTGCACATACAAAGGTCGAAGTTAATGGCATCAAAGGCAAACTCACGAACTCAAAAAAAAATGAGGCCATCAAAGATCTTTTGGCGTGTCACAAGAATCTTGGAATCAATCGAATTTGCTATGGTATATTAGCGGCATTCTGTGCGGCGGGGGTTCGTGGTTTGATGGTATGCTCAGATGACTGGAGAACAAGCTCAGTTAAAGGGGCTTTAGCACTAATTGACATTTCCGCAAAACTTTCAGAGGGTAAAAATCTAGTGGAGCCAGTGTGGCTACGTACTAATAAGTATATATGTAATTTACTGAATAAAAGTTTCTTCTCATCAGAGTCTTTGAACCCCACTGTACCTCTTAGATTTGATTTTGCACGATGCTTAGTATTAGACTTTGGTGATGCCTGGGTGGCGAATCGCGGGCTTGGTTCAAGTGATGAGGTCACCTTGACGGTACCCAGGTCAGCTAGACTCACAACCAGGATTGACCCGTTTTAGATTAGCTTTGTACTAGATAGATTGTAATTGAATTTTGCAAAGTTATTTATGAATTTAATAATCATGACTTCCTATCCTACTACTGCCCGGATGCCACAGTCTGAGTACCAATAGTAATTGTACGGCGGCATGCCTCCGTACATCATTGCAAAGACTCCGACAAGACGCAAGCTGAGTCAGGCGATGTGCCCGCGAGTAGCACACCCGGGTGCATTGCGGGAAGTGGCGTTTATCACTTCCCGCCAGCCCATAATAGGCCAAATGTTCCTGTGTCTTTCAAGAGGACTAGGATAGCTAGGGATCCGCAGCAGGATGCATATTGCATTTGCGTGTGCTTGCAATATTCCAAATGGTTGGATTGGAAAGTGATTGCATGGGAACATCAATGTGGAAAATTGAATAATGCACTATCCACTGCAATTTTCAGGTTCAGGTATTTGAGATCGTGAATTTGCCAAGGTCAGGCGTGAGCTTTCTTTTTAGCCGCAATTAAAAAAGATTCATCCACCGCAATCCAATTTAGGTGATATTAAGAAATCAGTAATCATTCGGTTTCATTTCATTTTCTGCTGAAAGCATGCCATTCACAAAAAAAGGAAAAGAGCGTAAAAGGGAACTCGCGAGAAAGCGTCGGGCTGAGGAAGGAAAGTGTGAGTTACTCGCTTAATCTCAGTGCATATATATAGATATATATATATGCTTCCACATTTATGTGGCACCCTCATTGGGCCCCACTGAAGAACATGGGCTTTAGTCGGTTCAGATTGTGCCAATGTCATGTGGGCTCCAACAGGGAAGTCAAAGGATGTGTGCCGAAGAAAGCTCCTTGGCAGTATCTGATATCTTGTGTGCTTCAACACGTAGTGATCCCTCAACCACTCGGGAATAGTAGCAGATCCCAAAAGACAAATGAGCGCAAAACGACCCGAATGAATAGGTTGTTTTCCTCCTCTCGCCCAACAGCACAAATATCACCCCAAGTGAAATTCGGAGGGTTGTGGATGTCAATCAGATCAAACGCATTCACTTTGGGCGTGTGGCAATTTTCTCTTCAACCGGATTACTCATTGCCCTTGTCGAATTCCGACCATTCACAACAATGAGTGAAGTCGAGGTCAATCAATGGGATGAATTATCACAATTCCTATTTCGCGAAAAGAGTTTCACCGACCCTATTGCAACAAATGGAGCATTACTGGAGGGATTTATGTTCGCGATTGGGTGGCGCAAATGCACCACAAAGAATGAACAATTTGGTCTGTATGGTAGTGCTGGCAAAATTGAAAATGCAAAAGATGAATGGCGGGACCGAGGTGCCAATCTTAGCTCGGTGGGTCGCATTCTAGGTCAATCCTTACAATATGTTGGGGATAATTTATTTCAGAAGATTCAAAATTGCTACAACTCATTGGGGGTTCCGTCTTTTGATCAAGTCAACTATGAAGGCGATATTCCGGCAAATCAGGGTGCATTCGAGTTCGCTTCCGCACTCACTTTCACCATGAATGGATTCAAAAACGCACCTCATGTTGATAAGGATGCATCGCTGTATGCTTTGGGATGGTGGTTTCAAGCTGATAAGCGGACCGGCCAAATTCAAAGAGATGCGTCAAAGCGGTGTACAGGGGGAAAATTGATTTTCCCAAATGAGCATTTTTGGATTGATCTATCCGCATGTCATGGGCTCATTCAGGTAGTGTGGGCCAGTAGTACATTTGTTCATTATACTGATCCAGCACAGGACAACGAAAGCACGACACTAGTGGGTATGTCCGCACAATGCTCAAGCAGGTTAGCAAAAAAAATGCGGCAAAAAAGCAATGGCTATTATGAGATTGGCGAGAGAGCGGGCTATCAAATCAGGGATGGTAATACAATCTCATGCCGATTCAAAGAATGAGGAGATTTGCAAGTGGGTTGGGTAAGTAATGGTGAGGTAAGGCAGAGGACAATATACACCAGGATTGGATGGATTCGAGTGCGGGAGATGGGGTGTCTCACATGAAAAAGGGGTGAAGTGGATTATGTACGGTGGCATGCCATCGTACATCTGTCCTGGTTTGTTGCTATTGTCCAGGATGCCAATGCTTCACACGCGAATCCTCATGCTTGTGCAGGTTCTGACAATGCTGAAAGTTCCTTACGCCTATGCGGGGTGCCAACGCTACACACGCCAATCCTTGGGCCTGTGCAGGCTCCTGAAAATTTACACGCCAATCCTTACGCCTTTACAGGCTTTCGACGATTCACACGCCAATTCTTACGCTTGTGAAGCTTCCCCACAATGCTGAAATTTTCTTTAGCCTGTGCAGGATCCCAAGAATTCACACCCCAATTCTTACGCCTGTGCAGGCTCCCAACAATTCACACGCCCATCCTTATGCTTGGGGAGGGTCCCAAAAGTGCTAAAATTCCTTACGCCTGTACAGGCTTCCGACGATTCACACGCCAATCCTTACGCTTGGGAAGGTTGCCAACAATGCTGACAAATTCTTACGCCTGTGCAGGCTCCCAACAATTCACACGCCAATCCTTATGCCTGTGCAGGCTCCCAACAATTCACACGCCAATCCTTACGCCTGTGCAGGCTCCCGACAAGTCACACGCCAATCCTTACGCTTGTGAAGGTTCTAGACAATTCAAACAATTCAATACATGAGTAAGACTAATAGCGTGTGACCATAGGAAAGGCCATGTTTCACGAATCTGGACTCGATTGCTCACATACGGGAACCTCCCGCTTTTTTACAGTTAGGAATGGGTATGGCTCTAAACCATGGAAGAAGAAAATATACGAGAGGATAACGGCAACTATTGGCGCATTTTGAGAAAAAGAGGTTCACGAAAACAAATACTCACTCAAACTCTTGGTGGGGCACTTACAAAAATAATTCTCACGCAATCAGGGTTTTTCTCTAAGGAGGAAATAAGTAATTTTTACGTGAACAAAGAATGTAATAGAATTTGAACATAACAAGAATTGAAGACAAATATTTTATTCAAAAGAAAGTATTACAAAAAATAAAAAGAGGAAATAATGGGATTTTTTTTTTTAATTTTTTATTTTTCGAGGAATTTGGAGACTATCCCGGTTATGTCCTCCTTTGGATAAGCCTCCAGTGCCTGGGCAAGGAGGCGGTTTAGTTCGTCCCGGAAGTCCCGGTGCATCTCATTTCGATGAGTTGCATCCACGAAAGGAATCATGTGGAGCAAGCGACGATGCTCCAACAAGATTCGGTTGATCGAATCGTGGACGATTGCTCGAGGAATCATTACGGTCGGTGGCAGGTCGGTGAATTCCTGGCGAGCGTCATCGTGGGAATGAGACGAGCTTGGCACCGGGGGGGAGGAGGCGTTGGGGTTCTCGGGGGCACTGGAAGGGATCTCTGGGGAGGGAACCGGGGTTGGAGTGGAGGGGGGGGGAATGGAAGGGGAAGGTGGGCGAGTCGGGTAAGAAGAAGGGGGAGGGGGAACTGGGGATCCCACGGGCGTATCGTCGATGATGATTATCGAGCGAGGAGTGGCGGGACGATCTGGAGACGGCTGAAAAAATGGTGAGGAAAAGTTGAGAAGAGTGAAGAAGGAGAAGTGGTGACTTACCAAAAGGTTCCTCCGTGGATTGCGTAGGAGCCACCTCAGGTTCTGGCTCACGAGTCGTATCGTCCTCAGGTGGTTGGGACGATGGACTCGGGCCAGGAATAGGTGGCTCTTTGGTTCGGGAGGGTTCTAAAAAAGGAGTAAGTGTCAGTTCACTCGACTCGAAAGTGAAAGTGAAAATGAAATGAAACTTTGGCTGCTTACCACGGAATAATTCCTCAGACCATCGGGTGCCACTCGGGCCTGGAGTGGGTTGCCGGGGGGTTTGCTCGCGAGGCAAACTGGGAACGGGAGAGTCGTGTCGGGGGGGATTCGGGGGGTTTGGTTCTATGAGTAATGGAAAAAAGTCAGTATTATTGCGTGAAGAGAAATGAGATAAAGAGGAGAAATAAAACTTACTTTGGCGTTTGAATCCCATCGGTGATAAGACATGGTGACGATCAGCCCAAGCTCGAATGTCCTCTCGCCATCGCCATCCTTCATAGGCCGGATAATCACTTCGCTCCGGTCGAGGAGTGAAGTGACCATCGGATGGTGGCCTAGGAGGGGGAGTGGACAAATCGATACTGGAGGGGACAGGGCTAATCGTCCGGAATCGTTCCCGTTGGCCTGTTTGGGGGCCCGGCGTCCATTCACGCTCGGAAATGGTTTCATCATCGTCGACCACAAAGGAGTCCTCGCGAGGGCGTCTTGGGCGAGAACTCGTCTGGCCTCGTGGTCGGAAGGGGCGGACAACGAACGAACATTTCTTGTGTGCTTGTCGGCAAGCATCACAAGCGTCGTTCGTCGTCGAGGAACGAATGCAGGGGATACCCCGCTTGGTGCATAACGTGCACGAAATCTAAAAACAAAACAAAACAGGTTAGTAACTGAATAGAAAGTAAGCAATCAAGAAAGAAAAGGAAGACATACGATGATTTATATAAATATAAAACGGAATCAAATTAAAGACGCTCTAGTCGGAAGTTTTTAAAAGTCTGGAAGGAAGTCGTGAAGAAAGAAAAATATTAATATCGGTACATAATGTTGACTAAAGTTTAATTGGAGAAAACGTACAAAGTAGATAGAAGTGGGGTTCTGAAAGTATTAGCAGGAAAAACAAAAAGCGAGCAGGAAGGGGAGTGGGGTTAGTCGAGTGCAAAAGAAAAGACTGGAAAGGCAGGAAGACGAGGGGGAATACGCACAAGAAGGACAAACGCGGGTGAGAAAGAAAGTGAAGTGCGTGTCGTGTGAAGATGGTCTTTTATACCAAGGTGAAGCTGAGACAATCTCAGCAGTTGCAGCACCCGCAAAAGTCTCAGCTTCAAGGCGTGTGGGCAAAATTGAAGCTGAGTCTCAGCGAATGCTGCAACTGAGAGGTGAAATGCTCGCGTGAGGCAGAAGAACAATGGGGGTCTGGCTGAGTATTGCAATTTATTGAATTGTCAAGCTGAGTATTGCAATTTATTGAATTGTCATGCTGAGTCAAATCCCCTTTGTTTCCTTAAATTGCCACCCGATCACCCAGGAGGGTGGTCGTGAGGCCCTTATTGATTGTGCATTGTGGGTGCAATGCACAAGTGACCGCGGCAAGATCACCGGCCTTATGGCCTGGTGATAGTCTTTGAACAAAGGGGGGGGCTGTAAGACAAGTGAATACAGCGTGAGCTTGCCTCGACCCATTGCTCAGGTTTGCTTTCGGGTCATAATTGAAATGCTCAGTGGCTGAACATTTGAATTGCACAGTAATTGAACAATTGATATAGCAATATCAAATGCACCGCTGAGTATTGCAATTTATTGAATTGTCAAGCTCAGTCACATCCCCTTTGTTTCCTTAAATAGTCACCCGATCACCCAGGAGGGTGGTCGTGAGGCCCATGTTGAATGTGCATTGGGGGTGCAATGCACAAGTGACCCATGCAGAAAAGCACCCGGTGCATTTGGTCACAAGTGACCGCGGCGAGATTACCGGCCATATGGCCTGGTAATAGTATGTGAACAAAGGGGGGGGCTGTAAGACAAGTGAATACAGCGTGAGCTTGCCTCGACCCATTGCTCAGGTTTGCTTTCGGGTCATAATTGAAATGCTCAGTGGCTGAACATTGGAATTGCACAGTGATTGAGCTATAGATATAACAATATCAAATGCACCATGCTGAGCCATTGCTCAGTCGTTTTTGTATGCGCGCACTCTGAGCATTTGGCACAGCATCGGATGACATTTCAGCAAGGTGCAGCATTTCACACGCTTTGGTGAAGTGCTCCAAACTGAGCCTTCCAGTGAGCTATTGCAGAATTAGTTCATTCCATGGCTTTACTGAGCACTTTCACACGGTGCTTTTGACCATGACATGGTCAGCTTGCGTGTGCAAATCGGGTGAAACGCAATGCTGAGCATGTGGCACATGAGCTACGTAAATGCAAACGATCGGAAGGTGCATGCACATTTGCTATATGCATGCAGGCTCAAGTAGTATTACACCTTCCTGATCTGTACAGTACAGTCAACACTGTAGTACGCAGTACACCTTTGTAAATGTGTACTGCGGGGCAGAGCAAAAAGCTGTTCAACAATGTAACATGCAATCACGTCAAGCCATCGAGTCATATCTCTCACCTGCATCCCTTTGATGCACCTTGTTGGACAGCTCTGCCTAACTACGGCACAGATGCGCATGTAATCCAAGTTAATGTAAGTGGGTCATAATGGGATGACTTAATATTTGGGTCATACACAAAGAGTTGATTCACTCCGGTGCCATGGTTGGGGCAAACAATGACTAGCCCGCTTGTTCATTGTCGGGCAGCCACACGCTTTCATACGCACCCCCGATGGGTCATACACAGGCAACTTTCACACGCCTGGAACACATTTTACTGCCAGTCTTCCAGCTGCGTATTTTCTTGCTCGGGTTGTCAGCTTGACTGCAGACGCTCACCCGCTTGCGCATGGAAACCTGAGGCCAATCAGTGTGGATTTGCTTCAGCCTCATCCACATTAGATTAACAATCCCAGCCTATGATTGCTGAGGCTGGTCATGTTGGCGTGGTTATCTCCCACCGCGGGTCATTTTCTTTACGTTCTCACACGCCCCGCGCAAGTTGTGGCACCTGGCTTGCAGCCAAAAAATCCCTTGGGCATGTGGCCTCTTTCTCCGGAGTTCTGTACGCGCGTGAGGCGAAGACCCGGATGCCAATCTCGGTGGATTAGTACTCGCATCAAACGCCATAGGGGTGAATGTATATGTGGATCACGGCTCACGGCTGGCGCCCCCTTTGATCATCCCACACATTCCCCCTGAAAGCCCAGTATGCATCAGTCAGCAAAAAACTTCAGGCCAAACCAAAGTCATGTTCGGTGGCATGCCACCGAACATATCTCACCCGCCCACACACAAACATCCCCACAGTGAGATTGCCCTTTGAAACTGCCAACATTGCCCAGTAGGTCCCTGTGAATAATTAACCTGGGGAGGATACGCTCATTGTTCGCTGTCACACCAGCGAACATGACTGCATGCCTCTAATATGCCCTCCACAATAAGTTGCTACAGCCCACCCAATTTTGGATTTGCTAATGTCAACTTGGTTCCACCAAAGGTTTCGTAACTTGTTGCAGATCCAGCAGTCATGTCGGTGCACCCACATTTTGGCCACCTTGCCTTGATATATGCCCCAAATCGGATATGAAAATTATGAGCCCAAGAGGCCCACCTCCATCAAGACCATGCACGTAACCACAGGCCATCCCCCTTTTGGCCTGTTGCTGCCACTCATATAAGTTCCCCACCTGCGCTTATTCCTCTTCATTCCCTTTAGCTAACCCTTCCCGATCATATAATTCCCAACTGTCCCCAAATAATTTAAAATAGCCATCATGTCAACCCCTTCACAACCACTTTGCATTGGGATGATTAATATTTGTATTCAAATAAGTAGTGATATAACCTTAAAGCCTGAGAATTCCCACTTAGGTTCTTGGATTATCCTATGGCACAATCAACACAACATATTCGTATATCTCCCCAATCACCAGCATGCTATTGGCTCTCTCCCGGGAACCCTTTCCCAAACGTTGATACCATTCCTTGGGGCACCCAAAACGTTCATGCACTGTGGTCCTGGTGGGGCATGGATTGAAAATTGCCAATCCAATCCTACTCAAATATTATTTGTTGAGGGAGTATTTATGACTGATGCCAATGATCCCTCCTCATCTCAGAAACCCAATCTAGCATTGATGTTCTTCACATGGTATCCAAACATTCTATTCATAATGGAAAGCTTTCGAACACAAGATTTCAAGCTTAAAATGCCCAAAGAATATGACTGTACTACTCATTGTCAATGTCAACTCTTTACTCCGACATTTCCCGCTTCAAACTCGACGCCTGCTTCATATCCTGCTGTTTCATCATTGATTTCCAAGCAAAAACTGATACAATTACCCAGTGGATCAGACCTCCCCATGATGACCCCGCCCCATTCCATTATTCAAACCCCCCTCCTCCCTCATCAAAAGACCGGACTAGCTTTTCTCTGGGATCGAGAAATCCCCAATGGCCAATCAGCCCGTAACCTTTGGGCAACCTCACCCCCAGGATCCACTTTTAATGCCAGGCACATCATTACAAACAAGGTCGTTAGCTCATTTGAATCCCTTTCGACCAATACCCCTCTTGGAGGACTGCTTGCGGATGATATGGGATTAGGTAAAACCATTCAGGCCATTGCTCTAATTGGTACCTCCAAGGAGCGGATGATTGCAAACCCCCATCGCTCCACGCCCACCATGATCATCTGCCCCCCTCGCTTAATTACCAACTGGCAATCAGAAATATCCAAGCATGCTCAGGCTGGAGCACTGCATGCCAAAATCTACCATGGTCCCACTCGTCACTCATTATCCCAAGCCGACATCTTAAAATATGATATCATCATCACTTCTTACAATACTATCACCCAAGAATTTAAGCAAACCAATCCCTCTACATCATTCATTTTTCAAATCAATTGGCATCGTATAATCTTGGATGAAGCACAGTGAGTGGCTGAGCTTAAATGATTCAAATTACCTTTTATATCCAATAACCCTTGCCCCCTCTTATAGCTATATTCGCTCTCAATACACTGCCACTCACCGTGCCATTAATAGCCTCCTTTCATCCCGTCGAATATGTTTAACGGGCACACCTATTCACAACACCATTTATGACCTTTTGGGCATAATATCCTTCATCACTCAACCCCAGAGCGCCAATCAAGATAATTGGTCACCATTCATCCTGAGTAGTCTTTCAAAAGGTTGCAATGATATTTTGCATTTGGCATTGCGGCATTTAAGTTTGCGCCGCACCAAAACCACACATCTCGAATCTCTCCCCACTATTAGCCATCATTATGAGCTGCTCCCACTCAACCCGACCATGCAGCAAGAATATTCCACATTATATGAAGAATTTCTATCATCCAAAAGCAAAGGACCAGGAGAGTTTTTCAGAAATATTAATAAGCTGCGAATATGTTGTAACCATCACATCATGCTTAACACAATTGCGGAGGCGGAGCTGGAAGACCCCAAGGGCAGGAGCACTCAGGATAACTCCCCAAGAATCACACGAACTATTGTGGATGTGGAAACATGCATGATGAGTAGTAAAATTGCACACCTCCTACAAAGCTTAATGAAGAACAAACAAACAAGGTGTGGTCCAACGAAATCGGTGGTTTATACCCAATGGACCCAATTTCTAGATTTGTGCGTTAATTCTAATATGCATCCATTACCAATTGACTCCATCTGACTTTTTTATATTGTAGAATTGGTATTGCTCTTGCCCATCACTCTATCCTTTCAGCACGAATTGATGGAACAATTACACCACGAGCGCAGGACAAGGCGCTTGAGAATTTCTTCAATAATCCTGAATGTGAAGTACTGATTGCATCCATTGCCGCGGCTGGAACTGGCCTCAATATAACTTGTGCTAATATAGTCTATTTAATGGTGAGGGGCCCCCCAAAATTCTCCCCTGATTTTCGGACCCTGACATCCACATTTCCAGGAGCCTAATTGGAACCCAGCCATTGAGGCTCAGGCTGTTGATCGTCTACATCGTATTGGCCAACAACGACCTGTACAGGTCATCCACTATATCACTCCTCATTCAGTTGAGGTCAACATGCGGAAGGTACCTTTCAACCTCATCTTTCACTTGATTGTATTACTATTCTGAAATCCTTCCTTATGGGAATGCCATATTCCAATCACCAATAGGTCCAAGAAAAGAAAAAATCATTAACTGCGTGAGCCTTACTGATATTATATAATTTGTGATTGACAAAGTTGATAACTCCTGTTGACTCTGGCACAGGTCCACAATTATGAACACCATGAGCTGGATCGAACTTCTTCAATATTTCCTCAATGAAAATGAGCAATAGAGTATTATTGCAAGGGAGACGGAGATACATTTCAATTCATATTGTCTATATTCTAACATATTTAGCAAGTTGTTGCATCCTTAAGAGATAATAATCAGATTTTATTACACCTGCACAAATAATTCACAAAATTTTAATTTGTCACAGTGCTATACCGTGACAAATTACTAAGTTATTGCAGAGCATCACCATTAGGCCTAATAACTGGCATGTCAAGTATCTTGAGGGCGCTAGTCTGCATCTTACTACAGCCTTTGAGCCAATCTTGATCAAATACCTGAAATGATAGGCCTTCCGGAATATCACCATCATCTGTCGATCGTAATTCTGGCAATCTATCAATAGTTTTTTTACCCTTTTTTTTAATCCGATTACAAAACTCTATGTCTCTATCCATTTTCAATACCAAATCATTAAATAACTGGGAGTGCCAGCGTAATCCCACTTTGCGGTAAACTTGACGGCCATTTTCCAGTACCTCCTCAGTATCTGAGCATACTCGAGGGTCATTGAATTGTGATGCTAGAATGGGAAATTTAGCCGTATCACACCATTCACGACGGCGCTCACAGGTCTGCACATAATCAAGTAGATCATCATCAGACTTGGTCCACAATGAAGAAAAGATACAGTAACTAACTCTTTGACGAATCTTTGCGAGCTTTTGATTCTCCTTCTTTTTTACCAAATACTCCGCATCCTTTTGAATAGACTTCCATTCTCTTTTCAAATAAGTGAAATATTGCTCCATTAAAGCCGCCACGACCCCATAGTTGTTATGATCCTTGTTCCAACAGTAGTGATGATACTCAGTGCTGACAAGTGCGAGACGGAATGTACGGTAAAACACCATAGACATCAGCTCGTTGAACGGATGTTGCCATGAGCTCTCCCAGTCCCAAGTGAATCGCTTTAGTCCTAGCTTGCGCAGCTCATTTTTGCAGTAGCTTTGGAAACCCTGAGACTGAACCTGTGTTGATGGCTCATTGAACACATCCTCGGGGACATATCCGAGATGACCAGCCACTTGAATTGCAATTTCACGCTCTTCTGTGCTGGGTGGTGCTGGTAGTGATGAAAAATCCTTATCCCTAACTTTGAGTAGGAACAGGCAATGTGCGTGTACTGCTGATCTCATTCCATGGACATTCTCTGGAAGTTCTGCCTTCAGCCATTTTTGTTGCTCCTTCTGGCTTGCACGTTTCGCCACATTGTGAGCTTTGCGGGCCTGGTTCCTTTGCTGTCTGACCTCGGATTGTTCAAGCATACTCTGGGCGAGGCCCAGCTGAGGATGGGTGAACTCACTATTTGATTGAGTGCCTTGCTCATGCGCTGTGAAATTGTCCCTCCTTGGTTCATCATTTCTTTCACTTTGAGTCGGAGACATGTTCTCATCCTCATCATCCACCATTGTTGCTCTTGATGTACTGGCATGACCCGTTCTTGGTTTGGAGGCATATGGATGATGACGTCCAGTGACTTTCTCTTTATGGACCAGAGGTGAAGACGCATAAAGTTCATCCCCTGCTATGCAAATCATCAGTTAACACATCAAAACATTAATGAAGACTGGTCATCCTCACGATCTTCAATTGGCTCCTGAGATCGGACTGACTTGCCTTTAGGTGCCATATCTAACCCATGAAACAAACATATCAAATTGTGAATAAGTTTCTACTCCAAAATTCAAATGACTTACTTTGATGAAGCGTCAATACTGGATTTCCCTCCGACAGACCGCTCCAAGATACATTTTCCAAAGGTCTTTTTCGTCGCCCCCCATCCACGCGCCTTTCATCACCCACATGAACCTGCGATCCTGATGGAATATTGAGGGTTGGCTGTTTACTTTGGCCAAAGGGATCCTGGGATGCGACTGGATTCCGACCGGGATTAAGGAGGAACTCACGTGGAAATTTTGATTGGGGATTAGCGTGTGAGGATATTTGAGGTGTGCCTTCTGGCCCCTGAGACACATGAATTTGTGTATTAGTGGGATTCGGGGGAATTGGAGTGACGGAAATATTTGGGATCGACCAAGTGCTTGAAGTTGGAGCCTTTGGATTGCCCACATCAATGTTAAGACCTGATACATTCATTGAGGATGCGATAGGGGTTGTGAGAGGAATGTTGGGACTCAATGGTGACTGTGTTTGAACATATTCTATGCTAGATTCACTATTTGAGTCATGAACAGAACCTGAACGGGATTTATGTGACTTGAAAGATGACATAAGGGCTGAAAAAGTACACTAATATTTTTAACTAGATAAAACACCTCAGTATTATGATAAAATAGAGTGATATGAGATGAAATCTTTTCAAATTTAGAATAGAGAAATTCTATGAATAGTTGGAACTAAGTGTTGTGTGGAAGTCAGATAAGACTCTTTTGAGGAGAATCCTCCCTGCCTCCTCTTGAGCTCCTCCGCTTTTGTCGGAAACCACCCTGCACGGCCTACCAGCATATAATGTGGTATTTCCTTGATCTCAAAGGGGACCCCTCATTCATAAGTAATCATATTCAGTACCATTTATGCCTCCCCATTGTCACATTTTGTGAATTATCCAAACTGCCCATATATGCATTGAAATTCCACAACATTGTACATCTGTAAAGGGGTATATTCATGAAGGATTTACCCACAAAAGAGACATCACCTTTTCCCGAAAGGCAAGACAATCCAAATCACATTCCAACTGATTCAAAGCCCGCCGCACTCAAACCAAATACCAAGACTTTAGCTGCACTCCAACCCCTTATGTAATAGAGTTATATAGTTATGTCTGTAATAAGGTTTAAACCATGTACGATGGCGTGCCAGCGTACATGGATTAAATGTTAATCCCCTCAATTCAATGGTAACACTTCACTAATGGAACCCCCTCAATGGTCAAACCTGCACTATCACAATGTGTAAATAAACTAGAATATGTATGAGCATTGAGCAGCATGGCATTTTACCCAATTAAACGCCTAACCAATTCCGCCATCCAGATGAGACATGTTAAACTTTATCCACTGCAGCTCATGCTCCATTACAAATGGGATAAAATCCTCAGCTGGCTCAAATCATCTCCCCCTTCATAAATAATCACTGAATTTTATTTCCAATTAATAACACTCCTAAACACTTTCACATCAACCATAGATATTTATACACAAACCAACCGTACTCCCAATTCCTGCAGCAATGACAACCCGGCCATATTCCTCAATGCGTATATGCATGTGTCAACACTGCTCAACTCAAACACACTCTTCCCCTGAGGGTGATAGGCAAGGAGTTGCCTTCACACCTTTCCAATATAAACAGCACATTAAAAAGCTCAAATCAACCATTGCACCCAAATCTCTTCCAAACATCCCTACTTCTGCATCAGGATCTGGGTGCCCACAAATTCTATTGGATCAAATCTTCCCAGCTGATTATTCATGTTTGACCCAAAGCACTTTCCCAACTCCAGCGGGTCTCAATTCAACTGCACAGAAACCATATAGTGGCAGTCAAACCCTTCCCCCACAAGACCTAGGAATGATAATATCTGCCATTCTATCATTAAGGTATAATTTACCCCGCAGGGCTTCACGCATACTCAACCCCGCCCTGAACCTGCTGATCAAGTCCAGTATCTCAAGCTCAGCTGGTCCCCCCGCTCCTGCATTCCATATACCTCAAGATCTGAGTACCATATTTGAACATCTCCAATTGGAGCCAGTGATTCAAAACTATATATGTTGTCCTCAATGTTTCTCTCTTAATGGCCTTACTGAATCAGTCACAACTGACCAACCCCACTGTCAACGCCATAATGACCCAAATGATCATGATCCCCCTTGCACACAATCATTAGGCAAATTCATCTATTCATCTGAACCCCACACCCAAAACACAACCAACATGAAGCAAAAATTTATACCAACAAAACATTTCATTTATCAACCATTCAAAAATTGGCTTGCCAGATTTCTCCAGCGGGCTGGAATTATGGACATTCTGCATCAACATCAACAATCCCAAACTCCCGAAGATTCCCCAAAACGTGACGTCTGGGATGGATTGGTCTGGAGACGCTTCACTGGCACTAGAAATATCCATGACCCCCCATTCATGTCCATTCCTGGTGCATTGGCCTTCTCCATATATGTGGACTGGTTTAATGCACATGGAAAGTCAACCCGGTTGGCTAGCATTGGACCTATCATGTTTATTTGTCTTAATCTCCCCCCAAGTGAAAGATTGAAGCCCGAGAATGTCTATGTTGCAGGAATCATCCCTGGTCCGAAGGAGCCAACTGCGCTTCAATTGAATTATTTATTAATGCCACTCATCAACGAGCTCAAAGAGCTATGGCAAGGTTACCATTTTGCACCCACCTCAACAGGTCCATCAGGATCCTTTATCCGTGTTGCCATCCTCACAGCCATTGCGGATGTGGTTGCCATGCGCAAGCTTAATGGATTTATTTCCCATTCAGGAAACCACTTTTGTAATTTTTGCACCATTCACAAAGCTCAAATTGAAGAAATTGGTCCTCAATTTCACTACATGCGCTCATACCAAAGTCATAAATCAACCATTGCCAAATGGCTTCGGGCAACCCCACAACAAAGACAAGCAATTTTCTCTGAGTATGGAGTGCGATATTCAATTTTGGAAGACCTTCCGTATTGGGATGCAACCAGAATGGTTAATCTTGACATAATGCATAATTTAATACTTGGAATTTTGAAGGATCATGCAACTTTCAAATTGTGCATTCCAGAGGCGAAATCAAAAATTTACTTCAGGTCCCGCAGGAAATCCAATGACACCAACAGTTCAGACTCAGATTCCATGACCTCCAACAGCTCTCTTGATAAAATCACATTGAGAGAGGCCCGCTCCCTGAGAAGAGACGCAGCAAAAATAATAAATGAGCCACTCCCCACTACTTCCACCCGGAAAAACTACTTCCCAATGCCCACCCTTCACACAGAACATCCATCTAGTGGTTCTGCGGAGATTCCTTCATTTGATGCCGATTACATCCCCACTTCTGAAATACCCTCTGAATGGGATATCACTGCACTGAGCGATCACCAGATCAAGGGTGAGGCTCTTGAGCATCTCCGACAAATCATATCTGAGACCATAATTCCCTCATCATGGACAAGAGTTCCCCGCAAAATGGGTTCCCCCTCTCATGGTAGCTTAAAAGCCGCTGAATGGGCTCTCTTATATAAGGTCTATATTCCATTTCTAATGCTCAGTCAACAGATGTCATTAGATGCACACCAATCCGCCAACACACAAAGAAAAATGGGTCAGTCAGAAGAACTTGCAAATGAACTAGCCAAGAATACATTCCATTTGATTAGTGCTATCAACATTGCCACAAGCTGGACTGTTTCAATAGATGATGCGACTGCATTTGCTGAAAATTGGAAAAAATTCCGCCTTTCCAATCAACACCTGTTCCCAAAACAGAAAAGTAAACCAAATCATCATTTTGCTGATCATATTCCCGAACTTTTCCAACGTTGGGGCCCAGCACAAGCCTCAGCCACATGGGGTTATGAGCGCTTGATTGGAGTATTTGCAAAGATGCCAACAAATAACAAGATATGTACGCCAATTAATAAGATCAATATATTCACATTGATGAAACACCTGAACTGAATAAGACTAACTTTTTGCAACTCTGAATAGATGATATAGATAAAACCTTACTTCAACATATCTGTCGATGTTCCAACCTTTCCGTTCTCCTGAAATCCCCATCTGTGCCATGTGAAATAAAACAGCTTTTTGAATCACAGCCACCTTCCGTGTTCAATCACCATAAATATAACAAGCCATCCCGCCATGACCAACAAAATTATGCTTGCCTGGTTGAGTACTTACAGAATTTTCATTCCACAAGGGAAGTAGTTGATTGGATCAGCTTAGACACTACCATGCAATCCACAAGTCCTCCCAATTCAAGGATTGTCTCACCTTGGTATTTTCCAGTTTCAAACATTAATATTGGGAACAATATATTTTCAACTGAATCCAAAAATATCAGCAACAGTGTGATATGTTTTCTGAGGGGCAACTCACGACAATTTGGTATTATTGATAGCATTTTCAAAGTCTCTGAGCCATCTAGCATACTGAATAATAACTTTCTGATTTTAAAAACTTTGAAGATTGATGTGAATTTCCTACCAGATTGGCCGTATCTCAATATTTATAAAGCTGTTGGTTTTGATGATGGACACTTGATTATATCAGAAGAAGAAATAGAAGGTAACTGTGGATTGTATGATAACAAAGCTCTGTCATTTGGACTGCTTGTAATGATAAAGCCGTTATTTCATGATATTTGGTCTACAAAAATGCAAATCTCTCAGATTCATTAGCAATTTTGCTAGTGAAATCATTGCCTCAAAATTTAGTGACAGAGACATGCCATTGTGACAAGCAAAGCCCATTATTTCACATTGCCACAAAGAACTTACTATTTTGACATTGGGTACAGTGTGAATAAGCCAAGTCCAATGATCAAATGACCCACACACTCACCTTTCATAGCATCCAAAATTTCTAACTGCGCCATCATCATGTTGGAAGCGGAATCGGCTTTTGCGTACCCACACGCGCCCGCACACGCCAATGCACACGCCCACCCACCCGCACCCGCACACGCCAATGCACACGCAAACCCACCCGCACACGCCAATGCACACGCAAACGCGCCCGCACACGCACACTTCATGGATGACCTGGTGAAGTCAAACCCCCCGCCTACATCAAAACTGGCTGAAGGACATCTTTGATGTGTGTGTGTGCAAACAGGCGGGTCTGGTGTAATTTTTACCAATCATCGGACGGTTGTGGGATGATCAGGTGGTGAGGAATCTGAGTTGAAGGCACAGGGGAACCAATATTATTGGATGTCACAGGATTTGGTGTAAGACCAGAGTGTGACTTGTGCTTGACGTTCGCTTGATTTTTGCTTGACGTGAGCTCGACTTTTATCCTGCTTGACGTTTGCTTGACGTGAAGTCAATCGCCGACGATTGACACGAGATTCGCCCTGGTGATTTCTTTATAGTCTTTGTCTTGCAATACTTCTTTTTGAATTTTGTCAACTAAATCTGAAAACAATTCCACTTTGATTGAGAAAAATCTTGACTCTTGAATTCCATCTTGCTTAAGTACTTGATCAAAATTTTGAGGATTCTTGCTGATGAAGTCCACCCCCCTCTCTGGGTACACGTCGTCCTGACGTGACAAGGCATCTGGTAAAGTGGCCAGCCTGCCTGGGCGGTAAGTGATAGTGAAGTGAAATTCTGAGAGAAATTCAGCCCAACGGGCCTGACAACGAGTAAGAACTTTGGAAGACATGAAATACTGCAAGGAAGAGTGGTCTGTCAAGACCTCAAAAGAATTGGAAAGAGAAAGAAGGAATGCTCTCCAGCACTTGAGAGCCCAAACTATGCCAAGGAGTTCCTTGTCATGAATTTCATAGTTGAGCTCAGATGGTAAGAGCTTGCGACTATCAAATGCAATGGGATGCTTTCCTGAGTCATTCAGCTGACTCAGTACGGCTCCCAATGCATAATCAGAAGCATCAGTCTCTACAATAGTAGGTAGAGATGGATTGAAATGGGATAAGATAGGAGCAGAGGTGAAAGCTTCTTTGAGTGCATGAAACTGACTGAGAACTTCCTTATTGAAGAGAAAGGGAGAATCTTTTTTGAGCAGGGAAGTGAGAGAAGTGATTTTTTTGGAACAATTTTTAATGAAACAACGGTAAAAATTGGCAAAACCAAGAAAAGATTGAAGGGCCTTGATGTTTTTGGGCTGAGGCCAATTGAGGATTTGCTGAACTTTTGAAGAATCCATCTTGAGGCCATCACTTGAAACAACATAGCCCAAGTATTCCACACTTGAGGCATGGAATACACACTTGGAGGCTTTGGCAAATAAATTATTTTCTCTGAGTCTTTGGAGGACAGAGGTCACATGTTTGACATGTTCTTCCTCAGAACTTGAGAATACCATAATATCATCTAGACAGACCACAAAAAACACATCCAAGAAATCTGCGAATATATCATTTACAGGACTCTGGAAAGAAGCAGGAGCATTGGTCAAACCAAATGGCGTGACCAAATACTCATAACTACCATACTTGGTTCTGAAGGAAGTTAACTGCTAATCCCCCTCTTTGATTCTCAGAAGGTCCTATGCACCACACAAATCTATCTTGGAGGAGATAGTGGAGCCGTTGAATACAGTAAGGAGCTGGTTCATAGGAGGAACAGGGTATCTGTTCTTCCTAGTGACAGCATTGAGTTTGCGGTAGTCAACACACAAACAAAGACCTCCATCCTTTTTCTTGACAAAAAGGACAGGTGCTCCTGTTGAAGAGGAGCTTGGTCATATGAGACCTTTCTCTACATTCTCTGAAATGTAGGCCCGCAGTGTTTCTGACTCTTGATTTGATAATGAGTAGATAACACCAATTGGAGGTAGAAAACCCTCCAATTTGATATGGTGATCACAGGCGCGGTGTGGAGGAAGTTTCTCTGCTTTCACCTTGGAGAATACATCCAAATATTGGTGATAAGCAGGAGGGACTACCTGCAACACAGTTTCAATTTCTTCTGGCTCTTCCTCCTCATCCCACTGCTCCTCCAGGGATGCATGAAAAGATAAGGGAGGAGGGTCCATATCCCCTTGAAAGAGATGAAGTGAAGATATGGCAACATCTTCTCCAACATCCTTTATCTCTTTGAAGAATTCATCTCTTAATGGAAGTAATGACTTAGAGGGAATGATGGAAGGGATATGGACAGAAGAAGGAAGGGAAGGTGTCTTAAGCTCACCAGCCAGAGCAACACTGTTGACAGAAGTGGCTAAGTCATTACTAGTAGAAGGAATAATACCACTAGAATACTTATGACTAGAATCATAGGTGATCAATACATTTTTCCAATCAATAATGGGATTAAAATGGTATAGGAAATCATAGCCCAATATCAGGTCTTCTGCCTTGGGTGAATCTATGATAAAGAAGTCCCATTCAAAGCTTGGGAAGGAAAGCAAGTCAACTACCCACTTGGTATAATGGGTGATGAACAAGGCAGGGGATTCATTAGAATCCAAAATGAAAAGAGGAATCTTTTCAGGGAGCTCTGACAGAGTCAATGAGTACTTGAGAACAAAATTCTTTGCAATAAAAGAGTTTGTAGCACCAGAATCAATGAGAATACTATAAAAAATATCAGAGACAGAAGAGAAAATAAGAAATCTTAAAGATTTCTTGACACTAGTATTCAGAGTGCACAATTGTGCTCTTGAAGGAAGTAAGTGAGAACCATTGAACACATCATGATTCCCACTGAGGCTTTTCCCTGCTTGCTAGGGAAGCCTCTTGATGATGACCCAGGCTTGTTCTGCGGTCTCTTGAAGCATTTTTCAATTGGGTGCTTTCCACCACAATAAGTACACAACCCCTGTTTGATCCTCCTCTCCTTTTCAGAACCAATTAATTTATTGTCCTGATTGAGGAGAGCGGAATGGGGCTTGTCCTTTGAAGATTGAAATTTCTTGCCCTTCTTGTTCTTCTTCTGGTGAGGCCTCTTTGAAGATGAGTTTTGAGGAGGCCTAGTTTAATTGGATCCAATGGCTGGAGGCTTCTTCTCTTGATTGCCACCCTTTTCTTTTTGCCTCTCATGATATCTGGTGTCTAATTCTAAAGTGACATCCATAAGTTCTTGAAGAGTATCAAAAGTTCCAGGGTGAGAAGCCAACTGATCCAATAATCTTGATGCCAATCCTCTTCTGTAAACATGGATATAAGCTCTTTCCCCCCAATCTCCAATTCTTGACATTAAGCTTCTGAAATCTGCAATGTACAAGGAAACACGACCACTCTCCTTCATCCTCAAATTGTCCAACTCTTGTTCTGCTTTCCTGACTTCATTGGGGTCATCAAACAGAGTGAATAATTGAGATTCAAATAATGGCCAATTATTGAGGAGGTAGGAAGGGTCTTCATTGGAAATATTTGAGAGATAGGGTTCAATCCACTTTCCAGCTCTACCAGTGAGAAAAGAAGTTGAGTTAAGAACTTTCTTCCTGTCAGAGAAGAAATTTGCTGGATCATTATGGAAGATTAATTGACAGGATTGGATAAATCCTCTCAATTTATGAGCTTGAGTACCATCAGAAGAATCAGGTGCCTTCATGGATGGAGTCTTGAAAGCAGGGGCTTTAGAATTGTCCCTGGGAGCAACTGCTTGAGTGAGTTGCCCCATGAATTGAGTCATCTGCTCCATCATCTTGAGGAGACTTGGATCAGTTTGACAGACATGAGGTTGACTAGAAAGGGCTAGATTAGAACCCTGAGGCACCTCTGGAGCATCTGCCAAGGCATCTGCCACTTCAGTTTCCCCAGAATCTTCCTCTTCCACAGACTCTTCCCCCTCTTGATCTTCAACTTCCCCTTGTCTTGCTCTTGCACCTTGAGACATGCCAGGGTAGCCACCCAAAAGTCCAGAGAAAGGTCTTGATCTTCTAGATTTCATTCCACCTCTTCTTGAGGGTACTGCTCCTTCCATTGGTGGTCCTCTGTCCAAGTTTGCACTCAGTTGATGAACTGATGGTGTGCGGTCAAGAGGAGCCCTTGCTGTAGGAGTAAGAACAGCTTGGATTCTTTGGGATCTAGTATTTTTGGCTGGGGGGCTATGCTGAACTGGCATTTTGAATAAAAATGAAATAAACTTGATGGTATGAGAACAGAAATCAAAACTTGGCCAAATCAATCACAACAAAAACTTGATGAATCTTGAGGAATCAATTCAAATCTTGAGGTTAAGTCAAATTCAGTCAACAGTCAAATCAATTCAATAATCAACAATCAATTCAAATCAAATATCAATAATCTTGAGTAAATCAACAATCAATCAATATTTAATTAATAATCAATCAATCAATAAATCAGTGTCTTCAATATGAAATCAAGGTCTTGAGGAATCAATCAATCAATTTAAAATTTTCAGGAATCAATTCAATATCTTTATGAGTCAAAATCAGTCAGTAATCAAAATCAATTCTTGAGGATTCAAAGTCAATCAATAATCAAAATCAGCTCTTGAGGATCAATCAATATCTTGAGAAGTCAAAATGAATCAATCCAATCCAAATAAGAATCCTGAGCCGCTGAATCAATAAACTAATGAATCCCAATGAAATAATCCAATCAATTAAACCAATAATCAATCCTGAATAAGACCTGAATAAGAACACAGAGAAAATTTGATTTGATAAAATGAAATGAAGTGAATGAAATGGTCAGCAATGATTAAGAAGGAAGAAGAATCAATTTCATATGAATGAGATGAAATTGATGAGAGAGAAAAATCATAATCATTAAAGATCATTAAGTCATAAAAGAGATCATAATTGATGAATGAGAGAAATGAATATAAATGAATGAAAAGAAAGAATCAAATATGAGTTAATTAATTTAATGTCACAGGGGCTCTTTGAAGTGAAGAGGGCCTGGCACTCAGTAAACTGGGACTCACTTATGGAGGACTCAAGGATATGGTAAGAAAGGATACACTTAAGAGTGTTAAAGATGAATTACTAAAAGAATGAATATAAGAAAGCAGCAACAAAAGAATAAGAATAAAAGAATAGAAGAGCCAACCACAAACAAGTCCAAGTCCACTGTTTCAACCTTTCAGAATGGAAAGAGAAGGCCTAATAAGGATATGGCCACCCAACTCATACTGTGCAGGCAAAGAAAGAAATGCAAAGACTAACTTAAAATTAAATAATTATAATACCCAAAAAATAAGGATAAGAATAATTATAAAATAATAAATAAACTAAATTAATTAACTGGGGAAAAGTCCCCAGGGGGGAGAAAGAGGGGCTGGTATATGTGAGAACCACCAGCCCTGATCCAGAGGAAGAATTTTCATGAGAATAATTGATGATTGAATTGAGTCTGGCCAATACAGGTCCTGTACAGCTGTACAGAACCTGTACAAGAGGTGTGGTGTATTTGAGTGATCATACATTTTATACTGGTGTATTGTAACTGTATTGGGTGAGTCCAACCTGTACAGGTATTGACAGGCTGTATTGAGGTACCAAGCTGTATAACTGTTTCAGAATGAAGATTGCTGAAACTGAATGCTGATACAAGTGCTGGATCTGCTTATTTGAGATGCTTGAGTGGGTGTATGAATGAATACCCTTACCCCTGATGGATGGTTGTTACAACTTCAAAGAACTCATTGAAAGATAATAGTAGAGAAATTTGAGGAATAATTGTGGATTTAAAGGTTCAAAATTGATTTATAACAGAATTACAACAATATATAGTTGATTTTGATGATTTCACGTCCTTTTGATTGATTCTGAAAGAATAAAACACTTAAGAAAAGATTAACTAATACTTACTTGTTGGTAATAATGGTATAATTGAATAATGTGATGATTTGGAAAAAACAGCAAGAGGTGGCCTCTTTTCAGTATAAGACAGCTCACAAAGGCATGGAATGGAGCAAACTGAAAAAACAGTGAGTGAGAAAACAATAATCATTTTTGGATTAATGATTGCATCATCTGTTGTCATGTAAGATTATCATAATTACTTAATTGGTGCTTTTATGTGGCTACCAACCCAAATATGGTTAAGGAAAAAAGGAGTAAAAGCTGTAAATCTTCTTTCATTTCGAAATAAACATTGATTTCTCAAATTTATCAATGTTATTGGAAATTTCATCAGATTCAGTGTTTCATGTGGAATTTTCAAAAATGGACTGTAAGTAAAACTTTTAATTTTACTTATGAAACTATAAATCATTTCTGTTTGTTTATGAATAATATTGTTCTTCATTGGCCCTGAACATCTCAGAAAGATTCATTAAGAATTGTATCTTTAATGAATTTTCAAAAGTTTTACCTCTTTTCTATGTAGAATTGCAAATAGGACTATATTACTGGTTGCTATGGGGTAAATCAATGGATATTAGTCAAAAAAGGGTTTTAATTACTCTTTTAGAGTTTATCCATTTAAAATATCTAAATATTTACATCATTACAGGAGTCTAAGTTGCTCTTTACCTCCTTGGCATGTCAAAATAGCAACTTATTTGAAATTGTCTTATGATTTAATGAGATTTTAACTTGGTAATCAAGTTCCCAAAACATTTTAATATAGTAATTGGGCCAAGATAAGCCATGAATCCAAGCTTTAGAGCTCTCCATGCCTAAGAGGCCTCAGAAGTTGGGTACCCTGGCTCTCTTTGTTGTCTTTTGTCCCCCTTAGCTATTCTCATGTCAAAAATAGAAATTCAGGCTTAAAGACTGATATTCACTATGGGTGTATCCAACATGTATGTAAGAATACCATAATATTAAGTGTCAGAAACATGGATAACATTATTCTTAGTGTACATGTAACATGGGACTTCTCACATTCCCATTATTTTGGTGTCAAATTGAGAAAAACAAACATTTTCACAATTCTTTTATTTGGTATTGATGATGTGGTATTGAATTATTTTCCATATTACCACCTCTTAGAGTTAATTTAAGCTTATTCAATCTATGGAGTTACCCTAGGTGAAGTTTTGTGTAGAATCCAAATCTGGACTTAAATCCATGGATTTACTTACTCACAAAAAAGTTATTTATCTCTTCTGAAATAGGAAATGATGAATTTTGAATATATGCATGACTTATGGGTTATGCATATTCAAAATTTATTTTTAAAGATAGTTGTGGCCTATTTGGGTATGTAAAGTGAGCCTCAAGGCTGACATTCCTTTCCACCAGAAAATAAAATTGTACCAAAAGTTTATTAATGATATTGAGAAGAAAAAGGGCCCAAAGGGGGGTTAATGTCCACTGTCCAACCTTTTTAAATTTCTCAGATAGAGTAATTTAAAGCACATTTACCAACATATTCAGGTTTGTAGCCTTTTTTCATGTCCAAATCTCCTTAAGAGTTTATCTGAGTCAGGTATTCCTGATTCTGCCAGCCATTAATATTCATGTACTGGATTTCTATATCTGACAAGATATTCTCTTTGAGTTTTAGCCCTAAGTCTCTCTTATTTAATGATTTTCTTTATCTTTTTGTCTTCAATCTGTTCCACTGGTGGTACAGTCAAAGGAGTTGGGTTCCTTAAAGGAAACAATTCTTTGTCAGCTGGTTGATAAGGTTTTATCAAGCTGACTGGAAAGGTGTGGTGTTTATTTTCTAATTCACCACTCAATTTCACTTGACCTGCATTGGTTCCATGTAAGGCAGCAATAAAAAAAGGTCCTACATAAGCAGCTTTAAGTTTCTTTTGGCCTTTGATATTATTAAGATTTAAGGTTTAAACTAGAACTTGGTCTACTGCTGTGAAGTCTGTGTAACAACCACTCATCAGGGGTAAGGGTATTCATTCATACACCCACTCAAAACACCCCAAATCAGCAGATCCAGCATTTGTATCAGCATTCAATGTCAGCAATCTTCATTCTGAACATGAATACAGCTTGGTACCTCAATACAGCCTGTCAATACCTGTACAGGCTGGATTCACCCAATACAGTTTCAATACACCAATATGAAACTGTATGATCACTAAAATACACCACACCTCTTGTACAGGTTCTGTACAGCTGTACAGGACCTGTATTGGCCAGAATCGATTCAATCATCAAATATTCTCATGAAAATTCTTCCTCTGGATCAGGGCTGGTGATTCTCACATATACCAGCCCCTCTTTCTCCCCCCTGGGGACTTTTCCCCAGTTAATTAATTTAGTTTATTTATTATTTTATAATCATTCTTATCCTTATTTTGGGTATTATAATTATTTAATTTTAAGTTATTCTTTGCCTTTTCTCTCTTTGCCTGTACAGTATGAGTTGGGTGGCCATATCCTTATTAACCCTTCTCTTTCCATTCTGACAGGTTGAGACAGTGGACTTGGACTTGTTTGTGGTTGGCTCTTCTATTCTTTATTCTTTTTCTTTTTTTGTTGCTGCTTCTTATATTCATTCTTTTAGTAATTCATCTTTAACACTCTTAAGTGTATCCTTTCTTACCATATCTTTGAGCCCTCCATAAGTGAGTCCCAGTTTACTGAGTGCCAGGCCCTCTTCACTTCGAAGAGCCCCTGTGACATTAAATTAATTAACTCATATTTGATTCTTCTTTTCATTCATTTATATTCATTTCTCTCATTCATCAATTATGATCTGTCTTATGATTTAATGATCTTAATGATTATGATTTTTCTCTCTCATCAATTTTCATCTCATTCATTTCATTCTTATGAAAATTGATTCTTTTTCTTTCTTAATCATTGCTGACCATTTCAACACTTCATTTTATTTTTATCAATCAAATTTTTCTGTGTTCTTATTCAGGTTTTATCTAGGAATTATTGATTGGTTTAATTGATTGGATTATTCATTGGGATTCATTTGGGTTATTGATTCAGGATTTATTGGATTTATTGACTTTGAACTCTCTTGATATTGATTTATCCTCAAGAATTGATTTGATTATTGATTTGATTTGACTCATCAAGATATTGAACTGATTTCTGAAGATTTTGAACTGATAGATTGATTCCTCAAGACTTGATTTCATATTGAAGACATTTATTGATTGATTATTGATTGAATATTGATTGATTATTGATTTCCTCAAGATTATTGATATTTGATTTGAATTGATTTTGACTGATTGAATTGATTTGACTGTTGATTGAATTTGATTCCTCAAGATTTGAATTGATTCCTCAAGATTCATCAAGATTTATTGTGATTGATTTGGCCAAATCTGGTTATTCTTCTTAATACCATCAAGTTAGTTTAATTCCTTTCACAATGCCAGTTCAGCATAGTCCCCCAGCCAAGAATACTAGATGTCAAAGAATTCAAGCTGTTCTCACTCCTACAGCAAGGGCTCCTCTTGACCGCACACCATCAATTCATCAACTGAGTGCAAATTTGGACAGAGGACCACCAATGGAAGGGGCAGCACCCTCAAGAAGAGGTGGAATGAAATCTAGAAGATCAAGATCTTTCTCTGGACTTTTGGGTGGCTACCCTGGCATGTCTGAAGGTGCAAGAGCAAGACAAGGGGAAGTTGAAGATGAAGAGGGGGAAGAGTCTGTGGAAGAGGAAGATTCTGGGGAAACTGAAGTGGCAGATGCCTTGGCAAATGCTCCAGAGGTGCCTCAGGGTTCTAATCTAGCCCTTTCTAGTCAACCTCTTGTCTCTCAAACTGATCCAAGTCTCCCCAAGATGATGGAGCAGATGACTCAATTCATGGGGCAACTCACTCAAGCAGTTGCTCCCAGGGACAATTCCAAAGCCCCTGCTTTCAAGACTCCATCCATGAAGGCACCTGATTCTTTTGATGGTACTCAAGCTCATAAGCTGAGAGGATTTATCCAATCCTGTAAACTAATTTTCCATAATGATCCAGCAAACTTCTTCTCTGACAGGAAGAAGGTTTTGTACTCAACTTCTTTTCTTACTGGTAGAGCTGGCAAGTGGATTGAACCTTACTCCTCAAATATTTCCAATGAAGACCCTTCCTACCTCCTCAATAATTGGCCATTGTTTGAATCTCAATTATTCACTCTGTTTGGTGACCCCAATGAAGTCAGGAAAGCTGAACAAGAGTTGGACAATTTGAGGATGAAGGAAAGTGGTCATGTATCCTTGTACATTGCAGATTTCAGAAGCTTAATGTCAAGAATTGGAGATTGGGGGGAAAGAGCTTATATCCATGTTTACAGAAGAGGATTGGCATCAAGATTATTGGATCAGTTGGCTTCACACCCTGGAACTTTTGATACTCTTCAAGAACTTATGGATGTCACTTTAGAATTAGACACAAGATTTCATGAGAGACAAAAAGAAAAGGGTGGCAATCAAGAAAAGAAGCCTCCTGTCAATGGATCCAATCAATCTAGACCTCCTCCAAACTCATTTTCAAAGAGGCCTCATCAGAAGAAGAATAAGAAGGGAAAGCAATTTCAGCCTTCAAAGGACAAGCCTCACTCCGCTCTCCTCAATAAGGACAATAAGTTAATTGGTTCTGAAAAGGAGAGGAGGATTAAAGAGGGGTTGTGTACTTATTGTGGTGGCAAGCACCCAATTGAAAAATGCTTCAAGAGACCTCAGAACAAGCCTGGGTCATCATCAAGAGGCTTCCCTAGCAAGCAGGGAAAAGGCTGAGTGGGAATCATGATGTGTTTAATGGTTCTCACTTATTTCCTTCAAGAGCACAATTGTGCACTCTGAATACTAGTGTCAAGAAATCTTTAAAATTTCTTATTTTCTCTTCTGTCTCTGATATTTTTTATAGTATTCTCATTGATTCTGGTGCTACAAACTCTTTTATTGAAAAGAATTTTGTTCTCAAGTACTCATTGACTCTGTCAGAGCTCCCTGAAAGGATTCCTCTTTTCATTTTGGATTCTAATGAATCCCCTGCCTTGTTCATCACCCATTATACCAAGTGGGTAGTTGACTTGCCTTCCTTCCCAAGCTTTGAATGGGACTTCTTTATCATAGATTCACCCAAGGGAGAAGACCTGATATTGGGCTATGATTTCCTTTACCATTTTAATCCCATTATTGATTGGAAAAATGGATTGATCACCTATGATTCTAGTCATAAGGATTCTAGTGGTATTATTCCTTCTACTAGTAATGACTTTGCCACTGGTGTCAACAGTGTTGCTCTGGTTGGTGAACTTAAGACACCTCCCATTCCTTCTTCTGTCCATATCCCTTCCATTATTCCCTCTCAGTCATTACTTCCATTAAGAGATGAAGTCTTCAAAGAGATAAAGGATGTTGGAGAAGATAGTGCCATATCTTCACTTCATCTCTTTCAAGGGGATGTGGACCTTCCTCCCTTGTCTTTTCATGCATCCCTGGAGGAGCAGTGGGATGAGGAGGAAGAGCCAGAAGAAATTGAAACTGTGTTGAAGGTTGTTCCTCCTGCTTATCACCAATATTTGGATGTATTCTCCAAGGTGAAAGCAGAGAAACTTCCTCCACACTGCGCCTGTGATCACCATATCAAATTGGAGGGTCTTCTACCTCCAATTGGTGTTATCTACTCATTATCAAATCAAGAGTCAGAAACACTGCGGGCCTACATTTCAGAGAATGTAGAGAAAGGTTTCATTAGACCAAGCTCCTCTTCAACAGGAGCACCTGTCCTTTTTGTCAAGAAAAAGGATGGAGGTCTTTGTTTGTGTGTTGACTACCGCAAACTCAATGCTGTCACTAGGAAGAACAGATACCCTGTTCCTCCTATGAACCAGCTTCTTACCGTATTCAACGGTTCCACTATCTTCTCCAAGATAGATTTGCATGGTGCATATAACCTTCTGAGAATCAAAGAGGGGGATGAGCACTTAACTGCCTTTAGAACCAAATATGGCAGTTATGAGTATTTGGTCATGCCATTTGGTTTGACCAATGCTCCTGCTTCTTTCCAAAATCTAGTAAATGATATCTTTGCAGATTTTTTGGATGTGTTTGTTGTGGTTTATCTAGATAATATTATGGTCTTTTCCAGTTCTGAGGAGGAACATGTCAAACATGGGGCCTCTGTCCTCCAAAGACTGAGGGACAATAATCTGTTTGCCAAAGCCTCCAAGTGTGTATTCCATGCCTCAAGTGTGGAATACTTGGGCTATGTTGTTTCAAGTGATGGCCTCAAGATGGATTCTTCAAAAGTTCAGCAAATCCTCAATTGGCCTCAGCCCAAAAACATCAAGGCTCTTCAATCCTTTCTTGGCTTTGCCAATTTTTATCGTCGTTTTATTAAAAATTATTCCAAAAAAATCACTTCTCTCACTTCCCTTCTCAAAAAAGATTCTCCTTTCATCTTCAATGAGGAAGCTCTTAGTCAGTTTCAAGCACTCAAAGAAGCTTTCACCTCTGCTCCTATCTTATCTCATTTCAATCCATCTCTACCTACTATTGTAGAGACTGATGCTTCTGATTATGCATTGGGCGCCGTACTGAGTCAGGTGAATGACTCTGGAAAGCATCCCATTGCATTTGATAGTTGCAAGCTCTTACCAGCTGAACTCAACTATGAAATTCATGACAAGGAACTCCTTGGCATAGTTTGGGCTCTCAAGCGCTGGAGGGCATTTCTTCTTTCTCTTTCCAATCCTTTTGAGGTCTTGACAGACCACTCTTCCTTGCAGTTTCTCATGTCTTCCATAGTTCTTACTCGTTGTCAGGCCCGTTGGGCTGAATTTCTCTCAGAATTTCATTTAACTATCACTTACCGCCCAGGCAGGCTGGCCACTTTGCCAGATGCCTTGTCACGTCGGGACGACGTGTACCCAGAGAGGGGGGTGGACTTCATCAGCAAGAATCCTCATAATTTTCATCAAATACTTAAGCAAGATGGAATTCAAGAGTCAAGATTCTTCTCAATCAAAGTGGAAATTTTCTCAGATTTAGTGGACAAGATTCAAAAAGAAGTATGGCAAGACAAAGATTATAAAGAAATACTCAAGCAACTAGCAAGAGGTGAATCAGTTCCAGATTATTCTCTTGAACCTCAAGCCAAGTTATTATTATTCAAAGATAGAGTGGTAATCCCAAGCAATGAAGAACTTCAACTCAATATTCTTCAAAAGCGTCATGACTCACCATTGGCTGGCCATCCTGGCCAGGAGAAGACCCTCAAGCTCATCAAGAGGGATTTTTATTGGGCTGGCATGAATCAATTCATCAAGGACTATGTGTCCTCATGCAAGCAATGTTCAAGAAACAAGAACATTCATCACAAGAAGTTTGGATTACTCAAGCCTCTTTCAATTCCGTGTGGTCCTTGGAATTCATTATCAATGGACTTCATCACTCAATTGCCACTGTCAAACAACTTTGATTCCATTTTAGTAGTTGTGGACAGATTCTCAAAAATGGCAATCTTCATACCAACTTATGGCACAATCACTGCTCTGGATTTAGCTCAAATCTTCATTAGTCATGTATTTTCCAAGCATGGACTTCCAGTCAGTATTGTCAGTGATAGAGGATCCTTATTTGTTTCATCATTTTGGACTCAATTGTGTCAGCAGCTCAAGATATCAAGAGATCTTTCAACTGCTTTTCACCCTGAAACAGATGGACAGACAGAGAGGGTAAATCAGATACTAGAACAGTACCTTCGGATGTATGTCAGCTATCATCAAGATGACTGGTACACCTGGCTCCCTCTGGCTGAATTTGCCTACAATAATGCAGAACACTCATTAACCAAGCAATCACCTTTTTTCACCATTTATGGAAGAAATCCCAGCTTTGACTCAATCCATATTTCTCAAGACTCACCTGCTGGAAAGTTATCAACAAAACTCCAATCAGTACAGCAAGTTGTCAAAGAAGAATTCGAGTCAGCAATAAGGAGATTCAAGAAGTATGCAGATAGAAATAGAGCAATTCCACCTGATTTCCAACCTGGGGACAAAGTATGGCTGGCTTCGAAGAACATTAAGACAACAAGACCCACCAAGAAATTATCAGAAAGATGGTTGGGACCTTTTGAAGCTCAGAAGAAGATTGGCAGCCATGCATATCACCTCAAGTTGCCTCAACAATGGAAGACAGTTCACCCTGTATTCAATGTGTCCTTATTAGAACCAGTCACGCATTCAAATATCCCAAATCGTCACCAATTGCCGCCACCACCAGTTTTAGTGGAGGAGCAAGAAGAATGGGAAGTGGCTCAGGTTCTGGACTCAAAAGTCAAAAGAGGTAAATTATGGTATCTTGTAGAGTGGAAAGGATTCAGTGAAGACCCAGAAAGAACCACTTGGGAACCATCTTCCAACCTTACCAACTCACCAGACCTTTTCAAGGATTTCCATTCATTGTATCCAGACAAGCCTGGTCCAAATACCTCAAGAGTTTGATTTTATGGTGCTTGGTGGGGAGAAGAAGTTATGAAAGTAAGTTCCTCTCCTGGCATGCACCTTTAAGGGGGTATTCTACCCATATGTTGTTGTAAGCATCACCTTGGCCACTTTGTGAGCACTTGTCATTTCTTTGGACAGGTTCAGGAAGCATACAACATCAATACCCTCCATTTGGACCTTATCAAGATATGGCCCAATGTTTTCTTCTTTATTTTTCATTTCTTTCTCTATTTATCATTTCATTTTATGCCAATCATCATAATTCAAGACATTCATTACTTCAAGTCATTTACGGCAATTCATTTCAGAAGTCATTTATGGCAATTCATCTCAGAAGTCATTTATGGCAATCTTTTTCAATTTTATGGTGCTTGGTGGGGAGTGGAAGTTATGAAAGTAAGTTCCATCTCCTGGTATGCATCCCTGAGGGTTCTACTTCTTGTAAAACATTACCTTGGCCACTCTGTGAGCATCAAATGCTTGGTTTTCATTTTTCAGACACTTATTGGCCAAAATCAAGCAACTCACCACAAGAAGGACCACCCATCAGGATTTTTTCTTTATTTCTTTCCTTACTCTCATTTTCTCTTATTCTTTTATTTTCTTCTTTCTTTACTTGTATAATTTTCTTTCTTTTATTTCTTTAAAGCAGCAGCATCTCCTCCCCAAATCACGTATTGGGAGGTTCTTTTATTATTTTAATTGTTTTATCTTATCTCATTCATTAGTTATTATAAGAGCATGAATAGGAGTCAACCCAACCGTAAACAGGAACAAGACATTGGATTTCACTCCACCCAAATCGTCAAGTCCACGTCAAATCAAAAGTTCGACCTCAAGGGAATTGGGCCACAAGTCAATCATGGCCCCCCTCAAAACCTCTCAGTGTCAAGGTCCAAGGCCCCTTTGGGGGCTGGAGTCATCACCCAGGGCCTCCCCTGCAACTTTGGGGAAGGCCAGGGTTTGGTGGTCCTGGACCCCACCAATGGGTCCAGGCCATAAAGGTGAATTATGTTGAATTTGGGCCATTTTAGGTCCCATGACCCCCTTGGGTCCCCAGCAAATTTGGGCCCAAGGGGTCCATTTTGGTCCTGGGGGCTTCCAATAACCCCCACGGACCGCGCACCGCGGCGTACGGACCGCGGCGTACGGCCCGCGGACCGTAAGACCTCAAATACTTCAAAAGGCCAAAAAGGGCCAGAAAGTTGCAAAATCCAAAGAAAAGGCCAAAAATGGCCATGAACCAAAATCACCTCAAAAACACCAAGGACCCAAGAAAAGGCCAAAAAAAAGGTCATGGACCAGAGTTTCACCCAAAGACACCAAGGTTCCAAAAAAAGGCCAAAATGGCCATAAACTCAAGGATCCTCAAGATCCTCCATAGAGAAGGCACCAACCCAAATCACTATAAAGGGCTGGTTGAGGCGTTTTGAAGGCCATTGGGGACAAGACCCATGAATTCTTGTCACCATCAATTTTTTTGACGGGGCTGGCCAGATGAGTACACTTCATATACTCATCTGGCACCATTTCTTGAGCACAAGAGCTCAGTGGCCACAATTTTGGGATACAACCCAAGGCCACGCCCCAAGGATGTCAGTTGTTTCAATCAGAAGAAAGAACAGTTCAAAGTGGGGTAGTTACTCAAAGTTAAAGAAGGGGGGAAGTAAATTTAATTGACAAGAGAAGAGATGGAGAATGATTTCGAGATTATGGTCAAAAGAAAACTTTTCAAAGAATTGTGTGGGGTAGTGAAATGCCACTCAACAATGGCAGGTTATTATGGTGTTCAGGAGCCCACCAGTTTCAAGAGGGGGATACTGTAACAACCACTCATCAGGGGTAAGGGTATTCATTCATACACCCACTCAAAACACCCCAAATCAGCAGATCCAGCATTTGTATCAGCATTCAATGTCAGCAATCTTCATTCTGAACATGAATACAGCTTGGTACCTCAATACAGCCTGTCAATACCTGTACAGGCTGGATTCACCCAATACAGTTTCAATACACCAATATGGAACTGTATGATCACTCAAATACACCACACCTCTTGTACAGGTTCTGTACAGCCGTACAGGACCTGTATTGGCCAGACTCGATTCAATCATCAAATATTCTCATGAAAATTTTTCCTCTGGATCAGGGCTGGTGATTCTCACATATACCAGCCCCTCTTTCTCTCCCCTGGGGACTTTTCCCCAGTTAATTAATTTAGTTTATTTATTATTTTAAAATTATTCTTATCCTTATTTTGGGTATTATAATTATTTAATTTTAAGTTGGTCTTTGCCTTTTCTCTTTTTGCCTGTACAGTATGAGTTGGGTGGCCATATCCTTATTAACCCTTCTCTTTCCATTCTGACAGGTTGAAACAGTGGACTTGGACTTGTTTGTGGTTGGCTCTTCTATTCTTTATTCTTATTCTTTTTTTGTTGCTGCTTCTTATATTCATTCTTTTAGTAATTCATCTTTAACACTCTTAAGTGTATCCTTTCTTACCATATCTTTGAGCCCTCCATAAGTGAGTCCCAGGCCCTCTTCACTTCGAAGAGCCCCTGTGACAGTCTGGTACCTTGTGACTCTTGCTCCACTCCTATTTTGCATAGCCAAAAGCAGAATCCATACTCTGTTTTGAATGGTGTTTCACTTTATCACACATGATCTTGAAGATGGAGGATTTAGGATGGATTTAAATCAAATATTTCCTCAGTGTGTCGGTTGGGAATCTTGGATTCCATCCTTTTTCTAACATAGCAGGAGTCTGACCTGTAGAAGAATGGATTGATGTCTTATATGCCAAATCCAATGCAGGTATTAGAGTGCACCAGTCATGGGTAAAGCCATCTGAGTCTTTGAATTCTAACCCATAAGCACAAAATCTCTTGATCATGTCTTCTAAAGTTTGAATCATTATCTCTGCTAATCCATCTGTTTGAGGGTGATATGCTTTTGAGAATGATAGCTTAGTCCCAAAAAATCTGTGAGGATTGGTCCAAAGTACGGATGTGCACTTGGGATCTTTGTCACTTATGATATTCTTAAATAATCCTGTATGACAAATAGCTCTACACCATAGAAGGAGAGCTGTATCAATAGCAGTGTCATCTTTATGACATAATCAGAATATGAGGGTGTTGCTATATCTGTCTACAATGCCTAAACAAGCATTATAGCCTTTGTCACCATATGGAGGAAGTGCTGTGACCCAATACATATTAACAACTTCCCAAGGGGATTTTGGCTCTTGAATATGAATCATCAGTCCAAATTTCTTGCCTGTAATCCTGTTTTCTTTTTGGCATCTGTCACAGGTATGGCAATATTTAATTGTTTCTTTTCTCCAAGATGGCCACCATGCATAGTTTTTTACTTCTTAAAGTGTTCTGTCTTCTGACAGATGTCCAGAGTAGATGCTATCATGGCATTCAAGAAGAAGGGTATTGATAAGAAATCTGCTACAAAATGTCATTACACAAGAATTTTTGGTTCAGTGGTAAATTATTCCATCAAACAAGTGAAATCTTCATTCAGAATAGGAATTCTTCCAAGCCCCATCCAGTGAATTGACTAGAGATGTATTTTTGCAGTCTTCATCTGACAAGGAAGACAAGATATGACAATTCTTGTCCTTCTTATAAGATTCTCTGACTTTTTCAAAGCATTCAGTCCCAATATAAGCTATGTTAACTCCTTCAATTGGAATCTGTGGTTCTGCCTCCAAAGGTAGATAAGCTGGGTTATCAGGAGTATTGGCTAATTCACACCTGCTGAGTCCATCAGAATTCTTGTCAATGTTTCCTGCCTTATGAACTATAGTCATGTCACCTCTATATTCTTGAATGGCTATTTGGCATCTCAACATATGTCTGTTGGGAGTTTTCATGTTAAGAAGTAATTTCACAGCATTACAGTCAGTTATCACTTCAAAAACACTTCCATAAAGATAATAGTGTAATTTCTCAAGTGCCCATACCAAACATAAGCACTCCATCTGGCTTTCTGTCACAGGGGCTCTTCTAAGTGAAGAGGACCTGGCACTCAGTAAAATGGGACTTATTTATGGAGGGCTTAGGATATGGTAAGAAAGAATACACTTAAGAGTGTTATGAGATGAATTACTAAAGAAAAGAATATAAGAAAAGCAGAACAAAAGAATAAGAGTAAGAATAAAAGAGCCAGCCACAAACAAGTCCAGTTCACTGTTTCAATCTTTTACAATGGAAAGAGAAGGCTTAATAAGAATATGGCCACCCAACTCATACTGTACAGGTAAAGAAAGAAAAGGCAAAGACTAACTTAAAATAAAATAATTATAATACCAAAATAACAATAAGACTAATTATAAAAATAATAAATATACTAAATTAATTAACTGCGGAAAATGTCCCTAGGGGGGAGGAAGAGGGGCTGGTATATGTGAGAATCACAAGCCCTGATCCAGACACAGAATTTTCATGAGAAGATTTGATGATTGAATTGAGTCTGGCCTATAAAGGTCCTGTATGGCTCAACAGGATCTGTACAAGAGTATTGGTGGTATTTAGTGATCATACAGTTTTGGGATGGTGTATCCAAACTTTATTGGGTAATTTCAGCCTGTAACAAAGCTGACAGGCTGTATTGATGAACCAGACTGTATGCATGTTTCAGCAAAGAAGGTTGCCAAAGCTGAATGCTGATACAAACAGTGAATTTTCTGGTTTGAGGTGTTTTAGTGGGTGTAAGTATGAATACCCTTACCCCTGATTAGTGGTTGTTACAGTACCCCCCTCTTGAAACTGGTGGGTTCCTGAATACCATAATACCCTGCCAGTGTTGAGTGGCATCCCAATATCCCCCCATTTCTTTCAAAAATTTTCTTTGTAATTATATCTTCCTCTTGACCATTATCCTGAAAATCCCCTCTTCATTTCTTCACTGCCATACTTGATGTGAGTTATCTTCCCCCTTCTTTTAGCTTGAGTAAGTGCTTTCAGCTTCAAAATAGGCTTCTTTTTGGATTCAGTCATGTCCTTCCTTTCAAGGCATGGCCCTTGGGTTGTATCCCAAGGTGAGTGCCATAGAGCCCTTCTGCTCAGAATTGTATGGCCAATGAGTATATGATCACATACCTCATTGTGAATGAGCCAAATTTATGTTTGACCCTTCTTTCCTTGATTGGAATTCTTTTAAAAGTTTTCAAGGGGGGTCTTCTCACCATTGTCCCTAAAAGTGCCTCAAATTTTGGATTTGGGGCCCCCTTGGCCCTACCATTTAATTTGGGTCTTGGCCCTTCTTATGGTGATTCCCTGATTCTATGGCTTCATGGGCATTTTTGCCCCATTTTGGGTCCTACTATCTGCGGGCCATGGGGGCCATTGGAGACCCCCAGGACCAAAATTGGCTGGGGCTTCAGGGGTCCCATGGGACCAATAAAGTAGCCCATGGCCCAATTCTTCACCTACATGGCTTGGGCCCATTAGAAGGGTCCAGGACCATCAAGATTCTGACCTCCCCAAAGCTGCAGGGGAGGTCTTGGGTGGTGATTTCAGTCCAAAAGAGACCTTGAATCACCACCTTAGGGACTTTGAGGGGGGCCATCATTGAGTTATAGCCCCCACTTCTTTGAGGTCATTTCTTTCAGGCTTGAAGTGATTTAAATCTGATGCCTTGAATCTTCTGCTTGTATATTCCTTAGTAATGAGTTCTAAACTGACTGAACTCACTGAATCTTCCCCTTCTTTGCCGCCACCATCTGTCCTTCATGGTTCAGGCATTCTCAGTCAATTTTCTTCACCGTCAATGGCTTCTTCTGGCCATTTTGATCCCACCCAAACTTTTGAGATTTACAAGGAAGTTGAAGTTCTTGATCCTGCTTGTACTGAGTGTTTGGAAAAGGGGAAGGATTGTTTTCAACATTAAAATCCCAGATCTTCAAAATGCCACTCATTCTTTATTGGGAAGAAACCATGTTGTCGTACTTGGAAGCAAGCTTCAAACTTTAGGAGGTATTTGTGGAGTAAGAAAGATAGGCCTTTTGGGAAAGAGTTCCCAGTTTCTGAGGCCGCTACTCTTGATGGTACTTCAGGGTATTCTGATTGTGAGTGAAATTAATACTGATATCTTGATTCAGTGACTGGTTCTAGGCAGAGGAATGTGGCCAGATGGACTAATGTTGGAGGGCCTATACCAGTTGGTGGTAGGCCAATATACTCCATCTCAGAAGTACCAATTTCCAGGATCAATACGGAAGGCATAGTGAAACAAATAACACAAATTTCTGCTTCACCACCTGATCCAGATGCTGAATGTAGTAATGAATTGGATGGTGAAGAAGTTGAGGTGGTTCCTAGTTCTGTTGGTCATCCATCCAATACTTCTCCTTCCCAGCATCCTGCCAAGAGATTCCAAAGTAACATCATTCCCATTACCCCCAGAAATTTCCAACCCACTCTTTCTACCATTCCTCCTGCATCACCATACTCTTCCCACACCAGGCCTGCCTTAAATCCAGCAGTAAGACCATCCCCCATCCAACAGCCCAGAAACTCACCCATAGTCACCTCTCTCCAACCTGTGGCCAGTACCAGTAGAAGAAGAGAAGAACTTTCTCCTTTGCTGTTTCCTGCTGCTCAAGTGTTTCAGCACAGGGATTGCTGGCCTATAAAGGTTACCAGAGAAGATCCAAATATGGCAAGTGAAAATCAGGATTCTGTAGCCATGTAAGGTTTGACTATGAAACCATAAGTAAAAATTACTAATATTTTACTTATTGTACCATGAATGTCCTTATAAATGAAATAAATAACATAAAAAGAATATAATAATAAAGAATTATTATAATTATGGTGTAAAATAATTATATTATTAAATAAATATAATAATATAATTCATATTATAAGAAAATAATATATATAAAAAAATTAATATATTTAAAAGCACTTTATTATTGTTACCAAAAAATAATAAAGGCGTAAAAAATTGTTTTTAATTAATAAAAAAAAATTGATAACAATAATATTATCAATTTTAAAGTTATAAATTAATATAAATACTATTTATATTAATTATAGAATTATTAAAAGTAATAATAGAGAAAAATTATTATAATAAGAGAAATAACCTACTTTTAATACTTAATATAATAATTTTAAGTACTTTTACGCCTAGAAATGTAAATACAACTTATTTAAATTGTATTTACCATACATTTTAAGAGAAATTACAAATATTCTTAATTTTACGCCGAATTGAGGTTTTTAAGAGAATTTTAAACAAAAAAGTTAAATAATTGTAATAATCACGTCAAAGATGATGATTATAATAAGATTATCTTTGGTCTTTAATAATATAAAAGTTTTATATATAAAGAAAAAAGAAATTACCTTTTTATTTAATGATTTAATGTTTTGTAAGCGTCTGAGGGGAAAACAGAGTAAAAAGAGCTCTATTTGTAGTAAATACCTCCCTCCTAGAGTCCAAAAGGCTTCTAGTAGACGTGCACTGATCACATCCACCGGAATTGATCAATATTTTAAGGTTTGGTGATGATTACATCATGATCAAACCATCTTATCTCATTATTATGCCATTATTTAAGGTTATCACTATAACTCTACGTTTGATGGCGTCAAGGCTTGGAAGAACCCCAAAAACTCTTGGATTTTATTATTTTAATCATAAACTAACAGTATTCACCAATTTATCACTCATATAACTGTTAAACTCAATTTAAGGTTACAGTGCATGATCATAAATGATCCAATTAAGCTCAAAGTTTGATCCTTGATAAATTTTAAGTTTTACTTGCTACAGCAATTCAGAGAGTGAATTCTATTAGCTTGGCATAATCTCATTATCCTGCCAAGAGCATTTTATTACATCATCAAAACTCTATTTTTGATGATTTTTCTTGTAACTCATCTTTTCTGTTGAAATTTAATATTTTAAACTTCAAACCATGATTTCAAGGGGTTATACCTTGAATACTATAATAAGAGATACATAATTCTTCACAAATTAACTATTGGAATCCAACTGTATACTCTTTAAGTTTGGACCACTTTCACAACAAAGTGGTCAACAGCGCTATTGATTTTAATCAATAATCCCTTACAGGTTTTAACATTCTTTATAGATTGTGAAATAAAGTTCATTTCTGTATTTCTAAAGTAATTACGTGATGACTTTATTTTTAGTTCATCACTCCATGATGCATATTTCAAAAGATATTAGCTAACATCCTTGAATATATGCGTTGACCAAAAAAGTGCATATATTCAGGTTAACTCCTTAAGTATTGACTTTGGAGATTAGCTTCTTAATTGATTTATGTGTAGAATTTTAAGGATAATGCAATGGTACCATTTATTTTACATGTTGTTTCATTGGTATTTGAAATAATTAAGGATTTATGTTCTTTATAAGGTATTATTACTTATAACTAATTAAATATTGACTTTACAGATATGCCATAAAAATGGTATATGTGTATTTTACCATGTGTAATCCAATGGTATAACTCATTTCACATGTTTATTAATTGGTTTTTAAGTTCAACCAAGTTTTATGCTAACTTATGGCATTTTTGTAGTTTTAAGGTAATTATTTCTAATGTATAATTATTTTAAATGTTTCTTGTGACCTTTTTGGGTATGTGGTCATATCTCCAAGGTTCACATTCCCTACCACCAAAAAAAGATTGTACCAAAATTTGATATGTGTAATTAGGGTATCATCCACTGTCCTACCTCTTCAATAGACTTTGTTAGTCTTGAAGCTTAATAATGCTTAAATTTTCTATTTTTCAGGTTTTCTTTCATGTCTGAACCTTCTTAGTAGTTTATCAGCATTTTTTATATATTTCTCAAGTAGCCAGTCATCTTCTTGAGTTAAATTTCTATACCTTACAAGGTATTCTCTTTCTTTTTTGTTTCTTGTCCTTCTTTCTTTAAGGACTTTTAAAATTTTCTTTTTTTCTCCTTCTTCCAAGGGGGAATTTCAAGTGGGGGTTTATTTCTTAGTGGAAATAACTCCTTGTCACTTGAGCTGTAAGGTTTTATCAGACTTACAGGGAAAGCTGGGTGTTTGTTCATTAATTCACCTGTGAGTTCCAATTGCACAGCATTGGGTCCGTGAAGTGCTTTTATCATAAATGGTCCTGCAAAGGAATCTTTGAATTTCTTTGGACCTTTTATGTTATTGAAATTAAAGGTTGATACTAGGACCAAGTCTCCTCTTTTAAAGTGAGGTGGTTTATGACTTTTATCCCATATTTCTTTTGCATATTTGAAAGAATCTTGCATATATCTGTTTGCATGGTGTCTTGCTTTGTCAAGCATTGTCCTAAAACTTCTTGCTGTTGGATGTATATCAACTAAGTGCTTTTTGAGGGTATCATAAGGAAGTCTTGGATTCCAACCTTTTTCTAGAATTGCTGGTGTTTTTCCAGTAGAAGAATGGATGGATGTTTTATATTCCAGTTCAAGAGCTGGTATTAGTGTACACGAATCATGGGTAAAACCATCAGAATCTTTGAATTCCAGTCCATAAGCACAGAATCTTCTGATCATATCCTCCAAGGTTTGTATCATTCTTTCTGCTAAACCATCAGTTTGAGGATGGTAAGCTGTTGAGAATGATAATTTTGTCCCAAAAAAGTTATGGAGATTTGTCCATAATGCTGAAGTGAATTTTGGGTCTCTGTCACTTATAATATTCTGGAATAAGCCTGTATGGCTAATGACTTTATTCCATATCATTATGTCTGCGTCCATAGCTGTGTCATCTTTGTGACATGGTAGGAACATGGGAGTTTTGCTATACCTGTCAACTAATAATAGGCATGCATTATAGCTTCTGTCTCCTCCTGGGGGTAATGCTGTTACCCAATCCATATGAACTATTTCCCAAGGGGATTTTGGTTCTTGCATTTGGATAATCATACCAAATGTCTTTCCTGTGGCTCTGTTGGCCTTTTGACATCTGTCACAGGTTTGGCAGTATTCTGCAACATCTTTCTTCCAATTTGGCCACCAAGAGCAGGTTTTCACCCTTTCTAGTGTTCTATCTTCTGAGAGATGTCCAGCTGAAAACCTATCATGACACTCATGTAAAATAGTGTTTATCAGGGTTCTATCTGTTAAGGCCATAACACATGTGTGTTTTGTTCTATGGTAGAGGATTCCTTGAGGAGGTGGAATCTTCCTTCATCATATGCCTTTTTCCATGTTTCATCTAATTTTGATGAAAGTAATGGATCTTTGCAGTCCTTCATTAGAAGTTGGCTTAAGATATGGCAATTCTTGTCTATCTTATAGCTTTCTTAAACTTGGTTAAAGAATTCTGTGCCAATGTCTGTAACACATATTCCTTCTATATGGTGCTCTTCTTGTGGTACCCATGCTGGATTGTCAGGGGTATTTGCTAGAGCCCATCTTCTAAGACCATCTGCTTTTTACAAATATTACCAGATTTATGAACAATAGTCATATTTTGTTTATATTCTTGGATAGTAATATGCCATCTCAGCATATGTCTATTTGGAGTTTTCATATTTAATAGAGATTTTACAGCATTACAGTTTGTAATCACATCAAATATTGTTCCATCCAAGTAATAATGTAGATTTTCTAAAGCCCACACTAAGCAGAGGCATTCCATTTGGCTTGCTCCATATCTTGCTTCTGTTGGCTTTATCTGTCTTGAAATAAAACAAATTGGTCCTTTCACTGGTTTATCATTGATAATTTGTTTCTGGTGTAGTGCAGCACCTAGTCCTTCTCCACAAGCATCAATGTAAAGTTTGAAGGGTAGTTTCCAATCTGGCATTAGAAGAAATGGGGCATTTGTTAAGGAATTTTTGAATTCTTCATATTCCTTGACTCTTTCTTCTGTCATTTCATAGACTGTTTGTTGGTCACATAGCTTATACAAGGATTTAGAAATTTTTGAAAAGTCCTTCATATGCTGTCTATAGTAACCAGCAAATCCTAGAAATTATTGCATTTCTTTTTTGGTTTGAGGCATTGGCTTGAGTAGTACTGATGCTACTTTATTCTTGTCTATGCCTAGACTAAGTCCAGATACAACATGTCCTAGTGCCTTTAGTTCACTGTATGCAAAATGACACTTTTTCAAGGAAATTTTCATATTCACTTGCACTATTTTTGTAGTACCCTTTCTAGTCTTGTAAGGTGATTTTCCCACGTTTCTGAGCAAACTATGATATCATCAATATAGATAATTAACCATCCTTCTGTTAATTATTCAGGAAATATGGTGTTCATCATCCTTTGATAATGGGAAGGTGCATTTTTTATGCCAAATGGCATTCTTAAGTATTCAAAAATCCCACAGTGGACTATTATCCTCAGTAGTTTCTTGGCATTGTCTGTTGAGACATTTTGGTGAAAACCCTTTAAGGCATCCATGGCTGTAATGAACTTAGCTTGTGATAATTATGTCAATGTCTCATGTATTCTGGGTATTGGATATCTGTCTGGAATGGTATAGGTGTTCAGGGCTGTGAAATCTCCTACCATCCTTGATTTTCCATTATGCCAAGTTATAATGACAGGTGTAGTGACCTCTACCTGTTCATTATGTCCTACCTTTCTTAATACTCCAAGGTCCATTAATTCTTTAATGTGTACCTCCAAGGCTTCTCTAGCCCTTGGACTAGCTGGGTAAGCAGGTCTCCTTAGTAAAGGTGGGTAAGGCTTTTCCATATTAAGAATTATATACACTTCATGCCCATTTATGGCATATAGTGGTTCTTTTTCAGTTGCAAAGGCATTTTTGGACTTAAATAAGGGGTCAATCAACTTTTCTTTCATTTTTTCTGTTAATTATTGATTAAATTCTGCCTCTTTGAGGTGTTCAGATATAAAAAGTTCCTTTTCTGGAATTTTCTCTTCATTCTTAATAACTGTGATTTGTTTTTTTGTTATTTAAGAAGCCAAACTTTGGTCTTTTGTTGTCTCCTATGGTAAAATATCTATCTTTTTGGTTAGAGATATCTATAACATAAATTGATAAGTAGTCATTTCCAAGTATGAAGTGATTACTAGTACAGTTGTCCATTACTACAAACTCTACTTTAATTCTGACACATTGTGAGGGGTGAGGAAAAATTAGTGTTAAATCAATTATTCCAAGGGGCTTCATGCCCTCACTTGCACTACTAAATTTGACACCCTGTATTGGAATAAGTTTTTCTTGCCAGTCTGGGATAATGGTTTTTAAATAACTTTTACCAACACAGGTGCAATATGCTCCTGTATCCAAGTTCACTTTTCCTTCTTGGTTATCAACCATAACAATACTTATACTTGATTTTACATCTGTATATCCCATTCCTTTTGCAGGTTTGGTTCTGTACATTTTGGCATCTTGTACATTTGTCAGGTTTGTGTAAGATGTTGCAACTTGTGGTAAGTTTGAGCTAACATCTAGTACTTCATAAATTAAATCAATATTATTTATTTGTGCCCTAATTATATTGATCTCATCACTTTCAGAACTTTCTGACTCTTCTGTTTGTTTTTCAGAGTCAGATTCCTCCTCTTTGTCATTGAGGTTTTCTGTTTCCACAATTTCATTAATCTTTGCCTTTTTGAAGCAGTTATTGGCTAAGTGTCCAATACCTCCACATTTATGGAATTTTCTTTGCTCATTATTGTTGGATATATTGGGCTTGAAAGCTTCTATTGATCTATCTTTTATGATAAATGGCTTATTTGGACTTTTAATATCCAATTTCTTCCAAGTCCTGCCAATTTTTGTTCTTTTCACTATGTCCTCTAGTGCATTGATATACTCTTCTTTGGAGCATAGTTCTATATACCTGCTTCTTAGGGCATGTTCTAGCTCTCCTCCACATTTCTTAAGTATTCTCATGTGAACCATTTTTTGTGACATTTCTTATTATTCCAAGGAGCTTCATGCTCTCACTTGCACTACTAAATTTGACACCCTGTATTGGCATAAGTTTTTCTTGCCAATCTGAAACAATGGTTTTCAAATAACTTTTACCAACACAGGTACAATATGCTCCTGTATCCAAGTTCTCTTTTCCTTCTTGGTTATCAACCATAACAATACTTATACTTAATTTTCCAGCTGTATATCCCATTCCTTTTGCAGGTTTGGTTCTGTACATTTTGGCATATTGTATATTTGTCAGGTTTGTGTCAGAACTCCCAACTTGTGGTAAGTTTGAGTTAACATCCAGTACTTCATAAATTATATCAATATTATTAATTTGTGCGTTGATTATATTAATTTCATCACTTTCAGAAATTTCTGACTCTTCTGTTTCTTTTTCAGAGTCAGATTCCTCCTCTTTGTCATTGTGGTTTTCTGTTTCCACAATTTCATTTATCTTTGCCTTTTTGAGCCAATTATTGGCTAAGTGTCCAATAACTCCACATTTATGGCATTTTCTTTGCTCATTATTGTTGGATGTATTGGGCTTGAAAGCTTCTTTTGATTTATCTTTTTAGAAAATTGGCTTGTTTGGACTTTTAATGTCCAATTTCTTCCAAGTTATGCCAATTTTTGTATTTTTCACTATGTCTTCTAGTGCATTGATATACTCTTTTGTGGAGAATGATTCTATAAACCTGCTTCTTAGGGCATGTTCTAGCTCTCCTCCACATTTCTTAAATATTTTTATGTGCACCATTTTTTGTGATATTTCTGGGTACAATGCATTGAGTCTTTCAACTTGTTTTAAGAACCAAGCTAAAGGTTTATCTTTGTCTGGGTCAAAGAAAGAATTTTCAAATGCATTTTCTATTTTGTACCTCCAGGCATCATTAGCCCACTTGGTGATTACTTCTTCTTTCCACCAAGACCAGGTATTTTTGCCATTTGTTTGCCTTATTCCATAATACCATCTTTTTGCAGATTTTCCAAACAATGAATTTAATCTTGCAGTAATTAATTCATCTGGTATGGAATAATATTCCTGTAGCATTTCAATTGTCTTGATAGATGACATATGGTCATATTCACCTTCTCCTGTGAATGTTGCCCATTCTTTCAATTGAGGTGCTTCTTTCATTAAGACTTGGTTATTGTCTTGGTGACTGAGGTCTGTTATGAATGGATTTGTTAATTCCTATTTTGGTTTAACAGGGCTTCTTATGTGAGAAAATGGAGTTGATAATTTTGGAATATTTGAGCTGGCTTCATTAATATTATCCATTTTCTCAGTGATGAGCCTTATTTCACTTTAAATATCATCTTTCAGATGAATTCTTGCTTCATCACTTTTTTCCACATGGTCCAAAAGTAATTTCTGGTGTGTTGAAGTTTTTTCTTCGAATTTTTCTACAGAAATGCTTAGTTTGTTCAATTTTTCTGTAAGATTGTCAATACTCACGTCATAATTGATTGTCAAATTTCTATCTTTGATATCATTTGTGTATTTATACAATTATGTTGTGCTTGTATTAATTTTTGAGTGTTGTCAATTAAGACCTTTGGTTTATTATTTTAAAAAATAAACTTAATGTTGTCGATTTCTATTTTATTTTGTACAACAATATTTGTTCAAGAAGACAAGTTGTTGTTTATTTCTTGTAATGATAATAAACTGTTTTTAATTTCCTTTAGAGGTAATATACTATTTTGAATTTCTTTTAAAGTATTTACAACATCTTTGGACAAGGTTCTTTCTTTGGGAAATGAGGTTGTCTCATTCTCTGTTCTTCCTTGTCCTTGAATTCCATCAAGGTTCTGGCCATGTTGAATACATTGTCCATGGCATTCTTTTGGATTTTTGGAATCCTGTAGCTTGGGGAATATGGTTTTCTCCAATTCTTTTTCTTGTTCTTCTTCCCTTCTTGGGGAAGTGAGTTGGCTTGGGGCTTTCTGGTAGAAGCTACTGGGGCTTCCCCCTTGGCTGCCTCCTTCTTTTTAGCATGGTACTCCTTGATCTTTTTGATTTGAGGTTTGGATGATAGTGGATTCCATCCATTGGAGTATCTCACTATTTCCTCCTCTTTGAGGAACTTTTTCAGGATGTGGCAGGAGTTCATCACTCCTTGGTGTATTTCAGGCAACATTTCCCAGTCCTTGTCTTTGTACACTGTGTAGTACTGTTTGTACTGGCTCATGTAAATGTCTATCTGAGCCCTCTGAATGTGATTTGTACCTGTTTGAGTTACTCATTCTTAGTTCTAACTCTGGTTCAGAAGTCATGGGCATTTCTGGGACTTACCTTTGGGATAAGGCACTTCCTTGTGTGGATTCTTTTCCACTGGGGATATTGCCCTTCCTTTTCCCTTTTGGGCAATCAATTATCCCTCTGAGTCCATCTCAATCTGATTGGATGGAGTATTGTAATCCTCTTCTGGTAGTCATGATTTAAGAAATGAAAAAATAAGAGGATTTAAGAACAGGAATTCTTCTTATGGTAACTTATAAACGAGGTACTCACCTTCAGAGTTCAGAATAGTGGGTCCTGGAAAGTCTAATTTTTTAGCTTTCTTTTTCTTAGTTAAAATTGGTGTTGGAGAACTTGGGAAAGTTTCTTCCACCAATCTTTCAACAGTGGCTTGGTTTTTTTCTGTTGAATTATCTTCAAACACTAAAAAAGACAAATTAATATAAGTCTTTTATATAAGAAGTGTTATTTTTGGTAAGATATGGCAATTTTCCATGTAAAAATTGCTTTTATATCTTTGAAAAAATGAAATGACTAAAGAAAAAATAAAAATGAAATAATAATAACTTTTTTTATTGTTTTTCAATATTTTTTAATATTTTTTATGTTTTTATTTTTAAAGAATAAAATAAAAATGAATATGATTCTTTTATGAAATTAATTTATAATATAAAATTATTTTTAATTTATAAAATATCTTTTTTTATTACTAGAGCCACTCAAAGGAAGTTCTTGCAAGTATAAGGATGTGAAAAACCATGTGTAAGACAGTACAATTGCTTTCCAAATGCCTCAATAGTATTTAAAATCAATAAATGTAAAATTATTATATAATATTATGATTATAATTAGAATTGATTATTGGATAAACCCAATTAGAATCTTTTTTAAAGGTCTTTAGAAGTAAATATCACGGCCAGGCCCCCAAATATAAGGTTTGAATATGAAACAATAAGTATAAATTACTAATATTTTACTTATTGTACTATGAATGTCCTTATAAATAAAATAAATAAGATAAAAATAATTATCATAATAAAGAATTATTATAATCATGACGTAAAAATAATTATATTATTGAATAAATATAATAATATGATAAATAAATATATTAATATAAGATAATTAATATATTTAAAAGCACTTTATTATTGTTACCAACAAATAATAAAGGCGTAAAAAAATTGTTTTTTATTAATAAGAAACAATTAATAAAGATAATATTACTAATATTAAAGTTATAAATTAATATAAATAATATTTATATTAATTATAGAATTATTTAAAGTAATAATAGAGAGAAAATTATTATAATAAGAAGAAATAGCCTTCTTTTAATACTTCATATAATAATTTTGAATACTTTTACGGCAAAAAAAATGTAAATACAGCTTATTTAAATTGTATTTACAATACATTTTAAGAGAAATTACAAATATTCTTAATTATACGTGGAATTGAGGTTTTTGAGAGAATTTTAAACAAAAAAGTTAAATAAATGTAATAATCACGTCAAAGATGATGATGAAAATAATATTATGTTTGGTCTTTAATAATATAAGAGTTTTATATATAAAGAATCAAGAAATTACCTTTTGATTTAATTATTTAGTGTTTTGTAAGCATCTGAGGGGGAAATAGAGTGAAATGAGCTCTATTTATAGTAAATATCTCCCTCCTAGAGTCCAGCAGGTCTCTAGTGAACGTGTTCTGATTCCTTCTACTAGAATTGATCAATATTTTAAGGTTTGGTGATGATTACATCATGATCAAACCATCTTACCTCATAATTATGCCATTATTTAGAGTTGTCACTATACCTCTAAGTTTGATGACATAATAGGCTTTGCAGAATACTAAAATTTGTGTATTTTATTAGTATTAATCATATTCTAATAGTATTCACCAGTTGTATTACTTGTATGACAGTTAAGCTTAAAATAAGATTACAGTGAGTGATCTTAAATGATCAAATTTAAGCTTAGCCTTTGATCATGAATAACTTTTAAGTTATACTTGTTACAGCTATTCTGAGAGTGGATTCTAATAGCTTGGCCTGTCCCTATTATACTGCAAAAAGCATTTCATTAAATCATCAAAACTCTATTTTTCATGATTTTTCTTGTAACCCATTTATTCTGTCAGAAGTTAATATTCTAAACTTCAAACCATGATTTCAAGGGGTTATACCTTGAATATTGTAATAGGAGATACGTCATTCTTCACAAATGAACTAGTAGAATCTGACTGTGTACGTTTTTTAAGTGTGGGCCACTTTCACAACAAAGTGGTCAACAGCTTTATTGATTTTAATCAATAATCCATTGAAGGTTTTAATCTTGTTTATAACTTGTAAAAAGAAGTTAATTATATGTTCCTACAGTAATTAAATGGCAACTTTATTTTTGGCTGATCAATCTATCATGTATATTTCAAAAGATATTAGCTAAAATCCTTGAATATATGCATTGACCAAAAAAGTGCATATATTCAGCTTAACTCGTTAAGTATTGACTTTGGAGAATTTTATGGGGAATACAATGGTACGAGTCATTACACATGTTGTTTCATTGGTATTTGAAATAACTAAGGATTCATGTTTTTTATAAGGTGTTATTACTTATAACTCATTAAATATTGACCTTACAGATATGCCATAAAAATGGTATATGTGTATTTTACCATGAGGAATCCAATGGTTTAATTTATTTTGCATCTTTATTCATTGGCTTTTAAGTTGAACCAAGTTTTATGCCTATTTATGGCAGTTTTGTGGTTTTAAGACAATTATTTTTAAAGGTATAATTATTTTAAATATTTCTTGTGACCTTTTTGGGTATGTGGACATATCTCAAAGGTTCACAAGTGTTATGAGATGAATTACTAAATAAAAGAATATAAGAAAAGAAGCAAAAAAGAATAAGAGTAAGAATAAAAGAACAATTCCAGTTCACTGTTTCAACCTGTCAGAATGGAAAGAGAAGGGTTAATAAGGATATGGCCACCCACCTCATACTGTACAGGAGAAGAAAGAAAAGGCAAAGACTAACTTAAAATCAAAGAATTATAATAACCAAAATAAGGATAAGAATGATTATAAAAATGTAACAACCATCCATCAGGGGTAAGGGTATTCATTCATACACCCACTCAAACACCCCAAATCAGCAAATCCAGTATCTGCATCAGCATTCAGTTTCAGCAATCTTCATTCTGAAACATGCATACAGCTTGGTACATCCATACAGCCTGTCAACACCTGTACAGGTTGGATTCACCCAATACAGTTTCAATACACCAATATGGAACTGTATGATCACTCAAATACACCACACCTCTTATACAGGTTCTGTACAGCTGTACAGGACCTGTATTGGCCAGAGTCAATTCAATCATCAATTATTCTCATGAAAATTCTTCCTCTGGATCAGGGCTGGTGATTCTCACATATACCAGCCCCTCTTTCTCCCCCCTGGGGACTTTTCCCCAGTTAATTAATTTAGTTTATTTATCATTTTATAATTATTCTTATCCTTATAATTGGGTATTATAATTATTTAATTTTAAGTTAGTCTTTGCCTTTTCTCTCTTCGCCTGTACAGTATGAGTTGGGTGGCCATATCCTTATTAACCCTTCTCTTTCCATTCTGACAGGTTGAAACAGTGGACTTGGACTTGTTTGTGGTTGGCTCTTCTATTTCTTACTCTTATTTCTTGTTGCTGCTTTTCTTATATTTATTCTTTTAGCAATTTATCTTTAACACTCTTTATTGTGTTCCTTCTTACCATATCTTTGAGCCCTCCATAAGTGAGTCCCAGTTTACTGAGTGCCAGGCCCTCTTCACTTCGAAGAGCTTCTGTGACATTAAATTAATTAACTCATATTTGTTTCATTCTTTTCATTCATTTATATTCATTTCTCTCATTCATCAATTATGATCTTTTTTATGATTTAATGATCTTAATGATTATGATTTTTCTCTTTCATCAATTTTCATCTCATTCATTTCATTCTTATGAAAATTGATTCCTTTTCCTTTCTTAATCATTGCTGACCATTTCATCACTTCATTTTATTTTTATCAATCAAATTTTTCTGTGTTCTTATTCAGGTTTTATCTAGGAATTATTGATTGGTTTAATTGATTGGATTATTCATTGGGATTCATTTGGGTTATTGATTCAGGATTTATTGGATTTATTGACTTTGAACTCTCAAGATATTGATTGATCCTCAAGAATTGATTTTGAATATTGAATTGATTTCTGCAGATTTTGAACTGATTGATTGATTCCTCAAGACTTGATTTCATATTGAAGACATTTATTGATTGATTATTGATTGAATATTGATTGATTTATTGATTTCCTCAAGATTATTGATATTTGATTTGAATTGATTTTGACTGATTGAATTGATTTGACTGTTGATTGAATTTGATTCCTCAAGATTTGAATTGATTCATCAAGATTCATCAAGATTTATTGTGATTGATTTGGCCAAATTTTGTTATTCTTCTTAATACCATTAAGTTATCTTAATTCCTTTCACAATGCCAGTTCAGCATAGTCACCCAGCCAAGAATACTAGATGTCAAAGAATTCAAGCTGTTCTCACTCCTACAGCAAGGGCTCCTCTTGACCGCACACCATCAGTTCATCAACTGAGTGCAAATTTGGACAGAGGACCACCAATGGAAGGAGCAGCACCCTCAAGAAGAGGTGGAATGAAATCTAGAAGATCAAGATCTTTCTCTGGACTTTTGGGTGGCTACCCTGGCATGTCTGAAGGTGCAAGAGCAAGACAAGGGGAAGTTGAAGATGAAGAGGGGGAAGAGTCTGTGGAAGAGGAAGATTCTGGGGAAACTGAAGTGGCAGATGCCTTGGAAAATGCTCCAGAGGTGCCTCAGGGTTCTAATCTAGCCCTTTCTAGTCAACCTCTTGTCTCTCAAACTGATCCAAGTCTCCTCAAGATGATGGAGCAGATGACTCAATTCATGGGGCAACTCACTCAAGCAGTTGCTCCCAGGGACAATTCCAAAGCCCCTGCTTTCAAGACTCCATCCATGAAGGCACCTGATTCTTTTGATGGTACTCAAGCTCATAAGTTGAGAGGATTTATCCAATCCTGTCAACTAATTTTCCATAATGATCCAGCAAACTTCTTCTCTGACAGGAAGAAGGTTTTGTACTCAACTTCTTTTCTTACTGGTAGAGCTGGCAAGTGGATTGAACCTTACCTCTCAAATATTTCCAATGAAGACCCTTCCTACCTCCTCAATAATTGGCCATTGTTTGAATCTCAATTATTCACTCTGTTTGGTGACCCCAATGAAGTCAGGAAAGCTGAACAAGAGTTGGACAATTTGAGGATGAAGGAAAGTGGTCATGTATCCTTGTAAATTGCAGATTTCAGAAGCTTAATGTCAAGAATTGGAGATTGGGGGGAAAGAGCTTATATCCATGTTTACAGAAGAGGATTGGCATCAAGATTATTGGATCAATTGGCTTCACACCCTGGAACTTTTGATACTCTTCAAGAACTTATGGATGTCACTTTAGAATTAGACACAAGATTTCATGAGAGACAAAAAGAAAAGGGTGGCAATCAAGAAAAGAAGCCTCCTGTCAATGGATCCAATCAATCTAGACCTCCTCCAAACTCATTTTCAAAGAGGCCTCATCAGAAGAAGAATAAGAAGGGCAAGCAATTTCAGCCTTCAAAGGACAAGCCTCACTCCGCTCTCCTCAATAAGGACAATAAGCTAATCGGTTCTGAAAAGGAGAGGAGGATTAAAGAGGGGTTGTGTACTTATTGTGGTGGCAAGCACCCAATTGAAAAATGCTTCAAGAGACCTCAGAACAAGCCTGGGTCATCATCAAGAGGCTTCCCTAGCAAGCAGGGAAAAGCCTGAGTGGGAATCATGATGTGTTCAATTGTTCTCACTTATTTCCTTCAAGAGCACAATTGTGCACTCTGAATACTAGTGTCAAGAAATCTTTAAAATTTCTTATTTTCTCTTCTGTCTCTGATATTTTTTATAGTATTCTCATTGATTCTGGTGCTACAAACTCTTTTATTGCAAAGAATTTTGTTCTCAAGTACTCATTGACTCTGTCAGAGCTCCCTGAAAAGATTCCTCTTTTCATTTTGGATTCTAATGAATCCCCTGCCTTGTTCATCACCCATTATACCAAGTGGGTAGTTGACTTGCCTTCCTTCCCAAGCTTTGAATGGGACTTCTTTATCATAGATTCACCCAAGGGAGAAGACCTGATATTGGGCTATGATTTCCTTTACCATTTTAATCCCATTATTGATTGGAAAAATGGATTGATCACCTATGATTCTAGTCATAAGGATTCTAGTGGTATTATTCCTTCTACTAGTAATGACTTTGCCACTGCTGTCAACAGTGTTGCTCTGGTTGGTGAACTTAAGACACCTTCCATTCCTTCTTCTGTCCATATCCCTTCCATTATTCCCTCTCAGTCATTACTTCCATTAAGAGATGAAGTCTTCAAAGAGATAAAGGATGTTGGAGAAGATGGTGCCATATCTTCATTTCATCTCTTTCAAGGGGATGTGGACCTTCCTCCCTTGTCTTTTCATGCATCCCTGGAGGAGCAGTGGGATGAGGAGGAAGAGCCAGAAGAAATTGAAACTGTGTTGAAGGTTGTTCCTCCTGCTTATCACCAATATTTGGATGTATTCTCCAAGGTGAAAGCAGAGAAACTTCCTCCACACCGCGCCTGTGATCACCATATTGAATTGGAGGGTCTTCTACATCCAATTGGTGTTATCTACTCATTATCAAATCAAGAGTCAGAAACACTGCGGGCCTACATTTCAGAGAATGTAGAGAAAGGTTTCATTAGACCAAGCTCCTCTTCAACAGGAGCACCTGTCCTTTTTGTCAAGAAAAAGGATGGAGGTCTTCGTTTGTGTGTTCACTACCGCAAACTCAATGCTGTCACTAGGAAGAACAGATACCCTGTTCCTCCTATGAACCAGCTTCTTACCGTATTCAACGGTTCCACTATCTTCTCCAAGATAGATCTGCGTGGTGCATATAACCTTCTGAGAATCAAAGAGGGGGATGAGCACTTAGCTGCCTTTAGAACCAAATATGGCAGTTATGAGTATTTGGTCATGCCATTTGGTTTGACCAATGCTCCTGCTTCTTTCCAAAATCTAGTAAATGACATCTTTGCAGATTTTTTGGATGTGTTTGTTGTGGTTTATCTAGATGATATTATGGTCTTTTCCAGTTCTGAGGAGGAACATGTCAAACATGTGGCCTCTGTCCTCCAAAGACTGAGGGACAATAATCTGTTTGCCAAAGCCTCCAAGTGTGTATTCCATGCCTCAAGTGTGGAATACTTGGGCTATGTTGTTTCAAGTGATGGCCTCAAGATGGATTCTTCAAAAGTTCAGCAAATCCTCAATTGGCCTCAGCCCAAAAACATCAAGGCTCTTCAATCCTTTCTTGGCTTTGCCAATTTTTATCGTCGTTTTATTAAAAATTATTCCAAAAAAATCACTTCTCTCACTTCCCTTCTCAAAAAAGATTCTCCTTTCATCTTCAATGAGGAAGCTCTTAGTCAGTTTCAAGCACTCAACGAAGCTTTCACCTCTGCTCCTATCTTATCCCATTTCAATCCATCTCTACCTACTATTGTAGAGACTGATGCTTCTGATTATGCATTGGGCGCCGTACTGAGTCAGGTGAATGACTCTGGAAAGCATCCCATTGCATTTGATAGTTGCAAGCTCTTACCAGCTGAACTCAACTATGAAATTCATGACAAGGAACTCCTTGGCATAGTTTGGGCTCTCAAGCGCTGGAGGGCATTTCTTCTTTCTCTTTCCAATCCTTTTGAGGTCTTTACAGACCACTCTTCCTTGCAGTTTCTCATCTCTTCCAAAGTTCTTACTCGTCGTCAGGCCCGTTGGGCTGAATTTCTCTCAGAATTTCATTTCACTATCACTTACCGCCCAGGCAGACTGGCCACTTTGCCAGATGCCTTGTCACGTCGGGACGACGTGTACCCAGAGAGGGGGGTGGACTTCATCAGCAAGAATCCTCATAATTTTCATCAAATACTTAAGCAAGATGGAATTCAAGAGTCAAGATTCTTCTCAATCAAAGTGGAAATTTTCTCAGATTTAGTGGACAAGATTCAAAAAGAAGTATGGCAAGACAAAGACTATAAAGAAATACTCAAGCAACTAGCAAGAGGTGAATCACTTCCAGATTATTCTCTTGAACCTCAAGCCAAGTTATTATTATTCAAAGATAGAGTGGTAATCCCAAGCAATGAAGAGCTTCAACTCAATATTCTTCAAAAGCGTCATGACTCACCATTGGCTGGCCATCCTGGCCAGGAGAAGACCCTCAAGCTCATCAAGAGGGATTTTTATTGGGCTGGCATGAATCAATTCATCAAGGACTATGTGTCCTCATGTCAGCAATGTTCAAGAAACAAGAACATTCATCACAAGAAGTTTGGATTACTCAAGCCTCTTTCAATTCCGTCTGGTCCTTGGAACTAATTATCAATGGACTTCATCACTCAATTGCCACTGTCAAACAACTTTGATTCAATTTTAGTAGTTGTGGACAGATTTTCAAAAATGGCAATCTTCATTCCAACTTATGGCACAATCACTGCTCTGGATTTAGCTCAAATCTTCATTAGTCATGTATTTTCCAAGCATGGACTTCCAGTCAGTATTGTCAGTGATAGAGGATCCTTATTTGTTTCATCATTTTGGACTCAAATGTGTCAGCAGCTCAAGATATCAAGAGATCTTTCAACTGCCTTTCACCCTGAAACAGATGGACAGACAGAGAGGGTAAATCAGATACTAGAACAGTACCTTTGGATGTATGTCAGCTATCATCAAGATTACTGGTACACCTGGCTCCCTCTGGCTTAATTTGCCTATAATAATGCAGAACACTCATCAACCAAGCAATCACCTTTTTTCACCATTTATGGAAGAAATCCCAGCTTTGACTCAATCCATATTTCTCAAGACTCACCTTCTGGAAAGTTATCAACAAAACTCCAATCAGTACAGCAAGTTGTCAAAGAAGAATTAGAGTCAGCAATAAGGAGATTCAAGAAGTATGCAGATAGAAATAGAGCAATTCCACCTGATTTCCAACCTGGGGACAAAGTATGGCTGGCTTCCAAGAACATCAAGACAACAAGACCCACCAAGAAATTATCAGAAAGATGGTTGGGACCCTTTGAAGTTCTGAAGAAGATTGGCAGCCATGCATATCACCTCAAGTTGCCTCAGCAATGGAAGACAGTTCCTCCTGTATTCCATGTGTCCTTATTAGAACCAGTCAAGCATTCAACTATCCCAAATCATCATCAATTGCTGCCACCACCAGTGTTAGTGGAAGAGCAAGATGAATGGGAAGTGGCTCAGGTTCTGGACTCAAAACTCAAAAGAGGTAAATTATGATATCTTGTAGAGTGGAAAGGATTCAGTGAAGACCCAGAAAGAACCACTTGGGAACCATCTTCCAACCTTACCAACTCACCAGACCTTTTCAAGGATTTCCATTCATTGTATCCAGACAAGCCAGGTCCAAATACCTCAAGAGTTTAATTTATGGTGCTTGGTGGGGAGAAGAAGTTATGAAAGTAAGTTCCTCTCCTGGCATGCACCTTTAAGGGGGTATTCTACCCATATGTTGTTGTAAGCATTACCTTGGCCACTTTGTGAGCGCTTGTCATTTCTTTGGACAGGCTCAGGAAGCATACAACATCGATACCCTCCATTTGGACCTTATCAAGATATGGCCCAATGTTTTCTTTCTTTATTTTTTCATCTCTTCTTTATTATCATTTCATTTTATGCCAATCATCATAATTCAAGACATTCATTACTTCAAATGATTTACGGCAATTCATTTCAGAAGTCATTCATGGCAATTCATCTCAGAAGTCAATTATGGCAATTCTTTTCAATTTTATGGTGCTTGGTGGGGAATGGAAGTTATGAAAGTAAGTTCCATCTCCTGGTATGCATCCCTGAGGGTTCTACTTCTTGTAAAACATTACCTTGGCCCCTCTGTGAGCATCAAAATGCTTGGTTTTCATTTTTCAGACACTTATTGGCCAAAATCAAGCAACTCACCACAAGAAGGACCAACCATCAGGATTTTTCTTTATTTCTTTCTTTACTCTCATTTTCTCTTATTACTTTATTTTCTTCTTCCTTTACTTGTATGATTTTCTTTCTTTTATTTCTTTAAAGCAGCAGCATACCCTCCCCAAATCATGTATTGGGAGGTTCCATTATCTTTTTTATTTTTTCTTATTTTTTAGTAGTTATAAGAGTGGGGATAGAAGTCAAACCAAACACAAACAAGGAAAAGGAAAACTAGTTATCTCTACCCAAGTCATCAAAAGTTCTCTGGAAATCATTCATCAACTCATCTTCATACCAGGCAAATTTTGCAGCCATCTCTTCAGAAGCAGTACCTGGAATAGTCCTGTCATTGGCATACATAATCACCTCTCTGCTATTTCTATCAACCCTCCTGAATAATCTGGCCACAGCATCTTGATTTTCACTAGCCGCATTGGGATCTTCTCTGGTAACCCAGATAGGCCAACGTTCTCTTCTTTGAAAAACTTGAGCGGCAGGAAACGGCAAAGGAGACAATGCATCTCTTCTTCTGCTGGAGCTGGCCACAGGTTGGAGTTGACGGGAGGTGTTTATGGGTGAGTCTCTGGGCTGTTGAACTGGAGATGGTCTTACTGCTGGATTCAAGGCAGGCCTGGTGGTGTGGGAAGTAGTTGGTGAAGGAGGAGGAAGGGTTGTAGTAATGGAAGCAAGCATTGGTTGGAAGGTCCTTGGATTGCTGGGAATCACTTGGCTTTGGAATCTGGTGTTGGCAAGAGGTTGAGAAGAGGAATTGCTGGATGGATGGCCACTTGAATGAGGAATAACTTGAACTTCTTCACCATCCAACTCATCACTTCCTTCAGCATCTGGATCTGTTGGGGAATCAACAATTCTTCTTAGTTTTTTCACTACTTTCACCACTCCATCAGCATTGGTCCTTTCAATTGGGATTTCTGAGCTGTAGTGTATGGGCCTACCACCAATTGGAATGGGCCCTCCAACATTAGTCCATCTGGCCACATCCCTCTGCCTGGAACCAGTCACTACATCAAAATATCAGCATCAATTCAACCAAGAAATGCAAATCACTCACATTGAGAAAATCCAGAAGTGGCATCAGGGGTAGGTTCCTCAAGAATGGGGAATTCCTTCCCATAAGGCCCATCCTTCCTACTCCATAAGTGCCTCCTGACCTGGGACAAAGTGGATCCGGTACGGCGGCATGGCTTCTTCCCAATAAAGCAGAAATGGCATTTTGACAATCGAGGATTGTAATGTTGAAAGCAATCCTTACCCCTGGCCAAACACTCAGTACAGGCAGGATCAAGAACTTCAACTGCTCTGAACCCATCATATGTTTGGGAGGGGTCAAAATGGCCAGAAGATGCCATGGAAGGAGAAGACAATCGACTGAAGACGCCAGAACCATGAAGAACAGACGGTGGCGGTGCAGAAGGGGAAGATTCAGTGAGTTCAGTCAGTTTGGAACTCAGAACTGAAGAATACGCAAGCAGAAGATTCAAGACGTCAGAATCAATCCACTCCACATCAAGAAAAAGGAATTTGACTCAAGGAAATGGGGCCATAACTCAATTATGCCCCACCTCAAAGCCTCTAAGTTGAAGGTTCACACCCCTTTGGGGCTGAACTCATCACCCAGGGCCTCCCCTGCAACTTTGGGGGAGGCCAAGATCTTGATGGTCCTGGACCCCTTCAATGGGTCCAGGCCATATATGGTGAAAATTTGGGAATGGGCCATTTCTGAGCCCCTTGGTAACCGTGAGTCCCCAGCAAATTTGGACCCAGGGGCCTCCAATAGCCCCCACGGACCGCAGACCGCTGCGTATGGCCCACGGACCACGGACCGCGGCGTACGGCCCATGGACCGTAGGACCCCAAAGACTCAAAAAGGCCTATTATGGCCAAAAATCAAAAAAATGCCCCAATCACTAAAACACCCAACAAGGCCAAAAAGGCCATAAAAAGCAAATTGCATCAAGATCACTCAGGATGGAGGCCACAGCCCAAAAAACACTTGGAGGGCTGTCTGAGGCCACTTCCTTGGATAATGGGGACAAGACCCCTTGGAGGAAAGTTTCATTCATTCATTGGATTAAGTCTGGGCCAAAGAGTACAAGTCATATACTCATTGGGCACCATTTTTTGAGCACAAGTGCTCAATGGCCTTTATTCTGGGATATATCCCAAGGCCACATGCCAAGGCATGGCTGATTGAATCAAAAGAAAAGAATGGCATATTCTGGAAGGAATACTCACTCAAGCTTGGAAAAAGGGGGAATCAATTGAATTTGGCAGGGAAGAAGTAATGAAGGATTTTCAGGATAATGGTCAAGAGGAAAGAAAATTAAAAGAATTTTTTTTGAAAAAATGTGGGGATATTGAGATGCCACTCAACAGTGGCAGGGTATTATGGTGTTCAGGAGCCCACCAGTTTCAAGAGGGGGATACTGTAACAACCATCCATCAGGGGTAAGGGTATTCATTCATACACCCACTCAAACACCCCAAATCAGCAAATCCAGTATCTGCATCAGCATTCAGTTTCAGCAATCTTCATTCTGAAACATGCATACAGCTTGGTACATCCATACAGCCTGTCAACACCTGTACAGGTTGGATTCACCCAATACAGTTTCAATACACCAATATGGAACTGTATGATCACTCAAATACACCACACCTCTTATACAGGTTCTGTACAGCTGTACAGGACCTGTATTGGCCAGAGTCAATTCAATCATCAATTATTCTCATGAAAATTCTTCCTCTGGATCAGGGCTGGTGATTCTCACATATACCAGCCCCTCTTTCTCCCCCCTGGGGACTTTTCCCCAGTTAATTAATTTAGTTTATTTATCATTTTATAATTATTCTTATCCTTATAATTGGGTATTATAATTATTTAATTTTAAGTTAGTCTTTGCCTTTTCTCTCTTCGCCTGTACAGTATGAGTTGGGTGGCCATATCCTTATTAACCCTTCTCTTTCCATTCTGACAGGTTGAAACAGTGGACTTGGACTTGTTTGTGGTTGGCTCTTCTATTTCTTACTCTTATTTCTTGTTGCTGCTTTTCTTATATTTATTCTTTTAGCAATTTATCTTTAACACTCTTTATTGTGTTCCTTCTTACCATATCTTTGAGCCCTCCATAAGTGAGTCCCAGTTTACTGAGTGCCAGGCCCTCTTCACTTCGAAGAGCCCCTGTTACAAAAAATAATAAATGTACTAAATTAATTAACTGGGGAAAACGTTCCCAGGGAGGAGGATGAGGGGCTGGTATATGTGAGAATCACCATCCCTGATCCAGACACAGAATTTTCATGAGAAGATTTGATGATTGAATTGAGCCTGGCCAATAAAGGTCCTGTAAGGCTGTACAGGCTCTGTACAAGAGTATTGGTGGTATTGAGTGTCAGCCTGTGACTCAAAACCAGAGCACAAGCATGACAGCCAAAATACCATAAACCAATGGTATAGCCAAAATACCACCAAAACATGGAACTGAGCCAAATTAGCTCAAAAGGTATCAAAAGAAAGAGGAAACTCACCTCTTCCTGAACATATAAGTCCCATCACCATAGGACAAGAAATAACAAAGTTATTCCTGCTCAAAGTTATTGCTGAGCATAAACCTTAATTTTCACCTCTCATCTAAAATCTAGAAGGAGAGGCTTAACCCCATCAAATGGGTATTCAAAATAAAGCTCTAAGCCAGGGCTATCCAATGGTACTAGCCAAACTGAGCTAGCACCAGTATTACTTGAGTTATGGTCAAATTCAGACCAAATAAGGGTGAACAAAACATTCACCTCTCATCTAACTTTTACAGTTTTAGTGTGAGATACTTAAAGTGGGGTCTTTTTGCAAAGAGCACAATTAGGGCTATCTGATGGTGTCATCCATTTCCTCATATCTCAACTAGAACAGAAGTTATTGGCCAAACAAGCTTAATACAGCTTTTTGCCCAAAACACGCCAATGTATAAAAACACTTGTACATGGGATAACTTTGCCATATTTAATGATAACCATGTCAAGTTGGGTACCATTGTATAGAGCTCATACAGGGCTATTCAATGAACCAACTTTGAGTTTGATATCTCAAAAACCAACAGAGTTATGGCAATTTTAAGGTAAAAATCCCACCTGCTGTCATATATAGCCTTACCATGGGATAATACCCTATAACCATGAATATGAGGTGTCAAATAGACAAAGAAGCATGTTTTTACTTCAATACCTCATATGTCAGTCAATACTGGGGTCCCATACAGTTTCTGTACAGCATTCTACGCGTCATACACGTCAGAATCAGGCTGTGAGGTCCCCAGATGAAAATTTTCACCCTGTATTGGTGAAAACTGCCCAGATGTGGTTTCAAAACCACATCTGAGCCCAATACAGGGTATACAGGCTGTTTGCAAACCACAAGCCTGTCATGAGGAGTGAAAAATCTTCACTTCCTCTACGTGAAAAGGTCTAATAACCTTTTCACCTCAATTTCAGCATAAAAGGAGGGCTTTTCACTGCCAAAACCCTTTCCTCATCCTGCTCTTGAATAACCTACGTAGTAAACTGTCAAAAACAGTTTTACTCTTGGTTAAATAATCAGCTATACTCTTAATTTAAAGTATTGTAGTCTTTATTATTGTAATCCAACAGGTAAAGCTGCACCCAGGGCTTTCAACAGCGCTCACCACCACTATATCTCTATAGTAAAGCCCTTTAAATCTTAAATTAAATCATTTATTATCAATCTTATTATCTTTTAAAACCATTCTTACCATGTCACAGTCATAGTTAAAGCTTGTAAATACTCATATACACCTTTATCATAGACTCAGCCTGACATTTTGGGGGCCTGGCCGTGTTTTTTTTGACTTTTTGGACCTTACAAGTAAGTCTTTTCTCTTTTTTATGACTTATTAACCATTGTTTTTATCTTTTTTAGGCGTAATTCCTTTATTTAAATATATATATTATATATATTTATCCTTTTTTATACATACTCATATATTAAAGAGTATTATTCACATGGCTAATACCCACTGAATTTAATTATTTTTGGCGTGTTTTGTATATAAAAACACATAAGCCATCAATAAAGTCCTGTATTCTTGACTGAATAAGGACACCTCTGACTGAAAAACCATCAGTTGAGGCGTGGTCAAGTGTATTGTTAACTCAATAACACTTGTATACAAACCACGTTTACAGAGTACACTTGCAAACCACAAGTGTATCTGTGGGATACTGGCACACAAACAGTGTGACAGGGCACCATAAGCTGTATTTTTGACGTGAAATTGTTAATTCAATTACACTGTCATTATACAAGGGCATATTGTAATAATATACAAGCCCAGAGGTTATTCTTAGACGTGCAAAACCAGCCATTTAAGAAGTCTTAACTGACATAAACCCTCTTTTTTCCTGTTTTGATTCAGTGGAAGAAAACTATATCCCACTTGAGACCCAGTCACAGGCCAACACACCAGTGACACCCTCAGAACCAGAGGGCAGCAAGGGTAAAGGAAAAAGGCTTAGTGAAGGCCTCATTACAGCCAAGAAGTGGACACCAATAGCCACTCAGAGGAGTAGAAAACCACGAAACTCTGCTTCAATACAAGGTAAACCAACCTTAACCACTTGTACAGGGAAGATTACAATTATTAACCCAGTTGTAACCTCCAAAGGCAAACTGCCCAAATCAGCAGATAACAAATTTGTACAAGGCACAGTCAAAGGTAAATACCCTAAGAACATAAAGTTTTTGACTGCTTGCAAACACTGATATGTCCCCTGCATGCCTCAGAGACCTTGGCTTCCAAAGGAACCAGCCAGAGGATAGAGCAGGAATGTCTAGAACCAGAAGACCTGAAAGAAGACACATTGGACACAGTGGTGGATGGCAAAACAATGAGGGAGATAATATCAACCTTGCCATTCACACTCCAATTCAACAGAAACCTCAAACCAGAGGACTGGAAGGATATGGATCAAGTTCTTCAAATCCACCAACTCCTCAAAGATTTGTTTCAATGGAGCATGGACAACAAGAGGTTCAACCTAGCAACTCACTGGGCAGAACTAGGATCAAGTTGCCAGAAGATCTGTCTCAAAGAGATAGACTTCAAAGACCTTATGGTAATCACCAAGGGTTGGAATCCTACCAGGCAGCACAGACTCCTGGAGGCAAGGGCACAGAGGATAAGGGAGAATCAAGCCACTATCCAAGCTATAGAAGAACAGTTAACCCAGACAGGGCCTACTCAGATTCCTTCAGGTTCACAAGGAGCAAGCCAAATCAGCTCTCCAGTGGCTTCACACCATTCAGAAACCAGCAGATCAGTGGCCAAGAGTCACCATTCTTCACAATTCCAGGAAGTTTCCAGGAGAAGACAAGGCAACAAGGGCAAGAACAAAGCCTCCTTCAACCAGAGGAGGAAAGAGTCAGACCCCATGATCCAGAAGCTGTTAGATTTGGTAAAAGAAGTACACAAGAACCAGAAGTAGTTGTAAACCACTCTAGAATCAGTAGTCCTAGTAATAGAAACATTACCCCCACTCAGACTGAAAATAACATTATCACATCTGAGAGTAACATCAACAGTGACACACTGTGGTTACAAATGTCCCAATATGCTGAGCAATCTGCAAAGCAGGCTACAGAATTTGCAGCTGCCCAAGAGAGGATGAGAAAAACTCATGCCTCATTGGAACAGATAGTTAAAAACCTTCAGGAAGGATATGCTCAACTGAGCAAAGCCTCTGAAGAAACCAACAAGAGACTGAATCAAGTCTCTGAAGAACAACACCATAGTAGCAGGGACAGGGAGTGTCTGAACCAAGACATCAACAAATTGTTTGATGCCTACCATAGGTTGAAGCCCCAACCACAAGGCCAAGCTATAGAGAATCCATATCAACCAGATGACATCAAACCAGATTCCATGTTGTTGAATAAGGCAAGATCTCCATCACAATACCAGGATGGAGATGGCATGTCTTATTCAGAGAAGGAAGCCTTGAAACAGCTTCCTGAGGCCTCAAGCTGGCCCAAATTCTCTGGATCAGGAGAATATGATCATATGGAACTCATAGATTATATTGATGGACTCTTCATTTATGTACCAAGCATACCAGATTACTGGATTACTGCTAGACTGAATACTGCATTTAAAGGTCATGCAAGTATATGGTACACTGAAATGAAAGAAATCCATGGCAGAAGAAATTGGCCATGGTGGAAGAGTCAAATAATCCAAAAGTATAGTAATGGAACTTGGATATGGCAAAAGACCATGTCATTTGAAAATGACAAATACTCTGTGGATAAAGATCCATATGAGTGGTGTCTTAGACAGTCTAAAAGACTTAAAGCCATTGATCCTCAAATGAACATTCAAATGAGAAATCATAAACTTCTGACACAACTGCCAGGAGAACTAGAGCATGCAGTAAAGTGCAGATGCAACCAAAATTGCACTCTAGATGATATAGCCAATACCTTACAAGACATAAGGAAAAGGACTAATATAGGGAAATTCACCCCATATAGAAGCAATAGTTTCAAAGAGAAACAACTTTTCAGGGTAGAGTTTAAAGACAAACCCAGAGAAAGAGTGGCAGAAGTGGCAAAGAAGAAGAATTCTTGTCACAATTGTGGTTCAACAGATCACTATGCCAACAACTGCCCAAAAGCAAAGAAGAAAATCTATGCTATAGAAAAAGTCCCTGAAGAAGAACCTCCAACAGAGGATTCTGAATCAGACTCTATGGGTGATGCCATCAGGGAACCATCTGATGAGGATCAAGACCCAAGAGAGGAATTTCTAGTGGAATACCAAGAGGAAACCCCACTAGAAATCCAGGATATACAGTTGGAAGCAGGCATGCCACAAGACACTGCCAACAAGAACTTGTGTAAACACACACAAGATGCACAAACATTCCTGGTTACACCAACCAAAGGAATGGCATACATACATGGAACAGCCACAAAAATGACTGTATGTATTGACAATGCTCAGCACCCATTGATCATTGACAGTGGAGCACACTGCTCCATAGTGGCCAGAAATTATCTGGATAACCACTTCCCAAACTGGGAAAAAGAACTATTGCCCACCAGGGCAAAGAACTTTAAGAGTGCATCTGGAAAGATGACCTCTATTGGGACAATTATCAAAGAGATAATTATACCCCACAGGAAAGGTAATATCAGACTCAACCCAGAGTTTGTAGTGCTTGAAGATGCCCACATCCAAGGGTTTTTACTGGGAACAGATTACCAGAGAATGTATGGCATAGATATTTACAATAGTAAAAATAGACATATTACCATTGGTACTAACAAGGAAAAGAAATTTTCTCTTGATATATACCAGATATCTTCTCAGGACCAACTGGAAGAACTTCTGAGAGAATTCAGAGAGGGACAGTTTAGCACTACCCTCACCAGTAAACAAAAACTAAGTTTACTGAAGATGCTGAGGAAGAATAGACCAGCATTTGCCATTGGTGAAGAACCATTAGGCAAGATCAAAGGCCATGATATAGAACTATATCTGGATGTAGAAAGGCCTTATCCACCCATGTTAAGGAGACCTCCTTACCCAGCAAGTCTGGAGACCAGGAAAGAGATTGAGAAACATATCAATGAACTCCTGAACATGGATGTCATTAGGAAGATCGGACATAATGAAATAGTGGAAATCACCACTCCTGTCCTAATCACCTGGCATGATGGCAAGTCTAGACTGTGTGGAGACTTCAGAGCCCTGAACAACTACACAAAAGCAGACAGGTATCCTATACCAAGGATACCTCATGCCTTGGATAAATTGGCCAAAGCCAAATACATAACCAAGATGGATTGTATGAAGGGCTTCCACCAAAATGGAGTTAAACCAAACTCCATGAAATTACTCAGAATTATATGCCATATGGGCATATATGAGTACACCAGGATGCCATTTGGCATCAAGAATGCACCAGCCCACTTCCAAAGGATGATGGACACCATATTTCAAGAAGAAATAATGGAAGGCTGGATGGTAGTATACATTGATGATATCATTATATACTCAGAGACATGGGAAGACCATGTACAATACATAGACAGAGTGCTAAGTAAATGTACACCCATCAATCTGAAAATTTCACTCAAAAAGTGTAATTTTGGCCAACAAGAGCTACTAGCTCTAGGACACAAAGTCTCAGGCCTCAGTCTGGCAATTGACCAGAACAAAGTAGCAGCAGTACTGCAAAAGCCAGTACCAAAGAACATCAAAGAGATGCAATCTTTCCTTGGGTTTGCTAGCTACTATAGAAACCACATTAAGAACTTTGCACACATAACCAGTAGTTTATACAAGTTATGCTCAAAGGATGTAGTTTTTGAAATAACCAAAGAAAGGAGGGATGCATATGAGAGGATCAAATATGAACTCACTAATGCACCTGTGCTCATCTTGCCTGACTTTGAACTACCATTCAAGTTATATATAGATGCAGCATGCAGCCAAGGCTTGGGAGCAGCCCTTCACCAAAGACAAATTGTGGATGGTGAACCAAGAGAAGGTGTAATATGTTACATCTCCAGGCAGCTGAAAGATTCAGAAGCCAGGTATGGGGCCACCCAGACAGAATGTTTATGTCTAGTCTGGGCTCTAGAAAAACTCCATTACTATTTGGAGGGTGCAGTCTTTGAAGTCTACACAGACTGCACAGCCTTGAAGTCTTTACTAAACATGAAGACTACTAATAGACACATGCTGAGATGGCAAATAGCCATCCAGGAGTATAGAGGGAACATGACCATCATATACAAGGAAGGTAAAAGCCATACCAATGCAGATGGCCTTAGCAGATGGCCACTGGACAATGTCAAAAGCAATCCAGCTTATGACCCTGCAGTTGCTGCAAAAATTCCTATCCATTTTATGGAAATAGATAGGAAGAAGAACTTCAGATTCTCTGAATGGGCACCAGGGAGTGGTACCCTTGACAGTGGAAACACTGATTCAGAAGGGACAGAACCCCCCATACTGGGGATAAGTTCCTCAGAACTGCACAATGAATTCTTCAATGCAGTACTGAAATCTTATGCTAAACACAAACAGTGTAGCATACTACTCCAACTCCTTCAACAAAAATACAGGAGCCCAGAACTGGAAACCCAGCTGGAGGAACCCTGGTTGAGGGCCTATAAGGACAATAAATTCTTCCTTATAGATGGCCTGATTTATCACAGAGACAAGCACACCAGTGCACTCACAGTGATAGACAGAGACCACATCTCTTTAATCCTGCAGGAATGCCATGACTGCCCCTACATGGGACACATGAGTGAGGACAGGACTAAGGAGAGGGTAGCAAGCACAGCTTGGTGGCCCAAGTGGGAGCAAGAGTTGAGTGAATACATCAACACTTGTGAAAGATGCCAAAAGGCAAATAGAAAACATGGGAAGAAATATGGGTTGCTTCAACACATAGAAGAACCCAAACACCCATGGGAAACCATCAACATGGACTGGGTCACAGGACTTGTCCCAGGAGGCAAAGAAAACTACAATGCCTGCTTAATCATGATTGATAGGTTCAGCAAGAGCATGAGATGTCTACCATGCCATAAAGAGGACACAGCCATGGACACTGCTCTGTTATTTTGGAATAACATCATATCCACCTGTGGAGTCCCTAAGATCATAATTAGTGACAGGGACCCAAAATTCACATCTGAATTTTGGACCAATTTATATGACATGCTTGGCACCAAGCTTGCTTTTTCCACAGCTTACCATCCACAAAAAGATGGCCTAGCTGAGAGGATGATCCAAACAATGGAGGACATCCTCAGGAGGTTCTGTGCCTATGGCATGGAATACAAGGACCATGAGGGATATACCCATGATTGGGTCACCCTCTTACCAGCAGTCCAACTGGCTTATAATACAAGCCAGCACTCTACCACAGGAAAAACACCTGCACTGGTAGAGAAAGGGTGGAATCCCCTGTTACCTGTGGATCACTTGAAGAAAAATCTTCTGACCATCCACCCCACAGCCAAAGACTTCCATGATATGTGGAAGAAAGCCTGTGATACTGCTGCCAAATGCATAGCTGAGGCCAAGGAGTATAACAAGCAAAGGTGGGACAAGTCACATATGGAACCTGACTTCAAGGAAGGGGACCAGGTGCTAGTCTCTACACTGAACTTTAACAACCTCAAAGGACCTAAGAAAATGAGAGACTCATTTGTAGGGCCCTTCACTATCATTAAGTTGATAGGGAGGAATGCAGTAGAGGTCAAGCTCACTGAGGAGTTTTCTAGGAAACACCCAGTCTTTCCAGTGAGCCTGGTTAAACCATACTTCCAAACAGAGGAGGATAAATTCCCCTCCAGGAAGAAAAACATTACTCCACCAGAAATAGTGGAAGTAGAAGACTCTCCTGGACCTGTGAGTAAAATCATCAGGGCCAGAAAAATCAGACTTAATGGGAAGGATCAGAGACAATATCTAGTCAGATTCAAGAACCAGACAGCTGACAAAGACAAATGGTTGGCAGAGGATGCCATACCAGATGGGAACCTTCATTTAAGGAGATTCAGAGCCTCTAGGAGGACTGAACAGTCTCATCAATGATGAGCCTTTTTTAGAGGGAGGGTATGTCAGCCTGTGACTCAAAACCAGAGCACAAGCATGACAGCCAAAATACCATAAACCAATGGTATAGCCAAAATACCACCAAAACATGGAACTGAGCCAAATTAGCTCAAAACGTATCAAAAGAAAGAGGAAACTCACCTCCTCCTGAAAATATAAGTCCCATCACCATAGGACAAGAAATAACAAAGTTATTCCTGCTCAAAGTTATTGCTGAGCATAAACCTTAATTTTCACCTCTCATCTAAAATCTAGAAGGAGAGGCTTAACCCCATCAAATGGGTATTCAAAATGAAGCTCTAAGCCAGGGCTAGCCAATGGTACTAGCCAAACTGAGCTAGCACCAGTATTACTTGAGTTATGGTCAAATTCAGACCAAATAAGGGTGAACAAAACATTCACCTCTCATCTATGTGAGCCTTGAGGTATATTTTACATACCCAAATAGGCCACAATTATCTTAAAAAGAAATTTTGAATTATGCACAACTCATAAGTCATGCATATATCCAAAATTCATCATTTTCAATTTCAGAAAAGATGAATAACTTTTTATTGAGTAAGTAAATCCATGGATTTAAGACCAGATTTGGATTCTACACAAAAATTCACCTAGGGTAGCTCCATAGAGTGAATAAGCTCAATTTAAGTATTTTAGGTGGTAAAATGGAAAATACTTCAATACCACATCATTAATACCACATAAAAGATCCGTGAAAATTTTTGTTTTTCTTGATTTTTAGCCAAAATAATGGGAAAGTGAGAAATCCCATGTTACATATACACTAAGAATAGTGTTATGCATGTTTTGAGCACTTAATATCATGGTATTCGTACATGGACTTTTGGTACACCCATAGTGGATATCTCACTTGAAGCTTAAATTACTATTTTGACGTAAAAAATAGGCAAGGGGGACAAAAGACATCAAAGAGAGCCAGGGTACCCAACTTCTGAGGCCTCAGAGGCGTGGATAGCTCCAGAGAATGGATCCATGGCTCATATTGGCCTAATTGGTAAACTAAAACTCTTTGGGAACTTGGTTACCAAGTTACAATTACTGTAAAACACCAGAAAATAGCAAATAACCTGCTATTTTGACGTGCCAAGGAGGTAATGAGCTACTTACACTCCTGTAACCATGTCAATTACTAATGACTTTCCATGGATAAACCCCAAAAGAGTAATTAAAACCCTTTTGGGACCCATATTCATTGATTTACCTCATAGCAACCAGCAAAACACTGCTATTTGCAATTCTACGTAGAAATGAGGTAAAAACTTCAAAAATTCATTAAAAATACAATTCTTAATGAATCTTTCTGAAACTTTCAGGACTAAAGGAGAACTGTATTATCTATGATACAACCAAAAAGAATTACAGTTTTACTAGTAAAATTAAAAGGTTTACTTACAGTCCATTTTTGGTTATTCTACGTGAAACACTGAATCTTCAAAAATTCACAGTAATTACAACCTGTGATGAAATTGGCAATAACATTGATAACTTTGAGAAATCAATGATTATTTTAGAATAAAAGAAGATTTACAAGTGTTACTCCTTTTATTCTTAACCATATTGGGGTTGGTAGTCACGTAAAAGCATCAATTAAGTAATTATGATAATCTTACGTGACAACTGATGATGCAATCAATAATCCAAAAAGGTTTATTGTTTTCTCACTCACTGGTTTTTCAGTTTGCTCCATGGCACGCCTCTGTGAGCTGTTGTTGACTTAAAAGAGGCCTTCTCTTGCTGTTTTTTCCAATCATCATCTTATCAATTTATTAAATCTTTATTACCAACAAGTAAGTATTAGTTCAACTATTCTTAAGTGTTTTAAATCTTTCAGAATCAATCAGAAAGACGTGAAATCATAGAATCCAACTATATATTGTTGTAATACTGTTATAAATCCTTTTGATCCCTTAAATCCACAATTCCACATCAAATTTCTCTACTTTTATTATCAATAAGTTCTTTGGAGTATTAGTGAGTCTTTTATCTTTAATTCTTAAAGTTTTTCTCTAGTAATAGTTTTCTTCAAGAATTATCTTTATAATTATTCTTGTAAAAGATAATTATATATTAAAATAATTTTATTATTTTAATAAAAGAAGTTTTTATTATTAAATTCTTCTTGTAATTGATTCTTGTAGACAATTACTGCTCACTGTTATAATCACTAGTAGTGTATAACACGTGAAAGAAATAATTTTATAATTATTTAATTGTGGTTATAATAATTTTTATTATTATATTTCATAAGAACAGACATAGTACTGTTGATTAATAGTAATATTATCATCAGTTTCATAGTCACATCTTACAATCTAACTTTTACAGTTTCAGTGTGAGATACTTAAAGTGGGGTTTTTTTTTTGAAAGAGAACAATTAGGGCTATCTGATGGTGTCACCCATTTCCTCATATCTCAACTAGAACAGAAGTTATTGGCCAAACAAGCTTAATACAGCTTTTTGCCCAAAACACGCCAATGTATAAAAACACTTGTACATGGGATAACTTTGCCATATTTAATGATAACCATGTCAAGTTGGGTACCATTGTATAGAGCTCATACAGGGATATTCAATGAACCAACTTTGAGTTTGATATCTCAAAAACCGACAGAGTTATGGCAATTTTAAGGTAAAAATCCCACCTGCTGTCATATATAGCCTTACCATGGGATAATACCCTATAACCATGAATATGAGGTGTCAAATAGACAAAGAAGCATGTTTTTACTTCAAAACCTCATATGTCAGTCAATACTGGGGTCCCATACAGTTTCTGTACAGCATTCTACGCATCATACACGTCAGAATCAGGCTGTGAGGTCCCCAGATGAAAATTTTCACCCTGTATTGGTGAAAACTGCCCAGATGTGGTTTCAAAACCACATCTGAGCCCAATACAGGGTATACAGGCTGTTTGCAAACCACAAGCCTGTCATGAGGAGTGAAAAATCTTCACTTCCTCTACGTGAAAAGGTCTAATAACCTTTTCACCTCAATTTCAGGATAAAAGGAGGGCTTTTCACTGCCAAAACCCTTTCCTCATCCTGCTCTTGAATAACCTACGTAGTAAACTGTCAAAAACAGTTTTACTCTTGGTTAAATAATCAGCTATACTCTTAATTTAAAGTATTGTAGTCTTTATTATTGTAATCCAACAGGTAAAGCTGCACCCAGGGCTTTCAACAGCGCTCACCACCACTATATCTCTATAGTAAAGCCCTTTAAATCTTAAATTAAATCATTTATTATCAATCTTATCATCTTTTAAAACCATTCTTACCGTGTCACAGTCATAGTTAAAGCTTGTAAATACTCATATACACCTTTATCATAGACTCAGCCTGACATTGAGTGATCATAAAGTTTGGGGATGGTGTATCTAAACTGTATTGGGTAATTCCAGACTGTAACAAAGTTGACAGGCTGTATTGATGAACCAGACTGTATGCATGTTTCAGCAAAGAAGATTGCTGAAACTGAATGCTGATACACACAGTGGATTTTCTGGTTTGAGTTGTTTGAGTGGGTGTAAGTATGAATACCCTTACCCCTGATTAGTGGTTGTTACACTTGCACCATATCTGGCTTCTAATGGTTTGATTTGTCTTGAGATGTAACAAACAGGTCCCTCTGTAGGTTTGTCATCAATAATTTGGACTTCATGTAGGGCTTCCCCTAATCCATCTTCACATGCATCAATGTACAGTTTAAAAGGTATATTACAGTCAGTCATGAGGAGGAACGGCTCTTCTGTAAGAGCTCTCCTTATCTTCTCATAAGCTTTAATCCTTTCCTGTGTCATCTCAAATACTGTGTTGATCACAGATTCTATTGAGTGATTTGGCTAGATTTGCAAAGTATTTCAAGTGTTTCCTGCAATAACTGTAAAATCCAACAAAAGACATCATTTCTTTCTTATTCTGGGGTATTGGATTAAGTAACACTGCTGCCACTTTATTTTTGTCAATACCTAAGCTTAAACAAGGAACAATATGTCCTAAAGCTTTAAACTCTTCAAAGCCAAAGTTTCATTTCTTGAGTGAAGTCTTCATATTCACTGCTGTAGCTTTGTCAAGTACCCTTGCAAGTCTTTTGAGGTGCAAATACCATGAGTCCAAACATATGATAATATTATTAATACAAATGATAAGCCATCCTTCAGATAATTCTGTTGGGAAGATGGTATTCATCATTCTTTGATAATGAGATGGTGCATTTTTAGTACCAAATGGCATTCTAAGATACTCAGATATACCACAGTGAGTGATAATTCTAAGTAATTTCTTAGTTTTGGGCTTCAAAACATTCTGATAAAAACCTCTCAATTCATCCATGGATGTTATATACTTGGCTTTAGACAATTGAGTCAAGGTTTGTTGAATTTTAGGAATTGGATACCTATCTGGAACTATGAAGGTATTCAATGCTCTAAAATCTCCACCAATCCTTGATTTATCGTTATGAAAAGCAATAATAACAGGTGTTGTCACTTAAACTTCCTCATTATGGCCTACTTTACTTATTACACAAAGTTGGATCAAATCTTGAATATCTTTTTCCAAGGCTTCTCTAGCTCTGGGACTGGCTGGATAAGCTTGTCTTTTAAGTACTGGAGGGTATGGTCTGTCAATATTAAGAGTAATATCAACTTCATGCCCTTTAATAGCACCTAGTCGTTCATTATCAGAAGCAAAGGCATTTTTATATGTGTATAAGACATCAATAAGATAATGCCCCATTTTGGGTGATAATGATGGATTAATTTGTGCTTCAAAAAGTTGATTAGCCAAAAATTCTTCATTATAAGTATCTTTAACAGAAAATATTATAGATATTTGCTTTGGCATATTGGAAAAAGCAAGTTTTTGTCTTTTATTTTCTCCAATTGTGAAATATCTGTCTTTATGGTTATTGATGTCAATACCATATATATTCAAGTAATCATTCCCAAGAATGATGCGCTGAGATGTGCCATTGTCCATTACTACTATCCCTGTTTTCATTCTTAAACTTCCTGCTGGATGTGAGAATACAAGATTAGTGTACAATATTCCCAAAGGGTATATATTATCACTGGCACTACTAAATTGTACACCCTATATTGGTAATAGATGGTTCTTCCATCCAGAGAGTATGGCTTGAAGACAATTTTTCCCTACACTGGTAAAAAATGCCCCTGTATCCAAATTTACTCTGACTTCAATACCATTTATCAGGATTGATGCGATACAAGATGCTCCAGAAGTGTATCCTTTGCCTCTAGCAGGTTTGGCTTTACACATTCTAGCATCCTGGATATTGATCAGGTTATTATAATCCTCACTGTATTGTAGCTAGTGAGCATGGACTTCTGTGACCTCAAAGAAAGCCGTAATGCTTTCAATGGGATACTCTTCTACTGGTTTATCCTCAGAGACTGCAGAATCTAGGTCAGATTCTTCTTTCTCTTCTGTACACTGAACTTCTTAAATGACTTGAGCTTAATTAATTTTTGTATTCTTGGTGCAAGTTTTGGCTAAATGTGAGGTGCTTCCACATGTATGACACTTCAAGAAACATATTTCAAATTTCTTGTCTTCTCTGGAAATCTTTGGGATAATAGTTTTCAAATCCAGGTTTTACCAATTCTTGTCTTAGTAATGATATCTTCCATGACATTTATTTCTTCTTCTGTTGAGCAGGGTTCTACACATCTGCACTTTATAGCATTTTCTAGTTCTCCTCAACATTTTCTTGATATTTTAATATTAATCATAGAGTCAGACATATCTTGCTGTCAGGCAGATAATCTGTATTTCTGTTTGAAGAACCAAGTAAGTGGTTTATCCTTTTCTGAGTTAATGTCAGGGTGAGTCTATATAGTAGCTATAAAATGTAGTTACAAGTTGGTATCATGACTGTGACACGTCAAAAACAAATAAAATTAAATCTTCAGGTCCTACTGCTACGTGGTAACAGTGGTGATGAGTCTATTGAGGACCTGGGTTGCAATACTCTAATATCTTTGACTGTGAAGAGGTACTACAGGAATTATGTTCTAATTATATCTTTTAATAACAATTCTAAGGGCACTACTGATTGATAACAGTTTTGTCACGTAAGAATATGGATAATAATATAATAATGATGGGTTTTCAAGGAAAAAACCCTTCTTTTTATATCTTTCAAGACTGTCAAGAGTTATTAACTCTTCACACGTCAGTGGAGTGAAAATGTTCCCTCCAATGGTCAATCTGTGGTTCGGGATCCTCAATTCTGACGTCAACAGAGGCAGAATTGTGGTTTTAGCACCACAAATGATCATTCTGGGTCAATACAGGGTGAAAAAACTTTTCACTTGACACGTCAGCACTTGGATCACGTTGTTCTGGTGTCTGTATGATCAATATTAGTCATTCTGGGCGGGTTTAAGCTTTAAATAACCATTATTTTAAGTATCAAGCCAGTACTGGTTGGTACAGGTTTGGTACAGGCCAGTATTGGTCAAAATACTTCCAACCAAGATATCTTAGTCAGTTTTTGGGATATCAAGAAACCAAGAGCACAGAATTGAAGGGCTTAATGAGCTCTTCAATTTGGTATGCTTCATGTTTACCCTTCTTTCAAATAGCAAAAGTTATAAGGGTTTTAAGTTTTTGGATGTAATTTTGTACATCAGTATGAGGCTTCAAAACCTTCCATGCCAGATATCTCCTCCAATTTGGAAGATATCTGTATTCTGATGATACAGTTTTGTAGGGCTTGATTAGCTCTACAGTTTGGTATATTACACTGTACAGTTGTATGAGTGTATGCCAAAGATACAGGGGTTTGTTTACTTTCTTGTTTTCAGAATATCTGTATTTTTGGTTGTTAAACCTTTGAACCAAGATTCCTCAGTCAATTTAAGAGATACAGAGGTCTAATGTATCTCACATTAAAGCTCTTGTTTATATCTTTAATTTGGTTATACCTTTGTACAGTTTTGTACAAGCCCTCTTTGACTTTCAGGGGGGTCTTGGTTTTAGAATAAAGGTCATATGGTATCTCCAGTTGTAGTGGTGTTACAACAACATGGATGATATCATTGTGTAGCTCTCTATGTAAGCTTTAAGAAAAATACCATTTTGGTATAGGATAACTTAAATATGCATAAGTTAGATGAGAGGTGAAAATAAGGGTTTTGACTTGTTTATTCTCTTCTAGGTTTCCTTATTCTGTTTGGATAAGGTTGTGTTTAATTTAAGAGGATTTCTTCCTCTTATTTATTACCTGTATTGACTATGTTTGTTCAATACTTGTCATACCATTATTTATGGTATGTTGGATGTCATGCTAGTGCTCTGTTTTGAGTCACAGGCTGACATACCCTCCCTCAAAAGAAGGCTCATAATTGATGAGACTCTTCAGCCCTTCTGGAGGCTCTGAATCTTCTGAGCTGTATTTGTCCATCTGGGATCTCTTTCTCAGTTAACCATTTATCTTTATCTGCTGGTTGATTCTTAAATATAACCAAATATTGCCTGTTGCCTTTCCCATTAATTCTTATGTTCCTGGCTTTAATGATCTTTTTCACTGGTCCAGGTGAGTCATCTTCCTCTACCAATCTTTCATGGGTGACTGTCTTCTTTCTGTCAGGGAATTTCTCCTCATCTGTTTGGTGAGAAGGTTTGACCAGGCTCACAGGGAAAACTGGGTGTTTCCTAGAAAACTCTTTGGTCAGGTTGACTTCTACTGCATTCTTTCCTATTAATTTAATAATGGTGAATGGTCCTATGAATGAGTCTCTCATCTTCTTGGGTCCTCTTAGATTGTTGAAGTTAAGAGTTGAGATTAGAGCTTGGTCTCCTTCTTTGAAATCAGGTTCTTGGTGACTTTTATCATATCTCTGTTTGTTGTATAATTTGGCTTCAGCCACACATTGTTCTGCTTTTTCACAGGCAGTTTTCCACATTGTGTGGAAGTCTTTAGCTGTGGGGTGTACTGAGAGGAGGTTCTTCTTCAAGTAGTCTACTGGAAGTAGTGGGTTCCATCCTTTCTCTAATGTGGCAGGGGTTTTCCTGTCACTGAGTGTATACTTGTGTTGTATGCCAATTGTACAGCTGGTAGGAGGGTTACCCAGTCATGGGTATATCCCTCATTGTCTTTATATTCCATGCCATATGCACAAAACCTTCTAATTATTTCTTCTAATGTTTGAATCATTCTTTCTGCTAGACCATCTGTTTGTGGATGGTAAGCTGTGGAGAATGCTAGTTTTGTTCCCAGCATCTCACATAGATTAGTCCAAAATTCTGATGTGAATTTAGGGTCTCTGTGACTAATTATGATTCTTGGAACTCCACAGTTTGCTATCACATTGTTCCAGAACAATATGGCTGTGTCCATTGCTGTGTCCTCTTTGTGACAGGGGAGACATCTGAAACTCTTGCTGTACCTGTCTACTACTACTAGGCATGCATTAAAGCTGTCTTTCCCTCCAGGGACCAGGCCTGTCACCCAATCCATGTTTATTATTTCCCAGGGGTGTTTGGGCTCCTCTATACTCTGGAGTAATCCATATCTTTTGCCATGACCTTTGTTGGCTTTTTGGCATCTGGTACAAGTGTTGATGTATTCACTCAAGTCTTGTTCCCACTTTGGCCACCAAGCTGTGCTAAAGACTCTTTCTTTAGTTCTTTCTTCACTCATATTTCCCATGTATGGGCAGTCATGGAATTCATGTAGTATCAGGGAAATATGTTCTATATTTATTATTACCAGGGCACTTGTGTGTTTTTCCCTATGGTATAGTAGATCATCTATCAGAAAAAATCTATTCTCTTTGAAGTTTTTGAGCCATGGCTCTTCCAATTGGCTCTCTAGTTCAGGACTCCTGTACTTTTGTTTTAATAGTTGTATCAATATACTACACTGTTTGTGTTTATTGTATGATGATTGTACTATGCTAAAGAACTCTGTATTCAGATTAGAGGAGCTGATTCCCAATATGGGTATCTCTTTGCTCTCCCCATAGCTCTGTGCTGGGTTTGATGGGTCATTCCCTAATGCCCAGTTTGATAGTTTGAAGTTCTTTCTCCTATCTATCTCCATGCATTGTATGGGTATTTTGGCCCCATTTTCTGGGTCATATGCTGGATTCTCTTGGTCATTCTTCAGTGGCCACCTGCTGAGACCATCTGCATTTGTGAGCCTTAGAGGTAATTTCATATACCCAAAAGACCACAAATACAAAATAACATATTAATATAAATAAAATACATTTATTTATATTATTAAAATAAAAATCAAAATATAAATATAAAATTATATTAAAAATAAAAAGATTAATTACAATTTAAAAATAAAAATACATAAAATTTGTTAAGTATAAAATTACATTTATACTTGAAAAAATTAAGTAAAAATGAAATTTTAACAAAATTGTGAAAAAATAAATAAATTTGGAAAAAAGTTAAATAAAAATTATTATAACTTTTTATCTAATAAATACACACATGAAAATTATTTCACCATTGGATTCCTCATAAAAAATCAGGTGGGGTCACCTCTGAGTGAAATTCTTGTAACTCAACTCTAAATAAGCTTAAATTAAGTTTTTAGTATTTTCAATACAAAAGTTGAAAATCCTCAAAACTTTAATTTAATTCACACCACATGTGGTGTTAACCATCAAATTTTGTGTTAAAATTGAGGTGTTGTGTTTAGTTTAGAAGTTATGAGGAATTAAAGTATTTTCAATTGAATTCAATTGAAATGTCAAAATGTGCGCGTGTATTACATAAGTGAACTTTGATTTACATATGAGGTGTCAATTATTACTGTATTGTACTGTACAATTGAATTGAATTACATATGTAAATTATAAGTATAATACATGATGAGGAATTAAAGGAAAAATAAATTGGAAAGATTAAATTTGGGGGGGAAAAGGAACTCCAGCTCTAAGGGGGAGCTAGACCCCCAAAATCCTTGCTGACAGGCGTGGGATGTCAAAATTCACGCAAAAGTTCATCACTTTTGGCCTGGAATTGAGTTACAGGGTCTGTGAACTCAATTGATGATGAGGTTTTGATACCAACTGGGGTAGTTTTAGCTGTTGCCAAGAGGGTAAAACTACCCTTAAGATAAAACAATCATAGTAAAAACAGTTTTAACTGGTTTCTACGCCTCTGACACACATTCTGACGTGTTTTGAAGGCTCTAGGCCTGGTATTGCTATAGTAATGGCTGATTTAAGGGTCTAAAATGGCTAAAAATGGCTAAAAATGGCTTAAACCAGCCCTTTTTTGGTCTAAACCAGGGTTCAATGATGCCATAATTGGCTTTTCTGTTGTCAGACTGTTTTTCACGACTGACAAGAGTAAATTTTACTTTTGGAGTAAGAGAATTGAAGGCTATAAAAGAATGTCTTCTTTGCCCCACTTTTCTCTTCATGTTAGAATCTTTTCCTTTTATTAATTAGTTTAAAACTGTTAAACCAATCAATAAAAGATTCCAACCACCCTTTTTAAATCATTTTGAACCTTTTAACCACGTGAAAAAATCATTATAATCATTGTTTGTAACTCTTATAATCATTTTTGCCCCTGAACCACCCCATAAGTGAATTAAAGCATCTTTCATCACTGTTAACTTTGTCACTTTGTTTCCAAATTCACTCTGGTCACTTTTGGGCGTGTTTTCTCTTTAATATTCTTTTTAAAGACTTTGTTCTTTAATTAATTGCTTGCAATTCTTTGCTCAATTAATTCCAATTGAAATTGCTCTTGAAGAAATTTCTTTTGTAGCCTTAAAATATCTCTTGTAGAGTATTTTTTTGGATAAATTTTTATTGTGGGTAAAACAATAAATTTTTATAATATTATTGTTTTATACTAATAAAGTTATAAACAATAAAATTGGCGTGTTTTCTCTTAAAAAATAATAATTCTTACTATTTTTAATTGAATTTTACCTTATACAAATTTTGAGGACAGGAAAAGTACTTGATCTTTTATCAAAGTTTCATATCCACACCTTACATTTGGGGGCCCAGCCGTGATATTTTACCTGTGACATTTTTTTTTTACTCTTTTTTTTAATCTTTTTCTTATATTGAAAAATTTAAAAAACATATAAAAAATACTTATAATTCAAAAAATCAATAAAAAATATTTTTTTTTCATATTATAAGTGAGGCTTTAATTTTTATTTCTTTTTTTGAAATAACCTTTTTTTACTTAATTATTTGGCTTTTTCATTAATTTTAGTGTCTGGCAACGTGGTAACACAAGAAAACATTGAAACAGCCTCAACAGTTACCAGTATTATTCCTGCAAGCACTGTGATTTCAGACCATAATAGCACTGTTATTGTGACTCAAAATAACCAACCTGAGCCAATAACCTCTGAATTAATTAACTTGGATATAAGTAATACCCTTCAGAGAGCTAAAAATTTGGCAAATAGTGAGTTTTTTGACGTAAAATTACTATTTTTAACCTTTTAATCATAAATATGCCTTCAACCAGATCAGGAGCAAGCTATAAACCCTCAAGCAGCTCCCAAAAAGGTCATAGACGTGATTATGGCAGAAGGCAATCAGATACAGAAGGACAAGGGTCAGTAAAAGACTTCCACAACAATAAACTGTCCAATTCTGAAGCTGATGACACTATTTTACCTTCAAAAAGAGCTGACACCGCCACAAGAAGCCTCAGTGGACATTTACAAAGCCAGCCAGAAGGCTTACAACAATGCACTTCAGTACAAAGAGTACCAGATCCTTGCAGATCTGTGGAGAAACTGCATGAATTCATACCTAACTGTAAGGAAATTCCTGGGCCATCCCAACACTTGCAAGTTACTCAATGGATGGCATCCATTGATGGAAAAGAAGAATATGATGCTCTTAACAGCAGAATGGAGGAAAAACAACCCTCCACCTCCCAAACCAGTGCCAAAAACAGCCCCAGTGACCAGCAGCAGCATTTCCAACGTGAAAAAGCAGCCACAACCTCCAAACAAGGGCAAAGGGAAGGCACAAGCTCCAAAAACTTACAGCCAGGGCTACAGGATCCCAAAGATTCAGCAGGATGCCATGGAAAATGTATTTCAGATGGCCAGAACCATGATGGAATTACAAAAGAAGGAGAAAGCCAGATCAAAGTTCCAGAAATGATTTCTGATATATTTGATTCCATCCCAGAGTTGTGTGATGCTATAAATGACGTGAAAAAACATCTTTCTGATAAAAATGAATCCATTTGTAACAACATTAAAACAAACAACTTGAGCCTGTGCCAAATCAATGAGACAGTTACTTGTTTTGAAAAGGTTTTAAGAACAATTAAAACTTCCAATAATGATACTTCTTTTGGCATTAAGATAAATGAACAATCTGCAATTATTAAAGAATTAACAGAAAAATATTCTAAACTCAATATTGATGACATAATTGAGACAAGAATAAAACATGCCATTAGTACTATCAAAGAGGACAATAAAAAGACTCTGGATTATATTTCAAAAGCATTTGCTGAAGTAAAGACAAATACAATTGCCTTGAAAAAGGATTTTGATACCTCAAAAGAGGAAATATCAAAATTAACAATGAAATTAAATGAAGTTATATCTGATAATACTAGACAAACAGAGTTATGGAATGAGCTTACATATAAAGAGGATGAACATAAAAAGAATGTCATAGACTCTATACAGAGCTTACAACATGAGCTAAAAAATTCTCAAAGGTGTAACAACAGTAAAATGAATGATATTGAACAACTGCTAAACACCTTACCAAGAATGTCTACACCTCTGAACCAGAATGAGGGTGCAAGAATTCCCAATCCACAAGTATTGGATGGTGAAAATTCACAGTTAAAAGATGAATTTTCTACCTCTTTTCATAACTTGGAACCATCAATGGGCCAAGCACTATTAAAAGAAGTTCCAAAACTTAAGGAATGGCCTCACTTCAGTGGTGAAGGAGAATATGACCATATGGAATTTATCAGAGGTATTGACATGATCAAAGAAGATTTTGAATTACCAGACAGATTGGTGACAGCCAGGTTTAACACCTTGTTTACCAAATCAGCTCACAGATGGTATATCAAATTGAGACAAGCACATGGACACCAGAGTTGGACTTGGTGGAAAACCCAAATTGTCAACAAATGGGCCAATGATGCATGGAGGTTTAAAGTTAAAACAGCCTTTGAATCCGCCAAATTTAATGCTGATAAAGACAAAGCCTTACCATGGTTTTGTCAACAAAAGGACAGGTTAACAGCATTATACCCTGACATGTCAGAATTTATGATTCATAGAAAAATTCTAAGACAATGTGGAGGTGACTTAAAGCATGCTGTCAAGAGCAGGACTACTGAACAATCTTCAGCAAAAGACATTATCAATATATTAGAGGAAGTAACCACAAGAACCAGAATTGGTTCCAGTAGGGTGAATCTCAAAACAAGGTTTAATACACCTTGGAAGGATTCTGTGGACAAAAACCCCAAAGAAAACTCTAATAATATTAAAAATAAATCTGCAGATACAGTCAGAAAGTGCCATATTTGCCAAAGCACCACTCATTTAGCCAATACATGTCCAAAGAGAGGGAAAATCAATGAAATTGATGTGGAGAAAGAACCTGATGTTGAAAAAGATGACATAATTGAAGAAAATTCAGATGACAAGTCATCCATATTTTCTGAATCTTCAAAAGATATAGAAAATATCAATGCCACTTTTGACATCATGGAATCTTATTCCCACTTGCCACAATTAAGCAATGGTCAACTTGATTTATCAAAATTCCAAGATGCACAACTCATGAAAACCAAACCAAACAGAGGAAAAGGTTATACAGCTGGTAACTCCTGTATAACAGAAGTGGTGATTGACAACAAACCCACTAAACTTTTGCTTGACCCAGGAGCCTTCTGCTCTTGTGTTGGTAAATCTTTTCTTAAAACTTGTGTACCAAACTTTGAAGATCAATTTTTTCCAATTGATGGCATAAAATTCAATAGTGCAAGTAACCCAATGAAAGCATTGGGAATATTTGAGACTAGTGTCATATTTCCACATATCAATGGAAATTTAAGAATCACTGTTGAATTTGTTGTTATGGAAAATTGCTCTAGTACCCATTTCATATTGGGAAATGATTATTTAATCATGTATGGCATAGATTTACACAACAACAAAGACAGATACTTTACTATTGGAGACAATAAGCGCCAAAAATTTGCCTTTTTACCATTTAAAAGACAAATTACAGTAAACAAAGTATCACCAGTCAACTTAGAGTTAGAGAAATTCAAGTCTGAACACTTAAATGAAGCTGAAATAAGCCTTCATTTGAGTGATAAACAAGAAAATGAACTCTTTTCTCTTTTATATGACCATAAAGAAGCATTTGCCTCAGATAAAGAACCCCTAGGGGCAATTATTGGTCATGAAGTTGATATTATCCTTAATATTGAAAGACCTTATCCACCACTCTTAAGAAGACCTGCATATCCAGCAAGTCCAAAATCAAGAGAAGCACTAGGAAGCCATATTAAAGAACTTTTAGGCCTTGGTGTAATAAGAAAAGTAGGCCACAATGAAGAAGTAGAAATAACTACACCAGTCATAGTGGCTTGGCATAATGGAAAATCTAGAATGGTTGGGGATTTTAGAGCTCTGAACACTTATACTGTTCCAGACAGATACCCAATTCCAAAGATCCAGATTGCCCTCACTCAAATATCTCAAGCAGTATATATAAGCACTATGGATGCTCTTAAGGGATTTCATCAGAATGTGGTAACACCAAGAGCAAGGAAGTATTTGAGAATCATTGTTCATTGTGGAGTTTATGAATATTTAAGAATGCCTTTTGGTATCAAAAATGCACCTTCACACTTCCAAAGAATGATGAATGAAATCTTCCCTGAAGAACTTTCAGAAGGATGGTTAATCATTTACATTGATGACATTATAGTCTGCTCCAAAACTTGGGAAGAACATATGTACAGATTGTCCAGGGTTTTGACAAAAATTCAATCTGTCAATATGAAAATTTCTTTAAAGAAATGCCATTTTGAATTTGAAGAGCTTAAAGCACTAGGGCATGTAATATCTGGTTTATCTCTTGGAATTGACAAAAACAAAGTTGCAGCAGTACTGCTTAAACCCATGCCTCAAAACAAAAAAGAAATTCAATCATTTTTGGGTTTTGCAGGGTATTACAGGCAACACATTAAATATTTTGCATCCATAGCAAGACCTCTTTATAAGCTATGTGACAAAGACACAGTCTTTGAAATGACAGTGGACAGAGTAAAAGCCTTTGAATCTTTGAGACAAGCCTTGACCACTGCTCCACTCTTACTGATGCCAGACTTTAAGCTGCCCTTTAAGCTTTATATTGATGCATCAGGAGATGGGCTAGGTGCTGCACTTCATCAAGTTCAGATCATAAATGATAAACCTGTAGAAGGACCCATATGTTTCATATCTAGGAAAATCAAACCAACTGAAGCCAGATATGGAGCAAGTCAGATGGAGTGTTTATGCCTTGTTTGGGCTCTAGAAAAGCTAAATTACTTTCTAGAAGGATGTGTCTTTGAAGTAATAACAGATTGTACCTCTGTTAAATCACTTCTGAACATGAAAACACCCAACAGACATATGCTTAGATGGCAAATAGCCATACAAGAATATAGGGGCAATATGACTATTGTTCACAAAGATGGCAATATTCATAAAAATGCAGATGGACTAAGCAGATGGCCATTACCAAATGATATTGATAATCCTGCTTATGTACCAGAAGAAGCCTCCCCACAAATTCCAATAGAAGGGATAAGTGTTACAGACTTAAAGACCACCTTCTTTGAAGAAGTCAGAAACAGTTACAGTCAAGATAAGAATTGTAGCATCTTATGCCAATTACTTAACAAGGACTGTAAAGACAACTCTCTTACACATGCCTTGGATGAAGTATGGAAAAAATCTTATGATGAAGGAAGATTTCACCTACTAGATGGTATAATTTACCACAGAACAAAACACACATGTGTTATGACAGTTGTGGACAGGTCACTAATCAATCTTGTACTGAAAGAATGCCATGATAGTCCCTTTTCAGGACATCTTTCTAAAGACAGAACAAGAGAGAAAGTGAAGACCTGCATATGGTGGCCAATGTGGCAGAAAGATGTTTCAGAGTATTGCAAAACCTGTGACAGATGCCAAAAGGCAAATAAATCCACTGGCAAAAGACTTGGAAATATGATGAAAATCCAAGAACCAAGCAGACCTTGGGAAATTATCCATATGGATTGGGTAACTGGCCTACCACCAGGAGGTGACAGAAGCTATAATGCTTGCCTAGTAATTGTGGACAGATTCAGTAAAACTCCAATCTTTTTACCATGTCACAAAGATGATACAGCCATGGATACAGCTCTTCTGATATGGAATAGAGTAGTGTCATGGACTGGGATATTTACAAATATCATCAGTGATAGAGATCCCAAATTCACTTCAGCACTATGGACAAATCTTCACCAATTATTTGGCACTAAACTGTCTTTCTCTACAGCCTACCACCCACAAACTGATGGCTTGGCTGAAAGAATGATCCAAACCTTAGAGGACATGGTGAGAAGATTTTGTGCATATGGCCTTGAATTCAAAGATTGTGATGGATTTACCCATGATTGGTGTACTCTGTTGCCAGCACTGGAATTGGCATATAAAACATCAATCCATGCCAGTACCAATCAGACTCCTGCTATTCTAGAAAAAGGATGGAACCCCAAGTTACCCCAAGATTCCTTGAGATAAGACTTAATTGAAATACATCCCACAGCTGCTAGCTTCAAAGGAATGCTAGACAAAGCTAGAAGGCATGCAGTGAGATGCATGGAGGACTCTTTTTCATATGCTAAAGACAAATGGGATAAATCACATGCAACTCCAGATTTCAAAGTGGGGGACCTAGTTCTTGTATCCACCACTAACTTCAATAACATCAAAGGATGTAAAAAGTTGAAGGACTCCTTTGCAGGACCTTTTGTGATTAAGGCCCTCCATGGAGAAAATGCTGTTGAAGTGGAGTTATCTGAAGAACTTAGCAATAAGCACCCTACATTTCCAGTAAGCTTGATAAAGCCATATAAATCTAGTGATGCTGAGAAATTTCCCTTGAGGAATAAGATTCCCCAAGTTATACCTCCTATTGAGACATCTGGTACTAAGAAAATTACCAAAGTTCTTAAAGAAAGGAAATTAAGAACCAAGAAAGTAAGGGAATACCTTGTTAGGTACAGTGACCCAACTTGTGAAGATGAATGGTTAGAAGAGAAGGATATACCAGAAGCTACCAAACTCCTCGGGAGATTCAGACACACTAGAAACACCAATATTACAAAGTAATATTCTTTTTTAGGGGGAGGGAATGTGAGCCTTAGTGTGAGCCTTAGAGGTAATTTCATATACCCAAAAGACCACAAATATAAAAAATAACATATTAATATAAATAAAATAAATTTATTTATATTATTAAAATAAAATAAATTTATTTATATTATTAAAATAAAAATAAAAAATATAAATATAAAATTATATTAAAAATAAAAAATTAATTATAATTTAAAAATAAAATTACTTTAAATTTTGTAAATATAAAATTACATTTATACTTGAAAAATTTAAGTAAAAATTAAATTTTAACAAAATTGTGAAAAAATAAATAAATTTGGAAAAAAGTTAAATAAAATTTATTATAACTTTTTATCCAATAAATAAACATATAAATTTTATTTCACCATTGGATTCCTCATAAAAAAACAGGTGGGGTCACCTCTGAGTGAAATTTTTGTAACTCAACTCTAAATAAGCTTAAATTAAGTTTTTAGTATTTTCAATACAAAAGTTGAAAATCCTCAAAACCTTAATTTAATTCACACCACATGTGGTGTTAACCATCAATTTTTGTGTTAAAATTGAGGTGTTGTGTTTAGTTTAGAAGTTATGAGGAATTAAAGTATTTTCAATTGAATTCAATTGAAATGTCAAAATGTGCGCGTGTATTACATAAGTGAACTTTGATTTACATATGAGGTGTCAATTATTACTGTATTGTACTGTACAATTGAATTGAATTACATATGTAAATTATAAGTATAATACATGATGAGGAATTAAAAGAAAAATAAATTGGAAAGATTAAATTTGGGGGGGAAAAGGAACTCCAGCTCTAAGGGGGAGCTAGACCCCCAAAATCCTTGCTGACAGGCGTGGGATGTCAAAATTCACGCAAAAGTTCATCACTTTTGGCCTGGAATTGAGTTACAGGGTCTGTGGACTCAATTGATGATGAGGTTTTGATACCAACTGGGGTAGTTTTAGCTGTTGCCAAGAGGGTAAAACTACCCTTAAGATAAAACAATCATAATAAAAACAGTTTTAACTGGTTTCTACGCCTCTGACACACATTCTGACGTGTTTTGAAGGCTCTAGGCCTGGTATTGCTATAGTAATGGCTGATTTAAGGGTCTAAAATGGCTAAAAATGGCTTAAACCAGCCTTTTTTGGTCTAAACCAGGGTTCAATGATGCCATAATTGGCTTTTCTGTTGTCAGACTGTTTTTCACGACTGACAAGAGTAAATTTTACTTTTAGAGCAAGAGAATTGATGGCTATAAAAGAATGTCTTCTTTGCCCCACTTTTCTCTTCATGTTAGAATCTTTTCCTTTTATTAATTAGTTTAAAACTGTTAAACCAATCAATCAAAGATTCCACCCACCACTTTTAAATCATTTTAATCCTTTTAACCACGTGAAAAAATCATTATAATCATTGTTTGTAACTCTTATAATCATTTTTACCCCTGAACCACCCCAAAAGTGAATTAAAGCATCTTTCATCACTGTTAACTTTGTCACTTTGTTTCCAAATTCACTCTGGTCACTTTTGGGCGTGTTTTCTCTTTAATACTCTTTTTAAAGAATTTGTTCTTTAATTAATTGCTTGCAGTTCTTTGCTCAATTAATTCCAATTGAAATTGCTCTTGAAGAAATTTCTTTTGTAGCCTTAAAATATCTCTTGTAGAGTATTTTTTGGATAAATTTTTATTGTTGGTAAAACAATAAATTTTTATAATATTATTGTTTTATACTAATAAAGTTATAAACAATAAAATTGGCGTGTTTTCTCTTAAAAATAATATTTCATACTATTTTTAATTGAATTTTACCTTATACAAATTTTGAGGACAGGAAAAGTACTTGATTTTTAATCAAAGTTTCATATCCACACCTTACATTTGGGGGCCCAGCCGTGATATTTTACCTGTGACATATTTTTTTTACTCTTTTTAAATCTTTTTTCTTATATTGAAAAATTTAAAAACATATAAAAAATACTTATAATTCAAAAAAAAACCCATAAAAAATAATTTTTTTCATATTATAAGTGAGGCTTAAATTTTTATTTCTTTTTTTGAAATATCCTTTTTTTTACTTAATTAATTGGATTTTTCATTAATTTTAGTGTCTGACAACGTGGTAAGACAAGAAAACATTGAAACAGCCTCAACAGTAACCAGCATTATCCCTGCCAGTACTGTCAATTCTGATCATAATAGCACTGTTATTGTGACTTAAAATAACCAGCCTGAACCAATATCTTCTGAATTAATTAACTTGGACATAAGTAATACTCTTCAGAAGGCTAAGAATTTGGCCAATAGTAAGTTTTTGACGTAAAAATACTATTTTAAGCCTTTTTTAACCATAATTATGCCTTCAACCAGGTAAGGAGCCAGCTACAACCCCTCAAGCAGCTCCCAAAAAGGTAATAGACGTGATTATGGCAGAGGCCAACCAGGTACAGAAGGAAAAGGGTCAGTTGATGACTTCCAAACAACTAAAATGGGTCATTCTGAAGCTGATAATACCATTTTACCTTCAAAAAGAGCTGACACCGCCACAACAATCCTCTGTGGACATATACAAAGCCAGCCACAGTGCATACAACAATGCACTCCAATTCAAGGAGTACCAGATCCTTGCAGACCTGTGGAAGAATTGCATGAATTCTTACCTGACAGTAAGAAAATTCTTGGGCCATCCCAACACTTGCAAATTGCTCAATGGATGGCATCCATTGATGGAGAAGAAAAACATGATGCTTTTGACACTAGAATGGAGGAAAAACAACCCTCCACCACCCAAACCAGTGCCAAAAACAGCCCCAGTGGCCAGCAGCAGCAATTCCAACGTGAAAAAGCAGCCACAAACTCCAAACAAGGGCAAAGGGAAGGCACCAGCCCCAAAACCTTACAGCCAGGGCTACAGAATCCCAAAGATTCAGCAGGATGCCATGGAAAATGTATTTCAGATGGCCAGAACCATGATGGAATTACAGAAGAAGGAGGAAGCCAGATTAAGGTTCCAGAAATGATTTCTGACATATTTGATTCCATCCCAGAGTTGTATAATGCTATAAATGATGTGAAAAAACATCTTTCTGATAAAAATGACACCATTTGTAACAACATTAAAACAAACAACCTGAGTCTGTGCCAAATTAATGAAACACTTATGTGTTTTGAAAAAGTTTTGAGAACAATTAAAAATTCCAATAATGATAATTCTTCTAACAATAAAATAAATGAACAATCTGCCATTATTAAAGAATTAACAGATAAATATTCTAAATTCAATATTGATGACATAATTGAAACAAGAATTAAACAAGCCATAAATATTATCAAGACAGATAACAAAAAAGTCCTTGATGACATTTCAAATTCATTTACTGAAGTAAAGACATATACCATTGCCTTGAAAAAGTGTTTTGATGCTTCACAAGAAGAAGTATCAAAATTATCAATGAAATTGAATCAAGTCACTGCTGATAATACAAGACAGACAGAGTTATGGCAAGAACTTACACATAAAGAAGACATGTATAAAATTGAAGTAATAAATTTAATACAAAGCTTCCAACATGAATACAGAAATTCCCAAAGGTGTAGCAACAGTAAAATGAATGACATTGAACAATTACTGAACACCTTACCAAGAATGTCTACACCTCTAAATCAAAATGAGGGCACAAGAATTTCAAATCCACAAGTATTGGATCCTGATAATTCACAATTAAAAAATGAATTATCCACTTCTTTTCATAACTTGGAACCATCAATGGGCCAAGCACTCTTGAAAGAAGTTCCAAAACTTAAAGAATGGCCTCACTTCAGTGGTGAAGGAGAGTATGACCATATGGAATTCATTAGAGGTATTGACATTATCAAAGAGGATTTTGAATTACCAGACAGATTGGTAACAGCCAGGTTTAACACCTTGTTTACCAGATCAGCTCACAGATGGTACATCAAAATAAGACAAGCACATGGACACCAGAGTTGGACTTGGTGGAAAACCCAAATCATCAACAAATGGGCAAATGATGCTTGGAGGTTTAAAGTTGAAACAGCCTTTGAATCTGCCAAATTTAATGCTGATAAAGACAAAGCTTTACCATGGTTTTGCCAACAAAAGGACAGATTAACAGCATTATATCCTGACATGTCAGAATTTATGATCCATAGAAAAATTCTGAGACAATGTGGAGGTGACTTAGAGCATGCTGTCAAAAGCAGGACTACTGAACAATCTTCAGCAGAGGATATTATCAATATACTAGAAGAAGTAACCACCAGAACCAAAATTGGTTCTAGTAGGGTGAATCTTAAAACAAGGTTTAATACACCTTGGAAAGATTCTGTGGACAAAAACCCCAAAGAAAATTCTAGTAATATTAAATATAAATCTGCAGATACAGTCAGAAAATGCCATATTTGCCAAAGCACCACCCATTTAGCCAATACATGTCCAAAAAGGGGGAAAATCAATGAAATTGACATTGAAAAAGAACCAGATGTTGAAAAAGAAGACATAATTGAAGACAATTCAGATGATAAGTCATCCATATTCTCTGAATCTTCAAAAGATATAGAAAATATCAATGCCACTTTTGACATCATGGAATCTTATTCCCACTTACCACAATTGAGCAATGGTCAAGTTGATTTATCAAAAGTTCAAGATGCACAACTTATGAAGACAAAACCAAACAGAGGAAAAGGTTATACAGCTGGTAACTCCTGTATAACAGAAGTGGTGATTGACAACAAACCCACCAAACTTTTGCTTGACCCAGGAGCCTTCTGCTCTTGTGTTGGAAAATCTTTTCTTAAGACTTGTGTACCAAATTTTGAAGACCAATTGTTACCAATTGATGGTATAAAATCCAACAGTGCAAGTAACCCAATGAAAGCATTAGGAATCTTTGAGACCAATGTCATATTCCCACACATAAATGGGAATTTAAGGATCACAGTTGAATTTGTTGTTATGGACAATTGCTCTAGTACCCATTTTATATTGGGAAATGACTATTTAATCATGTATGGGATAGATTTACATAATAACAAAGACAGATACTTTACAATTGGAGACAATAAGCGCCAGAAATTTGCCTTTTTACCCTTTAAAAGACAAATTACAGTAAACAAAGTATCACCTGTCAACTTAGAGTTAGAGAAATTCAAGTCTGAACAGTTAAATGAGGCTGAAATAAGCCTTCATCTGACTGATAAGCAAGAAAATGAACTTTCTTCCCTTTTGTATGACCACAGAGGAGCATTTGCTACAGACAAAGAACCCCTGGGAGCAATTATTGGTCATGAAGTTGACATCATTCTTAACATTGAGAGACCTTATCCACCACTCTTAAGAAGACCTGCTTATCCAGCAAGTCCAAAATCAAGAGAAGCTCTAGAAATTCATATCAAAGAACTTCTAGACCTTGGTGTAATAAGAAAAGTAGGCCACAATGAGGAAGTAGAAATAACTACACCAGTCATAGTGGCGTGGCATAATGGAAAATCCAGAATGGTTGGGGACTTTAGAGCTCTGAACACTTACACTGTTCCAGACAGATACCCAATACCAAAAATCCAAATTGCCCTTACTCAAATATCTCAAGCAGTGTATATAACCACTATGGATGCCCTTAAAGGATTCCATCAAAATGTAGTAACACCAAGAGCAAGAAAATACTTGAGAATTATTGTTCATTGTGGAGTGTATGAATACTTAAGGATGCCCTTTGGTATCAAAAATGCACCTTCACACTTCCAAAGAATGATGAATGAAATCTTCCCTGAAGAACTCTCAGAGGGATGGTTAATCATTTACATTGATGACATTATTATCTGTTCAAAGACTTGGGAGGAGCACATGTACAGATTATCAAGAGTTTTGACAAAAATCCAATCAGTAAACATGAAAATCTCCTTGAAGAAATGTCATTTTGGATTTAAAGAACTTAAGGCACTAGGACATGTTGTATCTGGTTTGTCCCTTGGAATTGATAAAAACAAAGTTGCAGCAGTATTGTTAAAACCCATGCCTCAGAATAAGAAGGAAATTCAGTCATTCTTAGGTTTTGCAGGATATTACAGGCAACACATTAAAGACTTTGCATCCATAGCAAGACCACTTTATAAGTTGTGTGACAAAGACACAGTATTTGAGATGACTGTTGACAGAGTCAAAGCTTTTGAGTCTCTAAGAGAAGCATTGACCACTGCTCCACTCTTACTGATGCCAGACTTTAAATTGCCTTTCAAACTGTATATTGATGCATCAGGGGATGGACTAGGTGCTGCACTTCACCAAGTTCAGATCATAAATGACAAACCTGTAGAAGGACCAATATGTTTCATATCCAGGAAAATCAAACCAACTGAAGCCAGATATGGAGCAAGTCAAATGGAATGTCTATGCCTTGTCTGGGCCTTAGAGAAATTGAACTATTTCTTAGAGGGATGTGTTTTTGAAGTAATAACAGATTGTACAGCTGTGAAATCACTTTTGAACATGAAAACACCTAACAGACACATGCTCAGATGGCAAATAGCCATACAAGAATACAGAGGCAATATGACTATTGTTCATAAGGATGGGAATATTCATAAGAATGCAGATGGACTAAGCAGATGGCCATTACCAAATAACATTGATAATCCTGCTTATGTTCCAGAAGAAGCTTCACCACAAATTCCAATAGAAGGAATAAGTGTTACAGACTTGAACACCACCTTCTTTGAAGAAGTCAGAAATAGTTACACTCAAGATAAGAATTGTAGCATCTTATGCCAATTACTTAACAAAGACTGTAAAGACAACTCTCTAATACATGCCTTGGATGAAGTATGGAGAAAATCTTATAATGAAGGGAGATTTCACCTACTGGATGGTATAATTTACCACAGAACCAAGCACACATGTGTCATGACAGTTGTAGACAGGTCATTAATCAATCTTGTACTGAAAGAATGCCATGATAGTCCCTTTTCAGGACATCTTTCTGAGGACAGAACAAGAGAGAAAGTAAAGACCTGCATATGGTGGCCAATGTGGCAAAAAGATGTTGCAGAATATTGCAAAACCTGTGACAGATGCCAAAAGGCAAATAAATCCACTGGCAAAAGACTTGGAAATATGATGAAAATCCAAGAACCAAACAGACCTTGGGAAATTGTCCATATGGATTGGGTAACTGGCCTACCACCAGGAGGTGACAGGAGCTATAATGCTTGCCTAGTAATTGTGGACAGATTCAGTAAAACTCCAATCTTTTTACCATGTCACAAAGATGATACAGCCATGGATACAGCTCTTCTGATATGGAATAGAGTAGTGTCATGGACTGGGATATTTACAAATATCATCAGTGATAGAGATCCTAAATTCACTTCAGCTCTATGGACAAATCTTCACCAATTATTTGGCACAAAACTGTCTTTCTCTACAGCCTACCACCCACAAACTGATGGTCTGGCTGAAAGAATGATCCAAACCTTAGAGGACATGGTGAGAAGATTTTGTGCATATGGCCTTGAATTCAAAGATTGTGATGGATTTACCCATGATTGGTGTACTCTGTTACCAGCACTGGAATTAGCATATAAAACATCAATCCATGCTAGTACCAATCAGACTCCTGCTGTTCTAGAAAAAGGATGGAACCCCAAGTTACCCCAAGACTCCTTGAGGAAAGACTTAATTGAAATACATCCCACAGCTGCTAGCTTCAAAGGAATGCTAGACAAAGCTAGAAAGCATGCAGTAAGGTGCATGGAGGACTCTTTTGCATATGCTAAAGACAAATGGGATAAATCTCATGCAACTCCAGATTTCAAAGTAGGGGACCTAGTTCTTGTATCCACCACTAACTTCAATAACATCAAAGGATGTAAAAAGTTGAAAGACTCCTTTGCAGGACCTTTTGTGATTAAGGCCCTCCATGGAGAAAATGCTGTTGAAGTAGAGTTATCTGAAGAACTTAGCAATAAGCACCCTACATTTCCAGTGAGCTTGATAAAGCCATATAAATCTAGTGATGATGAGAAATTTCCCTTGAGGAATAAGATTCCCCAAGTTATACCTCCTATTGAGACATCTGGTGCTAAGAAAATTACCAAAGTTCTTAAAGAAAGGAAATTAAGAACCAAGAAAGTAAGGGAATACCTTGTTAGGTACAGTGACCCAACTTGTGAAGATGAATGGTTAGAAGAAAAAGATATACCAGAAGCTACCAAACTCCTCAGAAGATTCAGACACACTAGAAACTCCAATATTACAAAGTAATATTCTTTTTTAGGGGGAGGGAATGTGAGCCTTAGAGGTAATTTCATATACCCAAAAGACCACAAATATAAAAAATAACATATTAATATAAATAAAATAAATTTATTTATATTATTAAAATAAAAATAAAAAATATAAATATAAAATTATATTAAAAATAAAAAATTAATTATAATTTAAAAATAAAATTACTTTAAATTTTGTAAATATAAAATTACATTTATACTTGAAAAATTTAAGTAAAAATGAAATTTTAACAAAATTGTGAAAAAATAAATAAATTTGGAAAAAAGTTAAATAAAATTTATTATAACTTTTTATCCAATAAATAAACATATAAATTTTATTTCACCATTGGATTCCTCATAAAAAATCAGGTGGGGTCACCTCTGAGTGAAATTTTTGTAACTCAACTCTAAATAAGCTTAAATTAAGTTTTTAGTATTTTCAATACAAAAGTTGAAAATCCTCAAAACCTTAATTTAATTCACACCACATGTGGTGTTAACCATCAATTTTTGTGTTAAAATTGAGGTGTTGTGTTTAGTTTAGAAGTTATGAGGAATTAAAGTATTTTCAATTGAATTCAATTGAAATGTCAAAATGTGCGCGTGTATTACATAAGTGAACTTTGATTTACATATGAGGTGTCAATTATTACTGTATTGTACTGTACAATTGAATTGAATTACATATGTAAATTATAAGTATAATACATGATGAGGAATTAAAAGAAAAATAAATTGGAAAGATTAAATTTGGGGGGGAAAAGGAACTCAAGCTCTAAGGGGGAGCTAGACCCCCAAAATCCTTGCTGACAGGCGTGGGATGTCAAAATTCACGCAAAAGTTCATCACTTTTGGCCTGGAATTGAGTTACAGGGTCTGTGGACTCAATTGATGATGAGGTTTTGATACCAACTGGGGTAGTTTTAGCTGTTGCCAAGAGGGTAAAACTACCCTTAAGATAAAACAATCATAATAAAAACAGTTTTAACTGGTTTCTACGCCTCTGACACACATTCTGACGTGTTTTGAAGGCTCTAGGCCTGGTATTGCTATAGTAATGGCTGATTTAAGGGTCTAAAATGGCTAAAAATGGCTAAAAATGGCTTAAACCAGCCATTTTTGGTCTAAACCAGGGTTCAATGATGCCATAATTGGCTTTTCTGTTGTCAGACTGTTTTTCACGACTGACAAGAGTAAATTTTACTTTTGGAGTAAGAGAATTGAAGGCTATAAAAGAATGTCTTCTTTGCCCCACTTTTCTCTTCATGTTAGAATCTTTTCCTTTTATTAATTAGTTTAAAACTGTTAAACCAATCAATAAAAGATTCCAACCACCCTTTTTAAATCATTTTGAACCTTTTAACCACGTGAAAAAATCATTATAATCATTGTTTGTAACTCTTATAATCATTTTTGCCCCTGAACCACCCCAAAAGTGAATTAAAGCATCTTTCATCACTGTTAACTTTGTCACTTTGTTTCCAAATTCACTCTGGTCACTTTTGGGCGTGTTTTCTCTTTAATATTCTTTTTAAAGACTTTGTTCTTTAATTAATTGCTTGCAGTTCTTTGCTCAATTAATTCCAATTGAAATTGCTCTTGAAGAAATTTCTTTTGTAGCCTTAAAATATCTCTTGTAGAGTATTTTTTTGGATAAATTTTTATTGTTGGTAAAACAATAAATTTTTATAATATTATTGTTTTATACTAATAAAGTTATAAACAATAAAATTGGGGTGTCTTCTCTTAAAAAATAATAATTATTACTATTTTTAATTGAATTTTACCTTATACAAATTTTGAGGACAGGAAAAGTACTTGATCTTTTATCAAAGTTTCATATCCACACCTTACAGCATTAGTATGACTTTTCCCTTCTTTATAGATGATAGTCATATTCCCTCTGTATTCTTGTATGGCTATTTGCCACCTAAGCATGTGTCTGTTTGTTGTCTTCATGTTCAACAGTGATTTGAGGGCTGTGAAATCAGTAAAAACTTCAAATACTGCTCCTTCTAAGTAGTAATGGAGTTTTTCTAATGCCCATACCAAACAGAGACATTCTGTCTGAGTAGCTCCATATCTGGCTTCTGAGTCTTTCAGTTGTCTTGATATATAGCAAATTACTCCTTCTTTGGGTATTCCATCCACTAGCTGCCTCTGGTGTAGTGCTGCCCCTAGTCCTTGGCTACATGCTGCATCTATATATAGTTTGAATGGTAGTTCAAAATCAGGCATCATTAGGACAGGGGCATTGTTCAGTTCATATTTGATCTTCTCAAATGCATCTCTTCTTTCTTTGGTAATTTCAAAGACTACATCTTTTGAGCACAGTTTGTATAGGCTACTTGTGATGTGTGCAAAGTTTTTTATGTGGCTCCTGTAGTAACTAGCAAAGCCCAAAAAAGATTGCATTTCTTTAATTTTCTTTGGTACTGGTTTCTTCAGTACTGCAGCAACTTTATTTTGGTCTATAGCTAGACTTAAACCTGAAACTTTGTGTCATAGGGCTAGCAGTTCTTGCTGTCCAAAGTTACATTTTTTAAGAGATATCTTCATGTTGATTGGTGTACATTTTCCCAATATTTTATCAATTTTCCTCACATGGTCTTCCCATGTTTCTGAGTATATTATGATATCATCAATGTACACTACCGTCCACCCTTCCATTATTTCATCTTGAAATATGGTATCCATCATCCTCTGAAAATGGGCTGGTGCATTCTTAATGCCAAATGGCATTCTAGTATATTCATATATGCCCATATGGCATATAATTCTTAGCAATTTGATGAAATCTGGTTTCACCCCATTCTGGTGGAAACCTTTCATGCAATCCATTTTTGTAATAAACTTGGCTTTTGCTAGCTTATCTAGTGCATGTGGTATCCTTGGGATGGGGTACCTATCTGCTTTGGTGTAATTATTCAAAGCCCTGAAGTCACCACATAGTCTGGATTTACCATCATGCCAAGTTATAAGGACTGGTGTAGTGACTTCTACTATCTCATTATGTCCTATTTTCCTTATTACCCCCATTTCTAGGAGTTCATTGATATGTTTCTCAATTTCTTTCCTAGTTTCCATGCTGGCTGGGTATGGTGGTCTCCTAAGCATAGGTGGATATGGTCTTTCTACATCCAGATATAATTCTATATCATGTCCTTTGATTTTTCCTAGTGGTTCATCTCCTATTGCAAAAGCTCCTCTATGCTTCCTCAATACTTTCAGTAAGTTGAGTTTCATTTTACTGGTGAGTTGAGTGCTATATTGGGCTTCTTTGAATTATTCCACTAGTTCTTTCAGGGTGTTATAATTTGTTATATGATTTATGTCAAAGGAAATTTTTTGTATTTGTTTGTACCTATGGTAAGATATCTATTTTTACTATTGCAAATGTCCATACCATACATTCTTTGGTACTCTATACCTAGTAAGAATCCTTGTACATGTGCATTCTCTAGAACTACAAATTCAGGCTCTAGTCTGATATTTCCTTTTTGGTGTGGGATAATTATCTCTTTGATTATTGTCCCCAGTGAGTGCATGTTGCCTTATGCACTTTTAAAGTTTCTAGCTTTTGTTGGGATTATATCCTCTTCCCATTTGGGGAAGTGTTGTTTTAAGTATTATTTTGCTACTATGGAGCAACTTGCTCCTGTGTCAATGATCATTGGGTGTTTACAGTTCTCAATGTAAACTGTCAATTTTGTAGGTGATCCATGAATGAATCCCATCCCTCTATTTGGGGTTACCAGGAATGTTTGTGCATTCTGTGTGTGCTTACAGAGCTCTTTGTCTGTTGTTATTTGTGGTATTCCTGAATCTAATTCAATGTCTTGTATGTCAAGTGAACTTTCTTCATTGCATTCCACTATGTATTCTTCTATGGTATCAAGTTCACTTTGTGATTCTGCTCTCATACCATTTCCCATACTGTCAGAATCAGATTTGTCACCTGTTTGTTCTTCTTCTGATTCTTCATCAATTGCATATATTTTCTTTTTTGGTTTTGTGCAATTGTTGGCATAGTGGTCTGGTGATCCACAGTTATGGCACACATATTTCCTTTTTGGGGTTTCTTTCCCTTTCTCTTTGTTTGTCTCTTTAACTTCAGACTTCTTGTCTTTGAAGTTTGGTTTATAGGATGTGTACCTTCCTATGGAGGTTTTTTTTCCTCACATCTTGTATGACATTTGCTATGTCATCAATGCTGCTGATGTTGTTGCATCTGCATTTGACTGCATGTTCTAGATCTCCTGGTAATTTTGTTATGAGTTTATGGTTTCTCATTTCTATTGTCATATTGGGATCAATAGCTTTTAGCCTTTTTGTTTGTTTGAGACACCATTCATATGGGTCTCTTTCTGTGGAGTATCTATCACTTTCAAAGGACATGGTCTTTTGCCAGATCCAACTACCATTGCTATACTTTTGTATAATCTGGTTCCTCCACCATGGCCAGCTTTTCCTGCCATGTATTTCTTTCATCTCAGTATACCATATGTTTGCATGGCCTCTGAATGCTGTGTTAAGTCTTGTTGTGATCCAGTAGTCTGGTATCTTTGGGACATCAACAAAGAGTCCATCAATATAGTCAATGATTTCCATATGGTCATATTCCCCAATTCCTGAGAACTCTGGCCAGTTTGCTACTTCTGGTAACTGTTTTAGTGCCTGTTTCTCTGAATAGCTGAGATTTTCCCCATCTTGGTACATTGACTCTGATCTTAACTTTGGAATCTGATATTCAGGTTCCTGGTCATAGTCTTTATCCTCTTCTTTCAATTTTGTAGAGGTAGTGGGTTTGCCTTGTGTTGGAGGGTATTGATTGTCTTCTCTGTCATAGAGGTAATCAATTTCCTTATCAAAGCTATCCTGTTGCTGCTGGATACACCTCAGATCTCTCCTCACAGTTTGTTGTTCTTCTAGAATTGAATTCAACTGTCTGTTAGTTTTTTCAAATTCTGTCCAAATTTTGGCCAGATTTGTATTTAAGTCTTTTATGACTGTTGCTTGGAAAGAATTTTTTTCTTTCAATGTTTCCACTTCTGTCCTCATTTTTCCTGAGGTTTCATGTGTCCAATCCATGAATTGGGCCAATTTGGTCCATGTGAATTTGTTTTCAAACTCATGAGTGTGGATTGTAGTCTCAGTTATTAATTCTGGATCAATTGAGTCAGAACTATCAACACTATTTGTAGGTACAACTATTTTTTGCTTTTGTGTACTTCTTGGACTAAGTCCATCAGCTTTTTCATCAATGTGTCTGCTTCCTTCTTCCTCTGGTTGAAAGAAATTTTGTTTCTCCCTTGGGCTCCTTTTTGCCTGTTGGAAACTACCTGGAATGGTTGGGTTGCCTTGGATGAAGTTTCCTTTGGCTTGTAAGGCCTGAAACTGCTGGATTGTTGTGGGGAAGATGGGGCTTCTCCTTCCATTTCTGGGGGTACCTGAATCTGACTGGGCTCTTCCTTGTGCCAAGATCTCTCTATGGCTTGTATGGCTGCCTGGTTCGCTTTGATTCTGATTGCTCTTTCTTCTAAGAGTTTGAAATTCTTGTTGGGATTCCAACCTTGCATTTCTGTCATAAGCTCCATCCAAGCCATTTGCTTGGGACAGATCTTCTGAGTTGTTATCCCCACTTCTGCCCATGATGCTGCCATAGTGGTCATTTTGTTGTCCATGCTCCATGTGAAGAGGTCTTTCAGCAGTTTGTGTATTTGAAGGACCTGTTCTGCATCTGTCCAATCTCCTGGTTGGACTTCTGAGTTGAATTTTATTTGGACTAAGACCATGGGTAGGAGTTCCCTGATGGTAAGTCCTTTGATGGTCATTTGATCCAGTGATTGGCTGTCTTCTTCCTCTGTGTCTTCTTGGCCAGTCTCCTGGTTGATTTCTTGGGAATCCAAGATCTCTAAGAAGTGGAGGTGTCATGTTAACAATGTTAAAAAATGACAGACAATGAAAAATGTTGTATGTTTCAAGGTTTATTTACCTTTAGCAGGCCCTTGTACAAATTTATGATCTATACTCTTTGGCAATTTGCCTTTAGAGTTTACAACTGGGTTGATAACAGTGATTTTCTGTTTTTCAATTTGTTTTGGTGATCCAACTGGTTTTGTTGGAGCCTTTCTGGGTTTTTTGGCCCTTGGCACGGCTATTGGTGTCCAATCTTTTGAGTTGATTGTCACTTCACTGTGTCTTTTCTGCTTGCCCTTGGTTTTTGGCAGCACCTCTCTGTCTTCTGAGGCTGTCACAGATGGATTTCCTTGTGACTGGGTTTCTAATGGAATATAGTCTTTTTCCACTATTCAGAAAAGATATTTCAGATTGTATATCAGTATTTTATGATAAAACAAAATGATTATATTCAATTCTACTGTTGATTTTCAAAAATGTTAGGTATTATATGTTTTTTTTTTTTTTTTTTATTATTATTTTTATATGTTTTTTATTGAAAAATAACAGTTTTTTGGGTTTTTCACTTATATTTTATAAGTGAAAACTATAATATCCAAGTGTTTTGTGAATGATTCACTTGGATATTATTGTGTTTTTATATAAACACGTCAAATTTATTATATTATAATAAATTTGATTTGCTATTATAAATATTATAAATAATATTTATTTTAACACTTGATTTTGATTTAAATTATCAATTATATACAAGTTTTCACGTCAATTTGAGTGATGTCTTGTTTTAAAGGAAATATTCAATTAAAATATTCCTTATAAATAATAAAAAATTTTATTATTATTTAATATTTATTAATTATTTATTAATAAATGTTTCTTTATTAATTTTCACGCACTTTGGTGAAAAATAATAGTAAAATAAATAATATACTGTTTGTATATTATTATTTATATTGAAATTTAAATAATACTGTTGTATTATTATCAAATTTCGTGAAAATTATTGCAATATAATGACAAAGAGGATTTGTACTCTTACTCTCAACAAAAATATTTTGTAATATATATTTTTGGAGGAAAAAAAATTGTGTATATAATATATGATGCTATATTATAAAAAAAATGATAATAATATAAAATAAGATAAATTAGAAATTTTACTCACTGTTAGTAAAATACCTTTTGAATAACTGAATTTTACACCTAATTCAGTTCAAAACACGTCCAATAAGGTTGAAAAACCACGGCCAGGCCCCCAAAATGTCGGGGTGAGTCTATATAGTAGCTATAAAATGTAGTTACAAGCTAGTATTATGACTGTGACACGTCAAAAACAAATAAAATTAAATCTTCAGGTCCTACTGCTACGTGGTAACAGTGGTGATGAGTCTATTGAGGACCTGGGTTGCAATACTCTAATATCTTTGACTGTGAAGAGGTACTACAATAATTATGTTCTAATTATATCTTTTAATAATAATTCTAAGGGCACTACTGATTGATAACAGTTTTGTCACGTAAGAATATGGATAATAATATAATAATGATGGGTTTTCAAGGAAAAAACCCTTCTTTTTATATCTTTCAAGACTGTCAAGAGTTATTAACTCTTCACACGTCAGTGGAGTGAAAATTTTCCCTCCAATGGTCAATCTGTGGTTCTGGATCCTCAATTCTGACGTCAACAGAGGCAGAATTGTGGTTTTAGCACCACAAATGATCATTCTGGGTCAATACAGGGTGAAAAAACTTTTCACTTGCCACGTCAGCACTTGGATCACGTTGTTTTGGTGTCTGTATGATCAATATTAGTCATTCTGGGCGGGTTTAAGCTTTAAAAAACCATTATTTTAAGTATCAAGCCAGTACTGGTTGGTACAGGTTTGGTACAGGCCAGTATTGGTCAAAATACTTCCAACCAAGATATCTTAGTCAGTTTTTGAGACATCAAGAAACAAAGAGCACAGAATTGAAGGGCTTAATGAGCTCTTCAATTTGGTATGCTTCATGTTTACCCTTCTTTTAAATAGCAAAAGTTATAAGGGTTTTAAGTTTTTGGATGTAATTTTGTACATCAGTATGAGGCTTCAAAAACTTCCATGCCAGATATCTTCTCCAATTTGAAAGATATCTGTATTCTGATGATACAGTTTTGTAGGGCTTGATTAGCTCTACAGTTTGGTATATTACACTGTACAGTTGTATGAGTGTATGCCAAAGATACAGGGGTTTGTTTACTTTCTTGTTTTCAGAATATCTGTATTTTTGGTTGTTAAACCTTTGAACCAAGATCCCTCAGTCAATTTAAGAGATACAGAGGTCTAATGTATCTCGAATTAAAGCTCTTGTTTTTATCTTTAATTTGGTTATACCTTTGTACAGTTTTGTACAAGCCCTCTTTGACTTTCAGGGGGGTCTTGGTTTTAAAATAAAGGTCATATGGTATCTCCAGTTGTAGTGGTGTTACAACAACATGGATGATATCATTGTGTAGCTCTCTATGTGAGATTTAAGAAAAATACCATTTTGGTATAGGATAACCTAAATATGCATAAGTTAGATGAGAGGTGAAAATAAGGGTTTTGACTTGTTTATTCTCTTCTAGGTTTCCTTATTCTGTTTGGATAAGGTTGGTGTTTAATTTAAGAGGATTTCTTCCTCTTATTTATTACCTGTAATGACTATGTTTGTTCAATACTTGCCATACCATTATTTATGGTATGTTGGATTTCATGCTAGTGCTCTGTTTTGAGTCACAGGATGACAGTTAAAAATGGAACTTTCAAAAGCATTTTCCATTTTAAGTCTCCAAGAATTGTTAGCCCATTCAGTGATTATTTCAGATTTCCACCAAGGCAAATCCTGTTTACCATGATCTTGTCTCATTTTGTAATACCATTTCTTTGCAGTTCTGGTAAACAATGAGTTTATCCTTCCCCCTATAATTTAATCAGGTATGTGAAAATCCTCTTGAAACATATCAATTGTTCTGATGAACTCAATATGATTGTATTCTCCTTCACCAGAGAATTTTGGCCATTCTTTCAGTTTGGGAATATCTTTTGCACAGATAAGATTTTCTCCTAAAAAGGGGGTCAAACTTCCTTCCACAGAAATTTTCTCTTCAGTAAAAGGTGTAGAATGTCTTGGCATATGTGGTTCATAATTATTATGACTTTGCTCTACACTTGCAATGATTTCATTGTTCAATTTCTGCCTCTCTCTATCACTTTTGGCCAAATGTGTGGCAAACTGATTGGCATTATTAATTATTTCCAAAACCTGATCTCTGAGAATAACAAGTTGTTCATTGATGTGTGAAATGGCAATATCTCCTATTTAATCCTCTTGAACTTGACATTTACTTTCAATTCTGTCACATGTATTGGTAATTGAATCAAGTTTGACATTTTTCAGCTTATACCACTCAGTAGAAGTTTTGTCATTTCTCTTTAATTCACTTATATCTGATGTTATTTTATTTAACTTTGCATCAAATTTACCAAGCTCTACATCAATACTAGATTTAACAAATTGTATTTCTTGCATTCTTTGCATGCAAAGGTCCTGTTTCTCCTTTCCTACTCTTTGGCTGTGAATTCCAGGAGAGTCCTGGCCATATTGAAGACACTGTCCATGGCTGAAAGCCTTAATTTGGGGATCCTGTACCCTTATGGGTAAGGTCTGTGCAAATTTTCTTTGCCTTTGCCTTTTCCTTGATGGTTCTTTGAACCTTTCTTCTTCTGAGGTCCGTTGGGTTTGTCCTTGGAGACTTCTGCAGCTGGTAGATGCCACTGGGCCTTCCTTCTCCAAAGTTGGGGTCATTTCCAACTCCTTCTTCTGGTCTATGGATAAAAGACTTTTATTTTTCAGCCAGTTCTTTATCTTTTTGACCTTGTCTTTGAAAGACAATGGGCTCCATCCTTCTAAGAGTTATATGGTCTTCTACTGACCCAGAAAGCTCTTGATGTGTAAGTAAGAGTTCACGCCCCCCCCCCCCAAACTTAATCTTTCCAATTTATTTTTCCTTTAATTCCTCATCATGTATTATACTTATAATTTACATATGTAATTCAATTGAGTTTTACAGTTCAATACAGTAATAATTGATACCTCATATGTAAATCAAAGTTCACTTATGTAATACACACGCACATTTTGACATTTCAATTGAATCTAATTGAAATTACTTCAATTCCTCATAACTTCTAAACTAAACACAACACCTCAATTTTAACACAAAAATTGATGGTTAACACCACATTTGGTGCAAATTAAATTAAAGTTTTTGGGTATTTTCAATTTTTGTATTGAAAATACTAAAAATTTCATTTAAGCTTATTTAGAGTTGAGTTACAGAAATTTCATCCAGAGGTGACCCCACCTGATTTTTTATGAGGAATCCAATGGTGAAATACTTTTTATATGTTTATTTATTGGATAAAAAGCTATAATAATTTTCATTCAACTATTTTCCAAATTTGTTTATTTTTTTACAATTTTGTTAAAAATTAATTTTTACTTAATTTTTCAAGTATAAATGTAATTTTGCAATTTCAAAATTTTAATGTAATTTTATTTTTAAATTGTAATTAAATTTTTAATTGCGAATATAATTTTATATTTATATTTTAATTTTTTTTTTAATAATATAAATAAATTTAATTTATTTATATTTATATGTTAATTTTGTATTTGTGGTCTTTTGGGTATATGAAATTACCTCTAAGGCTCACATTCCCTCCCCCTAAAAAAAGAATATTACTTTGTAATATTGTTATTTCTAGTGTGCCTGAACCTTCTGAGAATTTTAGTAGCTTCAGGTATTTCCTTTTCTGGCAACCATTCATCTTCACAAGTTGGGTCACTGTACCTAACAAGGTATTCCCTTACTTTGTTGGTTCTCAACTTTCTTTCTTTGAGAACTTTGGTAATTTTCTTATTACCAGATGACTCTATAGGAGGTATAACTTGGGGAACTTTATTCCTCAAGGGGAATTTTTCAGCATCACTAGATTTATATGGCTTTATCAAGCTCACTGGAAATGTGGGATGCTTATTGCTAAGTTCTTCAGATAACTCTACTTTGAAAGCACTTTCTCCATGGAGGCCCTTAATAACAAAAGGTCCTGAAAAGGAGTGTTTCAACTTCTTACATCCTTTGATGTTATTGAAGTTAGTGGTGGATACAAGAACTAGGTCCCCTACTTTGAAATCTGGAGTTGTATGTGATTAATCCCATTTGTCTTTATCATATGCAAAGGAGTCTTCCATGCATTTTACCGCATGCTTCCTAGCTTTGTCTAGCATTCCTTTGAAGCTAGCAGCTGTGGGATGTATTTCAATCAAATCTTTCCTCAAGGAATCTTGGGGTAATTTGGGGTTCCATCCTTTTTCTAGGATAGCAGGAGTTTGATTGGTACTGGCATGGATTGATGTTTTATATGCTAATTCCAGTGCTGGTAGCAGAATACACCAATCATGGGTAAATCCATCACAATCTTTGAATTCAAGGCCATATGCACAAAGTCTTCTCACCATGTCCTCTGAGGTTTGGATCATCCTTTCAGCCAGTCCATCAGTTTGTGGGTGGTAGGCTGTAGAGAAAGACAGTTTAGTGCCAAATAATTGGTGAAGATTTTTCCATAGTGCTGAAGTGAATTTGGGATCCCTATCACTAATGATATTTGTAAATATTCCAGTCCATGACACTACTCTATTCCATATCAGAAGAGCTGTATCCATGGCTGTATCATCTTTGTGACATGGTAAAAAGATTGGAGTTTTACTGAATCTGTCCACAATTACTAGGCAAGCATTATAGCTTCTGTCACCTCCTGGTGGTAGTCCAGTTACCCAATCCATATGGACAATTTCCCAAGGTCTGCTTGGTTCTTGGATTTTTATCATATTTCCAAGTCTCTTGCCAGTGGATTTATTTTCCTTTTGGCATCTGTCACAGGTTTTGCAATACTCTGCAACATCTTTCTGCCACATTGGCCACCATATGCAGTTCTTTACTTTCTCTCTTGTTCTGTCTTCAGACAGATGTCCTGAAAAAGGGCTATCATGGCATTCTTTCAGTAACAGATTGATTAATGACCTGTCTACAACTTCCATGACACATGTGTGCTTGGTCCTGTGGTAAATTATACCATCCAGTAGGTGAAATCTTCCTTCATCATAAGATTTTTTCCATACTTCATCCAAGGCATGTATTAGAGAGTTGTTTTTACAGTCTTTATTAAGTAATTGGCATAAGATGCTGCAATTCTTATCCTGGGTGAAACTGTTCCTGACTTCTTCAAAGAAGGTGGTGTTCAAGTCTGTAACACTTATTCCTTCAATTGGGATCTTTGGTGAAGCTTCTTCTGGCACATAAGCAGGATTATCAATGTTATTTGGTAATGACCATCTGCTTAGTTCCCTGCATTCTTATGAATATTCCCATCCTTATGAACAATAGTGATATTGCCCCTGTATTCTTGTATGGCTATTTGCCATCTGAGCATATGTCTTTTGGGTGTTTTCATGTTTAAAAGTGATTTGACAGCTGTACAATCTTTTATCACCTCAAAAACACATCCCTCTAAGAAATGGTTCAATTTCTCCAAGGCCCAGACAAGGCATAGACATTAAATTTGACTTGCCCCATATCTGGCTTCAGTTGGTTTGATTTGCCTGGATATGAAACATATGGGTCCTTCTACAGGTTTGTCATTTATAATCTGAACTTGGTGAAGTGCAGCACCCAGCCCATCCCCTGATGCATCAATATACAATTTGAAAGGCAATTTAAATTCTGGCATAAGTAAGAGTGGAGCAGTGGTCAAGGCTTCTCTTAGAGACTCAAAAGCTTTGACTCTGTCAACAGTCATTTCAAATACTTTGTCTTTGTCACACAATTTATAAAGTGGTCTTGCTATGGATGCAAAATCTTTAATGTGTTGCCTGTAATATCCTGCAAAACCTAAGAATGACTGAATTTCCTTCTTATTCTGAGGCATGAACTTTAGCAATACTGCTGCAACTTTGTTTTTTTCAATTCCAAGGGACAAACCAGATACAACATGTCCTAGTGCTTTAAGTTCTTTAAATCCAGAATGACATTTCTTCAAGGAGATTTTCATGTTTACTGATTGAATTTTTGTCAAAACTCTGGACAATCTGTACATGTGCTCCTCCCAAGTTTTGGAACAGACAGTAATGTCATCAATGTAAATGATTAACCATCCCTCTGAGAGTTCTTCAGGGAAGATTTCATTCATCATTTTTTGGAAGTGTGAAGGTGCATTTTTGATACCAAAGGGCATCCTCACGTATTCATACACTCCACAATGAACAATAATTCTCAAGTATTTTCTTGCTCTTGGTGTCACCACATTTTGATGGAATCCCTTAGGGGCATCCATAGTGGTTATATACACTGCTTGAGATATTTGAGTCAGGGCAATTTGGATTTTTGGTATTGGGTATCTGTCTGGAACAGTATAAGTGTTCAGAGCTCTAAAGTCCCCAACAATTGTAGATTTTCCATTATGCCATGCCACTATGACTTGTGTAGCTATTTCTACTTCTTCATTGTGGCCTACTGTTCTTATTACACCAAGGTCCAGAAGTTCTTTGATATGAATTTCTAGAGCTTCTCTTGATTTTGGACTTGCTGGATATGCAGGTCTTCTTAAGAGTGGTGGATAAGGTCTCTCAATGTTAAGAATGATGTCAACTTCATGACCAATAATTGCCCCTAGAGGTTCTTTGTCTGAACCAAATGCTCCTCTGTGGTCATACAAAAGGGAAGAGAGTTCATTTTATTGTTTATCAGTCAGATGAAGGCTTATTTCAGCCTCCTTTAACTGTTCAGACTTGAATTTCTCTAACTCTAAGTTGACTGGTGATACTTTGTTTACTTTAATTTGCTTTTTAAATGGTGAAAAGGCAAGTTTTTGGCACTTATTGTCTCCAATATTAAAGTATCTGTCTTTGTTGTTATGCAAATCTATCCCATACATAATTAAATAGTCATTTCCCAATATAAAATGGGTACTAGAGCAATTTTCCATAAAAACAAATTCAACTGTGATTCTTAAATTCCCATTTATGTGTGGGAATATGACATTGGTCTCAAAAATTCCTAATGCTTCCATTGGATTACTTGCAATATTGAATTTTATACCATCAATTGGTAACAATTGGTCTTCAAAATTTGGTACACAAGTCTTAAGAAAAGATTTTCCAACACAAGAGCAGAAGGCTCCTGGGTCAAGCAAAAGTTTGGTGGGCTTGTTGTCAATCACCACTTCTGTTATACAGGAGTTACCAGCTGTATAACCTTTCCCTCTGTTTGGTTTGGTTTTCATGAGTTGTGCATCTTGAACTTTTGATAAATCAAGTTTACCATTGCTCAATTGTGGCAAGTGGGAATAAAATTCCATGATGTCAAAAGTGGCATTGATATTTTCTATATATTTTGAAGATTCAGAAAATATCAATGACTTGTCATCTGAATTGTCTTCAATTATGTCATTTTTTTCAACATCAGGTTCCTTTTCAATATCAATGTCATTGATTTTCCCCCTTTTTGGACATGTATTGGCTAAATGGGTGGTGCATTGTCAAATATGGCACTTTCTGACTGTATCTGCAGATTTATAATTAATATTACTAGAATTTCCTTTGGGGCTTTTGTCCACAGAATCTTTCCAAGGTGTATTAAACCTTGTTTTGAGATTCACCCTACTAGAACCAATTTTGGTTCTGGTGGTTACTTCTTCTAATATATTGATAATATCCTGTGCTGAAGACTGTTCAGTAGTCCTGCTTTTGACAGCATGCTTTAAGTCACCTCCACATAGTCTCAGAATCTTTCTATGTATCATAAATTCTTACATGTCTGGATATAATGCAGTTGATCTGTCTTTTTGTTGGCAAAACCATGGTAAAGCTTTGTCTTTATCAGCATTAAATTTGGCAGATTCAAAGGCCGTTTCAACTTTAAACCTCCAAGCATCATTTGCCCATTTGTTAATTATTTGGGTTTGCCACCAAGTCCAACTCTGGTGTCCATGTGCTTGCCTTATTTTGATGTACCATCTGTGAGCTGATTTGGTAAACAAGGTGTTAAATCTTGCTGTTACCAATCTGTCTGGTGATTCAAAATCCTCTTTGATCATGTCAATACCTCTAATGAATTCCATATGGTCATACTCTCCTTCACCACTGAAGTGAGGCCATTCTTTAAGCTTTAGAACTTCTTTCAAGAGTGCTTGGCCCATTGATGGTTCCAAGTTATGGAAAGCAGTAGAAAATTCATCTTTCAACAGTGAATTTTCAATATCCAATACTTGTGGATTAGGAATTCTTGCTCCCTCATTTTGGTTCAGAGGTGTAGACATTCTTGGCAAGGTGTTTAGCAGTTGTTCAATATCATTCATTTTACTGTTGTTACACCTTTGTGAATTTCTTAATTCATGTTGTAAGCTTTGTATAGAGTCTATGACATTCTTTTTATGATCATCCTCTTTATATGTAAGCTCATTCCATAATTCTGTTTGTTTAGTATTATCAGATATAACTTCATTAAGCTTTCTTGTTAATTTTGATATTTCCTCTCTTGAGGTATCAAAATGCTTTTTCAAGGCAATTGTATTTGTCTTTACTTCAGCAAATTATTTTGAAATATCATCAAGAGCTTTTTTATTATCTTCTTTGATAGTGTTTATGGCTTGTTTTATTCTTGTTTCAATTATGTCATAAATATTGAATTTAGAATATTTGTCTGTTAATTCTTTAATAATGTTAGATTGTTCATTTATCTTAATGCCAAAGGAATTATCATTATTGGAAGCTTTTATTGTGCTTGAAAATCTTTCAAAGCATTTAAGTGTATCATTTATTTGGCTCAGACTCAAGTTATTTGTTTTAAGATTGTCACAAATTGATGTATTTTTATCAGAAAGATGACTTTTTACATCAGAAATGGCTTTATACAACTCTGGAATACACTCAAAAGTATCAGAAATTATTTTTGATATTTTAATCTGGCTTCCTCCTTCTTCTGTAATTCCATCATGGTTCTGGCCATCTTAAATACATTTTCCATGGCATCCTGTTGAATCTTTTGGATTCTGTAGCCCTGGCTGTAAGGTTTTGGGGCTGGTGCCTTCCTTTTGCCCTTGTTTGGAGTTTGTGGCTGCTTTTTCACATTGGAATTGCTGCTGTTGGCTACTGGGGCTGTTTTTGGCACTGATTTGGGTGGTGGAGGGTTGTTTTTCCTCCATTCTAGTGTCAATAGCATCATGTTTTCCTTCTCCATCAATGGATGCCATCCATTGAGCAATTTGCAAGTATTGGGATGGCCCAAGAATTTTCTCACAGTCAGGTAAGAATTCATGCAATTCTTCCACAGGTCTGCAAGGATCTGGTACTCCTTGAACTGAAGTGCATTGTTGTATGCACTTTGGCTGGCTTTGTATATGTTCACAGAGGCTTGTTGTGGCGGTGTCAGCTCTTTTTGTAGCTAAAATGGTATTATCAGCTTCAGAATGACCCATTTTAGTTGTTTGGAAGTCATCAACTGACCCTTTTCCTTCTGTACCTGATTTGCCTCTGCCATAATCACGTCTATTACCTTTCTGGGAGCTGCTTGAGGGGTTATAGCTGGCTCCTGATCTAGTTGAAGGCATATTTTATGATTAAAGGGCTTAAAATAGTATTTTTATGTTCAAAAGCTTACTATTGGCCAAATCTTTGGCTTTCTGAAGAGTATTACTTATTTCCAAGTTGACTAATTCAGAGGAAATTGGCTCTGGTTGAATATTCTGAGTCACAATAATAGTACTATTATGATCAGAATTAATAGTACTGGCAGGAATAATGCTGGTTACTGTTGAAGCTGTTTTGATGTTTTCTTGTCTTACCACGTTGTCAGACACTAAAATTAATGAAGAAACCAATTAATTAAGTAAAAAAGGGTTTTTCCAAAAAGAAATTGAAATATAATCCTCACTTATAATATGAAAAAAAGTTATTTTTTATGGATTTTTTGATTATAAGTATTTTATATATGTTTTTAAATTTTCCAATATAAGAAAAAAGATTAAAAAAGATTAAAAAAATATGTCACAGGTAAAATATCATGGCTGGGCCCCCAAATGTAAGGTGTGGATATGAAACTTTGATTAAAAATCAAGTACTTTTCCTGTCCTCAAAATTTGTATAAGGTAAAAATCAATTAAAAATAGTAAGAAATATTCTTTTTAAGAGAAAACACGCCAATTTTAATGCTTATAACTTTATTAGTATAAAACAATAATATTATAAAAATTTATTGTTTTACCAACAATACAAATTTATCCAAAAAATACTCTACAAGAGATATTTTATGGCTACAAAAGAAATTACTTCAAGAGCAATTTCAATTGGAATTAATTGAGCAATAAACTGCAAGAAATTAATTAAAGAAAAGAGTCTTTAAAAAGAATATTAAAGAGAAAACACACCCAAAAGTGACCAGAGTGAATTTGGAAACAAAGTGACAAAGTTAGCAGTGATGAAAGATGCTTTAATTCACTTTTGGGGTGGTTCAGGGGTAAAAATGATTATAAGAGTTACAAACAATGATTATAATGATTTTTTCACGTAGTTAAAAGGTTTTAAATGATTTAAAAAAGGTGGTTGGAATCTTTTATTGATTGTTTTAACAGTGTTTAAACTAATTATAAAAGGAAAAGATTCTAACATGAAGAGAAAAGTGGGGCAAAGAAGACATTCTTTTATAGCCATCAATTTTCTTACTCCAAAAGTAAAATTTACTCTTGTCAGTCGTGGAAAACAGTCTGACCACAGAAAAGCCAGTTATGGCATCATTGAACCCTGGTTTGGACCAAAAAAGGGCTGGTTTAAGCCATTTTTAGCCATTTTTAGCCTATTTTAGACCCTTAAATCAGCCATTACTATAGCAATACCTGATCTAGAGCCTTCAAAACACGTCAGAATGTGTGTAAGAGGCTTAGAAACCAGTTAAAACTGTTTTTACTATGATTGTTTTATCTTAAGAGTAGCTTTACCCTTTTGGCAACAGCTAAAACTGCCCCAGTTGGTATCAAAAACTCATCATCAATTGAGTCCACAGACCCTGTAACTCAATTCCAGGCCAAAAGTGATGAACCTTTGCATAAATTTTGACATCCCACGCCTGTCAGCAAGGATTTTGGGGGTCTAGCTCCCCCTTAGAGCTGGAGTTCCTTCCCCCCCCCCCCCAAACTTAATCTTTCCAATTTATTTTTCCTTTAATTCCTCATCATGTATTATACTTATAATTTACATATGTAATTCAATTGAGTTTTACAGTTCAATACAGTAATAATTGATACCTCATATGTAAATCAAATTTCACTTATGGAATACATGCACACATTTTGACATTTCAATTGAATTCAATTGAAAATGCTTCAATTCCTCATAAATTCTAAACTAAGCACAACACCTCAATTTTAACGCAAAAATTGATGGTTAACACCACATTTGGTGTGAATTAAATTAAAGTTTTTGAGGATTTTCAACTTTTGTATTGAAAATACTAAAAACTTCATTTAAGCTTACTTAGAGTTGAGTTACAGAAATTTCATCCAGAGGTTACCCCACCTGATTTTTTATGAGGAATTCAATTGTGAAATAATTTTTATATGTTTATTTATTGGATAAAAAGTTATAATAATTTTCATTTAACTTTTTTCCAAATTTGTTTATTTTTTTACAATTTTGTTAAAAATTAATTTTTACTTAATTTTTTCAAGTATAAATGTAATTTTGCAATTTCAAAATTTTAATGTAATTTTATTTTTAAATTGTATTTAAATTTTTAATTGTGAATATAATTTTATATTTATATTTTAATTTTCAGTTTAATAATATAAATAAATTTATTTTATTTATATTGATATGTTAATTTTGTATTTGTGGTCTTTTGGGTCCATGAAATTACCTCTAAGGCTCACATCTTTGGTAAGAATATGAAGACCAATTTTGGCAAATTCTTAAATACTAGGGGGGAAACATATGACCTGTTTTCTAGGTATTTTAATTTTCTCAATTCATCTTTGGAGCTCACTGGACTCCATTGCTCTCAGCAATTTGGAACCTACAAAAAGAAGTATTTTATGGAATGGTTGTGGGAAATTAATACTCGAGCAGGCTTGACAAAGGTGACATGGGAATGACACTTACATTATTTCATGCACCACATTTTTGGCTCTAAAGCAAGGGTGGATGCTTACAACAAGTTAAAAACTACTAATCAAATCACACCTTCAACGTTGAGTGTAAATGAGAGTGATGATGAGTCAAATGATGTCAGTGAAAATGACTCTGGTCTATCTGCGTAGGAGGAAATGCAAAGAGCTGGACATCAGGTTCATAGAGGAATTAGTTAGGTCTATTCAGATAATGGACTCAGTTTGCAGATGGTTGATAGCCCAGGTTCCATTCAATATTCTCAAAGGGTAGAAAATTCATCCAAATGTGTGTGCAAGAGTGTCAAGGATTTGAATTATCAGCAGGACCAAGACAGTTGTCACTCACATTTCAGAATTATTTAAGAGTATTTTTCATTGAAAAAATGAAAATGAGAAGATGAAAAAGCTTTGAGGAAGGAGAAAAAAGATAGCAAATACTTCTTGGAGAGGGACAAAATAGAGCAACAGTACAATTTGGAGAAAGAACAATTGGATGGTGAATTGCACTTAAAGGAAAAAGAATTTCAGCTTGTGGAGGTGCACAAGCTCTTATCATCTGGAAGGTTGAGCATCAAGATTTAACATTTAATAAAATTTTCTTATGGGGAGTTACAAAGTGAACTCAAGGTTTTTTTTTGCTGTTAGCCTATCAGGCTAACATGTGAGGTGACTGGATAGTTTTTTATCTTAGCTATTTTTATTCTTTTGTTTTGTATATATTTGGCATAAATTGTCATGCATGTCAGATATTGTACTATATCTAAGAGTAGCTTTACATTTATTATTTTTGATTGATGATTCTCTTATTACTAGTGTTATAATTTTCCATAATCAAATTATTGTTTTGAAGGTAGTTTATATAGAAAATTATAATTTGAATAATGAAGAAATATAATAATGAAATCATTATTTGAATAATGATTTTATAATGATTCCTGTAATAAGGGAATAATTATTTTGATAAATAACTTGAATAGTTTTGACATTAAAGTAATAATTTTACCTACCATGTTTCTTACTTTCTTAGTATTGCAATAATAAATGTGCTTTTCAATGGAAATAATTGTTTCATCTTAATTCTAATTTTAATACTACTCATGATTCTTTTTGTTGATGTTATCATTAAGAAAATGATACAATGACTTTAATTATCATTCCCATAATAATATCTTGATTAATTAAAAAATATTGTCATTATTATAGTAAGAAATCTATTATTATGAATATTGAATCATTTTATTATTATTTGTAATGATAAAACTATTATGGAAATTATTTTATTAATTATGTTAATTTTTTTTAATTTTTTTGTATTTACTTTAATTTTCTTTTTCTTATTAATGAAATGTAATAGTATCAATTTCAAACCAATAAGAATTTCTCTATTCTTCTAAGTCTTGAATTAATTTGGAACTCCACCCAAGCCATAATAGCTAATGTTTTTTAAATAAAAAGTGATATTTAATATTTATAAAGTGATTCAATATCCATTTTAGCCTTCTGTTTATAATTTAAATAATTAAAATTTTAGTCATATAAATTCAACAATCATTATACTATTCATTTCATAAAATCAAAGGAATCTTTTTTTTACAAAAATCATTATGGACCTAAAAAACCAAAAAACCAATCCATAAAAATATTATCCTTATTATGAGTAATAATAAAATTTTCATGGAAATTATTTATTTCCTGACTTTTATTTAACCTAAGTTTCTTTTAATTTTAATAATAAAAATTTTATGGAAATTTTTTATTTCCCAACTTTGATTTAACTTATGTTTCTTTGCATATTTAATACTTATCTGATTATTATAATAAGAATTTTACTCGATTTTTTATAAAATGATAAAGTTATTATGGGAATTATCTTTTTAATTATTTTATTTATCCTATTATCATGAATGAAACTAAAATAATAACAAATTAATTCTTCTTTTTACAAAAATTATATGTATGAATATTAATAAAACCTATTTATATACTCCTTTTATAAAGAGTATCTTATTAATCAGTGGATGATAACTTTAATCTTCTTGTTACAAAAAACATTATGAGGCGTAAAAAAAAGCATTGTTTGATCTCACCGGGGCGAATCTCGTGTCAATCGTCGGCGATTGACTTCACGTCAAGCAAACGTCAAGCAGGATAAAAGTCGAGCTCACGTCAAGCGAAAATCAAGCGAACGTCGAGCACACGTCACACTCTGGTCTTACACCAAATCCTGTGACATCCAATAATATTGGTTCCCCTGTGCCTTCAACTCAGATTCCTCACCGCCTGATCATCCCACAACCGTCCGATGATTGGTAAAAATTACACCAGACCCGCCTGTTTGCACACACACACATCAAAGATGTCCTTCAGCCAGTCTTGATGTAGGCGGGGGGTTTGACTTCACCAGGTCATCCATGAAGTGTGCGTGTGCATGCGTGGGGGCGGGTGCGTTTGCGTGTGCATTGGCGTGTGCGGGTGGGTGTGCGTGTGCGGGTGCGTGGGCGTGTGCATTGGCGCGTGCCGGTGCGTGTGCGTGTGCGTGTGCATGCGTGGGGGCGGGTGCGTTTGCGTGTGCATTGGCGTGTGCGGGTGGGTTTGCGTGTGCATTGGCGTGTGCGGGTGGGTGTGCGTGTGCGGGTGCGTGGGCGTGTGCATTGGCGCGTGCCGGTGCGTGTGCGTGTGCGGGTGCGTGTGCGTGTGCATTGGCGCGTGCGGGTGCACATGCGGGTGTGGGTACGCAAAAGCCGATTCCGCTTCCAACATGATGATGGCGCAGTTAGAAATTTTGGATGCTGTGAAAGGTGAGTGTGTGGGTCATTTGATCATTGGACTTGGCTTATTCACACTGTACCCAATGTCAAAATAGTAACTTCTTTGTGGCAATGTGAAATAATGGGCTTTGCTTGTCACAATGGCATGTCTCTGTCACTAAATTTTGAGGCAATTACTAGCAAAATTGCTAATGAATCTGAGAGATTTGCATTTTAGTAGACTAAATATCATGAAATAACGGCTTTATCATTACAAGCAGTCCACATGACAGAGCTTTGTTATCATACAATCCACAGTTACCTTCTATTTCTTCTTCAGATATAATCAAGTGTCCATCATCAAAACCAACAGCTTTATAAATATTCAGATGCGGCCAATCTGGTAGGAAATTCACATCAATCTTCAAAGGTTTTAAAATCAGAAAGCTATTGTTCAGTATGCTAGATGGCTCAGAGACTTTGAAAATGCTATCAATAATACCAAATTGTCGTGAGTTGCCCCTCAGAAAACATATCACACTGTTGCTGATATTTTTGGATTCAGTTGAAAATATATTGTTCCCAATATTAATGCTTGAAACTGGAAAATACCAAGGTGAGACAATCCTTGAAGTGGGAGGACTTGTGGATTGCACGGTAGTGTCTAAGCTGATCCAATCAACTATTTCCCTTGTTGCATGAAAATTCTGTAAGTACTCAACCAGGCAATCATAATTTTGTTGGTCATGGCGGGATGGCTTGTTATATTTATGGTGATTGAACACGGCAGGTGGCTGTGATTCGAAAAGCTGTTTTATTTCACATGGCACAGATGGGGATTTCAGGAGAACGGAAAGGTTGGAACATCGACAGATATGTTGAAGTAAGGTTTTATCTATATCATCTATTCAGAGTTGCAAAAAGTTAGTCTTATTCAGTTCAGGTGTTTAATCAATGTGAATATATTGATCTTATTAATTGACTTACATATCTTGTTATTTGTTGGCATCTTTGCAAATACTCCAATCAAGCGCTCATAACCCCATGTGGCTGAGGCTTGTGCTGGGCCCGAACGTTGGAAGAGTTCGGGAATATGATCAGCAAAATGATGATTTGGTTTACTTTTCTGTTTTGGGAACAGGTGTTGATTGGAAAGGCGGAATTTTTTCCAATGTTCAGCAAATGCAGTCGCATCATCTATTGAAACAGTCCAGCTTGTGGCAATGTTGATAGCACTAATCAAATGGAATGTATTCTTGGCTAGTTCATTTGCAAGTTCTTCTGACTGACCCATTTTTCTTTGAGTGTTGGCGGATTGGTGTGCATCTAATGACATCTGTTGACTGAGCATTAGAAATGGAATATAGACCTTATATAAGAGAGCCCATTCAGCGGCTTTTAAGCTACCATGAGAGGGGGAACCCATTTTGCGGGGAACTCTTGTCCAAGATGAGGGAATTATGGTCTCAGATATTATTTGTCGGAGATGCTCAAGAGCCTCACCCTTGATCTGGTGATCACTCAGTGCAGTGATATCCAATTCAGAGGGTATTTCAGAAGTGGGGATGTAATCGGCATCAAATGAAGGAATCTCCGCAGAACCACTAGATGGATGTTCTGTGTTAGGGGTGGGCATTGGGAAGTAGTTTTTTCGGGTGGAAGTAGTGGGGAGTGGCTCATTTATTATTTTTGCTGCGTCTCTTCTCAGGGAGCGGGCCTCTCTCAATGTGATTTTATCAAGAGAGCTGTTGGAGGTCATGGAATCTGAGTCTGAACTGTTGGTGTCATTGGATTTCCTGCGGGACCTGAAGTAAATTTTTGATTTCGCCTCTGGAATGCACAATTTGAAAGTTGCATGATCCTTCAAAATTCCAAGTATTAAATTATGCATTATGTCAAGATTAACCATTCTGGTTGCATCCCAATACGGAAGGTCTTCCAAAATTGAATATCGCACTCCATACTCAGAGAAAATTGCTTGTCTTTGTTGTGGGGTTGCCCGAAGCCATTTGGCAATGGTTGATTTATGACTTTGGTATGAGCGCGTGTAGTGAAATTGAGGACCAATTTCTTCAATTTGAGCTTTGTGAATGGTGCAAAAATTACAAAAGTGGTTGCCTGAATGGGAAATAAATCCAGTAAGCTTGCGCATGGCAACCACATCCGCAATGGCTGTGAGGATGGCAACACGGATAAAGGATCCTGATGGACCTGTTGAGGTGGGTGCAAAATGGTAACCTTGCCATAGCTCTTTGAGCTCGTTGATGAGTGGCATTAATAGATAATTCAATTGAAGCGCAGTTGGCTCCTTCGGACCAGGGATGATTCCTGCAACATAGACATTCTCGGGCTTCAATCGTTCACTTGGGGGGAGATTAAGACAAATAAGCATGATAGGTCCAATGCTAGCCAACCGGGTTGACTTTCCATGTGCATTAAACCAGTCCACATATATGGAGAAGGCCAATGCACCAGGAATGGACATGAATGGGGGGTCATGGATATTTCTAGTGCCAGTGAAGCGTCTCCAGACCAATCCATCCCAGACGTCACGTTTTGGGGAATCTTCGGGAGTTTGGGATTGTTGATGTTGATGCAGAATGTCCATAATTCCAGCCCGCTGGAGGAATCTGGCAAGCCAATTTTTGAATGGTTGATAAATGAAATGTTTTGTTGGTATAAATTTTTGCTTCATGTTGGTTGTGTTTTGGGTTTGGGGTTCAGATGAATAGATGAATTTGCCTAATGATTGTGTGCAAGGGGGATCATGATCATTTGGGTCATTATGGCGTTGACAGTGGGGTTGGTCAGTTGTGACTGATTCAGTAAGGCCATTAAGAGAGAAACATTGAGGACAACATATATAGTTTTGAATCACTGGCTCCAATTGGAGATGTTCAAATATGGTACTCAGATCTTGAGGTATATGGAATGCAGGAGCGGGGGGACCAGCTGAGCTTGAGATACTGGACTTGATCAGCAGGTTCAGGGCGGGGTTGAGTATGCGTGAAGCCCTGCGGGGTAAATTATACCTTAATGATAGAATGGCAGATATTATCATTCCTAGGTCTTGTGGGGGAAGGGTTTGACTGCCACTATATGGTTTCTGTGCAGTTGAATTGAGACCCGCAGGAGTTGAGAAAGTGCTTTGGGTCAAACGTGAATAATCAGCTGGGAAGATTTGATCCAATAGAATTTGTGGGCACCCAGATCCTGATGCAGAAGTAGGGATGTTTGGAAGGGATTTGGGTGCAATGGTTGATTTGAGCTTTTTAATGTGCTGTTTATATTGGAAAGGTGTGAAGGCAACTCCTTGCCTATCACCCTCAGGGGAAGAATGTGTTTGAGTTGAGCAGTGTTGACACATGCATATACGCATTGAGGAATATGGCCGGGTTGTCATTGTTGCAGGAATTGGGAGTACGGTTGGTTTGTGTATAAATATCTATGGTTGATGTGAAAGTGTTTAGGAGTGTTATTAATTGGAAATAAAATTCAGTGATTATTTATGAAGCGGGAGATGATTTGAGCCAGCTGAGGATTTTATCCCATTTGTAATGGAGCATGAGCTGCAGTGGATAAAGTTTAACATGTCTCATCTGGATGGCGGAATTGGTTAGGCGTTTAATTGGGTAAAATGCCATGCTGCTCAATGCTCATACATATTCTAGTTTATTTACACATTGTGATAGTGCGGGTTTGACCATTGAGGTGGTTCCATTAGTGAAGTGTTACCATTGAATTGAGGGGATTAACATTTAATCCATGTACGCTGGCACGCCATCGTACATGGTTTAAACCTTATTACAGACATAACTATATAACTCTATTACATAAGGGGTTGGAGTGCAGCTAAAGTCTTGGTATTTGGTTTGAGTACGGCGGGCTTTGAATCAGTTGGAATGTGATTTGGATTGTCTTGCCTTTCGTGAAAAGGTGATGTCTCTTTTGTGGGTAAATCCTTCATGAATATACCCCTTTACAGATGTACAATGTTGGGGAATTTCAATGCATATATTGGCAGTTTGGATAATTCACAAAATGTGACAATGGGGAGGCAGAAATGTTACCAAATATGATTACCTATGGATGATGGGTCCCCTTTCAGATCAAGGAAATATCACATTATATGCTGGTAGGCCGTGCAGGGTGGTTTCCGACAAAAGCGGAGGAGCTCAAGAGGAGGCAGGGAGGATTCTCCTCAAAAGAGTCTTATCCGACTTCCACACAACACTTAGTTCCAACTATTCATAGAATTTCTCTATTCTAAATTTGAAAAGATTTCATCTCATATCACTCTATTTTATCATAATACTGAGGTGTTTTATCTAGTTAAAAATATTACTGTACTTTTTCGGCCCTTATGTCATCTTTCAAGTCACATAAATCCCGTTCAGGTTCTGTTCATGACTCAAATAGTGAATCTAGCATAGAATATGTTCAAACACAGTCACCATTGAGTCCCAACATTCCTCTCACAACCCCTATCGCATCCTCAATGAATGTATCAGGTCTTAACATTGATGTGGGCAATCCAAAGGCTCCAACTTCAAGCACTTGGTCGATCCCAAATATTTCCGTCACTCCAATTCCCCCGAATCCCACTAATACACAAATTCATGTGTCTCAGGGGCCAGAAGGCACACCTCAAATCTCCTCACACGCTAATCCCCAATCAAAATTTCCACGTGAGTTCCTCCTTAATCCCGGTCGGAGTCCAGTCGCATCCCAGGATCCCTTTGGCCAAAGTAAACAGCCAACCCTCAATATTCCATCAGGATCGCAGGTTCATGTGGGTGATGAAAGGCGCGTGGATGGGGGGCGACGAAAAAGACCTTTGGAAAATGTAACTTGGAGCGGTCTGTCGGAGGGAAATCCAGTATTGACGCTTCATCAAAGTAAGTCATTTGAATTTTGGAGTAGAAACTTATTCATGATTTGATATGTTTGTTTCATGGGTTAGATATGGCACCTAAAGGCAAGTCAGTCCGATCTCAGGAGCCAATTGAAGATCGTGAGGATGACCAGTCTTCATTAATGTTTTAATGTGTTAACTGATGATTTGCATAGCAGGGGATGAACTTTATGCGTCTTCACCTCTGGTCCATAAAGAGAAAGTCAGTGGACGTCATCATCCATATGCCTCCAAACCAAGAACGGGTCATGCCAGTACATCAAGAGAAACAATGGTGGATGATGAGGATGAGAACATGTCTCCGACTCAAAGTGAAAGAAATGATGAACCAAGGAGGGACAATTTCACAGCGCATGAGCAAGGCACTCAATCAAATAGTGAGTTCACCCATCCTCAGCTGGGCCTCGCCCAGAGTATGCTTGAACAATCCGAGGTCAGACAGCAAAGGAACCAGGCCCGCAAAGCTCACAATGTGGCGAAACGTGCAAGCCAGAAGGAGCAACAAAAATGGCTGAAGGGAGAACTTCCAGAGAATGTCCATGGAATGAGATCAGCAGTACACGCACATTGCCTGTTCCTACTCAAAGTTAGGGATAAGGATTTTTCCTCACTACCAACACCACCCAGCACAGAAGAGCGTGAAATTGCAATTCAAGTGGCTGGTCATCTCGGTTATGTCCCCGAGGATGTGTTCAATGAGCCATCAACACAGGTTCAGTCTCAGGGTTTCCAAAGCTACTGCGAAAATGAGCTCCACAAGCTAGGACTAAAGCGATTCACTTGGGACTGGGAGAGCTCATGGCAACATCCGTTCAACGAGCTGATGTCTATGGTGTTTTACCGTACATTCCGTCTCGCACTTGTCAGCACTGAGTATCATCACTACTGTTGGAACAAGGATCATAACAACTATGGGGTCGTGGCGGCTTTAATGGAGCGATATTTCACTTATTTGAAAAGAGAATGGAAGTCTATTCAAAAGGATGCCGAGTATTTGGTAAAAAAGAAAGAGAATCAAAAGCTCGCAAAGATTCGTCAAAGAGTTAGTTACTGTATCTCTTCTTCATTGTGGACCAAGTCTGATGATGATCTACTTGATTATGTGCAGACCTGTGAGCGCCGTCGTGAATGGTGTGATACGGCTAAATTTCCCATCCTAGCATCACAATTCAATGACCCTCGAGTATGTTCAGATACTGAGGAGGTACTGGAAAATGGCCGTCAAGTTTACCGCAAAGTGGGATTACGCTGGCGCTCCCAGTTATTTAATGATTTGGTATTAAAAATGGATAGAGACATAGAGTTTTGTAATCGGATTAAAAAAAAGGGTAAAAAAACTATTGATAGATTGCCAGAATTACGATCGACAGATGATGGTGATATTCCGGAAGGCCTATCATTTCAGGTATTTGATCAAGATTGGCTCAAAGGCTGTAGTAAGATGCAGACTAGCGCCCTCAAGATACTTGACATGCCAGTTATTAGGCCTAATGGTGATGCTCTGCAATAACTTAGTAATTGGTCACGGTATAGCACTGTGACAAATTAAAATTTTGTGAATTATTTGTGCAGGTGTAATAAAATCTGATTATTATCTCTTAAGGATGCAACAACTTGCTAAATATGTTAGAATATAGACAATATGAATTGAAATGTATCACCGTCTCCCTTGCAATAATACTCTATTGCTCATTTTCATTGAGGAAATATTGAAGAAGTTCGATCCAGCTCATGGTGTTCATAATTGTGGACCTGTGCCAGAGTCAACAGGAGTTATCAACTTTGTCAATCACATATTATATAATATCAGTAAGGCTCACGCAGTTAATGATTTTTTCTTTTCTTGGACCTATTGGTAATTGGAATATGGCATTCCCATAAGGAATGATTTCAGAATAGTAATACAATCAAGTGAAAGATGAGCTTGAAAGGTACCTTCCGCATGTTGACCTCAACTGAATGAGGAGTGATATAGTGGATGACCTGTACAGGTCGTTGTTGGCCAATACGATGTAGACGATCAACAGCCTGAGCCTCAATGGCTGGGTTCCAATTGGGCTCCTGGAAATGTGGATGTCAGGGTCCGAAAATCAGGGGAGAATTTTGGGGGGCCCCTCACCATTAAATAGACTACATTAGCACAAGTTATATTGAGGCCAGTTCCAGCCGCGGCAATGGATGCAATGAGTACTTCACATTCAGGATTATTGAAGAAATTCTCAAGCGCCTTGTCCTGCGCTCGTGGTGTAATTGTTCCATCAATTCGTGCTGAAAGGATAGAGTGATGGGCAAGAGCAATACCAATTCTACAATATAAAAAAGTCAGATGGAGTCAATTGGTAATGGATGCATATTAGAATTAACGCACAAATCTAGAAATTGGGTCCATTGGGTATAAACCACCGATTTCTTTGGACCACACCTTGTTTGTTTGTTCTTCATTAAGCTTTGTAGGAGGTGTGCAATTTTACTACTCATCATGCATGTTTCCACATCCACAATAGTTCGTGTGATTCTTGGGGAGTTATCCTGAGTGCTCCTGCCCTCGGGGTCTTCCAGCTCCGCCTCCGCAATTGTGTTAAGCATGATGTGATGGTTACAACATATTCGCAGCTTATTAATATTTCTGAAAAACTCTCCTGGTCCTTTGCTTTTGGATGATAGGAATTCTTCATATAATGTGGAATATTCTTGCTGCATGGTCGGGTTGAGTGGGAGCAGCTCATAATGATGGCTAATAGTGGGGAGAGATTCGAGATGTGTGGTTTTGGTGCGGCGCAAACTTAAATGCCGCAATGCCAAATGCAAAATATCATTGCAACCTTTTGAAAGACTACTCAGGATGAATGGTGACCAGTTATCTTGATCGGCGCTCTGGGGTTGAGTGATGAAGGATATTATGCCCAAAAGGTCATAAATGGTGTTGTGAATAGGTGTGCCCGTTAAACATATTCGACGGGATGAAAGGAGGCTATTAATGGCACGGTGAGTGGCAGTGTATTGAGAGCGAATATAGCTATAAGAGGGGGCAAGGGTTATTGGATATAAAAGGTAATTTGAATCATTTAAGCTCAGCCACTCACTGTGCTTCATCCAAGATTATACGATGCCAATTGATTTGAAAAATGAATGATGTAGAGGGATTGGTTTGCTTAAATTCTTGGGTGATAGTATTGTAAGAAGTGATGATGATATCATATTTTAAGATGTCGGCTTGGGATAATGAGTGACGAGTGGGACCATGGTAGATTTTGGCATGCAGTGCTCCAGCCTGAGCATGCTTGGATATTTCTGATTGCCAGTTGGTAATTAAGCGAGGGGGGCAGATGATCATGGTGGGCGTGGAGCGATGGGGGTTTGCAATCATCCGCTCCTTGGAGGTACCAATTAGAGCAATGGCCTGAATGGTTTTACCTAATCCCATATCATCCGCAAGCAGTCCTCCAAGAGGGGTATTGGTCGAAAGGGATTCAAATGAGCTAACGACCTTGTTTGTAATGATGTGCCTGGCATTAAAAGTGGATCCTGGGGGTGAGGTTGCCCAAAGGTTACGGGCTGATTGGCCATTGGGGATTTCTCGATCCCAGAGAAAAGCTAGTCCGGTCTTTTGATGAGGGAGGAGGGGGGTTTGAATAATGGCATGGGGCGGGGTCATCATGGGGAGGTCTGATCCACTGGGTAATTGTATCAGTTTTTGCTTGGAAATCAATGATGAAACAGCAGGATATGAAGCAGGCGTCGAGTTTGAAGCGGGAAATGTCGGAGTAAAGAGTTGACATTGACAATGAGTAGTACAGTCATATTCTTTGGGCATTTTAAGCTTGAAATCTTGTGTTCGAAAGCTTTCCATTATGAATAGAACGTTTGGATACCATGTGAAGAACATCAATGCTAGATTGGGTTTCTGAGATGAGGAGGGATCATTGGCATCAGTCATAAATACTCCCTCAACAAATAATATTTGAGTAGGATTGGATTGGCAATTTTCAATCCATGCCCCACCAGGACCACAGTGCATGAACGTTTTGGGTGCCCCAAGGAATGGTATCAACGTTTGGGAAAGGGTTCCCGGGAGAGAGCCAATAGCATGCTGGTGATTGGGGAGATATACGAATATGTTGTGTTGATTGTGCCATAGGATAATCCAAGAACCTAAGTGGGAATTCTCAGGCTTTAAGGTTATATCACTATTTATTTGAATACGAATATTAATCATCCCAATGCAAAGTGGTTGTGAAGGGGTTGACATGATGGCTATTTTGAATTATTTGGGGACAGTTGGGAATTATATGATCGGGAAGGGTTAGCTAAAGGGAATGAAGAGGAATAAGCGCAGGTGGGGAACTTATATGAGTGGCAGCAACAGGCCAAAAGGGGGATGGCCTGTGGTTACGTGCATGGTCTTGATGGAGGTGGGCCTCTTGGGCTCATAATTTTCATATCCGATTTGGGGCATATATCAAGGCAAGGTGGCCAAAATGTGGGTGCACCATTTGACTGCTGGATCTGCAGCGAGTTACGAAACCTTTGGTGGAACAAGGCTGACATTAGCACATCCGAAATTGGGTGGGTTGTAGCAGCTTATTGTGGAGGGCATATTAGAGGCATGCAGTCATGTTCGCTGGTGTGACAGCGAACAATGAGCGTATCCTCCCCAGGTTAATTGTTCACAGGGAGCTACTGGGCAATGTTGGCAGTTTCAAAGGGCAATCTCACTGTGGGGATGTTTGTGTGTGGGCGGGTGAGATATGTTCGGTGGCATGCCACCGAACATGACTTTGGTTTGGCCTGAAGTTTTTTGCTGACTGATGCATACTGGGCTTTCAGGGGGGAATGTCTGGGATGATCAAAGGGGGCGCCAGCCGTGAGCCGTGATCCACATATACATTCACCCCTATGGCGTTTGAGGCGAGTACTAATCCACCGAGATTGGCATTGGCCTCTTTGCCTCACGCGCGTACAGAACTCCGGAGAAAGAGGCCACACGCCCGAGGAATTTTTTGGCTGCAAGCCAGGTGCCACAACTTGCGCGGGGCGTGTGAGAACGTGAAGAAAATGACCCGCGGTGGGAGATACCCACGCGAACATGACCAGCCTCAGCAATCATAGGCTGGGATTGTTATTCTAATGTGGATGAGGCTGAAGCGAATCCACACTGATTGGCCTCAGGTTTCCACGCGCAAGCGGGTGAGCGTCTGCAGTCAAGCTGACAACCCGACCAAGAAAATAGGCAGCTGGAAGACTGGCAGTAAAATGTCTTCCAGGCGTGTGAAAGTTGCCTGTGTATGACCCATCGGGGGTGCGTATGAAAGCGTGTGGCTGCCCGACAATGAACAAGCGGGCCAGTCATTGTTTGCCCCAACAATGGCACCGGAGTGAATCAACTCTTTGTGTTAGACCCAAATATTAAGTCATCCCATTAAGACCCACTTACATTAATTTGGATTACATGCGCATCTGTGCCGTAGTTAGGCAGAGCTGTCCAACAAGGTGCATCAAAGGGATGCAGGTGAGAGATATGACTCGATGGCTTGACGTTATTGCATGTTACATTGTTGAACAGCTTTTTGCTCTGCCCCGCAGTACATTTACAAAGGTGTACTGCGTACTACAGTGTCGACTGTACTGTACAGATCAGGAAGGTGTAATACTACTTGAGCCTGCATCCATCTAGCAAATGTGCATGCACCTTCCGATCGTTTGCATTTACGTAGCTCATGTGCCACATGCTCAGCATTGCGTTTCACCCGATTTGCACACGCAAGCTGAGCATGTCATGGTCAAACGCACCGTGAGAAAGTGCTCAGTAAAGCCATGGAATGAACTCTTTTGCAATAGTTCATTGGAAGACTCAGTTTGGAGCACTTCACCAAAGCGTGTGAAATGCTGCACCTGGCTGAAATGTCATCCGATGCTGTGCCAAATGCTCAGAGTGCGCGCATACAAAAACGACTGAGCAATGGCTCAGCATGGTGCATTTGATATTGTTATATCTATAGTTCAATCACTGTGCAATTCCAATGTTCAGCCACTGAGCATTTCAATTATGACCCGAAAGCAAACCTGAGCAATGGGTCGAGGCAAGCTCACGCTATATTCACTTGTCTTGCAGCCCCCCCCTTTGTTCACATACTATTACCAGGCCATATGGCCGGTGATCTTGCCGCGGTCACTTGTGACCAAATGCACCGGGTGCTTTTCTGCATGGGTCACTTGTGGATTGCACCCACAATGCACATTCAACATGGGCCTCACGACCACCCTCCTGGGTGATCGGGTGGCTATTTAAGGAAACAAAGGGGATTTGACTCAGCTTGACAATTCAATAAATTGCAATACTCAGCGGTGCATTTGATATTGTTATATCAATTGTTCAATTACTGTGCAATTAAAATGTTCAGCCACTGAGCATTTCAATTATGACCCGAAAGCAAACCTGAGCAATGGGTCGAGGCAAGCTCACGCTGTATTCACTTGTCTTACAGCCCCCCCCTTTGTTCAAAGACTATCACCAGGCCATAAGGCCGGTGATCTTGCCGCGGTCACTTGTGCATTGCACCCACAATGCACAATCAATAAGGGCCTCACGACCACCCTCCTGGGTGATCGGGTGGCAATTTAAGGAAACAAAGGGGATTTGACTCAGCATGACAATTCAATAAATTGCAATACTCAGCTTGACCATTCAATAAATTGAAATACTCAGCCAGACCCCCATTGTTCTTCTGCCTCACGCGAGCATTTCACTTCTCAGTTGCAGCATTTGCTGAGACTCAGCTTCAATTTTGCCCACACGCCTTGAAGCTGAGACTTTTGCGGGTGCTGCAACTGCTGAGATCGTCTCAGCTTCACCTTGGTATAAAAGACCATCTTCACACGACACGCACTTCACTTTCTTTCTCACCCGCTCCACTTCGCTCAACCTCACCCGCGTTTGTCCTTCTTGTGCGTATTCCCCCTCGTCTTCCTGCCTTTCCAGTCTTTTCTTTCGCACTCGACTAACCCCACTCCCCTTCCTGCTCGCTTTTTGTTTTTCCTGCTAATACTTTCAGAACCCCACTTCTATCTACTTTGTACGTTTTCTCCAATTAAACTTTAGTCAACATTATGTACCGATATTAATATTTTTCTTTCTTCACGACTTCCTTCCAGACTTTTAAAAACTTCCGACTAGAGCGTTTTTATATTGATTCCATTTTAAATTTATATAAATCATCGTATGTCTTCCTTTTCTTTCTTGATTGCTTACTTTCTATTCAGTTACTAACCTGTTTTGTTTTGTTTTTAGATGTCGTGCACGTTATGCACCAAGCGGGGTATCCCCTGCATTCGCTCCTCGACGACGAACGACGCTTGTGATGCTTGCCGACAAGCACACAAGAAATGTTCGTTCGTTGTCCGCCCCTTCCGACCACGAGGCCAGACGAGTTCTCGCCCAAGACGCCCTCGCGAGGACTCCTTTGTGGTCGACGATGATGAAACCATTTCCGAGCGTGAATGGACGCCGGGCCCCCAAACAGGCCAACGGGAACGATTCCGGACGATTAGCCCTGTCCCCTCCAGTATCGATTTGTCCACTCCCCCTCCTAGGCCACCATCCGATGGTCACTTCACTCCTCGACCGGAGCGAAGTGATTATCCGGCCGATGAAGGATGGCGATGGCGAGAGGACATTCGAGCTTGGGCTGATTGTCACCATGTCTTGTCACCGATGGGATTCAAACGCCAAAGTAAGTTTTATTTCTCCTCTTTATCTCATTTCTCTTCACGCAATAATACTGACTTTTTTCCATTACTCATAGAACCAAACCCCCCGAATCCCCCCCGACACGACTCTCCCGTTCCCAGTTTGCCTCGCGAGCAAACCCCCCGGCAACCCACTCCAGGCCCGAGTGGCACCCGATGGTCTGAGGAATTATTCCGTGGTAAGCAGCCAAAGTTTCATTTCATTTTCACTTTCACTTTCGAGTCGAGTGAACTGACTCTTACTCCTTTTTTAGAACCCTCCCGAACCGAAGAGCCACCTATTCCTGGCCCGAGTCCATCGTCCCAACCACCTGAGGACGATACGACTCGTGAGCCAGAACCTGAGGTGGCTCCTACGCAATCCACGGAGGAACCTTATGGTAAGTCACCCCTTCTTTCTCTTCGATCCATATTCACCTTTCCTCATTTTTTCTTCGACCGTCTCCAGATCGTCCCGCCACTCCTCGCTCGATCATCATCATCGACGATACGCCCGTGGGATCACCCCATCCCCCTCCCCCTCCCCCTCCCCCTTCTTCTTCACCGACTCCACCATCTTCCCCTTCCACTCCAACCCCGGTTCCCTCCCCAGAGATCCCTTCCAGTGCCCCCGAGAACCCCAACGCCTCCTCCCCCCCGGTGCCAAGCTCGTCTCATTCTCACGATGACGCTCGCCAGGAATTCACCGACCTGCGACCGACCCTAATGATTCCTTGAGCCATCGTCCACGATTCGATCAACCGAATCTTGTTGGAGCATCGTCGCTTGCTCCACATGATTCCTTTCGTGGATGCAACTCATCGAAATGAGATGCACCGGGAATTCCGGGAGGAACTAAACTCCCTCCTTGGCAAGGCAATGGAGGCTTATCCAAAGGAGGACATCACCGGGATAGTCTCGAAATACTTAGAAAAATAAAAAAATTTAAAAAAAAAATCATTATTTCCTCTATTTATTATTTGTAATACTTTCTTTCATATAAATTTTTTGTATTGAATGATTGTTATTTTCCATTTCTATTACATTCTTTGCTCACGTTAAGTTATGTTTTGTTCAATGGTTCAAATATCCTATTGCATGAGAAAACGTTTTATAAGTGCCCTACCAAAGGTTTGAGTGAGTATTTGTTTGTGTGACCCTCTTTTTCTCAAAATGCCCCAATAGTTGCCGTTATCCTCTCCTATATTTTCTTCTCCCATGGTTTAGAGCCATACCCATTCTTAACTGTAAAAAAGCGGGAGGTTCCCGTATGTGAGCAATCGAGTCCAGATTCGTGAAACATGGCCTTTCCTATGGTCACACGCTATTAGTCTTACTCATGTATTGAATTGTTTAAATTGGCTAGAACCTTCACAAGCGTAAGGATTGGCGTGTGACTTGTTGGGAGGCTGCACAGGCGTAAGGATTGGCGTGTGAATTGTTGGGAGCCTGCACAGGCATAAGGATTGGCGTGTGAATTGTTGGGAGCCTGCACAGGCATAAGGATTGGCGTGTGAATTGTTGGGAGCCTGCACAGGCGTAAGAATTTGTCAGCATTGTTGGCAACCCTCCCATGCGTAAGGATTGGCGTGTGAATCGTCGGAAGCCTGTACAGGCGTAAGGAATTTTAGCACTTTTGGGACCCTCCCCAAGCATAAGGATTAGCGTGTGAATTGTTGGGAGCCTGCACAGGCGTAAGAATTGGCGTGTGAATTCTTGGGATCCTGCACAGGCTAAAGAAAATTTCAGCATTGTGGGGAAGCTTCACAAGCGTAAGAATTGGCGTGTGAATCGTCGAAAGCCTGTAAAGGCGTAAGGATTGGCGTGTAAACTTTCGGGAGCCTGCACAGGCATAAGGATTGGCGTGTGTAGCGATGGCCCCCCGCATAGGCGTAAGGAACTTTTAGCATTGTCAGAACCTGCACAAGCATGAGGATTCGCGTGTGAAGCATTGGCATCCTGGACAATAGCAACAAACCAGGACCGATGTACGATGGCATGCCACCGTACATAATCCACTTCACCCCTTTTTCATGTGAGACACCCCATCTCCCGCACTCGAATCCATCCAATCCTGGTGTATATTGTCCTCTGCCTTACCTCACCATTACTTACCCAACCCACTTGCAAATCTCCTCATTCTTTGAATCGGCATGAGATTGTATTACCATCCCTGATTTGATAGCCCGCTCTCTCGCCAATCTCATAATAGCCATTGCTTTTTTGCCGCATTGTTTTTGCTAACCTGCTTGAGCATTGTGCGGACATACCCACTAGTGTCGTGCTTTCGTTGTCCTGTGCTGGATCAGTATAATGAACAAATGTACTACTGGCCCACACTACCTGAATGAGCCCATGACATGTGGATAGATCAATCCAAAAATGCTCATTTGGGAAAATCAATTTTCCCCCTGTACACCGCTTTGACGCATCTCTTTGAATTTGGCCGGTCCGCTTATCAGCTTGAAACCACCATCCCGAAGCATACAGCGATGCATCCTTATCAACATGAGGTGCGTTTTTGAATCCATTCATGGTGAAAGTGAGTGCGGAAGCGAACTCGAATGCACCCTGATTTGCCGGAATATCGCCTTCATAGTTGACTTGATCAAAAGACGGAACCCCCAATGAGTTGTAGCAATTTTGAATCTTCTGAAATAAATTATCCCCAACATATCGTAAGGATTGACCTAGAATGCGACCCACCGAGCTAAGATTGGCACCTCGGTCCCGCCATTCATCTTTTGCATTTTCAATTTTGCCAGCACTACCATACAGACCAAATTGTTCATTCTTCGTGGTGCATTTGCGCCACCCAATCGCGAGCATAAATCCCTCCAGTAATGCTCCATTTGTTGCAATAGGGTCAGTGAACCTCTTTTCGCGAAATAAGAATTGTGATAATTCATCCCATTGATTGACCTCGACTTCACTCATTGTTGTGAATGGTCGGAATTCAACAAGGGCAATGAGTAATCCGGTTGAAGAGAAAATTGCCACACGGCCAAAGTGAATGCGTTTGATCTGATTGACATCCACAACCCTCCGAATTTCACTTGGGGTGATATTTGCTGATACTGGCATTGATATTTGTGCTGTTGGGCGAGAGGAGGAAAAAAACCTATTCATTCGGGTTGTTTTGCGCTCATTTGTCTTTTGGGATCTGCTACTATTCCCGAGTGGTTGCGGGATCACTATGTGTTGAAGCACACAAGATATCAGATACTGCCAAGGAGCTTTCTTCGGCACACATCCTTTGACTTCCCTGTTGGAGCCCACATGACATTGGCACAATCTGAACCGACTAAAGCCCATGTTCTTCAGTGGGGCCCAATGAGGGTGCCACATAAATGTGGAAGCATATATATATATCTATATATATACACTGAGATTAAGCGAGTAACTCACACTTTCCTTCCTCAGCCCGACGCTTTCTCGCGAGTTCCCTTTTACGCTCTTTTCCTTTTTTCGTGAATGGCATGCTTTCAGCAGAAAATGAAATGAAACCGAATGATTACTGATTTCTTAATATCACCTAAATTGGATTGCGATGGATGAATCTTTTTTAATTGCGGCTAAAAAGAAAGCTCACGCCTGACCTTGGCAAATTCACGATCTCAAATACCTGAACCTGAAAATTGCAGTGGATAGTGCATTATTCAATTTTACACATTGATGTTCCCATGCAATCACTTTCCAATCCAGCAATTTGGAATATTGCAAGCACACGCAAATGCAATATGCATCCTGCTGCGGATCCCTAGTTATCCCACTCCTCTTGAAAGACACAGGAACCTTTTGCCTATTATGGGCTGGCGTGAAGTGATACACGCGACCTCCCGCAATGCCCCCGCGTGTGCTACTCGCGGGCACAACGCCTGACTCAGCTTGCGTCTTGTCGGAGTCTTCGCAATGATGTACGGAGGCATGCCGCCGTACAATTACTATTGGTACTCAGACTGTGGCATCCGGGCAGTAGTAGGATAGGAAGTCATGATTATTAAATTCATAAATCACTTTGCAAAATTAAATTACAATCTATCTAGTACAAAGCTAATCTAAAACGGGTCAATCCTGGTTGTGAGTTTAGCTGACCTGGGTACCGTCAAGGTGACCTCATCACTTGAACCAAGCCCGCGATTCGCCACCCAGGCATCACCAAAGTCTAATACTAAGCATCGTGCAAAATCAAATCTAAGAGGTACAGTGGGGTTAAAAGACTCTGATGAGAAGAAACTTTTATTCAGTAAATTACATATATACTTATTAGTACGTAGCCACACTGGCTCCACTAGATTTTTACCCTCTGAAAGTTTTGCGGAAATGTCAATTAGTGCTAAAGCCCCTTTAACTGAGCTTGTTCTCCAGTCATCTGAGCATACCATCAAACCACGAACCCCCGCCGCACAGAATGCCGCTAATATACCATAGCAAATTCGATTGATTCCAAGATTCTTGTGACACGCCAAAAGATCTTTGATGGCCTCATTTTTTTTTGAGTTTGTGAGTTTGCCTTTGATGCCATTAACTTCGACCTTTGTATGTGCACGTACCATGTTGTACGCAATCATCAAATGGATAACTGTATCCATTAGATCCTCCAGGTTCTTGTGCGGCTTTGTGGATATCTCATTGTCAGCCCCGCCACCTTCAATGCTGAGTTGGGTTGCACGTTGCTTCGATTTACTCAAGCAGGAGGCAAGGTATTCAACTGCTCCCCGTTCGAGTCCAAGAGGATCGGTCGAATTTGATGTTGGTGCAACATATGGTTTGGGTGCAATCACATCGTATGAGACTAAACTAATGGATTCAAACATAACATTTGCCCAAAAATGTTTAACTGGATTGGCGGGGTAAAGAAGGCTCTGAACCATTTTGAAGAAGGAGTGTTCAGATTTTGGGAGATTATCTGGAGGTTTAGCTGATTCCTTCATCAATTTGAGATTCCAAATGTTGTGATCAAAAAACGCTTCTGTTTCGGTTGGCTTAAAAAAATCTAACCCTGTATATTGCAATTTATATCACCAGTCAACAGCCAATAATCAAGTATCATGCACAAAGATAAAAAAAAAACTCACCTGCCATCTCAAGGTCCTGCAGCCAAGCCGACATTTTAAGATCTCGGTTACTGATCACCTTAATACCAACGGGCAGGAATGTATGAGCATCCTTTGTTGGTAAATTGTCCCATCTATTTTTGTAAATCCTATTGATATTATCAAGCCCCCTTTTCCATGATTGTTGAGTAATATTGGAATGATAATTCAAAACGCCTGCAAACTCTTCCATGCGGGATAAAAATATTCCTTGAAAATTTGCAGCGGATGACACTTCGGGCTCAGCGTCGGGAATTATATCAGTCATATCTCGTCCCATTGTATCATGTTTAATTGTTTCCCTTTCTTGAAAGGCTTGAATATTCCGAGGAGAGGCGGGAGGGGTTGCATCATGCATTGTTTCATTGGGTATCGGGGGACTTTCAGTATGTGGAGCTTCATCATGGATTGTTTCATTGAGTATTGGGGGGGGTTCAGTATGCGGAGGTTCATTATCAATATGGTCCCCTTCAACATTGATAATTTCATCACCTTGATCGCGAGAATCGTTTGCGGCTTCAAAGGTACGGCGTTTTTTGTTTGTTTTTTTGGTCGCATGTATATTTGGTCTTTTTCCTAATCCTTTGCCTGGAAATCCAATTACGACTCGAGATCCTTCAGGTAGAGATTCTCCCACCTCCACACCTGCCCATATATTGTAAGCAGCTATTTTTATCAATTTTGTTTTGAATTAGTAATGGACTTACGGTTCAAATCCATTTTGAGCAGGCTCATGGCTTCAGCAATCTTTTGACGCACATAATCAGGAATTTTACTATCATTTTGGATTTTTTCGAGCCTTGGGATTGTTTGAGCAATGTTGGAGACAAATTGTTCCTTGGATATAATTTCTACCTCCCCACTGAAAATTACATCATCTTGCCCATCATCTTCTGTCGGTGCACAAGGTTCAACAGTCTTTTCCTTCTCATAACTTTTAAAATTCGGTTTCTGAGAGCTTGGAGGCTGCCCTGAAATAAAGGCTATGACACAATATCAGGTTTTGAGAGATTTGAAATATTAAAGATGGATGCATACTCACATTCCGGAAGAACTGGTGGATCTTGATTATCTTCATGTGACTGGCTCTCTACTTCAATGCCTAATTCACGACTACTGGCGATATCAGAGATTTCACTTCCACTCTCTGGGGCTGAAGTTGGTCGTTCATTGAATTCTGTTGAATTTCCCGGGGTTCGGGCCATAGCGGAGGTAGTTTATTAAGCAAATAGATGGTGACGAGTTGATTGCTAACTTGTTTGAAAATTTTTTGATAAAAGATCCAAATTCGAGAAAAAAGGTGCAAATGCGATTTGTCGGGAAATTGAAGGAGGCGATGTTTTGCAAATTATTTCATATCATGCAAATGAAATCACTTCCCTGTGAGACATTGAATAAAGTTGACTAGTGAGAAACCTACTAAAGTCAACTTTTGAACTATTCAATGCTCATGAGGTAAGGACTAAGCAAAGTGTTCATTTGATTGATATGAAATAAAATGGTTTTGTCGGCGAAACAGGAGACACAATTCTTGTCTTAAATAGTCCACTTATTAGGTTTTAATTTGTGAGTCTCATGATTTAAACCCTAGCCACAACATGGTGAATATACTGACCAATATCCCCTTAGGTCCTGTTGGCAGAGAAGGCCACTCAGCATATTTCGGCAATTGCGTTCATCGTGTACGCCAACAAGCCACCGTACTGTACACTATGGATGTAATACGGAAGCGTGAGGAGGGTAAGCGTTGTCGGAGGCATGTCGGGAGGGCACTACATGAGCGTAAGGATGGTAAGCAGTGTCGGGAGAATGTCGGGAGGGAGGGTAAGCGTTGTCGGAGGCATGTCGGGAGGGCACTACATGAGCGTAAGGATGGTAAGCAGTGTCGGGAGAATGTCGGGAGGGAGGGTAACTGTTGTCGGAGTCATGTCGGGAGGGCACTACATGAGCGTAAGGATGGTAAGCAGTGTCGGGAGAATGTCGGGAGGGAGGGTAACTGTTGTCGGAGGCATGTCGGGAGGGCACTACATGAGCGTAAGGATGGTAAGCTGTGTCGGAGGCATGTCGGGAGGGCACTACACAAGCGTAAGGGTCATCAGTGGTGTCGGAGGCATGTCGGGAGGGCACTACATGAGCGTAAGGATGGTAAGCGTTGTCGGAGGCATGTCGGGAGGGTACTACACAAGCGTGAGGATGGTAGGGGCGGGGGTGTGAAAGCGTAAGGAGTGGTGAGGACGGAGAGGGGCGGGCAGTGTCGGAGTCTCATCCGGATGGAGGGCGGTGCGGGTGCGTAAGCATGCTAAGCGTCGGGGAGGCGGAAGCCAATGAGGTGAAATTACACGAACGTTGCGCATAGTGTTGAAATGGGTTTGGGCTTTGAGTGACATTCTCATGTGACACATGTGACGATTGACGTTGTCTTGACGCTGACGTGACGTGACCCACTAAATCCAGTGACTATAAAGTGACACTAACGCGACTGAAGCAAGATTTTATACTGACCGCGGTGCGACGTGAAGTCAATCGCCGACGATTGACGCGAGATTCGCCCTGGTGTCTCACATTCCTTAAAGTATGCCAAATAGTACTTGAAATACTGTAAATACGGTTTTTAAACGTTCTGAACACTCAATTGAACTCATGCATTTAGCCATCAAATTAGATTAAAAGAATAATATTTCTCTTGTCTCTTGTATTTTGGTTAAAAATATTATTAACGTTTTTTCAATTCATCAGACAAATTGTTAACTACTGATAATGGTGGAACTCCAAGCATTATTCCGGAATTTGGTGTCACCTAACTCGAGCTAAATTGACCTTGGCTTGAATGATCAGATCCACGTGAACGTTCTCTTCTTGAGCTAGATCACTGTTGTCCCAGACATTGCCAAAATCTATTAAAATGTTGTGTAGCACACCACAAGTATATATCCAATCATTTACATGTACCATATCTTCATGCTTATTGCAACACAATTGTAAGCTTCTCAAAGACCCCCAACGGGACTTGATAATTCCTACAAAATGTTCAATACTTACCCACAGTTGACCAATATGGTAGTTGAAATTCAGATTTGATGGGTGATCTGCAGCAGCGCCTTTGTAACATGGTATACATTGAACACCCAATGGGTAAGCTGACTCAGTCAGGATGAATTGACCTAACTGTAACATGGTCATTCATTCAATCTTGCCTTTGGAAATACAAAAAAAAACTCACCTGAGTCAAAGAAATTCAAAGGTCTCATAAATATACCCATCTTTTTATACATCAAACTATTGCCACATGATCCAGGCCAGCCACTTAACATTGCTGTGATCCTTTTCTGATGATTACAGACCAATTGCACGCTCAAAGAGTATTGACTTTTACAGTCATAAAAAACTTCACCATCCAATCCTGACCGCTGAAACAATTGAATTGTTGTCCCATCCAAGAATCCAATACATCCAGCAAACCCCTAATTTGGCATAGCCCTTGATATCTCATGCCTTTTCTCCTGATTTGTCCACTGAAATTATTTCCCATAAAGCTCACACACTGCTGCTATCAAAAAACGAGTCACCATAGCCGCCCTGCCCCTACTAATATGATACCTCCAAGCTAGCCTCCTAGCCAAGGAACCAACTCCATTTGTACCCAACTGTTCCAAAGTAATGGCTATCTCCTGACAAGGATTGATTTGTTTACAATGGCTATTGTTGTGGAAAGTCTGGCTATACTTGATGAGATTATAGATAAAGAAAAAACCTTTCTTTGTAGTTTGTACAACTTGCCTCTAGTCAGAATCATTCATCTCCATCAATTCCCCTAACACAAATGGCAGACGGTGTAAGGTTTGACTATGAAACAATAAGTAAAAATTACTAATATCTTACTTATTGTACTATGAATGTCCTTATGAATGAAATAAATAAGATGAAAATAATTATAATAAGAATGAATTATTATAATTATGGCGTAAAACAATTATATTACTAAATAAATATAATAATATAATTTATATTATAAAAAAATAATATATATAAAATAAATATATAAATACAAGATAATTAATATATTTAAAAGCACTTTATTATTGCTACCAACAAATAATAAAGGGGTAAAAAATTGTTTTTAATTAATAAAAAACAATTAATAACAATAATATTACCAATATTAAAGCTATAAATTAATATAAATACTATTTATATTAATTATAGAATTATTAAAGTAATAAGAGAGAAAAATTATCATAATAAGAGAAAGAACCTACTTTTGATACTTAATATAGTTATTTTGAGTAATTTTACGCCTAGAAATGTAAATACAACTTATTTTAAATGTAGTTACAATAAAATTTAAGAGAAATTACAAATTTTCTTGGTTTTATGTGGAATTGAGGTTTTTAAGAGAAATTTAAACAAAACAATTAAATAATTGCAATAATCACGTCAAAGATAAAGATTATTATAATATTATATTTGGTCTTTAATAATATAAACGTTTTATATACAAAGAATAACGAAATTACCTTTTTATTTAATGATTTAATGTTTTGTAAGCATCTGAGGGGAAAACAGAGTAAAAAGAGCTCTATTTATAGTAAATACCTCCCTCCTACAGTCCTAAAGGCTTCTAGTAGACGTGCACTCATCATATCCCCTGGAATTGATCAATATTTTAAGGATTGGTGATGATTACATCATGATCAAACCATCTTGTCTCCTTATTACGCCATTATTTAGAGTTATCACTATAGCTCTAAGTTTGATGCCGTCAAGGCTTTGCAGAACCCCAAATTTTGTGGATTGCATTAGTTTTAATCATAAACTAACAGTATTCACCAATTCTATCACTCATATGACTGTTAAACTTAATTTAAAGTTACAGTGAGTGATCATAAATGATCAAATTAAGCTCAAACTTTGATCCTTGATAGCCTTTACGTTTTGCACGCTACAGCAATTCAGAGAGTGAATTCTGATAGCTTGGAATATCGGTATTATGCTTCCAAGAGAATTTCATTACATCATCAAAACTCTATTTTTGATGATTTTTCTTGTAACTCATCTTTTCTGTCAAAATTTAATATTTTAAACTTCAAACCATGATTTCAAAGGGTTATAACTTGAATATTATAATACAAAATACACCATTATTCACAAATGAACTAGTAGAATCCAACTGTCTACTTTTTTTTAAGCTAGGACCACTTTCTCAACAAAGTGGTCAACAGCTCTATTGATTTTGATCAATAATCCCTTACAGGTTTTAACCTTGCTTATAGCCTGTGAAATAAAGTGCATCTCTGTATTCCTACAGTAATTATGTGATGACTTTATTTTGGTTCATCACTCTATCATGCATATTTCAAAAGATATTAGCTAAAATCCTTGAATATATGTATTGACCAAAAAAGTGCATATATTCAGCTTAACTCCTTAAGTATTGGCTTTTGAGATTAGCTTCTTAATTTTTTTATGTGTGGATTTTTATGGAAGATCCAATGGTACCATTCATTTCACATTTTGTTTCATTGTTATTTGAAATAATTAAGTATTTATGTTTTTTATAAGGTATTATTACTTATAACTCATTAAATATTGACTTTACAGATATGCCATAAAAATGGTATATGTGTATTTTACCATGGGGGATCCAATGGTATAATTTAATTCACATTTTTATTCATTGGTTTTTAAGTTAAACCAAGTTTTGTGCTAATTTACGGCATTTTTGTAGATTAAGGTAATTATTTGTAATGTATAATTATCTTAAATGTTTCTGGTGACCTTTTTGGGTATGTGGTCATATCTCAAAGGTTCACATTCCCTACCACCAAAAAATATTGTACCACAATCTGATATGTGTAATCAGGGTATCATCCACTGTCCTACCTCTTCAATAGAATTTGTTAGTCTTGAAGCTCAATAATGCTTAAATTTTTCTATCTTTCAGGTTTTCTATCATGTCTAAACCTTCTTAGTAGGTTATCAGCATTTGTTATACCTTTCTCATGTAGCCATTCATCTTCTTGAGTTGAATTTCTATACCTTACAAGGTATTCTCTTTCTTTTTTGTTTCTTGTCCTTCTTTGTTTAAGGACTCTTACAATTTTCTTTTCTTCTCCTTCTTCCAAGGGGGAATTTCAAGTGGGGGTTTATGTCTTAGTGGAAATAACTCCTTGTCACTTGAGCTGTAAGGTTTCATCAGACTTACAGGGAAAGTTGGGTGTTTGTTCATTAATTCACCTGTGAGTTCCAATTGCACAGCATTGGGTCCATGAAGTGCTTTTATCATAAATGGTCCTGCAAAGGAATCTTTCAATTTCTTTGGACCTTTTATGTTATTTAAATTAAGGGTTGATACTAGGACCAAGTCTCCTATTTTGAAGTCAGGTGGTTTATCACTTTTATCCCATCTTTCTTTTGCATATTTGAAAGAATCTTGCATACATCTGTTTGCATGGTGTCTTGCTTTGTCAAGCATTATCTTAAAACTGCTTGCTGTTAGATGTATATCCACTAAGTCCTTTTTGAGGGTATCATAAGTAAGTCTTGGATTCCAACCTTTTTCTAGCATTGCTGGTGTTTTGCCAGTAGAAGAATGGATTGATGTTTCATATGCCAGTTAAAGAGCTTGTATTAGTGTACACCAATCATGGGTAAAACCATCAGAATCTTTGAATTATAGTCCATAAGCACAGAATCTTCTGATCATATCCTCCAAGGTTTGTATCATTCTTTCTGCTAAATCATCAGTTTGAGGATGGTAAGCTGTTGAGAATGATAGTTTTGTCCCAAACAAGTTATGGAGATTTGTCCATAATGCTGAAGTGAATTTTGGGTCTCTGTCACTTATAATATTCTGTTATACGCCTGTATGGCTAATGAATTTATTCCATATCATTATGGCTGTGTCCATAGCTGTGTCATCTTTGTGACATGGTAGGGACATGGGAGTTTTTCTATACCTGTCAACTAATACTAGGCATGCATTGAAGCTTCTGTCTCCTCCTGGAGGTAATGCTGTTACCCAATCCATATGAGCTATTTCCCAAGGGGATTTTGGTTCTTGTATTTGGATCATCATACCAAATTTCTTTCCTGTGGCTCTGTTGGATTTTTGACATCTGTCACAGGTTTTGCAGTATTCTGCAACATCTTTCTTCCATTTTTGCCACCAAGAGCAGGTTTTCACTCTTTCTAGTGTTCTGTCTTCTGAAAGATGTCCAGCTGCAACACTATCATGACACTCATGTATCATATGCCTTTTTCCATTTTTCATCTAATTTTGATGAAAGTGATGGATCTTTGCAGTCTTTCATTAGAAGTTAGCTTAAGATATGGCAATTCTTGTCTATCTTATAGCTTTCTTTAACTTGGTTAAAGAATTCTGTTCCAATGTCTGTAACACATATTCCTTCTATATGGTGCTCTTTTTGTGGTACCCATGCTGGATTGTCAGGGGTATTTGCTAGAGCCCATCTCCTAGGACAATCTGAATTTTTATGAATATTACCAGATTTATGAACAATAGTCATATTTTCTCTGTATTCTTGGATAGAAATTTGCCATCCCAGCATATGTCTATTTGGAGTTTTCATATTTAATAGAGATTTTATAGCATTACAGTCTGTAATCACATCAAATACTGTTCCATCCAAGTAATAATGTAATTTTTCTAAAGCCCACACCAAGCAGAGGCATTCCATTTGTCTTGCTCCATATCTTGCTTGTGTTGGCTTTGTCTGTCTTGAAATAAAACAAATTGGTCCTTCCACTGGTTTATCATTGACAATTTGTGTCTGGTGTAGTGCAGCACCTAGTCCTCCTCCACAAGCATCAATGTAAAGTTTGAAGGGTAGTTTCCAATCTGGCATTAGAAGAAATGGGGCATTTGTTAAGGAATTTTTCAATTCTTCATATTCCTTGACTCTTTCTTCTGTCATTTCATGGACTGTTTGTTGGTCACATAGCTTATACAAGGATTTAGCAGTTTTTGCAAAGTCTTTTATATGCTGTCTATAGTAACCAGAAAATCCGAGAAATGATTGCATTTCTTTTTAGGTTTGAGGCATTGGCTTGAGTAGTACTTCTGCTACTTCATTCTTGTCTATGCCTAGACTAAGTAAAGATACAACATTGCCTAGTGCTTTTAGTTCACTGTATGCAAAATGACACTTTTTCAAGGGAATTTTCATATTCACTTGCACTATTTTTTTAGTACCCTTTCTAGTCTTGTAGGGTGATTTTTCCAAGTTTCTGAGCAAACTATGATATCATCAATATAGTTAATTAACCATCCTTCTGATAATTCTTCAGGAAATATGGTGTTCATCATCCTTTGATAAAGGGAAGGTTCATTTTTTATGCCGAATGGCATTCTTAAGTATTCAAAAATCCCACAGTGGACTATTATCCTCAGTAGTTTCTTGCCATTGTCTGTTAAGATATTTTGGTTAAAGCCCTTTAAGGCATCCATGGCTGTAATGAACTTAGCTTGTGAAAATTGTGTCAATGTCTCATGGATTCTGGGTATTGGATATCTGTCTGGAATGGTATACGTGTTCAGGGCTCTGAAGTCTCCTACCATCCTTGATTTTCCATTATGCCAAGTTATAATGACAGGTGTAGTGACCTCTACCTGTTCATTATTTCCTACCTTTCTTAGTACTCCAAGGTCCATTAATTCTTTAATGTGTGCCTCCAAGGCTTCTCTAGCCCTTGGACTAACGGGGTAAGCAGGTCTCCTTAGTAAAGGTGGGTAAGGCTTTTCCACATTAAGAATTATATCCACTTTATGCCCAATTATGTGTCACAACCACGAGTTTGACCCTCCTCCTTAATGGTTGGGGCAATCCAACCTGGAGCCAAGTTGAGGCCAATTGGTCATGTCATATCATTTATGGCCAATTGGCCCCCTTGGGTGTTCTATGGCTCTTACGCCATAACCCATTCCAAGGGCCATTCATGGCCTCAGGCCATATCCTGCCGTCATTGGCCTCCTTGGCCAATTTCTACCTCACCAACCCCAAGACCTTCATCTCTGATTTTGGGCCTGGGGGGTCATTTTGTCTTCTAGGGGCCTCCAGGCCCCCTAGCCATTACCATTGGTTTCTGGCCAACCCCTTTCATTAGTGGGTTTTTGACCTAAATGGCCTTTTTGGGCCATTTAGGCCCCCTACGGCCCATGGGCCGTGATTCACGGTCCACGGTCCGTAGGCCAATTAGGCCCCTTTTGGCCTAATTCAATGAGGCCAAAAGGGGGCAGCCACCTAGCCCCCAAACCACATTCTGACCCACCTGAGCCAAAATTGGTCATCAATCCCTTGGACCCAAAATTGGCCAAAGACGTTCTGGACACCAATTTGGCCATCAATCCCGTAGGACCCATTTTTGACCATGGACCACCATGGCCCCTGGCAACCACCAGAGGCCACTAGATCAGCTCAGTCAGCCTTCCCCTCAACTTATGGGGAATTCTTTCCATTCCTTCATACCATCCGTACTTAAGGTTGCAGGCGTGGTGCATATATCTTATTATATACCATTATGCACCATTTTTGCTCAGCAATCCAATGGTGACGTTTTCAGGACCCATTTCCATCTTTCCATATCAAGGTCTCAAAATCCAATGCCCATTTGGAAGGAGGATTATTCAGCTCATCAGTCTGACAAGTTATGGCAGAAATCAGAAGACTCTTCAAGGATCCCAACCACCTGTATCTTCAGGAGTTGGGTTGATACATTATTCAGGATTATTCAAAGGGCCAATTCTCAAGAGGTATTATATCAATGCAATCAGTTGTCAAGGCATCAAGTATTTCAATACTCCTTGGACAACTCAATTCATCCGTAAAGGCCTGATTCAATCAACCTGTATGGCCTTGACCCAATTGGGTCATTTCATATTCCACCGTGTGAATTCCATTACACAGTTCAAATTTCCAGATGGCCAGACCTGTATTTCCCGATTCGGACAATACAGTCATTGATTCACCTTCCAGGATCAATCTTTCAAGTTTTCACATATACCGGCCACCTTTCATCACCTGGGGACTTTTTCCCCAGTTAATTAATATATTGGGTTTATTTTTATCCTTATTTTCTTTTACCTTATTAAAGTTAATACTGATAATCTTAAGTTAGTCATTAGCACCTTTTATTATTTCTTTCCTTGCCTGTCAGTGGATATTGGTGGTCATATCCTTTACTAATTCCATTGTTCTTTCTGGCAGGTTGAAACAGTGAATTGAGGGTTTACTTGCTTGGCTTCCTTCTTATTATTCTCTGTTATCTTTGGCATATTTGTCCTCTCTCTTATTCCTGCTTAAGAAATATATTCTGTAGTATCCCTTATCATATTTTGGAGCCCTCCAAGTGAGCTCTTGATTCCTGAGTGCCAGGCCACTCTTGTATTCCACTAGAGCCCCTGTGACATTATATTAATTAACTCATATATTCTTTTCATTCTATTCATTCATTCTTCATCATTTTATTCATTCATTCTTCATTAATTTCATTCACTCATTCATCAAAATTATGACTCTTTAACGCTTATGAATTTAATGATTCTTTGTCACCTCTCAATTTTCTCTCATTCATTCTTCATTCTAAAAATTGAAAGCTGACCCAAATTTTATTTTGTTTATCCTTTTACTTTCAATTTCATTCATCAATCTCATTTTTATCCTTCATTCAGGCGTATTATCATTTGATTTTCAGATTATTCATCAAATTATTCAGACATGTTTTTCATATCAGGATTCATTTTGATTTATTCCTCAAGAATTTTGATTTTCAGGAAGAATTCACTTGATTATTAATTTGATTGACTGATTTGACATAACTGATATTGACTTCAAGATAATTGATTGACCTGAAGATTTCTTATTGATTTTGCTGAATTTCTCATCAAGACTTTGACATAAATTGATTTTGACTCAAGAATTCATTTGACTGACTAATTTTCACTGCAAGATTTGATTTCATTGATTTTGATTGATTGATTTTATTGACTTAAAGATTCTCATTGATATTGATTTTGACTTCAAGACTCATTTAATTTTGATTTAATTGATGTACCTGAAGATTTTAATTGATTCATTGATATTTTCCCTCAAGATTTTGATTTGATTTGATCCTCAATACTATTTCGGTTTTACCTCAAGTTTTGATCATATTCATTTAAAATTTTATTTTTATTCTTATTCAATAATGCCACTTCAACACTCCCCTCCTGCAAGACAGACCAGATCTCAGGCTTGAACTCAAGCTGTTCTTACTCCTACTCCAAGAGTTCCTCTTGATGGCACCCCAGCAGTTCCTCAACTGAGGGCCCAGTTAGATAGAGGACCCCGCATGAAAGGAGAAGCACCATCCAGGAGGGAAGGAAGAGTGCCAAGAAGATCAAATTCTTTCTCAGGAGTAGTTGGCAGTTTCCCAGGCATTTCAAGGACTAGCTTCAAGGGTCCAGGTGAAGATGGTGAAGAGGAGGAGGAGAATTCTGTGGAAGAGGAAGAGTCTGATGGTACTGAAGGTGTTCCTGCTCCGGTGGGGGAATCCCAAGGTACTGGAGGCCCAACTCTATCCCAGTCTAATCAGCCTGCCTCTCATCAATCTGAACCATCTTTATTGGCCATTATGCAGCAGATGACTCAAATTATGGCCAATCTTCAATAAGCTTCCTCTTCTGACTCATCAAGACCACCAGCCTTCAAGACTCCATTTATGAAGGCACCAGAATGCTTTGATGGGACTCAGCCCTTCAAAGTCAGAAGCCTTATCCAGTCTTGTCAATTAATTTTTCATAATGATCCGGAAAACTTCTCTCAAGACAGGAAGAAGGTTCTTTATTCCACTTTATTTCTTATTGGCAGGGCTTCAAAATGGATTGAGCCTTATCTTTCCAACCTCACCAATCAAGACTCCAATTACCTTCTCAATTCTTGGCCTTTATTTGAAGCTCAACTCTTCACTCTATTTGGTGACCCAAATGAAGTCAGGAAAGCTGAAGCAGAATTGGATTCACTAAGAATGAAGGAAGGTGGCCATGTTTCACTATACATAGCCAATTTCAGGAGTTTAGTTTCAGGAATTGGGGATTGGGGGGAAAGGGCTCTCATCCATTATTTCAGGAAGGGATTGTCATCCAGGATATTGGATCAATTGGCCTCCCATCCTTCAAGAATTGATTCTCTCCAAGACTCAATGGACGCTACCCTGGAACTTGATACCAGGTACCATGAAAGGCAAAAGGAGAAGAATCACTATCAAGAGAAGAAACTTGAAGCCCCAAGATCAAGCACTTCTCATCCTCAAAATTCCTCAAGTTCAAGTCACAAGAAGAAGAAGAATTTTCAGAAGAGGGACAAGCCCCATTCTTCTTTGTTGTATAAGGAATTCAAGCTCATGAATTCTGAAAAAGAAATAAGAATCAAAGAGGGTCTTTGTACCAATTGTGGTGGGAAGCATAGTCTTGAGTCTTGCTTCAAAAGACCTCAAAACAAGCTTACCCAACTGTCAGGCCATTTTCCCAGCCAGGGAAAAGCCTGAGTGGAGGCCATGTTGTGTTCAATGGTCTTCACAGTTTTCCTTCCAGAGCACAATTGTGCATTCTGAATACTGGTGTCAAGAATTCTCTTAAATTTTTTGTTTTTTCTTCTCTTTCTGATGTTTTTTACAGTATTCTCATTGATTCTGGTGCTACACACTCATTTATTGCAAAGCTGTTTGTTCACAAGTACTCATTGACTACGTCAGAGCTTCCAGAGAAGATTTCTCTTATCATTTTGGACTCCTCTGAGTCCCCTTCCTTATTTGTGACTCACCATACTAAATACATGGTTGAGCTCCCTTCCTTCCCAAGCTTTGAATGGGACTTTTTAGTCATTGATACTCCCAAGGGAGAAGACCTCATATTGGGCTTTGACTTTCTAAATCACTTTAATCCTTCTATTGATTGGAGGCAAGGGCTGATCACCTTTAATCCTGATAATTTGGACTATTCTGATCCTTTTAAATATTTCCGTAATGACTTTTCTTCAGCCAAATCATGTGCAGCTCTGGTTGGTGATTCTAGAACACCATCATTTCTGTCTTCTGTCCATATTCCTTCCCTTAATTCCCCACAGTCATTACTATCATCTAGAGATGAAGTCTTCAAAGAGATTCAAGATGTTGGAGAAGATAATTCTGTATCTTCACTTCATCTCTTATTTGGGAATATGGACCTTCCTCCCTGGAGGAGTTGTGGGATGAAGAGGAAGAGCCAGAAGAAGTAGAAACCGTGATGAAAGTTGTTCCTTCTGTCTATCACCAATACTTGGATGTATTCTCCAAGGTGAAAGCAGAAAAACTCCCTCCTCACCGTGCCTGTGATCATCATATCAAGCTGGAGGGGTCTCTACCTCCAGTTGGGGTGATCTACTCTTTATCCAAACAAGAGTCAGATACACTCAGGGCCTCCATTTCAGAGAATGTAGAGAAAGGTTTCATCCAGCCAAGCTCCTCTTCAACAGGAGCACCTGTCCTTTTTGTCAAAAAGAAATATGGTGGCCTCCATTTGTGTGTTGATTACCACAAACTCAATGCTGTTACTAGGAAGAACAAGTATCCTGTTCCTCCTATGAATCAGCTTCTCAATGTTTTTAATGGTTCTTCTATCTTCTCCAAGATTGATTTGCGTGGTGCATATAACCTGCTCAGAATCAAGGAGGGTGATGAACACTTGACTTGTTTTAGAACTAAATATTGCAGTTGTGAGTACTTGGTTATGCCATTTGGGCTCATCAATGCTCCTGCTTCTTTCCAAAATATTTTCAATGATATCTTTCAAGATCTCCTTGATGTTTATGCTGTGGTTTATTTGGATGACATTATGGTCTTTTCCAAATCTGAGGAAGAACATGTCACTCATGTGTCCACTGTTCTTTCCAGACTCAGGGCCAATAACCTTTTTGCTAAGGCATACAAACGCCTGTTTCATGTTTCAAGTGTGAAATATCTTGGTTATGTAGTTTCTTCTGAGGGCCTCAAGATGGACCAAGAAAAAGTCCAGCAGATTCTCAATTGGCCGCCTCCAAGAAACCTCAAGGCTCTTCAATGCTTCCTTGGCTTCGCCAATTTCTACCGCCGTTTCATCAAGAATTATTCAAAGAAGATCAGTTAACTCACCAGTTTCCTCAAGAAAGATTCATGTTTTCCCGCCAATGAGGAAGCACTCAGTCAGTTTCACCAACTCAAAGAGGCTTTCACCACCACTTCAATCCTTCTCTACCCACTATTGTAGAGACTGATGCATCAGATTATGCTTTGGGTGCTGTACTGAGTCAGATCTCTGACTCAGGAAAACATCCCATTGCATTCAACAGCCGCAAGCTTATCCCAGCAGAGCTCAATTATGAAATTCATGACAGGGAACTCCTTGGCATTGTCTGGGCTCTCAAGCTCTGGAGGGCTTTTCTTCTTTCACTGTCTTCCCCTTATGAAGTTCTCACCAATCACTCTTCCCTTCAATACTTCATGACTTCCAAAGTACTCACTCGCCGTCAAGCCCATTGGGCTGAATTCCTTTCTGAGTTTCATTTTTCAATCACTTACCGCCCTGGCCGCCTAGCTACTCTTCCAGATGCCTTATCACGTCAAGACGACGTTTATCCGGAGAGGGGGGAGGATTTCATCAGCAGAAATCCAATTAATTTTCAACAAATCATTAAGCAAGATGAAGTTCAACCCTCAAAGTATTTTGCAGTCAAGGTGGAATCTTTTTCAAATTTGATTGATTCAATCCAGAAGAAATTATGGCAAGATCCTCAGTACAGAAGTATCCTTGAAGATTTGGGTAAAGGTAAATCTGTCCAAGATTATTCTCTTGATTTGTCTTCCCAACTTCTTCTCTTTAAAGATTGGGTGGTAGTCCCAAATGACTCCAAAATTCAACTTATTATCCTTCAAAAGCATCACAATTCTCCTCTGGCTGGCCACCCTGGCCAAGAGTAGACTCTCAAACCTCCCAAGTAGGATTTCCACTGGTCCGGCATGACTCAATTTATCAAGGATTATGTTTCATCCTGTCAACAGCACTCAAGAAAAAAGAATATTCATCATAAGAAGTTTGGATTCCTCAAGCCTCTTCCAATTCCAATTGGTCCTTGGATTTGTCTTTCAATGGACTTAATCACTCAACTGCCGCTGTCCAATTCCTTTGATTCAATCCTGGTCATAGTGGACAGATTCTCAAAAATGGCGGTTTTTATTCCAACAATGTTCTCAATCACTTCCCTGGATTTGGCCCATTTATTCATCAAGAATATCTTTTCAAAGCATGGCCTTCCATCAAGCATTGTCAGTGATAGAGGTTCACTCTTTGTTTCTTCTTTTTGGACCAATCTTTGTCAGCAGCTCAAGATTTCAAGAGATATGTCAACTGCTTACCATCCAGAAACTGATGGACAGACAGAGAGGGTAAACCAGATACTATAACAGTATCTTTGGATTTATGTCAGTTATCATCAAGATTATTGGAACACCTGGCTCCCTCTGGCTGAATTTGCCTACAATAATTCTGACCACTCGTCAACAAAACAATCACCGTTTTTCACTGTTTATGGAAGAGATCCACAATTTGATTCAGTTCACATCACTCAAGATACTCCTGCTGGAAAGTTATCAACAAAAATCCAATCAGTACAGAAAGATGTCAAGAGAGAACTTGAAGCTGCCATAAACCAGTTTAAGAGGTATGCAGATAAAGTTAGAGCAAGTCCACCTGTTTTCAATCCTGGTGACATGGTATGGCTTTCTTCCAAGAATATCAAATCAACCAGACCCACCAAAAAACTATCCAAAAGATGGTTGGGTCCTTTTCCAATCTTGAATAAAATCAGCTCTCATGCTTACCACCTCAAGCTTCCACCTCAATGGAAATCCATCCACCCAGTCTTCCATATCTCACTCTTGGAACCAGTCAAGACATCAGCAATCCCAAATCGGCATCAAGAGCCTCCTCCTCCAATTATCATTGATGAAGAAGAGGAATGGGAAGTCTCTCAAATACTGGATTCAAAGCTCAAGAGAGGAAATTTATGGTATCTGTTGGAATGGAAAGGTTTCAGTCAAGACCCCAAAAGATCCACTTGGGAACCAGCCAAACCTCAAGAATTGTCCTGAACTTTTCAAATATTTCCATTCTTTATATCCTGACAAGCCAGGACCCAATTCTTCAAAAGCTTGATCATTTTATGGTGCTTGGTGGGGGAAGGAATTACCAAAAGTAAGTCCCACTCCTGGTATGCACCTTTAGGGGTATTCTACTCTTCTTTGTTGTAAGCATCACCTTGGCCACTCTGTGAGCACTTTGCAATTTGGACACAGATTTGTTGGCCTGGCTTTCAACATCAATTCCAAATCATGGCCATTATTTACTTGGGCAAATGGACCATTCCCCTTTTACTTTCTTTTCCAAGTTTTCCAATTCAATACATTCCTTTATCAAACTTATACTCTTTTATGGCACTGACGGGAGAGGCAACTACTAGAAGTAAGTTCCTCTCCTGGTGTTCACTTCCCTGAGGGGTCTACAATCTTTTCAAAACATCACCTTGGCCACTCTGTGAGCACCTGGCATCAAATTCTTTTATCCAGGTCCCTGGCCACTTTCAAATCAACCATCAAAATCTGTGATGAAGATTGGACTCCCCCTCAAAATTCATTTTTCTTTTTTATTTTATTTTTCTTTCTCTTTAAATTTCTTTTATTATAATCTTGATGCCAAAATCCTACGTCAAATTCAATCCTTCAACATTTTCAAAGCCAAATGTCAAGAGAAGACTACGTCAACCTCAATTCATATTCCAACATTATTATCAGTTCAAAATTTCTTTGCAATATTCAAATACGTCTGGAATCCCACTGTCCAATCCGTCTCAACAGCCTCAACAGGCTTCTACCTTATCTTGGTGCACAGGAGCTCACCATTCAAGGTAGGGGGGGTACTGTCACAACCACAAGTTTGACCCTCCTGCTTGATGGTTGCGGCAATCCAACCTGGAGCCAAGTTGAGGCCAATTGGTCATGTCATATCATTTATGGCCAATTGGCCCCCTTGGGTGTTCTATGGCTCTTACGCCATAACCCATTCCAAGGGCCATTCATGGCCTCAGGCCATATCCTGCCGTCATTGGCCTCCTTGGCCAATTTCCACCTCACCAACCCCAAGACCTTTATCTCTGATTTTGGGCCTGGGGGTCCTTTTGTCTTCTATAGGCCTCCAGGCCCCCTAGCCGTCACCATTGGTTCTGGCCAACCCCTTTCATTAGTGGGTTTTTGACCTAAATGGCCTTTTTGGGCCATTTAGGCCCCCTACAGCTCCTATGGCCTGTGGGCCGTGATTCACGGTCCACAGTCCGTAGGCCAATTAGGCCCCTTGTGGCCTAATCCAATGAGGCCCAAAGGGGGCAGCCAGGTGGGTCCCAAACCACATTCTGACCCACCTGAGCCAAAATTGGTCATCAATCCCTTGGACCCAAAATTGGCCAAAGACCTTCTGGACACCAATTTGGCCATAAATCCCGTAGGACCCATTTTTGGCCATGGACCACCATGGACCAATATTTCTGCCATGGCCTCTGGCAACCACCAGAGGCCACCAGATCAGCTCAGTCAGCCTTCCCCTCAACTTATGGGGAATTCTTCCCATTCCTTCATACCATCCTTACTTAAGGTTGCAGGTGTGGTGCATATATGTCATTATATACCATTATGCACCATTTTTGCTCAGCAATCCAATGGTGACGTTTTCAGGACCCATTTCCATCTTTCCATATTAAGGTCTCAAAATCCAACGCCCATTTTGAAGGCGGATTATTCAGCTCACCAGTCTGACAAGTTATGGCGGAAATCAGAAGACTCTTCAAGGATCCCAACCACCTGTATCTTCAGGAGTTGGGTTGATACATTATTCAGGATTATTCAAAGGGCCAATTCTCAAGAGGTATTACATCAATGCAATCAGTTGTCAAGGCATCAAGTATTTCAATACTCCTTGGACAACTCAATTCATCCGTACAGGCCTCATTCAATCAACCTGTATGGCCTTGACCCAATTGGGTCATTTCATATTCCACCGTGTGAATTCCATTACACAGTTCAAACTTCCAGATGGCCAGAACTGTATTTCCCAATTCGGACAATACAGTCATTGATTCACCTTCCAGGATCAATCTTTCAAGTTTTCACATATACCGGCCACCTTTCATCACCTGGGGACTTTTTCCCCAGTTAATTAATATAATGGATTTATTTTTATCCTTATTTTCTTTTACCTTATTAAAGTTAATACTGATAATCTTAAGTTAGTCATTAGCACCTTTTATTCTTTCTTTCCTCGCCTGTCAGTGGATATTGGTGGTCATATCCTTTACTAATTCCATTGTTCTTTCTGGCAGGTTGAAACAGTGAATTGAGGATTCACTTGGTTGGCTTCTTGGCCTTTGGCTTTTCTTTTATCTTTGTCCTTTGGCTTCCTTCTTATTATTCTCTGTTATCTTTGGCATATTTGTCCTCTCTCTTATTCCTGCTTAAGAAATATATTCTGTAGTATCTCTTATCATATTTTGGAGGCCTCCAAGTGATTTCTTGATTCCTGAGTGCCAGGCCACTCTTGTATTCCACTAGAGCCCCTCTGACATTATGGCACCTAGTGGTTTGTTGTCAGTTGCAAAGGCATTTTTGTACTTAAATAAGAGGTCAATTAACTTTTCTTTAATTTTTTCTGTTAATTCTTGATTGAATTCTGCCTCTTTGAGTTGTTCAGATATAAAAAGTTCCTTTTCTGGAATTTTCTCTTCATTCTTAAGAACTGTGATTTGGTTTTTGTTATTTAAGAAGCCAAACTTTTGTCTTTTGTTGTCTCCTATGTAAAAAATATCTATCTTTTTGGTTAGAGATATCTATACCATAAATTGATAAGTAGTCATTTCCAAGTATGAAGCAATCACTAGTACAGTTGTCCATTACTACAAACTCTACTTTAATTCTGACACATTGTGAGGGGTGAGAAAAAATTAGTGTTAAATCAATTATTCCAAGGGGCTTCATGCTCTCACTTGCAATACTAAGTTTGACAACCTGTATTGGCATAAGTTTTTCTTTCCAGTCTGGGATAATGCTTTTTCCATAACCTTTCCCAACACAGGTGCAATATGCTCCTGTATCCCAGTTCACTTTTCCTTCTTGGTTATCAACCATAACAATACTTATACTTGACTTTCCAGCTGTATATCCCATTCATTTTGCAGGTTTGGTTCTGTACAGTTTGGCATCTTGTATATTTTTCAGGTTTGTGTCAGATGTCCCAACTTGTGGTAAGTTTGAGTTAACCTCCAGTATTTCATAAATTATATCAATATTATCAATTTGTGCATTAATCATATTAATTTCATCACTTTCAGAACTTTCTGACTCTTTTGTTTCTTTTTCAGAGTCAGATTCCTCCTCTTTGTCATTGTAGTTTTCTGTTTCCACAATTTCATTGATCTTTGCCTTTTTGAGGGAATTATTGGCTAAGTGTCCAATACCTCCATATTTATGGCATTTTCTTTGCTCATTATTGTTTAATGTATTGGGCTTGAAAGCTTATTTTGATTTATTTTTTTTGATAAATGGCTTGTTTGGACTTTTAATGTCCAATTTCTTCCAAGTTCTGCCAATTTTTGTTCTTTTCACTATGTCTTCTGGTGCATTGATATACTCTTCTGTGGAGAATGGTTCTATACACCTGCTTCTTAGGGCATGTTCTAGCTCTCCTCCAAATTTCTTAAGTATTTTTATGTGCACCATTTTTTGTGACATTTCTGGGTACAGTGCATTGAGTCTTTCAACTTGTTTTAAGAACCAAGTTAAAGGTTTATCTTTGTCTGGGTCAAAGAAAGAATTTTCAAATGCATTTTCTATTTTGTACCTCCAGGCATCATTAGCCCACTTGGTGATTATTTCTTGTTTCCACCAAGACCAGGTATTTTTGCCATTTGTTTGCCTTATGCCATAATACCATCTTTTTGCAGATTTTTTAAATAATGAATGTAATCTTGCAGTGATTAATTCATCTGGTATGGCATAATCTTCTTGTAGCATGTAAATTGTTTTGACAAATGACATGTGGTCATATTCACCTTCTCCTGTGAATGTTGGCCATTCTTTCAATTGAGGTGCTTCCTTCATTAAGACTTTGTTATTGTCTTGGTGACTTAAGTCTGTTATTAATGGATTTGTTAATTCCTCTTTTGGCTTAACAGGGCTTCTTATGTGAGAAAATGGGGTTGATAACTTTGGCATATTTGAGCTAGCCTCATTAATTTTATCCATTTTTTCAGTAATGAGCCTTATCTCACTTTGAATGTCATCTTTCAGATGCATTCTTGCTTCATCACTTTTTTCCACATGGTCCAAAAGTAATTTTTGGTGTGATGAAGTTTTTTCTTCAAATCTTCCTACAGAAATGCTTAATTTGTTTAATTTTTCTGTAAGATTATCAATACTCACGTCATAATTGATTGTCGAGGTTTTTCTCTTTGATATCACGTATGTATTTGTACAACTCTTTTTGTCCTTGTATTAATTTCTGAGTATTATCAATTAATACTTTTGGTTTATTATTTTCAATCATAAATTTTATGTTATCAATTTCTTTTTTATTTTGTACAACAAGTTTTGTTAAAGATGATAAGCTATTATTTACTTCTTGGAAAGATAATAAACTATCTTTAATGTCTTTAAGAGGTAAAATACTATTTTTACGCTCTGTTAAAGTATTTACAACATCAGGAGACAAGGTTATTTCTTTGGGGAATGGGGTTGTCTCATTCTTTTCTCCTCTTTGTCTTTTAATTCCATCAAATTTCTGGCCATGTTGAAGACATTGTCCATGGCGTCTTTTTGGATTTTGGCGATCCTGTAGCTTGGGGAATATGGTTTTCTCCAATTCTTTTTCTTGTTCTTCTTACCTTCTTGGGGAAGTGGGTTGGCTTGGGGCTTCTTCCTTGGTTGCCTCCTTCTTTTTGGCATGGTACTCCTTGATCTTTTTGATTTGAGGTTTGGATGATAGTGGATTCTATCCATTGGAGTATCTCACTATTTCCTCCTTTTTGAGGAACTTTTTAAGCTTGTGCCAGGAGTTCATCACTCCTTGGTGTATTTGGGGCAACATTTCCCAATCCTTGTCTTTGTACGCTGTGTAGTACTGTTTCTACTGGCTAATGTAAATGTCTATTTGAGCCCTCTGAATGTGATTTGTACGTGTTTGAGTCACTCATACTTAGTTCCAATTCTGGTTCAGATATCATGGGCATTTCTGGGACTTGCCTTTGGGATAAGGCACTTCCTTGTGTGGATTCTGTTCCACTGGGAATATTTCCCTTCCTTTTCCCTTTTGAGGAATCAATTCTACCTCTGAGTCCGGCTCCATCTGATTGGATTGAGTATTGGGAGCCTCTTCTGGTAGTTGTATTTTAAGAAAAAGAAGAAATAAGAAGATTTCAGAACAGGAATTCTTCTTATGGCAATTTATAAATGAGGTACTCACCTTCAGAGTCCTGGAAAGTCCAATTTCTTGGCTTTCTTTTTCTTAGTGATTATTGGTGTTGGAGAACTTTGACAAGTTTCTTCCACCAATCTTTCAACAGTGGCTTGGTTGTCCTCTGTTGGATTGTCTTTAAACACTAAAAGGACAAATAAATATAATTCTTTTATATGAAAGTGTTATGCTTGGTAAGATATGGCAATTTTCCATGTAAAAATTGCTTTTATATCTTTTAAAAAGTGAAAATAATTAAAGAAATGAAATTAAAATGAATAAAATAACTTTTTTATTGGTTTTTGAAATGTTTTATTATTTTTTATATTTTTATTTTTAAAGAATAAAATAAAAATGAATATGATTCTTATATAAAATTAATTTATGATATAAAATTATTTTTAATTTATAAAATATCTTTTTTAATCAGTAGAGTCACTCAAAGAAAGTTTTTGAGAGTCTAAGGATGTGAAAAACCATGTGTAAGACAGTACAATTGCTTTCCAAATGCCTAAATAGCGTTTAAAATAAATAAATATAAAATTATTATATAATTTGATGATTATAATTATAACTTATTATTGGATAAACCCAATTAGAATCTTTTTAAAAGTCTTTTAGAGTAAATATCACGGCCAGGCCCCCAAATGTAAGGTTTGACTATGAAACAATAAGTAAAAATTACTAATATTTTACTTATTGTACTATGAATGTCCTTATAAATGAAATAAATAAGATAAAAGTAATTATAATAACAAGGAATTATCATAATTATGGCTTAATATAATTATATTATACAATAAATATAATAATATAATTTATATTATAAAAAAATAATATATATAAAATAGATATATTAATATAAGATAATTCATACATTTAAAAGCACTTTATTGTTTTACCGACAAAAAATAAAGGCGTAAAAAATTGTTTTTAATTAATAAGATTAATATTACCAATATTAAAGTTATAAATTAATATAAATACTATTTATATTAATTATAGAATTATTAAAAGTAATAATAGAGAAAAATTATTATAATAAGAGAAAGAACCTACTTTTGATACTTAATATAGTCATTTTGAGTAATTTTATGCCTAGAAATGTAAATAAAACTTATTTAAATTGTAGTTCCAATAACAATTAAGAGAAATTACAAATTTTCTTGGTTTTACGTGGAATTGAGGTTTTTAAGAGAAATTTAAACAAAACAATCAAATAATTGCAATAATCACGTCAAAGGTGAAGATTATTATAAGATTATCTTTGGTTTTTAATAATATAAAGGTTTCATATATAAATAATAAAGAAATTACCTTTTTATTTAATGATTTAATGTTTTGTAAGCGTCTGAGGGGAAAACAGAGTAAAAAGAGCTCTATTTATAGTAAATACCTCCCTCCTAGAGTCCAACAGGCTTCTTGTAGACGTGCACTGATCATATCCACTGGAATTGATCAATACTTTAAGGATTGGTGATGATTACATCATGATCAAACCATCTTATCTCATTATTACGCCATTATTTAGAGTTATCACTATAACTCTAAGTTTGATGACGTCAAGGCTTGGCAGAACCCCAAAAATTCGTGGATTTTATTAATTTTAATCATAAACTAACAGTATTCACCAATAGTATCACTCATATGACTGTTAAACTTAATTTAAGGTTACAGTGAGTGATCATGAATGATCAAATTAAGCTCAAACTTTGATCCTTAATACCTTTTAAGTTTTACACGCTACAGAAATTCAGAGAGTGAATTCTAATAGCTTGGCATAACTATATTATGCTTCCTAGAGCATCTCATTACATAATCAAAACTCTATTTTTGATGATATTTCTTGTAACTCATCTTTTCTGTCAAAATTTAATATTTTAAACTTCAAACCATGATTTCAAGGGGTTATATCTTGAATATTATAATAAAAAATACATCATTATTCACAAATGAGCTAGTGGAATTCAACTGTCTACTTTTTTTTAAGTTTGGACCACTTTCACAACAAAGTGGTCAATAGATCTATTGATTTTAATCAATAATCCCTTACACGTTTTAACCTTGTTTATAACTTGTGAAATAAAGTTCATTTCTGTATTCCTACAGTAATTACGTGGTGAATTTTATTTTTGGTTAATCACTATATAATGCATATTTCAAAAGATATTAGCTAAAATCCTTGAATATATGCATTGACCAAAAAAGTGCATATATTCAGCTTAACTCCTTAAGTATTGACTTTGGAGATTAGCTTCTTAATTGTTTTATGTGTGGAACTTTATGGAGAATCCAATGGTACCATTCATTTCGCATGTTGATTCATTGGTAGTTGAAATAACTAAGGATTTATGCTTTTATAAGGTATTCTTACTTATAACTCATTAAATATTGACTTTACCAATATGCCATAAAAAATTGTATATGTGTATTTTACCATGGGGAATCCAATTGTATAATTTATTTCACATGTTTATCCTTTGGTTTTTCAGTTAAACCAAGTTTTATGCTAATTTATTGCATTTTTGTAGCTTTAAGGTAATTATTTTTAATGTATAATTATTTGAAATTTTTCTTGTGACCTTTTTGGGTATGTGGTCATATCTCAAAGGTTCACAGACGATATGGACCTGATAATTGGTTGTTTAGGTATCTTCAAACCGCATATAATCAGTTTGCAACTAATTTTATCCAAAAAAGAGAGGAAATACTCACCAGCTACTCAACGCCCAACTCAACTGATCATGCAAATCCTCCTTAGGACTTCAAAACACCCCATTATCTTGGCCATCATTGGGTCATTTCCCACAAGAATTGTCCCCACATTCAGTAGCGCAGGGGCAATTAAAATTCCCATCCATATGTCCAAAGTGTTATCCTCAGTGCTTCTATTTTTTTCAATTCTAAAATGTATTTGACACACAATGAGGGTCTTGGAATTTGATAGAAGGAGATTTAAAAAGGCGGGGAAAACTAGTGCCAAAACCAAGATAAAAAATAAGGAGGAAGCAGTGTGGTCAAAGATGTGTTCAGGTGTTGGTTGAAGTGGGGGTTTGGGGGTATTTTCCCACTGAAAAACTTCTGTGGGATATTTGCAAATACACATGCCTGAAATCACAAATCAGGCTGACGTATTTGATGGAATCATAAAGCTGGCTTCAGGCAAAGTTTGAAGTGCCCTAATGGTTTTAACAAGTTTGTGCAAATACCTAGTGTGATATGTGAAATCAATAGCACTTTTTTTTGAATTTCATTAGGGGGAGTCAATCTTTTCTGCAAATGCAAAATGTAAGACATCTCATATGTCACCCAAAGAGTGTGTGTGAAAGCTCAATATGAGATGCCATCCCAGGTTTGCAGCAGCCCCCCAAAAGCTGCCTTGGTCAGTTTTGAGGGCCAATGGTGGGTTTTTGATGGAGCAAAAAAACCAAGTTCTTATGGGGACAGAGGGGCTTAGTGTATGAGATACCACCAAATGTGTCTCACCTGTTTTCAAAATGAGATAATCTCATTTTGTGATATCGCATGGCCAAATTCAGCAAAGATTGATTCCCCCTAATAGGGGGACTCAATCTTTGCCGCAAATTCAAAATAAGAGATGTCTCATATGTCACACAAAGAGCCTGTTTGAAAGTTCAATATGAGATTCCCCCCCCCAATGTTGCCTTCTTGAGCAGATCCGGGGGGCAAGGTTGTTTTTTTGTCACTTCATCCAACCCCAAGCATCTTTTCTTCAAAAAACCAAATTTTCCTACTCACCTTAACCAATCATTCATTTTTTCAAAAAACAAAAATTTCCAGCTCTACTTAACCGCAATTTCCTTAATAGACACTACTCCACCACAAGTATCATTAACAGACTTTGCAAGGTTGCCCACTGGTGAGCTTGCTAGCTGAACATTTGTTCTTCATGTTCTCCTTATTCAGCTGCTGATTTCAATAATTCATATTTAGTTATACATGAACCCAATTAATTCCAATATATCTTCTGGCATGCACATGTATGATGGTAATAGCCAGAATAATTCACCTTCCTTCAAACCCTCACATCCAGAAGTCCACCATCATCTGTCACAAGGCTTTCTCCACGGCCCATTCAACATTGAACGTGGTCCAAATGGCTCATTTTTGGGTGAAGAAGCAATCCACCATCTCCATCATACCAATCATCAATATAGAAGACAAGACCTGAGATCTCCGGCAAATTCCGATCAATATCCAAATGTAGATGCTGGGGTAAAGCTGGCACCTCCAAATACCCATCTGTCACTAGGTCTCATCACAAATTGGCGTGGACAATCTCAAATTGTTTCCAGCCACCACACAAACCTTCATGAAAATCGGAGTCCTGCATTGATCAGTTCAATATCACAAGGACCCAAAAATTATCATTGCAGGAGGGGTGGTAATCAAGCGATGGGCCTCACTCAGTCAGTCAAACGTCTACACTTGACTACTTCAAGGTCTGCTAGTGGTATAAGCTGTGAAACTACTGAGGGAAGTGGGGTTATATCCCAATTGGAATCACCAGTTCAGAATGTGACTAATATTAATAAGCAACGCAAGAAGTTGTCAGTACCAAAAAAAAGAGATAGCAACCCAAACTTCCAATCAAGGATTACAAGAATGTATGTGATTACTTAGTGAATGAGGACAACTACAACCGTTTATTTGGAAAAACAACAAAAACCAATGTTGGGGAGTGCTTGATGACAAGAAAAGCGGCATACGAGCTTTTTGCTGGACATCTCAACTCCCTGAATTTGGGCTTGGCATTAACAGGGAGAAATTGTGAGCAGCGGTTTAGCAATTACAAAAAAAATATTTGGCTACTCGCATGTGGGAAGCAAATACTGGAGCAGGGCTCAGTGAAGAAGAAATGGGCATGACAATCCAGCAGAAGTTAGAGACAATGTGCCCATGTTATGAGCGGATGGATCAAATCTTTGTATCAAAACCAAATGTGATGGAATTGAATGAATTGAACATGACTAGTCAAGATCCAATCAACATAGGAAGTGCTTCTGAAGAAGGTTCTCATTTGGAGGCATTTAGTGATGGTGAGTCGGGAATATCAGCCTATGAACAACTCCATTGGCACCTCAACAGAACCAAAAAAAGAAAGGATACTGAGTCAAATGATCAAATAACTGTTAATAAGGGGCCCAAGGGCAATCAGGCTGCATCTAAAAGGGCATTGATTACCCAAGGGGCCATGGGGAATCTCAAGAAAATACATGAACAAGAAGACCAGGAAAATGAAGACATGCGTGTACACTTATTGAAGGATTTTGTTTATTTGCAAGCAAACAAGTGGTCCGATGAGAAGTTCATTATTAAAGAAAAAAATGATTGCAATTATCAGCTCAAAAAGGAAAGAATGGAAAGGCAATTCAAATTGGGTACCAAAGAAAAAGAGCGCAAAAAGAATGAAAGTGATTGCAATTATGAATTAGAAAAGGAACGCATGGAACACCAATTTGATTTGGAGAGAGAGCAAATGAATTGTGAGACATCATTGATGGAGACAAAATTAGCAATGGCCAAAGAGCTGCTGCTGTCTGGGAAGACAAGTGAGGAGATCACTGGACTTCTTAAGCAGTTGTAGCTAATTATTGGATATGTAAGTAATTATTCAAAAATCATTGTGGAATAGAAATACAGCAAATTAATGTAAATGTTTTTAAATTTCAGATTAAGAATGGGATTTTTCTAATTAGTCTCATATATCTCATTTATATCAAGACAAGTGGGCTAAATTAGTGGTAAAAATTGCAACAATTAATTATAAGATATATTTTCATTGTTTTTACAAGTAAAAGAAATGTATATGATATTGACTTAACTTTTGACATTTTCAAAGAATCTAACGTGATTCAGTTCATAAGGAAATACATAATCTTTTGTGAGTTTGAAATTTGATGTCTGAATGAAGGAAATAAAAGACCAAACAAAGTGAATGCAAATGTTTTTGTGCTTTGAAATTTTGAGCCATTTTGATTTAAGTTTGGACTTGGAGAAAAGAAGAAATAAGGAAGAATTAATTGAATCAATTGTAAATTGATTGAAGAACTGGTCATTTAAATGAAAGAAATAATCATGAATTACTTGATCTTACATTAATAATGTCAAGGCAGTACGAGAAAAATTGTGAAAGAAAGTTAAATTCAGTGGGAAACAAAGTGATACCCCAGAAATGCAATGTTAACAAGCACATATGGTTGGGTCCTCACAAAAAGGCAACTTCACGCAAATAAATGGGTGTCTGGAACACTTTTGGGGGGGCCCAGCCAGATGTGTGTGTTGCAAGGCACTGAGGGCTAATGCCTTCATATTTTATGCATAATAATGAGTGAAGAGTATTTCCCCAGAAACCCAATATTTTGGTGGAAATTGCCATTTTGGGGGGACCCAGCCACATGTGTGTGTTTTTCTGGGGAAAGACTCTGTCTGCCACTGAGTTTAAATGTCTTGTATGGTTTTCACTCATTATTATGCATAAAAGATGAAGGCATTAGCCCTCATTGCCTTGAAACACACACATCTGGCTAGGTCCCCCCAAAATATTGGGTTTCTGGATATCTGGTATGATTTTTCTCTCACTGCCTTAATATTCTTAATGTGAAATCAATTAATTTTTGATTCTTCCTTTCATTGAGTTGACAATTTCTTAATGTAAAATGAAACCATATTTGAATCTTGTCATCTTTTAAGTAACACTTGCTTCATGTCAAATCAGTTAATTTTTCAATCTTTTTCTTCCATATTATGCATACAAAAACAATGCGTTTTCTCCCAGTGCCTTGAAATTCCACAAGTGTACTCAAATGATTCTTTTTGATTTCTATTACCATTCAAGAACACTGTTGAAATTAGGCTAATTTTATTTCTCTCAAACAACTTCTCAGCAGAATTCAAATTTACTACTAATGTGCATATTTAACATCTATAGTTATTTTTTGCTTGTTTGAAATATATAATTAATCAGGTAAGGAATTAATATGAAAAAAATCTAATCATTATTTTGATTCATATGAGAAAGGCTAGTAAATTCTCAGTCATCAAATGCAAAGAAATTCCACTGAGTTTCTTTCCCCAATTCACAAGACCCCATTAAGAGCCAAACAGAATTCCTGTACTTGCTGATGATGAGCTTGAGCAGGACCCCTATTGTATGAGTTATCATTTTGTAAAATTTGAAGACCTCAGTTGTCCCCATGCCCCCCCTCCCAGTGATCATCATGATCAATAAGGATATTATGCAGTACTGCACAGACATAGATCCATTTATTGATGTGGATCATGTCACTAGCTTGATTGCAAGCTAAGCGCAAATTTTGAAGCAATGCCCAGCATGCCTTCAGGATTCCTATGCAATGTTCACTTTGCACTTGTGATTGGGAAATAATTGAACAAGCGGTTGTAACGTGATTCGGCAGCCCCCCCCCTTGTAGCACGGGATGCAATGGTTTCTGAGAGGGTAAGCCAAATCGGTGAGGAGATATTGCCCTTGTTGAGACAATATTAGCCACCATCCATTTGATACAAGGGAATTTTAGCAAAAAACTCACCAGGACTAAAGAAATTGCATGGTCGCAAATACAATCCCATCCTCTTATATATTGTACTGTCTGCACAAGAGCCTGGCCATCCACTTAGTAAGGCCGTGATCCTTTTAAAATTATCACATACAATTTGAACATTCAATGAATATCTTTTCTTGCAATTGTAATAAAGCTCCCCATCCAAACCAGGCCTTTGGAATAATGGTATTGTTATGCCATTCAGAAACCCAATGCAACCCGGGAATCCTTCCAATCCCATGCTAGCGGAAATTTCAATTTGTCCTGCTTCGTTCAGCCACTTTACAAGTTGAGGTCCCAATGCAAAAATCACCTCAATTACTCTCCATGAAGATGAGACCACCGTGCCTTGACTAATACTATATGACCTTGCTATCTGATTAAGGGAGGCACCATTACCATTGCAGCCTAGTTGTTCTAAAGCTAGAGCCAGTTGGAGACAAACATTGAGTTGTTGACAATTGCTTTGATTTTTGAACAACTGACTATTCTGGATAAGGTTGTAAATGTATAAAAAACCATCTTGAGTTGTTTGCACCACCTGCTTAAAGTCATTATCTCACATGCCCAGAAACGTTGCTAAATTGTATTCTTCACATGATGAGTACACCTGACGTCTTGTCAAATACCTAAACATCCAAGTCAGCCACTCAGAAATAATGCAAAGGGTGAAATGTTACCAATTGCTTATTGCTTGGTGGAACATATTATTAAGGTGAAACTCATCACCAAATAGCCATTCAATCACCAGAGCCATTAGATGGCTATCACCTCCCAAAATGGAACCTATTGTTGGAACATTTGGAAACAAAAGAATTTCAAGCCATGTGTCCATTGTTTCCTCACATGCCCTCTTCCACCTTCTATGCAAATAACAAATAAATTGCTGGTGCGCTGATTTCTTTGGCATGTCAGAATGGTCGAATTGTTTTTGGGTGATGAGGTGGATGTAATCCAGCTTGCAAGAGATCCAAAAAAAACGTGGACCAAAAAGTCAAAAAAAAAGGAAGATGGACTTGAAAGTGGAAAAAAGGAACCCGGGCTGGGTTTATGATGCTGAAAAAATCCCGCTTGGGTATGACGGGGGTTAGGGTTAGAGTGTATGAGATACCACCAAATGTGGCTCACCTGTTTTCAAAATGAGATAATCTCATTTGGTGGTATCTCACAGCCAAATTCGGCAGAGATTGAGTCCCCCTAATTTGGGGGGCTGCTGGAAACCTGGCATGGCATCTCAATGAACTTTCACACACACTCTTTGGGTGACATATGAGATGTCTTACATTTTGCGTTTGCGGCAAAGATTGACCCCCCCTAATCTCATTTTGTGATATCGGACAGCCAAATTCGGCAAAGCTTGACTCCCCTATTTCTTTTGAAGAAAAGCTTGCTAGCGCGGAAAAACGCGTGTTCAGGATGCATACTGCAGATTTCTTGGCCATGAGCGTGCTCTTGCGAAAGCGTCTGCGAAAGCAGGCCGTGATGATTCTCACTGTTGTCGACGAGCTGTGGAAGGTGTTCTTGGGAATGCTGCCTGCTCCGGCGACCAGTCCACCATGCCACATCCCAACGAGAAAGAGCTCCAGCAGTGCAGCAAGCACAGACTGGCTACTCGTCTCTCAGCCGTGTCGAACGACGCCCTCGCAGACTCTACGCATCCCATACATGTCCACAGTCCCACCGGTCTAGTAAGACTTCTCTGGAAAAGCTGGTCGAGCGGCGACGTCGTGTTTCCTGTTGGGAATAATTCATCTCGATAGGGCCGCGGTGGGTTGGACTAATTCCACTTTCAGGCGTCTAATTATATAGCCAGCCATAATACTGCCGCCATAGAGCTAGCGCCTTGCTCGTCAAGCTAGTGTATGCTGTCTAAGCTCCGACGTCAAATGTGGACAGTCTTCCAGGCCATAGAATCACTTAGCTAATCTGACGGCGAGCCGTCGGTTTTTGACGACGCCCAGGCTACTTGCACCTATCCTCTTCTTTTCTGTGGGTCCTTCAGCGGTTGCTTTGGGCTCAGGCTTCGAATTGCAGCTTCTTTTCGGGATCTCTGCTCACAGGTAGCACCTTCGCGTTCGTCAGTTTGGGACAACGCATGCTGGTGAATTTATTCGGACCCATCCATACCTAGACTTATCATAGAAATGCTTGAGTCCTTACTGAAGTCTAACCTTTTTTCTTTCTGATCCCCCAATGCACCAGCCTCAATCTTGTGGATTATTCATAAATTTTACAGGACCAAGGAGACTTCCTTTCGCCCTATTGAATCAGGCTGCAGCACCTAGTTTTTAGTACTCATGGCCGCCAAACTCACGAAATTCCATAAGTCAAGCCCAGCTGTTCCTAGAAGCCAAATAGCTTTAACTGCCCACACCAATCTCCTCACAGACTCAAACTCCGCTGAGGCTGACTTCCCTCCTCAAAAAATAAATACCTATCTGCAGCTAGGGCCGCGGCGCCAAAAGAAGTGAATTGAGCCCCGTTTTTTTAAAGTGTTTGGTCTAAAAGATATTCACCCAAAGCTAGAATCATCCAAGACTAAAGCTTTTTCTGACCTTGGTGATAAAATCCATCTTAGGCCCCTTTTGGCCCCTCAGAAGCAGCGTCGTCAAAACACAATAGATGCTTCATCAAATCAAGCGTCTTCTGACGATACTCTCAGTGGAGCTTCGAAAATCACAACAGACAGACAACGAACTTATCAATGGCCTACCCCCATCACAAGTAGTTGCCATTTTTCTTTATAAATGTTTCTATTTTCAAAGCTTCAACGTTCTTATTTTTTTCCCCCTCAGACTCTACGTTAAATACGGCGTTGTCAACTGGCTCCTTCGATCCTAATCATACATCGGCCGTGGTCAACGCCACGCAACCAGCTTCGGCTCCATATACCCCGATGCCTACAACCTATACATCCACTAATTCTACTGAAAAAGAGCCCGTTCAACACCCACCTAAAGCAACTGCTCACATTCCCTTTTTGGGGGAAAGGCTACCCTTGGAAATTGTCTTAGCCGTTCCCATTGTCTTTTTGTCAGGTGTGTTCTTACTTGTTGCATATCGGATATTCAAACGAAGAAAGTCCAAGAAAGCAGTGAGCAAGCGCCGGCGTAGCCAATATCAAACCAAAGGGGTTAGTAACAATACCACAAAGTCACAAGATAATTTGGATTTATCCGTTGTCCCGCACAAGTTTGAGCCACAACATTTCCAACCATTCCAAAATGAATGCAAACTCGACGCATTTGTAGTTGAACCACAAAACAATATTTTATTACCCGACGCAGCAACCTTGGCATCCTCACCGAAACCGCAAGCCGTTCTCATCCAGCGTTCTCTGCCTCAACCTGAAGCAGCTTTTGTCCACCTCGAAAATGCACACCAAAAGGTGCTTCCTGGCGGGTTAAGAGAATCTTTATTGTCTGAGAGTGGTGGTACTCCATGCCAGAAGACTTGCGTAGTGGTGAAAACTTTCAAACCACAGATGGCAGATGAACTGCTGGTTGGCGTAAGTCTCAACCCCGCCTTACTCATCATTTAAATCTTCTGATCCTTTTTTTCCGCCTGGTCAGATCGGCGACCAAGTTACTGTATATTTTCTGTTCGATGATGGTTGGTGTTTTGGGCATAACCTCAACATACAAAAACATTATATTGAGGGAGAACCTGAGTTCTCACGAAGTGGCGTTTTACCTCAAGCATGCCTGCTTGGTCTGCGAGATGATTTGAGGCAAAAACTTGATGAAACACTACTAACGGAAAGCCTCGCTGGCATTACAGAAACCTCGATTGGGGAAGCACAGGGGGAAGAGTTGGTTCAGGAATCCAAAAAACGCTCGTCAAGTTTGCTCTGCGACAGAGAAGCCAAGTTATTCTTGGAATTGGAAAGAGCGTTAAACTTTTAGTTTAGCTATTTCAAATTTCATTATCCTTTCAACTATGTGGGTGTGCGGCTCTCCCTATTTTCCCACCCAACTGTTTAAGTTCATAAATTCAAGCATCCATCTTTCCGGCAAGCACAGGTACAGGGGCGCATCCCCTTGAATAATTCAATAACCCACAATGCTCATGTTTCAGTATTTTTATCTATCTTTCTTTACCTCAAGATTTTGGCCAAATTTTTTGGGCTATCAGAACGAGCAGCCATTTGGTTAGATGTAAATTCAACGATATGTCTATAATCTTCCCATCCTTTAAGTATATCAGTCAGCAGTTCTGTGTCACTTGTATCAAAAAATGAATAGGCTTCATATTTTTACTGAGTGATACCATCTCATACATCATGCATAGATGAGAAGGCGTTTAATGTCACGTTCTTTGTAAATAACAGGAGGAAATTCCCTAATTTTAATGGCATGTTTGGCAACTATAACAATTTTAATACCCAATATCTTATAGATAATAGTGATGAAGCTTTCTTTGTAAGCATGTGAAACATCCCCCCAGCACCACCAAAGGAAAACACTGTAGGTAAAATCTTGGAAATTCATAAAAAGAAGTGTTATTAACTGTGTTACTAAAACTCTATTTTCGATAAAAAAATTCAAAACCTTTTCTTTTTTAAAAATCATCATCAAGATGGCCAATCCCCCTCCTTATCATTTTTCTAAAAAAAAAAAAAAATTTCAAATTTTTCAACTTAAATTATCTATTTTATTAATCTAGACCACTTTTTTTTATGAAAACAAAATTATCAAAACATAACTAAAATATAGAAAAAAAATTATGATAAAAAATTATAAGGGATTTTTTATAATGTATTTTTTCAAGTTTTTTATATTTTTCTTTGGTAAATTTATTTGAGTGTTAATGTTTTTAAAAAGTTTTGAAAGCTTGTTTTTAATTTTTTTTGGGAGTGGTTTAATTGAACCCTGCTCCTCTCTCCCCCCCCCCCCTCAAGAGAAAGAAAAAAAAATTGGGGATTTTGATTTTTAATCCAAATTGCTCAAAACTTTTGTTTTTGAAATTATTCTTTTTCTTACAAGATTAAAGAGTTAAAGATTAAATTTTATAAAATTTTAATTTTTTAATTTTATTTTATTTTATTCAAAATTAAACAAAAATACAATTTGATATCAATATTTTTTTAAAATTCTTTTTTAATTAAAATTCAAATATCTCTTATTTTTTTAGTTTTGGTTTTAATTCTCAATATTTAGAAAATAAAGAGAATATTATTCAAATTTATCAAAATTTTAAAGAAATTGAAAATTATTAAATTAAACAAATCATAGCCAAAAATAAATTTCATTACAGAGAGGTTCAATAGTTTGAAAAAGAAATCATTCTTTTAAATTTGATTGGTTTTAATTTTTTTTAATTTTTTTTTACAAAACATTAAAATTAAAAATAATTCACATGTTTGAAGTACAGTTTGAGATTGTCAGAGATTATGTTTAAAAAAAGTGATTTATTTGAATGTCAGGGTCTGTGCCCTCTTAGAGTATCTAAATATCACCTATAGTACTTTATTTTTCATTAAAAAATGCCCAAAGTAACAAGTCTCATTCAGAATTTCCAATTGTTATAAAATTGTGACATTAGAGCTTCACCACTAATATTGAAGTAGCTTTCTTATATTAAAAATCGGAAGAACATGCTATTTCATAAACATATTTATTATATAATGAAAAGAATAATAAACCAGAAAAGTATAGAAAGGAAATATATCCAAACTACTGCAAAAAAAATATTTTTAAAAATAAAGAATTTCAGGAAAAAAAATACAATTTAATATTTCCAATAAAAGATTGATTTAAATAATCTTTGATTGATATAATTAGGAGTATCAATATTCAGTTAAAATGTTAAGACCTTGTTTCAGGTTGAATTTAAAACCTCTGAAGAGTTTTTTATTTTCATATATGTTTATATTTTATAAAATCAAATTGAAAAATATAATATTTTTTCAAATATTTTTTTTTGTTTTTTTTGAGGATTTACTATAGTTGAAAAAATGAAAGAAAAACTAAATTAATCAGAATTTTAATTCATATTTTTGCAAAATTAATAGAAGTAATCAAAATAAAACAAAAAAAATACAAAAAAAAGAGTTATAATCTCAATTATATATTTACTTTTGGATAAATATTGATCTATAGTTTTTTCAAAAAGAAGAGATAATTTTGAATATTGATATAGCTCAGATAAATATGTATATATATTAAAATTGTTTGTGTCAGATTAAATGTGATATGAAGATCTCATTTTACTATTTGAATTATAAATCACTCAAGCAAAAATGATAATTGGTATTAAACCTTTAAAATACTGAATCCTACATCTTAATATTTCTTTTTAAAATACTCCATTTAGTTTCTGGGATGTTGAAGATGTCACTATGAACTTCTGTCAGAAATTTGGGTAACAAAAACTTTCATTTTTAGTATTTAATCCCATTTCTACTTTTGACCACCTTACAAAAGCCAATAAGAGTGTCCCACTCCATAAATTATTAATTTTTGTAGAAAAAGAATATCCAAAATCAATTTTTTTGGAACAACTAATATATTTACAAATATTCAATTTCAATAATTCCTAACAAATCTATCTAGCAAAAATCAATCAATGAGCTAAATGTATTGATTTATTCACATACTTGGGAACTCCACCCTGACTTAGAAGCTACAGATCATCCCTTTGTATTACATAAAACTAGCAAAAGAAAATATTTCAAGCCATTATCTCTCAGCACTTCAAATTATATATCACTTTACAGTATTATTAATTATTTCAAAAGAAAAACTTGAATTGCTTGACCATAATAGATATATCTCATTCAAGGAACTATACAAATTAACAGTTTTTTTTTTTCAAAATAAGTCCTATTTTAAACAAATATATCCCCCAATTAAATTGACATTGGAATTATCTATATTTTACTCAAACAGCAATGAAGAAGCCTTTGGTAAAATTGGTATGCTTTTTTGGAGTAAGCCAAGGGGCCATTTTTTTTATAGAAGAACCATATTCTTTCATTCTGACTTAATTCAAAAGCTAAATCAATAATGTAGCCAGATTCACAGAAGATTCAAAATAAAAAAGGTACGCCCCAGCAGGGGTAACAGGTGCAACCTGCTTTTAACCTTAGTCTCAAAGTTGGTTCTAACCTTGCAATTTTCTTTCAGATACTTTAAGCCACATATCTGGTTATTCAGAATTTTACTCAATTAAAATGTAATATTATTTATTTACCATGATTTCTTTTTGTTTTCTGATACATTAAGTATCCATCATTCATGAATAAAAGAAATTCTGGAATAATAATTATTTCCAACAGTGAAAGAGACTTCTTTCATAAAATTGTGTGAAACAATTTTCCATGAATTTCTTTTCTTTTCTATATGGAGTAACTGACTCTCTTCACATGTTCCCACTAAACCATTAATCTGTAATCTTTCTTTCAAGGAAAAAAATTTAATTTATGAAAAGGAATTTGTAAAAAAATTAAAATTTTCCAACTCAATCATAAATAATATTGTTTTTTCTAATTTATTAACTACTTGAGATACATTTTGATTTGCATATCACAACATTTAAAGATTCCTTTGATTAAGAAATTATTCTTTTCTCATTTATATCCAACATTGTTTTAGAATAAATTATTTCCAAACATGCTTTGAGTTTACCTTTGAGCTATTCATTCATATAAACAAGGTTCAGTATTATTTTTTTTGAATATGTGTGATTTTCCCCTGATCATGGTACATGTAAGTGTAAAGTCTATTCTTAAAGATCTGAAAGATATTTTTTCTATTTAATAAAAGATCTTAATTATAAAAATTATTTTATATCCAATATTGTTTTAGAATAAATTATTTCCAAACATGTTTTGAGTTTACCATTGAGCTATTCATTTATATAAACAAGGTTCCATATTATTTTTTCAAATATGTGTGATTTTCCCGGATTATGGTACATGTAAGTGTAAAGTCTATTCTTAAAGATATTGTCACAGGGGCTCTTATGGAAGCAAGAGGGCCTGGCACTGAGGAATCAAGAACTCACTTGGAGGGCTCCAACAGATGATAAGAAATACTATGGAATATATTTCTTAAGCAGGGAATAGAGAAAGGACAAATATGCCAAAGATAACAAAGAATAAGAAGAATGAAGCCAGAGGCCAAAATAAAAGGAAGCCAAAGCCAAGAAGCCAACCAAGTGAATCCTCAATTCACTGTTTCAACCTGCCAGAAAGAACAATGGAATTAGTAAAGGATATGACCACCAATATCCACTGACAGGCGAAGGAAGAAAGAGAAAGGGGGTGCTAATGACTGACTTAAGATTATCAGTATTAACTTTAATAAGGTAAAAGAAAATAAGGATAAAAATAAATCCAATATATTAATTAACTGGGGAAAAAGTCCCCAGGTGATGAAAGGTGACCGGTATATGTGAAAAGCTGAAAGATTGATCCTGGAAGGTGAATAAATGACTGTATTGTCAGAATTGGGAAATGCAGTTCTGGCCATCTGGAAATTTGAACTGTGTAATGGAATTCACACAGTGGAATAAGAAATGGCCCAATTGGGCCAAGGCCATACAGGTTGATTGAATAAGGCCTGTACGGATGAATTGGGTTGTCCAAGGAGTATTGAATACTTGATGTCTTGACAACTGATTTAAATGATGTGATACCTCTTGAGAATTGACCTTAGAATAATCCTGAATGAATTGTATCAACCCAACTCCTGCAGATACAGGTGGTTGGGATCCTTGAATGATCTTCTGAATTGCCTCCATGGATTGCCAGACTGATGAGCTGAAAAGTCCTCCTTCGGAATGGGCGTTGGAATTATGGACCTTGAAATGGAAAGGTGGAATTGGGTCCTGAAAACGTCACCATTGGATTGCTGAACAAAAATGGTGCATAATGGTATATAATACCATATATGCACCACACCTGCAACCTTGGGTACGGAGTGCATGAAGGAAAGGAAGGAATTCCCCTTAAGTTGAGGGGAAGGCTTTGCTGAGCTGATCTGGTGGCCTCTGGTGGTTGCCAGAGGCCATGGTGGTCCATGGCCAAAATTGGGTCCTGCGGGATTTATGGCCAAAATAGTGTCCAAGAGGGATTTGGTCACTTTTGGGTCCAAGGAAGTCATGGCCAAAATTGGCTCAGGTGGGCCCAATTGTGGTTTGGGGCCTAGGTGGCTGGCCCCTTTTGGCCTCATTGGATTAGGCCAAAAGGGGCCTAATTGGCCTACGGACCGCGGCGTATGGACCATAGAAGCCGTAGGGGGCCTAAATGGCCCAAAAAGGCCATTTAGGCCAAAACCCCCATAATGAAAGGGGTTGGCCAAGGGCCAAGGATGATGGCTAGGGGGTCCAGAACCCCCTGGAAGATAAAAGGACCCCCCAGGCCCAAAATAAAAGATGAAGGCCTGGGGGTTGGTGAGGTGGAAATTGGCCAACAAGGCCAATGATGGCAGGATATGGCCTGAGGCCATAAAGGATGGTTGAGAGGGGCTATGGCGTAAAAACCATAAAGCACTCAAGGGGGCCAATTGGCCATAAAGGACATGAAGTGACCAATTGGCCCCATCTGGGCTCCAGGTTGGATTGCCGCAGCCATCAAGGAGAAGGGCCAAAACTCGTGGTTGTGACAGATATGAAAGATATTTTTTCTATTTAATAAAAGATCTTAATTATCAAAAGTCTTTTTGAAATTGAAATTCCTTTCTCAGCCTTGAGGTATATTTTACATACTCAAATAGGCCACAATAGGTATAAGAATAAATTTTTAGCTATTCATAATCCATAAGTAATGCATATACTCAAACCTCATCATTTTTTATTGAAGAAAAGATGAATAAACGTTTGTTATAAGTAAATCAATGGATTTAGAGCCGTATTTGGGTCGTACACAAAGATTAAACTGGGGTAACTCAATAGGGCAAATAAACTTAAAATAAACCTATGAGGTGGTAATATGAAAAATAATTCAACACCACATGAAAGCATTGTAGAATTTTTGGTTTTTATCAACTTCATGCCCAAATAATGGGAATGTGAGAAATACCATGTTACATATACAATAAGAATATCTTTATGCACGTTTTTGGAACTTAACATTAATTTATTATTGAATAAATCTTAGATACATCCATAGTGGATATTGTTCTTGAAGCCTGAATTACTATTTATGATGTGAAAATAGCAAAGGGGGACAAAATACATCAAAGAGAGCCTGGGTACCTAACTTCTGAGGCCTCTGAGGTGTGTCCATATAAAGCTTGGACCCATGGCTGATAATGGCCCAATTAGTATACCAAATCCTTTTGGGAGCCTAGCTACCAAGTTAAAATCCCATTAAATCACAAGAAAATAGCAAATAAGCTGCTATTTTGATGTGAAAAGGAGGTAATGAGCAGCACTGGCTCCTGTGATCATGTCAATTATCAATTAATATCCTTGGATAATACAAAAAAGAGTAATGAAAATCCTTTTTGGACTAGTATAAATGAGTTTACCTCATGGAAGCCAGCTATAACTATAAAACTTGCTTTTCTATTCACAAATGAGATAAAACTTCAAAAACTCATTAAAAATACAATTCTTCATTAATGCTTTAGAAACTGGCAGGACTAATTGAAGAAGGGATAACGAAATATAAAAGCCAAAAATAATAATTAATTCATAATTAAAATGGAATGTTTTGCTTACAATCTATTTTTGATGATCTGATTTGCAACACCAACTCTTGAAAAATTCACAGAAAATACAATCTGTCATGAAACTTCTGATAACTTTGCAAAATTTGAGGAATTAATTTTGAGTTTGAAATAAACACAGATTGAAAGTTTTTACTTCTTTATTTCTTACCCATAAATTGGTTGGTTGTCATGTAAGATGACTTAATTAAGTAATTACAATAATCTTACCTACCAACAAGTGATTTAATAAATAATACAAAGAGGATATCTGGTTTCTCACTTATTGTTTTTTTAGTTTGCTCTATGGCACAACTATGTGAGATTTGGTTTACTTAAAGATGGCTCCTCTTTCTGTTTTTCCAAATCATTTTATCATACAATCATATAATTAGTACCAACAAGTAATTATTAGTTAAATCCTCTTATTAAGTATTTTAATTCTTTCAAAATCAATCAGAAAGACTGAAAGTCAAAGAAATATACTATTTTCAATAGTAATCAACTGTGATAGTGTTGTATTATTATTATAAATATATTCTGATCTTTTAAATCCACAAATAATCTTTTAAATTGATCTTCCAATTATTTTCAAAGTTATTTTTGGAGTAGTAGTGAGTGCTTTGTCTTAAATATTCGAATTTTTTCTATTATGTAGTTATCTTAAAAAACTATAGTTATAATCATTCTTTCAAAAGATAATTATAAATTTAAATACTTTTATATTATTTTAATAAAGAAGTTTCATTATTAATATCTCTTGTAATTGATCCTAGTAGATGATTGCTTATTATGGTTATAGTTGATAGTAGTGTATAAAAAGTAAAAGAAACAATCAATTAATTGGTTATTTATTCCTGTTTATCATAATTCCTTTTCTTCTATTTCATAAGAACAGCCATAGTAATCTTCAGTAATAGTAATTTTATCAGAGGAGAAATATAAAGAGGGTATTGAAATAGAATTTTTTAAAAAAGGCACTTTATTTAGAGCATAATTAGCCAAACAACCACAAAAAGATGTGTTTTATTTTTCTTAATTCTTAATTTTCTCTTAAATTGCAGTTAAAATGGTGCATACCAGAAATGGAAGCAGCTATTAAGTCAGATTGGATGTGTCTTGACAAGGAAGAGGCAAGAACAGGGCCAGATCTGGAAGACCTTCCTGAAGAAAGACACATTTGGAAGATTCCAGAGTTTCTCCAAATTTTTCAAGGTCTGAGCCTGAACTGATTCATAGTGATAGCTAAAGGGTTGAACCACTTCCAAGTGGCGGAAATAAAAATATATCAGTCCCAGTACAAAGAATAATACAAAGAAGCCAAGAAGGAAGAGTAGTAAATATTCCCAAGCCTGTGGAAGGGGGATATGAGCTTTTAATTACGCATCAAGAGATTAATGGGTCAGAAGAAGCCCATAGAACTCAAAGGAGGTTGGAATCCATTGTCTTGCAAAGACAAGGTAAAAAGATAAAGAATTTTCCTTTCTACATAGAAATGAGGTAAAAACTCAAAAAATTTCAGTGTGAGTTTATGTAGAAGCTAAAAAAACGTAAATAAAAGCTGGTAATATAACTGTGACACATCAAACTTAATCAATTTTGAATAAAAAAGGTCCTACTGATACATGGTAACAGTGGTGATGAGTCTACTGAGGACCTTGGTTGCAGTAAGCTAATATTTATGAATGTAAAGAGTACTACAACAATTACTACTATAACTGTATGAAGTCAATTCTAAGTACATTACTGGTTAATAACAGTTTGGTCACATAAGAATACTAATAAGATAATAAGATGGGTATTTCTCAGTGAGGAAAGGCTTGTTTTTATCTCATATGGCAACTTTGAAGTTCTGGTAAGCTCTTAACATTTCTGAATAGTAAGAGATTTTACTATGAAGGCTGAATTGTTGGTCTATACACTCAATTATGATTTTAGTATGGTCAGAATTGTGATTTTAGGACCAAAAATGATCATTCTGGATCAATACAGGGTGGAAATCCTTTCCAAAGGCCCTTTCAGAGCTTTGATGACATCTCCTAGGTGTTTCAATGACCAATAATCATAATTATGCAGGTTTTTAAGCTTTAAAATACTATTATTTTAAGTATAAGACCAGTACTGGTTAGTACAGGTTTGGTACAGGACAGTATTGGTCAAAATACTTCCAACCATTATATCTCAGTCAGCCTTTAAAATATCAAAAATACAAGATAATAGTATCAAAGATATTGATGACCTTTTCAGTTCAGTATGCTTAATATTCACTCTTCTCAAAAATTGCAAAAGGTATAAGGGTTTGTAGGTTTTTGGTGCATCTTTGTACATCAGTATATGGCTTGGTAAACTTTCAAGCTAGATATCTTTGCTAATTTGGAAGTTATCAGAACTTTAATGATACATCATTTTAGGTCTTGATGAGATACACAATTTGTTATACTTCAATGTAAAGCTGTATGAATATGTGGAAATTTTACAGGGGTTTCTTTATATTGTTGTTTTCAGAAAACCTTTATTTGGTTTGTTGAACCTTTTATCCAAGTTCTCTCTGTAACTTTTGAAGGCACATTAATAAGAGGTAGCTCAAATTAAAGCTCCCACTAAGATCTTCAATTTGGCTGCACTTTTGTACAGTTTTGTGCAAGCCCTCTTGGACTTTTGAGGGGTTGTTAGTGAAAAAGGTGGTATAATGGTATCTCCTGAAGTAGGAATGCTACAGAGAAATGAATTATAGAATTGAATATCCCTTCTTAAAAGATTTAATAAAAATACCATTTTGGTTGGGTTTGCATTGAATATTCATAAGTCGAATGTGATGTGTAAATAAGGGTTTTGCTTATTTGGGCTTATTTTTGAAAGGATATATCTTTGTCGCTTAATATCCTATATGCTCAAGGTTGGGTAATTTTTATTTGGGAAATATACCTCTTTATATTATACCTTTATTGGCTATGCTTGTAAAATAATTCTCATACCATTTAATATGATATTTTGGATTTCATGCTGGTGCTCTGTTTAGAGTCACAGGCTGACATACCCTCCCCCAAAAGAAGCCCCATCATGGATGAGACTATTCTGTCCTCCTGGGGAATCTTAATATTTTGAGGTGAATTTTTTCATCCTGGATGTCTGTTTCAAATAGCCATTCATATTTGTCTTCTGGTTGATTCTTAAATCTAACCAGGTATTGTCTGTTGTCTTTCCCATTTGTTTTCATTTTCCTGGCCTTGATGATTTTATTCACTGACACAGGTGAATAATCTTGTCCCACCAATTTTTCATGGGTGATAATCCTTTTTCTGTTGAGAAAATTGTTATCATCTATTTGATGATATGGTTTTACTAGGCTGAGTGTGAAGACTGGGTGTTTCCTGGATAACACCCCAGTTAATCTGACTTTCAATGAATTTGTTCCTAACAATCTGTAACAACCACTAATCAGGGGTAAGGGTATTCATACTTACACCCACTGAAACATCTCAAACCAGCAAATCCACTGTGTGTAGCAGAATTCAGCTTCAGCAATCTTCCTTGATGAAATGTGCATACAGTCTGGTTCATCAATGCATCCTGTCAATACTTGTACATGTTGGAATTACCCAATACAGTTTGGATACACCATTTCCAAACTGTATTATCACTCAATACCACAACTCCTCTTGTACAGATCCTGTACATCTGTACAGGACCTGTTTTGGCCAGACTCAATTCAATCATCAAATCTTCTCAAGAAAATTCTCTGTCTGGATCAGGGCTGGTGATTCTCACATATACCAGCCCCTTTTTCTCCCCCTTGGGATTTTTCCCCACTTAGTTAATTGAGTGTATTTATTATTTTATAATTATTCTTTTCCTTATTTTTTTTGGGTATTATAATTATTTAATTTTAAGTTAGTCTTTGCCTTCTTTCTCTCTTCACCTGTACAGTATGAGTTGGGTGGCCATATCCTTATTGACCATTCTCCTTCCATTCTGACAAGTTGAAACAGTGGACTTGGACTTGTTTGTGGTTTTCTCTTTTATTCTTACTCTTATTATTTGTTGCTGCTTTTATTATACTCTTTTATTTAGTAATTCATCTCTTAACTCTACTCAGTGTATTTTTTTCCCACCATATCCTGAGCCCTCCATAAGTAAGTCCCAGTTTACTGAGTGCCAGGCCCTCTTCACTTAGAAGAGCAACTGTTACATTGAATTAATTAAATCATATTTGATTCTTTCTTTTGATTCATTTAACTTCATTTCTCTCATTCATTAAATTATGACTCTTTTTGTAATAACCACTCATCAGGGGCAAGGGCATTCATACTTACACCCACTCAAACAGCTCAAACCAACAAATCCACTGTGTGTATCAGCATTTAGCTTCAGAAATTTTCCTTTCTGAAACATGCATTCAGTCTGGTTCATCAATACAGCCTGTCAATACTTGTACAGGTTGGAATTACCCAATAAAGTTTTGATACACCATTTCCAAACTGTATGATCACTCAATACCACCATCCCTCATGTACAGATCCTGTACATCCATACAGGACCTGTATTGGCCACACTCAATTAAACCATCAAAGTTTCTCAAGGAAATTCTCTGTCTGGATCAGGGGTAGTCATTCTCACATATACCAGCCCATCTTCCTCCCCCTGGGAATTTTTCCCCAGTTAATTAATTAATTTTATTTATTACTTTATAGTTATTCTTTTCCTTATTTTGGGTATTATAATTACTCAATTTTAAGTTATTCTTTGCCTTCTTTCTTTCTTTGCCTGTACAGTATGAGCTGGGTGGCCATATCCTTGTAAGGTTTGACTATGAAAAAATAAGTAGAAATTACTAATATTTTACTTATTGTACTATGAATTTCCTTATAAATGAAATAAATAAGATAAAAATAATTATTATAATAAAGAACTATTATAATTATGGTGTAAAAATAATTATATTATTTAATAAATATAATAATATAATAAATAAATATATTAATATAAGATAATTAATATTGAAAAGCACTTTATTATTGTTACCAACAAATAATAAAGGCATAAAAAATTGTCTTTTGTTAATAAAAAACAATTAATAACAATAATATTACTAATATTAAAGTTATAAATTAATATAAATACTATTTATATTAATTATAGAATTATTAAAGTGATAATAGAGAAAAACTATTATAATAAGAGAAATAATCTACTTTTAATACTTAATATAAGAATTTGGATACTTGTACGCCAAAAAATGTAAATACAAATTTTTCAAATTGTATTTACAATAAATTTAAGAGAAATTACAACTTATCTTGATTTTATGTAGAATAGAGGTTTTTAAGAGAAATTTGAACAAAACAATTAGATAATTGTAATAATCATGCCAGAGATGATGATTATAATAGGATTATCTTTGGTCTTCAATAATATAAGATATCTATATATAAAGAATAAAGAAATTACCATTTGATTTAATGATTTAAGGTTTTGTAAGCGTTTGAGGGGAAAACAGAGTAAAAAGAGCTCTATTTATAGTAAATATCTCCCTCCTAGATTCCAACTGGCTTCTAGTAGACATGTACTGATGCTTTCTACTATAATTGATCAATATTTCAAGGTTTGGTGATGATTACATCATGATCAAACCATTTTACCTCAAAATTACGCCATTATTTAGAGTTATCACTATAACTCTAAGTTTGGTGACATCATAGGCTTGGCAGAGGCCTAAACTTCATGGATTCTATTAGTATTAATAATATTCTAATATTATGATAAACCAGTGGAAGGACCAATTTGTTTTATTTCAAGACAGATAAAGCCAACAGAGGCAAGATATGGAGCAAGCCAAATGGAATGCCTCTGCTTAGTGTGGGCTTTAGAAAAATTACATTATTACTTGGATGGAACAGTATTTGGTGTGATTACAGACTGTAAGGCTGTAAAATCTCTATTAAATATGAAAACTCCAAATAGACATATGCTGAGATGGCAAATTGCTATCCAAGAACATACAGGAAATATGACTATTGTTCATAAATCTGGTAATATTCATAAAAATGCAGATGGTCTTAGCAGATGGGCTCTAGCAAATACCCCTGACAATCCAGCATGGGTACCACAAGAAGAACACCATATAGAAGGAATATGTGTTACAGACATTGGCACAGAATTCTATAACAAAGTTAAAGAAAGCTATAAGATAGACAAAAATTGCCATATCTTAAACCAAATTCTAATGAAAGACTGCAAAGACCTATCACTTTCATCAAAACTAGATGAAATATGGAAAAAGGCATATGAGGAAGGAAGATTCCACCTCCTTGATGGAATCCTTTACCACAGAAAAAAACACACATGTGTTATGGCCTTAACAGATAGAACCCTGATAAACACTATTCTACATTAGTGTCATGATAGTGTTGCAGCTGGACAACTTTCAGAAGACAGGACACTAGAGAGGGTTAAAACCTGCTCTTGGTGGCAAAATTGGAAGAAAGATGTTATAGAATACTGCCAAACCTGCAACAGATGTCAAAAACCAACAGAGCCACAGGAATGAAATTTGTAATGATGATACAAATCCAAGAACCAAAATCCCCTTGGGAAATAGTTCATATGGATTGGGTAACAGCACTACCTCCAGGAGGAGACAGAAGCTATAATGCATGCCTAGTATTGGTTGACAGGTATAGCAGAACTCCCATGTTCTTACCATGTCATAAAGTTGACACAGCTATGGACACAGCCATAATGATATGGAATAAAGTTATTAGCCATACAGCCTTATTCCAGAATATTATGAGTGACAGAGACCCAAAGTTCACTTCAGCATTATGGACAAATCTCCATAACTTGTTTGGGACAAAGTTATCATTCTCAACAGCTTACCATCCTCAAACTGATGGTTTAGCAGAAAGAATGATACAGACCCTAGAGGACATGATCAGAAGATTCTGTGCTTATGGGCTAGAATTCAAAGATTCTGATGGTTTTACCCATGATTGGTGTACACTAATACCAGCTCTTGAACTAGCATATAAGACATCAATCCATTCTGCTACTGGCAAAACACCAGCAATGCTAGAAAAAGGTTGGAATCCAAGACTTCCTTATGATACCCTCAAAAAGGACTTAGTGGATATACACCCAACAGCAAGCAGTTTTAAGAGAATTCTTGACAAAGCAAGACACCATGCAAACAGATGTATGCAAGATTCTTTCAAAAATGCAAGAGAAAGATGGGATAAAAGTCATAAACCACCTGACTTCATAATAGGAGATTTTGTCCTAGTATCAACCATTAATTTTTATAACATAAAAGGCCCAAAGAAATTGAAAGATTCCTTTGCAGGACCATTTATGATAAAAGCACTTCATGCACCCAATGCTGTGAAGTAGGAACTCACAGGTGAATTAATGAGCAAACACTCAACTTTCCCTGTAAGTCTCATAAAGCCTTACAGCTCAAGTGACAAGGAGCTATTTCCACTAAGAAATAAACCCCCACTTGAAATACCCCCCTTGGAAGAAGGAGAGGAAAAGAAAATTTTGAAAATTCTTAAGAAAAGAAGGACAAGAAACAAAAAAGAAAGAGAGTACCTTGTAAGGTATAGAAATTCAACTCAAGAAGATGAATGGCTACTTGAGAAAGATATAACAAATTCTGATAAACTAGTAAGAAGGTTCAGACACAAAAGAAAACGTAAAGAATAGAAAAATAAAGCATTATTCAGCTTCAAGACTAACAAAGTCTATTGAAGAGGTAGGACATGGGATGATACCCTAATTACACATATCAGATTGTGGTACAATCTTTTTTGCTGGTAGGGAATGTGAAGCTATGAGATATGACCACATACCCAAAAAGGTCACAAGAAATATTTAAAATAATTATAACATGAAAATCATTACCTTAAAATTAAAAAACTGCCATAAATAGGCATAAAACTTGGTTTGACTTAAAAGCCAATGCATAAAAATGTTAAAAAATTTACACTATCTGATTCCTCATGGTAAAATACACATATACCATTTTTATGGCATATCTGTAAATTCAATATTTAATGAGTTATAAGTAATAACACCTTATAAAAAACATGAATCCTTAATCATTTCCAATACCAATGAAACAACATGTGAAATAAATTGCACCATTGGGCTCCGCATGAAATTCTACACATAAAACAATTAGGAAGCTAATCTTCAAAGTCAATACTTGAGGAGTTCAGCTGAATATATGCCATTTTTTGGTCAACCCATATATTCAAGGATTTAAGCTAATATATTTTGGAATATACATGATAGAGTGAGAAACAAAAAATAAAGTCACCACTTAATTACTGTAGGAACACAGAAATGAACTTTATTTTATAAGCTATAAACAAGGTTAAAAACTGTAATGCATTATTGATTAAAATCAATAGAGCTGTTGACCACTTTGTTGTGAAGGTGGTCCAAGCCTAAAGAAACAAAGACAGTAAGATTCTACTAGCTCATTTGTGAAGAATGACATATTTTTTATTGGAATATTCAAGGTATAACCCCTTGAGATTGTGGTTTGAAGCTTAAAATATTAGCTTTTGACAGAAGACATGAGTTACAGGAAAAATCATCAACAAGGGAGTTTTGATGATGTAATAAAATGCTCTTGGAAGTGTAATACCAACATGCCAAGCTACCAGAATCCACTCTCAGAATAGCTGGAGCATGTATAACTTAAAAGTTATGAATGATCAAAGTTTAAGCTCAAATTTGATCATTAACGATCACTCACTGTAATCTTATTTTAAGTGTAACAGTCACATAAGTGATAAAACTGGTGAATACTATGAAAATATGATTCATACTAACAAAGGCCACAACATTTAGGCTTCTTCCAAGCCTATGATGTCATCAAACTTAGAATTATAGTGATAACTCTATATAATGGCGTAATTATGCGGTAAGATGGTTTGATCATGATGTAATCATCACCAAACCTTAAAGTATTGATCAATTCTAGTAGAAAGAATCAGTACACGTCTACTAGAAGCCTGTTGGAATCTAGGAGGGAGGTATTTACTATAAATAGAGCTCTTTTTACTATGTTTTCCCCTCAGATGCTTACAAAACATTAAATCATTAAATCAAAAGGTAATTTCTTTATTCATCATATATAAGACTCTTATATTATTAAAGACCAAAGATAATCTTATTATAATCATCATCTTTGACGCGATTATTACAATTATTTAATTCTTTTGTTTAAATTTCTCTTAAAAACCTCTATTCCATGTAAAATCAAGATAAATTGTAATTTCTCTTAAAATTTATTGTAAATACAATTTGAAAAGGTTGTATTTACCTTTGTTTTGGCGTAAAAGTATTCAAAGTTATTACATTAAGTATTGAGACTAGGTTATTTCTCTTATTATAATAATTTTTCTCTATTATTACTTCAATGATTCTATAATTAATATAAATACTATTTATGTTAATTTATAACTTTAATATTAGTAATATTATTGTTATTAATTGGTTTTTATTAATAAAAAGCACTTTTTTTACACCTTTATTATTTGTTGGTAACAATAATAAAGTGCTTTTAAATATATTAATTATCTTATATTAATATATTTATTTATTATATTCTTTTTTATAATATAAATTATATTATTATATTTATTTAATAATATAATTATTTTTAAGCCATAATTAGAATAATTCTTTATTATTACAATTATTTTGATCTCACTTATTTCATTTATTAGGACATTGATAGTACAATAAGTAAAATATTAGTAATTTTAACTTATTGTTTCATACTCAAACCTTAGAGTTTGGTTGATCTTTTTCATTTGAGGTTTGGATGATAGTGGATTCCATCCATTGGAGTATCTCACTATTTCCTCCTCTTTGAGGAGCTTTTTCAGGATGTGCCAGTAGTTCATCACTCCTTGGCGTATTTGAGGCAACATGTCCCAGTCCTTGTCTTTGTACACTGTGTAGTACTGTTTGTACTGGCTCATGTAAATTTCTATTTCAGCCCTCTGAATGTGGCTTGTACCTGTTTGAGTTACTTGTACTTAGTTCTAACTCTGGTTCAGATATCATGGGAATTTCTAGGACTTGCCTTTGGGATAATGCACTTCCTTGTTTGGATTCTGTTCCACTGGGGATATTGCCCTTCCTTTTCCCTTTTGAGGAATCAATTCTACCTCTGAGTCCAGCTCCATCTGATTGGATTGAGTATTGGGATCCTCTTCTGGTAGTCATGATTTAAGTAAAAATAAGAAATAAGAGGATTTCAGAACAGGAATTCTTCTTATTGCAATTTATAAATGAGGTACTCACCTTCAGAGTCCTGAATAGTGGATCCTGGAAAGTTGAGTTTCTTAGATTTCTTTTTGTTAGTGATTATTCGTGTTGGAGAACTTGGACAACTTTCTTCCACCAATCTATCAAGAGTGGTTTGGTTGTCCTCTGTTGGATTGTCTTCAAACACTAAAAAAGACAAATAAATATAAGTCTTTTATATAAGAAGTGTTATTTTTGGTAAGATATGGCAATTTTCCATGTAAAAATTGCTTTTATATCTTAAAACAATGAAAATAAATAATGAAATGAAATTAAAATGAATAAAAATAACTTTTTGTATTAATTTTGTATTGCTTTTTATGTTTTTATTTGTCAAGAATAAAATAAAAAATGAATATGATTCTTTTTATAAAATTAATTTATAATATAAAATTATTTTTAATTTATAAAATATCTTTTTGAATTACTAGAGTCACTCAAAGAGAGTTCTTGCAAGTCCAACAATGTGAAAAAACCATGTGTAAGACAGTACATGTGAGCCTTGAGGTATATTTTACATACCCAAATAGGCCACAATTATCTTAAAAAGAAATTTTGAATTATGCACAACTCATAAGTCATGCATATATCCAAAATTCATCATTTTCAATTTCAGAAAAGATGAATAACTTTTTATTGAGTAAGTAAATCCATGGATTTAAGACCAGATTTGGATTCTACACAAAAATTCACCTAGGGTAGCCCCATAGAGTGAAGAAGCTCAATTTAAGTATTTGAGGTGGTAAAATGGAAAATACTTCAATACCACATCATCATACCACATAAAAGATCCGTGAAAATTTTTGTTTTTCTTGATTTTAAGCCAAAATAATGGGAAAGTGAGAAATCCCATGTTACATATACACTAAGAATAGTGTTATGCATGTTTTGAGCACTTAATATCATGGTATTCTTACATGGACTTTTGGTACACCCATAGTGGATATCTCACTTTAAGCTTAATTTTCTATTTTTACGTGAAAAATAAGTAAGGGGGACAAAAGACATCAAAGAGAGCCAGGGTACCCAACTTCTGAGGCCTCAGAGGCGTGGACAGCTCTAGAGCATGGATCCATGGCTAATCTTAGCCCAATTGGTAAACTAAAAACTCTTTGGGAACTTGGTTACCAAGTTACACCTACTGTAATCATAAGAAAATAGCAAATAACCTGCTATTTTGACGTGCCAAGGAGGTAATAAGCTACTTAGACTCGTGTAACCACGTCAATTCTTGATGACTTTCCATGACTAGACCCTAAAAGAGTAATTAAAACCCTTTTGGGACATATATTCATTGTTTTACCTCATAGCAACCAGCAAAATACTGATATTTGCAATTCTACGTAGAAATGAGGTAAAAACTCCAAAAATTCATTAAAAATACAATTCTTAATGAATCTTCTCGAAACTCTCAGGACTAATAGAGAACTGTATTATCTATGGTACAACCAAAAAGAATTATGGTTTTACTAGTAAAATTAAAAGTTTTACCTACAGTCCATTTTTGACCATTCTACGTGAAACACTGAATCTTCAAAAATTCACAGTAATTACAACCTGTGATGAAATTGGCAATACAATTGATAACTTTGAGAAATCAATGATTATTTTAGAATAAAAGAAGATTTACAGATGTTACTCTTTTTATTCTTAACCATATTGGGGTTGGTAGTCACATAAAAGCATCAATTAAGTAATTATGATAATCTTACGTGACAACTGATGATGCAATCAATCATCCAAAAGGGTTTATTGTTTTCTCACTCACTGGTTTTTCAGTTTGCTCCATGGCACACCTCTGTGAGCTGTTGTTGACTTAAAAGAGGCCTCCTCTTGCTGTTTTTTTCCAAGAATCTTCTTATCAATTTATTAAATCATTATTACCAACAAGTAAGTATTAGTTACAGCTATTCTTAAGTGTTTTAAATCTTTCAGAATCAACCAGAAAGACGTGAAATCATAGAATCCAACTATATATTGTTGTAATACTGTTATAAATCCTTTTGATCCCTTAAATCCACAATTCCACGTCAAATTTCTCTACTTTTATCTATCAATAAGTTCTTTGGAGTATTAGTGAGTCATTTATCTTTAATTCTTTAAGTTTTTCTCTAGTAATAGTTTTCTTCAAGAATCATCTTTATAATTATTCTTGTAAAAGATAATTATATATTAAAATAACTTTATTATTTTAATAAAAGAAGTTTTTTATTATTAAATTCTTGTTGTAATTGATTCTTGTAGACAATTACTGCTCACTGTTATAATCACTAGTAGTGTATAACACGTGAAAGAAATAACTTTATAATTATTTAATTGTGGTTATAATAATTTTTATTATTATATTTCATAAGAACAGACATAGTACTGTTGATTAATAGTAATATTATCATCAGTTTCATAGTCAAATCTTACAGTACAATTGCTTTCCAAATGCCTCAATAGTACTTAAAATCAATAAATATAGAATTATTATATAATTTTATGATTATAATTGTAATATATTATTTGAGAAACCCAATTGGAATCTTTTTAAAGGTCTTTTAGAGTAAATGTCACAACCAGGCCCCCAAATTTAAGGTTTGACTATGAAACAATAAGTAATGATTACTAATATTTTACTTATTTTACTATGAATGTCCTTATAAATGAAATAAATAAGATGAAAATAATTATCATAATAAAGAATTATTATAATTATGGCGTAAAACAAATCATATTATTAAATAAATATAATAATATAATTTATATTATAAAAAATAATATAATAAATAAATATATTAATATAAGATAATTAATATATTTAAAAGAACTTTATTATTGTTACCAACAAATAATAAAGGCGTAAAAAAATTGTTTTTTATTAATAAAAAGCAATCAATAACAATAATATTACTATTATTAAAGTTATAAATCAGAATAAATACTATTTATATTAATTACAGAATTATTAAAGTAATAATACAGGAATAACCTCCTTTTGATACTTAATATAATAATTTTGAATAATTTTACACAAAAAAAATGTAAATACAACATTTTTAAATTGTATTTACAATACATTTTAAGAGAAATTACAATTTATCTCAATTTTAATCGGAATAGAGGCTTTTAAGAGAAATCAAAACAGAAAAATTAAATAATTTTAATAATAATATCAAAGATGATGATTACAATAATATTACCTTTGGTCTTTAATAATATAAGAGATTTATATATAAAGAATAAAGAAATTTCCTTTTGATTTAATGATTCAATGTTGTGTAAGCATCTGAGGGGAAAACAGAGTGGAAAGAGCTGTATTTATAGTAAATACCTCCCTCCTAGATTCCAACAGGCTTCTAGTAGACGTGTACTGATTATTTCTACTAGAATCAATCAATACTTTAAGGTTTGGTGATGGTTACATCATGATCAAACCATCTTACCTCATAATTACGCCATTATTTACAGTTATCACTATAACTCTAAGTTTGATGACATCATAGGCTTGGCAGAAGCCTAACCTTTGTGGATTTTATTAGTATTAATCATATTCTAATAGTATTCACCAGTTGTATCACTTATGTGACCGTTAAACGTAAAAGAACATTACAGTGAGTGATCTTAAATGATCAGATTTAAGCTTAAACTTTGATCATTGATAACCTTTACGTTGTACATGCTAAAGCTATTCTGAGAGTGTATTCTGATACCTCGGCTTTTCTCTATTATTGTAAGGTTTGTCTATGAAACTCTTGATAATAGTAACAATATCAAGAGTACTATGACTGTCCTCAGTAGAAAAATATAATATAATGAAATATTATAACCACAAATTTAAATATAATTATTAAAAAATAATTATATAAAAAAATAAATTTAATTATTATTATAATAATATAATAATAAAAAAAAATATAATAATTATAATAAATTATAATTGTTCTATTATTGTTATAGTCACTGACAGTTATAACAATAAGAAGTGTAAAGCTCTTAATGAGACAATTACACGTGGAAAATAAGAATATTAACCACTTATAAATAATATAAATATTATTTATAAAAAGAATTAATCACACACTGTGCAGAAATAATTCTTTATAGAATAAAATTCTATATAAAAAAACTAATAATAGATAAAAAAATATAGAACTTTTAAAGAAAACTTACTTATAATATTTATTTAATACAACAAGTTATAAAACAACAGTTATTATATTAAATAATGATTATAAGTTAAAAACACGCCAAAAATCAATAAAATCAAAGATAAAACAACTTTTTATACTAAAATTTATGATTAAAGAGTTTTTGAGAGGAATTTGTGGATTTTAAAAGATATTTAAGATGAAAATTTTATATAATAAAAGTTATTATAGATGATTACAACAATAATCTGAATTCTATGACTTCAATTCTTTAATTTAATAAATAAAGAATAAAAATAACTTAAGAATTACTTTTAATAATAAGATTTTATATTTAATAAAACTTTACCTGTTTAAATGTCTAATATGATTGGATTGATTATGAATTATGGACAAAAACAGTGATGAAAAGACTCTTTTTATGTCTACAGAGCAGCTCTCATGATTCATAATGGATGTAGAGGGCGTGCTCAGGTCAAAACTGAAAAACCATGCTTAAAAATTAAGTTCTTAACTTAAGGCAACTTATTTTTACTTCCAATTTAAAGTTACCAGTGTTATTCTTAACTCCAAGTAACTTTAATCCTCATTTAGTTTAATTATTTTAAGTTTTAATATAAAATAAGTTTATTTATATTAAAGTTCATCATATGAACAACTTAAAATTAGAGTTTCAAGCAGAAATCTTTTAAACTCAATTTTTAATTAATTTTTAAAGAAATCATAATTTTCTTTAAGCTTAATTAAAAGGTAATTTTCCAGGCTAATTACCCAGGAAACTTATTAATAAAAGATACTTAAAATTTAATTTATATATTGATAATATTAAATTCTAAGCTGTGTGAAATTTTCAAGCAAATCCATTAAGATTTGGATTTTTAATGAATTTTTGAAGTTATTACTATTTTTCCACGTAAAATAGCAATACACACAAAACCTTAAGTTTTGATAAGGTTTTGATGATTGAAACTTAAAAGTTTTAAGCTTATTTAAGCTTTTTAAGCTTGATTAAGCTTTGACAGTTCTTAAAACCTTGATTCCAAGCCTGCTTATTGGGATTTACCCTCTTGGCAGCTTGAAATTCCTGTCCAATTTAGGATAAAACCAGTTTAAACCTTAAGGTTGGATCAAAGTCTAATCTTAAAGTTTAAATAAGGTTGAAAATCCTCCAATACAGGTGGACAACCTTAATTGAATCCTTGCAGATCCAAAAAGTTGGGTACCCCAGCTCTATTTGGTCTTTTTCCTTTGTCCCACCTTTTTGCGTGGATTTTGCCCTTTTATTTATTTAAAGCCATACTATGGCCTTAAACCCTTTTAAATTGAGCTCACGCAGGATTTACATTCTGTATGGCAAATCCTTAGCCAATTCAGTAAATATACACCACACCTCAATTTTAACTAAAATTTTGGTAAAGTTGCATAAACCTTATGTAACTTTAAATTTAAGCTTAATTAAGCTTAAATTTAACAATTTTAAAAAAATGTTAAAAAAGTTACATTAGTACTGTGAGATTCTTAAATCTTCTAATAACACAAGAAATAAGTGTTTTTGGGTATAACACCCTATGGGTGTACCCTAGGTTATTTTTGGTGTAGAATCCAAAAATGACATAATAATTATAACTTTGTTTATCCAAAAAAAAGTTATACTTATTTTTTATTATTTTTTATTTTAAATTCAACTAAAAAGTCTGTTTAAGACAAATTTAATTGTTTATAAAATCATTTGTGGCCTTATGGGTATGTTAAACATACCTCACAGGCTCACATTCCCTACCACCAAAAAAAAATTGTACCACAATTTTCTTTTGTAGTATACCCCCAAGTTATTTGGGGGGGGTATAATCCACTGTCCAACCTCTCTACTTATACTGTTCAAGTATGTAAAGCACACAATTCAAACTTTATTGAGGAATTGGTCTTCTCTCATGTCTGAATCTTCTGAGAAACTTTTGGGAATCAGGTATCTTACTTTCTTCAACCCACTCATCTTCATGTTGTGGATTTCTGTACCTGACTAAGTATTCTCTTTCATTTCTACCCCTAAGTCTTCTTTCTTTTAAGACTTTCAGTACTTTCTTTTCCTCACTTGGTTCAAGTGGGGGTACTTCTAAGGGTGTTTCATTTCTCAAAGGAAATAATTCCTTATCACTTGATGTGTAATGGTTTACAAGACTGACGGGAAAAGTTGGGTGTTTGTTTCCTAACTCTCCTGACAGTTCTACTTGTACTGCATTTGTCCCATGGAGGGCTTTAATAATAAATGGTCCTGCAAAGGAATTTTTCAATTTCTTTGGACCTTTAATATTATTAAAGTTCAAGGTTGAAACTAGTATTAAGTCCCCTACTTTGAATTCTGGTGTCTTATGACTTTTATCCCATTTCTGCTTAGCATATTCAAAGGCATCATTCATGCTTTGATTTGCATGATGTCTCACTTTATCAAGCAGCAGCTTAAAGCTTGAAGCAGTTGGATGAATGTCAACCAAATCTTTTTTCAAAGTATCAACTGGAAGTTTGGGGTTCCATCCTTTTTCCAACATTGCAGGAGTCTTGCCTGTTGAAGCATGGATGGAGGTCTTGTAGGCTAATTCCAATGCTGGTATAAGAGTACACCAATCATGGGTAAAGCCATCAGAATCTTTAAACTCCAGGCCATAAGCACAAAATCTTCTGATCATGTCCTCAAGGGTTTGAATCATTCTTTCTGCCAGTCCATCTGTTTGTGGATGGTAGGCTGTTGAAAATGATAATTTTGTACCCAAAAGCTTATGTAGATTAGTCCATAAGGCTGATGTGAATTTTGGATCTCTATCACTAATGATATTTTTAAAGAGACCAGTATGGGATATGACTCTGTTCCAAATTAGAAGAGCTGTATCCATAGCTGTGTCATCTTTATGGCATGGTAAAAAGATTGGTGTTTTGCTATATCTGTCCACAATAACAAGACATGCATTGTAACTTTTATCACCTCCAGGTGGTAAAGCAGTTACCCAATCCATGTGAACCACTTCCCACGGGGGTACTTGGTTCTTGAATATGGATCATTAAACCAAACCTTTTACCAGTAGCTTTATTGGCTTTCTGGCATCTATCACAACTATGACAGTACTCAATGACATCTTTTCTCCAAGATGGCCACCAGGCACATGTCTTAATTCTTTCCATTGTTCTGTCTTCAGACAGATGTCCAGAATAAATGTTATCATGGCATTCTAGTAGTATTGTGTTAATCAACATTCTACTACATAGGACCATGACACATGTGTGTTTAGATCTATGATATAGTATACCATCAAACAAATGAAATCTTCCATTATCATAAGATGTTTTCCAAATATCATCCAGAGAATTAGCCGAGGCTACATCTTTACAATCTTTGTCAAGTAGAGCAGTAAGAATATGACAATTCTTATCTTGCTTGTAGCTTTCTCTAACCTCTTCAAAGAATTCTGTTCCAACATCTGTGATATTAATTCCTTCAATTGGGATTTGAGGTTCTGCACTTGTAGGAACATAGGCAGGATTATCAGGTGTATTGGGTAATGCCCATCTACTTAAGCCATCAGCATTCTTATGAATATTTCCAGCTTTATGTACTATGGTCATATTGCCTCTATACTCCTGTATAGCAATCTGCCATCTTAACATGTGTCTGTTTGGAGTCTTCATGTTAAGAAGTGATTTTACTGCATTACAATCAGTAATTACTTCAAACACACTACCATCAAGATAATAATGAAGTTTTTCCAGAGCCCAAACAAGGCAAAGGCACTCCATTTGGCTAGCTCCATATCTTGCCTCAGTAGGTTTAATTTGTCTTGAAATAAAACAAACTGGACCTTCATAAGGTTTGTCATTGACAATTTGAACTTGATGAAGAGCAGCTCCTAAACCATCACCACATGCATCAATATACAGCTTAAAAGGAAGTTTCCAGTCTGGCATCAATAATAATGGTGCATTGGTCAAGGCATACTTGATTTTATCATATGCTTGAATTCTCTCCTGTGTCATTTCAAAAACAGTTTGTTGATCACAAATTCTGTATAATGATCTGGCATGGATTGCAAAATCTTTAAGGTGTTGCCTGTAATAACTGGCAAATCCTAAGAAAGACATCATCTCTTTTTTGTTCTGGGGCATTTGTTTCAGTAAAACTGCAGCCACTTTGTTTTTGTCAACACCAAGGCTTAGTCCTGATACTACATGTCCCAGAGCTTTCAACTCATGAAACCCAAAATTACATTTTTTAAGAGAAATTTTCATGTTCACTTGTAGAATTTTCTTAAGTACTAATGAAAGTCTCTCTAAATGTGATTGCCAGGTTTCTGAACCAATGATAATGTCATCAATATAAATGATTAACCATCCCTCTGATAATTCATGTGGGAATATGGTATTCATCATTCTTTGATAATGAGAGGGTGCATTTTTAATACCAAAAGGCATCCTCAAATATTCATAAATACCACAATGAGCTATTATTCTCAATAATTTCCTTGCATGAGGTGTTAAAACATTCTGATGGAAGCCTTTAAGAGCATCCATGGAAGTAATAAACTTTGCTTTGGATAATTGAGTCAAAGTCTCATGGATTCTAGGGATTGGATACCTGTCTGGAATAGTATAGGTGTTCAATGCTCTAAAATCCCCAACCATCCTTGACTTATCATTATGCCAAGTAATGATTACTGGAGTTGTGACTTCCACTTCCTCATTGTGTCCAACTTTTCTAAGAACTCCCAGTTTCATTAGTTCATGAATATGACTTTCTAATGCTTCTCTAGCCCTAGGGCTAGCTGGGTAAGCTGGTCTTCTTAATAGTGGGGGATAAGGTCTCTCCACGTTAAGCATGATATCCACTTCATGGCCTTTTATAGCCCCAAGTGGTTCATCATCAGAAGCAAAGGCTTTTTGAAATTGAAATAAAATTTCAATAAGTTCTTCCTTCATTTCTGGTGTTAATTCAGGACTAATTTGTGCTTCACTTAATTGATCTGACACAAATTTTTCTTTATTAACATTTTTTACTTGTTGAATGACAGTAATTTCTTTTCTTTCTGGAGAAAAAGCAAATTTTTGCCTTTTATTTTCCCCTATAGTGAAATATCTGTCCTTATAATTATTAATATCAATACCATAGATGTTGAGATAATCATTCCCAAGTATAAAGTGTTGTGAAGTACAATTATTCGTAACAACAAATTCAGCTTTCAATCTCATACTTCCTGCAGGGTGAGGAAATATTATTGTAGCTTCAAATATACCCAAAGGATGCATATTCTGGCTAGCACTGCTGAATTTTACACCTTCAATTGGCATCAACTTGTCTTGCCAATTGGTATAAATTTTGTCAAGATAATCTTTCCCAACACAAGTGCAAAAAGCACCTGAGTCAAGATGTATCTTGGCTTCTGTGTTATTTATCACAATATTAGTGATACAAGATGACCCAGCTGTATAACCTTTACCTGTGGCAGGTTTGGTTTTTTGCATTCTGGCATCTTGCACATGTATGAGATCCATACATTCATCACTGTACTGTGGTAAGTGAGTATGTACCTCAGTGACCTCAAAAGAAACATTAATATTCTCTATACTAAGTTCTTCTGATGTTTCTTCTTCTTCTGAAGGTTCAGAATCACTTTCATGTAAAGCTACCTCAGTTTCTTTTGTGTCTTCCGCTTTTTCTACACTTATCTCATTGACTCTTGTCTTTTTTGGACAAGTGTTTGCTAAATGAGATGTGCTTCCACATTTATGACATTTCAAAGGAGGTCTGTCATGTGGTTTATTTGGTTTTGAAATTGGTTTCCCACTAGTCTTGTTGTCTATTGGGGGTTTATACCAATTTCTTCCAATTTTTGTTCTAGTAGTGATATCCTCCATAGCATTGATATAATCTTCTGTAGAGCAAGGCTCAATACATCTGCTTCTTATAGCATGCTCAAGTTCACCACCACACTTTCTTAATATCCTTTTATGTACCATTGGTTCAGACATATCAGGATGAAGGGCAGTTAATCTGTCCTTCTGTTTAAGAAACCAAGTCATGGGCCTGTCCCTCTCAATATTAAAAATGGCTTCCTCAAAAGAATTTTCCATTCTAAATCTCCAGGAATCATTTTCCCATTTGGAAATAACTTGTTCTTTCCACCAAGGCCAGGAATGTTTTCCATGGTCTTGTCTCATTTTATAATACCATTTCTTAGCTGATTTGGTAAATAATGAGTGTAATCTGGCACTTATGTATTCATCTGGTATGTTAAAGTCTTCTTTGAACATATCAATTGTTTTCATAAATTCCATATGATTATATTCTCCTTCACCACTGAAGGTTGGCCATTCCTCTAATCTTGGAATGTCTTTGTAATTGCAAGCAGTTTCCACATCATTACTTGAAATTGTATGATGTAAATCATTATTCAAGTTAAGATCATTTCTGTCAAGAAATGGTGTGGATTGCCTTGGCAATTCATTTTTTAGTGATATATTATTAATACTTGATTGAATATCTTCTTTCAATTCAAGTTTTGCTTTATCACTTTTTTCCAATTGTTCTTGAAAAAGAGCTGCATTGTGGCCAGTTGAATTTTCCAAGTTTTGAACTTGTATTTTCAATTCTCTTAACTGTCCAGTTATAAAAGAAATTGAATTCTCATCTGGTTGATTGAGTAAGGTAACTTTATGCTCAAGTCTTTCACAAATTTGCGTCAAAGACAAAATATTTGCCTTATTAACATTTTCAAGGCCAATAATGGTCTTTTGTTGGTCTTTAACTTGTACTATCTCATTGCCCAGCTTTTGTTGGACATGATCAAATGCTTTAAATTTTGCCATAATTTCTTTATTACAAGATTCAAAGTAAGTTACAAGCTTTACAGGGTCTATTTCTTTGGAAAGGATTGGTTCAATCTTTCCTCCTCCTTGTTTTTGAATTCCATCAAAGTTCTTGCCATATTGAACACATTGTCCATGGCTGTCTTTTCCTTCTTTGGAATTCTGTAATTCTGAGGGTAGGGCTTGTTCCACTTGGGCTTTGCCTTTCCCTTTGCCTTTTGCTTGCCCTTCTGGTTGGTCTTTGGGGCTTGCTTGGGCTTGTTTGGCACTTGTTGAGGCGGATTTTTGCTGGTGGATGCTTGAGGAGCTTCCACTTGGCTGTTGTCCTTGCCCTGGGCCAACTTCTTCCTCTGGTCTTCTGATAACATGCTTTGGTTTTTCAACCAAGCTTTTATCTGTTGGACTTGTCCTTTGACAGACATTGGTGTCCAACCCAATAGAAGATCTTCTGTCTTTTCTGGCCCCATGAACTTCTTCACTTGAAGATAAGAGTTCATGGTGCCTATCCAAAGACTTGGAAGGAGTTCCCACTCTTGTTTTTTTGACGCCAGGAACCAGTTTTTCCATTGGGATTGATAAATTTCCACAGTTGCCTGTTGGAAATGGTTCAGGTCTAACAGCAATAGCAGTTATGTCAGCTTCTGGACTCTCAATAAGAGGTTCAAAGGTGCTGGCTAACCTTTGGGAACTGGTGGAAGTTCTGGCATCCTCCATTTGTGCCTCTCCTCTGGGAGGACATTCTTGCCTTTTGGATTTATGGCTGGAATGTCCTGGTCCAGATCCATTTGATTGGATGGAGTAGTTGCTTCCACTTCTAGTAGGAGTCATTTCACGTCAATTTTAATAAAAATTAGAGTAAAAGTGGATTGAATTCACCTGCAGGACCTTTAAAGGGCTCTTTGGTTATTAAACCCCTTGGTGCTGGGCTGGTTTGAATTTCAATACTGGACTCTGAGGCTTCAGAGTCTGAAGAACTTTCTCTGATGGAAGACACTAGAGAAAATTTAAAAATATAAGTTATTTTATCAAATAATAAAAATAACTTATAAACTCAACTTATTGAATAAAGTTGTTTTTATGTAATTTATGGCAAATTACGTCAAAAATAAAGAAAAATGTCTAAGATAAAAAGAAAAAATGTTTTTAGTAAAGATTTTTATTTTTAAAGATTTTTTATTTGATTTATTATTTTCTTTAAAGAAATAATAATTATGCAATTAACAAGTTAATTAATCAAAATTATATTATTATTCACTTTATACTAGAATAACTCAAAGAATAAATTTCAAGTCTGTGATGTGAAAAAGCCACTAGTTAGACAAAAGAAATTTATTCCAAGTCACTCAATAGTATATTGTTTCAAACAATATTCTTAAGAAAAAATAACTTTATTAATATTATAAAGATTATTTATAAGGGATAAGTCCCAAAAAAGCCAATATTAAGACAAATATGGCAATTTTACGTCAAAAAACAGTAAAATAAGGTCTAGAATATGATTTATGTCCCAAAAATTGGTTTAAAATCACGGCCAGGCCCCCAAATGTAAGGTTTGTCTATGAAACTCTTGATAATAGTAACAATATCAAGAGTACTATGACTGTCCTCAGTAGAAAAATATAATATAATGAAATATTATAACCACAAATTTAAATATAATTATTAAAAAATAATTATATAAAAAAATAAATTTAATTATTATTATAATAATATAATAATAAAAAAAAATATAATAATTATAATAAATTATAATTGTTCTATTATTGTTATAGTCACTGACAGTTATAACAATAAGAAGTGTAAAGCTCTTAATGAGACAATTACACGTGGAAAATAAGAATATTAACCACTTATAAATAATATAAATATTATTTATAAAAAGAATTAATCACACACTGTGCAGAAATAATTCTTTATAGAATAAAATTCTATATAAAAAAACTAATAATAGATAAAAAAATATAGAACTTTTAAAGAAAACTTACTTATAATATTTATTTAATACAACAAGTTATAAAACAACAGTTATTATATTAAATAATGATTATAAGTTAAAAACACGCCAAAAATCAATAAAATCAAAGATAAAACAACTTTTTATACTAAAATTTATGATTAAAGAGTTTTTGAGAGGAATTTGTGGATTTTAAAAGATATTTAAGATGAAAATTTTATATAATAAAAGTTATTATAGATGATTACAACAATAATCTGAATTCTATGACTTCAATTCTTTAATTTAATAAATAAAGAATAAAAATAACTTAAGAATTACTTTTAATAATAAGATTTTATATTTAATAAAACTTTACCTGTTTAAATGTCTAATATGATTGGATTGATTATGAATTATGGACAAAAACAGTGATGAAAAGACTCTTTTTATGTCTACAGAGCAGCTCTAATGATTCATAATGGATGTAGAGGGCGTGCTCAGGTCAAAACTGAAAAACCATGCTTAAAAATTAAGTTCTTAACTTAAGGCAACTTATTTTTACTTCCAATTTAAAGTTACCAGTGTTATTCTTAACTCCAAGTAACTTTAATCCTCATTTAGTTTAATTATTTTAAGTTTTAATATAAAATAAGTTTATTTATATTAAAGTTCATCATATGAACAACTTAAAATTAGAGTTTCAAGCAGAAATCTTTTAAACTCAATTTTTAATTAATTTTTAAAGAAATCATAATTTTCTTTAAGCTTAATTAAAAGGTAATTTTCCAGGCTAATTACCCAGGAAACTTATTAATAAAAGATACTTAAAATTTAATTTATATATTGATAATATTAAATTCTAAGCTGTGTGAAATTTTCAAGCAAATCCATTAAGATTTGGATTTTTAATGAATTTTTGAAGTTATTACTATTTTTCCACGTAAAATAGCAATACACACAAAACCTTAAGTTTTGATAAGGTTTTGATGATTGAAACTTAAAAGTTTTAAGCTTATTTAAGCTTTTTAAGCTTGATTAAGCTTTGACAGTTCTTAAAACCTTGATTCCAAGCCTGCTTATTGGGATTTACCCTCTTGGCAGCTTGAAATTCCTGTCCAATTTAGGATAAAACCAGTTTAAACCTTAAGGTTGGATCAAAGTCTAATCTTAAAGTTTAAATAAGGTTGAAAATCCTCCAATACAGGTGGACAACCTTAATTGAATCCTTGCAGATCCAAAAAGTTGGGTACCCCAGCTCTATTTGGTCTTTTTCCTTTGTCCCACCTTTTTGCGTGGATTTTGCCCTTTTATTTATTTAAAGCCATACTATGGCCTTAAACCCTTTTAAATTGAGCTCACGCAGGATTTACATTCTGTATGGCAAATCCTTAGCCAATTCAGTAAATATACACCACACCTCAATTTTAACTAAAATTTTGGTAAAGTTGCATAAACCTTATGTAACTTTAAATTTAAGCTTAATTAAGCTTAAATTTAACAATTTTAAAAAAATGTTAAAAAAGTTACATTAGTACTGTGAGATTCTTAAATCTTCTAATAACACAAGAAATAAGTGTTTTTGGGTATAACACCCTATGGGTGTACCCTAGGTTATTTTTGGTGTAGAATCCAAAAATGACATAATAATTATAACTTTGTTTATCCAAAAAAAAGTTATACTTATTTTTTATTATTTTTTATTTTAAATTCAACTAAAAAGTCTGTTTAAGACAAATTTAATTGTTTATAAAATCATTTGTGGCCTTATGGGTATGTTAAACATACCTCACAGGCTCACAATTATACTGCCAACAGAATCTTATTCAATCATCAAAACTCTATTTTTGATGATTTTTCTTGTAACTCATCTTTTCTGTAGAAATCTAATATTTTAAGGGTGTTGGTAAACACACGTAAGTGACCTTGATTTTCAAAAAAAATTCCTCAGGCTCAGTTTTGAGGTTTTTTTTAATTTTTTTTTGCCATATTTTTCCCGACTTGGCATGTCAATAAGCACAAATTTTTTCAAATTTTTTTTTTTGCCAAATTTGACAAATTTGGCCAATATGCCAAAATGGCATATTTTTATCAAAAATTCATTTAAAATCTTCCCACTTATGAATTTCCTTCATTTTTTTTTAAAATAAAGGGTTCAATGTGAAGAATAAAGAACCAGAATGCCATAATTTTGGGAATTTTTTTGGGTGGGACAAGTGAAGGCGCAAAAAGAGTTTTTTTTTCAAATGTTTTTTCCCGTCATTGTAATATGCCTATTTTTAAAAAGTGAATTTAATAACTTCCCACTTATGAATTTCCTTCATTTTTTTTTAAATTAAAGGGTTCAATCTGGACAATAAAGAACCAGAAGCTCATGAATTGGGAAAATTTTTTGGGTGGGACCACAAGTGAAGGCGCAATGGGTGTTTTTCTTAACTGTTTTTTTTCTTGTGTGTAATATGACTATTTTCAAGTACAAAACTTCCACATGTTTGATAAAAAAGGAGACTGAGGTGGGATTTAAGCAATAAAAATGACTGAGGAGGGGGATAATTGGCATAAATTGTATATACAAAAATCATTCAATCAGAATCAACCTCCAAAATAGTGGGTTTTTTCTGAGAGGGGGGAGGAAGATTGGACAAATACAACATTCTGTGTTTCTTAAATTTATCAGCCCACCCCAGGGCTTGTTTTTGGGCATGAATCTCCCAGTTCACAGTAATGGGGGGGGACTGGATAAACTTTAGAAATGATGATGTCCAATGGAACAAAATGAGCACAACTATTCAAGAAGCAGATGAAAATGGGGGGATTATCATTGGGAGGACAGAAATAAGGGAAAAAGGAAAAAGATTGGGCTGTGGAATAAAAGAAAACTGGTCTTTTATACTTATTTGCAATTGGATCCCCCATGTCAGGCATGGACATCCACTTGCTTTTTGGAGCCTGGCCAACATCTTCATACCATTCAATTCTTTCCAAATAAGAGGATACTGAGGGAATTAAGGTGTTCATGGCTTCATAAAGGTCTTGATTTTGGTGAATTTCTTCAGCCAAGTCACCTCTGACATCAGCCCATTGATCTTGAGTTTTGTAAATGAAGTGGGATACTGTTCTGTAGCCACAGTTTCCATCACCCTGGACATTGATGGCCTTGAAGGTGTATTTCAATATAAACTTGGGCAAGTCTTCTGAGCCAGTTATCTGATAACATAGGTTCAAAAATTGAATAAATATCAAAATAAACAACATAAAATTACATTAAAAAGAATCAGAAACTCACAAACAGCTTGGAGCATTCATCACTTGTGTGATAGTTGCTTTGACAATGCTCACAGGTCAGGTCAATTGCATCATAGATATTAAAACTGGTGGCAGGCTTGTGTGATTTTCTTTGTGATGTTTTGCTTCCAATTGCCAATCTTCTGGACCTTCTAAGGGTTACTTCTGATTTATTTAATTCAGTTGCTGAGGGTAGTGAATCTGATGAACTGATGGATTTAGATAATGAGTCCTCAGAATCTTCAGAATCTTCAGATGAGTCCACTTCCATAATTGGAGAGGGGACATTTGACTGGGATCTGGATGTTGTTGTGCTGGTCACTTTTGATGGGGGTCTTCCTCTTCTCTTGGTTTGACTCTCAATGATTTCAAATCTTGAAGGTTCTCTTTTGTTTTTATTCTTGGCTCCTTGGGGTCTTCCACGGATATTCTTGCATTCTAGAGGGTCTTCATAATATTGATCATCCTCTTGACTCTTGGGAATTTGATCAAATGGGACTTTTCCAGTCAAAAAATCTTGAAAATGTTGGAGTATTGGGGTGATTTCTGCCATTGGTCTTTGAAACAGGTCTTCCCCAATGTCTTCAAATATTTTCTTGGCTTCATTCTTTCTTTCTTTTTCAACACTTTGATCATCACCTTGAAAACCAGTCTGAGAAGAATATAACAAGTAAAATCAGTTAATAAGAAAAAAATAATAAGAAGAAATTAAAAAACCCTCACAGGCAAATTCAAATGCCACTGAGGATGGAAGTCTGATAATTCAAGCCTTTGGCGCTTGGCAAATGCCTTTTGGGTCTTATGCTTGCAAGGAATGCCTTTATAATTGTTGTATTTGTTGGTGCATTTTTCATTTGGAGGAAATTTTGTTTTGAAATTTTCAAAGGCAATCTGAAGAGCATAATGAGACACCTTGCCATTGAGGGCACAGATGTGTGGAGGAAAATTCTTGACATGGACAATCATTTCTTTGGAGATTCTGTCGATAATTTCAATAAATTGTTTTCTGAATGCCATGTGGAGTGCCCTGACTACCTCCAGGAGAGTACCAGTGGACTTTTGTAGCCAAAGTTTAACCATGGCATGGGCACCTTCAACTCTGGAGGTGGAGCCCACACCCAGGTGGCAATGGTGGTTTGTCCAGGCTGGCACATAATACTCCTTTAGAGGAAGCCAAGTATTTTCCAAATACTGCAAGACCTCAGCATTTTTAACTTGCTTTTGAAGCTTCTTCCAGTTGTCTTTGAAGGACTTTTCAGTGGGTGAATACATAAGCTGAGAAAAGAATCCCAAAGTCATTAATAAAGACAATAATAAGAAAAAAAGTGAAATAAAATGACATAAAATGAAGAAGTATATTACTTGATTCCAAAGGCCCATAAAACTTTCAAAATCAGTTCCATGACCAATTTTCTTCATGCAATGAACAGATACATCCTTGTTGATGTGCCAAATGCATAGCATGACTTTGGAGTCTGGGAAGAGCTTCTTAAGAGAGTTTTTCAAGGCCAGATCCCTGTCAATAACAATAACTGGGGGGGAACAAGATTGGTGTTGTTGAGGACCTTTTCAATGTATTGATTTAATGCCCAAGTATATGAAGTTTCATTTTCATTCTTCATCAAACAAAAAGCCCCAGAAAAGGTCTTATTTGTTGAGCTGAATCCAACAATATGAAAAAGAGGCATTTTGTACTTATTGGTTTTATAAGTACAATCCATAAGAATGACATGAGGAAATCCATGAAGAAGTTTTATGGCCAGGGGGTGAGTGAAAAACAAGGAGGTAATGTGTCCCTCAGAATCCCTTGCAGAGGACCAAACAAAATTTTCTTCTTTGAGAGTGTCAATAAGAGCATCAATGGGCCTTCTGCCTTGCAGTTTGTCTTTCTTTATTTTCTTGACTTGGTTATAAATGTCTTGAAGGATTACAGGCCTGTCAGACTCCCTCTGGCTGCATAATTGGGCCTGAATTTGCCTTGGCATGAGGAGTGATTCAGACATTTGAGCAATTTGGGATGTTTCTTGCTCATTGAATTTCCTGAAAGCAGGATGTGCCATGATATTTTCAGTGGCATCATGGCTATGTTCAGGATTTTTGACTTTAAGAGTCCAAGTGGTGCTCTTGGCATATTTCCTGGAATAAAGTCTAAAAGGACAGTCAAGCTTTCTTGAGGTGACTGTTTTGGAGGGGCTTTTGTTGGGATTTGGGGTGCCAGACCTATCACAACATATTTCAATTTGGTTGTGGGTCATATTGGACCTCAAGGTGGACACAGCATACCCCTGAGCCCTGGCAACATTATGCACATGTTGCCAAAGAAGCTCAAGGGTCTGAAATTCACCTTCGGTGGGGGGTTGGAGCATTTTTGAATGAAAAATATGTGTAAAAGTGAAAAAAAGGGGGGATTTGGGGATTTGGAATGGGGTAAGAACCTTTCGAAATGTGAAAAAGAGGTGAAAAAAGGTGTGAAAAATAAACAGAAGGGGTTAAGAGTGAAAGAAAGTGGTTTAAATATGGGATTAATGGATGAGGGAAGGTAAAAAATTGGAAATTTGGAGGCTTGAAAGCAGGTTGTTGTGGTGGAAAATGCAGTCTTTGGGTGAAAAAAGAAAAAAAAATGTGAAAAGCTTTGCAAAATGGCTTTGGTAATGCTGTTTTTCCAAAAAACAAACAATGGTTTGGGGTGGGGATAATGTGGATTGTTGGGGTGTTTGGGCTTTTTTTTTTGGGGGGGGGGCTGGGAAAAAAAATTTGAAACAATTTGGAGTTAGAGAGGTTTTGTGGGGAAAAAACCTCTTTTGGGCATGTTTTGGCCCAATACAGGCATTGGTGTGTTTCATTTTTAATTAAAAATGGGCCCAGGGCACCCCTTACGTGTTTTTACTAAAACCTTACGTGTTTTTACCAAATTATGGCCAAAACACGTAAGTTTTTAGTAAAAACACGTAAGCTCTTACGTGTTCTTACCAATTTGCTTACGTGTTTTTACCAATACCCTATTTTAAACTTCAAACCATGATTTCAAGGGGTTATAACTTGAATATTGAAATAGGAAATACATCATTCTTCACGAACGAACTAGTAGAATCTGACTGTATCCTTTCTTTTAGGTTTGGACCACTTTCACAACAAAGTGGTCAACAGCTCTATTTATTTTAATCAATAATCCATTACAGTTTTTAACCTTGTTTATAGCTTATGAAATGAAGTTCATTTCTGTCTTCCTACATCACTTACGCGGTGAATTTATTTTTGGTTTATCACTATATCATGTATATTTCAAAAGATATTAGCTAAAATACTTGAATATGTGCATTGACCAAAAAAGTGCATATATTCAGCTTAACTCCTTAAGTATTGACTTTGAAGATTAGCTTCTTAATTGTTTTATGTGGAGGAATTTATGGGGAATCATATGGTACAATTTATTCCCCATGTTATTTCATTGGTATTTGAAATAATTGAGGATTCATGTTTTTTATAAGGTGTTATTACTTATAACTCATTAAATATTGACTTTACAGATATGCCATAAAAATAGTATATGTGTGATTTACCATGAGTTATCAATTGGTGTAATTTATTTCACATGTGTATTCATTGGCCTTCAATTTAAACCAAGTTTTATGCCTATTTATGGTAGTTTTGTAGCTTTAAGGTATAATTATTTTAAATATTTCTTGTGACCTTTTTGGGTATGTGGTCATATCTCAAAGGTTCAAAATGAGGAATCCAATGGTGTAATTTATTTCACATTTTTATTCATTGGCTTTTACGTTAAATCAAGTTTTATGCCTATTTATGGCAGTTTTGTAGTTTTAAGGTAATTATTTTTAAGGTATAATCTTTTTAAATATTTCTTGTGACCTTTTTGGGTATGTGGTCATATCTCAAAGGTTCACATTCCCTATCACCAAAAAAGATTGTACTACAATCTGATATGTGTAATCAGGGTATCAGTCACTGTCCTACCTCTTTAGTAGACTTTGTTAGTCTTGAAGCTCAATAATGCTTTATTTTTCTATTCTTTAGGTTTTCTTTCATGTCCGAACCTTCTTAGTAGCTTATCAGCATTTTTTATATCTTTCTAAAGTAGTAATTCATCTTCTTGAGCTGAATTTATATAAATTAAAAGGTATTCTCTTTCTTTTTTGTTTCTTGTCCTTCTTTCTTTTGGACTTTCAAAATTTTCTTTTCCTCTCCTTCTTCCAAGGGGGGTATTTCAAGTGGGGGTTTATTTCTTAGTGGAAATAGTTCCTTATCACTTGAGCTGTAAGGTCTTATTAGACTTACAGGGAAAGTTGGGTGTTTGCTCATTAATTCACCTGTGAGCTCCAATTGCACAGCATTGGGTTCATGAAGTGCTTTCATCATAAATGGTCCTGCAAAGGAATCTTTCAATTTCTTTGGGCCTTTTATGTTATAAAAATTAATGGTTGATACTAGGACCAAATCTCCTATTATGAAGTCAGGTGGTTTATGACTTTTATCCTATCTTTCTTTTGCAATTTTGAAAGAATCTTGAATACATCTTTTTGCATGGTGTCTTGCTTTGTCAAGCATTATCTTAAAACTGATTGCTGTTGGGTGTATATCCACTAAGTCCTTTTTGAGGGTATCATAAGGAAGTCTTGGATTCCAACCTTTTTCTAGCTTTGCTGGTGTTTTTCCAGTAGAAGAATGGATTGATGTTTTATATTCCAGTTCAAGGGCTGGTATTAGTGTACACCAATCACGGGTAAAACCATCAGAATCTTTGAATTCTAGTCCATAAGCACAGAATCTTCTGATCATGTCCTCTAGGGTCTGTATCATTCTTTCTGCTAAACCATCAGTTTGAGGATGGTAAGCTGTTTAGAATGATAACTTTGTCGCAAAAAAGTTATGGAGATTTGTCCATAATGCTGAAGTGAATTTTGGGTCTCTGTCACTTACGATATTTTGGGATAGGCCTGTGTGGCTAATGACTTTATTCCATATCATTATGGCTGTGTCCATAGCTGTGTCATCTTTGTGACATGGTAGGAACATGGGAGTTTTGCTATGCTTGTCAACTAATACTAGGAATGAACTATAACCTCTGTCTCCTCCTGAAGGTAATGCTGTTACCCAATCCATATGAACTATTTCCCAAGGGGATTTTGGTTCTTGGATTTGGATCATCATACCAAATTTCTTTCCTGTGGCTCTGTTGGCGTTTTGACATCTGTCACAGGTTTGGCAGTATTCTCCAACATCTTTCTTCCAATTTGGCCACCAAGAGAAGGTTTTCACCCTTTCTAGTGTTCTATCTTCTGAGAGATGTCCAGCTACAACACTCTCATGACACTCATGTAAAATAGTGCTTATTAGGTTTCTATCTGTTAAGGCCACAACACAAGTGTGTTTTGTTCTATAGTAAAGGATTCCATTCAGAGGTGGAATTTTCCTTCATCATATGCCTTTTTCCATGTTTCATGTAATTTTGATGAAATTTATGGATATTTGCAGTCTTTCATTAGAAGTTGGCTTAAGATATGGCAATTTTTGTTTATATTATAACTTTCTTTAACTTGGTTAAAGAATTTTGCGCCAATGTCTGTAACACATATTCCTTCTTTATGGTGCTCTTCCTGTGGTACCCATGCTGGATTGTCAGGGTTATTTGCCAGAGCCCATCTGCATTTTTATGAATATTACCAGATTTTTGAACAATAGTCATATTTCCTCTATATTCTTGTATAGCAATTTGCCATCTCAGCATGTGTCTATTTGGAGTTTTCATATTTAATACAAATTTTACAGCATTACAGTCTGTAATCACATCAAATACTGTTCCATCCAAGTAATAATGTAATTTTTATAAAGCCCACACTAAGCAGAGGCATTCCATTTGGCTTTCTCCATATCTTGCCTCTGTTGGATTTGTCTGTCTTGAAATAACACAAATTGGTCCTTCCACTGGTTTTATCATCAATGATCTGTGTCTGGTGTAGTGCAGCACCTAGTCCTTCTCCACAAGCATCAATGTAAAGTTTAAAGGGTAGTTTTCAATGCGGCATTAGAAGAAATGGGGCATTTGTTAAGGAATTTTTCAATTCTTCATATGCCCTGACTCTTTCTTCTGTCATTTCATAGACTGTTTGTTGGTCACATAGTTTATACAAGGATTTGGCAATTTTTGCAAAGTCCTTCATATGCTGTCTATAGTAACCACCAAATCCTAGAAATGATTGCATTTCTTTCTTGGTTTGAGGCATTGGCTTAAGTAGTACTGCTGCTACTTTTTTTATTTCTGTGCCTAGACTCAGTCCAGGTACAACATGTTCTAGTGCTTTTAGTTCACTATATGCGAAATGACACTTGTTCAAGGAAATTTTCATATTCACTTGCACTATTTTTTGTAGTACCCTTTCTAGTCTTGAAAAGTGATTTTACCAAGTTTCTGAGCAAACTATGATATCATCAATATAGATAATTAACCATCCTTCTGATAATTCTTCAAGAAATATGGTATTCATCATCCTTTGATAATAGGACGGTGCATTCTTTATACCAAATGGCATTCTTAAGTATTCAAAAATCCCACAGTGCACTATTATCCTTAGTAGCTTCTTGGCATTGTCTGTTAAGAAATTTTTATGGAAATCCTTTAGAGCATCCATGGCTGTAATGAACTTAGCTTGTGACAATTGTGTCAATGTCTCATAAATTCTGGGTATTGGATATCTGTCTGGGATGGTACAGGTGTTGAGGGCTCTGAGGTCTCCTACCATTCTTGATTTTCTGTTATGACAAGTTATAATGACAGGTGTAGTGACCTCTACCTGTTCATTATGTCCTACTTCTCTTAATACTCCAAGGTCCATTAATTCTTTAATGTGTACTATCAAGGCTTCTCTAGCCCTTGGACTAGCTGGGTAAGCAGGTCTCCTTAGTAAAGGTGGGTAAGGTTTTTCCACATTAAGAATTATATCCACTTCATGCCAAATTATGGCACCTAGTGGCTCTTTGTCAGTTGCAAAGGCATTTTTGTACTTAAATAAGAGGTCAATCAATTTTTCTTGCATTTTTTCTGTCAATTCGTGATTGAATTCTGCCTCTTTGAGTTGTTCAGATATGAAACGCTCCTTTTCTGGACTTTCCTCTTCATTCTTAATAACTGTCATGTGTTTTTTGTTTTTTAAGAAGCCAAAATTTTGTCTTTTGTTGTCTCCTATGGTAAAATATCTATCTTTTTGGTTAGAGATATCTATACCATAAATTGACAAGTAGTCATTTCCAAGTATGAAGTGATTACTATTACAGTTGTTCATTACTACAAACTCTACTTTAGTTCTGACACATTGTGAGGGGTGAGGAAAGATAAGTTTTGAATCAATTATTTCAAGGGGCTTCATGCTCTCACTTGCACTACTAAATTTGACACCTTGTATTGGCATAGGTTTTTCTGGCCAATATGGAACAATGGTTTTTAAATAACTTTAACTAACAAAGGTACAATATCCTCCTGTATCCAAGCTCACTTTTCCTTCTTGGTTATCAACCATAACAATACTTATACTTGATTTTCCAGCTGTATATCCGATTCCTTTTTCAGGTTTGGTTCTTTACATTTTGGCATCTTGTACATTTGTCAGGCTTGTGTCAGATCTTCCAGCTTATGGTAAGTTTGGGTTAACATCTAGTACTTCATAAATTATATCAATATTACTAATTTGTGCATCAATTATATTAATTTCATCACTTTCTGAACTTTCTGACTCTTCTGTTTCTTTTGCAGATTCAGATTCCTCCTCTTTGTCCTTGTGGCTTTCTGTTTCCACAATTTCATTAATCTTTGCCTTTTTGAGGCAGTTATTGGCTAAGTGTCCAATACCTCCACATTTATGGCATTTTCTTTGCTCATTATTTTTGGATTTATTGGGCTTGAAAGCTTCTTTTGATTTATCCTTTTTGATATATGGCTTATTTGGACTTTTAATGTCCGATTTCTTTCAAGTCCTGCCGATTTTGGTTCTTGTCACTATGTCCTCTAGTTCATTGATATACTCTTCTGTGGAGTATGGCTCTATACACCTGCTTCTTAGGGCATGTTCTAGCTCTCCTCCACATTTCTTAAGTATCTCCATGTGAACCATTTTTTGTGACATTTCTGGGTACACTGCATTGAGTCTTTCAACTTGTTTTAACAACCAAGTTAAAGATTTGTCTTTGTCTGGGTCAAAGAAAGAATTTTCAAATGTATTCTCTATCTTGTACCTCCAGGAATCATTAGCCCACTTGGTGATTATTTGTTGTTTCCACCAAGACCCGGTATTTTTCCATTTGTTTGTCTTATGCCATAATACCATCTTTTTGCTGATTTTTCAAACAATCAATGTAATCTTGCAATAATTAATTCATCTGGTGTGGCATAATCTTCTTGTAGCATGTAAATTGTTTTGATAAATGACATGTGGTCATATTCATCTTCTCCTGTGAATGTTGACCATTCTTTTAATTGAGGTGCTTCCTTCATTAAGACTTGGTTATTGTCTTTGTGACTTAAGTCTGTTATGAATGGTCTTGCTAATTCCTCTTTTGGTTTAACAGGACTTCTTATGTGAGAAAATGGGGTTGATAACTTTGGCATATTTGAATTAGCCTCATTAATTTTATCCATTTTTTCAGTGGTAAGCCTTATTTCACTTTGAATGTCATCTTTCAGATGTATTATTGCTTCATCACTTTTTTCCACATGGTCCAAAAGTAATTTTTGGTGTGATGAAGTTTTTTCTTCAAACTTTTCTACAGAAATACTTAGTTTGTTCAATTCTTTTGTAAGATTGTCAATACTCACGTCATAATTGATTGTCAAAGTTTTATGTTTGATATCTTTTATGTATTTATACAATTCTTGTTTTCCTTGTATTAATTTTTAGGTGTTATCAATTAAAATATTTGGTTTATTATTTTCAACAATAAGCTTAATGTTGTCAATTTGTTTTTTATTTTGTACAACAATTTTTGTTAAAGAAGATAAGTTATTGTTTATTTCTTTTAATGATAATAAACTGTTTTTAATTTCTTTTAGTGGTAATATACTATTTTGAATTTCTGTTAAAGTATTTACAACATCTTTGGACAAGGGTATTTCTTTGGGAAATGAGGTTGTCTCATTCTTTGTTCTTCCTTGTCCTTGAATTCCATCAAGGTTCTGGCCATGTTGAATACATTGTCCATGGAATTCTTTTGGATTTTTGAAATCCTGTAGCTTGGGGAATATGGTTTTCTCCAATTCTTTTTCTTTTTCTTCTTCCCTTCTTGGGGAAGTGGGTTGGCTTGGGGCTTGCTGGTAGAAGCTACTGGGGCTTCTTCCTTGGTTGCCTCCTTCTTTTTGCAATGGTACTCCTTGATCTTTTTGATGTGAGGTTTGGATGATAGTGGATTCCATCCATTGGAGTATCTCACTATTTCATCCTCTTTGAGAAACTTTTTCAGGAGGTGCCAGGAGTTCATCACTCCTTGGTGTATTTGAGGCAACATTTCCTAGTCCTTGTCTTTTTACACTGTGTATTACTGTTTGTACTGGCTCATGTAAATGTCTATGTGAGCCCTCTGAATGTGATTTGTACCTGTTTGAGTTACTCATACTTAGTTCTAACTCTGGATCAGATATCATGGGAATTTTTGGAACTTGCCTTTGGGATAAGGCACTTCCTTGTGTGGATTCTGTTCCAATGGCGATATTTCCCTTCCTTTTCCCTTTTGAGGAGTCAATTCTACCTCTGAGTCCAGCTCCATCTGATTGGATTGAGTATTGGGAGCCTCTTCTGGTAGTCATGATTTAAGAAAAAATAAGAAAGAAGAGGATTTCAGAACAGGAATTCTTCTTATGGCAATTTTATAAATGAGGTACTCACCTTCAGAGTCCTGAATAGTGGGTCCTGAAAAATCTAATTTATGAGCTTTCTTTTTCCTAGTGATTATTGGTGTTGCAGAACTTGGAAAAGTTTTTTCCACCAAGATTTCAACAGTGGCTTGGTTGCCCTCTGATGGATGGTCCTCAAACACTAAAAAAAAGACAAATAAATATAAGTCTTCTATATAAGAAGTGTTATTTTTGATAAGACATGGAAGTTTTCCTTGTAAAATTGCTTTTATATCTTAAAAAAATGAAATTAAAATGGATAAAAATAACTTGTTTTATTGTTTTTTATTTTTTATTTTTTATTTTTTATTTTTAAAGAATAAAATAAAAAATGAATATGATTCTTTTTATAAAATTGGTTTATGATATAAAATTATTTCTAATTTATAAAATATCTTTTTTAATTACTAGAGTCAGTCAAAGAAAGTTCTTGCAAGGCTAAGCATGTAAAAAACCACGTGTAAGACAGTACAATTGCTTTCCAAATGCCTCAATAGTAATCAAAATCAATAAATATAAAATTATTATATAATTTTATGATTATAATTGTAATTTACTATTGGATAAACCCAATTAGGATCTTTGTAAAGGTTTTTTAGAGTAAATATCATGGCCAGGCCCCCAAATGTAAGGTTTGACTATGAAACAATAGCTAAAATTACTAATATTTTACTTATTGTACTATGAATGTCCTTATAAATGAAATAAATAAGATAAAAATAATTATGATAATAAAGAATCAATATAATTATTGCATAAAAATAGTTATATTATCAAATAAATATAATTATTGCATAAAAATAATTATATTATCAAATAAATATAATAATATAATTCATATTATAAAAAAAGAATATGATAAATAAATATATTAATATAAGATAATTAATATATTTAAAAGCACTTTATTATTGTTACCAACAAATAATAAAGGCCTAAAAAATTGTTTTTTATTAATAAAAAACAATTAATAACAATAATATTACTAATATTAAAGTTAGAAATTAATATAAATACTATTTATATTAATTATAGAATCATTAAAGTAATAATAGAGAAAAATTATTATAGTAAGAGAAATAACCTAATTTTAATACTTAATATAATAATTTTGAATAATTTTATGCCAAAATTGTAAATACAACCTTTTTAAATTGTATTTACAATAAATTGTAAGAAAAAGTACAAATATTCTTAATTTTACGTGGAATTGAGGTTTTTAAGAGAATTTTAAACAAAACAGTTAAATAAATATAATAATCATGTCAGCGATGATGATTATAATAAGATTATCTTTTATCTTTAATAATATAAGAGTTATATATATAAATAATAAAGAAATTACCTTTTGATTTAAATATTTTAGTTTTTTGTAAGCGTCTGAGGGGAAAACAGGGTAAGAAGAGCTCTATTTATAGTAAATACCTCCCTCCTAGAGTCCAGAAGGCTTCTAGTAGACGTGTACTGATGCTTTCTACTAGAATTGATCAATATTTTAAGGTTTGGTATTGATACATCATGATCAAACCATTTTACCTCATAATTACACCATTGTTTAGAGTTATCACTATAACTCTACGTTTGATGACATCATAGGCTTGCCAGAAGCCTAAACTTTGTGGAATTTATTGGTATTAATCATATTCTAATAGTATTCACCAGTTTTATCACTTATATGACTGTTAAACTTAAAATAAGATTACAGTGAGTGATCTTAAATGATCAAATTTAAGCTTAACCTTTGATTATTAATAAGCTTTAAGTTATACACGATATAGCTATTCTAAGAGTGGATTCTGATAGCTTGGCATGTCCTCATTACATTTCCAAGAGAATTTCATTATGTCATCAAAACTCCATTTTTGATGATTTTTCTTGTAACTCATTCTTTCTGTGGAAATTTAATATTTTAAACTTCAAACCATGATTTCAAGGGGATATATCTTGAATATTGTAATAGGAAATACATAATTCTTTGTAAATGAGCTAGTAGAATCTGACTGTCTACTTTCTCGTAAGTTTGGACCACTTTCACAACAAAGTGATCAGCAGCTCTATTGATTTTAATCAATAATACATTGCAGTTTTTAAACTTGTTTATAGCTTATAAGATAAAGTTCATTTCTTTGTTCCTACAGTGATTACGTGGTGAATTTATCTTTGGTTCATCACTCTATTATGTATATTTAAAAAGATATTAGCTAAAATCCTTGAATATATGTGTTGACAAAAAAGTGCATATATTCAGCTTAACTCATTAAGTATTGACTTTGGAGATTAGCTTCTTAATTGTTTTATGTGGAGAAATATATGGGGAATCCAATGGTATCATTTATTTTACATTTTGCTCCATTGGTATTTGAAGTAATTAAGGATTCATGTTTTTTATAAGGTGTTATTACTTATAACTGTCACAGGGGCTCTTCGAAGTGAAGAGGGCCTGGCACTCAGTAAACTGGGACTCACTTATGGAGGGCTCAAAGATAAGATAAGATGAGATACACTTAAGAGTGTTAAAGATGAATTACTAAAAGAATGAATATAAGAAAAGCAGCAACAAAAGAAATAAGAATAAGAAATAGAAGAGCCAACCACAAACAAGTCCAAGTCCACTGTTTCAACCTGTCAGAATGGAAAGAGAAGGGTTAATAAGGATATGGCCACCCAACTCATACTGTACAGGCGAAGAAAGAAAAAAGGCAAAGACTAACTTAAGATTAAATAAATATAATACCCAAAATATAAGGATAAGAATATTCAGATAATAATAAATCAACTAAATTAATTAACTGGGGAAAAGTCCCCAGGGGGGAGGAAGGGGGGCTGGTATATGTGAGAATCACCAGCCCTGATCCAGAGGAAGAGTTTTCATGAGAATACTTGATGATTTGAATTGAGTCTGGCCAATACAGGTCCTGTACAGCTGTACAGAACCTGTACAAGAGGTGTGGTGTATTTGAGTGATCATACAGTTCCATATTGGTGTATTGAAACTGTATTGGGTGAATCCAGCCTGTACAGGTATTGACAGGCTGTATTGAGGTACCAAGCTGTATGCATGTTTCAGAATGAAGATTGCTGAAACTGCATGCTGATGCAGATACTGGATTTTCTGATTTGGGGTGTTTGAGTGGGTGTATGAATGAATACCCTTACCCCTGATGGATGGTTGTTACAGTATCCCCCTCTTGAAACTGGTGGGCTCCTGAACACCATAATACCCTGCCACTGTTGAGTGGCATCTCAATATCCCCACATTTTTTCAAAAATTTTCTTTTTTAATTTTCTTTCCTCTTGACCATTATCCTGAAAATCCTTCATTACTTCTTCCCTGCCAAGTTCAATTGATTCCCCCCTTTTTTTTTTTCAAGTTTGAGTGAGTATTCCTTCCAGAGTATGCAATTTCTTTTCTTTTGATTCAATCAGCCATGTCTTGGGATGTGGCCTTGGGATATATCCCAGAATAAAGACCATTGAGCACTTGTGCTCAAAAATTGGTGCCCAATGAGTATATGACTTGTACTCATTGGCCCAGACTTAATCCATTCAATGAACCTCCAAGGGGTCTTGTCCCCATGATCCAAGGAATTGGCCTCAGGCAGCCCTCCCAGTGGGTTTTGGACTGTGGCCTCCATCTTGAGTGATCTTAATGTATCTTGCTTTTTATGGCCTTTTTGGCCTTGCTGGGTGTTTTGGTGATTAGGGCAATTTTTTTGATTTTCTGGGTTTTTTGGCCATAATAGGCCTTTTTGATGTCTTGGGGTCCTACGGTCCGCGGGCCGTACGCCGTGGTTCGCGGTCCGTGGACCGTACGCCGTGGTCTGCGGTCCGTGGGCCGTACGCCGCAGTCCGTGGGCCGTAAGCCGCGGTCCGCGGTCCGTGGGGGCTATTGGAGGCCCCCAGGACCAAAATGGAGCCCCTGGGCCCAAATTTACTGGGGACCCAGGGTGACCAAGGGGCCCAAAAATGGCCCCATTCCAAATTTCACCATATATGGCCTGGATCCATTGAAGGGGTCCAGGACCATCAAGATCTTGGCCTCCCCCAAAGTTGCAGGGGAGGCCCTGGGTGATGAGTTCAGCCCCAAAGGGGTGTGAACCTTCACCTTAGAGGCTTTGAGGTGGGGCATAATTGAGTTATGGCCCCAATTCCTTGAGTCAACTTTTTTTTTTCTTGATGTGGAGTGGATTGATTCTGACGTCTTGAATCTTCTGCTTGCACTTTCTTCAGTTATGAGTTCCAAACTGACTGAACTCACTGAATCTTCCCCTTCTGCACCGCCACCGTCTGTTCTTCATGGTTCTGGCCTCTTCAGTCGATTGTCTTCTCCCTCCATGGCGTCTTCTGGCCATTTTGACCCCTCCCAAACATATGATGGGTTCAGAGCAGTTGAAGTTCTTGATCCTGCCTGTACTGAGTGTTTGGCCAGGGGGAAGGATTGCTTTCAACATTACAATCCTCGATCGTCAAAATGCCATTTCTGCTTTATTGGGAAGAAGCCTTGCCGCCGTACCGGATCAACTTTGTCCCAGGTGAGGAGGCACTTATGGAGTAGGAAGGATGGGCCTTATGGGCAGGAATTCCCCATTCTTGAGGAACCTACCCCTGATGCCACTTCTGGCTTTTCTCAATGTGAGTGATTTGCATTTCTTGGTTGAATTGATGCTGATATTTTGATGTAGTGACTGGTTCTAGGCAGAGGGATGTGGCCAGATGGACTAATGTTGGAGGGCCCATTCCGATTGGTGGTAGGCCCATCCACTACAGCTCAGAAATTCCCATTTCAAGGACCAATGCTGATGGAGTGGTGAAAGTAGTGAAGAAGCTAAGAAGAATTGTTGATTCCCCATCAGATCCAGATGCTGAAGGAAGTGATGAGCTGGATGGTGAAGAAGTTAAAGTTATCCCTCATTCAAGTGGCCATCCATCCAGCAATTCCTCTTCTCAACCTCTTGCCAACCACAGATTCCAAAGCCAAGTGATTCCCAGCACTCCAAGAACCTTCCAACCAATGCTTGCTTCAATTCCTACAACCCTTCCTCCTCCATCACCAACTACTTCCCACACCACCAGGCCTGCCTTGAATCCAGCAGTAAGACCATCTCCAGTTCAACAGCCCAGAAACTCACCCATAAACACCTCCCGTCAACTCCAACCTGTGGCCAGCTCCAGCAGAAGAAGAGATGGATTGTCCCCTTTGCCGTTTCCTGCCGCTCAAGTATTCCAAAGAAGAGAACGTTGGCCTATCCGGGTTACCAGAGAAGATCCCAACGCGGCTAGTGAAAATCAAGATGCTGTGGCCAGATTGTTCAGGAGAGTTGATAGAAATAGCAGAAAGGTGATTATGTATGCCAATGACAGGACGATTCCAGGTACTGCTTCTGAAGAAATGGCTGCAAAATTTGCCTGGTATGAAGATGAGTTGATAAATGATTTCCAGAGAACTTTTGATGACTTGGGTAGAGATAACTAGTTTCCTTTTCCTTGTTTGTGTTTGGCTTGCCTTCTATCCCCACTCTTATAAATACTAAAAAATGAAAAAATAATGGAACCTCCCAATACATGATTTGGGGAGGGGATGCTGCTGCTTTAAAGAAATAAAAGAAAGAAAATTATACAAGTAAAGAAAGAAAGAAAAATAAAAGAATAAGAGAAAATGAGAGTAAAGAAAGAAAATAAAGAAAAATCCTGATGGTTGGTCCTTCTTGTGGTGAGTTGCTTGATTTTGGCCAATAAGTCTGAAAAAATGAAAACCAAGCATTTTGATGCTCACAGAGTGGCCAAGGTAATGTTTTACAAGAAGTAGAACCCTCAGGGATGCATACCAGGAGATGGAACTTACTTTCATAACTTCCACTCCCCACCAAGCACCATAAACTTGAAATAACTTGCCATAAATGACTTCTGAGTTGAATTGCCATAAATGACTTATGAAAAGAATTGCCGTAATGACTTGAAGTAAATGAATGTCTTGAATTATGATGATTGGCGTAAAATGAAATGATAATAAAGAAAGAAATGAAAAATAAATAAAGAAAACATTGGGCCATATCTTGATAAGGTCCAAATGGAGGGTATTGATGTTGTATGCTTCCTGAACCTGTCCAAAGAATTGACAAGTGCTCACAAAGTGGCCAAGGTGATGCTTACAACAACATATGGGTAGAATACCCCCTTAAAGGTGCATGCCAGGAGAGGAACTTACTTTCATAACTTCTTCTCCCCACCAAGCACCATAAATCAAACTCTTGAGGTATTTGGACCAGGCTTGTCTGGATACAATGAGTGAAAATCCTTGACAAGGTCTGGTGAGTTGGTAAGGTTGGAAGATGGTTCCCAAGTGGTTCTTTCTGGGTCTTCACTGAATCCTTTCCACTCTACAAGATACCATAATTTACCTCTTTTGAGTTTTGAGTCCAGAACCTGAGCCACTTCCCATTCTTCTTGCTCTTCCACTAAAACTGGTGGTGGCGGCAATTGATGACGATTTGGGATAGTTGAATGCTTGACTGGTTCTAATAAGGACACATGGAATACAGGGTGAACTGTCTTCCATTGCTGAGGCAACTTGAGGTGATATGCATGGCTGCCAATCTTCTTAAGAACTTCAAAGGGTCCCAACCATCTTTCTGATAATTTCTTGGTGGGTCTTGTTGTCTTGATGTTCTTGGAAGCTAGCCATACTTTGTCCCCAGGTTGGAAATCAGGTGGAATTGCCCTATTTCTATCTGCATACTTCTTGAATCTCCTTATTGCTGACTCTAATTCTTCTTTGACAACTTGCTGTACTGATTGGAGTTTTGTTGATAACTTTCCAGCAGGTGAGTCTTGAGAAATATGGATTGAGTCAAAGCTGGGATTTCTTCCATAAATAGTGAAAAAAGGTGATTGCTTGGTTGATGAATGTTCTGCATTATTATAGGCAAATTCAGCCAGAGGGAGCCAGGTGTACCAGTCATCTTGATGATAGCTGACATACATCCAAAGGTACTGTTCTAGTATCTGATTTACCCTCTCTGTCTGTCCATCTGTTTCAGGGTGAAAGGCAGTTGAAAGATCTCTTGATATCTTGAGCTTCTGACACAATTGAGTCCAGAATGATGAAACAAATAAGGATCCTCTATCACTGACAATACTGACTGGGAGTCCATGCTTGGAAAATACATGGCTAATGAATATTTGAGCTAAATCCAGAGCAGTGATTGTGCCATAAGTTGGAATGAAGATTGCCATTTTTGAGAATCTGTCCACAACTACTAAAATTGAATCAAAGTTGTTGGACAGTGGCAATTGAGTGATAAAGTCCATTGATAATGAATTCCAAGGACCAGATGGAATTGAAAGAGGCTTGAGTAATCCAAACTTCTTGTGATGAATGTTCTTGTTTCTTGAACATTGCTGACATGAGGACACATAGTCCTTGATGAATTGATTCATGCCAGCCCAATAAAAATCCCTCTTGATGAGCTTGAGGGTCTTCTCCTGGCCAGGATGGCCAGCCAATGGTGAGTCATGACGCTTTTGAAGAATATTGAGTTGAAGTTCTTCATTGCTTGGAATTACCACTCTATCTTTGAATAATAATAACTTGGCTTGAGGTTCAAGAGAATAATCTGGAACTGATTCACCTCTTGCTAGTTGCTTGAGTATTTCTTTATAGTCTTTGTCTTGCCATACTTCTTCTTGAATCTTGTCAACTAAATCTGAGAAAATTTCCACTTTGATTGAGAAGAATCTTGACTCTTGAATTCCATCTTGCTTAAGTATTTGATGAAAATTGTGAGGATTCTTGCTGATGAAGTCCACCCCCCTCTCTGGGTACACGTCGTCCCGACGTGACAAGGCATCCGGCAAAGTGGCCAGCCTGCCTGGGCGGTAAGTGATAGTGAAATGAAATTCTGAGAGAAATTCAGCCCAACGGGCCTGACGACGAGTAAGAACTTTGGAAGACATGAAAAACTGCAAGGAAGAGTGGTCTGTCAAGACCTCAAAAGGATTGGAAAGAGAAAGAAGAAATGCCCTCCAGCGCTTGAGAGCCCAAACTATGCCAAGGAGTTCCTTGTCATGAATTTCATAGTTGAGTTCAGCTGGTAAGAGCTTGCGACTATCAAATGCAATGGGATGCTTTCCAGAGTCATTCACCTGACTCAGTACGGCGCCCAATGCATAATCAGAAGCATCAGTCTCTACTATAGTAGGTAGAGAAGGATTAAAATGAGATAAGATAGGAGCAGAGGTGAAAGCTTCTTTGAGTGCTTGAAACTGACTAAGAGCTTCCTCATTGAAGATAAAGGGAGAATCTTTTTTAAGGAGGGAAGTGAGAGAAGTGATTTTTTTAGAATAATTTTTAATGAAACGTCGATAAAAATTGGCAAAGCCAAGGAAAGATTGAAGAGCCTTGATGTTTTTGGGCTGAGGCCAATTGAGGATTTGCTGAACTTTTGAAGAATCCATCTTGAGGCCATCACTTGAAACAACATAGCCCAAGTATTCCACACTTGAGGCATGGAATACACACTTGGAGGCTTTGGCAAATAGATTATTGTCCCTCAGTCTTTGGAGGACAGAGGCCACATGTTTGACATGTTCCTCCTCAGAGCTGGAAAAGACCATAATATCATCTAGATAAACCACAACAAACACATCCAAAAAATCTGCAAAGATATCATTTACTAGATTTTGGAAACAAGCAGGAGCATTGGTCAAACCAAATGGCATGACCAAATACTCATAACTGCCATATTTGGTTCTAAAGGCAGTTAAGTGCTCATCCCCCTCTTTGATTCTCAGAAGGTTATATGCACCACGCAAATCTATCTTGGAGAAGATAGTGGAACCGTTGAATACGGTAAGAAGCTGATTCATAGGAGGAACAGGGTATCTGTTCTTCCTAGTGACAGCATTGAGTTTGCAGTAGTCAACACACAAACGAAGACCTCCATCCTTTTTCTTGACAAAAAGGACAGGTGCTCCTGTTGAAGAGGAGCTTGGTCTAATGAAACCTTTCTCTACATTCTCTGAAATGTAGGCCCGCAGTGTTTCTGACTCTTGATTTGATAATGAGTAGATAACACCAATTGGAGGTAGAAGACCCTCCAATTCAATATGGTGATCACAGGCGCGGTGTGGAGGAAGTTTCTCTGCTTTCACCTTGGAGAATACATCCAAATATTGGTGATAAGCAGGAGGAACAACCTTCAGCACAGTTTCAATTTCTTCTGGCTCTTCCTCCTCATCCCACTGCTCCTCCAGGGATGCATGAAAAGATAAGGGAGGAAGGTCCATATCCCCTTGGAAGAGATGAAGTGAAGATATGGCAACATCTTCTCCAACATCCTTTATCTATTTGAAGACTTCATCTCTTGATGGAAGTAATGACTGAGAGGGAATTATGGAAGGGATATGAACAGAAGAAGGGATGGAAGGTGTCTTAAGTTCACCAGCCAGAGCAACACTGTTGACAGCAGTGGCTAAGTCATTACTAGTAGAAGGAATAATACCACTAGAATCCTTATGATTAGAATCATAGGTGATCAATCCATTTTTCCAATCGATAATGGGATTGAAATGGTAAAGGAAATCATAGCCCAATATCAGGTCTTCTCCTTTGGGTGAATCTATGATAAAGAAATCCCATTCAAAGCTTGGGAAGGAAGGCAAGTCAACTACCCACTTGGTATAATGGGTGATGAACAAGGCAGGGGATTCATTAGAATCCAAAATGAAAAGAGGAATCTTTTCAGGGAGCTCTGACAGAGTCAATGAGTACTTGAGAACAAAATTCTTTGCAATAAAAGAGTTTGTAGCACCAGAATCAATGAGAATACTATAAAAAATATCAGAGATTGAAGAAAAAATAAGAAATTTTAAAGATTTCTTGACACTAGTATTCAGAGTGCACAATTGTGCTCTTGAAGGAAATAAGTGAGAACCATTGAACACATCATGATTCCCACTCAGGCTTTTCCCTGCTTGCTAGGGAAGCCTCTTGATGATGACCCAGGCTTGTTCTGAGGTCTCTTGAAGCATTTTTCAATTGGGTGCTTTCCACCACAATAAGTACACAACCCCTCTTTAATCCTCCTCTCCTTTTCAGAACCGATTAATTTATTGTCCTTATTGAGGAGAGCAGCATGGGGCTTGTCCTTTGAAGATTGGAATTGCTTGCCCTTCTTATTCTTCTTCTGGTGAGGCCTCTTTGAAGATGAGTTTTGAGGAGGCCTAGACTGATTGGATCCAATTACTGGAGGCTTCTTCTCTTGATTGCCACCCTTTTCCTTTTGCCTCTCATGATATCTTGTGTCTAATTCCAAGGTGACATCCATAAGTTCTTGAAGAGTGTCAAAAGTTCCAGGGTGAGAAGCCAATTGGTCCAACAATCTTGATGCCAATCCTCTTCTATACACATGAATGTAAGCTCTTTCCCCCCAATCTCCAATTCTTGACATTAAGCTTCTGAAATCTGCTATGTACAAGGAAACATGACCGCTTTCCTTCATCCTCAGATTGTCCAACTCTTGTTCAGCTTTCCTGACTTCATTGGGATCACCAAACAGAGTGAATAATTGAGATTCAAACAGTGGCCAATTATTGAGGAGGTAGGAAGGGTCTTCATTGGAAATATTTGAGAGGTAAGGTTCAATCCATTTGCCAGCTCTACCAGTGAGAAAAGAAGTTGAGTACAAAACCTTCTTCCTGTCTGAGAAGAAGTTTGCTGGATCATTATGGAAAATTAGTTGACAGGATTGGATAAATCCTCTCAACTTATGAGCTTGAGTACCATCAAAAGAATCAGGTGCCTTCATGGATGGAGTCTTGAAAGCAGGGGCTTTGGAATTGTCCCTGGGGGCAACTGCTTGAGTGAGTTGTCCCATGAATTGAGTCATCTGCTCCATCATCTTGAGGAGACTTGGATCAGTTTGAGAGACAAGAGGTTGACTAGAAAGGGCTAGATTAGAACCCTGAGGTACCTCTGGAGCATTTGCCAAGGCATCTGCCACTTCAGTTTCCCCAGAATCTTCCTCTTCCACAGACTCTTCCCCCTCTTCATCTTCAACTTCCCCTAATCTTGCTCTTGCACCTTCAGACATGCCAGGGTAGCCACCCAAAAGTCCAGAAAAGGATCTTGATCTTGTAGATTTCATTCCACCTCTTCTTGAGGGTGCTGCTCCTTCCATTGGTGGTCCTCTGTCCAAATTTGCACTCAGTTGATGAACTGATGGTGTGCGGTCAAGAGGAGCCCTTGCTGTAGGAGTGAGAACAGCTGGAATTTTCTGGGATCTAGTATTCTTTGCTGGGGGGCTATGTTGGACTGGCATTATGAAAAGAATTAAAATAACTTGATGGTATTAAGAAGAATAATCAAATTTGGCCAAATCAATCACAACAAAATCTTGATGAATCTTGAGGAATCAATTCAAATCTTGAGGTGAAATCAAATTCAATCAACAATCAAATCAATTCAATCAATCAACAATCAATTCAAATCAAATATCAATAATCTTGAGTAAATCAATAATCAATAAATCAATAATTCAGTGTCTTCAATATGAAATCAAGGTCTTGAGGAATCAATCAATCAATTCAAAATCTTCAGAAATCAATTCAATATCTTGATGAGTCAAATCAATCAATAAATCAAAATAAATTCTTGAGGATCAATCAATATCTTGAGATTTCAAAGTCAATAAATCCAATAAGTCCTGAATCAATAACCCAATCAACCAATGAATCTCAATGAATAATCCAATCAAATAACCAATCAATTACTCCTGAATAAGACCTGAATAGAACACAGAAAAAATTTGATTGATAAAATAAAATGAAGTGATGAAATGGTCAGCAATGATTAAGAAAAGAAAAAGAATCAATTTTCATAAGAATGAAATGAGTGAGATGAAAAATTGATAAGAGAGAAAAATCATGATCATTAAGAATCATAAAGTCATTAAGAGATCATAATTTGATGAATAAAAGGAAATGAATATAAATGAATGAAAAGAAAGAATCAAATATGAGTTAATTAATTTAATGTCACAGGGGCTCTTCGAAGTGAAGAGGGCCTGGCACTCAGTAAACTGGGACTCACTTATGGAGGGCTCAAAGATAAGATAAGATGAGATACACTTAAGAGTGTTAAAGATGAATTACTCAAAGAATGAATATAAGAAAAGCAGCAACAAAAGAAATAAGAATAAGAAATAGAAGAGCCAACCACAAACAAGTCCAAGTCCACTGTTTCAACCTGTCAGAATGGAAAGAGAAGGGTTAATAAGGATATGGCCACCCAACTCATACTGTACAGGCGAAGAAAGAAAAAAGGCAAAGACTAACTTAAGATTAAATAAATATAATACCCAAAATATAAGGATAAGAATATTCAGATAATAATAAATCAACTAAATTAATTAACTGGGGAAAAGTCCCCAGGGGGGAGGAAGGGGGGCTGGTATATGTGAGAATCACCAGCCCTGATCCAGAGGAAGAGTTTTCATGAGAATACTTGATGATTTGAATTGAGTCTGGCCAATACAGGTCCTGTACAGCTGTACAGAACCTGTACAAGAGGTGTGGTGTATTTGAGTGATCATACAGTTCCATATTGGTGTATTGAAACTGTATTGGGTGAATCCAGCCTGTACAGGTATTGACAGGCTGTATTGAGGTACCAAGCTGTATGCATGTTTCAGAATGAAGATTGCTGAAACTGCATGCTGATGCAGATACTGGATTTGCTGATTTGGGGTGTTTGAGTGGGTGTATGAATGAATACCCTTACCCCTGATGGATGGTTGTTACAATAACTCATCAAATATTGACTTTACAGATATGCCATATAAAGTTGTATATGTGTATTTTACCATGGGGAACCCAATGGTGTAGTTTATTTCAAATTTTTATTCATTGACTTTTAATTTAGACCAAGTTTTCTGCCTATTGATGGCAGTTTTGTACTTGCAAGGTAATTATTTTTAAGGAATAATTATTTTAAATATTTCTTGTGACCTTTTTGGGTATGTGGTCATATCTCAAAGGTTCAAAATCCTTATTAACCCTTCTCTTTCCATTCTGAAAGGTTGAAACAGTGGACTTGGACTTTTTTGTGGTTGGCTCTTTTATTCTTACTCTTATTTCTTGTTGCTGCTTTTTTTAAATTCTTTTATTTAGTAATTCATCTGTTAACACCCCTAAGTGTATTCGTTTCTTACCATATCATTGAGCCCTCAATAAGTGAGCCCCAGTTTACTGAATGCCAGGCCTCCTTCACTTGGAAGAGCCCCTGTGACATCAAATTAATTTGCTCATATTTGATTCTTTCTTTTCATTCATTTAACATCATTTTTCTCATTCATAAATTATGACTCTTTTATGATCTTATAATTCTCATGATTACGATTTTTCTATCTTCAATTTTCATCTCATTCATTATATTCATATGAAAATCAATTCTTATCATTTCTTAATCATTGCTGACCATCTCATTTCATTCTCAATTCTATCTCAATCAAATATTTCTTTTGTTTGCTCATTCAGGTCCTATCAGGAGTTATTGATTAGTTAATTGATTGGTTGATTGATTGGGATTCACTGGGTTTTTGATTCAGTGATTCCAGGGTTTATTTGGATTGCACTGATTGACTTTGAATTTCTCAAGATAACTGATTGATCCTCAAGAATTGATTATTGATTATTGATTAATTTTGATTCCAGAAGATATTGATTTGACTGATTGACTCCTCAAGACCTTCAATTGAAATTGAAGACATTGACTTATTGATTGATTTATTGATTGATTGTTACATTCTTCAAGATTATTGATATTTGATTGACTGCTGATATTGACTGAATTGATTGATTGATTGATTGAATTACTTTTGACTCAAGACTGTTGATTAATTTCTCAAGATCATCAAGATTTTATTTATTATTGATTTGGCCAAGCATTGTTTCATTATTCTAAAGTATAATCAAGTTTTCATTACTAATTTCTCAAGAATGCCAATTAAGCATAGCCCTCCAGCCAAGAACACTGGATCTCAAAGCAATACAGTTGTTTTCACTCCTACAGAAAGGGTTACTTCTGACCACACACCATCAGTTCATCAACTGAGTGAAAATTTGGACAGAGGACCACCAATGGAAGGAGAAGCACCCTCCAGAAGATCAAGATCTTTCTCTGGCCTATTGGGTGGATATCCTGGAATGTCTGAAGGTGCAAGAGAAAGATTACGGGAAACTGAAGATGAAGAGGGGGAGGAGTCTGTGGAAGAGGAGGAGTCTGAAGAAACTGAAGTGGCAACTGCCTTGGAAGGTGTCCCTGAGGCTTCTAAAGCTGAAATTCTAGCCCATTATAATAAACCTCTTGTCTCTCAAGCTGAAACAAACTTCCTCAATATGATGGAGCAGATGACTCAATTCATGGGGCAACTCACTCAAGCAGTTGCTCCCAGGGACAATTCCAAAGCCCCTGCAGTCAAAACTCCATCAATGAAGGCACCTGATTCTTTTGATGGTACTCAAGCTCATAAACTGAGAGGATTTATCCAGTCCTGTCAATTAATCTTCCATAATGATCCAGCAAATTTCTTCTCTGACAAGCAGAAAGATCTTTACTAAACTTATTTTCTCACTGGTAGAGCTGGCAAATGGATTGAACCCCACCCCTCCAATATTTCCAATGAAGATCTTTCCTACCTTCTCAATAATTCACAGTTATTTGAAACTCAATTATTCACTCTGTTTGGTGATCCCAATGAAGTCAGGAAAGCTGAACAAGAGTTGGAAAATTTGAGGATGAAGGAAAGTGGTAATATATCTTTGTACATTGCTGATTTCAGAAGCTTAATGTCAAGATTTGGAGATTGGGGAGAAATAGCTTATATTCATGTTTATAGAAGAGGATTGGCATTAAGACTTTTGGACCAGTTGGCTTCCTACCCTGGTAATTTTGATACTCTTCAAGAACTCATGGACATTACCCTGGAATTAGATACCAGATACAATGAGAGACAGAAAGAGAAGGGTAGTAATTAAGAAAAGAAGCCCCCTGTTACTGGATCCAATTCTTCAAGGCCTCCTCAAGACTTATCTTCAAAAAGGCCTCACCATAAGAAGAATAAGAAGGGGAAGCGAGTTCAAGCTTCAAAGGACAAGCCCCATTCTTCTCTCCTCAATAAGGACAATAAATTAATTGGTTCTGAAAAGGAGAGGAGGATCAAAGAAGGGTTATTTACTTATTGTGGTGGAAAGCACCCAATTGAAAAATGCTCCAAGAGGCCTCAGAACAAGCCTGGGCCATCAAGAGGCTTCCCTAGAAAGCAGGGAAACGCCTGAGTGGGAATCATGATGTGTTCAATGGTTCTCACTTATTTCCTTCAAGAGCACAATTGTGCACTCTGAATACTAGTGTCAAGAGATCTTGAATATTTCTTATTTTTTCTGTTGTCTCTGATATTTTTTATAGTATTCTCATTGATTCTGGTGCTACAAACTCTTTTATTGCGAAGAATTTTGTTCTCAATTACTCATTGACTATGTCAGAACTCCCTGAAAAGATTCCTCTTTTCATTCTGGATTCAAATGAATCCCCTGCCTTGTTCATCACCCATTATACCAAGTGGGTAGTTCAATTTCCTTCCTTCCCAAGCTTATAATGCGACTTTTTAATCATAGATTCACCCAAAGGAGAAGACCTGATATTGGACTATGATTTCCTCTACCGTTTCAATCCAGTTATTGATTGGAAAAATGGATTTATCACCTATGATTCTAGTCATAAGGATTCTAGTGGTATTAATTTTTGTACTAGTAATGCATTGGCTACTGTTGTCAACAGTGTTGCTCTGGTTGGTAAAATTAAGACACCTTCCCTTCCTTCTTCTGTACATATTCCTTCCATCATGCCATCTCATTAATTACTAAAATCAAGAGTTGAGGTCTTCAAAGAGATAAAAGATGTTGGAGAAGATATTTCTATATCTTCACTTCATCTCTTTCAAGGGGATATGGACCTTCCTCCATTATCTTTTCATGCCTCCCTGGAGGAGCAGTGGGATGAGGAGGAAGAGCCAGAAGAAATTGAAAGTGTGTTGAAGGTTGTCCCTCCTGCTTATTATCAATATTTGGATGTATTCTCCAAGGTGAAAGCAGACCAACTTTCTCCACACCACACCTGTGATCACCATATCAAATTGAAGGGTCTTCTACCTCAAGTTGGTGCTATCTACTCATTATCAAATCAAGAGTCAGAAACACTGTGGGCATACATTTCAGAGAATGTATAGAAAGGTTTCATTAGGCCAAGCTCCTCTTCAACAGGAGCACCTCTCCTTTTCTTTAAGAAAAAGGATGGATGTCTTTCTTTGTGTGTTTACTACTGCAAACTTAATGCTGTCACTAGGAAGAACAGATATCCTGTTCCTCCTATGAGCCCGCTTCTTACTATATTAAACAGCTCCACCATCTTCTCCAAGATAGAGCTGCATGGTGTATATAATCTCCTGAGAATCAAAGAGGGGGATGTGCACTTAACTGACTTCAGAGCCAAATATGGTATTTATGAGTATTTGGTTATGCCATTTGGCTTTACCAATGCCCCAGCATTTTTCCAGAATCTTGTGAATGAAATATTTGCAGACTTTTTGGATATTTTTGTTGTAGTTTATCTAGATGATATTATGGTCCTTTCCAGTTCTGAGGAGGAACATGTCAAACATGTGGCCTCTGTCCCCCAAAGACTGAGGGACAATAATTTGTTTGCCAAAGCCTCTAAGTTTGTATTCCATGCCTCAAGTGTGGAATACTTGGGATATGTTGTGTCAAGTGATGGACTCAAGATGGATTCTTCTAAAGCTCAGCAAATCCTCAATTGGCCTCAGCCACAGAACATCAAGGATCTTCAATCATTTCTTGGCTTTGCCAATTTTTATCATTGTTTCATTGAAAATTACTCCAAAAAAATCACTTCTCTCACTTCCCTTCTAAAAGAATACTCTCCTTTTATCTTCAATGAGGGAGCCCTTAGTCAGTTTCAAATACTCAAAGAAGCATTCACCACTGCTCCTATCCTTTCTCATTTCCACCCTTCTCTACCAACTATTGTAGAGACTGATGCTTCTGATTATGCCTTGGGTGCTGTACTGAGTCAGGTGAATGACTCAGGAAAGCACACCATTGCATTTAATAGTTGCAAGCTTCTCCCAGCTGAGCTGAATTATGAAATTCATGACAAGGAACTTCTTTGCATAGTTTGGCCTCTCAAGAGCTTGGGAGCTTTTCTTCTTTCTCTTTCCAATTATTTTGAAGTCTTTACAGACCACTCTTCTCTTCAGTATTTCATGTCTTCCAAAGTTCTTACTTGTTGTCAAGCCTGTTGGGCTGAATTTCTTTCTGAGTTTCATTTCACTATCACTTACTGCCCAGACAGGCTGGCCAGTTTACCAGATGCCTTGTCACGTCAGGACAATGTGTACCCAGAGGGGGGGGTGGACTTCATTAGCAAGAATCCTCAGAATTTTTATCAAGTAATCAAGCAAGATGGAATTCAAGAGTCAAGGCTCTTCCCAATCAAAGTGGAAAAATTCCCAGATTTAGTTGACAAGATTCAAAAATAAGTATGGAAAGACAAAGACTATAAAGACATACTCAAGCAGCTAGCAAGAGGTGAATCAGTTACAGATTATTCTCTTGAACCTCAAGCCAAGCTATTATTACTCAAAGATAGAGTGGTAATCCCAAGGAATGAAGAAATTCAACTCAATATTCCTCAAAAGCATCAAGATCCACCGTTGGCTTGCCACCCTGCCCAGGAGAAGACCCTCAAGCCCATCAAGAGCGCCTTTTATTGGGCTGGAATAAATCAATTCATTAGGGACTATGTGTTATCATCTGAGAAATGTTCAAGAAACAAGAACATTAATCATAAGAAGTTTGGATTACTCAAGCCTCTTCAAAGTCCATCTGGTCCTTGGAGCTCTTTATCAATGGACTTTATCACTTGATTTCCTTTGCCAGACAGCTTTGATTCAATTCTAGTAGTTGTGGACATGTTCTCAAAAATGGAAATCTTCACTCCAGCCTATGGAACAATCATTGCTCTGGAATTAGCTCAAATCTTTATCAGCCATGTCTTTTCCAAACATGGCCTTCCAGTCAGCATTGTCAGTGATAGAGGATCTTCATTTTTTTCATCATTCTGGACCAATTTATGTCAGCAGCTCAGGATATGAAGATATATTTCAACTGCTTTTCATCCTGAAACAGATGGACAGACAGAGAGGGTAAATCAGATTCTAGAACAGTATCTTTGGATGTATGTAAGTTAACATCAAGATGACTGGCACGCCTGGCTCCCTCTGGCTGAATTTGCCTACAATAATGCAGAACATTCATCAACAAAGCAATCCCCTGTTTTCACCATTTATGGAAGGAAGCCCAGTTTTTACTCAATTCATATTTCTCAAGACTCACCTGCTGGAAATTTCTCAACAAAACTCCAATAAGTACAGAAAGATGTCAAAGAAGAATTGGAGTCAGAAATAAGAAGATTTTAGAGGTATGCAGATAGAAATAGGTTGATTCCACCTGATTTCCAACCTGGGGATAAGGTATGGCTACCTTCCAAGAACATTAAGACTACAAGACCCACAAAAAAACTTTCAGAAAGATGGCTGGGACTCTTTTAAGTCATTGACAAGGTTGGAATTCATGCATATTACCTCAAGCTGCCCCAACAATGGAAGCCAGTTCACCCTGTATTCCATGTGTCCTTACTAGAACCAGTAAAGTAATCAGGTATCCCAAATTGTCATCAATTTCCACCACCACCAGCTCTAGTGGAGGAGAAAGAATAATGGGAAGTGGCTCAGGCTCTGGAACCCAAACTCAAAAGAGGTAAATTATGGTATCTTGTAGAGTGAAAATGATTCAGTGAAGAACCAGAAAGAACAGCTTTGGAGCCAGCTTTCAATCTTACCAAATTGCCAGACCTTTTCAAGAATTTGCATTCATTGTATCCACACAAGCCTGTTCCAAATACCTCAAGAGTTTGATTGTTTATGGTGCTTGGTGGGGAGCAGAGGTCATGAAAGTAAGTTCCTCTCCTGGCATGCACCTTTAATGGGATATTCTACCCAAATGTTGTTGTAAACATCACCTTGGCCACTTTGTGAGCACTGGTAAGTTCTTTGGACAGATTCAAAAGGCCTTGCAACATCAATACCCTTGAATTTGGGCCTTTCATCAAGATATGGCCCAATTCCTTCTTTCTTTTATCTTTTAACTTTATATTCTTTTCCAAGTTATGCCAATCATATTTATTCAAGAAATTCATTACTTCAAAGTCAATTATTACAAAGTTATCTGTTTTATGGTGCTTGGTGGGGAGTGGAAGTTATGAAAGCAATTTCCATCTCCTGGTATGCATCCCTGAGGGTTCTATTTATTATCAAACATCACCTTGGCCACTCTGTGACCATCAAATTCTTGGTTTTTATCCTTCAGACAATTCTTGGCCAGAAAATCAAGCAACTCACCACAAGAAGGACAACCTCAGGAATTCCTTGATTTTATTTTCTCTACTCTATTTTTCTCTCATTTTATTTCTTTTCTTTACTTGTATATTTCTTTTATTTCTTTAAAAAAGCAGAAGGATCCCCTCTCAAATCATATATTGGGAGGTATCATTAATTTTTTATCTTTTTTTAGTAGTATAAGAGTGGGGATAGAAGTCAAACAAAACCAAACAAGGAAAAGAAAACTAGTTATCTCTACCCAAATAGTCGAATGTTTTCTGGAAATCATTAATCAACTCATCTTCATACCAGGAAGATTTTGCAGCCATCTCCTCAGAAGCAGTCCCTGGAATAGTCCTATCATTAGCATACATAATCACCTCCCTAATATTTCTACCAACTATCCTAAGTAACCTGGCCACAGCATGCTTATTATCACTTGCCGTATTTGGGTCTTCTCTGGTAACTCAGATAGGCCATCAATCCCTACACTGAAACATTTGGGCAGCAGGAAACGGCAAAGGAGAAAGTTTGTCTCTTCTTCTACTTGTACTGGCCACAGGTTGAAGTTGTTGGGAGTTGACCATGGGTGAGTTCCTGGACTGTTTGATGGGGGATGGTCTTACTGTTTGATTCAAGGCAGGCCTGGTGTGGGAAGAGTGTGGTGAAGCAGGAGGAAAGGAAGTAGAATTGTAGCAAGAGTGGGTTGGAAGCTTCTGGGGGTACTGGGGATGACTTGGCAGGAGGCTGGGAAGGGGAATAATTGGATGGTTGACCAGCAGAATGGGGAATCACCTCAACTTCTTCACCATCCAACTAATCACTACCTTGAGCATCTGGATCAGGTGGGGAATCGGAAATTCATCTTATAATTTTCACTATTCCTTCAGTATTGATTCTAGAAGTTGGGACTTCTGAGCTAGAATATATTGGCCTACCACCAACTGGAATGGGCCCTCAAACATTAGTCCACCTGGACACATCCCTCTGCCTAGAACCAGTCACTGAATCAAGATGTCAGTATCCATTCAAGCAAAAAAATCAATTCACTTACAAGCAGAATACCCTCAAGTACCATCAAGAGTAGGAGCCTCAGAAACTGGGAACTCTATTCCAAAAGGCCCATATTTTGTACTCCATAAATACCTCCTGACATTGGGAGCTTGCTTTCCAGTATGGCAGCATGGCTTCTTCCCAATGAAACAGTAGTGGCATTTTGAAGATCTGGGGATTTAATTTTCAAAACAATATTTTCCCTTTGCTAAAAATTCAGTACAAGCAGGATCAAGAACTTTGACTTCTGTGTAATCATTATAAATTTGGGTGGGATCAAAATGACCAGAAGAAGCCATTGATGGCAAAGAAAATCAACTGAGAAGGCCAGAACCATGAAGGACAGATGGTGGAGGCACAGAAAGGGAAAATTCAGTGAGTTCAGTCAGTTTGTAACTCATGACTAAGGAGTAGGCAAGCAGAAGACTCAAAAGTCAGATCCAATCACTTCAAGTCTGAAAATATACCCTCAAGGAATTGGGGACCATAAGGGAATGATGCCTCCCCTCAAAGTCCTTAGGGTGGCAAGTCCATGTCACCACCCAGGACCTCCCCTGCAACTTTGGGGAGGTCAGAATCTTTATGGTCTTAGACCCCTCTAATGGGCCCAGGCCATGGGGCCCCTGAAGCCCCAGCAAATTTGGGCTCAGGGGCCTCCAATAGCTCCCATGGCCCAGGGACCATAGACCACAGACTGTAGGACCACAAAACCACCAAAGGATCAAAATAGGCCAAAAAATGCCCTATGCCAAAATGACCCAAAATCACCATAGGAAGGGCCATGACCCAAAATCACCATAGGAAGGGCCATGACCCAAAATCAAGGGTAGGGCCAATTGAGCCCAAAAAACCAAATTCAGTCATTTTCAGGTATAATAGGGACAATACCCCCTGTTTGAAGACTTTTGATGGGATTCCAATCAAGGCAAGAATGGCCAAAACATCAATCTGGCCCATTCACAATGAGGTATATGTACATATACCCATTGGCCATCAATTTTTGAGTGGAAGAGCTCTATGGCACTTATTTTGGGATACAAACCAAAGGCCATGACTTGAAGGGAAGGAAAGGACTGAATCCAAAGAAGAAGAATATTTCAAAGTTGAAAGCAATTACTCAAGCTAAAAGAAGGGGGAAGATAATTAAAATCCAGTAGGACAGAGGGAATTAAAATTAAAAAGAGAATTTTGAATAGAAGCAGGGGGATAATGAGATTCCACTAAACAGTGGCAGGATATTATGGTGTTCAGGAGCCCACCAGTTTTAAGAGGGGGATATTGTAACAACCACTAATCAGGGCTAAGGGTATTCATACTTACAACCACTCAAACACCTCAAACCAGAAAATCCAGTGTGTGTATCAGCATTCAGTTTCAGTAATCTTCCTTCATGAAACATGCATAAAGTCTGGCTCATCAATACAGCCTGTCAATACTTGTACAAGTTGAAATTACCCAATACAGTTTGGATACACCATTTCCAAAATGTATGATCACTAAATACCACCATTCCTCTTGTACAGATCCTGTAAATCCGTACAGGACCTGTATTGGCCAGACTCAATTCAATCATCAAATCTTCTCAATAAAATTCTCTGTCTGGATCAGGGTTGGTGATTCTCACATATACCAGCCCCTCTTTCTCCCCCCTGGGAATTTTTCCCCAGTTAATTAATTTAGTATGTTTATTATTTTATAATTATTGTTATCCTTATTATTTTTGGGTATTATAATTATTTAATTTTAAGTTAGTCTTTGCCTTCTTTCTTTGCCTGTACAGTATGAACTGGGTGGCCATATCCTTATTAACCCTTCTCCTTCCATTCTGACAGGTTGAAACAGTGGACTTGGACTTGTTTGTGGTTGGCTATTTTATTCTTACTCTTATCATTTGTTGCTGCTTTTCTTATACTCTTTTATTTAGTGATTAATCTCTTAACACTATTCAGTGTATTCTTTTCTTACCATATCCTGAGCCCTCCATAAGTAAGTCCCAGCTTACTGAGTGCCAGGCCCTCTTCACTTAGAAGAGCCCCTGTGACACAATCTTAATATGGTGAATGCTCCTAAAAATGAGCCTCTCATTTTCTTCAGACCTTTCAGGTTTTTGAAGCTCAATGTTGAGATAAGGACTTGGTCTCCATCCTTGAAGTCAGGTTCTTGTTTAATCTTTCAATATCTCTGTTTATTGTATAGTCTGGCTTCTGATATAAATTGTTCTGCATTTTACCATGCTGTTTTCCCCATTTTTTGGAATTATTTGTCTGTAGGATGTTTGGAGAGAAGGCTTTTCTTCAGGTAATCTATTGGTAAAAGTGGATTCCATCCTTTCTCCAATATAGGAGGGGTATTTCCTGTTATTGAGTGTACACTGGTGTTGTGTTCCAGTTTCACTTCTGGTAGAAGGGTTATATAATAATGGGTTCCTTCCTCATGGTCTTTGTATTCAATAACATAATCACAGAATCTTCTGTTTCTATCTTCCAAATTCTGGATCATCTTCTCTGCCAGGCCATCTGTTTGTGGATGCTAGGTTGTTAAAAAATTCTAGTATGGATCCTAACCTCTCATATAGGTTTCTCCAAAATTCTGATGTGAATTTTGAATCTCCATAACTGATTATGATTCTTGGAACACAAAAATTTGGTATGATGTCATTCTAAAACAGAATGGCTGTTTCAATTCATTTATGTTCTTTATTCCAGGGAAGTCATCTCACACTTTCACTGTACCTGTCTACTACTACTAGGAATGCATTGGAAATGTCATTCCCTCCATGGACAAGTCCTGTAACCCATTATATGTTTATGATTTACCAAGGGTGCTTGGGCTCCTCTATGTTTTGGAGTAGCTGAAATTATTTCCCAGGCCTTTTGGTGGCCTTCTGGTATCTGGTGCAGGTGTTGATATATTCACTCATGTCTTTCTCCCAATTTGGCCACCAGGATGTGCTAAAGATTCTTTCTCTAGTTTTTCCTTCACTCATGTGTCCCATATATGAACAGTTATGGAAATCCTGTAGTATTAGAGATATATTTGTCTTTCTACTATCATCAAGGCACTTGTGTTTTTCTCCTTGTGGTATAGAAGCCCATATATAATTTTTTTTTTGCTATCTTTAAAGTTCTTAAGCCATGTGTCATAGGGGCTCTTATGGAAGAGAGAGTTGCCTGGAACTCAGGAATCAGGAGCTCACTTGGAGGGCTCCAAAGGATATAAGAAATAATAAAGCTTTAATTTTCTAAAGAAGAATAAGGGAAAAGACAAGTATGCCAAAGATATAAGAAAAAAGATAAGAAGCCAAAGGCCAAAGATAATAAAAGAAGCCAAAGGCCAAGAAGCAAACCAAGTGAATCCTCCATTCACTGTTTCAAGCTTCCAGAAAAGGAAATGGAATTAGCAAAGGATATGACTATCAATATCCACTGACAGGCGAGGAAGAAAAAGAGAAAATGTGATGAATGACTGAATTGAGATTATCAGTATTGACCTTAATAAAGTAAAAGAAAATAAAGATAAAAATAAATCCAATATATTAATTAACTGGGGAAGAAGTCCCCAGGTGCTGAAAGGTGGCCAGTATATGTGAAAAGCTGAAAGACTAATCCTGGAAGGTGAGTCACCAGCTGTATTGTCTGAATTGGGTCAATACAGATCTGGCCATCGTGAAATTTGAACTGTGTGACTGAATTCCCACAGTGGAATATGAATTGGCCCAATTGGGCCAAGTACATACAAGTTGATTGAATGACTCCTGTATGGACCAATTGAGTTGTCCAAGGAGTATTGAAATCCTCAATGCCTTGACAACTGATTGAAAGAATGTATAACCTCTGGGAATGGCCCTTGGAATAATCCTGAATGAAATTTCCAACCCAAATCTTGCAGGGCTAGGTGATTGGGATCCTTGAATGGTCTTCTGATTGCCGCCATGGATTTCCAGACTGATGAGTTAAGAAGTCCTCCTTCAAAATGGGTGTTGGATTTTGGGACCTTGATTTGGAAAGATGGAATTGGGTCCCAAAAACGTCCCCATTGCATTGCTGATCAAAAATGGTGCATAATGGTATATAACACCATATATGAAACACTCCCGTCAGGCTGAGTCTATCATAAAAGTATTAAAATGTATTTACAACTTTTAACTATGACTTTGACACGGAAAAAAAGGATTTAAAAAGAGTTAGAAGAGTTAAAGATGTTTTAATTTAAGAATAAAAGGGCTTTACTATGTGAAATATAGTGGTGGTGAGCGCTGTTGGAAGCCCTGGGTGCAGCTTTACCTGTTGAGTTACAATAAGAAAGGCTACAATAATTAATATTATAATTATACCTGTTTTTTACCCAATAGTCAATCTGTTTTTGACAGATTACTACATAGGGTATTCAAGATCAGGATGAGGAAAGCATTTCTGGCTGTGAAAAGCCTCCTTCTTATCCTGAAATGGGGTTAAAGGGGTGTTAGACCTTTCCACGTAGAGGAAGTGAAGATTTTTTCACTCTCTGAGACAGGCTTGTGGTTTGCAAAGACCTTTATAGCCTGTATTGGGCTCAGATGTGGTTTTGAAACCACATCTGGACAGTTTTCACCAATACAAGGTGAAGATTTTCATCTGGGGACCATATAGCCCTCTTCTGACGTGTATGATGCATAGAATGCTGTACAGAAACTGTATTGGACCCCAGTATTGACTCACTCATGAGGTATTGAAGTATAAACATGCTTCTTTGTCAGTTTGGCACCTCATAATCATGGTTAAGGGATATTATCCCAGGGTAAAGCTGTATTGGTCAGAATGTGAGATTTTCACCTTAAAAAAGCTATACCTTTGTCAGTTCTTGAGAAATCAACCTAAAAGCTGAACCAGTGTGTAGCCCTATATGCGCTCTACACAATGGTACCTTATTTGATATGGTTATCATTAAATATGGCAAAGTTGTGCCATGTACAAGATTTTGATACACATGCGTGGTTTAGGCAAAAATCTGTATAGGGCTTGTTTGCCCCATACCCTATGCTAAAATTGAGATATGAGGAAATGAATGACACCATCAGATAGCCCTTATTGTGTTTTTTCCAAAAATACCTCACTTTAGGTATCTCACACTAAAACTGTAGAAGTTATATTAGAGGTGAATGTTTTGTTCTCCCTCATTTGTCCTGAATTTGACCATAACTTCTGTAATACTGGTGCTAGCTCAGTTTGGCTGGTACCATTGGATAGCCCTTATTTATAGCTCCATTCTGCATACCCATTTGATGGGGTTAAGCCTCCTACTCTGTATTTCAGATGAGGGGTGAAAATTAAGGTTTATGCTAAGCAATAACTTTGAGCATGAATAACTTTGTTATTCTTTGCCCTATGATGATGGGACTTACATTTTCAGGAAGAGGTGATTATCCTCTTCCTTTTGATACCTTTTTGAGCTAATTTGGCTCAGCTCCATATTTTGGTGGTATCTTGGCTATACCATTGATTTATAGTATTTTGGCTGTCATGCTTGTGCTCTGGTTTTGAGTCACAGGCTGACATACCCTCCCTCTAAAAAAGGCTCATCATTGATGAGACTTTTCAGTCCTCCTAGAGGCTCTGAATCTCCTCAAATTGAGGTTCCCATCTGGTATGGTCTCTTCTGCCAACTATGGGTCTGTGAGCCTTTGAGATATGACCACATACCCAATAAGGTCACAAAAAAGATTAAGAATAATTATACCTTCAATATAATTATATTAAAATCACTTAGAATAATTATACATTAAAAATAATTACTTAAATATACAAAAAATACCATAAATTGGTACAAAAATTGGTTTAACTTAAAAACCAATGAATCAACATGTAAAATAAACTATACCATTGGATTCCTCATGGAAAAATACACATATACCATTTTTATGGCATATCTGTAAAGTCAATATTTAATGAATTATAAGGTATAATACCTTATAAAAACCATAAAATCCTATTTATCTCAGAAACCAATGAAACAACATGTGAAATGAATTGTACCAGTGGATTCCCCACAAAAGTCCACACATAAAAAAATTAATAAGCTAATTTCCAAAGTCAATACTTAAGGAATTATCCTGAATATATGCACTTTTTTGGTCAACGCATATATTCAAGGATCATAGCTAATATCTTCTAAACTATACATGATAGAATGATGAACCAAAAATAAAGTTACCACGTAATTACTGTAAGAACACAGATATGAACTTTATTTTACAAATTATAAACAAGGTTAAAACCTATGATGAAATATTGATAAAAATCAACAGAGCTGTTGACCACTTTGTTGTGAAAGTGGTCCAAACTTAAAAAAAGTATACAGTTGGATTCTACTAGTTCATTCGTGAAGAATGATGTAATTTTTATTATTAAATTCAGGGTATAACCCCCTGAAATCAAGGTTTGAAGTTTAAAATATTGAATTTTGACAGAAAAGATGAGTTACAAGAAAAATCATCAAAATTAGAGTTTTGATGATGTAATGAAAAGCTCTTGGCAGCATAATAAGGTTATGCCAGGCTATTAGAATTCACTCTCCGAATTGCTGTAGCGTGTAAATCTTAAAAGGTATTGAAGATCAAAGTTTGAGCTTAAATTGAGCAGTTATGATCACCTACTGTAACCTTAAATTAAGTTTAACAGTCATAAGAGTGATACAATTGGTGAATACTAGTAGTTTATGATTAAAACTAATAAAATCCACAAAATTTGGGGTTCTTCCAACCCTCTGATGTCATTAAACTTAAAGTTATAGTGATAACTTTAAATAATGGTGTAATAATGATGTAAGATGGTTTGATCATGATGTAATCACCCTCAAACCTTAAAATATTGATCAATTCCAGTGGATATGATCAGTACACGTCTACTAGAAGCCTGTTGGACTCTAGGAGGGAGGTATTTACTATAAATAGAGCTCTTTTCACTCTATTTTCCCCTCAGACGCATCAAAAACATTAAATCAATTAAATAAAAGGTAATTTCTTTATTCTTTATATATAAAACTCTTATATTATTCAAGAACAAAGACCATCTTATTATTAATCACCACTTTTGTGTGATTAAATCAATTCTTTAATTGTTCTTGTCATAAATCTCTCTATAAACTCATTTCCACGTAAAATCAAGAATTTTAGTAAATTTTCTTTATTTTTATTGTAAATACAATTTGAAAAAGTTGTATTATATTCTTTTGGTGTAAAATATTTCAAAATTATTATTTTAAGTGTTAAAAGTAGGTTATTTCATCTTATTATAATAATTTCTCTCTTATTATTACTCTTAACAATTCTTAATTAATATAAATAGTATTTATATTAATATATAACTTTAATATTGGTAATATTATTGTTATTAATTGTTTTTTATTTATAAAGAACAATTTTTTACGCCTTTATTATTTGTTGGTAACAATAATAAAGAGTTTTATAATATATTAATTATTTTATATTAATATATTATTTTTAATATTATAATTTTATATAATATTAATTATATTATTATATTTATTTAATAATATAATATTTTTAAGCCATAATAATAATATTTCTGTATTATTATTATTATTTTAATCTTATTGATTTCAATTATAAGGACATTCAGAGTACAATAAGTAATAAATTAGTAATTTTTACTTATTGTTTCATAGTCAAACCTTACATTTGGGGGCCTGGCCGTGATATTTACTTAAAAGACCTTCAAAAAGATTCTATTTAGGTTTATCCAATAATAAATTATATTTATAATCATAAAATTATATAATAATTTTATATTTTATTGATTTTAAAAGCTATTGAGGCATTTGGAAAGTAATTGTACTGTCTTACACGTGGTTTTTCACATCCTTAGACTTGCAAGAACTTTCTTTGAGTGACTCTAGTGATTAAAAAAGATATTTTATAAATTAAAAATAATTTTATTATAATTTAATTTTATAAGAATCATATTCATTTTTTATTTTATTCTTTAAAAATAAAAAAATATATAAAAAATATTAAAAAATATTAAAAATCAATAAAAAAGTTATTTTTATTCATTTTTATTCATTTCTTTATTTATTTCAATTTTTTTTAAGATATAAGGCAATTTCTACGTGGAAAATTGTCATATCTTGCCAAAAATAACACTTCTTATATAAAGACTTATATTTATTTGTCTTTTTTAGTGTTTGAAGATAACCCAACAGAAGACAACCAAGCTACTGTTGAGAGGTTGGTGGAAGAAACTTGTCAAAGTTCTCCAACACCAGTTATCACCAAAAGAAAGAAAGCTAAGAAATTAGACTTTCCAGGACCCACCATTCAAGACTCTGAAGGTGAGCAGCTCTTTTATAATTGCCATAAAAGAATTTTATTCTAAAATACTTTTATTTTTTCTTATTCTTTAATTATGACTACCAGAAGAGGTTCCCAAGACTCCATCCAATCAGATGGAGCTGGACTCAGAGGTAGAATTGATCCCTCAAAAGGGAAAAGAAAGGGCAATATCCCCAGTGGAACAGAATCCACACAAGGAAGTGCCTTATCCCAAAGGCAAGTCCCAGAAATGCCCATGATATCTGAGCCTGAATTAGAACTAAGTATGAGTAACTCAAACAGGTACAAATCACATTCAGAGGGCTCAAATAGACATCTACATGAGCCAGTACGAGCAGTATTGCACAGTGTACAAGGACAAAGATTGGGAAATGTTGCCTCAAATACACCAAGGAGTGATGAACTCCTGGCACATCCTGAAAAAGTTCCTCAAAGAGGAGGAGATAGTGAAATACTCCAATGGATGGAATCCACTGTCATCCAAACCTCAAATCAAAAAAATCAAGGACTACTGTGAGCCTGTGAGGTATGTTTAACATACCCATAAGGCCACAAATGATTTTATAAACAATTAAATTTGTCTTAAACAGACTTTTTAGTTGAATTTAAAATAAAAAATAACAAAAAATAAGTATAACTTTTTTTTGGATAAACAAAGTTATAATTATTATGTCATTTTTGGATTCTACACCAAAAATAACCTAGGGTACACCCATAGGGTGTTATACCCAAAAACACTTATTTCTTGTGTTATTAGAAGATTTAAGAATCTCACAGTACTAATTTAACTTTTTTAACATTTTTTAAAATTGTTAAATTTAAGCTTAATTAAGCTTAAATTTAAAGTTACATAAGGTTTATGCAACTTTACCAAAATTTTAGTTAAAATTGAGGTGTGGTGTATATTTACTGAATTGGCTAAGGATTTGCCATACAGAATGTAAATCCTGCGTGAGCTCAATTTAAAAGGGTTTAAGGCCATAGTATGGCTTTAAATAAATAAAAGGGCAAAATCCACGCAAAAAGGTGGGACAAAGGAAAAAGACCAAATAGAGCTGGGGTACCCAACTTTTTGGATCTGCAATGATTCAATTAAGGTTGTCCACCTGTATTGGAGGATTTTCAACCTTATTTAAACTTTAAGATTAGACTTTGATCCAACCTTAAGGTTTAAACTGATTTTATCCTAAATTGGATAAGAATTTCAAGCTGCCAAGAGGGTAAATCCCAATAAGCAGGCTTGGAATCAAGGTTTTAAGAACTGTCAAAGCTTAATCAAGCTTAAAAAGCTTAAATAAGCTTAAAACTTTAAGGTTTCAATCATCAAAACCTTATCAAAACTTAAGGTTTTGTGTGTATTGCTATTTTACGTGGAAAAATAGTAATAACTTCAAAAATTCATTAAAAATCCAAATCTTAATGGATTTGCTTGAAAATTTCACACAGCTTAGAATTTAATATTATCAATATATAAATTAAGTTTTAAGTATCTTTTATTAATAAGTTTCCTGGGTAATTAGCCTGGAAAATTACTTTTTTAATTAAGCTTAAAGAAAATTATGATTTCTTTAAGAATTAATTAAAAATTCAGTTTAAGAGATTTCTGCTTGAAACTCTGATTTTATGTTGTTCATGTGATGAACTTTAATATAAATAAACTTATTTTATATTAAAAACTTAAAATAATTAAACTAAATGAGGATTAAAGTTACTTGGAGTTAAGAATAACACTGGTAACTTTAAATTGGAAGTAAAAATAAGTTGCCTTAAGTTAAGAACTTAATTTTTAAGCATGGTTTTTCAGTTTTGACCTGAGCACGCCCTCTACATCCATTATGAATCATGAGAGCTGCTCTGTAGACATAAAAAGAGTCTTTTCATCACTGTTTTTGTTCATCATTCATGATCAATCCAATCATATTAGACATTTAAACAGGTAAAGTTTTATTAAATATAAAATCTTATTATTAAAAGTAATTCTTAAGTTATTTTTATTCTTTATTTATTAAATTAAAGAATTGAAGTCATAGAATTCAGATTATTGTTGTAATCATCTATAATAACTTTTATTATATAAAATTATCATCTTAAATATCTTTTAAAATCCACAAATTCCTCTCAAAAACTCTTTAATCATAAATTTTAGTATAAAAAGTTGTTTTATCTTTGATTTTATTGATTTTTGGCGTGTTTTTAACTTATAATCATTATTTAATATAATAACTGTTGTTTTATAACTTGTTGTATTGAATAAATATTATAAGTAAGTTTTCTTTAAAGTTCTATATTTTTTTATCTAGTATTAGTTTTTTTTATAGAATTTTATTCTATAAAGAATTATTTCTGCACAGTGTGTGATTAATTATTTTTATAAATAATATTTATATTATTTATAAGTGGTTAATATTCTTATTTTCCATGTGTAATTGTCTCATTAAGAGCTTTACACTTCTTATTGTTATAACTGTCAGTGACTATAACAATAATAGAACAATTATAATTTATTATAATTATTATATTTTTTTTTATTATTATATTATTATAATAATAATTAAATTTATTTTTTTATATAATTATTTTTTAATAATTATATTTAAATTTGTGGTTATAATATTTCATTATATTATATTTTTCTACTGAGGACAGTCATAGTACTCTTGATATTGTCACTATTATCAAGAGTTTCATAGACAAACCTTACATTTGGGGGCCTGGCCGTGATTTTAAACCAATTTTTGGGACATAAATCATATTCTAGACCTTATTTTACTTTTTTTTGACGTAAAATTGCCATATTTGTCTTAATATTGGCTTTTTTGGGACTTATCCCTTATAAATAATCTTTATAATATTAATAAAGTTAATTTTTCTTAAGAATATTGTTTGAAACAATATACTATTGAGTGACTTGGAATAAATTTCTTTTGTCTAACTAGTGGCTTTTTCACATCACAGACTTGAAATTTATTCTTTGAGTTATTCTAGTATAAAGTGAATAATAAATATAATTTTGATTAATAACTTGTTAATTGCATAATTATTATTTCTTTAAAGAAAATAATAAATCAAATAAAAAATCTTTTAAAAAATAAAACTCTTTACTAAAAATATTTTTTTTCTTTTATCTTAGACATTTTTTCTTTATTTTTGACGTAATTTGCCATAAAATTACATAAAAACAACTTTGTTCAATAAGTTGAGTTTATAAGTTATTTTCATTGTTTGATAAAATAACTTATATTTTTAATTTCTCTAGTGTCTTCCATCAGAGAAAATTCTTCAGACTCTGAAGCCTCAGAGTCAAGTATTGAAATTCAAACCAGCCCAGCACCAAGGGGTTTAATAACCAAGGAGCCCTTTAAAGGTCCTGCAGGTGAATTCAATCCATTTTTACTCTAATTTCTATTAAAATTGACGTGAAATGACTCCTACTAGAAGTGGAAGCAACTACTCCATCCAATCAAATGGATCTGGACCAGGACATTCCAGCCATAAATCCAAAAGGCAAGAATGTCCTCCCAGAGGAGAGGCACAAATGGAGGATGCCAGAACTTCCACCAGTTCCAAAAGGTTAGCCAGCACCTTTGAACCTCTTATTGAGAGTCCAGAAGCTGACATAACTGCTATTGCTGTTAGACCTGAACCATTTCCAACAGGCAACTGTGGAAATTTATCAATCCCAATGGAAAAACTGGTTCCTGGCGTCAAACCAACAAGAGTGGGAACTCCTTCCAAGTCTTTGGATAGGCACCATGAACTCTTATCTTCAAGTGAAGAAGTTCATGGGGCCAGAAAAGACAGAAGATCTTCTATTGGGTTGAACACCAATGTCTGTCAAAGGACAAGTCCAACAGATAAAAGCTTGGTTGAAAAACCAAAGCATATTATCAGAGGATCAGAAGAAGAAGTTGGCCCAGGGCAAGGACAACAGCCAAGTGGAAGCTCCTCAAGCATCCACCAGCAAAATTCCGCCTCAACAAGTGCCAAACAAGCCCAAGCAAGCCCCAAAGACCAACCAGAAGGGCAAGCAAAAGGCAAAGGGAAAGGCAAAGCCCAAGTGAAACAAGCCTTACCCTCAGAATTACAGAATTCCAAAGAAGGAAAAAACAGCCATGGACAATGTGTTCAATATGGCAAGAACTTTGATGGAATTCAAAAACAAGGAGGAGGAAAGATTGAACCAATCCTTTACAAAGAAATAGACCTTGTAAAGCTTGTAACTTACTTTGAATCTTGTAATAAAGAAATTATGGCAAAATTTAAAGCATTTGATCATGTCCAACAAAAGCTGGGCAATGAGATAGTACAAGTTAAAGACCAACAAAAGACCATTATTGGCCTTGAAAATGTTAATAAGGCAAATATTTTGTCTTTGACGCAAATTTGTGAAAGACTTGAGCATAAAGTTACCTTACTCAATCAACCAGATGAGAATTCAATTTCTTTTATAACTGGACAGTTGAGAGAATTGAAAATACAAGTTCAAAACTTGGAAAATTCAACTGGCCACAATGCAGCTCTTTTTCAAGAACAATTGGAAAAAAGTGATAAAGCAAGACTTGAATTGAAAGAAGATATTCAATCAAGTATTAACAATATATCACTGAAAAATGAATTGCCAAGGCAATCCACACCATTTCTTGACAGAAATGTTCTTAACTTGAATAATGATTTACATCATACAATTTCAAGTAATGATGTGGAAACTGCTTGCAATTTCAAAGACATTCCAAGATTAGAGGAATGGCCAACCTTCAGTGGTGAAGGAGAATATAATCATATGGAATTTATGAAAACAATTGATATGTTCAAAGAAGACTTTAACATACCAGATGAATACATAAGTGCCAGATTACACTCATTATTTACCAAATCAGCTAAGAAATGGTATTATAAAATGAGACAAGACCATGGTAAACATTCCTGGCCTTGGTGGAAAGAACAAGTTATTTCCAAATGGGCAAATGATTCCTGGAGATTTAGAATGGAAAATTCTTTTGAAGAAGCCATTTTTAATATTGAGAGGGACAGGCCCATGACTTGGTTTCTTAAACAGAAGGACAGATTAACTGCCCTTCATCCTGATATGTCTGAACCAATGGTACATAAAAGGATATTAAGAAAGTGTGGTGGTGACCTTGAGCATGCTATAAGAAGCAGATGTATTGAGCCTTGCTCTACAGAAGATTATATCAATGCTATGGAGGATATCACTACTAGAACAAAAATTGGAAGAAATTGGTATAAACCCCCAATAGACAACAAGACTAGTGGGAAACCAATTTCAAAACCAAATAAACCACATGACATACCTCCTTTGAAATGTCATAAATGTGGAAGCACATCTCATTTAGCAAACACTTGTCCAAAAAAGACAAGAGTCAATGAGATAAATGTTGAAAAAATGGAAGACACAAAAGAAACTTATGTAGCTTTACATGAAAGTGATTCTGAACCTTCAGAAGAAGAAGAAACATCAGAAGAACTTAGTATAGAAAATATCAATGTTTCTTTTGAGGTCACTGAGGTACATACTCACTTGCCACAGTACAGTAATGAATGTATGGATCTCATACATGTGCAAGATGCCAAAATGCAAAAAACCAAACCTGCCAGAGGTAAAGGGTATACAGCTGGGTCATCTTGTATCACTAATATTGTGATAAATAACACAGAAGCCAAGATACATCTTGACTCATGTGCTTTTTGCACTTGTGTTGGGAAAGATTATCTTGACAAAATTTATATCAATTGGCAAGACAAGTTGATGCCAATTGAAGGTGTAAAATTCAGCAGTGCTAGCCAGAATATGCATCCTTTGGGTATATTTGAAGCTACAATAATGTTTCCTCACCCTGCAGGAAGTATGAGATTGAAAGCTGAATTTGTTGTTATGAATAATTGTACTTCACAACACTTTATACTTGGGAATGATTATCTCAATATCTATGGTATTGATATTAATAATCATAAGGACAGATATTTCACTATAGGGGAAAATACAAGGCAAAAATTTGCTTTTTCTCCAGAAAGAAAAGAAATTACTGTCATTCAAGAAGTAAAAAATGTTAATAAAGAAAAATTTGTGTCGATCAATTAAGTGAAGCACAAATTAGTCCTGAATTAACACCAGAAATGAAGGAAGAACTTATTGAAATTTTATTTCAATTTCAAAAAGCCTTTGCTTCTGATGATGAACCACTTGGGGCTATCAAAGGCCATGAAGTGGATATCATGCTTAATGTGGAGAGACCTTACCCCCCACTATTAAGAAGACCAGCTTACCCAGCTAGCCCTAGGGCTAGAGAGGCATTAGAAAGTCATATTCATGAACTAATGAAACTGGGAGTTCTTAGAAAAGTTGGACACAATGAGGAAGTGGAAGTCACAACTCCAGTAATCATTACTTGGCATAATGATAAGTCAAGGATGGTTGGGGATTTTAGGGCATTGAATACCTATACTATTCCAGACAGGTATCCAATCCCTAGAATCCATGAGACTTTGACTCAATTATCCAAAGCAAAGTTTATTACTTCCATGGATGCTCTTAAAGGCTTCCATCAGAATGTTTTAACACCTCATGCTAGGAAATTATTGAGAATAATAGCTCATTGTGGTATTTATGAATATTTGAGGATGCCTTTTGGTATTAAGAATGCACCCTCTCATTATCAAAGAATGATGAATACCATATTCCCACATGATTTATCAGAGGGATGGTTAATCATTTATATTGATGACATTATCATTTGTTCAGAAACATGGCAATCACATTTAGAGAGACTTTCATTAGTACTTAAGAAAATTCTACAAGTGAACATGAAAATTTCTCTTAAAAAATGTAATTTTGGGTTTCATGAGTTGAAAGCTCTGGGACATGTAGTATCAGGACTAAGCCTTGGTGTTGACAAAAACAAAGTGGCTGCAGTTTTACTGAAACAAATGCCCCAGAACAAAAAGGAGATGATGTCTTTCTTAGGATTTGCCAGTTATTACAGGCAACACCTTAAAGATTTTGCAATCCATGCCAGATCATTATACAGAATTTGTGATCAACAAACTGTTTTTGAAATGACACGGGAGAGAATTCAAGAATATGATAAAATCAAGTATGCCTTGACCAATGCACCATTATTATTGATGCCAGACTGGAAACTTCCTTTCAAGCTGTATATTGATGCATGTGGTGATGGTTTAGGAGCTGCTCTTCATCAAGTCCAAATTGTCAATGACAAACCTTATGAAGGTCCAGTTTGTTTTATTTCAAGACAAATTAAACCTACTGAGGCAAGATATGGAGCTAGCCAAATGGAGTGCCTTTGCCTTGTTTGGGCTCTGGAAAAACTTCATTATTATCTTGATGGTAGTGTGTTTGAAGTAATTACTGATTGTAATGCAGTAAAATAACTTCTTAACATGAAGACTCCAAACAGACACATGTTAAGATGGCAGATTGCTATACAGGAGTATAGAGGCAATATGACCATAGTACATAAAGCTGGAAATATTCATAAAAATGCTGATGGCTTAAGTAGATGGGCATTACCCAATACACCTGATAATCCTGCCTATGTTCCTACAAGTGCAGAACCTCAAATTCCAATTTAAGGAATTAACATCACAGATGTTGGAACAGAATTCTTTGGAGAGGTTAGAGAAAGCTACAAGCAAGATAAGAATTGTCATATTCTTACTGCTCTACTTGAAAAAGATTGTAGAGATGTAGCCTTGGCTAATTCTCTGGATGATATTTGGAAAACATCATATGATAATGGAAGATTTCATTTATTTGATGGTATACTATATCATAGATCTAAACACACATGTGTCATGGTCCTATGTAGTAGAATGTCGATTAACACAATACTACTAGAATGCCATGATAACATTTATTCTGGACATCTGTCTGAAGACAGAACAATGGAAAGAATTAAAACATGTGCATGGTGGCCATCTTGGAGAAAAGATGTCATTGAGTACTGTCATAGTTGTGATAGATGCCAGAAAGCCAATAAAGCTACTGGTAAAAGATTTGGTTTAATGATCCATATTCAAGAACCAAGTACCCCATGGGAAGTGGTTCACATGGATTGGGTAACTGCTTTACCACCTGGAGGTGATAAAAGTTACAATGCATGTCTTGTTATTGTGGACAGATATAGCAAAACACCAATCTTTTTACCATGTCATAAAGATGACACAGCTATGGATACAGCTCTTTTGATTTGGAACAGAGTCATATCCCATACTGGTCTCTTTAAAAATATCATTAGTGATAGAGACCCAAAATTCACATCAGCCTTATGGACTAATCTACATAAGCTTTTGGGTACAAAATTATCATTTTCAACAGCCTACCATCCACAAACAGATGGACTGGCAGAAAGAATGATTCAAACCCTTGAGGACATGATCAGAAGATTTTGTGCTTATGGCCTGGATTTTAAAGATTCTGATGGCTTTACCCATGATTGGTGTACTCTTATACCAGCATTGGAATTAGCCTACAAAACCTCCATCCATGCTTCAACAGGCAAGACTCCTGCAATGTTGGAAAAAGGATGGAACCCCAAACTTCCAGTTGATACTTTGAAAAAAGATTTGGTTGAAATTCATCCAACTGCTTCAAGCTTTAAGCTGCTGCTTGATAAAGTAAGACATCATGCAAATCAAAGCATGAATGATGCCTTTGAATATGCTAAGCAGAAATGGGATAAAAGTCATAAGACACCAGAATTCAAAGTAGGGGACTTAATACTAGTTTCAACCTTGAACTTTAATAATATTAAAGGTCCAAAGAAATTGAAAGATTCCTTTGCAGGACCATTTATTATTAAAGCCCTCCATGGGACAAATGCAGTACAAGTAGAACTGTCAGGAGAGTTAGGAAACAAACACCCAACTTTCCCTGTCAGTCTTGTAAAGCATTACACATCAAGTGATAAGGAATTATTTCCTTTGAGAAATGAAACACCCTTAGAAGTACCCCCACTTGAACCAAGTGAGGAAAAGAAAGTACTGAAAGTCTTAAAAGAAAGAAGACTTAGGGGTAAAAATGAAAGAGAATACTTAGTCAGGTACAGAAATCCACAACATGAAGATGAGTGGGTTGAAGAAAGTAAGATACCTGATTCCCAAACATTTCTCAGAAGATTCAGACATGAGAGAAGACCAATTCCTCAATAAAAGTTTGAATTGTGTGCTTTACATGCTTGAACAGTATAAGTAGAGAGGTTGGACAGTGGATTATACCCCCCCAAATAACTTGGGGGTATACTACAAAGGAAAATTGTGGTACAATTTTTTTTGGTGGTAGGGAATGTGAGCCTGTGAGGTATGTTTAACATACCCATAAGGCCACAAATGATTTTATAAACAATTAAATTTGTCTTAAACAGACTTTTTAGTTGAATTTAAAATAAAAAATAATAAAAAATAAGTATAACTTTTTTTTGGATAAACAAAGTTATAATTATTATGTCATTTTTGGATTCTACACCAAAATTAACCTAGGGTACACCCATAGGGTGTTATACCCAAAAACACTTATTTCTTGTGTTATTAGAAGATTTAAGAATCTCACAGTACTAATGTAACTTTTTTAACATTTTTTTAAAATTGTTAAATTTAAGCTTAATTAAGCTTAAATTTAAAGTCACATAAGGTTTATGCAACTTTACCAAAATTTTAGTTAAAATTGAGGTGTGGTGTATATTTACTGAATTGGCTAAGGATTTGCCATACATAATGTAAATCCTGCGTGAGCTCAATTTAAAAGGGTTTAAGGCCATAGTATGGCTTTAAATAAAGAAAAGGGCAAAATCCACGCAAAAAGGTGGGACAAAGGAAAAAGACCAAGTAGAGCTGGGGTACCCAACTTTTTGGATCTGCAATGATTCAATTAAGGTTGTCCACCTGTATTGGAGGATTTTCAACCTTATTTAAACTTTAAGATTAGACTTTGATCCAACCTTAAGGTTTAAACTGATTTTATCCTAAATTGGATAAGAATTTCAAGCTGCCAAGAGGGTAAATCCCAATAAGCAGGCTTGGAATTAAGGTTTTAAGAACTGTCAAATCTTAATCAAGCTTAAAAAGCTTAAATAAGCTTAAAACTTTAAGGTTTCAATCATCAAAACCTTATCAAAACTTAAGGTTTTGTGTGTATTGCTATTTTACGTGGAAAAATAGTAATAACTTCAAAAATTCATTAAAAATCCAAATATTAATAGATTTGCTTGAAAATTTCACACAGCTTAGAATTTAATATTATCAATATATAAATTAAATTTTAAGTATCTTTTATTAATAAGTTTCCTGGGTAATTAGCCTGGAAAATTACTTTTTTAATTAAGCTTAAAGAAAATTATGATTTCTTTAAAAATTAATTCAAAATTCAGTTCAAGAGATTTCTGCTTGAAACCCTGATTTTATGTTGTTCATGTGATGAACTTTAATATAAATAAACTTATTTTATATTAAAAACTTAAAATAATTAAACTAAATGAGGATTAAAGCTACTTGGAGTTAAGAATAACACTGGTAACTTTAAATTGGAAGTAAAAATAAGTTGCCTTAAGTTAAGAACTTAATTTTTAAGCATGGTTTTTCAGTTTTGACCTGAGCACGCCCTCTACATCCATTATGAATCATGAGAGCTGCTCTGTAGACATAAAAAGAGTCTTTTCATCACTGTTTTTGTCCATCATTCATAATCAATCCAATCATATTAGACATTTAAACAGGTAAAGTTTTATTCAATATAAAATCTTATTATTAAAAGTAATTCTTAAGTTATTTTTATTCTTTATTTATTAAATTAAAGAATTGAAGTCATAGAATTCAGATTATTGTTGTAATCATCTATAATAACTTTTATTATATAAAATTATCATCTTAAATATCTTTTAAAATCCACAAATTCCTCTCAAAAACTCTTTAATCATAAATTTTAGTATAAAAAGTTGTTTTATCTTTGATTTTATTGATTTTTGGCGTGTTTTTAACTTATAATCATTATTTAATATAATAACTGTTGTTTTATAACTTGTTGTATTGAATAAATATTATAAGTAAGTTTTCTTTAAAGTTCTATATTTTTTTATCTAGTATTAGTTTTTTTTATAGAATTTTATTCTATAAAGAATTATTTCTGCACAGTGTGTGATTAATCCTTTTTATAAATAATATTTATATTATTTATAAGTGGTTAATATTCTTATTTTCCACGTGTAATTGTCTCATTAAGAGCTTTACACTTCTTATTGTTATAACTGTCAGTGACTATAACAATAATAGAATAATTATAATTTATTATAATTATTATATTTTTTTTTATTATTATATTATTATAATAATAATTAAATTTATTTTTTTTATATAATTATTTTTAATAATTATATTTAAATTTGTGGTTATAATATTTCATTATATTATATTTTTCTACTGAGGACAGTCATAGTACTCTTGATATTGTCACTATTATCAAGAGTTTCATAGACAAACCTTACAACTACCATGTCAAAAAGAGGGAGGCAACCAAGGAAGAAGCCCCAGTAGCTTCTACCAGCAAGCCCCAAGCCAACCCACTTCCCCAAGAAGGGAAGAAGAACAAGAAAAAGCATTGGAGGAAACCATATTCCCCAAGCTACAGAATCCCAAGAATCCAAAAGGATGCCATGGACAATGTTTTCAACATGGCCAGAACCTTGATGGAATTCAAGGACAAGGAAGAGCAAAGAATGAGACAACCTCATTTCCCAAAGAAATAACCTTGTCCAAAGATGTTGTAAATACTTTAACAGAAATTAAAAATAGTATATTACCTCTAAAAGAAATTAAAGATAGTTTATTATCACTACAAGAAATAAAGAACAATTTATCTTCTTTAACAAAAATTGTTGTGCAAAACAAGAAAGAAATTCACAACATTAAGTTTATTGTTGAAAATAATAAACCAAAGAATTTAATTGACAATACTCAAAAATTAATACAAGGACAACAAGAATTGTATAAATACATAAAAGATATCAAAGACAAAACTTTGACAATCAATTATGATGTGAGCATTGACAATCTTACAGAAAAATTAAATAAATTAAGTATTTCTGTAGAAAAATTTGAAGAAAAGACTTCATCACACCAAAAATTACTTTTAGACCATGTGGAAAAAAGTGATGAAGCAAGAATGCATCTGAAAGATGATATTCAAAGTGAAATAAGGCTTATCACTGAAAAAATGGATAAAATTCATGAGGCTAATTTAAATATGCCAAAGTTATCAACACCATTTTCTCATATAAGAAGCCCTGTTAAAACAAAAGAGGAATTGTCAAATCCTTTCATAACAGACTTAAGTCAGCAAGATAATAACCAAGTCTTAATGAAGGAAGCACCTCAATTGAAAGAATGGCCAACATTCACAGGAAAAGGTGAATATGACCACATGTCATTTATTAAAACAATTGACATGTTACAAGAAGACTATGCCAAACCAGATGAATTAATCACTGCAAGATTACATTCATTGTTTGAGAAATCTGCAAAAAGATGGTATTATGGCATAAGACAAACAAATGGTAAAAATACCTGGTCTTGGTGGAAACAAGAAATAATCACCAAGTGGGCAAATGATGCCTGGAGGTATAAGATAGAAAATGCATTTGAAAACTCTTTCTTTGACCCAGAGAAAGACAAACCTTTAACTTGGTTCTTGAAACAAGTTGAAAGACTTAATGCACTATACCCAGAAATGTCACAGAAGATGGTGCATATGAAAATACTTAAAAAATGTGGAGGGGAACTAGAACATGCCCTAAGAAGCAGATGTATAGAACCATGCTCGACAGAAGAGTATATAAATGCACTAGAAGATATAGTGACAAGAACAAAAATTGGCAGGACTTGGAAAGAATTGGACATTAAAAGCCCAAACAAACCATTTATCAAAAAAGATAAATCAAAAGAATCCTTTAAGCCCAATACATCCAACAATAATGAGCAAAGAAAATGCCATAAATGTGGAGGTATTGGACACTTAGCCAATAATTGCCTTAAAAAAGCAAAGATTAATGAAATTGTGGAAAAAGAAAGTCACAATGACAAGGAAGAGGAATCTGACTCTGAAAAAGAGACAGAAGAGTCAGAAAGCTCTGAAAGTGATGAAATCAATATAATTAATGCACAAATTAATAATATTGACTTAATTTATGAAGTACTGGATGTTAATTCAAACTTGCCACAAGTTGGAACATCTGACACAAACCTGACAAACATACAAGATGCCAAAATGTATAGAACCAAACCTGCAAGAGGAATGGGATATACCGCTGGAAAATCAAGTATAAGTATTGTTATGGTTGATAACCAAGAAGGAAAAGTTAACTTGGATACAGGAGCATATTGCACTTGTGTTGGCAAAAGTTATTTAAACACCATTGTCCCAAACTGGCAAGGAAACCTTATGCCAATACAAGGTGTCAAATTTAGTAGTGCAAGTGAGAGCATGAAGCCCCTTGGAATAATTGATTTAACACTAATTTTTCCTCATCCCTCACAATGTGTCAGAATTAAAGTAGAGTTTGTAGTAATGGACAACTGTACTAGTAATCATTTCATACTTGGGAATGACTACTTATCAATCTATGGTATAGATATCTCCAACCAAAAAGACAGATATTTTACCATAGGAGATAACAAAAGACAAAAGTTTGGCTTCTTAAATAACAAAAAACAAATCACAGTTATTAAGAAAGAAGAAAAAATTCTAGAAAAGGAACTTTTTATATCTGAACAACTCAAAGAGGCAGAATTCAATCAAGAATTAACAGAAAAAATGAAAGAAAAATTGATTGACCTCTTATTTAAGTATAAAAATGCCTTTGCAACTGACAAAGAACCACTAGGTGCCATAATTGGACATGAAGTGGATATAATTCTTAATGTAGAAAAGCCTTACCCATCTTCATTAAGAAGACCTTCTTAACCAGCCAGTCCAAGAGCTAGAGAAGCCTTAGAGGTGCACATTAAAGAATTAATGGACCTTGGAGTATTAAGAAAGGTTGGACATAATGAACAAGTAGAAGTTACTACACCTGTCATTATAACTTGGCATAATGGAAAATCAAGGATGGTAGGAGACTTCAGATCCCTGAATACCTATACCATTCCAGACAGATATCTAATACCCAGAATCCATGAGACATTGACCCAATTGTCACAAGCTAAGTTCATCACAGCTATGGATGCTCTTAAGGGTTTTAATCAAAATGTCTTAACAGACAATGCCAAGAAACTACTAAGAATAATAGTCCTTTGTGGAATTTTTGAATACTTAAGAATGCCATTTGGGATAAAAAATGCACCTTGCCATTATCAAAGAATGATGAATACCATATTTCCTGAAGAATTATCAGAAGGATGGTTAATTATCTATATTGATGATATTATAGTTTGCTCAGAAACTTGGGAAAATCACCTTACAAGACTAGAAAGGGTACTACAGAAAATAGTCCAAGTGAATATGAAAATTTCCTTGAAAAAGTGTCATTTTGCATATAGTGAATTAAAAGCACTAGGACATGTGGTATCTGGACTTAGTCTAGGCATAGACAAAAATAAAGTAGCAGCAGTACTACTTAAACCAATGCCTCAAAACAAAAAAGAAATGCAATCATTTCTAGGATTTGCTGGTTACTATAGACAGCATATAAAGGACTTTGCAAAGATTGCTAAATCCTTGTATAAGTTATGTGACCAACAAACAGTCTATGAGATGACAGAAGAAAGAGTCAAGGCATATGAAGAATTGAAAAATTCCTTAACAAATGCCCCATTTCTTCTAATGCCAGATTGGAAACTACCCTTCAAACTGTACATTGATGCTTGTGGAGAAGGACTAGGTGCTGCACTTCACCAAACACAAATTATCAATGATAAACCAGTGGAAGGACCAATTTGTTTCATTTCAAGGCAAATAAAGCCAACAGAAGCAAGGTATGGAGCAAGCCAAATGGAATGCTTATGCCTAGTGTGGGCTTTAGAAAAACTGCATTATTATTTGGATGGCACAGTATTTGATGTAATCACAGACTGTAATGCTGTGAAATCACTATTAAATATGAAGACTCCAAATAGACATATGCTGAGATGGCAAATTGCTATCCAGGAATATAGAGGAAATATGACTATTGTTCATAAATCTGGAAATATTCACAAAAATGCAGATGGTCTCAGCAGATGGGCTCTAGCAAATACCCCTGAAAATCCAGCATGGGTAGCACAAGAAGAGCACCATATAGAAGGAATATGTGTTACAGACATTGGCACAGAATTCTTTAACCAAGTTAAAGAAAGCTATAAGACAGACAAAAATTGCCATATCTTAAGCCAACTTCTAATGAAAGACTGCAAAGATCCATCACTTTCATCAAAACTAGATGAAATATGGAAAAAGGCATATGATGAGGGAAGATTTCACCTCCTTGATGGAATCCTTTACCATAGGACAAAACACACATGTGTTATGGCCTTAACAGACAGAACACTAATAAACACCATTTTACATGAGTGTCATGATAGTGTTGCATCTGGACATCTCTCAGAAGATAGGACACTAGAGAGGGTGAAAACCTGCTCTTGGTGGCCAAATTGGAAGAAAGATGTTATAGAGTACTGCCAAACCTGTGACAGATGTCAAAAAGCCAACAGAGCCACAGGAAAGAAATTTGGAATGATGATCCAAATCCAAGAACCAAAATCCCCATGAGAAATAGTTCATATGGATTGGGTAACAGCCTTGCCTCCAGGAGGAGACAGGAGTTATAATGCATGCCTAGTGTTAGTTGACAGATATAGCAAAAGTCACATGTTCTTACCATGTCATAAAGATGACACAGCTATGGATACAGCCATAATGATATGGAATAAAGTCATTAGCCACACAGGCTTATTCCAAAATATTATAAGTGACAGAGACCCAAAGTTCACTTCAGCATTATGGACAAATCTCCATAAATTGTTTGGGACAAAGTTATCATTCTCAACAGCTTATCATCCTCAAACTGATGGTTTAGCAGAAAGAATGATACAGACCCTAGAGGATATGATCAGAAGATTCTGTGCTTATGGGCTAGAATTCAAAGATTCTGATGGTTTTACCCATGATTGGTGTACACTAATACCAGCACTTGAATTGGCATATAAGACATCAATCCATTCTTCTACTGGCAAAACACCAGCAATGCTAGAGAAAGGTTGGAATCCAAGACTTCCTTATGATACCCTCAAAAAGGACTTAGTGGATATACATCCAACAGCAAGCAGTTTCAAGATAATGCTTGACAAAGCAAACTATACGTGATAGAATTATGAACCAAAAATAAAGTTACCACGTAATTACTGTAAGAAAACAGATATGAACTTTATTTTACAAATTATAAACAAGGTTAAAACCTATGATGAAATATTGATAAAAATCAACAGAGCTGTTGACCACTTTGTTGTGAAAGTGGTCCAAACTTAAAAAAAAGTATACAGTTGGATTCTACTAGTTCATTCGTGAAGAATGATGTAATTTTTATTATTAAATTCAGGGTATAACCCCCTGAAATCAAGGTTTGAAGTTTAAAATATTGAATTTCAACAGAAAAGATGAGTTACAAGAAAAATCATCAGAATTAGAGTTTTGATGATGTAATGAAAAGCTCTTGGCAGCATAATAAGGTTAAGCCTATCTATCAGAATTCACTCTCTGAATTGCTGTAGCGTGTAAATCTTAAAAGTTATTGAAGATCAAAGTTTGAGCTTAAATTGAGCAGTTATGATCACCTACTGTAACCTTAAATTAAGTTTAACAGTCATAAGAGTGATAACATTGGTGAATACTATTAGTTTATGATTAAAACTAATAAAATCCACGAAATTTGGGGTTCTGCAAAGCCTCTGATGTCATTAAACTTAAAGTTATAGTGATAACTTTAAATAATGGTGTAATAATGATGTAAGATGGTTTGATCATGATGTAATCACCCTCAAACCTTAAAATATTGATCAATTCCAGTGGATATGATCAGTACACGTCTAATAGAAGCCTGTTGGACTCTAGGAGGGAGGTATTTACTATAAATAGAGCTCTTTTCACTCTATTTTCCCCTCAGACGCATCAAAAACATTAAATCAATTAAATAAAAGGTAATTTCTTTATTCTTTATATATAAAACTCTTATATTATTAAAGACCAAAGACCATCTTATTATTAATCACCACTTTTGTGTGATTAAATCAATTCTTTAATTGTTCTTGTCATAAATCTCTCTATAAACTCATTTCCACGTAAAATCAAGAATTTTAGTAAATTTTCTTTATTTTTATTGTAAATACAATTTGAAAAAGTTGTATTATATTCTTTTGGCGTAAAATATTTCAAAATTATTATTTTAAGTGTTAAAAGTAGGTTATTTCATCTTATTATAATGATTTCTCTCTTATTATTACTCTTAATAATTCTTAATTAATATAAATAGTATTTATATTAATATATAACTTTAATATTGGTAATATTATTGTTATTAATTGTTTTTTATTTATAAAAAACAATTTTTTACGCCTTTATTATTTGTTGGTAACAATAATAAAGAGTTTTATAATATATTAATTATTTTATATTAATATTATAATTTTATATAATATTAATTATATTATTATATTTATTTAATAATATAATATTTTTACGCCATAATAATAATATTTCTTTATTATTATTATTATTTTAATCTTATTTATTTCAATTATAAGGACATCCAGAGTACAATAAGTAATAAATTAGTAATTTTTACTTATTGTTTCATAGTCAAACCTTACAGGGTCTTTATCAGCTGTTTGGTTCTTGAATCTGACTAAGTATTGTCTTTGATCCTTCCAATTAAGTCTGATTTTCCTGGCCCTGATGATTTTACTCAGAAGTCCAGGGGAATCCTCCACTTCCACTATCTCTGGTGGTGTGGGGTTCTTTCTTCTGGAGGGGAATTTTCCCTCCTCTGTTTGGAAGTATGGCTTGACCAAACTCACTGGAAAGACTGGGTTCTTTCTGGAAAATTCCTCTGTAAGTTTGACTTCCACTGCATTCTTCCCTATCAATTTAATGATAGTGAAGGGCCCCACAAATGAGTCTCTCATTTTCTTATGTGCTTTAAGCTTATTAAAGTTCAGTGTAGACACTAGCACCTGGTCTCCTTCCTTAAGGTCATGTTCCATGTGTGTCTTGTCCCACCTCTTCTTATTATATTCTTTTGCCTCAGCTATGCATTTGGCAGCTGTGTCACAAGCCCTCTTCCACATATCATGGAAGTCTTTGGCTGTGGGGTGAATGGTCAAAATATTCTTCTTCAAGTGATCCACAGGCAGCAGGGGATTCCACCCTTTCTCTACCGCTGCAGGTGTTTTTCCTGTGGTAGAGTGCTGACTTGTATGATAAGCCAGTTGGACAGCTGGTAGAAGGGTAACCCAGTCATGGGTGTATCCCTCATGGTCCTTGTATTCCATGCCATAGGCACAGAACCTTCCAACAATATCCTCCATTGTCTGGATCATCCTTTAAGCTGGGCCATCTGCTTGTGGATGGTAAGCTGTGGAAAATGCAAGCTTAGTGCCAAGCATGTCATATAAGTTGGTCCAAAATTCAGATGTGAACTTTGGGTCCCTATCACTAATGATTATCTTAGGGACTCCACAGGTGGATATGATGTTATTCCAGAATAACAGAGCAGTATCCATTGCTGTGTCCTCTTTATGGCATGGTAGACACCTCATACTCTTGCTGAACCAATCAACTATGATTAGGCAGGTACTGTAGTTTTCTTTGCCCCCTGGGACAAGTCCTGTGACCCACTCCATATTGATGGTTTCTCATGGGTGTTTGGGTTCCTCTATATGTTGAAGTAGCCCATAATTCTTTCCATGTTTCCTATTTGCCTTTTGGCATCTATCACAAGTGTTGATGTATTCACTAAACCCTTGTTCCCACTTGGGCCACCAAGCTGTGCTTGCTACCCTCTCTCTGGACCTGTATTCACTTATGTGTCCCATATAGGGGCAGTCACAACATTACTGTAGGATCAGAGAGATGTGGTCTCTTTCTACCACTGTGAGTGCACTTGTGTGCTTCTCCCCGTGGTAAAGCAGACAATCCACAAGTAAGAACTTGTTATCCTTGTAGATGCTCAACCAGGGTTCTTCCAGCTGGGATTCCAGTTCTGGACTCCTGTACTTTTGTTGAAGGAGTTGTAGTAGTATGACACACTGTTTGTGTTTGGCATAAGACTTCAGTACTGCACCAAAAAATTCATTGTACAGTTCTGAGGAACTTATTCCCAGTATGGAAGTTTCTGTTCCTTCTGAATCAGTGTTCCCACTGTCAAGGGTACCACTTCCTGGTTCCCATTCAGAGAATCTGAAGTTCCTCCTCCTATCTATTTCCATGAAATGGATAGGGATCTTGGCTTCAACTTCAGGTTCATAAGCTGGATTGCTCTTGACATTATTCAGTGACCACCTGCTGAGGACATCTGCATTGGTATGGCTTTTAACTTCTTTGTATATGATGGTCATGTTCCCTCTATACTCTGGGATGGCTATTTTCCATCTCAGCATGTGTCTGTTTGTAGTCTTCATGTTTAGTAAAGACTTCAAGGCTGTGCAGTCTGTGTAGACTTCAAAGACTGCACCCTCCAGATAATAATGGAGTTTTTCAAGAGCCCAGACTAAGCATAGACGTTCAGTATGGGTGGCCCCATACCTGGCTTCTTAATCTTTCAGTTTCCTATAGATGTAACATACTACTCCCCCTCTTGGTTCACCATCCACAATTTGTCTTTGGTGAAGGGCAGCTCCTAAGCCTTGGCTACATGCTGCATCTATATATAACTTGAATGGTAGTTCAAAGTCAGGAAAGATGAGAACAGTTGCATTTTTGAGTTCATGTTTGATCCTCTCATATTCATCCCTTTTCTCCTTGGTAATTTCAAAAACTACATCTTTTGAACATAAATTCTATAAACTACTAGTTATGTGGGCAAAATTCTCAATGTGGTTTCTGTAGTAGCTAGCAAACCCAAGGAAAGATTGCATCTCTTTGATGCTCTTTGGTACTGGCTTTTGCAGTACTGCTGCTACTTTATTCTGGTCAATTGCCAGACTAAGAACTGAGACTTTATGTCCTAGAGCTAGTAGCTCTTGTTGGCCAAAACTACACTTTTTCAGTGAAATCTTCAGATTGATGGGTGTACATTTACTTAGCACTCTGTCTATGTATTGTACATGGTCTTCCAATATCTCTGAGTAGATAATGATATCATCAATATATACCACCATCCAGCCTTCCAATATTTCTTCTTGAAATATTGTGTCCATCATCCTTTGGGAGTGGGATGGTGCATTTTTGTTGCCAAATGGCATCCTGGTATACTCATATATGCCCATATGGCATATTATTCTGAGCAATTTCATGGATTTTGGTTTAACTCCATTGTGGTGGAAGCCTTTCATACAATCTGTTTTGGTAATGTATTTGGCTTTAACCAGTTTATCCAAGGCATGAGGTATCCTGGGTATAGGGTACCTGTCTGCTTCTGTGCAGTTATTTAAGGCTCTGAAGTCTCCACACAGTCTAGACTTGCCATCATGCCAGGTGATTAGGACAGGAGTGGTGATTTCCACTATTTCATTATGTCCAATCTTCCTGATGACATCCATGTCCAGGAGTTCATTGATGTGTTTTTCAATTTCTTTCCTGGTTTCCAGACTTGCTGGATAAGGAGGTCTCCTCAGCATGGGTGGATAAGGTCTTTCCACATCCAGATATAGTTCTATATCATGGCCTTTAATCTTGCCTAGTGGTTCTTCACCAATGGCAAATGCTGGTCTGTTCTTCCTCAGCATCTTCAGTAAACGTAGTTTTTGTTTACTGGTGAGGGTAGTGCTAAACTGTCCCTCCCTGAATTCATTCAGAAGTTCTTCCAGTGGATCTTGAGAAGATATCTGGTATATATCAAGTGAAAATTTCTTTTCCTTGTTGGTACCAATGGTAATGTGCCTATCTTTACTGTTGTGTGTATCTATGCCATACATCCTCTGGTAGTCTGTTCCCATAAGAACACTTGGATGTGCGCATTGTCAAGCACTACAAACTCAAGGTTGAGTCTGATATTACCTTTCCTATTGGGTATAATCATCTCTTTGATAATTGTCCCAATGGAAGTTGTCTTCCCTGATGAACCTTTATAATTCTTTGCCTTGGTGGGCAAGAGCTGTTCTTCCCAATTTGGGAAGTGGTTGTCCAGATATTTTCTGGCCACTATGGACCAGTGTGCTCCACTGTCAATGATCGGTATTTGCTGAGCATTGTCAATAAAGACAGTCACTTTTGTGGCTGTTCCATGTATAGATGCCATCCCTTTGGTTGGTGTAATCCAGAATGTTTAAGAATCTTGTGTATGTTTGCACAAGTTTTTGTTGGAAGTATCCTGTGGCATGCCTGCTTCTGACTGTATGTCCTGAATTTCTAGTGGGGTTTCCTCTTGGTATTCCACCAGAAATTCTTCTCTTGGGTCTTGATCATGATCAGATTGTTCTCTGATGGAATCACCCATGGAGTCTGATTCAGAATCCTCTGTTGGGGATTCCTCCTCTGATACTTTCTCAATTGAATAGACTTTTTTTCTTTGCCTTTGGACAGTTGTTGGCATAGTGGTTTTTTGGACCACAATTGTGACAAATATTCTTCTTTGCCACTTCTGCCACTCTTTCTCTGGGTTTGTCTTTAAACTCCACCCTGAGATGTTGCTTCTCTTTGAAACTGATACTCCTACATAGGCTGAATTTCCCTATATTAGTTCTTTTCCTTATATCTTGTAAGGTATTAGAAATTTCATCTGAAGTGAAATTTTGGTTGCATCTGCATTTTACTGCATGCTCTAGCTCTCCTGGCAGTTGTGTCAGGAGTTTGTGATTCCTCATTTGGATGTTCATCTGAGGATCAACGACTTCAGGTCTTTTAGACTGTCTAAGACACCACTCATATGGATCTTTGTCCACAGAGTATTTGTCATTTTCAAATGACATGGTATTTTGCCATATTGAAGTACCATTACTGTCCTTTTGGATGATTTGACTCTTCCACCATGGCCAGTTCCTTCGGCCATGGATTTCTTTCATTTCTGTGTACCATATACTAGCATGAAATTTCAATGCTGTATTTAGTCTAGCAGTAATCCAGTAATCTGGTATGCTTGGTACATCAATGACAAGGCCATCAATATAATCTATGAACTCCATATGATCATATTCTCCTGCTCCAGAGAATTTGGGCCAGCTTGAGGCCTCAGGAAGCTGTTTCAAGGCTTCCTTCTCTGAATAAGACATGCCATCTTCATCCTGGTATTGTGATGCAGATCTTGCCTTATTCCCCACATGGCATCTTGTTTGATGTCATCTGGTTGATATGGATTATCCATAACATGGCCTTGTGGTTGGGGCTTCATGTTATGGTAGACATTAAACAATTTGTTCATGTCTTGATCCACAAAATCCCTGTCCCTTTTGCTGTGGTGTTGTTCTTCAAAGACTAGATTCAGTCTTTTGTTAGTTTCTTCAGAGGCTTTGCTCAATTGAGCATGTCCTTCTTGAAGAGTTTTAACAATTTTATCCATGGAGGCTATTAATTTTTTCATCTTCCCATGGCTTGCTTCAAGTCCTGCAAACCGCTTTTGAGTGTGCTCAGCATATTGGGACGTTTGTAACCACAGTGCATCACTGTTTAAGTTACTCTCAGGTGTGATAACATTATGTTCAATCTGGGTGGGGGTAATATTTCTATAAATGGGACTACTGATTCTAGAGTGGTTTACTACTATTTCTGGTTCTTGTGTACTTCTTCTACCAAGTCCAAAAGCTTCTGGATCATGGGATCTGACTCTTTCCTCCTCTGTTTGAAGAAGGTTTTGTTCTTGCCCTTGTTTCCTTGTCTTCTCCTGGAAACTTCCTGGAATTGTGAAGAATGTTGACTCTTGGCGACTGATCTGCTGGTTTTTGAATGATGTGAAGCCACTGGGAAGCTGATTTGGCCTGCTCCTTGTGAGCCTGAAGGAATCTGAGTAGGCCCTGTCTGGGTTAGCTGTTCTTCTATAGCTTAGATAGTAGCTTGATTATCCCTTATCCTCTGTGCCCTTGCCTCCAGGAGTCTGAAATGCCTGGTAGGATTCCAACCTTTGGTGATTACCATAAGGTCTTTGAAGTCTATCTCTTTGAGACAGATCTTCTGGAAACTTTCTCCAAGTTATGCCAAGTGAGATGCCAGGTTGAGCCTCGTGTTGTCCAGGCTCCATTGAAATAAATCTTTGAGGAGTTGGTGGAGCTGAAGAACTCGATCCATATCCTACCAGTCCTCTGGTTTGAGGTTCCTGTTTAATTTGATTGTGAATGGAAAGGTTGATATGATCTCCCTCATTGTTTTTCCATCCACCACTGTGTCCAAGGTGTCCTCTTCCAGGTCTTCTCTGTCCTCTGGCTGGTTCCTTTGGAAGCCAAGGTCTATGAGGTATACAGGTGACATATCAGTGTTTGCAAGCAGTCAAAAACTGTATGTTCTTAGGGTATATACCTTTGACTGTGCCTTGTACAAATTTGTTATATTTTGATTTGGGAAATTTACCTTTAGAGGTTACAACTGGGTTAATTATAGTAATCTTCCCTGTACAAGTTGTTAAGGTTGGTTTACCTTGTATTTACGCAGAGTTTTGTGGCTTTCTACTTCTCTGGGTGGCTATTGGTGTCCACTTCTTTTCTGTAATCAGGCCTTCACTGTGCCTATTTCCTTTGCCCTGGATGCCCTCTGGTTCTGAGGGTGTCACTGGTGTGTTGGCCTGTGACCAGGTCTCAAGTGGGATATAATTCTCTTCCACTGAATCTAAGTAGGAAAAAGAGGGCTTATGTCAGTTAATACTTCTCAAAATGCTGTTTGCACGTCTAAGAATGGCCTCTGGGCTTGTATATTACTACAATATGCCCTGTGTAATGACAGTGTAATTGAATTAACAATTCCAGGTCAGAATTACAGCTTTTGGTACCCTGTTACACTGTTTGTGTACCAGTATCCCACAGATTCACTTGTGCTTTTCAAGTGTGATATGGATAAGTGTAATTGAGTCAACAATACACTTAACCATGACTCAACTGTTGATTTTAAATTCAGAGGTGTCCTTATTTGATCAAAAATACAGGACTTATTAATGGCTTATGTGTTTTTATATGTAAAACATGCCAAAAATATAGGTCTTGTGGGTATTAACCACGTGACAGATACTCTTGAAATATGAGTAAAAAGTGGTACATAGACCAATTAAATGAATACATATATATAATATATATATTTTGAAAGAAAAATACGCCCAATAATATAGAAGCAATCTGTCAGAAGATGATAAATAAGTGAAAAAAACTTACTTATAAGGTCCAAATCTCAAAAAAGCACATCCAGGCCCCCAAAATGTCAGGCTGAGTCTATCATAAAAGTATTAAAATGTATTTACAACTTTTAACTATGACTATGACATGGTAAAAAAGGATTTAAAAACAGTTATGAGAGTTAAAGATCTTTCAATTGAAGAATAAAAGGGCTTTACCATGTGAAATATAGTGGTGGTGAGCACTGTTGAAAGCCATGGATGCAGCTTTACCTGCTGGGTTACAATAATCAATATTATAATTATACCTGTTTATTACCCAATAGTAAAACTGTTTTTAACAGTTTACTATGTAGGTTATTCAAGAGCAGGATGAGGAAAGAATTTCTGGCTGTGAAAAGCCTCCTTTTTATCCTGAAATGAGGTGGAAGGGCTGTGAGACCTTTCCACATAGAGGAAGTGAAGATTTTTTCACTTTCTGAGACAGGCTTGTGATTTAAAAGGACCTGTATATCCTGTATTGGGTTCAGATGTGGTTTTGAAACCACATCTGGGCAGTTTTCACCAATACAGGGTGAAAATTTTCATCAGGGGACCACATAGCCCTCTTCTGATGTGTATGACGCGTATAATGCTGTACAGAAACTGTATGGGACCCAGGATTGACTGACTTATGAGGTATTGAAGTATAAACATTCTTCTTTGTCAGTTTGGAACCTCATAATCATGGTTATGGGATATTATCCCAGGGTAAAGCTGTATTGGTCAGAATGTGAAATTTTGACCTTAAAACAGCTATAGCTTTGTCAGTTCTTGAGATATCAACCTCAAAAACTGAACCAGTGTGTAGCTCTGTGGTATTTCTACAGAATGGTACCTTATTTTATATGTTTATCATTAAATATGGCAAAGTTATTCCATGTACAAGATTCTAATACACATGCATGGTTTAGGCAGAAAACTGTAGTGGGCTTGTTTGCCCCATAACCTCTGCTATAATTAAGATATGAGGAAATGGATGACACCATCAGATAGCCCTGATTGTGCTCTTTCCAAAAAGAACCCACTTTAGGTATCTCACACTAAAACTGTAGAAGTTAGATGGGAGGTGAATGTTTTGTTCTCCCTTATTTGGCCTGAATTTGACCACAACTTCTGTAATACTGGTGCTAGCTCAGTTTGGCTGGTACCATTGGATAGCCCTGACTTGGAGCTTCATTTTTAATACCCATTTGATGGGGTTAAGCCTTTTACTATGTATTTCAGATGAGAGGTGAAAATTAAGGTTTATGCTCAGCAATAACTTTGAGCATTAATAACTTTGTTATTCTTTGTCCTATGATGATGGGACTTACATTTTCAGAAAGAGGTGAGCTTCCCCTTTCATTTGATACCTCTTCCAGCTAATTTGGCTCAGCTCCATATTTTGGTGGTATCTTGGCTATACCTTTGATTTATGGTATTTTGGCTGTCATCCTTGTGCTCTGGTTTTGAGTCACAGGCTGACAACTCCTGCAACCTTGAGTACGGGTGCATGGAGGAGTGGAAGAACTCCCCTTAAGGTGAGGGGAAAGCTTGAGCTGAGCTGATCTGGTGACTTCTGGTGGTTACCAGAGGCCATGGGCTGAAAAGGGGTCCACAGTGGTTATTGGCCAAAATTGGGTCCTGAGGGTTTTTATGGCCATTTTGGGTTTGATGAGATTTGGGGCCAAAATTGGCTCAGGTGGGCCCAATTGTGATTCAGGACCCACCTGGCTCTGGGGGCTAGTGGGCTGCCCCCTTTGGCCTCATTGGATTAGGCCAAAAGGGGCCTAATTGGCCCATGGACCATGGACCGTAGAGGCTTTAGGGGGCCTAAATGGCCCAAAAAGGCCATTTAGACCCTAGACCCCCTAATGAAAAGGGGTGGAACAGAAGGGCTGGTTCTGGATAGAAGGCCCAGAGCCCCCTAGGAATCAAAAGGACACCCCCAGGCCCAAAAACAAGGATAAAGACCTGGGGGTTGGGGATATGGAAGAATTGGCCAGGGAGGCCAAGGATGGTAGGATATGGCCTGAGGCCATGAAAGGCCAGGGAACAGTAATATGACCAAAATTCCATAGAGCATCAGAAGGGGCCAAATTCGCCATAAAGATATGGTGTGGCCAATTGGCCCCAACTTGGTCTCAGATTGGGATTGCCGCAACACCAATAGAGGAGGGTCGTTCTTTGTGGTTGTGACACCATAATTCTTCCAGTTGGATTTCCATTTCTGGGTGTCTGTAATTTTGCTGTAAGATTTGTGTTGATATAATACACTGTTTTTGTTTATTGTATAATTACTTAGCTTATAAGGTTTGACTATGAAACAATAAGTATATACTAACAATATTTTACTTAATGTACTATGGATGTCCTTATCAAATTAAATAATAAGACAAAAAATAATTATGATAATGAATAATTATTATAATTATGGCGTAAAATATCTATATTATCAAATAAATAGGATAATATAAATTATATTATGAAAAAAATAATAATAAGAATAAATATATCAATATATTTATGGCACTTTATTATTGCTAAAAATAAATAATAAAGGTGTCAAACGTTTTTTTTAATGATACCAAAAGATTTCTAAGAATAATATTACCAATATCAAAGTTTTATATCAATAAAAATACTATTTATATTAATAAAATAATTATTAAAATAATAATAAAGAGAGTATCATTGAAAAGATGAAAATAACCTACTTTTGATAGTTGATATAATAATTTTAAATTATTTTACAATTAAAAATGTAAATACAACTTATTCAAATTGTATATACAATGAAACATAAAGGAAATTACAAATATTTTTGTTTTTACATAGAATTAGAGATTTTTGAGAGAAATATAACAAAAAAATTAAAAATTAATTTAATAAGATCAATATTGATGATTAAAATAAATATGAACTTTAGTATTTAGTCATATAATAGTTTTATATAAGAAAGAATAAAGCGTTCACATTTAGTTTCATAATTTAATGTTTGCATTGTGTCTTAGGGGCAAATACATGTAAAAAGAGCTCATTATATAGTAAGCTTCTTCTTCCCAGAGTTCAGAAGGATTCTAGTAGATTTTTAATGATGATATCTACTGTAGTGTATGAGTATTTCAAGGTTTAGTAATGATTACATCATAATTAAAACCTCTTATCTTATTATTACACCATTATTTAGAGTTATCACTGTAACTATAAGTTTTCTGACATCATAGGCTTGGAAGAAGACTAATACTTGTGCATTTTATCAGTTTTAATCATGAAAAACTAGTATTAATAGCTTTTATCACTTATATCACTGTTGATATTAAAATAACATTAAAGTGAGTGATCATAAATGATGAATTTTAAGCTGAAACTTTTGTCATTAATAAACTTTGAGCTATACACTCCACAGCCATTCAGAGATTGAATTCTGGTATCTTAGAAAGTAATAATTAAGCTTCCAAGAGAATTTCCCTACATAATACAAAATCTATTTTTGATGATTTTTCTTGTAACTTATCTTTTCTTTCAAAATTTTCCATTTTAAGCTTCAAACCATGATTTAAAGGGTTTATGCCTTGAATATAATGATAAGAATTACATCATTATAAACGTATCAACTATTATAATCTGAATATACACTTTGTTTCAAGTTTGGACCACTTTTATAACAAAGTGGTAAACAGCTATAACAATTTTGTTCAATAAACCCTTACAGGTTATAACCTTGTTTATAACTTGTCACATAAGATTTATATATCTATTTCTACAGTAATCAAGTGGTAACTTTATTTTTTGTTGAGCTCTGTATCATGTATACTTAAAGAGATATGAGGTCAAAACCATGAATATATGCACTGATGATGAAAGTGCATACATTCAGGTTATTTCCTCAAGTATTGAATTTACAGATATGACATTGAAATTTTATATTTATATTATTTCATGGGGAATCTAATGGTAAAATTCATTACACATGCTGTTTGATTGGCTTCTGAGATAAAAAAGAATTTATGCCTTCTTATGGCATTTTTACTCATTACACATTAAGTATTATCTTTACAGATATGAAATAAACATCTTATATGTGTATTTTACCATGAGGAATCTGTTGGTACAATTCATTTCACATGTTTATTGATTAGAGTCTGAGGTAGTCAAGAATTTTTGCCTATTTATGGAGCTTTTACTTATTTTCAGATAATATTTTAAATTCTTATTATTAGAATAATTATTTAAAAGTTGTTTCGTGACCCTTTTGACTATGTGGTCATGTCTCAAAGGCCCACAGAGCTACTTTTGAGATCTCTGGATTCAGATTTGAAGAGCTGATTCCTAATATGGGCAGCTCTTTACCTTCCTCAAAGCTTTGTGCTGGATTTGTTGGATAATTATTTAATGCCAAATTTGAGAGTTTAAAACTTCTTTTTCTTTCTATTTTGATGTATTTTATGGGTATTTCAGCTCCATTGTCTGGATAATAAGCTGAATTTGCTTGATCATTCTTCAATGGCTGTCTACTGAGGCCCTCTCCATTCTTATGAATGTTACCCTCTTTGTAGATAATTTTGATATCTTCTATATACTATGGTATAGCTATTTTCCACCTAATAATGCATGTTGTTTTTTGATTTCATGTTCTACATCAACTTTGATGCTTTGAAATAATTGAAAACATCCAAAACTGGTCCCTCTAGGTAGTAGTGATGTTTCTCTAGGGCCCATAGTAGGCAGAGGAATTCTTGTTTGTTAGCTCCATATATAGAATCTGAGCATTTCAGCTATCTGGATATCTAGAAAGTTAATCTCTCTTTGGGTATCCCATCCACTAATTGTCTTTGGTGGAGTTCTCCTTTCAGTCCTTGACTACATGCTGAATCTACATACAGCTTGAATGGCAGCTCAACGTCAGTAATCATTAGTAAAGCTGCATGAGTCAGCTCATATTTGATTATTTCAAGTGAATAACTACCTTCTTTGGTAATTTCAAAGGCTACATCCTCTGAAAATAATTTATATGGGCTACTGGTGATATGTGAAAAGTTTTTTATGTGGCTTCTATACTAACCTGAAAAACACAAAAAACATTTCATTTCATTTATTTTTTTGCGTACTGGCTTTTTCAGGACTTCAACTACTTTTTTCTGGTCTATGACTAAACTTAAGCCTGGAAACCTATGTCCTAGTGCCAATAGCTCCTGTTTCCAAAAGTTTCACTTGTTTAGAGAAATTTTCATGTTAATTGGTGTTCATTTGCAAAATATACTATGGAGCTGTCTCACATTGCTTTCCTATCTTTTTGAGTATTCAATGATTTCATCAATTTAAACTACCATCCTCCCCCCCATTATTTCCTCTTGAAATATGGTGCCCATCATTCCCTGGAAATAGGCTGGTGAATTCTTGATTCCAAATGTAATTCTGGTATATTCATATATTCTCATATGGAATATAACTCTTAGTAATTTGATGAGGTTTTGTTTCACTGCATTTTGATGGAAAGCTTTCATGCATTCCATATTTTTATTAACTTGGATTATGCAGGTTTATCCAGTTCATGGGGTATACTTGGAATGGAGTACCTATATTCTTTGGTGTAGCTGTTCAGGGCTTTGAAATCTCCACAAAATCTGTATTTCCCATCATTAAAGGCTATCAGGACTGGTGTAGTGACCTCTACTCTCTCATTGTGTCCTATTTTCCTAATTAACCCCACTTCCAAGGGTTCATTGATTTTTTTCTCAATTTCTGTCCTAGTTCCCAGACTTTCTGGGTATGGTGGTCTTCTGAGCATAGGTGAATTGGGTATTTCTACACCTAGATATAGCTCTATATAATTTCCCTTAAGTTCAACTAAGGGTTCATCCCCAATTTCAAAAGCTTCTCTGTGTTTTCTTAATATTTTAAGTAATTGAGTCTCATCTTACTTGTGAGTTTTGTTCCATATTGGGCTTCTTTGAAATCTTCCAATAGATCTATAAGGATTTTGACATTTTTTATATTATTTATGTCAAAAGAGGGTTTTTTATCCTTGCTTGTTCCTATAGTAAGATATATGTTCTTACTATTAGAAATATACATAAAATACATTCTTTGGAATTCTGTTCCCAGAAGGAATCCTTGTAATTGTTCATTTTTTGGAAATGAAAATTCAGGTTTTAATCTGATATTTCCTTTATCATGTGGGAGAATAATACGTTGGATAATTGTCCTCAGGGAATTAACTTTACCCAATTCATTTGTGAATTTCCTTACTTTTTTTGGAATCAATTCCTCCTCCAATTTGAGGAAGTGGTAGTTAATATATCGATTTTCCATTATGGAGCAACTAGCCACTGTATTTATTATCATGGGTGTATGCAGTTCTCAATTTAAACTGTCAATTTTGTAGGTGTTACATGAATTAATTGCATCCCATTGTTTTGTGTTACCAGGAATGTTTGTGAATCCTCTCTATGTTTACGTAGCTCTTTTCCTTTTGTTACTTTTGGGATTCCTGAGTCTAATTCAATGTCTTTTATTTGCAGTAAATAGTCTTCATTAAACTCCACAATGAATTTTTCTATGTGTCCAGATTGACTTTCTTAATCTGCTCTAGGGACATTTACCATTCTTTCAGATACAGATTTATCACCTACAAGTTCCTCTTCTTATTCTTTATCAATTGCACATATATTATTTTTTGGTTTTGTGCAATTTTTTGCATAGCAATATGGTTATCCACATTTGTGGAACACTATTTCTCTTTTAAGGCCTCTTTCCCCTTATATTTATGCATCTCTTGTGCATCAGAACTAATTTTGTCTTTGAAGCTCATTCTGTAAGTGGTGTGCCTCCCAAAAGATGCCTTTTTTCTGAAATCCTGTATGACATTTGCTATGTAATAAATGCTTCTTAGCTTTCTGAATCTGAATTTTATTCATTTTCTAAGTCTCCTGGAAGTTTTGTCATAAGATTATGATTTCTCATCTCTATTTTCATATTTGCATCAATGGATTTGAGTCTTTTTGTTTTTTAAGACACAATTCATAGGGGTATTTCTCTGTGGAATATCTATCACCTCAAAAGGAAATAGTTTTTTTCCAAATCAAGGTACCATGACTATAATTCCGTATAATCTGGTTCATCTGCCATGGCCAGCTTTTTATGCCATGTATTTATTTCAATTCAGTGTACATATTTTTTCATGGCCCCTGGATTCAGTCTTGAGTCTTTTTGTGATCCCATAGTCTGGTATATTTGAGAAATCAAAAAAGAGTCCAGAAATATGATCAATGAGCTCAATGTGATCTTATTCTCCAGCTCCTGAGAATCCTGGACAACCTACCACTTCTGAAAATTGCTTAACTGCCTGTTTTTTGGAGTAGCTGAGGCTTACACCATCTTGGTAAATTGACTATCCTAACCTCGCCTCCTGGTATTCAGGCTTCTGGTTTGATTTCTCCTCTTATTTTGCTTGTTGAGAGATATTGATGATGGGCTCATCATCTTATGTTGTTGGGGGAAGAGATTCCCTTCCTGTTCCTCTTCCTCATAGATGTCATAAATCTCTTTTCCAACACTATCCTTCTGCTTCTGGAAATTTCTAATATCCCTTCTTACAGTTTGTTGTTCCTCCAATATTGAGTTCAACTGTCTGTTAGATTTTTCAAATTCTGCTCAAACTTTAGTAAGATTTTTTTTTAGTATTCAATTACTGTTTCTTGGAAGGTATTTCCCTCCTTCAGTTCCTTTAACTCTGTCAAAATCTTTTGTGAGGATTAATTTTCCCACTCCATTAATTGGGCACTTTGTGCCCATGTGAATTTATCATTCACAGGATCATTGTTTTCAAATTAATGGGTATTAAGTGTATTTTCAGAAATTAATTCAGGATCAATTGATTCTGAGCTATTGATACTATTTTTGGGTACAATTATTTTTTGCTTTTTTAAACCTCTCAGACCAAGTCCAGGAGTTTCTTCATCAAAGAGGCTTCTTCTTTCTTTCTCAGGTTGAAATTATTATTTTTCCCTTTGGCCTCCTTGTCTTCTGCTGCAAACTACCAGGAATGATTGGGGAGCCTTGTATGAAGTGGCTTTTGGCTTGGATGGCCTGATACATCCAAACCTTTGTTGAGAAGATGGGAATCCTTCTTCCCTGCCTTGGGGTACCTGAATCTGGCTTGTATGGCTTCTTGGTTATTTTTAGTTCTGGTTTCTCTTTCTTCTAAGTGCCTGAAATTCTTGTTGGGCTCCCAACGTTTCATTTGTATGAGCTTTTCTGCATCTTTAAAATTACCTGGTTAGACTTCTGGGTTGAATTTGATATGGAGTAGGACTTTAGGAAGGAGTTCCCTGTTGATAAGTCTATTGCTGGTCATTTGGTCCAGTTATTGGTTGTCTTATTCCTCTTTGTATTCTTGGCTAGTGTTATGGATGATTTATTTGTAATCCAATATTGCTAAGAAGTGGATGTGTCATGTTAAAAATGTTAAAATATTACAGACAAAAGAAAATTTTGTATTTTTCAAGGTTTATTTACCTTTTTTAGGCCCCTGTTAAAGTATATGCCCTATATTTTTGGGAAACCTTCCTTTAGAGCTTAAACTTGGGTTAATAACAGTGATTTTCTGTCTTTCAAATGGTTTTGGTTATCTAACATGCTTGGTTGGCACTTTTCTGGGTTTACTTGCCTGTGGTACAGCTATTAGTGTCCACTCTTTTGAGCTTATGGCCACCTAACTGTGTCTTTTCTGCTTGCCTTTGGCTTTGGGAAGAGCCTCTCTGTCTTCTGAGGCTGCCACAGAGGTTTTTACTTGTGACTGGATCTCCAGTGGCACATAATTATTCTCTAATTTTTGGAAAAAAGAATTTTTTTATATGCTAGTTTTTGATCAAAAAAAGTATTTTCAATTAATTATAATGTTTTATTTTTTGGTTTTTTAAGTGTTTTTAATATAAAAATTTCAAAATTTCTCCAGTTTTTATCGCAAAATGTGCTTTAAAAGAGCAATAATTGTCCAGAATACCCCGAAAATACATCCAGAAGGTTTTAAACCAAACCCAGGCCCCCAAATCATCAGGATGAGTCTATTTAGTATATTTCAATGGTATATACAAGCTAGAACTATGACTGTGACATGGTAAAAAATAGTAGAAAATAGATAATAGCACCCTAATGTCATCAGTAGCAGTGGTGATGAATGTACTGAGGCTCTTTGGTGCAGTTGTTGAATATACTGTGATTCTAAAAATCAACTGAAATAACTCAAAATATAATTATATAGCTTTAATTGTGAGAGTACTACTGGTTATTGACAGTTTTCCTAAGTAAGAAAGTTCATTAATCATAATGGAGGTGTTTACAGTGAGGAAAAACCTGCTTTTATCCCTTTTGGCTACTTTAAGGGGTTGGTAAGCTCCTAATATTTCTTGAGAGGGAAACCTTCCACTCTGGAGGCCAGTTTGTGGTCCAGAGAAAGTAATTCTGATGTTAGTACTTTTAGAATGCTGATTTTGAGACCACAAATGATCATATTGGAACAATACAGGATGAAAGGCATTTTAAACTTCTTCATAAGCACTATTATGACGTCTCCAGAGGGTCTGAATGACTAATATTAGTAATTATGGAAATATTTGAGCTTTAAACTGGTGAGCCTTAGAGGTATTTTCATATACCTAAAAGACCACAAATAACAAAATAAGATATGAATATAAATAAAACAAATTTATTTATATTATCAAAATAAAAATTGAAATAAAAATACAAACTTATATACAAAACTTAAAATTGAATTATCATTTAAAATAAAAATTACATTAAATTTTAGAATTGTGAAATTGCATTTTTACTTGAAAAAATTAAGTAAAAAAGAATTTTTAATAAAATTAATGAAATTAAAATATTTTTGGTAAAAATTTAAATAAAAGATATTAGAACTTTTTATTCAATAAATAAGCTTAAGAAAATTACTTCACCATTGGATTACTCATAAAACATAAGTTGGGGTCACCTCTGGGTAAAATTTCTGTAACTCAACTCTAAATAAGTGTCACAACCACAAATAATCACCCCTCTCAATAAGTGTTGTGGCAATTTCAACCTGAACCCAACTGATGGTAAATTGGCCATATAATATGTTTGATGGCCAATTGTACTCTTTTGGTGCTCTATGGCCTCATGGCCATAACACCCTTCCACTGGCCAAATATGGCCCCAGGCCATATCCTGCCTTCATTGGCCTCATTGGCCAATTCCCCATCTTACCAACCCCCAGACCATTATCCTTGTTTTGGGCCTGGGGGTCTTTTCAGTCATCCAGGGGCCTATGGGCCCTGGCCCAACCCTTTATATTAGGGGGTTTTGGGCCATTTAGGCCCCCTACAGCCTCTACGGCCCACCGTCCGTGGGACCCTTAGGCCCCTTTTTGCTAAATTTCAATGCGGCCAAAAGGGGCAAGGGGCGCAGTCCATAAGCCCCCAAACCACAAGTGGGCCCACCTGAGCCATTTTTTTGACACAAACCCCAATCAACCCCAAATGGCCAAAACCCACCTTAAGACCCAAATTGACCAAGAACCACAAGTAGGCCATAAATCAGTACATGGCCTCTGGCAACCATCAGAGGCCACCAGATCAGCTCCAATGAGGGATTCCCCTCCAGTTCAGGGGAAGACTTCCCTTCTATCAATGCATTCTGTACTCAAGGACCAGGAGTGGTGCATATATGGTATAATATACCATTATGCACCATTTTCTCTCAGAAATCCAATGGTGACACTTTCAAGACCCAATTATGTGATTCCAAATGAATTCTGAAATCCATCACCAATTTGGAAGGAGGACCTTTCAGCTATTCAGTCTGGCAATTCCCTGGCGGCTACCAGAAGACCATTTGAGGACCCCAACCATCTGGCACTGCAGGAGTTGGTTTTCAATTCTAAGGGAAATTCTCAGAGGTAATCAATCATATTCAATCAATGTCAAGGAATCAAGCCCTCAGCATTCCTTGGACAACTGAATTGGTCCATACAGGTAGTAACAAGTATCCTGTATGGGTTGACCCAATTGGGCCAATTCATATTCCACTGTGGGAATTCAGTCACACATTTAAATTATCAAGATGGCCAGAACTGTATTGGCCCAAGATAGACAATACAACCAGATGATTCACCTTCTAGGATCAGCCTTCCAGCTTTTCACATATACTGGGCACCTTTCATCAGCTGCGGACTTTTTCCCCACTTAATTGATATATTGGATTTATTTTTTATCCTTATTTCCTTTTACCTGATTGAAGTAAATACTGATAATCTTAGGTCAGTCATTAGCCCCTTTTCTTCTTTGCCTGTCAGTGGATATTGGTGGTCATATCCTTTACTAATTCCATTGTTCTTTCTGGCAGGTTGAAACAGTGAATTGAGGATTCAATTGGTTGGCTCTTTGGCTTTTGGCTTCCTTTCCTTTTATAATTTGACATACTTGTCTTAACCTTCTACTCTTCTTTAAAGAAATATATCTGTCACAATGCTGTCTGCCTAACCTCAGCAAAGGGAACTCTTCCCAAGAAGGCTATTAAGCTGGTTGAAAGACCGATTAATACTGGAAAGTTGTAGATCCCATTCCACCATGTGACAATACCCCCTGGTTTAGGGAACTGCGTCCCAAAGTGCATGTAACTGATGGTATTACCCATGTCACCCTCATGGAGCTACAAGGAACCCCCAAGGGGCGGAATCCTTGTATGCCAATGGAGTGGAAAACCCAGCAATTTCTGGTTGTTTGATTGAGACCTCCTCTTGTCTCCAACCAGAATCAAACCCATGACGTTGGTAACTGGTTTATTGTCACAATGCTGTCTGCCAGACCTCAGCAAAGGGAACTCTTGCCAAAAAGGCTATGAAATGCTTGAAAGAACAATTAATACTAGCAAGTTGTAGATCACATTCCCCCATGTAACAGTTTTAAGACTCCATCAATGAAGGCACCTGATTCTCTTGATGGTACTCAAGCTCATAAATTGAGATGATTTATCCAATCCTGTCAATTGATCTTCCATAATGATCCAGCAAATTCCTTTTCTGACAGGAACAAAGTTCTTTACTAAACTTCTTTTCCCACTGGTAGAGCTGGAAAGTGGATTGAACCCTCTCTCTTAAATATTTCCAATGAAGACCCTTCTTATCTCCTCAATAATTGGCCATTATTTGAATTTCAACTATTCACTCTGTTTGGTGACCCCAATGAAGTCAGGAAAGCTGAACAAGAGTTGGACAATTTGAGGATGAAGGAAAGTGGACATGTATCCTTGTACATTGCTGATTTCAGAAGCTTACTGTCAAGAATTGGAGCTTGGGGGGAAATAGCTTATATCCATGTTTACAGAAGAGGATTGGCATCAAGATTATTGGATCAGTTGGCTTCTCTCCCTGGAACTTTTGATACTCTTCAAGAACTTATGGATGTCACGTTAGAATTAGACACAAGATATCATGAGAGGCAAAAAGAAAAGGGTGGCAATCAAGAGAAGAAGCCTCCTGTTACTAGGTCCAAGCAATCTAGGCCTCCTCAGAACTCATCTTCAAAGAGGCCCCACCAAAAGAAGAACAAGAAGGGCAAGAAGTTTCAATCTTCAAAGGAAAAGCCTCATGCTGCACTCCTCAATAAGGACAATAAATTAATTGGTTCTGAAAAGGAGAGGATTAAAGAGTGGTTGTGTACCTATTGTTGTGGAAAGCACCCACTTAAAAATCCTTCAAGAGACCTCAGAACAAGCCTGGGTCATCATCAAGAGGCTTCCCTAGCAAGCAGGAAAAAGCCTGAGTGGGGATCATGATGTGTTCAATGGTTCTCACTTCTTTCCTTCAAGAGCACAATTTTGCACTGTGAATACTAGTCTCAAGAAATCTTTGAAGTTTCCTATTTTTTCTTTCTCTGATATTTTTTTATAGTATTCTCATTGATTCTGGTGCTACAACCTCTTTTTTTGCAAAGAATTTTGTTCTCAAGTACTCATTGACTATGTTAGAGCTCCCTGAAAAGATTCCTCTTTTCATTCTGGATTATAATGAATCCCCTGCCTTGTTCATCACCCATTATACCAAGTGGCTATTTGACTTACCTTCCTTCCCAAGCTTTGAATGGTACTTCTTTATCATAGATTAACCCAAGGGAGAAGACCTGGTATTGGGCTATGATTTCCTTTAACATTTTAATCCCATTATTGATTGAAAAAATGGATTGATCACCTATGACTCTAGTCATAAGGATTTTAGTGGTATTATTCCTTCTACTAGTAACGACTTTGCCACTGCTGTCAACAGTGTTGCTCTGGTTGGTGAACTTAAGACACCTTCCCTTCCATCATTCCCTCTCAGTCATCACTGCCATTAAGAGATGAAGTCTTCAAAGAGATAAAAGATGTTGGAGAAGATGTTGCTATATCATCACTTCATCTGTTTCAAGGGGATATGGACCTTCCTTCCTTATCCTTTCATGCGTCCCTGGAGGAGAAGTGGGATGAGGAGGAAGAGCCAGAAGAAATTGAAACTGTGTTGAAGGTAGTCCCTCCTGTTTATCACCAATATTTGGATGTATTCTCCAAGGTGAAAGCAGATAAACTTCCACCACACCACGCCTGTGATCATCATATTGAATTGAAGGGTCTTCTGCCTCCAATTGGTGTTATCTACTCATTATCAAACCAAGAGTCAGAAACACTGTGGGCCTAAATTTAAGAGAATTTAGAGAAAGGTTTCAAAAGGACAAGCTCCCCTTCAGCAGGAGCACCTGTCCTTTTTGTTAAGAAAAAGGATGGAGGTCTTTGTTTGTGTGTTGACTACCACAAACTCAATGCTGTCACTAGGAAGAACAGGAATCCTGTTCCTCTTATGGACGAGCTCCTTACCTTATTCAACGGCTCCACTATCTTCTCTGAGATAGATCTCCGTGGTGCATATAATCTCCTGAGAATCAAAGAGGGGGATGAGCACTTAACTGCCTTTAGGACCAAATATGGTATTTATGAGTATTTGGCTATGTCATTTGGCCTCACCAATGCTCCAGCCTCTTTCCAGAATCTTGTGAATGACATATTCACAGATTTCTTTGATGTGTTTGTTGTAATTTATTTAGATGATATTATGGTCTTTTCCAGTTCTGACAAGGAACATTTCAAACATGTGGCCTCTGTCCTCCAAAGAATGAGGGACAATAATTTGTTTTCCAAAGCCTCCAAGTGTGTATTATATGCCTCAATTTTGGAATACTTGGGCTATGTTGTTTCAAGTGATGGCCACAAGGTGGATTCTTCAAAGGTTCAGCAAATCCTCAATTGGCCTCAGCCCAAAAACATCAAGGCTCTTCAATCTTTTCTTGTATTTGCCAATTTTTATTGTTGTTTCATAAAAAAGTGTTCTAAAAAATCACTGCTCTCACTTACCTTCTCAAAAAAGATTCTCCCTTTATCTTCAATGAGGAAGCTCTTAGCCAGCTTCAATTACTCAAAGAAGCTTTCACTAGTGCTCCTATTCTCTCTCATTTCGATCCTTCTCTACCTACTATTGTAGAGGCTGATGCTTCTGATTATGCCTTGGGTGCTTTCCGGAGCCAGGTGAATGACTCAGGAAAGCATCCCATTGCATTTGATAGTTGCAAGATTCTCCCAGCTGAGCTGAACTATGAAATTCATGACGAGGAGCTTCTTGGCATAGTTTGGGCTCTCAAGCTCTGGAGAGCATTTCTTCTCTCTCTTTCCAATTCTTTTGAGGTCTTGACAGACCATTGTTCCCTGCAGTATTTTATGTCTTTGAAAGTTCTTACTTGTTGTCAGGCCCTTTGGGATGAGTTTATTTCTGAATTTCATTTCACTATCATTTACCTCTGAGGCAGGCTGGCCACTTTACCAGATGCCTTGTCACGTTGGGACAACATGTACCCAGAGAGGGGTGTGGACTTCATCAGAAAGAATCCTCAAAATTTTCATCAAATAATCAAGCAAGATAGAATTCAAGAGTCAAGATTCTTCTCAATCAAAGTGGAAATATTTTAAGATTTAGTTGACAAGATTAAAAAAGAATTATGACAAGACAAAGACTATAAAGATATACTCAGGCAACTAGCAAGAGGTGAATCAACTCCAGATTATTCTCTTGAACCTCAAGCCAAGTTGGTATTATTCAAAGATAGAGTGGTAATCCCAAGCAATGAAGAACTTCAACTCAATATTTTTCAAAAGCGTCATGACTCACCATTGGCTGGCCATCCTGGCCAGGAGAAGACACTCAAGGTCATCAAGAGGGATTTTTATTGGGCTGGCATGAATCAATTCATCAAGGACTATGCGTCCTCATGTCAGCAATGTTCAAGAAACAAGAACATTAATCACAAGAAGTTTGGATTACTCAAGCCTCTTCAAGTTCCATCTGGTCCTTGGAATTCCTTATCAATGGAATTCATCACTCAATTGCCCTTGTCAAACAAATTTGACTCAATTCTAGTATTTGTGGACAGGTTCTCAAAAATGGCAATCTTTATTCCAGCGTATGGAACAATTACTGCTCTTGACTTAGCTCAAATCTTCATTAGTCATGTATTTTCCAAGCATGGCCTTCCAGTCAGTATTATTAGTGATAGAGGATCTTCATTTGTTTCATCACTTTGGACTCAATTATGTCAGCAGCTCAAGATATCAAGAGATCTTTCAACTTCTTTTCATCCTGAGACAGATGGACAGACAGAGAGGGTAAATCAGATTCTAGAACGGTATCTTTGGATGTATGTCGGCATCATGAAGATGACTGGTGTACCTGGCTCCCTCTGGCGGAATATGCCTATAATAATGCAGAACATTCATCAACAAAGCAATCACCTTTTTTTACCAATTATGGAAGGAATACCAGCTTTGACTCAATCCATATTTCTCAAGATTCACCTACTGGAAAGGTATCAGCAAAAGTACAATTAGTACAGCAAGTTGTCAAAGAAGAATTAGAGTCAGCAATAAGGAGATGAAAGAAGTATGCAGATAAACATAGAGCAATTCCACCTGATTTCCAGCCTGGGGACAAAGTATGGATGGCTTCCAAGAACGTCAAGACAACAAGACCCATCAAGAAGCTATCAGAAATATGGTTGGGACCTTTTAGAGTTCTGAAGAAGATTGGCAGCCATGCATATCACCTCAAGTTGCCTCAGAAATGGAAGTCAGTTCACCCTCTATTGCATATGTCCCTATTAGAACCAGTGAAGCATTCAACTATCGCAGATTGACATCAATTGCCACCACCACCAGTCCTAGTTGAGGAGCAAGAGGAATGGGAAGTGGCTCAGTTTCTGAACTCAAAACTCAAGAGAGGTAAGTTATGGTATCTTGTAGAGTGGAAAGGATTCAGTGAAGACCCAGAAGAAACCACTTGGGAGCCAGCTTCCAGCCTTACCAACTCACAAGACCTTGTCAAGGATTTCCATTCATTTTATCCAGACAAGCCTGGCCCAAATACCTCAATAGTTTGATTTTATGGTGCTTCGTGGGAAGAAGAAGTTATGAAAGTAAGTTCCTCTCCTGGCATGCACCTTTAAGCGGGTATTCTATCCATATGTTGTTGTAAGCATCACCTTTGCCACTTTGTGAGCACTTGTCAATTTTTCGGACAGATTCAGAAGGCCTTACATCATCAATACCCTCCAATTTGGACCTTATCAAGATATGGCCAAGTGTTCCTTTCTTTATTTTTCTTTTCTTTTTTCTTTATCATTATGTCAATTTATGCCAATCATCATTATGCAAGACATTCATTACTTCAAGTTATTTATGGCAATGTACTTCAGTTTTATGGTGCTTGGTGGGGAGTGGGAGTTATGAAAGTAAGTTCTATCTCCTGGTATGCATCCCTGAGGGTTTTACTTCTTGTAAAACATTAACTTGGCCACTCTGTGAGCATAAAATGCTTGGTTTTCATTTTTCAGACAATTCTTGGCCAAAAATCAAGCAAATCACTACAAGAAGGACAAACCATCAGGAATTTCTTTTATCTCTTTTTATCTCTTTTTCTTTCTTTTCTTTACTTGTATAATTTTGTTTTCTTGTATTTCTTTAAAGCAGAAGCATCCCCTCCCAAATCATGTATTGGGAGGTTCCATTATTTTGTCATCTTTTAGTACTTATAAGAGTGGGTATAGAAGTCAAACCAAACACAAATAAAGATAAGGAAACTAATTATCTCTACCTAAATCATCAAAGGTTCCCTGAAAATCATTAATCAATTCATCTTCATGCCAAGCAAATTGTTCAGCCATTTCTTCTGAAGCAGTACCCGGAATAGTCCTGTCATTTGCATACATAATCACCTCCCTGCTATTTCTATCAACCCTCCTGAATAATCTGGCCACAGCTTCTTGATTTTCACTTTCCCCATTGGGATCTTCTCTGGTAATTTGGATAGGCCAGAAATCTCTTCTTTGAAAAACTTGAGCTGCAGGAAAGGGAAAGGAGACAAACCATCCCTTCTTCTACTGGAACTGGCCACAGGTTGGAGTTGTTGGGAGGTGGTTATGGGTGAGTTCCTGGGTTGCTGGACTGGTGATGGTCTTACTTCTGGATTCAAGGCAGGCCTGGCATGGGAAGTACTTGGTGAAGAAGGAGGAATTTTAGTAGGAATGGAAGCAAGCATCGGCTGGAAGGTTTTGGGAGTAATGAGAATCACTTGGCTTTGGAATCTGTTGGAAAGAGGCTGAGTTGAGGAAGTGCTGGAGTGATGGCCAATTGCATGAGGAACAACTTAAACTTCTTCACCATCCAACTCATCACTACCTTCAGCATCTGGATCAGTTGGGGAATCAGCAATCATTCTTATTCTTTTCACTACCCCTTCCATATTGATTCTGGAGATTGGGATTTCTGAGCTGGAATACATTTGCCTACCACCAACTGGAATTGGACCTCCAACATTAGTCCACCTTGCCACATCCCTCTACCTGGAACCAGTCACTACATCAAAATATAAGTACCAATTTAAATCAAGATATGCAAATCACCCACATTGAGAAAATCCTGAAGTTCCATCAGGAGTAGGTGCCTCAGAGACTGGGAACTCCTTTCCAAAAGGCCCAGCTTTTCTACTCAATAAATATCTCCTGACATTAGAATATGGCACCCCGGTACAACAACATGGTTTCTTTCAAATGAAGCAATAATGGCACTTTGAAGATTGGGGATTGTAGTGTTGAAAATAATCCTTACCCTTGGCCAAACATTCAGTACAGGAAGGATCAAGAAATTCAACTGATCTGTATCCATCATAGATTTGGGAGGGATAAAAGCGACCAGAAGAAGCCAGGGAGGGTGAAGACAATCAACTGAAGACACCAGAACCACAAAGAACAGATGGTGGCAGTGCAGAAGGAGAAGATTCAGTGAGTTCAGTTAGTTTGGAGCGCATAACTGAAGAATATGCAAGCAGAAGATTCAAGACGTCAGAATCAGTCCACTCCAAATCAGAAGAAATTGACCTCAAGGAAATGGGGGCCATAACTAATTTATTCCCCCCCTGAAAGCCTCTAAGGTGAGGATTCAAGACCCCTTTGGGGCTGAATTCATCACCCAGGGCCTCCCCCGAAGCTTTGGGGAAGGCAGGATCTTGATGGTCGTGAAGCCCCTCAATGGGTGTCAGCCTGTGACTCAAAACCAGAGCACAAGCATGACAGCCAAAATACCATAAACCAATGGTATAGCCAAAATACCACCAAAACATGGATCTGAGCCAAATTAGCTCAAAAGGTATCAAAAGAAAGAGGAAACTCATCTCTTTCTGAAAAAATAAGTCCCATCACCATAGGACAAGAAATAACAAAGTTATTCCTGCTCAAAGTTATTGCTGAGCATAAACCTTAATTTTCACCTCTCATCTAAAATCTAGAAGGAGAGGCTTAACCTTATCAAATGGGTATTCAAAATGAATCTCTAAGCCAGGGCTATCTAATGGTGCTAGCCAAACTGAGCTAGCACCAGTATTACTTGAGTTATGGTCAAATTCAGACCAAATAAGGGTGAACAAAACATTCACCTCTCATCTAACTTTTACAGTTTTAGTGTGAGATACTTAAAGTGGGGTCTTTTTGGAAAGAGCACAATCAGGGCTATCTGATGGTGCCATCAATTTCCTCATAGCTCAACTACAACAGAAGTTATTGGCCAAACAAGCTTAATACAGCTTTTGCCCAAACCACGCCAATGTACAAAAATACTTGTACATGGGATAACTTTGTCATATTTAATGATAACCATGTCAAGTTGGGTACCATTGTGTAGAGCTCATATAGAGCTATTCAATGAACCAATTTTGAGCTTGATATCTCAAAAACTGACAGAGGTATGACCATTTTAAGGTCAGAATCTCACCTGCTGTCATATACAGCCTTACCATGGGATAATATCCCATAACCATGAATATGAGGTGTCAAATAGACAAAGAAGCATGTTTTGACTTCAATACCTCATATGTCAGTCAATACTGGGGTTCCATACAGTTTCTGTACAGCATTCTACGCGTCATACACATCAGAATCAGGCTGTGAGGTCCCCAGATGAAAATTTTCACCCTGTATTGGTGAAAACCACCAAGATGTGGTTTCAAAACCACATCTGAGCCCAATACAGAGTATACAGGCTGTTTGAAAACCACAACCCTGTCATAGAGAGTGAAAAATCTTCACTTCCTCTATGTGGAAAGGTCTAGCAGCCTTTCCACCTCAATTTCAGGATAAAAGGAGGGTTTTTCACAGCCAAAAGCCTTTCCTCATCCTGCTCTTGAATAACCTACGTAGTAAACTGTCAAAAACAGTTTTACTCTTGGTTAATAATCAGGTATAATTATAAGGTTAATTATTGTAGTCTTTTATTATTGTAACCCAACAGATAAAGCTGCACCCAGGGCTTTCAACAGCGCTCACCACCACTATAACCACCATAGTAAAGCCCTTAAATTTGGTCTTAATCATCCCAAAACCTTCTTAAAGCATTTTTTACCATGTGAGAAACATAGTTTGAGTTGTAAATAGCCTACATTACCACTCTTTCATAGTGTCATCCTGACATTTTGGGGGCCTGGCCGTGTTTCTAACCTTTTTTGGACCTTATAAAGTAAGTCTTTTCTCTTGTTATGACTTATTGATAAGTGTTTTATCTTTTTTAGGCGTAAATTCTCTATTTAAATATATATTTTATATATATTTATCCTTTTTTATGCATGTACTCATATTATAAGAGTATTATTCACGTGGTTAATACCCACTGAATATAACTATTTTTGGCTTGTTTTGTATATAAAAGCACATAAGCCATCAATAAGTCCTGTATTCTTGACTGAATAAGGACACCTCTGACTGAAAAACCATCAGTTGAGGCGTGGTTAAGTGTATTGTTAGCTCAATAACACTTATACAAGACCACTTGTACAGAATACACTTGAAAATCACAAGTGTTTCTCAGGGATACTGACACCCAAACAGTGTGACAGGGTACCAAAAAGCTGTAATTCTGACCTGGAATTGTTGATTCAATTACACTGTCATTATACAGGGCACATTGTAGTAACATACAAGCCCAGAGGCCAATCTCAGATGTGCAATACCAGCATTTTTTGAGAAGTCTTAACTGACATAAGCCCTCCTTTTCCTGCTTTGATTTCAGTGGAAGAAAATTATATCCCACTTGAGACCCAGTCACAGGCCAACACACCAGTGACACCCTCAGAACCAGAGGGCAGCAAGGGCAAAGGAAAGAGGCACAGTGAAGGCCTCATCACAGCCAAGAAGTGGACACCAATAGCCACTCAGAGAAGCAGAAAACCACGAAACTCTGCATCAATACAAGGTAAACCAACCTTAACCACTTGTACAGGGAAGATTACAATAATTAACCCAGTTGTAACTTCCAAAGGCAAACTGCCCAAATCAGCAGACAATAAATTTGTACAAGGCACAGTCAAAGGTAAATACCCTAAGAAAATAAATTTGTTGACTGATTGCAGACACTGATATGTCCCCTGTATACCTCAGAGACCTTGGCTTCAAAGGAACCAGCCAGAGGATAGAGGAGGATTGTTCAGAACCAGAAGACCTGAAAGAGGACACCCTGGACACAGTGGTGGATGGCAAAACAATGAGGGAGATAATATCAACCTTGCCATTCACACTCCAATTCAACAGAAACCTCAAACCAGAGGACTGGAAGGATATGGATCAAGTTCTTCAGATCCACCAACTCCTAAAAGATTTATTTCAATGGAGAATGGACAACAAGAGGTTCAACCTAGCAACTCACTGGGCAGAACTGGGATCAAGTTGCCAGAAGATCTGTCTCAAAGAGATAGACTTCAAAGATCTTATGGTAATCACCAAGGGTTGGAATCCTACCAGGCAGCACAGACTCCTGGAGGCAAGGGCACAGAGGATAAGGGAGAATCAAGCCACTATCCTAGCTATAGAAGAACAGTTGACCCAGACAGGGCCTACTCAGATTCCTTCTTCAAGTTCACAAGGAGCAGGCCAAATCAGCTCTCCAGTGGCTTCACACCATTCAGAAACCAGCAGATCAGTGGCCAAGAGTCACCATTCTTCACAATTCCAGGAAGTTTCCAGGAGAAGACAAGGAAACAAGGGCAAGAACAAAACCTCCTTCAACCAGAGGAGGAAAGAGTCAGACTCCATGATCCAGAAGCTGTTAGATTTGGTAAAGGAAGTACACAAGAACCAGAAGTAGTTGTAAACCACTCTAGAATCAGTAGTCCTAGTAATAGAAACATTACCCCCACTCAGACTGAAAATAACATTGTCACATCTGAGAGTAACATCAACAGTGATACACTGTGGTTACAAGTGTCCAGATATGCTGAACAATCTGCAAAGAAATTTTCAGAAATTAAAGCTAGCCAAGAGAGGATGAGACAAACTCAAGCCTCCTTGGAACAAATAGTTAAGAATCTTCAAGAAGGATATGCTCAACTGAGCAAAGCCTCTGAAGAATCCAACAAAAGACTGAACCAAGTCTTTGAAGAACAACACCACAGCACAAGGGACAGGGAGTGTCTGGATAAAGACATTAACAAATTGTTTAATGCCTACCATACCCTGAAGCCTCAACCACAAGGACAAGCTATGAATAATCCATATCAACCAGATGACATCAAACCAGATGCCATGTTGTTGAATAAGACAAGATCTCCATCACAATACCAGGATGGAGATGGCATGTCTTATTCAGAAAAGGAAGCCCTGAAACAGCTTCCTGAGGCCTCAAGCTGGCCCAAATTCTCTGGAGCAGGAGAATATGATCATATGGAACTCATAGATTATATTGATGGACTCTTGATTGATGTACCAAGCATACCAGACTACTGGATCACTGCTAGATTGAATACTGCATTTAAAGGTCATGCAAGCATATGGTACACAGAAATGAAAGAAATCCATGGCAGAAGAAACTGGCCATGGTGGAAGAGTCAAATCATCCAAAAGTACAGTAATGGAACTTGGATATGGCAAAAGACCATGTCATTTGAGAATGACAAATACTCTGTGGACAAAGATCCATATGAGTGGTGTCTTAAACAGTCTAAAAGACTTAAGGCCATTGATCCTCAGATGAACATCCAAATGAGGAATCACAAGCTTCTGACACAACTGCCAGGAGAACTGGAGCATGCAGTGAAATGCAGATGAAACCAAAATTACACTCTAGATGACATAGCCAATACATTACAAGACATAAGGAAAAGGTCTAATATAGGGAAATTCTCCCCATATAGAAGCAGTAGTTTCAAGGAGAAACAACCTTTCAGGGTGGGGTTTAACGACAAACCCAGAGAAAGAGTGACAGAAGTGGCAAGGAAGAAGAATTCTTGTCACAATTGTGGTTCAACAGACCACTATGCCAACAACTTTTCAAAAGCAAAGAAAAAGGTCTATGCTATAGAAAAAGTCCCTGAAGAAGAACCTCCAACAGAGGATTCTGAATCAGACTCTATGGGAGATGCCATCAGAGAACCATCTGATGATGATCAAGACCCAAGAGAGGAATTTCTAGTGGGTACCAAGAGGAAACCCCATTGGAAATCCAGGATATACAGTTGGAAGCAGGTATGCCACAGGACACTGCCAACAAGAACTTGTGCAAACACACACAAGATGCACAAACATTCCTGGTTACACCAACCAAAGGAATGGCATATATACATGGAACAGCCACAAAAATGGCTGTATGTATTGAAAATGCTCAGCACCCACTGATCATTGACAGTGGAGCACATTGCTCCATAGTGGCCAGAAAGTATCTGGATAACAACTTCCCAAAATGGGAAAAACAGCTCTTGCCCACTAAGGCAAAGAACTTCAAAAGTGCATCAGGGCAGATGACTTCCATTGGGACAATTATCAAAGAGATAATTATACCCCACAGGAAGGGTAATATCAGACTGAACCCAGAGTTTTTAGTGCTTGAAGATGCCCACATCCAAGGGTTTTTACTGGGAACAGACTACCAGAGGATGTATGGCATAGATATTTACAACAGTAAGAACAGGCACATTACCATTGGTACAAACAAGGAAAAGAAATTTTCACTTGACATATACCACATATCTTCACAGGATCCACTAGAAGAACTCTTGAAGGAATTCAAGGAGGGACAGTTTAGCACTACCCTCACCAGTAAACAAAAACTAAGTTTACTGAAGATGCTGAGGAAGAACAGACCAGCATTTGCCATTGGTGAAGAACCACTAGGCATGATTAAAGGCCATGATATAGAACTATATCTGGATGTGGAAAGACCTTATCCACCCATGCTGAGGAGACCTCCTTATCCAGCAAGTCTGGAAACCAGGAAAGAAATTGAAAAACACATCAATGAACTCCTGGACATGGATGTCATCAGGAAGATTGGACATAATGAAATAGTGGAAATCACCACTACTGTCCTGATCACCTGGCATGATGGCAAGTCTAGATTTTGTGGAGACTTCAGAGCCCTGAATAACTACACAAAAGCAGACAGGTACCCTATACCAAGGATACCTCATGCCTTGGATAAGCTAGCCAAAGCCAAATACATAACCAAGATGGATTGTATGAAAGGCTTCCACCAAAATGGAGTTAAACCAAACTCCATAAAATTGCTCAGAATAATATGCCATATGGGCATATATGAGTACACCAGGATGCCATTTGGCATCAAGAATGCACCAGCCCACTTCCAAAGGATGATGGACACCATATTTCAAGAAGAAATAATGGAAGGCTGGATGGTAGCATATATTGATGATATCATTATATACTCAGAGACATGGGAAGACCATGTACAATACATAGACAGAGTGCTAAGTAAATGTAAACCCATCAATCTGAAAATTTCACTTAAAAAGTGTAATTTTGGCCAACAAGAGCTACTAGCTCTAGGACACAAAGTCTCAGGCCTTAGTCTGGCAATTGACCAGAAAAAAGTAGCAGCAGTACTGCAAAAGCCAGTACTAAAGAACATCAAAGAGATGCAATCTTTCCTTGGATTTGCTAGCTACTATAGAAACCACATCAAAAACTTTGCCCACATAACTAGTAGTTTATACAAGTTATCCTCAAAGGATGTAGTTTTTGAAATAACCAAGGAAAGGAGGGATGCATATGAGAGGATCAAATATGAACTCACAAATGCACCTGTGCTCATCTTGCCTGACTTTGAACTACCATTCATGTTATATATAGATGCAGCATGCAGCCAAGGCTTGGGAGCAGCCCTTCACCAAAGACAAATTGTGGATGGTGAACCAAGAGAAGGTGTAATATGTTACATCTCCAGGCAGCTGAAAGATTCAGAAGCCAGGTATGAGGCCACCCAGACAGAATGTCTATGTCTAGTCTGGGCTCTAGAAAAACTCCATTATTACTTGGAGGGTGCAGTCTTTGAAGTCTACACAGACTGCACAGCCTTGAAGTCTTTACTAAACATGAAGACTACTAATAGACACATGCTGAGATGGCAAATAGCCATCCAGGAGTATAGAGGGAACATGACCATCATATACAAGGAAGGTAAAAGCCATACCAATGCAGATGGCCTTAGCAGATGGCCACTGGACAATGTCAAAAGCAATCCAGCTTATGACCCTGAAGTTGCTGCAAAAATTCCTATCCATTTTATGGAAATAAGTAGGAAGAAGAACTTCATATTCTCTGAATGGGCCCCAGGGAGTGGTACCCTTGACAGTGGAAACACTGATTCAGAAGGGACAGAAACCCCCATACTGGGAATAAGTTCCTCAGAACTGCAAAATGAATTTTTCAATGCAGTACTGAAATCTTATGCTAAACACAAACAGTGTAGCATACTACTCCAACTCCTTCAACAAAAATACAGGAGCCCAGAACTGGAAACCCAGGTGGAGGAACCCTGGTTGAGGGCGTATAAGGACAATAAATTCTTCCTTATAGATGGCCTGATTTATCACAGACAAAAGCACACCAGTGCATTCACAGTGATAGACAGAGACCACATCTCTTTAATCCTGCAGGAATGCCATGACTGCCCCTATATGGGACACATGAGTGAGGACAGGACTAAAGAGAGGGTAGCAAGCACAGCTTGGTGGCCCAAGTGGGAGCAATAGTTGAGTGAATACATCAACACTTGTGAAAGATGCCAAAAGGCAAATAGAAATCATGGGGAGAAATATGGGTTGCTTCAACATATAGAAGAACCCAAACACCCATGGGAAACCATCAACATGGACTGGGTCACAGGACTTGTCCCAGGAGGCAAAGAAAACTACAATGCCTGCTTAATCATAGTTGATAGGTTCAGCAAGAGCATGAGATGTCTACCATGCCATAAAGAGGACACAGCCATGGACACTGCTCTGTTATTTTGGAATAACATCATATCCACCTGTGGAGTCCCTAAGATCATAACAAGTGACAGGGACCCAAAATTCACATCTGAATTTTGGACCAATTTATATGACATGCTTGGCACCAAGCTTGCTTTTTCCACAGCTTACCATCCACAAACAGATGGCCTAGCTGAGAGGATGATCCAAACAATGGAGGACATCCTCAGGAGGTTCTGTGCCTATGGCATGGAATACAAGGACCATGAGGGATACACCCATGATTGGGTCACCCTCTTACCAGCAGTCCAACTGGCTTATAATACAAGCCAGCACTCTACCACAGGAAAAACACCTGCACTGGTAGAGAAAGGGTGGAATCCCCTGTTACCTGTGGATCACTTGAAGAAAAATCTTCTGACCATCCACCCCACAGCCAAAGACTTCCATGATATGTGGAAGAAAGCCTGTGATACTGCTGCCAAATGCATAGCTGAGGCCAAAGAGTATAACAAGCAAAGGTGGGACAAATCACATATGGAACCTGACTTCAAGGAAGGGGACCAGGTGTTAGTGTCTACACTGAACTTTAACAATCACAAAGGACCTAAGAAAATGAGAGACTCATTTGTAGGGCCCTTCACTATCATTAAGTTGATAGGGAAGAATGCAGTAGAGGTCAAGCTCACTGAGGAGTTTTCTAGGAAACACCCAGTATTTCCAGTGAGCCTGGTCAAACCATACTTCCAAACAGAGGAGGATAAATTCCCCTCCAGGAAGAAAAACATCACTCCACCAGAAATAGTGGAAGTAGAAGAATCTCCTGGACCTGTGAGTAAAATCATAAGGGCCAGAAAAATCAGACTTAATGGGAAGGATCAGAGACAATATCTAGTCAGATTCAAGAACCAGACAGCTGACAAAGACAAATGGTTGGCAGAGGATGCCATACCAGATGGAAAACTTCATTTAAGGAGATTCAGAGCCTCTAGGAGGACTGAACAGTCTCATCTATGATGAGCCTTTTTTAGAGGGAGGGTATGTCAGCCTGTGACTCAAAACCAGAGCACAAGCATGACAGCCAAAATACCATAAACCAATGGTATAGCCAAAATACCACCAAAACATGGAGCTGAGCCAAGTTAGCTCAAAAGGTATCAAAAGAAAGAGGAAACTCACCTCTTTCTGAAAATATAAGTCCCATCACCATAGGACAAGAAATAACAAAGTTATTCCTGCTCAAAGTTATTGCTGAGCATAAACCTTAATTTTCACCTCTCATCTAAAATCTAGAAGGAGAGGCTTAACCTTATCAAATGGGTATTCAAAATGAATCTCTAAGCCAGGGCTATCTAATGGTGCTAGCCAAACTGAGCTAGCACCAGTATTACTTGAGTTATGGTCAAATTCAGACCAAATAAGGGTGAACAAAACATTCACCTTTCATCTAACTTTTACAGCTTTAGTGTGAGATACTTAAAGTGGGGTCTTTTTGGAAAGAGCACAATCAGGGCTATCTGATGGTGCCATCCATTTCCTCATAGCTCAACTACAACAGAAGTTATTGGCCAAACAAGCTTAATACAGCTTTTGCCCAAACCAGGCCAATGTACAAAAATACTTGTACATGGGATAACTTTGTCATATTTAATGATAACCATGTCAAGTTGGGTACCATTGTGTAGAGCTCATATAGAGCTATTCAATGAACCAATTTTGAGCTTGATATCTCAAAAACTGACAGAGTTATGACCATTTTAAGGTCAAAATCTCACCTGCTGTCATATACAGCCTTACCATGGGATAATATCCCATAACCATGAATATGAGGTGTCAAATAGACGAAGAAGCATGTTTTGACTTCAATACCTCATATGTCAGTCAATACTGGGGTCCCATACAGTTTCTGTACAGCATTCTATGCCTCATACACGTCAGAATCAGGCTGTGAGGTCCCCAGATGAAAATTTTCACCCTGTATTGGTGAAAACCACCAAGATGTGGTTTCAAAACCACATCTGAGCCCAATACAGAGTATACAGGCTGTTTGAAAACCACAAGCCTGTCATAGAGAGTGAAAAATGTTCACTTCCTCTATGTGGAAAGGTCTAGCAGCCTTTCCACCTCAATTTCAGGATAAAAGGAGGGTTTTTCACAGCCAAAAGCCTTTCCTCCTCCTGCTCTTGAATAACCTATTTAGTAAACTGTCAAAAACAGTTTTACTCTTGGTTAATAATCAGGTATAATTATAAGTTTAATTATTGTAGTCTTTTATTATTGTAACCCAACAGATAAAGCTGCACCCAGGGCTTTCAACAGCGCTCACCACCACTATAACTACCATAGTAAAGCCCTTAAATTTATTCTTAATCATCCCAAAACCTTCTTAAAGCATTTTTTACCATGTCACAAACATAGTTTGAGTTGTAAATAGCTTACATTACCACTCTTTCATAGTTTCATCCTGACAATGGGTCCTGGCCATGTAGGTGAGAATTTGTACCATGGGCCAATTTTTGGTCCCCCACAAAATTGGGACCAGAGGGTCCATTTTGCCCCTGGGGCCTCCAACAGCCCCCACGGCCCGCGGCCTGCAGACCATAGGACCCCAAAAGAGCAAAATGGCCAAAAATGGCCATATATCAAAATTTTCAATAAAATCACCCAACCCCCCAAAAAGGCCAAAAGGGCCATAAAATGAAGATTCATCAAGAATTGTCATAGGAAGAGCCAAGGCCCAAAATACTATGGGAAGGAAAATGGGGACAAGACCCCTTGAAGACTTTACTACAAGACATTTTCAATTGGGCCTTGACAAATGAGTATACATTCATATACTCATTTGGCATCATTTTTTGAGCACAAGACCTCAGTGGCCATCATTTTGGGATAAAACCCAAGGCCATACCCCAAGGACAAAAGATTTATTGAATCAGAAGAAAAGAAGCATATATGTAAGTGGAATACTTACTCAAAAATTGAAAGAAGGGGGGAATCAAGTTAATTTGGAAGGGAAGAATTGAAAAGGATTTTCAGGATAATGGTCAAGAGGAAATAAAAATTAAAAAGAAATTCTTTGAAAAAATGTGGGGATATTGAGATGCCACTCAACAATGGGAGGGTATTATGGTATTCAGGAGCGCACCAGTTTCAAGAGGGGGATACTGTAACAACCACTCACCAGGGGTAAGTGTAACAACCATCCATCAGGGGTAAGGGTATTCATTCATACACCCACTCAAACACCCCAAATCAGCAAATCCAGTATCTGCATCAGCATTCAGTTTCAGCAATCTTCATTCTGAAACATGCATACAGCTTGGTACATCCATACAGCCTGTCAACACCTGTACAGGTTGGATTCACCCAATACAGTTTAAATACACCAATATGGAACTGTATGATCACTCAAATACACCACACCTCTTGTACAGGTTCTGTACAGCTGTACAGGACCTGTATTGGCCAGACTCAATTCAATCATCAATTATTCTCATGAAAATTCTTCCTCTGGATCAGGGCTGGTGATTCTCACATATACCAGCCCCTCTTTCTCCCCCCTGGGGACTTTTCCCCAGTTAATTAATTTAGCTTATTTATTATTTTATAATTATTCTTATCCTTATAATTGGGTATTATGATTATTTAATTTTAAGTTAGTCTTTGCCTTTTCTCTCTTTGCCTATACAGTAGGAGTTGGGTGGCCATATCCTTATTAACCCTTCTCTTTCCATTCTGACAGGTTGAAACAGTGGACTTGGACTTGTTTGTGGTTGGCTCTTCTATTTTCTTACTCTTATTTCTTGTTGCTGCTTTTCTTATATTGATTCTTTAGAAATTTATCTTAACACTCTTCAGTGTGTTCCTTCTTACCTTATCTTTGAGCCCTCCATAAGTGAGTCCCAGTTTACTGAGTGCCAGGCCCTCTTCACTTCAAAGAGCCCCTGTGACATTAAATTAATTAACTCATATTTGATTCTTTCTTTCATTCATTTTATTCATTTCTCTCATTCTTCAATTATGATCTTTTCATGATTTTATGATTTTTATGATTTTTTATAATTTTTTCTCTCTCATCAATTTTCATCTCATTCATTTCATTCAAAATGAAAATTGATTCTTTTCTCATTTCAAAAATTCTGCTGACCATTTCATTTTATCCTTTATCATTCTCATTTCTCCTTTTGTCTGAATTCAGGTTTTTATCAGGTTATTTGAGTGGAATCATTTGGGTTAATTGATTCATCATTCAGGGATTTTTATTGATTTGGGGTATTCAGTGATTTTGGTTTTGAAATTTCTCAAACTTAATGATTGATTCCTCAAGGAATTGATTTCACCTCAAGACTTTGATTTGACTTTGATTGATTCGATTGATTGACTTGATTTGATTCCTCAAGATAGCTGATTTATCCTCAAGATTTGATTTGATTTATTGATTTGAATTTGATTCCTCAAGAAAATGGAATTGATTTTTGAAGATATTGATTGAAATCCTCAAGACTTAATTGATTTGATTTTGATTGACTTGATTTGACTTATTGATTGAAATTGATTTTTCATAAGAATTTGACTTTGCCATCTTCACTCTTCAAGATTTATTCATATTGATTCACTTCAAGACTATTGATTGATTTCTCAAGTTCATCAAGATTCTCATTTGATTGTTTTGGTAAAGCCTTATTTTATTCAAAGTATCATCAAGTTTTATTTCATTTATTTCAAAATGCCAGTTCAGCATAGTCCCCCAGCCAAAAATACTAGATCCCAAAGAATTCAAGCTGCTCTCACTCCTACAGCAAGGGCTCCTCTTGACCGCACACCATCAGTTCATCAACTGAGTGCAAATTTGGACAGAGGACCACCAATGGAAGGAGCAGCACCCTCAAGAAGAGGTGGAATGAAATCTAGAAGATCAAGATCTTTCTCTGGACTTTTGGGTGGCTACCCTGGCATGTCTGAAGGTTCAAGAGCAAGACAAGGGGAAGTTGAAGATGAAGAGGGGGAAGAGTCTGTGGAAGAGGAAGATTCTGGGGAAACTGAAGTGGCAGATGCCTTGGCAAATGCTCCAGAGGTGCCTCAGGGTTCTAATCTAGGCCTTTCTAGTCAACCTCTTGTCTCTCAAACTGATCCAAGTCTCCTCAAGATGATGGAGCAGATGACTCAATTCATGGGGCAACTCACTCAAGCAGTTGCTCCCAGGGACAATTCCAAAGCCCCTGCTTTCAAGACTCCATCCATGAAGGCCCCTGATTCTTTTGATGGTACTCAAGCTCATAAATTGAGAGGATTTATCCAATCCTGTCAATTAATCTTCCATAATGATCCAGCAAATTTCTTCTCTGACAGGAAGAAAGTTCTTTACTCAACTTCTTTTCTCACTGGTAGAGCTGGAAAGTGGATTGAACCCTATCTCTCAAATATTTCCAATGAAGACCCTTACTACCTCCTCAATAATTGGCCATTATTTGAATCTCAATTATTCACTCTGTTTGGTGACCCTAATGAAGTCAGGAAAGCTGAACAAGAGTTGGACAATTTGAGGATGAAGGAAAGTGGTCATGTTTCCTTGTACATTGCAGATTTCAGAAGCTTGATGTCAAGAATTTGAGATTGGGGGGAAAGAGCTTATATCCATGTGTACAGAAGAGGATTGGCATCAAGATTATTGGATCAGTTGGCTTCTCACCCTGGAACCTTTGATACTCTTCAAGAAATTATGGATGTCACGTTAGAATTAGACACAAGATATCATGAGAGGCAAAAAGAAAAGGGTGGCAATCAAGAGAAGAAGCCTCCAGTCATTGGATCCAATCAATCTAGGCCTCATCAAAACTCATCTTCAAAGAGGTCTCACCAGAAGAAGAACAAGAAGGGCAAGCAATTTCAAGCTTCAAAGGACAAGCCCCATGCTGCTCTCCTCAATAAGGACAATAAATTAATCGGTTCTGAAAAGGAGAGGAGGATTAAAGAGGGGTTGTGTACTTATTGTGGTGGAAAGCACCCAATTGAAAAATGCTTCAAGAGACCTCAGAACAAGCCTGGGTCATCATCAAGAGGCTTCCCTAGCAAGCAGGGAAAAGCCTGAGTGGGAATCATGATGTGTTCAATGGTTCTTACTTATTTCCTTGAAGAGCACAATTGTGCACTCTGAATACTAGTGTCAAGAAATCTTTAAAATTTCTTATTTTCTCTTCTGTCTCTGATATTTTTTATACTATTCTCATTGATTCTGGTGCTACAAACTCTTTTATTGCAAAGAATTTTGTTCTCAAGTACTCATTGACTCTGTCAGAGCTCCCTGAAAAAATTCCTCTTTTCATTTTGGATTCTAATGAATCCCCTGCCTTGTTCATCACCCATTATACCAAGTGGGTAGTTGACTTTCCTTCTTCCAAAGCTTTGAATGGGATTTTTTTATCATAGATTCACCCAAAGGAGAAGACCTGATATTGGGTTATGATTTCCTTTACCGTTTTAATCCCATTATTGATTGGAAAAATGGATTGATCACCTATGATTCTAGTCATAAGGATTCTAGTGGTATTATTCCCTCTACTAGTAATGACTTAGCCACTGCTGTCAACAGTGTTGCTCTGGTCGGTGAACTTAAGACACCTTCCCTTCCCTCTTCTGTCCATATCCCTTCCATTATTCCCTCTCAGTCATTACTTCCATCAAGAGATGAAGTCTTCAAAGAGATACAGGATGTCGAAGAAGATGTTGCCATATCTTAACTTCATCTCTTTCAAGGGGATATGGACCTTCCTCCCTTATCTTTTCATGCATCCCTGGAGGAGCAGTGGGATGAGGAGGAAGAGCCAGAAGAAATTGAAACTGTGTTAAAGGTTGTTCCTCCTGCTTATAACCAATATTTAGATGTATTCTCCAAGGTGAAAGCAGAGAAACTTCCTCCACACCGCGCCTGTGATCACCATATTGAATTGGAGGGTCGTCTACCTCCAATTGGTGTTATCTACTCATTATCAAATCAAGAGTCAGAAACACTGCGGGCCTACATTTCAGAGAATGTAGAGAAAGTTTGATTAGACCAAGCTCCTCTTCAACAGGAGGACCTGTCCTTTTTGTCAAGAAAAAGGATGGAGGTCTTTGTTTGTGTGTTGAATACCGCAAACTCAATGCTGTCACTAGGAAGAACAGATACCCTGTTCCTCCTATGAACCAGCTCCTTACCGTATTCAACGGCTCCACTATCTTCTCCAAGATAGATTTGCGTGGTGCATATAACCTTCTGAGAATCAAAGAGGGGGATGAGCACCTAACTGCCTTTAGAACCAAATATGGTAGTTATGAGTATTTCGTCATGCCATTTGGTTTGACCAATGCTCCTGCTTCTTTCCAAAATCTAGTAAATGATATCTTTGCAGATTTTTTGGATGTGTTTGTTGTGGTTTACTTAGATGATATTATTGTCTTTTCCAGTTCTGAGGAGGAACATGTCAAACATGTGGCCTCTGTCCTCCAAAGACTGAGGGACAATAATCTGTTTGCCAAAGCCTCCAAGTGTGTATTCCATGCCTCAAGTGTGGAATACTTAAGCTATGTTTTTTCAAGTGATGGCCTCAAGATGGATTCTTCAAAAGTTCAGCAAATCCTCAATTGGCCTCAGCCCAAAAACATCAAGGCTCTTCAATCCTTTCTTGGCTTTGCTAATTTTTATCGTTGTTTCATTAAAAACTATTCCAAAAAAATCACTTCTCTCACTTCCCTTCTCAAGAAAGATTCTCCTTTCATCTTCAATGAGGAAGCTCTTAGTCAGTTTCAAGCACTCAAAGAAGCCTTCACCTCTGCTTCTATCTTATCCCATTTCAATCCATCTCTACCTACTATTGTAGAGACTGATGCTTCTGATTATGCATTGGGCACCGTACTGAGTCAGGTGAATGACTCTGGAAAGCATCCCATTGCATTCGATAGTCGCAAGCTCTTACCAGCTGAACTCAACTATGAAATTCATGACAAGGAACTCCTTGGCATAGTTTGGGCTCTCAAGCGCTGGAGGGCATTTCTTCTTTCTCTTTCCAATCTTTTTGAGGTCTTGACAGACCACTCTTCCTTGCAGTATTTCATGTCTTCCAAAGTTCTTACTCGTTGTCAGGCCTGTTGGGCTGAATTTCTCTCAGAATTTCACTTCACTATCACTTACCGCCCAGGCAGGCTGGCCACTTTACCAGATGCCTTGTCACGTCGGGACGACGTGTACCCAGAGAGGGGGGTGGACTTCATCAGCAAGAATCCTCATAACTTTCATCAAGTACTTAAGCAAGAGGGAATTCAAGAGTCAAGATTCTTCCCAATCAAAGTGGAAATTTTCTCAGATTTAGTGGACAAGATTCAAAAAGAAGTATGGCAAGACAAAGACTATAAAGAAATACTCAAGCAACTAGCAAGAGGTGAATCAGTTCCAGATTATTCTCTTGAACCTCAAGCCAAGTTATTATTATTCAAAGATAGAGTGGTAATCCCAAGCAATGAAGAACTTCAACTCAATATTCTTCAAAAGCATCATGACTCACCATTGGCTGGCCATCCTGGCCAGGAGAAGACCCTCAAGCTCATCAAGAGGGATTTTTATTGGGCTGGAATGAATCAATTCATCAAGGACTATGTGTCCTCATGTCAGCAATGTTCAAGAAACAAGAACATTCATCACAAGAAGTTTGGATTACTCAAGCCTCTTTCAATTCCATCTGGTCCTTGGAATTCATTATCAATGGACTTTATCACTCAATTGCCACTGTCAAACAACTTTGATTCAATTTTAGTAGTTGTGGACAGATTCTCAAAAATGTCAATCTTCATTCCAACTTATGGCACAATCACTGCTCTGGATTTAGCTCAAATCTTCATTAGTCATGTATTTTCCAAGCATGGACTTCCAGCCAGTATTGTAAGTGATAGAGGATCCTTATTTGTTTCATCATTCTGGACTCAATTGTGTGGGCAGCTCAAGATATCAAGAGATCTTTCAACTGCCTTTCACCCTGAAACAGATGGACAGACAGAGAGGGTAAATCAGATACTAGAACAGTACCTTCAGATGTATGTCAGCTATCATCAAGATGACTGGTACACCTGGCTCCCTCTGGCTGAATTTGCCTATAATAATGCATAACACTCATCAACCAAGCAATCACCTTTTTTCACCATTTATGGAAGAAATCCCAGCTTTGACTCAATCCATATTTCTCAAGACTCACCTGCTGGAAAGTTATCAACAAAACTCCAATCAGTACAGCAAGTTTTCAAAGAAGGATTAGAGTCAGCAATAAGGAGATTCAAGAAGTATGCAAATAGAAATAGAGTAATTCCACCTGATTTCAAACCTGGGGACAAAGTATGGCTAGCTTCCAAGAACATCAAGACAACAAGACCCACCAAGAAATTATCAGAAAGATGGTTGGGACCCTTTGAAGTTCTGAAGAAGATTGGCAGCCATGCATATCACCTCAAGTTGCCTCAGCAATGGAAGACAGTTCACCCTGTATTCCATGTGTCCTTATTAGAACCAGTCAAGCATTCATCTATGCCAAATCGCCATCAATTGCCACCACCACCAGTTTTAGTGGAGGAGCAAGAAGAATGGGAAGTGGCTCAGGTTCTGGACTCAAAACTCAAAAGAGGTAAATTATGGTATCTTGTAGAGTGGAAAGGATTCAGTGAAGACCCAGAAAGAACCACTTGGGAACCAGCTTCAAACCTTACCAACTCACCAGATCTTGTCAAGGACCTCCATTCATTGTATCCAGACAAGCCTGGTCCAAATACCTCAAGAGTTTGATTTACGGTGCTTGGTGGGGAGTGGAAGTTATGAAAGTAAGTTCCTCTCCTGGCATGCACCTTTAAGGGGGTATTCTACCCATATGTTTTCGTAAGCATCACCTTGGCCACTTTGTGAGCACTTGTCAATTCTTTGGACAGGTTCAGGAAGCATACAACACCAATACTCCCCGATTTGGACCTTATCAAGATATGGCCAAATATTCCTTTCTTTGTTTTCTTTTCTTTCTTTCCATTTATCATTTCAATTTATGCCAATCATCATAATTCAAGACATTCATTACTTCAAGTCATTTACGGCAATTCTGTTCAGAAGTCATTTATGGCAATCTTTTTCAACTTTATGGTGCTTGGTGGGGAGTGGAAGTTATGAAAGTAAGTTCCATCTCCTGGTATGCATCCCTGAGGGTTCTACTTCTTGTAAAACATCACCTTGGCCACTGTGTGAGCATCAAAATGCTTGGTTTCCATTTTTTCAGAAACTTTTGGCCAGAATCAAGCAACTCACCACAAGAAGGACCAACCATCAGGACTTTTTCTTTATTTCTTTCTTTACTCTCATTTTCTCTTATTCTTTATTTTCTTTCTTTATTTACTTGTATAATTTTCTTTCTTTTATTTCTTAAAGCAGCAGCATCCCCTCCCAAATCATGTATTGGGAGGTTCCATTTTTTTTTTGATTTTTTAGTATTTATAAGAGTGGGGATAGAAGGCAAACCAAACACAAACAAGGAAAAGGAAACTAGTTATCTCTACCCGAATCATCAAAAGCTCTCTGGATATCATTTATCAACTCATCTTCATACCAGGAAAATTTTGCAGCCATCTCTTCAGAAGCAGTACCTGGAATAGTCATGTCATTGGCATACATAATCACCTCTCTGCTACTCCTATCAACCCTCCTGAACAATCTGGCCACAGCATCTTGACTTTCACTAGCCACGTTGGGATCTTCTCTGGTAACCCGGATAGGCCAACGTTCTCTTCTTTGAAAAACTTGAGCGGCAGGAAACGGCAGAGGGGACAATCCATCTCTTCTTCTGCTGGAGCTGGCCACAGGTTGGAGTTGACGGGAGGTGTTTATGGGTGCGTTCCTGGGCTTTTGAACTGGGGATGGTCTTACTGCTGGATTCAAGGCAGGCCTGGTGGTGTGGGAAGTAGTTGGTGAAGGAGGAGGAAGGGTTGAAGGAATGGAGGCAAGCATTGGTTGGAAGGTTCTTGGAGTGCTGGGAATGACTTGACTTTGGAATCTGGTGTTGGCAAGAGGTTGAGAAGAGGAATTGCTGGATGGATGGCCAATTGAATGAGGAATAACTTGAACTTATTCACCATCCAACTCATCACTTCCTTCAGCATCTGGATCTGATGGGGAATCAACAATTCTTCTTAGCTTCTTCACTACTTTCACCACTCCATCAGCATTGGTCCTTGAAATTGGAATTTCTGAGCTGTAGTCGATGGGCCTACCACCAATTGGAATGGACCCTCCAACATTGGTCCATCTGGCCACATCCCTCTGCCTGGAACCAGTCACTACATCAAGATATCAGCACCAATACAACCAAGATATGCAAATCACTCACATTGAGAAAACCCAGAAGTTGCATCCGGGGTAGGCTCCTCAAGAATGGGGAATTCCTGCCCATAAGGCCTATCTTTCCTGCTCCATAAGTGCCTCCTGACCTGGGACAAAGTTGATCCGGTACGGAGGCATGGCTTCTTCCCAACAAAGCAAAAATGGCATTTTGAAGATCTAGGATTGTAGTGTTGAAAGCAATCCTTTCCCTTGGCCAAACACTCAGTAAAGGCAGGATCAAGAACTTCAACTGCTCCGAACCCATCATAGGTTTGGGAGGGATCAAAATGGCCAGAAGAATCCATGGAAAGGGAGGACAATCGACTGAAGACGCCAGAACCATGAAGAACAGATGGTGGCGGTGCAGAAGGGGAAGATTCAGTGAGTTCAGTCAGTTTGGAACTCATAACTGAAGAATATGCAAGCAGAAGATTCAAGACGTCAGAATCAATCCACTCCATATCAAGAAAAAAAGAATTTGACCTAAAGGAAATGGGGCCATAAGTCAATTATGCCCCCCCTCAAAGCCTCTAGGGTGAAGGTTCATACCCCTTTGGGGCTGAACTCATCACCCAGGGCCTCCCCTGCAACTTTGGGGAGGCCAGGATCTTGATGGTCCTGGACCCCATCAATGGGTCCAGGCCATGTATGGTGAACGTTTATGCTTGGGCCATTTCTGGGCCCCTTGGTCACCCTGGGTCCCCAGCAAATTTGGGCCCAGGGCTCCATTTTGGTCCTGGGGGCCTCCATTAACCCCCACGGACCGCGGACTGCGGCGTACGGCCCGCGGGCCGTAGGACCCCAAAACATCCAAAAGGCCAATTATGGCCAAATTCACCAAAACACCCAAAAAGGCCAAAAGGCCATAAAAAATCAATATATATCAAGAATCATCAGGGTAAAGGCCACAGCCCAAAACATTTTGTAGGGCTGTTGAGGTCATTCCCATGGGTAATGGGGACAAGACCCCTTGGAGGAATTTTTTCAATTTTTCAATGGATTAAGCCTTGCTTAATGAGTACACTTCATATACTCATTGGGCATCATTTTTTGAGCACAAGAGCTCAGTGGTCCTTATTCTCGGATATATCCCAAGGCCACATCTCAAGGGCATGGTTGATTGAATCAGAACAAAAGAAATGCATAATTTTGAAGTGGAATACTTACTCAAACTTCGAAAAGGGGGAATCAATTGAATTTGACAGGGAAGGAGGAATGAAAGATTTTCAGGATAATGGCCAAGAGGAAAAGAAAAATTAAAAGAAAGTTTTTTGAAAAAAATGTGGGGATAATGAGATGCCACTCAACAGTGGCAGGGTATTATGGTGTTCAGGAGCCCACCAGTTTCAAGAGGGGGATACTGTAACAACCATCCATCAGGGGTAAGGGTATTCATTCATACACCCACTCAAACACCCCAAATCAGCAAATCCAGTATCTGCATCAGCATTCAGTTTCAGCAATCTTCATTCTGAAACATGCATACAGCTTGGTACATCCATACAGCCTGTCAACACCTGTACAGGTTGGATTCACCCAATACAATTTCAATACACCAATATGGAACTGTATGATCACTCAAATACACCACACCTCTTGTACAGGTTCTGTACAGCTGTACAGGACCTGTATTGGCCAGACTCAATTCAATCATCAATTATTCTCATGAAAATTCTTCCTCTGGATCAGGGCTGGTGATTCTCACATATACCAGCCCCTCTTTCTCCCCCCTGGGGACTTTTCACCAGTTAATTACTTTAGCTTATTTATTATTTTATAATTATTCTTATCCTTATAATTGGGTATTATGATTATTTAATTTTAAGTTAGTCTTTGCCTTTTCTCTCTTCGCCTGTACAGTATGAGTTGGGTGGCCATATCCTTATTAACCCTTCTCTTTCCATTCTGACAGGTTGAAACAGTGGACTTGGACTTGTTTGTGGTTGGCTCTTCTATTTTCTTACTCTTATTTCTTGTTGCTGCTTTTCTTATATTTATTCTTTAGCAATTTATCTTAAAACTCTTCAGTGTGTTCCTTCTTACCTTATCTTTGAGCCCTCCATAAGTGAGTCCCAGTTTACTGAGTGCCAGGCCCTCTTCACTTCAAAGAGCCCCTGTGACAGTAAGGGTATTCATTGATACACCCACTCAAACACCCCAAATCAGAAGATCCACTATTGGCATCAGAATTCAGTTTCAGAAATCTTCCTTGCTGAAACATGCATACAGCTTGTTACTTCAAAACAGCCTGTCAACATCTGTACAGGTTGGATTCACCCAATACAGTTTTTATACACCATTATGAAGCTGTATGATCACTCAACTCCACTACACCTCTTGTACAGGACCTGTATTGGCCAGACTTAATTCAATCATTCAATCCTCTCATGAAAATTCTCTCTCTGGATCATGGCTGGTGATTCTCACATATACCAGCCCCTCTTTCTCCCCCTGGGGACTTTTCCTCAGTTAATTAACTTAGTTTATTTATTATTTAATGAATATTATTATCCTTATTTTGGTTATTAGATTTATTTAATAATATGTTAGTCTTTGCATTTTCTCTCTTTGCATGTACAGTATGAGCTGGGTGGCCATATCCTTATTAACCCTTCTCTTTTCATTCTTTCAGGTTGAAGCAGTGGACTTGGACTTGTTTGTGATTGGCTCTTTTATTCTTTCCTTTTATTTCTTTTGTTTCTGCTTTCTCATATTCCTTTTATTAGTAATTCATCTTTAACACTCTTAAGTGTATTTCTTTCTTACCATATCCTGAGCCCTCCATAAGTGAGTCCCAGTTTACTGAGTGCCAGGCCCTCTCCACTTCAAGGAGCCCCTGTGACAATATCCTTTGATTCCTTTACTCTTTTGGAGCCCTCCAAGTGAGTTCTTTATTCCTGGGTGCCAGGCCACTCTTACTTTCATAAGAGCCCCTGTGACAATAAGCTTAAGTTAAGTTTTTAGTATTTTCTGTACAAAAGTTGAAAATCCTCAAAACCTTAATTTAATTCAAACCACATGTGGTATTAAACATCAATTTTTGTGTGCAAAAATTGAGGTGTTGGGTGTGGTTGAGAAGTAATGAGAAATTGAAGTATTTTCAATTGAAATGTCAAAATGTGAGCATGTATTACATAAGTGAACTGTAATTTACATATGAGGTATAAATTATTACAGTTTTGTACTGTAAACCTCAATTAAATTGTATGTGTAAATTACAAGTATATTACATGATGATGAATCAAAGAAAAAATAAATTGGAAAGATTAATTCTGGGGGGGAAAGGTACTCTAGCTCCATGGGGGAGCCAGACCCCCAAAATCCTTCCTGACAGGCATGGAATGTCAAACTCCACACAAAGTTTCATCACTTTTGGCCTGTAATTGCATTACAGGGTCTGTGACTCAATTGATGATGAGGTTTTGATACCAACCAGGGCAGTTTTAATTGATGCCAAGAGGGTAAAACTACCCTTAAGTTAATACAATCTTAGTAAAAAGTAGTTTGAACTGGTTTCTACATTTCTTACACACATTCTAACATGTTTTGAAGGATCTAGGTCAGGTATTACTATATTAATGGCTGATTTATGGGTTTAAAATGGCTAAAACCACACGTTTTTTGGTCTAAACCAGGGTTCAATGATGCGCTAATTGGATTTTATGTTTTCAGAGTGTTTCCCACGACTGAAAAGATTAAGTTCTACTTTTGGAGTAAGACAATTGATGGCTATAAAAGAATGTCTTCTTTGCCCCACTTTTCTTTTCATGTTAGAATCTTTTCCTTTTTATAATTAGTTTAAACACTGTCAAACCAATCCAGAAAAGATTCTAACCACACTTTTGAAATTAATTCAAACCTTTCAACAACATGGGAAAATAATTATAATCATTTTTACCCCTTGAACCACTCCAAAAGTGGATTAAAGCATCTTTCATCACTGTTAACTTTGTCACTTTGTTCCCAAATTCACTCTGGTCACTTTTGGGTGTGTTTTATCTTTAAATATCTTTTTAAAGACTTTTTTCTTTAATTAATTGCTTGCAGTTCTTTTCTCAATTAATTCCAATTGAAATTGCTCTTGAAGCAATTTCTTTTGTAGCCTTAAATATCTCTTGTAAAGTATTTTTGGATAAATTTTTATTGTTGGTAAAAAAATAAATCTTTATAATATTATTTTTTTATACTTTTAAGGTTAAAAACAGTAAAATTGGCGTGTTTTCTCTTAAAAATACTATATCTTACTATTTTTAATTATATTTCACCTTATACAAATTTTGAGGACAGGAAAAGTACTTGATTTTTGATCAAAGTTTCATATCCACACCTTACATTTGGGGGCCCATCCGTGATATTTTACCTGTGACATAATTCTTTTACTGTTGTTAAATCTGTTTTCTTAAATTGAAAAATTTCAAAACATATAAAAAATACTTATAATTAAAAAAATCCACAAAAAATAATCTTTTTCATTTTATAAGTGAGGCTTTTTTTTCATTTATATCTTGAGAAAATCATTTTTTTACTTAATCAATTGGTTTTTTCCTTAATTTTAGTGTCTGACAACATGATAAGACCAGTAAATGTTGAAACAGCCTCAATATTAATAAGCATTATTCCTCCAAGTACTGTCAATTCTGACCATAATAGTAAAGCTATTATAACTCATATCAATCAACCAGAACCAATTTCTTCTGAATTAATTAACTTGGACACAATTAATACCCTTCAGAAAGCAAAGAATTTTCTCATAGTAAGTTTTTTGATGTAAAAATACTATTTATAAGCTGTTTAATCATGAAATATGCCTTCAACTAGATCAGGAGCCAGCTATAACCCCTCAAGAAGCTCCCAAAAAGGTCATAGATATGATTATGGCAAAAGCCCATCAGTTGCAGAGGGACAAGGGTCAGTTTATGACCTCCAAATTAACAAATTATGTCATTCTGAAGCTGATAATGCTATTTTACCTTCAAAAGGAGCTTACAACTCCACGAGAAGCCTTAGTGGACATATACAAAGCCAGCCAGAAGGCTTACAACAATGCATTGCAGCACAAAGAGTACCAGATCCTTGCAGATCTGTGGAGAAACTGCATTAAATCCTACCTGACTGTGAGAAAATTCCTGGGCCATCCAAACACTTGCAAGTTACTCAATGGATGGCATCCATTGATGAAAAAGAAGAATATGATGCTTTTAACAGAAGAATGGAGGAAAAACACCCCTCCACCACCAAAGCAAGTGCCAAGACCAGCCCCAGTGGCCAGAAGCAAAAATTCCAACGTGAAAAAACAGCCACAAGCTCAAAACAAGGAAAAAGGGAAGGCACCAGCCATATATCCTTACAGCCAGGGCTACAGGATTGCATAGATTCAGCAGGATCCCATGGAAAATGTATTTCAGATGGCCAGAATCATTATGGAATTACAGAAGAAGGAGGAAGCCAGACCAAGATTCCAGAAATGATTTTTGAAATATTTGATTCCATCCCAGAGCTGTATGAAGCTATACATGACGTGAAAACGCATGTTTCTGATAGAAATTCATCCATTTGTAACAATATTAAAACAAAAAACTTAAGTCTGAGCCAAATAAATGAAACACTTATGTGTTTTGAGACAGTCTTAAGAATAATTCAAACTTCTAATAAAAAAAATTCTTTTGGAAATAAGATAAATGAACAATATGCCATTGTTAAAGAATTAACAGACAAATATTCCAAATTCAATATTTATGAAATAATTGAAACAAGAATAAAACAAGGCATAAGTGCTATCAAAGAGGAGAATAAAAGTGTTCTTGAGAATATTTCAAAATCATTTACTGAAGTAAAGACATATACAATTGCCTTGAAAAGGTGTTTTGACACCTCATAAGAGGAAATATCAAAATCAACAATGAAGTTGAATGAGATCACCTCTGATAATACTAGACACACAGAACTATGGCAAGAATCAACAAAAACAGAAGATAATCATAAAGCTAATGTAATAAATTCAACACAAAGTTTACAACATGAATTAAGAAATTCCCAAAGGTGTAACAATAGTGAAATAGATGATATTGAAAAATTATTTCAAACCTTACCAAGAATTTCTACACCTTTGAATCAGAATGAGGGAACAAGAATCCCAAATCCACAAGTATTGGAGGTTGAAAGCTTACAGTTGAAAAATGAATTTTCCACTTCTTTTCATAACATGGAGCCATCGATGGGACAAGCACTCCTGAAAGTAGTACCAAAACTTAAAGAATGGCCTTGCTGCAGTGGTGAAGGAGAATATGACCATATGGAATTCATCAGACGTATTGACATTATTAAAGAAGATTTTGAATTCCCAGACAGATTGGTAACAGCAATATTTAACACCTTGTTTGAAAGATCAGCTCACAGATGGTATATCAAATTAAGACAAGCACATGGACACCAAAGTTGGACTTGGTGGAAAACTCAAATTACAAACAAATGGGCCAATGATGCTTGGAGGTTTAAAGTGGAAATAGCCTTCAAATCTGCCAAATTTAATGCTTATAAAGACAAATCTTTAAAATAGTCTTGCCAACAAAAAGACAGATTAATAGCATTGTATCCTGACATGTCAGAATTTATGATCCACAGAAAGATTCTGAGACAATGTGGAGGTGACTTAGAGCATGCTGTCAAAAGAAGGACTACTGAAAAAGCTTCAGCAGAAGATATTATTAACAGTTTAGAAGAAATAACCACCAGGCTTAGGATTGATTCTGTTAGGGTGAATCTCAAAACAAGGCTTAATACACCTTGGGAAGATTTTGTGGAAAAAAATCCCAAAGAGAATTCTAATAATGTTAAGTATGAATATGCAGATATAATCAGAAAGTGCCATATTTTCCAAAGCACCACCCACTTAGAAAATACATGTCCAAAGAGGGGGACAATAAATGAAATTGACATTGAAAAAGAACATGATGTTGAAAAAGAGGATAATATAATTGAAGAAATTTCACATGATAAGTCATCAATGTTTTGTGAATCTTAAAAAGATATAGAAAATATCAATTATACTTTTGAAATCATTGAATTGTATTCCCACTTGCCACAATTAAGAAATGCTAAACTTAATTTGTCAAAAATTCAAGATTCACAACTTATGAAAACCAAACCAAACAGGGGAAAAGGTTATACATCTGGTAACTCCTGTATAACAGAAGTGGTAATTGACCACAAGCCTACTAAACTTCTACTTGAGCCAGGAACCTTCTGCTCTTGTGTTGGCAAATCATTTTTTAAGACTTGTGTACCAAATTTTGAAGACTAATTGTTACCAATTGATGGCATAAAATTCAATGATGAAAGTAATCCAATGAAAGCATTGGGAATCTTTGAGACCAATGTCATATTTCCACATAAATGGAAATTTAAGAAGAAATGTTGAATTTTTTGTTATGGAAAATTGCTCTAGTAACCATTTTATGTTAAGGAATGACTATTTGATCATGTATGGAATAGACTTACATAACAACAAGGACAGATCCTTTACTATTGGAGACAACAAGTGTCAAAAATTTTCCTTTTTACCATTTAAAAGACAAATTCCAATAAGTAAAGTAGCACCAGTCAGCTTAGAATTGGAAAGATTCAAATCTGAACAGTTAAATGAAGTTGAAATAAGCCTTCATCTGACTGATAGTCAGGAAAATGAACTTTCTGCCCTTTTATATGACCACAGAGAAGAATTTGCATCAGAAAAAGAACCTTTGGGGGAAATTATTGGTCATGAAGCTAATATCAGCCTTAATATTGAGAGACCTTATCCACCACTCTTAAGAAGTGCTGCATATCCACAAAGGCCTAAATCAAGAGAATCTCTGGAAATTAATATTGAAGAACTTCTAGACCTTGGTGTAATAAGAAAGGTTGGCCATAATTAGGAAGTAGAAATAACTACACCAGTCATAGTGGAATGGAATAATGGTAAATCTAGAATGGTTGGGTACTTTAGAGCTCTGAACACTTACAATGTTGCAGAGAGGGACCCAATACCAAAAATCCAAATTGCCCTTACCCAGATATCTCAAGCAGTGTATATAGCCACTATGGATTCCCTTAAGTGATTTTAACAGAATGTAGTGACACCAAGGGCAAGAAAATACTTGAGAAATATTGGTTATTGTGAAGTATATGAATATTTGAGCATGTCTTTTGGTATCAAGAATGCACCTTCACACTTCCAAATAATGATTGATGAAATATTCCCTGAAGAACTTCCAGAAGGATGGCTAATCATTTAAATTGATGATATTATTGTCCATTCCAAAACTTGGGAAGAACATATGTATGTATTATCCAGAGTTTTGACAAAAATAAAATCTGTAAACATGAAGATTTCTTTAAAGAAATTCCATTTTGGATTTAAAGAGCTTAAAGCACTGGGACATGTAGTATCTGGTTTGTCCATTGGAATTGACAAAAACAAGGTTGCAGCAGTATTGCTGAAACCCATGCCTCAGAACAAGGAAGAAATTCAGTCATTTTTGGCATTGCAGGATATAAGGGCAATATATTAAGGATTTTGCATCCATAGCAAGACCTCTTTATAAATTATGTGACAAAGACACAGTATTTTAAATGACTGTTGACAGAGTCAAAGTCTTTCAATCCTTGAGACAAGCCTTGACCACTGCTCCATTCTCACTGATGCCAGACTTTAAGCTGCCTTTCAAAGCTTTATATTGATGCATCAGGGGATGGGCTTGGTGCTGCACTTCACCAAGTTCAGATTATCAATGTTAAACCTGTGGAAGGACCCATATGCTTCATATCCAGGCAAACCAAACCAATTGAAGCCAGTCAAATAGAGTGCTTATGCCTTGTCTGGGCCTTGGAGAAGCTAAATTACTTTCTGGAAAGATGTGTTTTTGAAGTAATAACAGATTGTACTGCTATTAAGTCACTTTTAAACATGAAGACTCCTAACAGGCGTATGCTCAGATGGCAAATAGCCATACAAGATTATAGGGGCAATATGTCCATCATTCATAAAGATGGGAATATTCATAGAAAGGCAGATGGACTGAGCAGATGGCCATTAACAAATAATATTGATAATCCTGCTTATGTTCCAGAGGAAGCTTCCCCACAAATCTTCATAGAAGGAATCAGTGTTACAGACCTGAACACCACTTTGTTTGAAGAGGTAAGAAACAGTTATACTTAGGATAAAAATTGTGGCATTGTATGCCAATTAATTACTAAGTACTGTAAAGACAGGCCTTTGATACATGCCTTAGATGATATATGGAGAAAATCATATCATCAAGGAAGATTCCACTTACTGGATGATATAATTTACCACAGAACTAAGCATACATGTGTAATGACAGTTGTGGAAAGGCTCTTAATTAATCTTGTCCTTGTAAAATTCCATGACAGCCCTGTCTCAGGACATCTGTCTGAGGACAGAACAAGGGAAAAAATAAAAACCTGCATATGGTGGCAAATGTGGAAGAAACATGGTGAAGAGTATTGCAAAACCTGTGACAGATGTCAAAAAGCAAATGAATCCACTGGAAAAAGACTTGGAAATATGATCAAGATCCAAGACCCCAGCAGACCTTGGGAAATTGTCCATATGGATTGGGTAACTCGTCTGCCACCAGGGGTGACAGAAGTTATAATACTTTCCTAGTTATTGTTGACAGATTTAGTAAGACTCCAAAATTTCTACCATGTCACAAGGATGATACAGCCATGGATACAGCTCTTCTGATATGGAATAGAGTAATATCATGGACTGGCATATTCACACACATCATTAGTGACAGAGATCCCAAATTCACCTCAGCACTATAGAAAAATCTTCACCAACTATTTGGGACAAAATTATCCTTCTCTACAGCCTACTACCCACAAACTGTTGGTCTAGCTGAAAGGATGATCCAAACCTTGGAAGATATAGTAAGAAGAGTTTGTGCATATGACCTTGAATTCAAAGATTTTGATGGATTTACCCATGATTGGTGTACTCTTTTACCAGCACTAGAATTGGAATATAAAACATCCATCCATGCCAGTACAAATCAAACTCCTGCTATTCTAGAAAAAGGATGGAATCCCAAATTACCTCCATATTCCTTAAGGAAAGAATTGGTTGAAATACATCCTACAGCTGCTAGCTTCAAAGGAATGCTAGACAAAGCTAGAAAGCATGCAACAAGGTGCATGGAAGACTCTTCTTCATATGTTAAGTACAAATGGGACAAGTCACATACCACTCCATATTTCAAAGTGGGATATTTAGTACTTTTATCCACCACTAACTTAAATAGCATCAAAGGATGTAAAAAGCTCAAAGATTCCTTTGCAGGAAATTTTGTTATCAAGGTCCTCCATGGATAAAATGCTGTTGAAGTAGAGTTATCTGAAGAACTGAGCAATAAGCATCCTAAACTTACAGTGAGCTTGATAAAACCATATAAATCTAGTGATGCTGAAAATTTTCCTTTGAGGAATAAAATTCCCCAAGCTATACCTCCTATTGAATGATCCGTTAATAAGAAGATTACCAAAGTTCTCAAAGAAAGATGAGAACCAATAAAGTAAGGGAGTACCTTGTTAGGTACAGTGCCCCATTTTGTGAAGATGAATGGTTAGCAGAAAAGAACATACCTGAAGCTACTAAGCTTCTCAGAAGATTCAGACACAGTAGAAATGACAATATTACAAAGTAATATTCTTTTTTAGGGGGAGGAATGTGAGCCTTAGAGGTATTTTTGTATACCCAAAAGACCACAAATAACAAAATAAGATATAAATGTAAATGGAATAACTTTATTTATATTATCAAAATGACAATTTATATACAAAAAAAAGATTACATTAAATTTTAAAATTGTGAAATTGCATTTTTACTTGAAAAAATTAAGTAAAAATGAATTTTTAACAAAATTAATGAAGTCAAAATCCTTTTGGTAAATCGTTACATAAACTATATTATAGCTTTTTATCCAATAAACAAACTTAAGAAAATTCCTTCACTATTGGATTCCTCATAAAAAATAAGGTGGGGTCACCTTTGGCTAAAATTTCTGTAACTCAACTCTAAATAAGCTCAAATTCAGTTTTTAATATTTTCTGTACAAAAGTTAAAAATCATCAAAACCTTAAGACAATTTACACTACATGTGGTGTTAACCATCAATTTTTGTGTCAAAACTGAGGTGTTGTGTGTAGCTTAGAAGCTATGAGGAATTGAAGTACTTCCAATTGAAATGTCAAAATGTGCGCATGTATTACATAAGTGAACTGTAATTTACATATGAGGTATATATTATTACAGTTGTGAACTGTGAAAATCAATTGAAATGTGGGTTTAAATTCCAAGTATATTACATGATGAGGAATTAAAGAAAAAAGAAATTGGAAAGATTAATTCTGGGGGGAAAAGGTACTCTAGCTCCATGGGGGAGCCAGACCCCCAAGATGCTTGCTGACAGGTGTTGGATGTCAAAATCCACACAAAGGTTCATCACTTTTGGCCTGTAATTGAGTTACAGGGTCTATTACTCAATTGATGATGAGGTTTTGATACCAACCAGGGCAGTTTTAATTATTTCCAAGAGGGTAAAACTACCCTTAAGTTAAAACAATCTGAGTAAAAAAAAGTTTGACCTGGTGTCTACATCTCTTACACACATTCTAACGTGTTTTGAAGGCTCTAGAACAGGTATTACTATAGTAATAGCTGATTTAAGGGTCTAAAATTGCTAAAAATAGCAAAAAATGGCTAAAACCAGCCCTTTTTGGTCTAAACTAGGGTTCAATGATGCCATAATTGGCTTTTCTGTTTTCAGAGTGTTTTCAACGAATGACAAGAGTAAGTTTTACTTATGGAGTAAGAAAATTGATGGCTATAAAAGAATGTCTCCTTTTCCCACTTTTCTCTTCATGTTAGAATATTTTTCTTTTATAATTAGTTTAAACACTGTTAAACCATTAAATAAAAGATTCCAACCACCCTTTTCATATCATTTTAAAACTTTCAACGACTTACAAAAATCATTATAATCATTGTTTGTAACTCTATAATCATTTTTACCCCTTGAACCACCCCAAAAGTGAATTAAAGCATTGTTCATTATTGTTAACTTTGTCACTTTGTTTCCAAATTCACTCTGGTCAATTTTGGGCGTGTTTTATCTTTAAATATCTTTTTAAAGACTTTGTTCTTTAATTAATTTCTTGCAGTTCTTTGCTCAATTAATTACAATTGAAATTTCTATTGAAGAAATTTCTTTTGTAGCATTAAATATCTTTTTTAGAGTATTTTTGGATATATTTTTATTGTTGGTAAAAAAATCAATCTTTATAATATTATTGGTTTATACTTATAAAGTTTAAAACAATAATATTGGCATGTTTTCTCTTGAAGATAATATTTCATACTATTTTTTAATTAAATTTTACCTTATACAAATTTTAAGGACAGGAAAAGTACTTGATTTTTAATCAAAGTTTCATATCCTGTAACAACCATCCATCAGGGGTAAGGGTATTCATTCATACACCCACTCAAACACCCCAAATCAGCAAATCCAGTATCTGCATCAGCATGCAGTTTCAGCAATCTTCATTCTGAAACATGCATACAGCTTGGTACCTCAATACAGCCTGTCAATACCTGTACAGGCTGGATTCACCCAATACAGTTTCAATACACCAATATGGAACTGTATGATCACTCAAATACACCACACCTCTTGTACAGGTTCTGTACAGCTGTACAGGACCTGTATTGGCCAGACTCAATTCAAATCATCAAGTATTCTCATGAAAACTCTTCCTCTGGATCAGGGCTGGTGATTCTCACATATACCAGCCCCTCTTCCTCCCCCCTGGGGACTTTTCCCCAGTTAATTAATTTAGTTCATTTATTATTATCTGAATATTCTTATCCTTATAATTTTTGGGTATTATATTTATTTAATCTTAAGTTAGTCTTTGCCCTTTTTCTTTCTTCGCCTGTACAGTATGAGTTGGGTGGCCATATCCTTATTAACCCTTCTCTTTCCATTCTGACAGGTTGAAACAGTGGACTTGGACTTGTTTGTGGTTGGCTCTTCTTTTTCTTACTCTTATTCTTTGTTGCTGCTTTCTTATTTTTATTCTTTTAGTAATTCATTATCCACACTCTTAAGTGTATCCATTCTTGTCTTATCTTTGAGCCCTCCATAAGTGAGTCCCAATTTACTGAGTTTCAGGCCCTCTTCACTTCGAAGAGCCCCTGTGACATTAAATTAATTAACTCATATTTGATTCTTTCTTTTCATTCATTTATATTCATTTTCCTTTTATTCATCAAATTATGATCTCTGAATGACTTTATGATTTTAATGATCATGATTTTTCTCTCTTATCAATTTTTCATCTCACTCATTTCATTCTTATGAAAATTGATTCTTTTTCTTTTCTTAATCATTGCTGACCATTTCATCACTTCATTTTATTCTATCAATCAAATTTTTTCTGTGTTCTTATCCAGGTTTTATCTAGGAATTATTGATTGGTTTAATTGATTGGATTATTCATTGGGATTCATTTGGGTTATTGATTCAGGATTTATTGGATTTATTGACTTTGAACTCTCAAGATATTGAATTGATTTCTGAAGATTTTGAACTGATTGATTGATTCCTCAAGACTTGATTTCATATTGAAGACACTTATTGATTGATTATTGATTGAATATTGATTGATTATTGAATTCCTCAAGATTATTGATATTTGATTTGATTTGATTGTTGATTGATTGAATTTATTTGACTGTTGATTGAATTTGATTCCTCAAGATTTGAATTGATTCCTCAAGATTCATCAAGATTTTATTGTGATTGATTTGGCCAAATTTGATTATTCTTCTTAATACCATCAAGTTCTATTTCATTATTTCAAAATGCCAGTTCAGCATAGCCCCCCAGCCAAAAATACTAGATCCCAAAGAATTCAAGCTGTTCTCACTCCTACAGCAAGGGCTCCTCTTGACCGCACACCATCAGCTCATCAACTGAGTGTAAATTTAGACAGAGGACCACCAATGGAAGGAGCAGCACCCTCAAGAAGAGGTGGAATGAAATCTAGAAGATCAAGATCTTTCTCTGGACTTTTGGGTGGCTACCCTGGCATGTCTGAAGGTTCAAGAGCAAGACAAGGGGAAGTTGAAGATGAAGAGGGGGAAGAGTCTGTGGAAGAGGAAGATTCTGGGGAAACTGAAGTGGCAGATGCCTTGGCAAATGCTCCAGAGGTGCCTCAGGGTTCTAATCTAGCCCTTTCTAGTCAACCTCTTGTCTCTCAAACTGATCCAAGTCTCCTCAAGATGATGGAGCAGATGACTCAATTCATGGGGCAACTCACTCAAGCAGTTGCTCCCAGGGACAATTCCAAAGCCCCTGCTTTCAAGACTCCATCCATGAAGGCACCTGATTCTTTTGATGGTATTCAAGCTCATAAGTTGAGAGGATTTATCCAATCCTGTCAACTAATTTTCCATAATGATCCAGCAAATTTCTTCTCTGACAGGAAGAAAGCTCTTTACTCAACTTCTTTTCTCACTGGTAGAGCTGGCAAATGGATTGAACCTTACCTCTCAAATATTTCCAATGAAGACCCTTCCTACCTCCTCAATAATTGGCCATTGTTTGAATCTCAATTATTCACTCTGTTTGGTGATCCCAATGAAGTCAGGAAAGCTGAACAAGAGTTGGACAATTTGAGGATGAAGGAAAGTGGTCATGTCTCCTTGTACATAGCAGATTTCAGAAGCTTAATGTCAAGAATTGGAGATTGGGGGGAAAGAGCTTACATTCATGTGTACAGAAGAGGATTGGCATCAAGATTATTGGATCAGTTGGCTTCTCACCCTGGAAATTTTGATACTCTTCAAGAACTTATGGATGTCACCTTAGAATTAGACACAAGATATCATGAGAGGCAAAAAGAAAAGGGTGGCAATCAAGAGAAGAAGCCTCCAGTCATTGGATCCAATCAGTCTAGGCCTCCTCAAAACTCATCTTCAAAGAGGCCTCACCAGAAGAAGAATAAGAAGGGCAAGCAATTCCAATCTTCAAAGGACAAGCCCCATGCTGCTCTCCTCAATAAGGACAATAAATTAATCGGTTCTGAAAAGGAGAGGAGGATTAAAGAGGGGTTGTGTACTTATTGTGGTGGAAAGCACCCAATTGAAAAATGCTTCAAGAGACCTCAGAACAAGCCTGGGTCATCATAAAGAGGCTTCCCTAGCAAGCAGGGAAAAGCCTGAGTGGGAATCATGATGTGTTCAATGGTTCTCACTTATTTCCTTCAAGAGCACAATTGTGCACTCTGAATACTAGTGTCAAGAAATCTTTAAAATTTCTTATTTTCTCTTCTGTCTCTGATATTTTTTATAGTATTCTCATTGATTCTGGTGCTACAAACTCTTTTATTGCAAAGAATTTTGTTCTCAAGTACTCATTGACTTTGTCAGAGCTCCCTGAAAAGATTCCTCTTTTCATTTTGGATTCTAATGAATCCCCTGCCTTGTTCATCACCCATTATACCAAGTGGGTAGTTGACTTGCCTTCCTTCCCAAGCTTTGAATGGGACTTCTTTATCATAGATTCACCCAAGGGAGAAGACCTGATATTGGGCTATGATTTCCTTTACCATTTTAATCCCATTATTGATTGGAAAAATGGATTGATCACCTATGATTCTAATCATAAGGATTCTAGTGGTATTATTCCTTCTACTAGTAATGACTTTGCCACTGCTGTCAACAGTGTTTCTCTGGTTGGTGAACTTAAGACACCTTCCCTTCCTTTCTCTGTCCATATCCATTCCATCATTCCCTCTCAGTCATTACCTCCATTAAGAGATGAAGTCTTCAAAGAGATAAAGTATGTTGGGGAAGATGTTGCCATATCTTCACTTCATCTCTTTCAAGGGGATATGGACCTTCCTCCCTTATCTTTTCATGCATCCCTGGAGGAGCAGTGGGATGAGGAGGAAGAGCCAGAAGAAATTGAAACTGTGTTGAAGGTTGTCCCTCCTGCTTATCACCATTATTTGGATGTATTCTCCAAGGTGAAAGCAGAGAAACTTCCTCCACACCGCGCCTGTGATCACCATATTGAATTGGAGGGTCTTCTACCTCCAATTGGTGTTATCTACTCATTATCAAATCAAGAGTCAGAAACACTGCGGGCCTACATTTCAGAGAATGTAGAGAAAGGTTTCATTAGACCAAGCTCCTCTTCAACAGGAGCACCTGTCCTTTTTGTCAAGAAAAAGGATGGAGGTCTTCGTTTGTGTGCTGACTACCGCAAACTCAATGCTGTCACTAGGAAGAACAGATACCCTGTTCCTCCTATGAACCAGCTTCTTACCGTATTCAACGGGTCCACTATCTTCTCCAAGATAGATTTGCGTGGTGCATATAACCTTCTGAGAATCAAAGAGGGGGATGAGCACTTAACTGCCTTTAGAACCAAGTATGGCAGTTATGAGTATTTGGTCATGCCATTTGGTTTGACCAATGCTCCTGCTTCTTTCCAAAATCTGGTAAATGATATCTTTGCAGATTTTTTGGATGTGTTTGTTGTGGTTTATTTAGATGATATTATGGTCTTTTCCAGTTCTGAGGAGGAACATGTCAAACATGTGGCCTCTGTCCTCCAAAGACTGAGGGACAATAATCTGTTTGCCAAAGCCTCCAAGTGTGTATTCCATGCCTCAAGTGTGGAGTACTTGGGCTATGTTGTTTCAAGTGATGGCCTCAAGATGGATTCTTCAAAAGTTCAGCAAGTCCTCAATTGGCCTCAGCCCAAAAACATCAAGGCTCTTCAATCTTTTCTTGGCTTTGCCAATTTTTATTGTCGTTTCATTAAAAATTATTCCAAAAAAATCACTTCTCTCACTTCCCTTCTCAAAAAAGATTCTCCTTTCATCTTCAATGAGGAAGCTCTTAGTCAGTTTCAAGCACTCAAAGAAGCTTTCACCTCTGCTCCTATCCTTTCTCACTTTAATCCTTCTCTTCCAACCATTGTAGAGACTGATGCCTCTGATTATGCCTTGGGTGCTGTACTGAGTCAGGTGAATGACTCAGGAAAGCATCCCATTGCATTTGATAGTCGCAAGCTCTTACCAGCTGAGCTCAACTATGAAATTCATGACAAGGAACTCCTTGGCATAGTTTGGGCTCTCAAGCGCTGGAGAGCCTTTCTCCTTTCTCTTTCTGATTCCTTTGAGGTCTTGACAGACCATTGTTCTCTCCAATATTTTATGTCTTCTAAAGTCCTTACTCGTCGTCAAGCCCGTTGGGCTGAATTTTTGTCTGAATTCCACTTTGTTATCACTTACCGCCCAGGCAGGCTGGCCACTTTACCAGATGCCTTGTCACGTCGGGACGACGTGTACCCAGAGAGGGGGGTGGATTTCATCAGCAAGAATCCTCAAAACTTTCATCAAGTTCTCAAGCAAAATGAAGTTCAAGAGTCAAGATTCTTTTCCATAAAAGTTGAAATGTTCTCAGATTTAGTTGATCAGATTCAAAGACAAGTATGGCAAGACAAAGACTATAAGGAGATCCTCAAGAAATTAGCAAGAGGAGAATCAGTCCCAGACTATTCTCTTGAACCTCAAGCAAGATTATTATTGTTCAAAGATAGAGTAGTTATTGCAAGCAATCATGAAGTTCAATTGGACATTCTTCAAAGGCGTCATGATTCACCATTGTCTGGCCATCCTGGCCAGGAGAAGACCCTCAAGCTCATCAAGAGGGATTTTTATTGGGATGGCATGAATCAAATCATCAAGGACTATGTGTCCTCATGTCAGCAATGTTCAAGAAACAAGAACATCCACCATAAGAAGTTTGGATTACTCAAGCCTCTTCAAATTCCATCTGGTCCTTGGAATTCATTATCAATGGACTTCATCACTCAATTGCCTCTGTCAAACAACTTTGACTCAATCTTAGTAATTGTAGACAGATTCTCAAAAATGGCAATATTCATTCCAGCTTATGGCACAATCACTGCACTGGACTTAGCTCAAATCTTCATTAGTCATGTATTTTCCAAACATGGCCTTCCAGTAAGTATTGTTAGTGATAGAGGTTCCTTATTTGTTTCATCATTCTGGACCCAGTTATGTCAGCAGCTCAAGATATCAAGAGACCTGTCAACTGCATTTCACCCTGAAACAGATGGACAGACAGAGAGGGTAAATCAGATACTAGAACAGTATCTTCGGATGTATGTCGGCTATCATCAAGATGACTGGCACACCTGGCTCCCTCTGGCTGAATTTGCCTATAATAATGCAGAACATTCATCAACCAAGCAATCACCTTTTTTCACCATTTATGGAAGAAATCCCAGCTTTGACTCAATCCATATTTCTCAAGACTCACCTGCTGGAAAGTTATCAACAAAACTCCAATCAGTACAGCAAGTTGTCAAAGAGGAATTAGAGTCAGCAATAAGGATATTCAAGAAGTATGCAGATAGAAATAGGGCAATTCCACCTGATTTCCAACCTGGGGACAAAGTATGGCTAGCTTCCAAGAACATCAAGACAACAAGACCCACCAAGAAATTATCAGAAAGATGGTTGGGACCCTTTGAAGTTCTGAAGAAGATTGGCAGCCATGCATATCACCTCAAGTTGCCTCAGCAATGGAAGACAGTTCACCCTGTATTCCATGTGTCCTTATTAGAACCAGTCAAGCATTCAACTATCCCAAATCGTCATCAATTGCCGCCACCACCAGTTCTAGTGGAGGAGCAAGAAGAATGGGAAGTGGCTCAGGTTCTGGACTCAAAACTCAAGAGAGGTAAATTATGGTATCTTGTAGAGTGGAAAGGATTCAGTGAAGACCCAGAAAGAACCACTTGGGAACCATCTTCCAACCTTACCAACTCACCAGACCTTGTCAAGGATTTCCATTCATTGTATCCAGACAAGCCTGGTCCAAATACCTCAAGAGTTTGATTTATGGTGCTTGGTGGGGAGAAGAAGTTATGAAAGTAAGTTCCTCTCCTGGCATGCACCTTTAAGGGGGTATTCTACCCATATGTTGTTGTAAGCATCACCTTGGCCACTTTGTGAGCACTTGTCATTTCTTTGGACAGGTTCAGGAAGCATACAACATCAATACCCTCCATTTGGACCTTATCAAGATATGGCCCAATGTTTTCTTTATTTATCTTTCATTTCTTTCTTTATTATCATTTCACTTTATGCCAATCATCATAATTCAAGACATTCATTACTTCAAGTCATTTACGGCAATTCATTTCAGAAGTCATTTATGGCAATTCATCTCAGAAGTCATTTATGGCAATTCTTTTCAGTTTTATGGTGCTTGGTGGGGAGTGGAAGTTATGAAAGTAAGTTCCATCTCCTGGTATGCATCCCTGAGGGTTCTACTTCTTGTAAAACATTACCTTGGCCACTCTGTGAGCATCAAAATGCTTGGTTTTCATTTTTTCAGACTTATTGGCCAAAATCAAGCAACTCACCACAAGAAGGACCAACCATCAGGATTTTTCTTTATTTTCTTTCTTTACTCTCATTTTCTCTTATTCTTTTATTTTTCTTTCTTTCTTTACTTGTATAATTTTCTTTCTTTTATTTCTTTAAAGCAGCAGCATCCCCTCCCCAAATCATGTATTGGGAGGTTCCATTATTTTTTCATTTTTTAGTATTTATAAGAGTGGGGATAGAAGGCAAGCCAAACACAAACAAGGAAAAGGAAACTAGTTATCTCTACCCAAGTCATCAAAAGTTCTCTGGAAATCATTTATCAACTCATCTTCATACCAGGCAAATTTTGCAGCCATTTCTTCAGAAGCAGTACCTGGAATCGTCCTGTCATTGGCATACATAATCACCTCTCTGCTATTTCTATCAACTCTCCTGAACAATCTGGCCACAGCATCTTGATTTTCACTAGCCGCGATGGGATCTTCTCTGGTAACCCGGATAGGCCAACGTTCTCTTCTTTGGAATACTTGAGCAGCAGGAAACGGCAAAGGGGACAATCCATCTCTTCTTCTGCTGGAGCTGGCCACAGGTTGGAGTTGACGGGAGGTGTTTATGGGTGAGTTTCTGGGCTGTTGAACTGGAGATGGTCTTACTGCTGGATTCAAGGCAGGCCTGGTGGTGTGGGAAGTAGTTGGTGATGGAGGAGGAAGGGTTGTAGGAATTGAAGCAAGCATTGGTTGGAAGGTTCTTGGAGTGCTGGGAATCACTTGGCTTTGGAATCTGTGGTTGGAAAGAGGTTGAGAAGAGGAATTGCTGGATGGGTGGCCACTTGAATGAGGAATAACTTGAACTTCTTCACCATCCAACTCATCACTTCCTTCAGCATCTGGATCTGATGGGGAATCAACAATTCTTCTTAGCTTCTTCACTACTTTCACCACTCCATCAGCATTGGTCCTTGAAATGGGAATTTATGAGCTGTAGTGGATGGGCCTACCACCAATCGGAATGGGCCCTCCAACATTAGTCCATCTGGCCACATCCCTCTGCCTAGAACCAGTCACTACATCAAAATATCAGCATCAATTCAACCAAGAAATGCAAATCACTCACATTGAGAAAAGCCAGAAGTGGCATCAGGGGTAGGTTCCTCAAGAATGGGGAATTCCTGCCCATAAGGCCCATCCTTCCTACTCCATAAGTGCCTCCTCACCTGGGACAAAGTTGATCCGGTACGGCGGCAAGGCTTCTTCCCAATAAAGCAGAAATGGCATTTTGACGATCGAGGATTGTAATGTTGAAAGCAATCCTTCCCCCTGGCCAAACACTCAGTACAGGCAGGATCAAGAACTTCAACTGCTCTGAACCCATCATATGTTTGGGAGGGGTCAAAATGGCCAGAAGACGCCATGGAGGGAGAAGACAATCGACTGAAGACGCCAGAACCATGAAGAACAGATGGTGGCGGTGCAGAAGGGGAAGATTCAGTGAGTTCAGTCAGTTTGGAACTCATAACTGAAGAAAGTGCAAGCAGAAGATTCAAGACGTCAGAATCAATCCACTCCACATCAAGAAAAAGAAATTTGACTCAAGGAACTGGGGCCATAACTCACTTATGCCCCACCTCAAAGCCTCTAAGGTGAAGGTTCACACCCCTTTGGGGCTGAACTCATCACCCAGGGCCTCCCCTGCAACTTTGGGGGAGGCCAAGATCTTGATGGTCCTGGACCCCTTCAATGGATCCAGGCCATATATGGTGAAATTTGGAATGGGGCCATTTTTGGGCCCCTTGGTCACCCTGGATCCCCAGTAAATTTGGGCCCAGGGGCTTCATTTTGGTCCTGGGGGCCTCCAATAGCCCCCACGGACCGCGGCGTACGGTCCACGGACCGCGAACCACGGCCCACGGACCACGGACTGCGAACCACGGCCCACGGACCGCGGACCGTAGGACCCCAAAACATCAAAAAGGCCTATTATGGCCAAAAAACCACAAAAATCAAAAAAATTGCCCTAATCACCAAAACACCCAACAAGGCCAAAAAGGCCATAAAAAGCAGGATACATCAAGATCACTCAAGATGGAGGCCACAGCCCAAAAACCATTGGGAGGGCTGCCTGAGGCCAATTCCTTGGATCATGGGGACAAGACCCCTTGGAGGTTCATTCAATGGGTTAAGTCTGGGCCAATGAGTACAAGTCATATACTCATTGGGCACCAATTTTTGAGCACAAGTGCTCAATGGTCTTTATTCTGGGATATATCCCAAGGCCACATCCCAAGACATGGCTGATTGAATCAAAAGAAAAGAAATTGCATACTCTGGAAGGAATACTCACTCAAACTTGAAAAAAAGGGGGGAATCAATTGAATTTGGCAGGGAAGAAGTAATGAAGGATTTTCAGGATACTGGTCAAGAGGAAAGAAAATTAAAAAGAAAATTTTTTGAAAAAATGTGGGGATATTGAGATGCCACTCAACAGTGGCAGGGTATTATGGTGTTCAGGAGCCCACCAGTTTCAAGAGGGGGATACTGTAACAACCATCCATCAGGGGTAAGGGTATTCATTCATACACCCACTCAAACACCCCAAATCAGCAAATCCAGTATCTGCATCAGCATGCAGTTTCAGCAATCTTCATTCTGAAACATGCATACAGCTTGGTACCTCAATACAGCCTGTCAATACCTGTACAGGCTGGATTCACCCAATACAGTTTCAATACACCAATATGGAACTGTATGATCACTCAAATACACCACACCTCTTGTACAGGTTCTGTACAGCTGTACAGGACCTGTATTGGCCAGACTCAATTCAAATCATCAAGTATTCTCATGAAAACTCTTCCTCTGGATCAGGGCTGGTGATTCTCACATATACCAGCCCCTCTTCCTCCCCCCTGGGGACTTTTCCCCAGTTAATTAATTTAGTTGATTTATTATTATCTGAATATTCTTATCCTTATATTTTTTGGGTATTATATTTATTTAATCTTAAGTTAGTCTTTGCCTTTTTTCTTTCTTCGCCTGTACAGTATGAGTTGGGTGGCCATATCCTTATTAACCCTTCTCTTTCCATTCTGACAGGTTGAAACAGTGGACTTGGACTTGTTTGTGGTTGGCTCTTCTTTTTCTTACTCTTATTCTTTGTTGCTGCTTTCTTATTTTTATTCTTTAGTAATTCATTATCCACACTCTTAAGTGTATCCATTCTTGTCTTATCTTTGAGCCCTCCATAAGTGAGTGCCAGGCCCTCTTCACTTCGAAGAGCCCCTGTGACATATCCACACCTTAAAAAACTGCCATTATTTTCAGCAGAAGACCAGTACTGCTTGGTAAAGCTCAAATACAGAACGGAATTGATCAAAAAAGGGCCAACCCAGATATTTTGGTCAGTTTTAGCAATATCAATAGTCCAAGAGCATAGGATTGAAGGGCTCGATGAAAACTTTAATTTGGTATGCTTCATATTCAACCTTACAAAAAAATAGAAGAAGTTAGTAGGGCTTCAACATTTTTGATGGAAATTTGTACATAAATAGCCAGATATCTTTGTCAATTTGGAAGATCTCACAATTTGAATGATACAGAACTGTAGGAACTGCTGAGATCAGCTATTTTTTATACTTCACTGCATGTATTTTCCAATGTATGGCAAAGATACTGGGGTTTATTTATATTGTTATTTTTGGAAAACCTGTATCTGGTTTGTTAAGCTTTGATCTAAGATCACTCCTCCAGTTTTGATGTTACAGGGATAAGAGATATCTTTAATTAAAGCTCTAGTTCAGATATTGAATATGGTTATAGATTTGTAAGGTTTTGTAAAGGCCCTATTAAGCTTTTGAGGGGTTCTCATTAAATAAAGGTGGTATAATGGTATCTCCTGAAGTAGGAATGCTGCGGAGGAATGGAATGTATCATTGGATAGCTCTCCTTGAGAGTGTAAAGAAAAATTGTGTTTTCTTTGGGCTTGAGCTAAATATGCATAAGTTAGATGAGAGGTGAAAAAAAGGGTTTTGATTTTTTGGCCTTATCTTTTACAGGGTATATCTTTGTCATTTCTTATCCTATTTGGATAAGGTTGGTATATTCATTTTCTAATAACTTCTCTCTTCATATTATACCTTTATTGGATATGTTTTTCTAATACTCCTCATGAAATTACTTATGGTATGTTGGATGTCATGCTGATGCACTGTTGAGAGTCACAGGCTGACAAATATTCACTGTGATAAAAGATATAGAAAAATACAATAAGTGAGTTTTGTGTGGGAAAATTTCATTTTGAATCTTATTTTCACAAGAATGTTTTCTCACAGAAGCTCTTGGGAATACCTAGAGTGGCCTGGAACCCACTTGAAATACTCCAAAAGGAATTAAAGAAATAAGAATAAAAAAAGATTTCTTTGATATTGGAAGGTGGAAGTAAAAATAATATGCAAGAAAGAAAAGAAGCTGTCACAACCACAAAGAATGACACTCCTCAATTGGTGTTGCAGCAATCCCAGCCTGAAACCAAAATGACGCCAATTGGTCACACCATATCTTTTATGGCCAATTGGCCTTTTGGTCATAGAACCTTTTTGCCTGGCCATTTATGGCCCCAATCATAATTGATGGTGTCAGGCCATATCCCGCCATCATTGGCCTCCCTGGCCAACTTCCACCTCACCAACCCCCAGGCCTTTATCTTTGTTTTTGGGCCTGGGGGTCCTTTCAGTATACCAGGGGTCTAAGGACCCTCTAGGAACCATCAGGACTCTTGGCTCAACCTCTTATATTATAAAGGCTTTTGGTTAAATGGCCCTTTTGGGCCCTTTAGGCCCCTTATTACCTAATCCAATGAGGGCAAAAGGGGGAAGTTGACTAGCCCCCAAGGCCAGGTGGGTCCCAAACTACAAGTGGCCCACCTGATCCAGTTTTTGACCATGGACTCCAATACACCAATTTTGGCCAAGAACTCAAAGGACCACCTGTGGCCCCTTTTCAGCCATGGCCTCTGGTAACCCCCAGAGGCCACCAACTCAGCTCAAATCCACTATTTCCCTAAACTCAAGGGGAAAAGTTTGCATTCCTCCTTGAACCCTGTACTTGAGGATGCAGGAGTGGTGCATATATGGTATTATATACCATTATGCACCATCTTTGCTCAGAAGTCCAATGGTGACATTTTCATGACCCAATTCCATGATTCCAAATCAAGGTCCCAAAATCCATCACCAATTTTGAAGGAGGACTCTTCAGCTCATCAGTCTGGAAATCCATGGGGGTTTTCAGAAGTCCATTTCAGAACCCCAACCACCTGGCCCTGCAGGAGTTGGGTTGGCAATTTTTCCTGGATTATTCCAAGGGCAATTCTTAGAGGGTATTCATCATTCAATCAACTGTAAAGGCAGAAAGTACTTCTATACTCCTTGGACAGCTCAATTGGTCCATACAGGTAGTAATCAAGCATCCTGTATGGCCTTGGCCCAATTCGGCCAATTCATATTCCACTGGGAATCCAGTCACACAGTTTCAATTCTCAAGATGGCCAGAACTGTATTTATCCAATTCAGACAATACAGATGGATGATTCACCTTCTGGAATCAGCCTCTCAGTTCTTCACATGTACTGGCCACCTTTCATCACCTGGGGACTTTTTCCCCAGTTAATTAATATATTGGATTTATTTTTATCCTTATTTTTTTAACCTATTAAAGCAAATACTGATAATCTTAAGTCAGTCATTCGGACCTTTTCTTCTTTGCCTGTCAGTGGATGATGGTGATCATATCCTTTACTAATTTAATTGTTCTTTCTGGAAGGTTAAAACAGTGAATTGAGGATTCATTTGGTTGTCTTTTTGGCTTTTGGCTCCTTATTATCTTGGCCATTTGCTTCCTTTTCTTTTATCTTTGACATACTTGTCTTTACCCTTTTATTATTCTTTTAAGAAATATATTATTTTATTCCTTTATTCTTTGTAGCCCTCCAAGTGAGCTCTTGATTACTGAGCGCCAGGGCACTCTTGCTTCCATAAGAGCCCCTGTGACATTATATTAATTAACTCATAATTTCTTTTCATTATGTTCATTCATTCTTTTATCATTCTGATTCACTCATTTCATTGAAATTATGACTCTTTAATGCTTGTGAACTTTATGATTCTTTGTCACCTCTCAGTTTTCTCTCATTCATTCTTCATTTTGAAAACTGAAAGCTGGCCCAATTTTTTAAATCTATTTTGTCTTCAAAATCTTATTTAAAATCATCAATTTCATTTCTTTCTTAATTCAGGCATAATCTCATTTTGTCAATTGATCTTTTCAAATTGGTCATCAAGATTGTTCAGACACAGTCTTCACATCAAGTTTCATTTTGAATTATTCTTCAAGAAATTTTTGATTTTAAGGAAGACTTCACTTGAATCAAATTGATTTATTGATTTGACATATAATTGATATTGATTTCAAGAAAATTTATTGACCTGAAGATTCAATTGACTTTGCTGATCTTATCACATCAAATTATTTGACATAAGTTGATATTTCCTCAAGAATTCATTTGATTGATTGATTTTGCAAGATTTTGGTTTTTGATTGAATTTGATATATTGATTTATTGAATTGAAGATTTCATTTGACCTTGATGTATTGATTACTTCAAGATTTCATTTTTATTGATTGATATTCCTCAAGATTTGATTGTTGATTTTGACTTCAAGCAAATTTTGATTTTTTAATTCATTTAACTCAATTTGATTCCTGAAATAATTCCTATTCAGCATTCACCTCCTGCAAGACAGACCATATCTCAGGCCAGAACTCAAGCCTTTCTTACTCCAAATCCAAGAGCTCCTCTTGATGGCACCCCAGCAGCTCTTCAACTAAGGGCCCCATATGGAAGGAGAAGCACCATCCAGGAAGAAAGGAACACGGCCAAGAGAATCAAGCTCATTCTCAGGAGTAGGTAACAGATTCCCAGGAACTTCAAGGGTCCAGGTGAAGATGTTGAAGAGGAGGAGGAGAATTCTGTGGAAGAGGAAGGATCTGACAGTACTGAAGGTGCTCCTGCTCCTGTAGGGCTACCCCAAGCTACTGGAGGACCAACTCTAGCGGAGTCTAATCAGCCTGTCTCTCATCTGTCTGAACCATCCTTATTGGCCATTATGCAGCATATCACTCAAATTATGGCCAACCTTCAAGAAACTTCATTTTCTGAGTCATCAAGACCACCATCCTTCAAGAATCCATCTATGAAGGCACCAGAATGCTTTTATGGGAATCAGCCCTTTAAAGTCAGAAGCTTCATTCAGTCTTGCCAGTCAATCTTTCATAATGATCCAGCAAGCTCCTCTCAAGACAGAAAGAAGGTTCTCTATGCCACCTCATGTCTCATTGGCAGGGCTGCAAAATGGATTGAGCCTTATCTGTCCAATCTCACCAATCAAGACTCAAATTAGTTTCTCAATGCTTGGAGCTTATTTGAATCTAAACTCTTCACTTTATTTGGGGACCCAAATGAAGTCAGAAAAGCTGAAGCAGAATTTGATTCTCTAAGGATGAAAGAAGGTGGTCATGTTTCCTTTAACATAGCCAATTGCAGAAGCTTGGTCTCAATAATTGGATATTGGGGTGAAAGGGCTCTCATTAATCATTTCAGGAAGGGATTGCAATCCAGGAATTTGGATGGATTGGCCTCCTGTCATTCAAGAATTGAGTCCCTTCAATACTTAATGGACATTACTCTGGAGCTTGATACCAGGTACAATGAGAGGCAAAGAGAGGAGTCATCATCAAGAGAAGAAGCCTGAAGCCTCAAAGTCGATTTCTTCGCATCCTCAAAATAATTCAAGCTCAAGTCATAAGAAAAAGAAGGATTTTCAGAAGAGGGACAAGCCCTATTCTTCTTTGCTGAATTTTCAGCCTGTGACTCAAAACCAGAGCACAAGCATGACAGCCAAAATACCATAAACCAATGGTATAGCCAAAATACCACCAAAACATGGAGCTAAGCCAAATCAGCCAAAAAGGTATCAAAAGAAAGAGAAAACTCACCTCTTTCTTAAAATATAAGTCCCATCACCATAGGACAAGAAATAACAAAGTTATTCTTGCTCAAAGTTATTGCTGAGCATAAACCTTAATTTTCACCTCTCATCTAAAATTGAGAAGGGAAAGCTTAACCCCATCAAATGGGTATTCAAAATGAAGCTTTCAGCCAGGGCTACTTAATAGTACCAGCCAAACTGAGCTAGCACCAATATTACTGGAGTTATGGCCAATTTCAGGCCAAATAAGGGTGAACAAAACATTCACCTCTCATCTAACTTCTACAGTTTTAGTGTGAGATACTTAAAGTGGGGTCTTTTTGGAAAGAGAACAATCAGTGATACCTGATGGTGTCATCTATTTCCTCATATCTCAACTATAGCAGAAGTTATGGGGCCAACAAGCTCAATACGGCTTTTTGCCTAAACCACGTATATGTACAAAAACTGGTACATGGGATAACTTTGCCATATTTAATGATAACCATATAAAAGAAGGTACCATTCTGCAGAATACATACAGGGCTACACACTGGTTCAGTTTTGAGGTTGATATCTCAAAAACTGACAAAGTTATGGCCATTTTAATTTCAAAATCCCACATTCGGACCAATACAGCTTTACCATGGGATAATATCCCATAACCATGAATATGAGGTGTCAAATAGACAAAGGAGCTTGTTTTTACTTAAATACCTCATATGTCAGTCAATACTGGGGTCCCATACAGCTTCTGTACAGCATTCTACGCGTCATACACGTCAGAATCAGGCTGTGAGGTCCCAAGATGAAAGGTTTCACCCTGTATTGGTGAAAACCGCCCAGATGTGGTTTCAAAACCATATATGAGCCCAATAAAGGCTATACAGGCTGTTTGTAAACCACAAGCCAGTCCTAGAGAGTGAAAAATTTTCACTTCCTCTATGTGGAAAGGTCTAGCACCCTTTCTACCACATTTGAGGATAAAAAGGAGGCTTTTCACAGCCAGAATTGTTTCTTCATCCTGCTCTTGAATACCCTACATAGTAAACTATCAACAACAGTTTTACTTTTTGTAATAATCAGGGTATAATTATAATTTTAATTATGGTAGCTCTTATTTTAGTTATCCAACTGGTAAGACTGCACCCAGGGTTCTCAATAGTGCTAACCACCACTATTCTTCAATAGTATAACCCTGTTATTATATTATAAACCATTATATTAAATTAAATCTCTTATTTTAAAGATATTTCCACGTGTGACAGTCATAGTTCTAGTTGTAAATAGCCTAATCACTGCTTCAACATAGACTCCATCTGACATTTTGGGGGCCTGGCCATGTTTTAAACTTTTTTTGGACCCTTATAAGTGAGTTTTTTCTCTTATTTCTCACTTTATCACAATTTTTTATTCTTTTTAGGCGTAATATTTCTTAAAAATATATATATTATATATATATTTTTCTCTTTTTGGTATATATACCACTTTATACTCATATTTTAAGAGTATCTGTCACATGACTAATAACCACAAGATCCTTATTTTTGGCGTGTTTTATATATAAAAACACTTAAGCCATTAATACAGTCTTATTTTTTAATTAAAATAAGACACCTCATACTGATAAACCAACAGTTGAGGCGTGGTTAGACATATTGCTAAGTCAATTGCCCTGTTACACACCACTTTTTGACAGTTTACACTTGCTAATTACAAGTTATTATGTGAGATATTGGTATACAAACAGTATACCAGCTATCAGTAAGCTGTATTTCTGATGTGGAATTATTAATTCAATCACACTGTCATTCACCAGGGCAAATCTCGTGTCAATCGTCGGCAATTGACTTCAAGTCAAGCAAACGTCAAGAAGGATAAAAGTCGAGCTCACGTCAAGCCAAAATCAAGCGAACGTTGAGCACACGTCCTACTCTTGTCTTACACCAAATCCTGTGACATCCACCAATATTGGTTCCCCTGTGCCTTCAACTCAGATTCCTCACCACCTGATCATCCCGCAACCGTCCAATGGTTGGTAAAAATTACACAAGACCCGCCTGTTTGCACAAACACACATCAAAGAGGTCCTTCAGCCAGTCTTGATGTAGGCGGGGGGTTTGACTTCACCAGGTCATCCATAAAAGGACTCTGCCTGAGTGGGATTGTTGTTTTGCAGGTGACACTGGTAGAGCCCGCCGCACAATACCGCGTGTGCGGGTGTGGGTGCATTGGCGTGTGTGCTTGCGTGTGCGGGTGTGCTTGTGTGTGCATTGGCGTGTGCAGGTGCGCTTGGGTGTGCATTGGCGTGTGCGCGTGCGGGTGTGCAAGGGCCGCTTCCCCTTCCAACATGATGATGGCGCAGTTAGAAATTTTGGATGCTGTGAAAGGTTAGTGTGTGGGTCATTTGATCATTGAACTTGGCATATTCACACTGTACCCAATGTCAAAATAGTAAGTTCTTTGTGGCAATGTGAAATAATGGGCTTTGCTTGTCACAATGGCATGTCTCTGTCACTAAATTTTGAGGCAGTTATTTCACTAGCAAAATTGCTAATGAATCTGAGATATTTGCATTTCTGTAGACTAAATTTCATGAAATAACGGCTTTATCATTACAAGCAGTCCACATGACAGAACTTTGTTATCATACAATCCACAGTTACCTTCTATTTCTTCTTCAGATATAATCAAGTGTCCATCATCAAAACCAACAGCTTTATAAATATTCAGATGCGGCCAATCTGGTAAGAAATTCACATCAATCTTCAAAGTTTTTAAGATCAGAAAGTTATTGTTCAGTATGCTAGATAGCTCAGAGACTTTAAAAATGCTATTAATAATACCAAATCGTCGTGAGTTGCCCCTCAGAAAACATATCACACTGTTGCTGACATTTTTGGATTCAGTTGAAAATATATTGTTCCCAATATTAATGTTTGAAACTGGAAAATACCAAGGTGAGACGATCCTTGAAGTGGGAAGACTTGTGGATTGCACGGTAGTGTCTAAGCTGATCCAATCAACTATTTCCCTTGTTGCATGAAAATTCTGTAAGTACTCAACCAGGGAATCATAATTTTCTTGGTCAGGGCGGGATGGTTTGTTATATTTATGGTCATTGAACAGGGCAGGTGGCTGTGATTCGAAAATCTGTTTTATTTCACATGGCACAGATGGGGATTTCAGGAGAACGGAAAGGTTGGAACATCGACAGATATGTTGAAGTAAGGTTTTATCTATATCATCTATTCAGAGCTTAAAGAAGTTAGTGTTATTCAGTTCAGGTGTTTAATCAATGTGAATATATTAATATTATTAATTGACGTACATATTTTGTTATTTGTTGGCATCTTTGCAAATACTCCAATAAAGCGCTCATAACCCCATGTGGCTGAGGCCTGTGCTGGGCCCCAACGTTGGAAGAGTTCGGGAATATGATCAGCAAAATGATGTTTGGTTTACTTTTCTGTTTTGGGAACAGGAGTTGATTGGAAAGGCGGAATTTTTTCCAATGTTCAGCAAATGCAGTCGCATCTCCTATTGAAACAGTCCAACTTGTGGCAATGTTGATAGCACTAATCAAATGGAATGTATTCTTGGTTAGTTCATTTGCAAGTTCTTCTGACTGACCCATTTTTCTTTGAATGTTCGCGGATTGGTGTACATCTAATGACATCTGTTGACTGAGCATTAAAAATGGAATATAGACCTTGTATAAGAGAGCCCATTCAGCGGCTTTTAAGCTACCATGAGAGGTGGAACCCATGTTGCGAGGTACTCTTGTCCATGCTGAGGGAATTATTGTCTCAGATATGATTTGTTGGAGATGCTCCAGAGCCTCACCCTTGATCTGGTGATCACTCAGTGCAGTGATATCCACTTCAGAGGGGATTTCAGAAGTGGGGATGTAATTGGCATCAAATGAAGGAATCTCCGCAGAACCACTAGATGGATGTTCCGTGTGAGGGGTGGGCATTGGGAAGTAGTTTTTTTGGGTGGAAGTAGTGGGGAGTGGCTCATTTATTATTTTTGCTGCGTCTCTTCTCAGGGAGCGGGCCTCTCTCAATGTGATTTTATCAAGAGAGCTGTTGGAGGTCATGGAATCTGAGTCTGAACTGTTGGTGTCATTGTATTTCCTGGGGGACGTGAGGTGAATTTTTGATTTGGACTCTGGAATGCACAATTTGAAAGCTGCATGATCCTTCAAAATTCCAAGTATCAAATTAATAAGACTCTATTGCTCATTTTCATTGAGGAAATATTGAAGGAGTTCGATCCAACTCATGGTGTTCATAATTGTGGACCTATGCCAGGGTGAACAAGAGTTGTCAACTTGGTCAAACACAAATTATATAATATCAGTAAGGCTCACACAGTTAATGATTTTTTCTTTTCTTGGACCTATTGGTGTTTGGAAAATGGCATTTCCATCAGGAAGGATTTTAGAATAGCAATACAATTAGGGTCAAAGATGATCTTGAAAGGTACCTTCCGCATGTTGACCTCAACTAAATGAGGAGTGATATAGTGGATGACCTTTACAGGTTGTTGTTGGCAAATACAATGGAGTCGATCAACAGCCTGAGCCTCAATGGCTGGGTTCCAATTGGGCTCCTGGAAATGTGGATGTCAGGGGCCGCAAATCAGGGCAGAATTTTGGGGGTCCCCTCACCATTAAATAGACCGTATTAGCACAAGTTATATTGAGGCCAGTTCCAGCTGCGGCAATGGATGCAATCAGTACTTCACATTCAGGATTATTGAAGAAATTCTGCAGTGCCTTCTCCTGTGCTTGTGCTGTAATTGTTCCATGAATTCGTGCTGAAAGGATAGAGTGATGGGCAAGTTCAATACCAATTCTACAATATGAAAAAGTCAGATGGATTCAATTGGTAATGGATGCATATTAGAATTAACGCACAAATCTAAAAATTGGGTCCATTGGGTATAAACCACCGATTTGGTTGGACCACACCTTGTTTGTTTGTTCTTCATTAAGATTTGTAGGAGGTGTGCAATTTTACTACTCATCATGCATGTTTCCACATCCACAATAGTTTGTGTGATTGTTGGCGAGTTATCCTGAGTGCTCCTGCCCTCGGGGTCTTCCAAATCCGCCTCCGCAATTGTAAGATGGGACTATGAAACTGATGATAATATTACTATTAATCAACAGTACTATGTCTGTTCTTCTGAAATATAATAATAAAAATTATTATAACCACAATTAAATAGTTATAAAATTATTTCTTTCACGTGTTATACACTACTAGTGACTATAACAGTGAGCAGTAATTGTCTACAAGAATCAATTACAAGAAGAATTTAATAATAAAAACTTCTTTTATTAAAATAATAAAATTATTTTAATATATAATTATCTTTTACAAGAATAATTATAAAGATAATTCTTGAAGAAAACTATTACTAGAGAAAAACTTTAAGAATTAAAGATAAATGACTCACTAAAACTCCAAAGAGCTTATTGATAGATAAAAGTAGAGAAATTTGACGTGGAATTGTGGATTTAAGGGATCAAAAGGATTTATAACAGTATTACAACAATATATAGTTGGATTCTATGATTTCACGTCTTTCTGGTTGATTCTGAAAGATTTAAAACACTTAAGAACAGCTGTAGCTAATACTTACTTGTTGGTAATAATGATTTAATAAATTGATAAGATGATCTGGAAAAAACAGCAAGAGGAGGCCTCTTTTAAGTCAACAACAGCTCACAGAGGCGTGCCATGGAGCAAACTGAAAAACCAGTGAGTGAGAAAACAATAAACCCTTTTGGATTATTGATTGCATCATCAGTTGTCACGTAAGATTATCATAATTACTTAATTGATGCTTTTACGTGACTACCAACCCCAATATGGTTAAGAATAAAAGGAGTAACACTTGTAAATCTTCTTTTATTCTAAAATAATCATTGATTTCTCAAAGTTATCAATGTTATTGCCAATTTCATCACAGGTTGTAATTACTGTGAGTTTTTGAAGATTCAGTGTTTCACGCAGAATAACCAAAAATGGACTGTACGTAAAACTTTTGATTTTACTAGTAAAACTGTAATTCTTTTTGATTGTACCATAGATAATACAGTTCTCCTTTAGTCCTGAAAGTTTCAGAAAGATTCATTAAGAATTGTATTTTTAATGAATTTTTGAAGTTTTTACCTCATTTCTACGTAGAATTGCAAATAGCAGTGTTTTGCTGGTTGCTATGAGGTAAATCAATGAATATGGGTCCCAAAAGGGTTTTAATTACTCTTTTGGGGTTTATCCATGGAAAGTCATTAGTAATTGACATGGTTACAGGAGTGTAAGTAGCTCATTACCTCCTTGGCACGTCAAAATAGCAGGTTATTTGCTATTTTCTGGTGTTTTACAGTAGTTGTAACTTGGTAACCAAGTTCCCAAAGAGTATTGGTTTACCAATTGGGCCAAGATGAGCCATGGATCCAAGCTCTGGAGCTATCCACGCCTCTGAGGCCTCAGAAGTTGGGTACCCTGGCTCTCTTTGATGTCTTTTGTCCCCCTTGCCTATTTTTTATGTCAAAATAGTAATTTAAGCTTCAAGTGAGATATCCACTATGGGTGTACCAAAAGTCCATGTAAGAATACCATGATATTAAGTGCTCAAAACATGCATAACACTATTCTTAGTGTATATGTAACATGGGATTTCTCACTTTCCCATTATTTTGGTTTAAAATCAAGAAAAACAAAAATTTTCACGGATCTTTTATGTGGTATGATGATGTGGTATTGAAGTATTTTCCATTTTACCACCTCAAATACTTAAATTGAGCTTCTTCACTCTATGGGGCTACCCTAGGTGAATTTTTGTGTAGAATCCAAATCTGGTCTTAAATCCATGGATTTACTTACTCAATAAAAAGTTATTCATCTTTTCTGAAATTGAAAATGATGAATTTTGGATTTATGCATGACTTATGAGTTTTGCATAATTCAAAGATTTCTTTTTAAGATAATTGTGGCCTATTTGGGTATGTAAAATATACCTCAAGGGTCACATTCCCTCCCACCAAAAAATAAAATTGTACTACAATTTTATTAGTGATAAAAGAATAAGGCCCCAAAGGGGGTTAATGTCCACTGTCCAACCTCTTCTCATTACTCAGATCAAGTAATTTAAAGCACATTTATAGACATATTCAGGCTTGTGGCCTTCTTTCATGTCTAAATCTTCTCAAGAGTTTATCTGAGTCAGGTATTTTTGATTCTGCCATCCATTCATCTTCATGTATTGGATTTCTATATCTGACAAGATATTCTCTTTGATTTTCACCCCTAAGTCTCCTTTCTTTAACGACTTTCTTTATCTTGTTGTCTTCATTCTGTTCCACAGGTGGTACAGTTAAAGGAGTTGGGTTTCTTAAAGGAAACAATTCTTTATCAGCTGGTTGATAAGGCTTTATCAAGCTGACTGGAAATGTGGGGTGTTTATTTTCCAATTCACCACTCAATTCCACTTGAATTGCATTGGTTCCATGTAAAGCAACAATAACAAAAGGTCCTACATAAGAATCTTTAAGTTTCTTTGGGCCTTTGTTATTATTAAAATTCAAGGTTGAAACTAAAACTAAGTCCCCTACTTTGAAGTCTGGTACTTTATGACTCTTGTCCCACTTCTGTTTTGCATAATCAAAAGCATCATCCATACTTTGGTTTGCATGATGTTTTACTTTATCAAGCATGATCTTGAAGCTGGAAGCTGTAGGATGAATGTCAATCAAGTCTTTCCTCAGTGTGTCTTCTGGGAGTCTTGGATTCCATCCTTTCTCTAACATAGCAGGAGTTTGTCCTGTGGAAGAATGGACTGATGTCTTGTATGCCAATTCTAATGCAGGTATCAGAGTGCACCAGTCATGGGTAAAGCCATCTGAGTCTTTGAATTCTAACCCATAAGCACAAAACCTCCTGATCATGTCTTCTAAAGTTTGAATCATCCTCTCTGCTAGCCCATCCGTTTGAGGGTGATATGCTGTAGAGAATGATAACTTAGTCCCAAACAATCTATGAAGATTGGTCCAAAGTGCAGATGTGAATTTGGGATCTCTGTCACTTATGATATTCTTAAATAATCCTGTATTAGAAATAACTCTACTCCATAAAAGAAGAGCTGTATCCATAGCAGTGTCATCTTTATGACATGGTAAGAATATGGGAGTTTTGCTATATCTGTCTACAATGACTAAGCAAGCATTATAACTTTTGTCACCACTTGGAGGAAGTGCTGTGACCCAATCCATGTGAACAACTTCCCAAGGGGATTTTGGTTCTTGAATATGGATCATCAATCCAAATTTCTTGCCTGTACTCCTGTTTGCTTTCTGGCATCTATCACAGGTATGGCAATACTCAATGGTTTCTTTTCTCCAAGATGGCCACCATGCACAGTTCTTCACTTTTTCAATTGTTCTGTCTTCTGATAGGTTTCCAGAGTAAATGCTATCATGGCATTCATGAAGAATAATATTGATAAGCAATCTACTACACAGTGTCATCACACAAGATTGTTTTGTTCTATGGTAAATAATTCCATCAAACAAGTGAAATCTTCCTTCAGAATAGGAATTTTTCCAAACTTCATCTAGTGCATTAACCAAAGATGTGTCTTTGCAGTCTTTATCCAATAAAGAAGTCAAGATATGGCAATTCTTGTCTTGTTTATAAGACTCTCTGACCTCTTCAAAGAATTCAGTCTCAATATCAGTTATGTTAATTCCTTCAATTGGAATCTGTGGTTCAGCTTCCAAAGGTACATAAGCTGGGTTATCAGGAGTGTTGGCTAAAGCCCATCTACTAAGTCCATCAGCATTTTTGTGAATGTTTCCTGCTTTATGAACTATAGTCATGTTTCCTCTATATTCTTGAATGGCTATTTGCCATCTCAACATATGTCTGTTGGGAGTTTTCATGTTAAGAAGTGATTTTACAGCATTACAGTCCGTTATTACCTCAAAAACAATGCCATCAAGGTAATAGTGTAATTTCTCAAGTGCCCATACCAAACATAAGCACTCCATTTGGCTTGCACCATATCTGGCTTCTGTTGGTTTGATTTGTCTTGAGATATAACAAACTGGTCCTTCTGTAGGTTTGTCATCAATAATTTGGACTTGATGTAGGGCTTCCCCTAATCCATCTCCACATGCATCGATGTACAATTTAAAAGGAATATTCCAGTCAGGCATGAGGAGTAAAGGTGCTTCTGTAAGGGCTTTCTTTATCTTCTCATAAGGTTTAATTCTTTCCTGTGTCATCTCAAATACAGTCTGTTGATCACAGATTCTATAGAGTGACTTGGCTAGAATTGCAAAATCTTTCAAGTGTTGCCTATAGTAACTAGCAAATCCAAGAAAAGACATCATTTCTTTTTTATTCTGGGGTATTGGCTTAAGTCACACTGCTGCCACTTTATTCTTGTCAATACCCAAGCTCAAACCAGAAACAACATGTCCTAATGCTTTGAGTTCTTCAAAACCAAAATTGCATTTCTTAAGTGAAATTTTCATGTTCACTTCTGCAACTTTAAGAAGTACTCTTGCAAGTCTTTCAAGGTGCAAAGACCATGAGTCAGAACATATAATAATATCATCAATATAAATGATAAGCCATCCTTCAGACAATTCTGTGGGGAAGATGGTATTCATCATTCTTTGATAATGAGATGGAGCATTTTTAATGCCAAATGGCATTCTAAGATACTCATAAATACCACAGTGAGTGATAATTCTAAGTAATTTCCTAGCTTTAGGCGTCAAAAAATTTTGATGGAAGCCTTTCAATGCATCCATTGATGTTATATACTTGGCTTTAGACAATTGAGTCAAGGTTTCTTGGATTCTAGGGATTGGATACCTATCTGGAACTGTGTAGGTATTCAAAGCTCTAAAATCTCCAACCATTCTTGACTTATCATTATGCCATGCAATAATAACAGGTGGTGTCACTTCAACTTCCTCATTATGGCCTACTTTCCTTAGCACACCAAGTTGGATCAACTCTTGGATATGTTTTTCCAAGGCTTCTCTGGCTCCGGGACTGGCTGGATAAGCTGGTCTTCTAAGTACTGGAGGATATGGTCTATCAATATTAAGAGTAATATCACTTTCATGTCCCCTTATAGCGCCTAATGGTTCATTATCAGATGCAAATGCATTATTGTATGTATATAATACATCAATAAGTTCATTCCTCATCTTTGGTGACAATGATGGATTAATTTGTGCTTCAACAAGTTGTTTAGACACAAATTCATCTTTGTAAGTATCTTTGACAGAAGATACCACCTATATCTGTTTTGGCATATTGGAGAAAGCAAATTTTTGCCTTTTGTTATCTCCAATTGTGAAATATCTGTCTTTATGGTTATTTATATTAATACCATAAATATTCAAGTAATCATTTCCAAGAATGATGTGCTGAGATGTGCAATTATCCATTACTACAATCTCAGTTTTCATTCTTACACTTCCTGCTGGATGTGGGAATACAATATTAGTGTCCAATATGCCCAAGGGGTACATATTGTTACTGGCACTACTGAATTGTACACCTTCTATTGGTAATAGATGGTTTTTCCATTCAGGAAGTATAATTTGGAGATAATCTTTGCCCACACAAGTGCAAAATGCCCCTGTATCCAAATTTACTTTGGCTTCAATTTCACTCATCAGAACTGATGTGATACAGGATGCCCCAGCAGTATAACCCTTTCCTCTAGCAGGTTTTGTTTTACACATTCTGGCATCTTGGATATTGATCAGGTTGCAGCAATCCTCACTGTACTGTGGCAAGTGGGTATGGACTTCTGGGACCTCAAAGAAAGCTGAAATGTTTTCAATGGGATAGTCCTCCACTGGTGTATCTTCAGAGACTGCAGAATCTTGATCAGACTCTTCTTTCTCTTCAGTACACTGAATTTCCTCAATGACTTGAACTTCATTGCTCTTTGTCTTCTTAGGGCAAGTGTTGGCTAAATGTGAAGTACTTCCAAATTTATGACACTTCAAGACAGGTCTTTCTGGTCTTCTTTCCTCTCTAGGAATCTTTGAGACTATTTTGGACTCTATTGGGTTTCTAATCCAAGTCTTACCAATTCTTTTTCTGGTAATGATATCTTCCATAGCATTAATGTAGTCCTCTGTTGAACAGGGTTCCACACATCTGCTTTTGATAGCATGTTCCAGTTCTCCTCCACACTTTCTTAATATTTTCATATTAATCATAGTGTCAGACATATCTGGGTGTAAAGCAGATAATCTGTCTTTTTGTTTGAAGAACCAAGTAAGTGGTCTGTTTTTTTCTGAGTTAAAAATGGCACTTTCAAAAGCATTCTCCATTTTAAACCTCCAAGAATTATTGGCCCATTTGGTAATCACTTCAGATTTCCACCAAGACCAGTCATGTCTTCCATGATCTATTCTCATCTTGTAATACCATTTCTTTGCAGTCTTGGTAAAAAAACAATGTAATTTTCCTACTATGATTTCATCAGGTATATTAAAGTCTTCTTGCAACATATCAATAGTCCTGATGAATTCAATATGGTTGTTTTCTCCTTCACCAGAGAATGTTGGCCATTCTTCTAATTTAGGAATATCCTTTGCAGAAATAAAATTTTCTCCTAAGAATGGAGTCAAACTTTCTTTAACAGAAGGTTTTTCTTCAGTCAGAGGTGTAGAATGTCTTGGCATATGTGGTTCATGATTCTTATGAATTTGTTCCACACTTGCAATTATTTCATTTTTCAATTTCTGCCTCTCACTGTCACTTTTTGCTAAATGTATAGCAAATTGATTGGTGTTCTTAACTATTTGTAAGACATGGTCTTCAAGAGTTTTAAGTCTATCATTTACTTTAAAAATGGAAGGATCCTCTGTGTCATTATTCTGAGTTTGACATTGGTTCTCAATTCTTTCACAAGCATTGCTAATTGACTCAAGGGTGACAGTTGTCAATTGATGCCAATCAGAATGTTGCTTGTCACTTTTCTTTAAATCATTGATGTCTAATGTAATTTGCTTTAACTTTGACTCAAGTTTGCCAATCTCTACACTAATACTTCTATGTACATCATTTATTTGCGTGGAAAAGTCCTGTTCATCCTTTCCTGCTCCTTGGCTGTGAATTCCATAAGAGTTCTGGCCATATTGAAGACACTGTCCACTGCTGAAGGCTCCAATCTGGGGATCCTGTACCCTTGTGGGTAAGGTCTGTGCCAATTGGCTTTGCCTTTGCCCTTGCCTTGATGGTTCTTGGGACCTCTCTGTTTCTTTTGAGGTCCTTTGGGCTTGTCCTTGGATGCTTCTGGAGCTGGTTTGGAGCTGGTAGATGACACTGGTGCCTCTGTCTCCAAAGTTGGAGTCATTTCCAACTCTTTCTTCTGGTCTATGGATAAAAGACTCTGGTTCTTCAACCAATTCTTTATCTTTTTGACCTTGTCTTTGCAAGACAGGGGGCTCCAACCTCCTAAGAGTTCTATGGTCTTCTCCTGACCCAGAAAGCTCTTGATGTGTAAGTAGGAGTTCATGGCCCCCTGCTAAAGGCTTGGGCAGATTTCCCACTCCTCTTCTTTGGCTGCTCTGAACCAATTTTTGTACTGGCTCTGATATATTTCTATTGCTGCCACTTGAAAATGGTTCAGCCCTGGAAATATTATCATAAATTAGTTCAGGCTCAGAATTTACGTCAAAATCTGTTGGTACAGACCTTGGGGAATGGGGGGCAACTCTGGCATCCTCCAAATGTGTCTTTCTTGTGGAAGACTTGGCACTTCTGGATTTGGTCTTGCCTCTTCCTTGTCCACATCCATCTGGTTGGACTGAATAGTTGCTTCCATTTCTGGTATGCACCATTTTCACGTCAATTTAAGGATAAAAGGTGAAAATATAAGATAAAATACACACCTTTTGGTGGTAATTTAGCTTTTTCTGAGTTGAATAAGGTGCCTCTTTTAGCAATCTGCACCTCAATACTGTCTTCCGATTCTGCTTCTGAAGATTCTGGACTAGTGATATATCTTTTACTGAGTCTGTTGCCAGCTGCACAGTATTTGATTAAAGACACTAGAAAAATTATAAAAGAGAAAAATTATTTTTTATACTTTTTAAAATATTTTTAAAGATTTTTTATAAGTTTTATATTTTTTAATATTAAAAAAATTATTCTTTTTAAAGAAAAAAAGTAAAATTTAAGATTTTGAATGAAAATTAATTCAGAGTAACTCAAAGAATAATTTTATAAGTTTTTGGATGTGAAAAAGCCACATGTAAAAACAATATAAAATTAAACCAAATTCCTCAATGAAAAAGATTTTAAAACAATTTCAAAAATAAAAATATTTTAACTTCAAATTGAAAGAAAAAAATTAATTCAATTAATATATTTTAGAGCTTAAAAATATATTAATTAAGGGTATAAGGTTCAAAAAACACGGCCAGGCCCCCAAATGTAAGATGTGACTATGAAACTGATGATAATATTACTATTAATCATCAGTACTATGTCTGTTCTTATGAAATATAATAATAAAAATTATTATAACCACAATTAAATAATTATAAAATTATTTCTTTCACGTGTTATACACTACTAGTGATTATAACAGTGAGCAGTAATTGTCTACAAGAATCAATTACAAGAAGAATTTAATAATAAAAACTTCTTTTATTAAGATAATAAAATTATTTTAATATATAATTATCTTTTACAAGAATAATTATAAAGATAATTCTTGAAGAAAACTATTACTAGAGAAAAACTTTAAGAATTAAAGATAAATGACTCACTAAAACTCCAAAGAACTTATTGATAGATAAAAGTAGAGAAATTTGACGTGGAATTGTGGATTTAAGGGATCAAAAGGATTTATAACAGTATTACAACAATATATAGTTGGATTCTATGATTTCACGTCTTTCTGGTTGATTCTGAAAGATTTAAAACACTTAAGAATAGCTGTAACTAATACTTACTTGTTGGTAATAATGATTTAATAAATTGATAAGATGATCTGGAAAAAACAGCAAGAGGAGGCCTCTTTTAAGTCAACAACAGCTCACAGAGGCGTGCCATGGAGCAAACTGAAAAACCAGTGAGTGAGAAAACAATAAACCCTTTTGGATTATTGATTGCATCATCAGTTGTCACGTAAGATTATCATGATTACTTAATTGATGCTTTTACGTGACTACCAACCCCCATTATGGTTAAGAATAAAAGGAGTAACACTTGTAAATCTTCTTTTATTCCAAAATACTCATTGATTTCTCAAAGTTATCAATGTTATTGCCAATTTCATCACAGGTTGTAATTACTGTGAATTTTTGAAGATTCAGTGTTTCACGTAGAATAACCAAAAATGGACTGTAAGTTAAACTTTTAATTTTACTAGTAAAACTATAATTCTTTTTGATTGTACCATAGATAATACAGTTCTCCTTTAGTCCTGAAAGTTTCAGAAAGATTCATTAAGAATTGTATTTTTAATGAATTTTTGAAGTTTTTACCTCATTTCTACGTAGAATTGCAAATAGCAGTGTTTTGCTGGTTGCTATGAGGTAAATCAATGAATATGGGTCCCAAAAGGGTTTTAATTACTCTTTTGGGGTTTATCCATGGAAAGTCATTAGTAATTGACATGGTTACAGGAGTGTAAGTAGCTCATTACCTCCTTGGCACGTCAAAATAGCAGGTTATTTGCTATTTTCTGGTGTTTTACAGTAGTTGTAACTTGGTAACCAAGTTCCCAAAGAGTATTGGTTTACCAATTGGGCCAAGATGAGCCATGGATCCAAGCTCTGGAGCTATCCACGCCTCTGAGGCCTCAGAAGTTGGGTACCCTGGCTCTCTTTGATGTCTTTTGTCCCCCTTGCCTATTTTTTATGTCAAAATAGTAATTTAAGCTTCAAGTGAGATATCCACTATGGGTGTACCAAAAGTCCATATAAGAATACCATGATATTAAGTGCTCAAAACATGCATAACACTATTCTTAGTGTATATGTAACATGGGATTTCTCACTTTCCTATTATTTTGGCTCAAAATCAAGAAAAACAAAAATTTTCACGGATCTTTTATGTGGTATTAATGATGTGGTATTGAAGTATTTTCCATTTTACCACCTCAAATACTTAAATTGAGCTTATTCACTCTATGGAGCTACCCTAGGTGAATTTTTGTGTAGAATCCAAATCTGGTCTTAAATCCATGGATTTACTTACTCAATAAAAAGCTATTCATCTTTTCTGAAATTGAAAATGATGAATTTTGGATATATGCATGACTTATGAGTTTTTCATAATTCAAAGATTTCTTTTTAAGATAATTGTGGCCTATTTGGGTATGTAAGATATACCTCAAGGCTCACAGCAATTGTGTTAAGCATGATGTGATGGTTACAACATATTTGCAGCTTATTAATATTTCTGAAAAATTCTCCTGGTCCTTTGCTTTTGGATGATAGGAATTCTTCATATAATATGGAATATTCTTGCTGCATGGTTGGGTTGAGTGGGAGCAGCTCATAATGATGGCTAATAGTGGGGAGGGATTTGAGATGTGTGGTTTTGGTGCGGCGCAAACTTAAATGCCGCAATGCCAAATGCAAGATATCATTGCAACCTTTGGAAAGACTACTCAGGATGAATGGTGACCAGTTATCTTTATCGGTGCTCTGGGGTTGAGTGATGAATGATATTATGCCCAAAAGGTCATAAATGGTGTTGTGAACAGGTGTGCCCATTAAACATATTCGACAGGATGAAAGGAGGCTATTAATGGCACCGTGAGTGGCAGTGTATTGAGAGCGAATATAGCTATAAGATGGGGCAAGGGTTATTGGATATAAAAGGTAATTTGAATCATTTAAGATCAGACACTCACTGTGCTTCATCCAAAATTATACAATGCCAATTGATTTGAAAAATGAATGATGTAGAGGTATTGGTTTGCTTAAATTCTTGGGTGATAGTATTGTAAGAAGTGATGATGATATCAAATTTTAAGATGTTGTCTTTGGATAATGAGTGACAAGTGGGACCATGGTAGATTTTGGAATGCAGCACTCCAGCCTGAGCATGCTTGGATATTTCTGATTGCCAGTTGGTAATTAAGCGAGGGGGGCAGATGATCATGGTAGGCATGGAGCGATGGGGGTTTGCAATCATCCGCTCCTTGGAGGTACCAATTAGAGCAATGGCCTGAATGGTTTTACCTAATCCCATATCATCCGCAAGCAGTCCTCTAAGAGGGGTATTGGTCGAAAGGGATTCAAATGAGCTAACGACCTTGTTTGTAATGATGTGCCTGGCATTGAAAGTGGATCCTGGGGGTGAGGTGGCGCAAAGGTTACATGCTGATTGGCCATTGGGGATTTCTCGATCCCAGAGAAAAGCTAGTCCGGTCTTTTGATGAGGGAGGAGGGGGGTTCGAATAATGGCATGGGGAGGTCTGATCCACTGGGTAATTGTATCAGTTTTTGCTTGGAAATCAATGATCAAACAGCAGGATATGAAACTGGCATCAAGCTTGAAGTGGGAAATGTCAGAGTGAAGAGTTGACATTGACTATGAGTATTACAGTCATATTCTTTGGGCATTTTAAGCTTGAAATCTTGTGTTCAAAAGCTTTCCATTATGAATAAAATGTTTGGATACCATGTGAAGAACATCAATGCTAGATTGGGTTTCTGAGATGAGGAGGGATCATTTGCATCAGTCATAAATACTCCCTCAACAAATAATATTTGAGTAGGATTGGATTGGCAATTTTCAATCCATGCCCCACCAGGACCACAGCGCATGAACGTTTTTGGTGCCCCAAGGAATGGTATCAACGTTTTGGAAAGGGTTCCAGGTAGAGAGCCAATAGCATGCTGGTGATTGGGGAGATAAACAAATATGTTGTGTTGATTGTGCCATATGATAATCCAAGAAGCTAAGTGGGAATCCTCAGGATTTAAGGCTATATCACTATTTATTTGAATACGAATATTAATCATCCCAATGCAAAGTGGTTGTGAAGGCGTTGACATGATGGCTATTTTAAATTATTTGGGGACAGTTGGAAATTATATGATTGGGAGGGGTTAGCTAAACGGAATGAAGAAAAATAGGCGCAGGTGGGGAACTTATATGAGAGGCAGCAATGGGGTCAAGGGGGGGTGGCCTGTGGTTACATGCATGGTCTTGATGGGGGTGGGCCTCTTGGGCTCATAATTTTCATATCCGATTTGGGGCATATATCAAGGCAAGGTGGCCAAAATGTGGGTGCACCAAGATGACTGCTGGATCTGCAGTAAGGTACAAAACCCTTGGTGGAACAAGGTTGACATTAGCATATCCAAAATTGGGTGGTTTGTAGCAACTTATTGTGGAGGGCATATTAGAGGCATGCAGTCATGTTCGCTGGTGTGACAGCGAACATGGATGCATATCTTCCCCAGGTTAATTGTGGCACAGGGACCTACTGGGCAATGTTGGCCGTTTCAAAGGGAAATCTCACTGTGGGGATGTTTGTGTGTGGGCGGGTGAGATATGTTTGGTGGCATGCCACCAAACATGACTTTGGTTTTGCGTGAAGTTTTTTGCTGACTGATTGCCTACTGGGCTTCCAGGGGGGAATGTGTGGGATGATCAAAGGGGGCGCCAGCCGTGAGGCGTGATCCACATATACATTCACCCCTATTGCGTTTGAGGCGGCTACTAATCCCCCGAGATTGGGATCACGGTCTTTGCCTCACACGTGTACAAAACTCTGGAGAAAGAGGGCACAAGCCCAAGGGAATTTTTGGCCGCAAGCCAGGCCCCACAGCTTGTGCGGGGCGCGTGAGAACGTGCAGAAAATGACCAGCGGTGGGAGATACCCATGCAAACATAGGCTGGGATTATTCTAATGTGGATGAGGCTGAAGCAAATCCACACTGATTGGCCTCAGGTTTCCACGCGCAAGCAGGTGAGCGTCTGCAGTCAAGCTGACCACCCAACCAAGAAACTAGCCGGTCGGAACACTGGCAGTAAAATGTCTTCCAGGCGTGTGAAAGTTACCTGTGTATGAAAGCATGTGGCTGCCCGACAATGAGAACGCGGGATGAACAAGTGCGGCCAGTCAAAGTTTGCCCCAACAATGGCACCGGAGTGAATCCACTGTTTGTGTATGACCCAAATAATAAATCATCCTATTATGACCCACTTACATTAACTTGCGTTACATGCGCCTCTGTGCCGTAGTTAGGCAAAGCTGTCCAGCAAGGTGCATGAAAGGGATGCAGTTGAGATGTATGACCCGATGGCTTGACGTGATTGCACGTTACATTGTTGAACAGCGTTTGCTCTGCCCTGCAGCATACATTTGCAAAGGTGTACTGCGTACTACAGTGTTGGCTGTACAGATTAGGAAGGTGCAATACTACTTGAGCCTGCATGCATATAGCGAATGTGCATGCACCTTCCAATCGTTTGCATATACATAGCTCATGTGCTACATGCTCAGCATTGCTTTTCACCCAATTTTCACATGCAAGCGGAGCATGTCATGGTCAAACGCACCGTGTGGAAGTGCTCAGTAAAGCCATGGAATGAACTTTTTTTGCAATAGTTCATTGGAAGGCTCAGTTTGGAGCACTTCACCAAAGCATGTGAAATGCTGCACCTGGCTGAAATGTCACCCGATGCTGTGCCAAATGCTCAGATTGTGTGCATACAAAAGCGAGTGAGCAATGGCTCAGCATGGTGCATTTCATATTGTTATATCAATTGTTCAATTACTGTGCAATTAAAATGTTCAGCCACTGAGCATTTCAATTATGACCTGAAAGCAAACCTGAGCAATGGGTTGAGGCAAGCTCACACTTTATTCACTTGTCTTACAGCCCCCCCTTTGTTCAAACACTATTACCAGGCCATACAGCCGGTAATCTCGCTGCGGTCACTTGTGACCAAATGCACCAGGTGCATTTCTGCATGGGTCACTTGTGCTTTGCACCGACAATGCACATTCAACAAGGGCCTCACGACCACCCTCCTGGGTGATCGGGTGGCTATTTAAGGAAACAAAGGGGATTTGACTCAGCTTGACAATTCAATAAATTGCAATACTGAGCGGTGCATTTGATATTGTTATATCAATTGTTCAATTACTGTGCAATTAAAATGTTCAGCCACCAAGCATTTCAATTATGACCCGAAAGCAAACCTGAGCAATGGGTTGAGGCAAGCTCATGCTGTATTCACTTGTCTTACAGCCCTCCCTTTGTTCAACGACCATCACCAGGCCATACAGCCGGTGATCTTGCCGCGGTCACTTGTGACCAAATGCACCGGGTGCATTTCTGCATGGGTCACTTGTGCATTGCACCCACAATGTACATTCAACAAGGGCCTCACGACCACCCTCCTCGGTGATCGGGTGGCTATTTAAGGAAACAAAGGGGATTTGACTCAGCTTGACAATTCAATAAATTGCAATACTCAGCCAGACCCCCATTGTTCTTCTGCCTCACGCGAGCATTTCACTTCTCAGTTGCAGCATTTGCTGAGACTCAGCTTCAATTTTGCCCACACGCCTTGAAGCTGAGCCTTTTGCGGGTGCTGCAACTGCTGAGATCGTCTCAGCTTCACCATGGTATAAAAGACCATCTTCACACGACACGCCCTACACTTTCTTTCTCACCCGCTCCACTTCGTTCAACCTCACCCGCGTTTGTCCTTCTTGTGTGTATTCCCCTTGGTCTTCCTGCCTTTCTACTTTTGTCTTTCGCACTCCACTAAACCCACTCCCCTTACTTTTGTCTGTTTGTTTCTTCTGCTGATCCTTTCACAACCTCCGTTCTATCCACCTCCTGCATTACCGCTTTTTTTAACTTTTGTCAACATTATGTACCCATATTAATACTTATTTTTCTTCACGACTCTTTTCCAGACTTTTAAAAACTTCGGACTAGAGCATTCTTATTTTGTTTCCGATTTAAATTTATAATTCATCGTACGTCTTCATTTTTTCTCTTGATTGTTTACCTTGTATGCAGTTACTAACCTCAATTGTTTTGTTTTTAGATGTCCTGCACTTTATGCACCAAGCGGGGTATCCCCTGCATTCATGCCTCAACAACGAACAACACTTGTGATGCTTGCCGACAAGCACACAAGAAATATTCGTTTGTTGTCCGCCCCTTCCGACCAGGAGGCTAGAGGAGTTCCCGCCCAAGACGCCCTTGCGAGGACTCCTTTGTGGTCAACGATGATGAAACCATTTCCGAGCGTGAATGGACGCCGGGCCCCCAAACAGGCCAACAGGAACGATTCCGGACGATTAGCCCTGTCCCCTCCAGTATCAATTTGTCCACTCCCCCTCCTAGGCCACCATCCGATGGTCACTTCACTCCTCGCCCAGAGCAAAGTGATTATCCGGCCGATGAAGGATGGCGATGGCGAGAGGACATTCAAGCTTGGGCTGATCGTCACCATGTCTTGTCACCGATGGGATTCAAACGCCAAAGTAAGTTTTCTTTCTCCTCCTTATCTCATTTCTCTTCACGCAATAATACTGACTTTTTACAATTACTCATAGAACAAAACCCCCCGAATCCCCCCCAACATGACTCTCCCGTTCCTAGTTTGCCTCGCGAGCAAACCCCCTGGCAACCCACTCCAGGCCCGAGGGGCACCCGATGGTCTGAGGAATTATTCCGCGGTAAGCAGCCAAAGTTTCATTTCATTCTCACTTTCACTTTCGAGTCGAGTGAACTGACTCTTACTCCTTTTTTAGAATCCTCCCCAACCAAAGAGCCACCTATTCCTTGCCCGAGTCCATCCTCCCAACCACCTGAGGACAATACGACTCCTGAGCCAGAACCTGAGGTGGCTCCTACGCAATCCACGGAGGAACCTTATGGTAAGTCACCCCTTCTTTCTCTTTGATCCATATCCACTTTTCCTCATTTTTTCTTTGACCGTCTCCAGATTGTCCCGCCACTCCTCGCTCGATAATCATCATCAACGATACGCCCTTCGGATCCCCCCTCCCCCTTCTTCTTCACCGACTCCACCATCTTCCCCTCCTGTTCCCCCTCCCTCCACTCCTACCCCGGTTCCTTCCCAGGATCTCCCTTCCATTGCCCCCGAGAACCCAACAACCTCCTCCCCCCTGGTGCCAAGCTCCTCTCATTCCCACGATGACACTTGCCAGGAATTCACTGACCTGCGACCGACCCTAATGATTCCTCGAGCCATCGTCCACGAATTGATCAACCAAATCTTGTTGGAGCATCGCCGCTTGCTCCACATGATTCCTTTTGTGGATGCAACTCATCAAAATGAGATGCACCGGGAATTCCGGGAGGAACTAAGCTCCCTCCTTGCCCAGGCACTGGAGGCTTATCCAAAGGAGGACATCACTGGGATAGTCTTGAAATTCTGAGAAAAATAAAAATTTACAAAAAATGTCATGATTTCCTCTTTTTATTATTTGTAATACTTTCTTTTAAATAAATTATTTGTCTTCAATTATTGTTATGTTCAATTTCTATTACATTCTTTGCTTACGTGAAATTATATTTTCCTCAATGGCTCAAATATCCTATTGTGTGAGAAAAATTTTTATAAGTGCCCCACCAAAATTTTGAGTGAGTATTTGTTTTCGTGAACCTCTTTTTCCCAAAATGCGCCAATAGTTGCCGTTACCGTCTCCTATATTTTCTTCTTCCATGGTTTAGAGCCATATCCATTCTTAACTGTAAAAAAGCGGCAGCTTTCCGCATGTGAGCAATCCACTCCAGATTTGTGAAACATGGCCTTTCCTATGGTCACACGCTATTAATCTTACTCATGTATTGAATTGTTCAAATTTTCTGGAACCTTCACAAGCGTAAGGATTGGCGTGTGACTTGTCGGGAGGCTGCGCAGGCGTAAGGATTGGCGTGTGAATTGTTGGGAGCCTGCACAGGCATAAGGATTGGCATGTGAATTGTCGGGAGCCTGCACAGGCGTGAGAATTTGTCAGCATTGTTGGCAACCTTCCCAAGCGTAAGGATTGGCGTGTGAATCGTCGGAAGCCTGTACAGGGGTAAGGAATTTTTAGCATTTTTGGGTCCCTTCACAAGCATAAGGATTGGCGTGTGAATTGTTGGGAGCCTGCACAGGCGTAAGAATTGGCGTGTGAATTCTTGGGATCCTGCACCGGCCAAGAAATTTTCAGCATTGTGGGGAACCTTCACAAGCGTAAGGATTGGCGTGTGAATCGTCAGAAGCCTGTACAGGCGTAAGCAATTTTTAGCATTTTTGGGAACCTTCACAAGCATCAGGATTGGCGTGTAAATTTTTGGGAGCCTGCACAGGCATAAGGATTGGCGTGTGTAGTGTCGGCACCCCGCATAGGCGTAAGGAACTTTTAAGTTTGTCGGAACCTGCACAAGCATAAGCATTTGCATGTGAAGCATTGGCATCCTGGACAATAGCAACAAACCAGGACAGATGTACAATGGCATGCCACCGCACATAATCCACTTCACCCCTTTTTCATGTGAGACACCCCATCTCCCGCACTCGAATCCATCCAATCCCGGTGTATATTGTCCTCTGCCTTACCCCACCATTACTTACCCAACACACATGCAAATCTCCTCATTCTTTGAATCGGCATGAGATTGTATTACCATCCCTGATTTGATAGCCCGCTCTCTCAGCAATCTCATAATAGCCTTGTTTTTTTTGCCGCATTGTTTTTGCTAACCTGCTTGAGCATTGTGCGGACATACCCACTAGTGTCGTGCTTTTGTTGTACTGTGCTGGATCAGTATAATGAACAAATGTACTACTGGCCCACACTACCTGAATGAGCCCATGACATGCGGATAGATCAATCCAAAAATGCTCATTTGGGAAAATCAATTATCCACCTGTACACCACTTTGACGCATCTCTTTGAATTTGGCCGGTCTGCTTATCAGCTTGAAACCACCATCCCGTAGCATACAGCGATGCATCCTTATCAACATGAGGTGTGTTTTTGAATCCATTCATGGTGAAAGTGATTGCAGAAGCGAACTTGAATGCACCCTGATTTGCTGGAATATTGCCTTCATAGTTGACTTTATCAAAAGACAGAACCCCCAATGAATTGTAGAAATTTTGAATCTTCTCAAATAAATTTTCCCCAACATATTGTAAGGATTGACCTATAATGCAACCCACCGAGCTAAGATTGGGACCTCGGTTCTGCCATTCATCTTTTGCATTTTCAATTTTCCCGAAACTTCCATACAGACCAAATTGTTCATTCTTGGTGCTGCATTTGCGCCACCCAATCGCAAACATAAATCCCTCCAGTAATGCTCCATTTGTTGCAATCGGGTTGGTGAATCTCTTTTCGCGAAACAAGAATTGTGATAATTCATCCCATTGATTGACCTCGACTTCACTCATTGTTGTGAATGGTTGGAATTCGACAAGGGCAATGAGTAATCCGGTTGAAGAGAAAATTGCCACACGGCCAAAGTGAATGCGTTTGATCTGATTGAAATCCACAACTCTCCGAATTTCACTTGGGGTGATATTTGCTGATACTGGCATTGATATTTGTGCTGTTGGGCGAGAGGAGGAAAACAACCTATTCATTCGGGTTGTTTTGCGCTCATATGTCTTTTGGGATCTGCTACTATTCCCGAGTCCTTGAGGGATCACTATGTGTTGAAGCACACAAGATATCAGATACTGCCAAGGAGCTTTCTTTGGCACACATCCTTTGACTTCCCTGTTGGAGCCCACATGACATTGGCACAATCTGAACCGACTAAAGCCAATGTTCTTCCATGGGGCCCAATGAGGGTGCCACATAAATGTGGATGCATATATACACTGAGATTAAGCGAGCAACTCACACTTTCCTTCCTCAGCCCGACGCTTTCTCGCGAGTTCCCTTTTACGCTCTTTTCCTTTTTTCGTGAATGACATGCTTTCAGCAGAAAATGAAATGAAACCAATTGATTACTGATTCATTAATATCACCTAAATTGAATTGCAGTTGATGAATCTTTTTTATTGCGGCTAAAAAGAAAGATCACACCTGACCTTGACAAATTCGCAATCTCAAATACCTGAACCTGAAAATTGCAGTGGATAGTGCATTATTCAATTTTACACATTGATTTTCCCATGCAATCACTTTCCAATCGAACCATTTGGAATATTGCAAGCACACGCAAATGCAATATGCATCCTCCTGCGGATCCCTAGCTATCCTAGTCCTCTTGAAAGACACAGGAACATTTGGCCTATTATGGGCTGGCGGGAAGTGAGAAACGCGACTTCCCACAATGCCCCGCGTGTGCTCCTCGCGGGCACAACGCCTGACTCAGCTTGCGTCTTGTCGGAGTCTTTGCAATGATGTACGGAGGCATGCTGCCGTACAATTACTATTGGTACTCAGACTGTGGCATCCGGGCAGTAGTAGGATAGGAAGTCATGATTATTAAATTCATAAATCACTTTGCAAAATTAAACTACAATCTATCTAGTACAAAGCTAATCTAAAACGGGTCAATCCTGGTTGTGAGTTTAGCTGACCTGGGTACCGTCAAGGTGACCTCATCACTTGAACCAAGACCGCATTTTGCCACCCAGGCATCACCAAAGAAAACATCATGAAAATTCAAATCTAAGAGGTACAGTGGGGTTAAAAGACTCTGATTAGAAGAAACTTTTATTCAGTAAATTACATATATACTTATTAGTACGTAGCCACACTGGCTCCACTAGATTTTAACCCTCTGAAAGTTTTGCGGAAATGTCAATTAGTGATAAAGCCCCTTTAACTGAGCTTGTTATCCAGTCATCTGAGCATACCATCAAACCATGAACCCCCGCCGCACAGAATGCCGCTAATATACCATAGCAAATTTGATTTATTCCAAGATTCTTGTGACACGCCAAAAGATCTTTGATGGCCTCATTTTTTTTGAGTTCGTGAGTTTCCCTTTGATGCCATTAACTTCGACCTTTGTATGTGCACGTACCATGTTGTATGCAATCATCAAATGGATAACTGTATCCATTAGATCCTCCAGGTTCTTGTGCAGCTTTGTGGATATCTCATTGTCAGCCCCGCCACCTTCAATGCTGAGTTGGGTTGCATGTTGCTTTGATTTACTCAAGCTGGAGGCAAGGTATTCAACTGCTCCCCGTTCGAGTCCAAGAGGATTGGTCGAATGTGATGTTGGTTCAACATATGGTTTGGGTGCAACCACATCGTATGAGACTAAACTAATGGATTAAAACATAACATTTGCCCAAAAATGTTTAACTGGATTGGCGGGGTAAAGAAGGCTCTGAACCATTTTGAAGAAGGAGTGTTCAGATTTTGGGAGATTCTCTGGAGGTTTAGCTGATTCCTTCATCAATTTGAGATTCCAAATGTTGTGATCAAAAAACGCTTCTGTTTTGGTTGGCTTAAAAAAATCTAACCCTGTATATTGCCATTTATATCACCAGTCAACAGCCAACAATCATGTATCATGCACAAAAATAAAACTCACCTGCCATATCAAGGTCCTCCAGCCAGGCCGACATCTTAAGCTCTCAGTTACTGATCACCTTAATACCAACAGGCAGGAATGTATGAGCATCTTTTGTTGGTAAATTGTCCCATTGATATTATCAAGCCCCCTTTTCCATGATTGTTGAGTAATATTGGAATGATAATTCAAAACGCCTGCAAACTTTTCCATGCGGGATAAAAATATTCCTTGAAAATTAGCAGACAATGACACTTCGGGCTCAGTGTCAGGAACTATATCAGTCATATCTTGTCCCATTGTATCATGTTTAATTGTTTCCCTTTCTTGAAAGGCTTGAATATTCCGAGGAGAGGCGGGAGGGGTTGCATCATGCATTGTTTCATTGGGTATCGGGGGGCTTTCAGTATGTGGAGCTTCATCATGGATTGTTTCATTGAGTATTGGGGGGGTTCAGTATGCGGAGGTTGATTATCAATATGGTCCCCTTCAACATTGATAATTTCATGACCTTGATTGCAAGAATTGTTTGCGGCTTCAAAGGTACGGCGTTTTTTGTTTGTTTTTTTGGTCGCATGTATATTTGGTCTTTTTCCTAATCCTTTGCCTGGAAATCCAATTACGGCTCGAGATCCTTCAGGTAGAGATTCTCCCACCTCCACACCTGCCCATATATTGTAAGCAGCTATTTTTATCAATTTTGTTTTGAATTAATAATGGACTTACGGTTCAAATCCATTTTGAGCAGGCTCATGGCTTAAGCAATCTTTTGATGCACATAATCAGGAATTTTACTATCATTTTGGATTTTTTTGAGCCTTGGGATTGTTTGAGCAATGTTGGAGACAAATTGTTCCTTGGATATAATTTCCACCTCCCCACTGAAAATTACATCATATTGCCCATCATCTTCTGTTGGTGCACAAGGTTCAACAGTCTTTTCCTTCTCATAACTTTTAAAATTTGGTTTCTAAGAGCTTGGAGGCTGACCTGAAATAAAGGGTATGACACAATATCAGGTTTTGGGAGATTAGAAATATTCAAGATGGATGCATACTCACATTCTGGAAGAACTGGTGGATCTTGATTATCTTCATGTGACTGGCTCTCTACTTCAATGCCTAATTCACAACTACTGGCAATATCAGAGATTTCACTTCCACTCTCTGGGGCTGAAGTTGGTTGTTCATTGAATTCAGTTGAATTTCCCGGGGTTTGGGCCATAGCGGAGGTAGTTTATTAAGCAAATAGATGGTGAAAAGTTGATTGATAACTTGTTTGAAAATTTTTGAATAAAAAGATCCAAATTCAAGAAAAAAGGTGCAAGTAAAATAATTGCATCTGCAAAATGCGATTTGTTGGGAAATTGAAGGAGGCGATGTTTTGCAAATTATTTCATATCATGCAAATGAAATCACTTCCCTGTGAGACATTGAATAAAGTTGACTAGTGAGAAACCTACTAAAGTCAACTTTTGAACTATTCAACGCTCATGAGGTGAGGACTAAGCAAAGTGTTCCATTTGAATGATATGAAATAAAATGGTTTGTCGGCAAAACAGGAGACACAATTCTCTTGTCTTAAATAGTCCACTTATTAGGTTTTAATTTGTGAGTCTCATGATTTAAACCCTAACCACAACATTGTGAATATACTGACCAATTTCCCCTTAGGTCCTGTTGGCAGAGAAGGCCACTCAGCATGTTTTGGCGATTGCCTTCATCGTGTACACCAACAAGCCACCGTACACTATGGATGTAGTACGGAAGCGTAAGGATAAGTCGTGTTGGGAGCATGTTGAGAGGCACTCCGCGAGCGTAAGGATAAGTGGTGTTGGGAGCATGTCGGGAGGGCACCACACAAGCGTAAGGATAAGTGGTGTCGGGAGGGCACTACACAAGCATAAGGATAAGTGGTGTCAGGAGTGCACTCCGCGAGCGTAAGGATGGTAAGCAGTGTTGGGAGGGCACTACACAAGCGTAAGGATAATTGGTGTCGGGAGCATGTCGGGAGTGCACTCCGCGAGCGTAAGGATAATTGGTGTCGGGAGCATCTCGGGAGTGCACTCCATGAGCGTAAGGATGGTAAGCAGTGTTGGGAGAATGTCAGGAGGGCACTACACAAGCGTAAGGATAATTGGTGTTGGGAGCATGTCGGGAGTGCACTCTGCGAGCGTAAGGATAATTGGTGTTGGGAGCATCTCGGGAGTGCACTCCGCGAGCGTAAGGATGGTAAGCAGTGTCGGGAGGATGTCGAGAGGGAACTACACAAGTGTAAGCATAATTGGTGTCGGGAGTGCACTCCGCAAGTGGAAGGATAATTGGTGTCGGGAGCATGTCGGGAGTGCACTCCGCGAGCGTAATGATCGTAAGCAGTGTCGGGAGCATATCGGGAGGGCACTTGAGAGAGTGTAAGGATAAGTGATGTCGGGAGCTTGTCAGGAGTGCACCACGTGAGCATAAAGATGGTATGGGCGGGGGTGTGAAAGCATAAGGAGTGGTGAGGACGGAGATGGGGGGGCAGTGTTGGAGTCTCATCTGGAGGGTGGTGCGCGCTCGTAAGCATGCGAAGCATTGGGGCGGATTAGGTGGGGATGCGGAAGCCAATGAGGTGAAATTTCCCAAACATTGTGAATAGTGTTGAAATGGGTTTGGGCTTTGAGTGACATTCTCATGTGACACATGTGACAATTGACGTTGTCTTGACGCTGACGTGACGTGACCCACTAAATCCAGTAACCATAAAGTGACACTAATGCGACTGAAGCAATATTTTATACTGACAGCGGTGCGACGTGAAGTCAATCGCCGACGATTGACGCAAGATTCACCCTGGTGATTATACAAGGGCACATTGTAATAATATACAAGCCCAGAGGCCATTCTTAGACATGAAAAACCAGCATTTTTTGAGAAGTCTTATGTAAGGTTTGACTGTGAAACAATAAGTAAAAATTACTAATATTTTACTTATTGTACTATGAATGTCCTTATAAATGAAATAAATAAGATAAAATAATTATAATAATAAAGAATTATTATAATTGTGGCGTAAAATGATTATATTATTAAATAAATATAATAATATATTTATATAATAAAATATAATATAATAAAAATATATTAATATAAAATAATTAATATATTTAATGGCTCTTTATTATTGTTAAAAACAAATAATAAAGGCATAAAAAATTGTTTTTTATTAATAAAAAACAATTAATAACAATAATATTATCAATATTAAAGCTATAAATTAATATAAATACTATTTATATTAATTAAAGAATTATTAAAATAATAATAAAGAGAAAATTATTATAATAAGATAAAATAACCTACTTTTAATACTTAATATAATAATTTTGAGATATTTTACGCCAAAGAAATATAAATACAACCTTTTCAAATTCTATTTACAATAAAAATAAAGAAAAATTACTAATATTCTTGATTTTTACGTGGAAATGATTTTTGAGAGATTTATAACAAAAACAATTAAATAATTGATTTAATCACGTCAAAATAGATGATTATAACAAGGTGGTCTTTGGTCTTTAATAATATAATAGTTTTATATATAAAGAATAAAGAAATTACCTTTGATTTAATTGATTTAATGTTTTTGATGCGTCTGAGGGGAAAACAGAGTAAAAAGAGCTTTATTTATAGTAAATACCTCCCTCCTAGAGTCCAACAGGCTTCTAGTAGACGTTCACTGATCATATCCACTGGAATTGATCAATATTTTAAGGTTTGAGGATGATTACATCATGATCAAACCATATTACATCATTATTACACCATTATTTAGAGTTATCACTATAACTCTAAGTTTGATGACATCAGAGGCTTGGCAGAACCCCAAATTTTGTGTATCACCAATTATATCACTCATATGACTGTTAAACTTAATTTAAGGTTACAGTAGGTGATCATAACTGCTCAATTTAAGCTCAAACTTTGATCTTTCATAACTTTTAAGTTTTACACGCTACAGCAATTCAGAGAGTGAATTCTGATAGCCTGACATAATTTCATTTTGCTGCCGAGAGCCTTTCATTACATCATCAAAACTCTCATTTTGATGATTTTTCTTGTAACTCATCTTTTCTGTCAAAATTCAATATTTTAAACTTCAAAACATGTTTTCAGGGGGTTGTACCCTGAATTTAATAATACATATTACATCATCCTTCACAAATGAGCTAGTAGAATACAACTGTGTACCTTTTTTTAAGTTTGGACCACTTTCACAACAAAGTGGTCAACAGCTCTGTTGATTTTTATCAATATTTCATCATAGGTTTTACCCTTGATTATAATTTGTAAAATAAAGCTTATATCTGTGTTCTTACAGTAGCTACGTGGTAACTTTATTTTTGGTTCATCACTCTATCTTGTATAGTCTAAGAGATATTAGCTATGATCCTTGAATATATGCGTTGACCAAAAAAGTGCATATATTCAGGTTAATTCCTTAAGTATTAACTTTGGAAATTAGCTCATTAATTGTTTTATGTCTGAATGTTTTTGGGGAATCCAATGGTACAATTTATCTCACATGTTGTGTCATTGGTTCTTGAAATAAATAAGGATTTATGGTTTTTATAAGGTATTATTCCTTATAACTCATTAAATATTGACTTTACAGATATGCCATAAAAATGGTATATGTGTATTTTACCATAGGGAATCCAATGGTGTAATTTATTTCACATGTTGATGCATTGGTTTTTAAGTTAAACCAATTTTTGTACCAATTTATGGTATTTTTGTATTTTTAAAGTAATTATTTTTAATGTATAATTATTCTAAGTAATTTTAGTATAATTATCTTAAAGGTATAATTATTCTGAGTCTTTCTTGTGACCTTATTGGATATGTGGTCATACCTCAAAGGCTCACATCTTAACTGACATAAGCCCCTTTTTCCTGTTTTGATTTGGTGTAAGATAACTTCATACCACTTGAAAGCCAGTCACAGGCCAACACACCAGTGACACCCTCAGAACCAGAGGGCAGCAAAGGCAAAGGAAAGAGGCACAGTGCAGGCCTGATAACAGCAGAGAAGTGGACGCCCATTGCCACACAGAAGAGTATAAAACCACGAAATTCTGCATCAATACAAGGTAAACCAACCTTGATAACTTGTACAGGGAAGATAACTGTAATTAACCCAGTTGTAACCTCTAAAGGTAAACTGCCCAAATCAGCAGACAACAAATTTGTACAAGGCACACACAAAGGTAAATACCCTAAGAACATAAAGTTTTTGACTGCTTGCAAACACTAACATGTCACCTGTACACCTCAGAGATCTTGGCTTCCAAAGGAACCAACCAGAGGACGGAGAAGGTTTGTCCAGAACCAGAAGACCTGAAAGAGGACACCTTGGACACATTAGTGGATGGCAAAACAATGAAGGAGATAATATCAACCCTGCCATTCACACTGCAATTCAATGGAGACCTCAAACCAGAGGACTGGAAAGACATAGATCAAGTTCGTCAGCTCCACCAACTCCTCAAGGACTTATTCCAATGGAGCATGGACAACAAGAGGTTCAACCTGGCATTTCACTGGGAAGAACTTGGAGCAAGTTGCCAGAAGATCTGTCTCAGAGAGATAGACTTCAAAGACCTGATGGTAATCACCAAAGGTTGGAATCCTACCAGGCAGTTCAGGCTCCTGGAGGCAAGGGCACAGAGGATAAGGGAGAATCAAGCCACTATCCAAGCTATAGAAGAACAGTTAACCCAGACAGGGCCTACTCAGATTCCTTCAGGCTCACAAAGAGCAGGCCAAATCAGCTCTCCAGTGGCTTCACACCATTCAGAAACCAGCAGATCAGTGGCCAAGAGTCACCATTTGTCACAATTCCAGGAAGTTTCCAGGAGAAGACAAGGAAACAAGGGCAAGAACAAAACCTCCTTCAACCAGAGGAGGAAAGAGTCAGACCCTATGATCCAGAAGCTGTTGGATTTGGTAAAAGAAGTGCACAACAGCCAGAAGTAGTTGTAAACCACTCTAGAATCAGTAGTCCTAGTAATAGAAACATTACCCCCACTCAGACTGAGCATAACATTGTCACACCTGAGAGTAACATCAACAGTGATACACTGTGGTTACAAATGTCCCAATTTGCTGAACAATCTGCAAAGCAGCTTGCAGAACTTGAAGCCAGCCATGAGAGGATGAAAAAATTACAAGCCTCCATGTAAAAAATAGTTAAATATCTTCAAGAAGGACAAGCTCAACTGAGCAAAGCCTCTGAAGAAACTAACAAAAGACTGAATCTAGTCTTTGAAAAACAACACCACAGAAAATGGGACAGGGATTGTCTGGACCAAGACATAAACAAATTGTTTAATGTCTACCATAACCTGAAGCCCCAACCACAAGGCCAAGTTATGGAGAGCCCATATCAACCAGATGACATCAAACCAGATGCCATGTTGATGAATAAGGCAAGATCTCCATCACAATACCAGGATGGAGATGGAATGTCTTATTCAGAGAAAGAAGCCTTGAAACAGCTTCCTGAGGCCTCAAGCTGGCCCAAATTCTCTGGATCAGGAGAATATGATCATATGGAACTCATAGATTATATTGATGGACTCTTCATTGATGTACCAAGCATACCAGACTACTGGATTACCGCTAAGTTAAATACAGCATTTAAAGGTCATGCTAGTATATGGTACACAGAAATGAAAGAAATCCATGGTGGAAGCGTTGTGGTATTCCATACCATTAGTACCAGTTTTAAGCTTACCAATAAAACAAAAAAAAATGATAATACGCAAAACATATTTACACATTACAACTACAAATCTCAAAAAGAAATATACAATACACAGCCTCAAGATCTTATCAAAACAGTATAGTATCAAAGGATATATCCACCTTATCGCATCATCAATAACAAATTACGTCTTTAAAGGCAGTTAATCTAAATAAGAGGATATGAAAATAGACCGAAGCATCCAAAGCTGTATTTTCCCCACCTTGATTCAATAGAAAGAAGAAATACCTCAAGGCTATGCATAAAATTACAATATATTTTCCAAGAACAAATGCTTCTTTAGTAATAATAACACGCATCAAACTTGATAGAAATAATGAAATCTCCATATTAAATGATACAATACTAAAATAAAACCACCAGCGTAATTCTCTCAGAACATACGTAAAAAATAGAAACAAAAACAATTTCCCCACCTTCAAGAAAACATTACCAGCTATATTATCTCAATGACCTCACATGACTCTGATAAAAAGAAAATACCACCAGCCAAATTATCTCAAATACATCACATGATTTTGATAAGAAAAAGCACCACCAGCATAATTCTCTCAGAAAATACGTAACAAAGTCACCAAAAATGAAAGTGTCACCAGCAAAATTATCTCAAAGACATCACATGATTTTGATAAGGAACAGAAACACCAGCATAATTTTCTCATATATATCATATGACTAGAAGAAAGTTCAATTGTCAGGAGCTGTATTTTCTCCACTTTCTTGGCAAAAAGAAAAACTCACCAGCCAAATTATCTCAAATACATCACATGATTTTGATAAGGAAAAGAACCACCAGCATAATTCTCTCATAACATATGTAAAAAATAGAAACAAAAAATACTTTCCCCACCTTCAAGAAAACATCACCAGCCATATTATCTCAATGACCTCACATGACTCTGATAAAAAGAAAATCTCACCAGCTAAATTATCTCAAATACATCACATGATCTTGATAAGAAAAAGCACCACCAGCATAATTCTCTCAGCAAACACGCTGCTACACCAAAACTACACGTCTCACTACCTAAAACCTCTCAACTATAATTTTTTCTAAGTACCCTATTTTGAGAAGCTCTATGGAGGCCCAAAAGCTATAAATAGAGGTCCTCTCTCCCTCATTTTTCCCATCATCATGGAACAAGTCCCCACTATCCAGGATCACCGCCATCCCTGAACTAGCAGGATATCTAGAATAGTAGTAGTGTTTTAGTAGTAAAAGCTCAGTAGCCTTGCTCAGTAGCTTAGTATTAGTGAAGAATAGTAGTATAACCATAGTAAAAGCTCAGTAGCCTTGCTCAGTAGCTTAGTATTAGTGAAGAATAGTAGTATAACCATAGTAAAAGCTCAGTAGCCTTGCTCAGTAGCTTAGTGTTATTAACAAAGAGAAGTAGTAGTGATATAAACTCAGTATTAAAAAAAATCCTAAAAGAATCAAATCCAGTAGTCTAATTATTAGTACTCATATCAAAAAAAAAATCATTATAATCAACCTAAAACCATAAAAAATATATATATTCTTATCATTCTTATCAAAAAAAAAACAAAAAAATATTCTTATTAGTTTCATTAAAGTAACAGAAACCCAAAACATATATATATATATATATTATCATCACTTTTATTAAAATAAAATAAAAAAAATCTAGCGTTTATTTTATCAGAAATGTTTGATCAGAATTTTTACTGTAGTGTTATTGATAGGTCTGATTTAGAGACTGCTGATAAGTCTTCTCTATCTGTTAAAGCCACAAATCTTTTTTTATTTTTTGATTCTCTATAGGCTGACTATTCAGTATTATTTAGAGGGGCAGCTAATACACCTTAGCACCCATGGTTATTGGACAATTCTGAAATTCAAAACAGACTTACCAATAATTTCCCCCTCAAGGTACTGCCTTATTTCATCCCACATCTGGTGTCCCAACAGTGGCTAACAACAACTTCAATCATCAATAATCCGTCAATTATCAAAGAAAAAAAACATTCAAATTTAGTCCATATAAAAAAAAAAGCCTTTTATCAATAAAAAATTTCAAGCACCTATCAAGTCAATCTGGAATCAAAAAAACCACAAAATTCTAAATCATCATCACCATCAAGTTCTTCAACAAAATCATTTCACTATTATTATCCAAAAAGAGGAGAAACACCACCTGGAGAAGAATCACCTATAGATTGTAGTATACCAGTTGGTACACCAAGAACTAAGAAGAAAGATCAAAAGATAGTTACAGATTATTTTCAGAAATTACTCAAGGAACTATTTGAAATTAAAAAGAAAAGTGAAAAAGAGAAAATAAATAAAGAATATATCAATATGGATTCAGTATCATCATCAAAGATACCACACAATCCAGATGAATCCAAAGAAGAAATTATAAATGAAGATACCATGCAAGGACAAGAAGATATTTCTGATGTAGAAAGACTTCATCAAAGAATGTTGGAAATGCAACAAGAATTAATTGAACTCCTTAAAAAAGAAGGGAAAAGGAAAGAGTCAAGTTTTACCGCAGAAAACAGCCCAATGGAAGAAACTACAAGCATTCCAAGAATCTTTAGACAAGAAGGGTCACCATCACCATTTTCAAGGCCTGTGGCCTCATCAACTCCATTCACTTCACAAAGGCCAAATATTCTACCAAAGAGGGTTAATATTCATGCACAGGCTACAAGCCCATTGCAACAAGAAATCCCACGAAACAATACACCCATTGTCAAGATCAGACCAAAGGATTATAATTTATGGTTTGATGGAAAGGAAGTGGAAAGATTTATTAAAAGAGTAGAAAATATAGCAGAAATTGAAGGAGCAAGTGGAAGGGATATAGCAAGACAGATATCCTTATGGACTAAAGATCAAGAAATTAGCTACCATATTGAAGGAATGCCTGGATATGAAACTGGCAATTGGGAGCAATTAAAATTGGATATGAAGAGGAGATGGGGAACAGTTTCACCTGAAAGAATATACAAGCTGTCCTCAATTACTCAATTATTTACAAAGATTCAACAAGAAGGAGGAATTAGAAATATGACCCAATATAAAAAGTTCATTGGTGAATATGAATTTATTGCTAATTATCTCAAAAGGTATCAATATATACAAGGAGATATCAATCACAATCAAGAAATCTTGGCAAGTCTTTCCTCAAGTGTTCAAGAATCTATTTACAAAGAAATTATTAAAGATAAGGCCATGGTGCAAGCTTTGGATGGTGGTTATATCATTCCAAGATTGGAAATCTTAAAGTTGTATATTGAACAAGATCAAGAAGCCAAAGTCTTAATTCAACAGAAGGAATTCTCACAACCAAAGTCACAAGAGAAGAAAGCTAGGTTTGAAGAGGAAAGCTGGGAAGAAGTCTTAAAGCAAATGAAAGATCTTACCAAAACAATTAAAAATCCTCAGCCACAAGAAAATCAATCAAAGAATACTGGGAATGAAGCAGTTAAGGAAGTATTGAATCAGCTCAAACACCTCTCTGAAGCAGTTGAATCTCCCAAGAAACCTCAACCAAACAATAATCAAGATCACAGAACTATACAAAACTCACAGCCATTCAGGCCAAGATATCCTTCACCACCCATATCTTCTGGTTATCAACCATATGTTCCAGCTCAAATGTCTCCAAGACAGCCATTGAAGTGTTATTACTGCTTAGAAGAAGGACATTCTGCAATAAGATGTAATCATCTCACAGAAGACTTGGAGAAAAGAATGGTCTTGAAGCGTGGAGGAACATATCTTTTTCCAAATTTTCAAAGAGTACCCACAGAAGGCCCTAAATCTGCAAAAGAATTAGTTAGACATTTTGCCAAAGAGCAGGAGGATTTTACAAAGAAAATGATGGAACAATCAAATCCACCCCCTAATAAGCAAGAAACAACAGTAATTTAGGAAAGCAAAGAAGAGAAGGCAACTGCTATAGCTCAAATAGAAGAATGGGGAAACTGGAAACCTCCTCAAATATCACCACCAAATGAAAATATTCAAATAAATGTTGGGCTTAGACAGACAAGGCAAAGAGCTTCAAGACAGGAAACTCAAAGTCAAACCCAGCAAGAGGATAAAAATGAAACACACAAACCCTTTAAAAAGAAGAAACCAGGTGCCTACCACGAGGAAGATGAGGCAGAAGAAGAAATAAGAGTTCTAATTCCAACAAAATACAAGAAAACACAAGAAGGAAAGGAAGTAGATAATGATATTGAAATCATTTCCAAGGAAAAGAATAAGGAGGTACTTAGACAGGATTCACAAAAGATGGAATTAAAAAACAAGGTAAAATCTACACCCAATAACCCAAAGATAATAATTGAACATGTGATGAAGAGAATACTTGAACAAAAGATAAATCTTACTCTTGAAGAAATATTATCAATTTCACCAGCCTTTATTGATAAACTACAAAATTTAACTACCCAGGAAAAAGAAGTAATAAAATCAGTCAATACGTCAAATATTCAAGAGAGACTACTTTCAGTAAAGCTATGGGACTATGATACCCCAAAATTACATTATGCATGCCCACTTGGATTTATGGAAGTATTTATTGGAAGAGAAGAATATCCTACAATGGCATTGGTGGATACTGGATCAGAAATTAATATAATACCAGAGGAAATTGCAATTCAAGCCTCACTTACAAGTAGAAAGCTCAATATGAATCTCAGAGGAATTGGTGGACATACCACATCCTTGGTTGGACTCTCAGAATTTACAACAATTACTATGATAACAGGAGAAGAAAAAGAAATTCATTTATTCATAGCAAAAGGAGCTGTACACACCATACTTGGAAGACCATTTTTAGCAGATAATAATGTTAAATTGGAATTTTCACACAAGCAAGGGGAAATATTTAGTTATCCCGAGCAAGATGGACGTCGATTATGTTTACCAATATGTAACCCTCAAGCTATGGGTTGGGAAATTTCTCCACCCAGAGGAATGGAGCTTTGTGCATCTTCAGAGATTGGAAAATGGTCAATACATGGAGCAGAATCATCCAAAAGAAAAGAAACAAGGGAAACAGAAAGTCAATCTTCAACAAAAGTGAAGACAATATTTCTTGGAGCAAACAAAATACCCTTCTCAGCTATTTTTGATGCAAAAAATGACTTTAATGTTATAACTCAGGAAATGGCCCTAAAAGCAGAATTAAAAATCAGCCCTTACACATCAAAATCAACAGATAACTTTTTGAAGCCAATTGGTCACATTAAAAATCTTGAAGTCACTTTTGAAAGTGAAGAGAAAACCTACCTGGACTTCTTAGTATTTGAAAATTTCAACCAGATAATAGATAAAGAAAAGTCAAGAATATTATCTTCATCTAAAGAAAGTATTCCACCTCAAACTGAAACAAAATCTAAAGGGAAGGATCCAGAAGAGGATGAATTGAAGGTAGAAGATAGTGAAGCAATAGAAAAAATAAAAATGAAACTGAAGAAGATGAGAAGAAATTTGGACAAGGCCATAGAAGACCCAGAGAAATGGCTAGCACTTGAGTTAAGTGGTATGAATGAAGAAGATCAAGTAGAAATCCCACAGAAGAAATTGAAAAGGGATCTGAAGCCACCTGAAGCAAATTCCTCAGGAATTGCAGAAGATTATTCAAATTTATTTCAGGAGAAAGCTTGGTACATTAGTGATACTGAAAAAATAAAAGACGTCATAATCAATCCATTGGCAAAAAGAAATTTTGAAGAATTGGAAAAGGAAAGTGCCATAATTACTGAAGACAAAATGGATCAAGTTTGGGATAGAAATATTCAAAAGAGGATTGATAAAAAAATGGAAACAGCAGAATCAGAAGATGACTTGAAGTTATATCAACAAAATAATGAAGATTTGGAAGATAAATATAAGCAAGGAAGAATATTTGAAGATCTAGAAGAAGGAGAGTTATCAGAAAATACACAAAGGCTAGCTGGACTTAGCATTCTAGAAGAATTTAATCATGCCTATGATCAAATATTCTGCTTTTCAAGCGCAACTGATCTATTTAATCAAAATAAAGGAATTACATCTGAATTAACAAATGACTCCCAGAATCAAAATGGCATACAGGAAGACATACCAGAATATGAAGGACTGGAAGATTACATAATACTTCCAATAATAACATTTAAGGAACTGTATGATTATGAGCTAGATTCACCAATAATTCAAACCAAATATATTTCAGAACTACCTGGATCAAATCTTACAAATGTTGATTTTCTGGAATTACTAACCACTATTGGAATCAAAGGAAATTTAAGAAATCCTTACTGGATGAAGCCTTATGGATATTATCAAATGACAATAGAAGGACTGTATCAAAAAATGTTATGGGCTCAAGAAGATTTGAATCTAGATGGTTTGGAAATCTTGGGAGGAACTCTTTGCTGGTGTGATGTTGGGTACATGTTTATTCATGAAGTCAAAGGTTTTGTTTCAGAATGGAAAGGAAATACACAAAGAAAACAACGCAACAAGATATTTGGAGAAATATTGAAGGACATATGTCTTTCAGTAATTCACAACAGAAAGTTGAATATTTCTCAATAACAGCTGAGGTAATCCAATTTAAATCACCAAGTAAAAAAAATAAAAAAAACCATATAAAAAATAGCAAAATAAAAAAATCACCAAAAAAAGAGAATTCTGTATATATCTGTATTAGTATCAAGGGCAGTGACCTCCTGCCTTATCAAAGAGGAATTTCAAATTATTCAAACTACCTTATAAAAAAAATCTTTTTTAAACACTCTAATCACTCAGGGCAGTGACCTCCTGCCTTATCAAAGAGGAATTTCAATTTTTCCAATTTTTTTTCAAGTATGTTATCACTCAAGGCTATAAATCAGTATTCAATAAAGGACTTCAAACTCAACGTTTTTCAAGATATTTTTTTTTCAATGTATAAGTATTATGAATTTATTTTTAAAAAAACAGGGGTGGTTATCTGTTCTTATGCCACCTCATATTAAAAAATGGCACAAGTTTGGGGAAGTGTGGGCCCATAGGCCTTTATTAATGTTATTCTCTTTTTTTTAAAAAAAAGGGTGTAAAGAAACACAAAAGAAGATATAGATATCTCAAAATATCAAAATTATGACCGCCGGTCATAATTTGGTTCTTTGAGACAGGAAGAGATAAAATATGGAAAGGAAAACAAGAAGAAACAAAAACCAACCAAACAAGCTAGGCCATTCAGATACAGAAAAAGAAGATAGAAGAAGTTCAAAATGTCAAAATTATGACCGCCGGTCATAATTTGGCCTAAAATCAAGAAAATTATATCAAGACATAAGGGAAAAATCAACCAAGCAAGCTAGGCTATTCAGATACAGAAAAAGAAGATAGAAGAAGTTATAAATGTCAAAATTATGACCGCCGGTCATAATTTGCCATAAAGCAAGAAAACTATATCAAGAAAGGGAAAAAAAACCAACCAAACAAGCTAGGCCATTCAGATACAGAAAAGGATGATCAAAGAATTTAAAATGTCAAATTATGACCGCCGGTCATAAAATGAACACCTCAATACAGAAAATAATTCAACTAACCAAAAGGCTACTACAATTTATACTGTATAACATTCTTATAGCCCCAAGTTAATGAGTTAGTCAATCTTTGACTAGCACACATCCTCCCAGCATTTTAAATAAGGAAATTGAAATCAGTACTTCTCAAATCATAATCGAGGTTGAGCACCCTCAATCACAACAAGTTTCCAAAGATCAATTTTGTTTGACAGAATCAAGGAACACAACAATACCAAATCGCACCACTAAGCTTGCTCAAGGCTCAGAATATGCTACCCAGCATGGTTACCCTATTCCTGAAACTGACAGGTCTGGCAGCAGAATTACTGCCAGAGGGGGGAATTGAACCCATTTCAAATTTGATGAAAGTGGAAAGCAACCCAGAATCACTAACACTACACCATTTGAAAATATAACAACACTCCTCAAATTGAAACCTCCTTCAACATCACTCATCAATTTGATCACTCTCAAAAAAAAATTTCAACATAAGAAGAAAAAAAAAAAAAAAAAATTTTTCAACATAAAAAAAAAAAAAAAAATTTTTCAACATAAAAAAAGAAAAAAGAAAAAAGAAAATTTTCAACATAAAAAAAAAAAAAAAAATTTTTTTCAAAATAAGAAAAAAAAAAAAAAAAAATTTTCAACAGAAAATAATTTTAAAAAAAATCTTTTTTCAACATAACAAAAATTCATAATAACAAAAATAAATAAAATAAACTGTTGTGATGAAAATTAAGGATAAAAGATCAGATCAAATAAAGAAGGCTAAAAATCAGTCCTTGTATGACTTTAAACTACAGGGTGGTTCCCAGACGTCCAAAATTAGTCCTTATATGACTTTAAACTACAGGGTAGCAACCTTAAGGCTAAAATTAGTCCTTGTATGACTTTAAACTACAGGGTAGCAACCTGAAGGCTAAAATCAGTCCTTGTATGACTTTAAACTACAGGGTAGCAACCTGAAGGCTAAAATTAGTCCTTGTATGACTTTAAACTACAGGGTAGCAACCTTAAGGCTAAAATTAGTCCTTGTATGACTTTAAACTACAGGGTAGCAACCTGAAGGCTAAAATCAGTCCTTGTATGACTTTAAACTACAGGGTAGCAACCTGAAGGCTAAAATTAGTCCTTGTATGACTTTAAACTACAGGGTAGCAACCTGAAGGCTAAAATTAGTCCTTGTATGACTTTAAACTACAGGGTAGCAACCTGAAGGCTAAAATTAGTCCTTGTATGACTTTAAACTACAGGGTAGCAACCTTAAGGCTGAAATTAGTCCTTGTATGACTTTAAACTACAGGGTAGCAACCTGAAGGCTAAAATCAGTCCTTGTATGACTTTAAACTACAGGGTAGCAACCTGAAGGCTAAAATTAGTCCTTGTATGACTTTAAACTACAGGGTAGCAACCTGAAGGCTAAAATTAGTCCTTGTATGACTTTAAACTACAGGGTAGCAACCTGAAGGCTAAAATTTAGTCTTTGTATGACTCAAACTACAGGGGTAGCACACTAGAGGGCTGAATATGAAAGTAAAATCAAGGAATCAACAAAATAAAGAAAATGAAGATATCAAAATTAACAACCAAGGTGAATAATGAAGACTTCAAGGTGAAATTAATGAGGAATATTCAATAAAAAGAAAGTACCAACTAGAAGAACTATTGGAGGCAAGAACCATACAGATTGTGGCAAAACAACAAACAAGATTAGCAGCAGCAGAGAAATTAAGAGATTCAAGACACAAATCAGTTCAATATTTGGTCAAAAAGATGGCACATAGACTGAGAAATCCACTTGAACCAGGGGACTTGGTATTAGTTTATAATAAGCTACTTGAGTCACAGTGGGGTTTACTCTTCAAGAACCGTTGGAATGGACCTTATAGAGTCATAAAGCAAATTAATAATGGACCATATGAGCTGGAAGAATTGGATGGCACTAAACTTACAAGAAAATTTGCAGCAAGTCACATCAAGAGGTTTTATCCCAGAGGAAAGAAAGTTGAATCAAGTACAGAGTCAGAAAATGACAGCAGCGAAGAAATTGAAGAAGAAGATTTAATATCAGAGGGAGAAGAAATTGATCAAAATGGATATGATTGATATTGGCAAGCTTTTCAACTGGAATGCTGGGGACAGCATTAAATGGAGAGGGGGATGTGGTATTCCATACCATTAGTACCAGTTTTAAGCTTACCAATAAAACAAAAAAAAATGATAATACGCAAAACATATTTACACATTATAACTACAAATCTCAAAAAGAAATATACAATACACAGCCTCAAGATCTTATCAAAACAGTATAGTATCAAAGGATATATCCACCTTATCGCATCATCAATAACAAATTACGTCATTAAAGGCAGTTAATCTAAATAAAGGTATATGAAAATAGACCGAAGCATCCAAAGCTGTATTTTCCCCACCTTGATTCAATAGAAAGAAGAAATACCTCAAGGCTATGCATAAAATTACAATATATTTTCCAAGAACAAATGCTTCTTTAGTAATAATAACACGCATCAAACTTGATAGAAATAATGAAATCTCCATATTAAATGATACAATACTAAAATAAAACCACCAGCGTAATTCTCTCAGAACATACGTAAAAAATAGAAACAAAAACAATTTCCCCACCTTCAAGAAAACATTACCAGCTATATTATCTCAATGACCTCACATGACTCTGATAAAAAGAAAATACCACCAGCCAAATTATCTCAAATACATCACATGATTTTGATAAGAAAAAGCACCACCAGCATAATTCTCTCAGAAAATACGTAACAAAGTCACCAAAAATGAAAGTGTCACCAGCAAAATTATCTCAAAGACATCACATGATTTTGATAAGGAACAGAAACACCAGCATAATTTTCTCATATATATCATATGACTAGAAGAAAGTTCAATTGTCAGGAGCTGTATTTTCTCCACTTTCTTGGCAAAAAGAAAAACTCACCAGCCAAATTATCTCAAATACATCACATGATTTCGATAAGGAAAAGAACCACCAGCATAATTCTCTCATAACATATGTAAAAAATAGAAACAAAAAATACTTTCCCCACCTTCAAGAAAACATCACCAGCCATATTATCTCAATGACCTCACATGACTCTGATAAAAAGAAAATCTCACCAGCTAAATTATCTCAAATACATCACTTGATCTTGATAAGAAAAAGCACCACCAGCATAATTCTCTCAGCAAACACGCTGCTACACCAAAACTACATGTCTCACTAGCTAAAACCTCTCAACTATGATTTTTTAAGTACCCTATTTTGAGAAGCTCTATGGAGGCCCAAAAGCTATAAATAGAGGTCCTCTCTCCCTCATTTTTCCCATCATCATGGAACAAGTCCCCACTATCCAGGATCACCACCATCCCTGAACTAGCAGGATATCTAGAATAGTAGTAGTGTTTTAGTAGTAAAAGCTCAGTAGCCTTGCTCAAAAGCTTAGTGTTATTAACAAAGAGAAGTAGTAGTGATATAAACTCAGTATTAAAAAAAATCCTAAAAGAATCAAATCCAGTAGTCTAATTATTAGTATTCATATCAAAAAAAAATCATTATAATCAACCTAAAACCATAAAAAATATATATATTCTTATCATTCTTATTAAAAAAAAAAAACAAAAAAAATATTTTTATTAGTTTCATTAAAGTAACAGAAACCCAAAACATATATATATATATATATTATCATCACTTTTATTAAAATAAAATAAAAAAAATCTAGCATTTATTTTATCAGAAATTTTTGATCAGAATTTTTACTGTAGTGTTATTGATAGGTCTGATTTAGAGACTGCTGATAAGTCTTCTCTATCTGTTAAAGCCACAAATCTTTTTTTATTTTGTGATTCTCTATAGGCTGACTATTCAGTATTATTTAGAGGGGCAGCTAATACACCTTAGCACCCATGGGTATTGGACAATTCTGAAATTCAAAACAGACTTACCAATAATTTCCCCCTCAAGGTACTGCCTTATTTCATCCCACAGCGTCAAATCGTCCAAAAGTACAGTAATGGAACTTGGATATGGCAGAAGGCCATGTCATTTGAGATTGACAAATACTTGGTTGACAAAGATCCATATGAGTGGTGTCTTAGACAGTCTAAAAGACTTGAAGCCATTGATCCTCAGATGAACATCCAAATGAGGAATCACAAGCTTCTGACACAACTGCCAGGAGAACTAGAGCATGCAGTAAAATGCAGATGCAACCAAAATTGAACTCTAGATGACATTGCCAACACCTTAAAAGACATAAGGAAAAGGACTGATATAGGGAAGTTCACCCCATATAAGAGCAGTGGTTTCCAAGAGAAACAACCTTTCAGGGTAGATTTTAAAGACAAACCCAAAGAGAGAGTGGTAGAAATGGCAAAGAAGAAAAATTCTTGTCACAATTGTGGTTCAACAGACCACTATGCCAACAACTGTCCAAAGGCAAAGAAAAAAGTCTAGGCCATTGAGAAAGTCCCAGAGGAGGAATCCCCAACAGAGGATTCTGAATCAGACTCTATGGGTGATGCCATCAGAAAACAATCTTATGATGAATAGGACCCAGGAGAAGAATTTCTAGTGGAGTACCAAGGGGAAACCCCACTGGAAATTCAGGACATACAGTTGGAAGCAGGCATGTCACAAGATACTGCCAACAAAAACTTGTGCAAACATACACAAGATTCCAAACATTCCTAGTTACACCAACTAAAGGAATGGCATATATACATGGAACAGCCACAAGGATGACTGTCTGTATTGACAATTCTCAGCACCCACTGATCATTGATAGTGGAGCACACTGCTCCATATTGGCCAGAAATTATCTGGATAAGCCCTTCCCAAATTGGGAAAAACAGCTCTTGCCCACTAAGGCAAAGAACTTTAAAAGTTCATCAGGGAAGATGACTTCCATTGGGACAATTATCAAAGGGATAATTATACCCCACAGGAAGGGTAATATCAGACTCAACCCAGAGTTTGTAGTGCTTGATGATGCCCACATCCAAGGGTTTTTACTGGGAACAGATTACCAGAGGATGTATGGCATAGACATTTACAACAGTAAAAATAGGCACATCACCATAGGTACTAACAAGGAAAAAGAATTTTCAATTGATATATACCAGATATCTTCGCAAGATCCACTAGAAGACCTTCTTAAGGAATTCAGAGAGGGACAGTTTAGCAATACCCTCACCAGTAAACAGAAACTAAGCTTACTGAAGATGCTGAAAAAGAATAGACCAGCATTTTCCATTGGTGAAGAACCATTAGGCAAGATCAAAGGCCATTATATAGAACTATATCTGGATGTGGAAAGACCTTATCCACCTATGCTTAGGAGCCCTCCTTATACAGCAAGCCTGGAGACCAGGAAAGCAATTGAAAAACATATCAATTAACTCCTGGACATGGATGTCTTAAGGAAGATTGGACATAATGAAATAGTAGAAATCACCACCCCTGTCCTAATCACCTGGCATGATGGCAAGTCTAGACTGTGTGGAGACTTCAGAGCTCTGAATAACTACACAAAAGCAGACAGGTACCCTATATCCAGGATACCTCATGCCTTGGATAAACTGGCAAAAGCCAAATACATAACCAAAATGGATTGTATAAAACGATTCCACCAAAATGGAGTTAAACCAAACTCCATGAAATTACTCAGAATAATATGCCATATGGGCATATATGAATATACCAGGATGCCATTTGCCATCAAGCATGCACCAGCCCATTTCCAAAGGATGATTGACACAATATTTCAAGAAGAAATACTGGAAGGCTGGATGGTGGTATATATTGATGATATCATTATATACTCAGAGACATGGGAAGACCATGTGCAATACATAGACAGAGTACTAAGTAAATGCACACCCATGAATCTGAAAATTTCACTTAAAAAGTGCAATTTTGGCCAACAAGAGTTACTGGCTCTAGGACATAAAGTCTCAGGTCTTAGTCTGGCAATTTCCCAGAATAAAGTAGCAGCATTACTGCAAAAGCCATTACCAAAGAGGATCAAAGAGATGCAATCTTTCCTTGGGTTTTCTAGCTACTATAGAAACCACATCAAGAACTTTGCCCACATAACTAGTAGTTTGTACAAGTTGTGTTCAAAAGATGTATTTTTTGAAAACACCAAGGAAAGGAGGGATGCATATGAGAGGATCAAATATGAACTCACAAATGCCCCTGTGCTCAACTTACCTGAGTTTGAACTACCATTCAAATTATACATAGATGCAGCATGTAGTCAAGGCCTAGGAGCAGCCCTTCACCAAAAACCAATTGCGGATGGTGAACCAAGAGAAGGAGTAATTTGCTACATCTCAAGGCAACTGAAAGATTCAGAAGCCAGGTATGGGGCCACCCAGACTAAGTGTCTATGTCTAGTCTGGGCTCTAGAAAAACTCCATTATCAGCTGGAGGGTGCAGTCTTTGAAGTCTACACAGACTGCACAGCCTTGAAGTCTTTACTGAACATGAAGACTACAAATAGACACATGCTGAGATGGCAAATAGCCATCCAGGAGTATAGAGGGAACATGACCATCATATACAAAGAAGGTAAAAGTCATACCAATGCAGATGGCCTTAGTGGATGGCCACTGGATAATGTCAAGAGCAATCCAGCTTATGACCCTGAAGTTGCAGCAAAAATCCCTATCCATTTCATGGAAATAGATAGGAGGAAGAACTTCAGATTTTCTGAATGGGCACCAGAAAGTGGTACCCTTGACAGTGGAAACACTGATTCAGAGGGGACAGAAACTCCCATATTGGGAATAAGCTCCTTTGAACTGCACAATGAATTTTTTAGTGCAGTACTGAAGTCTTATTCTAAACACAAACAGTTTGGCATCCTACTACAACTCCTTCAACAAAAGTACAGGAGTCCAGAACTGGAATCCCAGCTGGAAGAACCCTGGTTGAGTGCCTACAAGGATAACAAGTTCTTCCTTGTGGATGGTCTGCTTTACCACAGAGAGAAGCACACAAGTTCACTCACAGTGGTAGACAGAGAATACATCTCTCTGATCCTACAGGAATGTTGTGACTGCCCCTATGTGGGACACATAAGTGAATACAGGTCCAGAGAGAGGGTAGCAAGCACAGCTTGGTGGCACAAGTGGGAACAAGAGTTTAGTGAATACATCAACACTTGTGATAGATGCCAAAAGGCAAATAGGAAACATGGAAAGAATTATGGGTTACTTCAACATATAGAGGAACCCAAACACCCATGGGAAACCATCAATATCTACCACAGAGGGAAACACACAAGTGCACTCACAGTGGTAGACAGAGACCAAATCTCCTTGATCCTGCAGGAATGCCATGACTGCCCCTATATGGGACACATGAGTGAAGACAGGACCAAGGAGAGGGTAGCAAGCACACCTTGGTGGCCCAATTGGGAACAAGAGTTGAGTGAATATATTAGCACTTGTGAAAGATGCCAAAAGGCAAATAGGAAACATGGGAAGAATTATGGGTTACTTCAACATATAGAGGAACCCAAACACCCATGGAAAACCATCAACATGGACTGGGCCACAGAACTTGTCCCAGGAGGCAAAGAAAACTACAATGCCTTCTTGATCATACTTGATAGGTTCAGCAAGAGCATGAAGTGTATACCATGCCACAAGGAGGATACAGCCATGGATACTGCTCTGTTATTTTGGAATAATATCATATCCACCTGTGGAGTCCCCAAGATCATCATTAGTGATAGGGACCCAAAATTCACATCTGAATTTTGGACCAACTTGTATGACATTCTTGGCACCAATCTTTCTTTTTCCACAGCTTACCATCCACAAACAGATGGCCTAGCAGAAAGGATGATCCAAACAATGGAGGACGTCCTTAGTAGGTTCTGTGCCTATTGCATGGAATATAGGGACCATGAGGGATATACCCATGACTGGGTTACCCTTCCACCAGCAGTCCAACTGGCTTATAATACAAGCCAGCACTCTACCACAGGAAAAACACCTGCACTGGTAGAGAAAGGATGGAATCCCTTGTTGCCAGTGGACCACTTGAAGACAAATCTTCTGACCATCCACCCCACAGCCAAAGACTTCCATGATATTTGGAAGAGAGCTTGTGACACAGTTTCTAAGGGCATAGCTGAGGAAAAATATTATAATAAGCAGAGGTGGGACAAGACACACATGGAATCTGACTTTAAGGACGGGGACCAGGTGTTAGTGTCTACACTTAACTTCAACAAACTTAAAGGACCCAAGAAGATGAGAGACTCATTTGTATGGCCCTTCACTATTATTATTAAGTTGATAGGCAAGAATGCAGTGGAAGTCAAACTTAAAGAAGAATTTTCCAGGAAACACCAAGTCTTTCCAGTGATTTTGGTCAAGCCATACTTCCAAACAGAAGAGGGTAAATTCCCCTCCAGGAAGAAGATCCTCACACCACCAGAGATAGTGGAAGTGGAGGATTCCCCAGGACCTGTGAGCAAAATCATCAGGGCCAGGAAGATCACACTTAATGGGAAGGATCAAAGACAGTACTTAGTCAGATTCAAGAAGCAGACAGTTGATAAAGACAAATGGTTGGCAGAAGATGCCATACCAGGTGGGAACCTTCATTTAAGGAGATTCAGAGCCTCTAGGAGGACTGAAAAGTCTCATCAATGATGAGCCTATTTTAGAGGGGCTATGTCAGCCTGTGACTCAAAACCAGAGCACAAGCATGACAGCCAAAATACCATAAACAAATGGTATAGCCAAGATACCACCAAAACATGGAGCTGAGCCAAATCAGCGCACAAAGTATCAAAAGAAAGGGGAAACTCACCACTTTCTGAAAATATAAGTCCCATCACCATAAGACAAGAAATAACAAAGTTATTCCTGCTCAAAGTTTTTGCTGAGCATAAACCTTAATTTTCACCTCTCATCTAAAATCAAGAAGGAGAGGCATAACCCCATGAAATGGGTATCCAAAAGAAGCTCTAAGCCAGGGCTATTCAATAGTACCAGCCAAACTGAGCTAGCACCAATATTACTGGAGACATGGCCACTTTCAGGCCAAATAAGGGTGAACAAAACATTCACCTCTCATCTAACTTCTACAGCTTTAGTGTGAGATACTTAAAGTGGGGGCTTTTTGGAAAAAGAAAAATCAGGGCTACCTTATGGTGTCATCAATTTCCTCATATCTCAACTATAGCAGAAGTTATGGGGCAAACAAGCTCAATACAGCTTTTTGCCTAAACCACGTATATGTACAAAAACTGGTACATGGGATAGCTTTGCCATATTTAATGATAAGCATATCAAATAAGGTACCATTGTGTAGAATACATACAGGGCTACACATTGGCCAAGTTTTGAGGTTGATATCTCAAAAACTAACAAAGTTATGGCCGTTTTAAGTTCAAAATCTCACATTATGACCAATACAGATTTACCACGGGATAATATCCCATAACCATGAATATGAGGTGTCAAATAGACAAAGAAGCTTGTTTTTAATTCAATACCTCATATATCAGTCAATACTGGGTTCCCATACAGCTTCTGTACAGCATTCTACGTGTCATACATGTCAGAATCAGGCTGTGAGGTCCCCAGATGAAAGTTTTCACCCTGTATTGGTGAAAACTGCTCAGATGTGGTTTCAAAACCACATCTGAGCCCAATAAAGGCTATACAGGCTGTTTGTAATCCACAAGCCAGTCCTAGAGAGTGAAAAATTTTCACTTCCTCTACGTGGAAAGGTCTAGCACCCTTTCTACCCCATTTCAGGATAAAAAGGAGGCTTTTCACAGCCAGAATTGTTTCCTCATCCTGCTCTTGAATACCCTACGTAGTAAACTGTCAAAAACAGCTTTACTCTTGGGTAATAATCAGGGTATAATTATAATTTTAATTATGGTAGCTCTTATTATAGTAATCCAACTGGTAAGACTGCACCCAGGGTTCTCAATAGCACTCACCACCACTATTCTTCAATAGTAGAACTCTGTTATTATATTATGAACCATTATATCAAATTAAATCTCTTATTTTAAAATTATTTCCACATGTGACAGTCATAGTTCTAGTTGTAAATAGCCTAATTACTGCTTCAACATAGACTCCATCTGACATGAATAAAGACTTCAAGTTAATGAATTCTGAAAAGGAAAGAAGAATCAAGGAGGGTCTATGTACCTATTGTGGTGGGAAGCATAGTCTTGAGTCCTGATTCAAAAGTACTCAAAACAAGCTTACCCAACCATCAGGCAATTTTCCCAGCCAGGGAGAAGCCTGAGTGAAGATCATGTTGTGTTCAATGGTCTTCACTGTTTTCCATCCAGAGAAAAATTATGCATTCTGAACACTGATGTCAAGAATTCTCTTAAATTGTTTGTTTTTTCTTCTCTTTCTGATTTTTTTCACAGTATTCTCATTGATTCTGGTACTACCAACTCAGTTATTGCAAAGAAGTTTGTTTACAAGTATTCCTTGACTACGTCACAGCTTCCAAAGAAGATTCCTCTTATGCTTTTGGACTCCTCTGACTCCCCTTCCTTATTTGTGACTCGCCATACTAAATATATGGTTGAGCTTCCTTCATCCTCAAGCTTTGAATGGGATTTTTTAGTCATTGATATTCCCAAGGGAGAGGATCTCATATTGGGATTTGACCTTCTTAATCATTTTAATCCTTCTATTGATTGGAGGCAAGGGCTGATAATCTTCAATGCTGATCAAAAGGACTATTCTGATACTTCAAATTCTTTCAGTAATGACTTTTCTTCTGCCACATCATGTGCAGCTCTGGTTGGTGATTCTAGAACACCATCATGTCCATGTTCTTTCCATATTCCTTCCCTTAATTCCCATCTTTCATTACTATCTTCTAGAGATGAAGTCTTCAAAGAGATTCAAGATGTTGGAGAAGATAATTCTGTATCTTCACTTCATCTCTTCTTTGGGAATATGGACCTCCCTCCTTCATCTTATCATGACTACCTGGAAGAGTTGTGGGATGAGGAGGAAGAGCCAGAAGAAGTTGAAGTGGTGTTGAAGGTCGTTCCTTCTGTCTATCACCAATATTTGGATGTATTCTCAAAGTTGAAAGCAGAAAATATTTCTCCTCACCATGCCTGTGATCATCTTATTGAGCTGGAGGGGTCTCTACCTCCAGTCAGAGTGATCTACTCTTTATCCAATCAAGAGTCAGATACACTCAGGGCCTACATTTCAGAGGGTTTAGAGAAAGGTGTCATCCGGCCAAGCTCCTCCTCATCAGAAGCACTGGTCCTCTTTGTTAAAAAGAAGGCTGGTGGCCTCTGTTTGTGCGTTGATTACCGCAAACTCTATGCTGTGACTAGAAAAAACAAGTATCCTGTTTCTCCTATTAATCAGCTTCTCAATGTCTTTAATTGTTCTTCTATCTTCTCCAAGATTGATTTGTGTGGTGCATATAACCTGCGCAGAATCAATGAGGGTGATGAGCATTTTACAGCTTTTAGAACTAAATATGCCAGTTATGAGTACTTGGTTATGCCATTTGGGCTCACCAATGCTCCTGCCTCATTTCAAAAACCTTTAAATGATATTTTCCAGGATCTTCTTGATGTTTATTTTGTGGTTTATTTGGATTACATTATGGTTCTTTCCAAATCTGAGGAGTAACATGTCACTCATGTGTCCACTGATCTTTCCAGACTCAGAGCCAATAACCTTTTTGCTAAGGATTCCAAGTGCCTATTCCATGTTTCTAGTGTGTAATATTTGTGTTATATTTTTTCTTCTGAAGACCTCAACATGGACCAAGCAAAAGTCCAGCAGATTCTCAATTGGCCACCACCAAGAAACCTCAAGGCCCTCCAATCTTTCCTTGGCTTTTCCAATTTTTACCGCTGTTTCATCAAGAATTATTCAAAGAAAGTCAGTTCACTCACCAGTTTCCTCAAGAAAGATTCCTGTTTTCTCCTCAATGAGGAAGCTCTTAGTCATTTTCATTAACTCAAAGAGGTTTTCACTAGCGCTCCAATCCTTGCCCACTCCAATCCTTCTCTACCCACCATTGTAGAGACCAATGCATCCAGTTATGCGTTGGGTGCTGTACTGAGTCAGGTCTCTGACTCAGGAAAACATCCCATTGCATTAAACAGCCACAAGCTTATTCCAGCTGAGCTCAACTATGAGATTCATTACAAGGAATTCCTTGGCATAGTCTGGGCTCTCAAGGACCGGAGGGCTTTTTTCTCTCTCTTTCCTCACCTTTTGAAGTTCTCACCAATCATTCTTCTCTTCAATACTTCATTTCCTCAAAATTGCTCACTTCCCATCATGCCCGCTGGGCTGAATTCCACTTCTCAATCACTTACCGCCCTGGCCGCCTAGCTACTCTTCCAGATTCCTTATCACGTCGGGACAATGCTTACCTGGAGAGGGGGGAGGATTTCATCAGCAAGCATCCAATGAACTTTCAAGAACTCCAACTTTCAAGGTATTTTGCAGTCAACGTGGAATCTTTTTCAAATTTTGTTGACTCAATTCAGAAGAAATTATGGCAATATCATCAGTACAGAATTATTCTTCAACAGCTGGGAAAAGGTAAATCTGTGCTGGATTACTCTCTTGATTCCTCTTCCCAACTTCTTCTCTTCAAAGATTGGGTGGTGGTCCCAAATGACCCCACAATTCAGCTCAGCATTCTTCAAAAGCGTCATGACTCTCCTCTAGCTGGACACCCTGGCCCAGAGAAGAATCTCAAACCTGTCAAGCAGGATTTCCACTGGTCCAGCATGACTCAATTCATCAAGTATTATGTCTCAACCTGTCAAAAGTGTTCAAGAAACAAAAATATTCATCACAAGAAGTTTGGATTCCTAAAGCTTCTTCCGATTCCAAATGGTCCTTGGATTTGTCTTTCAATGGATTTTATCACTCAACTGCCACTGCCAGATTCCTTTAATTCAATCTTGGTCATAATGGACAGGTTCTCAAAAATGGCGGTTTTTATTCCAACAATATCTTCAATCACTTCATTGGATTTGGCCCATTTATTCATCAATAATATCTTTTCAAAGCATGGCCTTCCTTCAAGCATTGTCAGTGATAGAGGTTCACTTTTTTGTTTCTTATTTTTGGACCAATCTTTGTCAGCAGCTCAATATTCTAAGAGATTTGTCAACTGCTTACCATCCTGAAACTAATGGGCAGACATAGAGGGTAAATCAGATACTAGAACAGTATCTTTGGATGTATGTCAGTTATCATCAAGATGATTGGAACACCTGGCTACCTCTGGCTGAATTTGCTTACAATAACTTTGACCACTCTTCAACAAAACAATCACCGTTTTTCACTGTTTATGGAAGAGATCCACAATTTGACCCAGTTCACATTACTCAAGATACTCCTGCTGGAAAGTTATCAACAAAAATCCAATCAGTACAGCAAGCTGTCAAGAGAGAACTTGAAGTTGCCATAAACAGGTTTAAGAGGTATGCAGATAAAAGTAGAGCAAGTCCACCTGTTTTCAATCCTGATGACATGGTATGGCTTTCTTCCAAGAATATCAAATCAACCAGCCCCACCAAAAACTGTCTGAAAGATGGTTGGGTCCTTTTCCAATCTTGAAGAAAGTCAGTACTCATGCCTACCACCTCAAGCTTCCATCTCAATGGAAATCCATCCACCCAGTCTTCCATATTTCTCTCCTTGAACCAGTCAAGACATCAACAATCCCAAATCAGCATCAAGAGCCTCCAGCTCCAATAATCATCAAAGAAGAAGAGGAATGGGAAGCTTTACAAATACTGGATTCAAAGCTCAAGAGCAGAAAATTATGGTATCTGGTGGAATGGAAAGGTTTCAGTCAAGACCCAGAAAGATCCACTTGGGAACCAGGCAAAACCTCAAGACATGCCCTGAACCTTTCAAGGATTTCCATTCTTTATATCCTGAAAAGCCAGGCCCCAATTCTTCAAGAGCTTGAAGTTTTATGATGCTTGGTGAAGAGAGGAATTACCATAAGTAAGTCTCACTCCTGGTATGCATCTTTAGGAGTATTCTACTCATTCTGTTGTAAGCATCACCTTGGCCACTCTGTGAGCGCTTTGCAATTTGCGACTCATATTTTCTGGCCTTGCTTTCAACATCAAATTCCAATTTATAGCTATTTCCACTTGGGGCAATGGACCATTGTTCTTCTTAATCCTTTTTTTCGAAGTCATTACTTTTCATTACATTCTTTCATCAATTTGTTTTTACTCTATGCCACTGGTGGGAGTGGTAACCATCAAAAGTAAGTTCCTCTCCTGGTGTGCACTTCCCTGAGGGGTCTACAATCTTTCAAAACATCACCTTGGCCACTCTGTGAGCACCTGGCATCAAACCTGTTTTTCCAGGTCCTTGGCTATCTCAAATCAACTGTCAATATCCGTGGTGAAGATTGGAATCCCCCTCAAGATTCTTTTTATTTTATTTCCTCTTTGTCTTATTTTCAAATTTCTTTTTTATCTTTCTCCTTATATTTTTTCAAATTTCTTTTGATAACGTTTATGCCAATCTTTACGTCAACTCATTCTTCAAAAAATTCAAAGCCAAATGTCAAAAGAAGACCAAATCAACCTCATTTCATATGCCAAGCTCTGTACCAGTCTCAAAGTTCTTTTCAAGATTCAATACCTCTGGAATCCCTATTCCCAATCCGTCTTGACAGGCTTGTACCTTATCTTGGTGCTCAAGAGCTCACCATTCAAGGTAGGGGGTCCTAACACAACCACAAAGAATGATCCTCCTCAATTTGTGTTGTGGCAATCACAGCCTGAAACCAAGTTGAGGCCAATTGATCACACCATATCTTTTGTGGCCAATTGGCCCCCTCTGGTCCTCTATGGCCTTTTGGTCATAGCACCTTTTTGCCTGGCCATTTATGGTGTCAGGCCATATCCTGCCATCATTGGCCTCCCTGGCCAACTTCCACCCCACCAACCCCAGGCAGTTATCTTTGTTTTTGGGCCTGGGGGTCCTTTCAGTATTCCAGGTGTCTAAGGACCCTCTAGGCACAATCAGGCTTCTTGTCCCAACCCCTTATATTAGAGATGTTTTGGGCTAAATGGCCATTTTGGGCCCTTTAGGCCCCCTATGGCCTCTGCGGCCCATGGTCCATGGACCCTTTAGGCCCCTTCTGTCCTAATCCAATGGGGCAAAAAGGGGCCAAAGGGGCATTCCACTAGCTCCCAAGGCCAGGTGGGTCCCAAACCACAAGTGGGCCCACCTGAGCCAGTTTTTGACCATGGACTCCAATCCACCAATTTTCGCCAAGAACTCAAAGGACCCAATTTTTGACCAAGGACAACCTGTGGCCCATTTTCAGCCATGGCCTCTGGTAACCCCCAGAGGCCACCAGCTCAGCTCAAATCCACTCTTCCTTTAAACTCAAGGGGAAAACCTTTCATTCCTCCATGCACCCCGTACTTAAGGATGCAGGAGTGGTGCATATATGGTATTATATACCATTATGCACCATTTTGGCTCAGCAATCCAATGGTGACATTTTCAGGACCCAATTCCATGATTCCAAGTCAAGGTCCCAAAATCCATTACAAATTTTAAAGGGGGACTCTTGTGAGCCTTTGAGATATGACCACATATCAAAAAGGATCACAGCAAGATTTCTGTAATAATTATACTTATGATAATTCTCTCAAAAATTAGTAAAATACCATAAATAAGTAAAAAATCTGAATTAAAGCAGAATCTGATTAATAAACATGTGAAATAAATTACACCCTTAAATTCCCCATGTTTAAATACACATATACTATTTTTATGGCATATCTGTAAAGTCAATCTTTATTGAGTTATAAGTAATAATACCTTATAAAAAACATAAATCATTAATTATTTTAGAAACCAATGAAACAAAATGTGAAATAAAATGTACCATTGGATTCCCCAAAAAAATTCAGACATAAAGCAATTATAAAGCTGTCCTCTAAGGTTAATACTTACGGAATTAAGCTGAATATATGCACCTTTTTGGTCAATGCATATATTCATGGTTTTTAGCTAATATCTCTTGAAATATGCAAGATAGAGAGTTAAGCCAAAAATCAAGTCACCACACAATTATTGTAAGAGCACAGATATGAACTTTATTTTACAAGTTATAAACAAGGTTAAAACTTGTCATGGTTTATTGATCAAAATCATTGGAGATGTTGACCACTTTGTTGTGAAAGTGGTCCAAACATAAAAAAAGTATACTGTCAGATTCTACTAGCTCATTTTGTTAAGAATGACGTAATTCTTATTATAATATTCAAGGTATAACCTCTTTATATCATGGTTTGAAGCTTAAAATATTGAATTTCAACAGAAAAGATGAGTTACAAGAAAAATCATCAAAGATAGAGTTTTGATGATGTAATATAGTTCTCTTTGCAGCTTAATAAGGACATTCCAAGCTATTGGAATTCACTCTCTGAATATATTTAGCGTCTAAAAGTTTAAAGTTATTAAGGATCAAATTTTGAGCTTAATTTTGCTCATTTATGATCACTCACTTTAATCTTAAATTAAGTTTAACAGTCATAAGGGTGATAAAACTGGTGAATAATTTTATTTCAAAATTGAATATAATAAAATCCACAAATTTTGGGGTTCTTCTAAGTATATGACATCATCAAACTTATAATTATAGTGATAACTCTAAATAATGGCATAATAATGAGATAAGATGGTTTGATCATGATGTAATCATCACCAAACCTTAAAATACTGATCATTTCTAGTATATAGCATCAGTAAACGTCTATTAGAGGACTACTGGACTCAAAGAGGGAGGTATTTACTATAAATAGATCTCTCCTTGCTCTATTTTCCCCTCAGAGGCTTACAAAACACTAAATAATTAAATCAAAAAAGGTAAATTCTTTATTCTTTATAAATAAAACTTCTATATTATTCAATACGAAAGATTATCTTTATTATAATCATCAATCTTGACGTGATTACTTCAATTATTCAATTGTTTTGCTCAAAAATCTCTAAACTCTATTTCCATGTAAAATCAAAGAATATTTGTAATTTCTCAATTTTTCTTTGTAACTACAGTTTTTATAAATTGTATCTACATTATTTTTGGATAGAATCTTCAAAATTTATTATATTAAATGTTGAAAGTAGGTTATTTTCTCTTTTATAATGATTTCTCTTTATTATTACTTTCAATACTTCTTATATTGATTTAAATAGTATTTATATTAATAAATAGCTTTAATATTAGTAATATTATTGTTATTAACTGTTTTTTATTTATAAAAAACAATTTTTTACGCCTTTATTATCTGTTGGTAACAATAATAAAGTGCTTATAAATATATTAATTATTATATATGAATATATTTGTTTATTATATTATCTTTTTATATTATAAATTAACTCATTATATTTATTTAATGATATAATCATTTTTTACGCCTTAATTATAGTAATTCACAATTATTATAATTAATTTTACCTTATTATTAATTATTCACAAGGACATTCATAGTACAATAAGTTAAATATTTTTAATATTTACTTATTGTTTCATAGTCAAACATTACAACTCTTCAACTCATCATTCTGGAAATCTATGGAGGCTTTCAGAAGACCATTTCAGGACCCCAACCACCTGGCCCTGCAGGAGTTGGGTTGCAAATTCTTCCAGGATTATTCCAAGGGCCATTCTCAGAGGTCATTCATTATTCAATCAGTTTTCAAGGCAGAAAATACTTCAATACTCCTTGGAAAATTAAATTGGTCCATACAGGTAGTAATCAAGCAACCTGTATGGCCTTGGGCCAATTGGGCCAATTCATATTCCACTGTTGGAATCCAGTCACACAGCTTCAATTCTCAAGATGGCCAGAACTATATGGATCCAATTCAGACAATACAGCCGCATGATTCACCTTCCAGAATCAGCCTCTTGGTTTTTCACATATACTTGCCACCTTTCATCACCTGGGGACTTTTTCCCCAGTTAATTAATATATTTGATTTATTTTTATCCTTATTTTCTTTTACCTTATTAAAGTAAATACTGATAATCTTAAGTCAGTCATTTGCACCTTTTCTTCTTTGCCTGTCAGTGGATGATGGTGGTCATATCCTTTACTAATTCCATTGTTCTTTCTGGCAGGTTGAAACAGTGAATTGAGGATTAATTTGGTTGGCTTTTTGGCTTTTCGCCTCTTATTATCTTGGCCATTGGCATCCTTTTCTTTTATCTTTGGCATACTTGTCTTTACCCTTTTATTCTTCTTTTAAGGAAGATATCCTTGTGTTCCTTTATTCTTTGGAGCCCTGCAAGTGAGTTCTTGATTCCTGAGTGCCAGGCCACTCTTGCTTCCATAAGAGCCCCTGTGACAGAAGCCAACCAAGTAAATCCTTGATCACCGTCTGAACGTGAAAGAAATAGCAATGAAATCACTAAAGAATATTACAACCAATATAAACTGAAAGGAAAGTTAAAGACAAAAATGACTGACTTAAGAATATCTGTCAGGCTGAGTCTATGATAAATGTGTATAATGGTATTTACAAGCTTTAAACATGACTGTGACATGGTAAAAATTGTGATAAAAAGATTTTTTGATGGTTATAAGGGTTTTAGAATGAGATAATAAGGGCTTTGCTATAATAATATAGTGGTGGTGAGCGCTGCTGAAATCCCTGGGTGCAGTCTTACCAGTTGAATTACTATAATGCTGGCTACAATACTTGAATTTAAAGTACAACCTGATTTTCTCCAAGAGTATAACCATTTTTGAAAGTTTTACTACATAGGAATTCAAGAGCAGGATGGGGATTCTTTCTCTGGAAGTGAAAAGGCCTCCTTTTATCCCAAAATGGGTTGAAAAAGCTGCTAGACCTTTTCACGTAGAGGAAGTGAAGATTATTGACTCCCAAGGACAGGCTTGTAGTTTGAAAAAGGCCTGTATAGCCTGTATTGGGCTCAGATGTGGCTTTGAAACCACATCTGGGAAGTTTTTACCAATACATCTGGGCACCACACAGCCTGATTCTGACGTGTATGACACATAGAATTCTGTACAGAACCTGTATGGGACCCTGGTATTGAATGAAGTATGAGGTATTGAATTGAAAACAAGCTTCCTCATCTGTTTAACACCTAATAATCATGGTGATGGGCAATTATCCCATGGTAAGGCTGTATTGGGAAAACTGGGATTTTGACTTTAAAACAGCCATAATGTTGTCATTTTTTGAGATATCAACCTCAAAGCTGGCTCTGTGTGTATCCCTGTATGTGTTCTACACAGTAGTATCTCATTTGATATGTTTATCATTAAATAAGGCAAAGTTATGCCATGTACAAGATCTTTGTACATATGTGTGTTTTAGGCAAAAAGATGTATTGGGCTTGTTTGCCTTATAACCTTTGTTCTAGATTAGATTTGGAGAAATGAATGAAACCATCAGAAATCTCTGATTGTTCTCTTTTAAAAACTACCCCACTTTAGGTATTTCACACTAAAACTGTAGAGGTTAGATGAGAGATGAGTACTTTATTCACTCTTATTTGGCATGAATTTGGATATGACTTCTGTAATACAGGTACTAGCTCAGTTTGGCTGGTACCATTGGATAGCCCTGAGTTAGAGATTCATTTGAAATACCCATTTGGTGGGGTTAAGCCTCTTAATCTTTATTTCAGATGAGAGGTGAAAATTAAGGTTTATGCTCAGCAACAACTTTGAGCAGGAATAACTTTGTTATTCTTTGTCCTATGGTGATGGTACTTGTATATTTGGAAAGGAGTGAGTTTACTCTTTTGTTTTGTACCTTTTGAGCTGATTTGGCTCAGCTCCATGTTTTGGTGGTATCCTCGCTATACCATTGGTTTATGGTATTTGACTGTCATGCTTGTGCTCTGGTTTTGAGTCACAGGTTGACATACCCTCCCTTTCAAAAAGGCTCATCATTTATGAGACTGTTCAGTCCTCCTAGACTCTCTAAATCTCCTTAAATTCAGGTTCCCATCTGGTATGGCATCCTCTGCCAACCATTTGTCTTTATCAGCTGTTTGGTTCTTGAATCACCCCTGGAATCCCAGTTGGAATCATTACCAGGGTATTGTTGCACACAACAAACCTCACCTTCCCAAAAAAAAAGATCCTGCCATGTTTGGCAGCTTTATTTCCACTGGGACCAGCTCCCTGTAGGTTAATATACAACAATTCCACTGCGCAACATATGCTTACTGTTTACTGTCACACCAGCAAAAATTGCTGCATCCCTCCAATATACCACCAGACAAGAAGCTGCTAAAGCCCACCCAATTTTGGATATTTCAATTTGAACCTTGTTTAACCAATTCTCATGTAATATGAAGAAGATTCAGCAGTCATATTTGGGAACCCACATTCTTTCCACGTTGTCTTCATTTATTCCCCAAATTGGATGTGAAAATGATAAGTCCAAGAGGCCCATGTTCCAAAAACCATACACATAACCACAGGCCATCCCCCATTGAGCCCATTGCTGCCTCTCATATAATGTCCACCACCTGTGCTTTTTACTATTCTTTCCCTTTAGCTAGCCCTTCCTGATCATACCATTTCCCACTCCCGCTAAATAAATTGCAACCCCTTCACAACCCCTTTGCATTGGTATGCTTAATATTTGCATTCAAATAGATAGTGATAATTCCCACTTAGATTCTTGGATTATCCTATGGCACAATCAAAACAACATATTCATATATCTCTCCAATCACTGGCATACTATTGGCTCTCTCCCCGGAACCCTTTCTAACACGTTGATACCATTCATTGGGGCACCACAAACCTTCATGCACTGTGGTCCTGGTGGGGCTTGGATTGTATATCTTCAATCAAATCTTCTCAAACATTATTTGTTGAGGGAGTATTTATGACTGATGAAAATGAAAGTTCCTCATTTCAAAAATCCAATCTAGCATTGATTTTCCTCACATGGTATCAAAACATTCTATTCATAATTGAGAGTTGTAGAAAACAATACTTCAAGCTTAAAATACCTAAAGAATATGACTGTAATTTTCATAGTCAATGTAAACTTTGTCCTCCCACAACTCACACTTCCATCTCAATTCAACCCTTGTATCCCACTGCATTTTCTTTGTCATCCAAGCAAAAACTGATCCAATTACCAAGTGGATCAGACTTTCCCATGATTAAGCCCACCCTCCTCCCTCATCAAAAAACCAAACTAGCTTCTCTCTGAGATTGAGAAATCCCCAATGGACAATCTTCCCATACCCTTTGAGACACCTCACCCCCTCGATCCACTTTTAATTCCAGGCACATAATTGCAAACAAGGTTGTCAGCTCGTTCAAATCCCTTTCAACCAATACCCCTCTTAGTGTACTCCTTGTGGGTAATATGGGATTAGGCAAACCCATTCAGGTTATTGCACTAATTGGTACCTCCAAGGAGCAGCAAATTGCAAACACCCACCTTGCTTAATCCCCATCCGGTAATCAGAAATATCCAAGAATGCTCAGGCTGGAGCCCTGCAAGCCAACACCTACCATGGCCCCACTTGTTAATAATTATCTGAATCCAGCATCTTACAATTTGATATAGTCATCACTTCTTACAATACTATCACCCAAGTATATAAGAAAGCAAATACCTCTTAATCATTCATTTCCAAAATCAATTGGCATTGTATAATTTTGGATGAAGCACAGTGAGTGTCTGATATTTTAATAATTCAAATTTTCTATTATATCCAATACCCCTTCCCCCATCTTATAGCTATATTTGCTCTCAATGCACGGCCACTCACTGTGCCATTGATAGCCTCCAATCATCCATTCAAATATGTTTAACGGGCACATCCATTAACAACACCATTTATGACCCTTTGGGAATAACATTATTCATCACCCAACCCCAGAGCCCAGATCAAGATAACTAGTCACCTTTCATCCTGATCAGCCTTTCCAACAGAAGCCATGATATTTTGAATTTTGCATTGCCCCCTTTGAGCTTGCACCACACCAAAACCACAAATCTCAAATCCCTCTTCACTATTAGCCATCACTATTAACTTCTCCCACTTAACCCAACAATGCAACAAGAATATTGTGCATTATACAAAGAATTACTATCATTCAAAAGCAAAGGACCAGGAGAATGTTTCATAAGTATTAATAAGCTGCAAATATGTCTTAGCCATAGTATAATGCTTAACACAATGTGGGATCCCAATTTGGAATACTATGAGGGCAGGAGCCCTCAGAATAACTCCTCAACAATCAACCAAACTATTTTGGATGTGGAAACATGCATGATGAGTAATAAAATTGCACACCTCCTCAAAATCTTACTGAATAACAAGCAATCAAACTGTGGTCCATCTGAATTGGTTGTTTACTCCCAATGGACCCAATTTCTTGATTTGTGAGTTAATTCCAAAATACATCCATTACCAATTCTATCCATCTGACCGTTGTTTTTTGGTAGAATTGGTATTGCACTTTCCCATCACTCTATCCTCTCCAAACAAATTGATGGAACAATTACAGAAAGAGGGAAGCAGAACACCCTGGAGAACTTTTTCATCAGTCCTGAATGTGAAGTACTCATTGCTTCCATTGTGGTAGCTGGAACAGGGCCCAACATACCTCTCAATAATATTTTCTATTTAATGGTGAGTGGACCCCCAAAAATCTACCCAAATTTTCCAACTCTGACATCTACCTTTCCAGGAGCCCAATTAGAACTGTAAGGTTTGACTATGAAACAATAAGTAAAAATTAGTAATATTTTACTTATTGTACTATGAATGTCCTTATAAATGAAATAAATAAGATAAGAATAATTATAATAATAAAGAATTTTTAAGATTATACCAAAAATAATTATATTATTAATAAAATATGATAATATAATTTATATTATAAAATATAATATAATAAAATAAATATATTAATATAAAATAATTAATATATTCAGAAGCACTTTATTATTGTTACAAACAAATAATAAAGGCCTAAAAAGTTGTTTTTTATTAATAAAAAACAATTGATAACAATAATATTACTAATATTAAAGTTATAAATTAATATAAATACTATTTATATTAATTAAAGAATTATTAAAAGAATAATATAGAGAAAATAACCTACTTTTAACACTTAATATAATAATTTTGAGATATTTTACGCCAAATAATATAAATACAACTTATACAAATTGTATTTACAATAAAAAATAGAGAAATTACAAATATTCTTGATTTTTTTTACGTGGAAATGAGTTTTAGAGAGATTTTTAACAAAAACAGTTAAACAAATGATTTAATGACGTCAAAATTTATGATTATAGTAAAGATGAACTTTGGTCTTTGATAATATAAAAGCTTAATTTATAAAGAATAAAGATATCACCTTTTTGTTTGTATTTATTTAATGTTTTTGATGCGTCTGAGGGGAAAACAGAGCAGAAAGAGCTCTATTTATAGTAAATACCTCCCTCCTAAAGTCCAACAGGCTTCTAGTAGACGTGTACTGATCGTATCCACTGGATTTTATCAATATTTAAAGGTTTGGTGATGATTACATCATGATCAAACCTCATTACATCACTATTACGCCATTATTTAGAGTTATCACTATAACTCTAAGTCTGATGACGTCAAAGGCTTGGCAGAACCCCAAATTTCGTGGATTTTATTATTTTTAATCATAAACTAATATTATTCACCAATTTCAACACTTATATGACTGTTAAACTTAACTTAAGGTTACAGTGTGTGATCATAAATGATCTAATTAGGCTCAAACTTTGATCCTTGATAGCCTTTAAGATTTACATTCTACAGCAGCTCAGAGAGTGAATTCTGATAGCTTAGCATAACCTTATTATGCTGCCAAGAGCATTTCATTACATCATCAAAATTCTATTTTTGATGATTTTTCTTGTAACTCATCTTTTCTGTTGAAATTTAATATTTTAAACTTCAATCTATGATTTCAAGGGGTTATACCTTGAATATTATAATAGAAAAGACGTCATTCTTCACTAATGAACTAGTAGAATCCAACTGTCTACTTATTTTTAAGCTTGGACCACTTTCACAACAAAGTGGTCAACAGCTCTCGTGATTTTAATCAATAATTCCTTACAGATTCTAACCTTATTTATAACCTGTAAAATAAACTACATATCTGTGTTCCTACAGTGATTACGTGATGACTTTATTTTTGGTTCATCACTTTATCATGTATAATTAAAGAGATATTAGCTAAAATCCTTGAATATATGCGTTGACCAAAAAAGTGCATATATTCAGGTTAATTCCTTAAGTATTGGTTTTGAAGCTTAGCTTATTAATTGTTTTATGTGTGAAACTTTATGGAAAGTTCAATGGTACCATTTATTTTACATGTTGTTTCATTAGCGTTTGAAATAAATTAGGATTTGTGGTTTTTATAAGGTATTATTCCTTATAACTTATTAAATATTGACTTTACAGATATGCCATAAAAATGGTAGATGTGTATTTTACCATGGGGAATCCAATGGTGTAATTTATTTCACATGCTTATTCATTGGTTTTTAAGTTAAACCAAGTTTTGTACCAATTCATGGTATTTTTATAGTTTATAAGGTACTTATTTTTAATTTATAATTATATAAAATATTTCTTGTGACCTTTTTGGGTATGTGGTCATATCTCAAAGTTTCACATTCCCTACCACCAAAAAAGATTGTACCACAATCTGATATGTGTAATTAGGGTATCATCCACTGTTGTACCTCTTCAGTAGACTTTGTTAGTCTTGAAGCTCAATAATGCTTAACTTTTCTGTTTTTCAGGCTTTCTTTCATGTCTGAACTTTATCAGTAGTTTATCAGCATTTGTTATATCTTTCTCAAGTAGCCATTCATCTTCTTGAGTTGAATTTCTATACCTTACAAGGTATTGCCTTTCTTTTTTGTTTCTTGTCCTTCTTTCTTTAAGGACTTTTACTATTTTCTTTTCCTCTCCTTCTTCCAAGGGGAGAACTTAAAGTGGGGGTTTATTTCTTAGTGGAAATAACTCCTTGTCACTTGAACTGTAAGGGTTTATCAGACTTACAGGGAAATTTGGGTGTTTGTTCATTAGTTTACCTGTGAGTTCCAATTGCACAGCATTGGGTCCATGGAGTTCTTTTATCATAAATGGTCCTGCAAAGGAATCTTTTAATTTCTTTGGGCCTTTTATGTTATTGAAATCAAGGGTTGATACTAGGACCAAGTTTCCTATTTTGAAATCAGGTGGCTTATGACTTTTATCCCATCTTTCTTTTGCATATTTGAAAGAATCTTACATACATCTGTTTTCATGGTGTCTTGCCTTGTCAAGCATTATCTTAAAGCTGCTTGCTGTTGGATGTATATCCACTAAGTCCTTTTTGAGGGTGTCATAAGGAAGTCTTGGATTCCAACCTTTTTCTAGCATTGCTGGTGTTTTGCCAGTAGAAGAATGGATTGATGTCTTATATGCTAGCTCAAGAGCTGGTATTAGTGTACACCAATCATGGGTAAAACCATCAGAATCCTTGAATTCTAGCCCATAAGCACAGAATTTTCTGATCATGTCCTCTAGGGTCTGTAGCATTCTTTCTGCTAAACCATCAGTTTGAGGATGGTAAGCTGTTGTGAATGATACCTTTGTCCCAAACAAGTTATGGAGATTTGTCCATAATGCTGAAGTGAACTTTGGGTCTCTGTCACTTATAATATTCTGGAATAAGGCTGTGTGGCTAATACCTTTATTCCATATCATTATGGCTGTGTCCATAGCTGTGGCAGCTTTATGACATGGTAAGAACATGGGAGTTCTGCTATACCTGTCAACCAATACTAGGCATGCATTATAGCTTCTGTCTCCTCCTGGAGGTAATGCTGTTACCCAATCCATATGAACTATTTTCCAAGGAGATTTTGGTTCTTGGATTTGGATCATCATTACAAATTTCTTTCCTGTGGCTCTGTTGGTTTTTGACATCTGTTGCAGGTTTGGCAGTATTCTATAACATCTTTCTTCCAATTTGGCCACCAAGAGCAGGTTTTAACCCTCTCTAGTGTCCTGTCTTCTGAAAGTTGTCCAGCTGCAACACTATCATGACACTCATGTAAAATAGTGTTTATCAGGGTTCTATCTGTTAAGGCCATAACACATGTGTGTTTTTTTCTGTGGTAAAGGATTCCATCAAGGAGGTGGAATCTTCCTTCCTCATATGCCTTTTTCCATATTTCATCTAGTTTTGATGAAAGTGATAGGTCTTTGCAGTCTTTCATTAGAATTTGGTTTAAGATATGGCAATTTTTGTCTATCTTATAGCTTTCTTTAACTTTGTTATAGAATTCTGTGCCAATGTCTGTAACACATATTCCTTCTATATGGTGTTCTTCTTGTGGTATCCATGCTGGATTGTCAGGGGTATTTGCTAGAGCCCATCTGCTAAGACCATCTGCATTTTTATGAATATTACCAGATTTATGAACAATAGTCATATTTCCTCTATATTCTTGGATAGCAATTTGCCATCTCAGCATATGTCTATTTTTAGTTTTCATATTTAATAGAGATTTTACAGCATTACAGTCTGTAATCACATCAAATACTGTTCCATCCAAGTAGTAATGTAATTTTTCTAAAGCCCACACTAAGCAGGGGCATTCCATTTGGCTTGCTCCATATCTTGCTTCTGTTGGCTTTATCTGTCTTGAAATACAATAAATTGGTCCTTCCACTGGTTTATCATTGATAATTTGTGTCTGGTGTAGTGCAGCACCCAGTCCTTCTCCACAAGCATTAATGTACAGCTTGAAGGGTAGTTTCCAATCTGGCATTAGAAGTAATGGGGAATTTGTTAAGGAATTTTCCAATTCCTCATATGCCTTGACTCTTTCTTCTGTTATTTCATAGACTGTTTGTTGGTCACATAGCTTATACAAGGATTTAGCAATTTTTGCAAAGTCCTTTATATGCTGTCTATAGTAACCAGAAAATCCTAGAAATGATTGCATTTCTTTATTGGTTTGAGGCATTGGTTTGAGTAATACTGCTGCTACTTTATTCTTGTCTATGCCTAGACTAAGTCCAGATACAACACGTCCTAGTGCTTTTAGTTCACTGTATGCAAAATGACACTTTTTCAAGGAAATTTTCATATTCACTTGGACTATTTTCTGTAGTACCCTCTCTAGTCTTGTAAGGTGACTTTCCCAAGTTTTTGAGCAAACTATGATATAATCAATATAGATGATTAACCATCCTTCTAATAATTATTCAGGAAATATGGTATTCATCATTCTTTGATAATGGGAAGGTGCATTTTTTATGCCAAATGGCATTCTTAAGTATTCAAAAATTCCACAGTGGACTATTATCCTCAGTAGTTTTTTGGCATTGTCTGTTAAGACATTATGATGAAAACCCTTTAAGGCATCCATGGCTGTGATTAACTTAGCTTGTGACAATTGTGTCAATGTCTCATGGATCCTGGGTATTGGATACCTGTCTGGAATGGTATAGGTGTTCAGAGCTCTGAAGTCTCCTACCATCCTTGATTTTCCATTATTCCGAGCTATAATGACAGGTGTAGTGACTTCTACCTGTTCATTATGTCCTACCTTTCTTAATACTCCAAGGTCTATTAGTTCTTTAATGTGTACCTACAAGGCTTCTCTAGCCCTTGGACTAGCTGGGTAAGCAGGTCTTCTTAGTAGAGGTGGGTAAGATTTTTCCACATTAAGAATTATATCCACTTCATGTCCAATTATGGCACCTAGTGGCTCTTTGTCAGTTGCAAAGGCATTTTTATACTTAAATAAGAGGTCAATCAATTTTTCTTTCATATTTTCTGTTAATTATTGATTGAATTCTGCCTCTTTAAGTTGTTCAGATATAAAAATTTCCTTTTCTGGAATTTTTTCTTCATTCTTAATAACTGTGATTTGTTTTTTGTTATTCAAGAAGCCAAACCTTTGTCTTTTGTTGTCTCCTATGGTAAAATATCTATCCTTTTGGTTGGAGATATCTATACCATAGATTGATAAGTAATCATTTCCAAGTATGAAGTGATTACTAGTACAGTTTTCCATTACTACAAACTCTACTTTGATTCTGACACATTGTGAGGGATGACGAAAAATTAGTGTTAATTCAATTATTCCAAGGGGCTTCATGCTCTCACATGCACTACTAAATTTGACACCTTGTATTGGCATAAGTTTTTCTTGCCAGTCTGGGACAATGGTTTTTACATAGCTTTTACCAACACAGGTGCAATATACTCCTGTGTCTAAGTTAACTTTTCTTTCTTGGTTATCAACCATAACAGTACTTATACTTGATTTTCCAGCTGTATATCCCATTCCTCTTGCAGGTTTGGTCCTATACATTTTGTCATCTTGTATATTTGTCAGGTTTGTGTCAGAAGTCCCAATTTGTGGTAAGTTTGAGTTAACATCCAGTACTTCATAAATTATGTCAATATTATTAATTTGTGCATTAATTATATTGATTTCATCACTTTCAGAGCTTTCTGACTCTTCTGTCTCTTTTTCAGAGTCAGATTCTTCTTCTTTGTCATTGTGGTTTTCTGTTTCCACGATTTAATTAATCTTTGCCTTTTTAAGGCAATTATTGGCTAAGTGTCCAATACTTCCACATTTATGGCATTTTCTTTGCTCATTATTGTTGGATGTATTGGGCTTGAAGGATTCTTTTGATTTATCTTTTTTGATAAATGGTTTATTTGGGCTTTTAATGTCCAATTTCTTCCAATTCCTGCCAATTTTTGTTCTTGTCACTATGTCTTCTAGTGCATTAATATACTCTTCTGTGGAGCATGGTTCTATACACCTGCTTCTTAGGGCATGCTCTAGCTCTCCTCAACATTTCTTGAATATTTTCATATGCACCATTTTTTGTGACATTTCTTGGTACAATGCATTAAGTCTTTCAACTTGTTTCAAGAACCAACTTAAAGGTTTGTCTTTGTCTGGGTCAAAGAAAAAATCTTCAAATGCATTTTCTATTTTGTACCTCCAGCCATCATTAGCCCACTTGGTGATTATTTCTTGTTTCCACCAAGACCAGGTATTTTTGCCATTTGTTTGCCTTATGCCATAATACCATCTTTTTGAAGATTTTTCAAACAATGAATGTAATCTTGCAGTGATTAATTCATCTGGTTTGGCATAATCTTCTTGTAGCATGCCAATTTTTTTGATAAAAGACATGTGGTCATATTCACCTTCTCCTGTGAATGTTGGCCATTCTTTTAATTGAGGTGCTTCCTCCATTAATACTTGGTCATTGTCTTGGTGACTCAAGTCTGTTATGAATGGATTTGTTAATTCCTCTTTTGGTTTAACAGGGCTTCTTATGTGAGAAAATGGTGTTGATAACTTTGACATATTTACATTAGCCTCATTCATTTTATCCATTTTTTCAGTAATAAGCCTTATTTCACTTTGAATGTCATCTTTCAGATGCATTCTTGCTTCATCACTTTTTTCCACATGGTCCAAAAGTAATTTTTGGTGTGATGAAGTCTTTTCTTCAAATTTTTCTACAGAAATACTTAATTGGTATAATTTTTCTGTAAGATTGTCAATACGCACATCATAATTGATTGTCAAAGTTTTTTCTTTGATATCACTTATGTATTTATACAACACTTGTTGTCCTTGTATTAATTTCTGAGTATTGTCAATTAATACTTTTGGTTTATTATTTTCAATCATAAATTTTATGTTATCAATTTCTTTCTTATCTTCTACAACAAGTTTTGTTAAAGAGGATAAACTGTTATTTATTTTAACCTTATCCATGTTTTAAGTAATAAGCCTTCTTTCACTTTGAATGTCATCTTTCAGATTCATTCTTGCTTCATCACTCTTTTCCACATGGTCCAAAAGTAATTTTTGGTGTGATGAAGTCTTTTCTTCAAATCTTTCTACAGAAATGCTCAATTTGTTTGATTTTTCTGTAAGATTATCAATACTCACGTCATAATTGATTGTCAAAACTTTTTCTTTGATATCACTTATGTATTTGTACAACTCTTGTTGTCCTTGTATTAATTTCTGAGTATTATCAATTAATACTTTTGGTTTATTATTTTCAATCATAAATTTTATGTTATCAATTTCTTTTTTATTTCGTACAACAAGTTTTGTTAAAGATGTTAATCTATTATTTATTTCTTGGAAAGATAATAAACTATTTTTAATGTCTTTAAGAGGTAAGATACTATTTTTAAGCTCTGTTAAAGTATTTACAACATCAGGAGACAAGGTTATTTCTTTGGGAAATGGGGTTGTCTCATTCTTTGTTCCTCTTTGTCTTTGAATTTAATCAAAGTTCTGGCCATGTTGAAGACATTGTCCATGGCATCTTTTTGGATCTTGGGGATCCTGTAGCCTGGGGAATATGGTTTTCTCCAATTCTTTTTCTTGTTCTTCTTCCCTTCTTGGGGAAGTGGGTTGACTTGGGGCTTGCTGGTAGAAGCTACTGGGGCTTCTTCCTTGGTTGCCTCCTTCTTTTTGGCATGATACTCCTTGATCTTTTTGATTTGAGGTTTGGATGATAGTGGATTCCATCCATTGGAGTATCTCACTATTTCCTCCTCTTTGAGGAACTTTTTCAGGATGTGCCAGGAGTTCATCACTCCTTGGTGTATTTGAGGCAACATTTCCCACTCTTTTTCCTTGTACACTGTGTAGTACTGTTTGTATTGGCTCATGTAAATGTCTATTTGAGCCCTCTGAATTTAAGTTGTACCTGTTTGATTCACTCATACTTAGTTCCAATTCAGGTTCAGATATCATGGGCATTTCTGGGACTTGCCTTTGGGATAAGGCACTTCCTTGTGTGGATTCTGTTCCACTGGGGATATTGCCCTTCCTTTTCCCTTTTGAGGAATCAATTCTACCTCTGAGTCCAGTCCATCTGAGTGGATGGAGTATTGGGAGCCTCTTCTGGTAGTCATATTATAATAAAAAAAAAAATAAGAGGATTTCAGAACAGGAAATTTCTTATGGCAATTTATAAATGAGGTACTCACCTTCAGAGTCCTGAATGGTGGGTCCTGGAAAGTCCAATTTCTTGGTTTTCTTTCTTTTGGTAATTATTGGTGTTGGAGAGCTTGGACAAGTTTCTTCCACCAATCTTCCAACAGTGGTTTGGTTATCCTCTTTTGGGTTGTCTTCAAACACTAAAAAAGACAAATAAATATAAGTCTTTTATATAAAAGTGTTACTTTTGGTAAGATATGGGAATTTTCCACATGAAAATTGCTTTTATATCTTTTTTTTTATGGAAAAGAAAAAAAATGAAAATAATGAACGAAATGAAATTAAAAAGAATAAAATAACTCTTTTATTGGTTTTTAATATTTTTAATATTTTTTATGTTTTTATTTTTAGAGAATAAAATAAAAATGAGTATGATTCTTTTTATAAAATTAATTTATAATATAAAACTATTTTTAATTTATAAAATATCTTCTTTAATCACTAGAGTCACTCAAAGAAAGTTTTTGCAAGTCTAAGGATGTGAAAAACCACGTGTAAGACAGTACAATTACTTTTTAAATTCCTCAATAGCTTTTAGAATCAATAAATATAAAATTATTATATAATTTGATGATTATAAGTATAATTTATTATTGGATAAACCCAATTAGAATCTTTTTAAAAGGTATTTTAGAGTAAATATCATGGCCAGGCCCCCAAATGTAAGGTTTGACTATGGAACAATAACTAAAAATTACTAATATTTTACTTATTGTAATATGAATGTCCTTATAAATGAAATAAATAAGATAAAAATAATTATAATACTAAAGAATTATTATAATTATAGCGTAAAAATAATTATACTATTAATAAAATATGATAATATAATTTATATTATAAAATATAATATAATAAAATAAATATATTAATATAAAATAATTAATATATTCAAAGCCACTTTATTATTGTTACAAACAAATAATAAAGGTGTAAAAAATTGTTTTTTATTAATAAAAAACAATTAATAACAATAATATTACCAATATTAAAGTTATAAATTAATATAAATACTATTTATATTAATTAAAGTATTATTAAGAGAATAATAGAGAGAAAATGTAAGGTGTGGATATGAAACTTTGATTAAAAATCAAGTACTTTTCCTGTCCTCAAAATTTGTATAAGGTAAAAATCAATTAAAAATAGTAAGAAATATTATTTTTAAGAGAAAACACGCCAATTTTATTGCTTATAACTTTATTAGTATAAAACAATAATATTATAAAAATTTATTGTTTTACCAACAATAAAAATTTATCCAAAAAATACTCTACAAGAGATATTTTAAGGCTACAAAAGAAATTTCTTCAAGAGCAATTTCAATTGGAATTAATTGAGAAAAGAACTGCAAGCAATTAATTAAAGAACAAAGTCTTTAAAAAGAATATTAAAGAGGAAACACACCCAGAAGTGACCAGAGTGAATTTGGAAACAAAGTGACATAGTTAACAGTGATGAAAGATGCTTTAATTCACTTTTGGGGTGGTTCAGGGGTAAAAATGATTATAAGAGTTACAAATAATGATTATAATGATTTTTTCACGTGGCTAAAAGGACTAAAATGATTTGAAAATGGTGGTTAGAATCTTTTATTCATTGGTTTAACAGTGTTTAAACTAATTAATAAAAGAAAAAGATTCTAACATGAAGAGAAAAGTGGGGCAAAGAGGACATTCTTTTATAGAAACCAATTCTCTTACTCCAAAAGTAAAATTTACTCTTGTCAGTCGTGAAAAACAGTCTGACAACAGAAAAGCCAATTATGGCATCATTGAACCCTGGTTCAGACCAAAAAGGGCTGGTTTAAGCCATTTTTAGCCATTTTAGACCCTCAAATCAGCCATTATTATAGCAATACCAGGCCTAGAGCCTTCAAAACACGTCAGAATGTGTTTCAGAGGCGTAGAAACCAGTTAAACTCTTTTTACTATGATTTTTTTATCTTAAGGGTAGTTTTACCCTCTTGGCAACAGCTAAAACTACCCCAGTTGGTATCAAAACCTCATCATCAATTGAGTTCACAGACCCTGTAACTCAATTCCAGGCCAAAAGTGATGAACCTTTGCGTGAATTTTGACATCCCACGCCTGTCAGAAAGGATTTTGGGGGTCTAGCTCCCCCTTAGAGCTGGAGTTCCTTTTCCCCCCCAAATTTAATCTTTCCAATTTATTTTTGCTTTAATTCCTCATCATGTATTATACTTATAATTTACATATGTAATTCAATTCAATTGTACAGTAAAATACAGTAATAATTGACACCTCATATGTAAATCAAAGCTCACTTATGTAATACACACGCACATTTTGACATTTCAATTGAATTCAATTGAAAATACTTCAATTCCTCATAACTTTTAAACTAAACACAATACCTCAATTTTAACACAAAATTTGATGGTTAACACCACATGTGGTGTGAATTAAATTAAAGTTTTGAGGATTTTCAACTTTTGTATTCAAAATACTAAAAACTTAATTTAAGCTTATTTAGAGTTGAGCTACAAGAATTTCACTCAGAGGTGATCCCACCTGATTTTTTATGAGGAATCCAATGGTGAAATAGTTTTTATGTGTTTATTTATTGGACAAGAAGTTAGAATAATTTTTATTTAACTTTTTTCCAAATTTATTTATTTTTTCACAATTTTGTTAAAATTTCACTTTTGCTTAATTTTTTCAAGTATAAATGTAATTTTATACTTACAACATTTTAATTTATTTTTATTTTTAAATTGTAATTAATTTTTTATTTTTAATGTAATTTTATATTTATCTTTTTATTTTTATTTTAATAATATAAATAAATTTATTTTATTTATATTAATATGTTATTTTTGTATTTGTGGTCTTTTGGGTATATGGAATTACCTCTAAGGCTCACATTCCCTCCCCCTAAAAAAGAATATTACTTTGTAATATTGGTATTTCTAGTGTGTCTGAACCTCCTGAGGAGTTTGGTACTTTCTGGTATATCTTTTTCTTCTAACCATTCATCTTCACAAGCTGGGTCACTATACCTAACAAGGTATTCCCTTACTTTCTTGGTTCTTAATTTCCTTTCTTTAAGAACTTTGGTAATTTTCTTAGTACCAGATGTCTCAATAGGAGGTATAACTTGGGGAATCTTATTCTTCAAGGGGATTTCTCAGCATCACTAAATTTATATGGCTTTATCAAGCTCACTGGAAATGTGGGATGCTTATTGCTAAGTTCTTCAGATAATTCTACTTCAACAGCATTTTCCCCATGGAGGGCTTTAATGACAAAAGGTCCTGCAAAGGAGTCTTTGAGCTTTTTAGATCTTTTGATGTTATTGAAGTTTGTAGTGGATACTAGTACTAAATCCCCTACCTTGAAATCTGGAGTGGCATGAGATTTGTCCCATTTGTCTTTAGCATATGCAAATGAGTCTTCCATGCACCTTACTGCATGCTTTCTGCCTCTGTCTAGCATTCCTTTGAAGCTGGAAGCTGTAGGATGTATTTCAACCAAATCTTTCCTTAAAGAATCTTGGGGTAATTTGAGATTCATTCCTTTTTCCAAAATAGCAGGAGTCTCATTGGTACTGGCATGGATGGAAGTTTTGTATGCCAGTTCCAGTGCGGGGAGAAGAGTACACCAATCATGGGTGAAACCATCACTATCTTTAAATTCAAGGCCATATGCACAAAATCTTCTCACCATATCCTCAAAGGTTTGAATCAATCTTTCAGCTAGGCCATCAGTTTGTGGGTGGTAGGCTGTGGAGAAGGATAATTTTGTCCCAAATAGCTGGTGAAGATTTGTCCACAGTGCTGAGGTGAATTTAGGATCTCTGTCACTAATGATATTTGTAAATATTCCAGTCCATGATACTACTCTATTCCATATTAGAAGAGCTGTATCCATGGCTGTATCATCTTTGTGACATGGCAAAAAGATTGGAGTTTTACTAAATCTGTCCACAATTACTAGGCAAGCTTGTAACTCCTGTCACCCCCTGGTGGTAGGCCAGTTACCCCATCCATACGGACAATTTCCCAAGGTCTGCTGGGTTCTTGGATTTTGATCATATTTCCAAGTCTTTTGCCAGTGGATTTATTTGCTTTTTGACATCTGTCACAGGTTTTGCAATACTCTGCAACATCCTTTTGCCACATTGGCCACCATATGCACGTCTTTACTTTCTCTCTTGTTCTGTCTTCAGACAGATGTCCTGAAAAGGGGCTATCATGGCATTCTTTCAGTACAAGATTGATTAATGACCTGTCTACAACTGTCATGACACATGTGTGCTTGGTTCTGTGGTAAATTATACCATCCAGTAGGTGAAATCTTCCTTCATCATAAGATTTTTTCCATACTTCATCCAAGGCATGTATTAGAGAGTTGTCTTTACAGTCTTTGTTAAGTAATTGGCATAAGATGCTACAATTCTTATCTTTGGTGTAACTATTCCTGACATCCTCAAAGAAGGTGGTGTTCAAGTCTGTAACACTTATTCCTTCTATTGGGATTTGTGGTGAAGCTTCTTCTGGCACATAAGCAGGATTATCAATATTATTTGGTAATGGCCATCTGCTTAGTCCATCTGCATTCTTATGAATATTCCCATCCTTATGAGCAATAGTCATATTGCCTCTGTATTCCTGTATGCCTATTTGCCATCTGAGCATATGTCTGTTGGGTGTTTTCATGTTTAAATTGACTTGACAGCTGTACAATCTGTTATCACTTCAAAAACACATCCCTCCAAGAAGTAGTTCAATTTTTCCAAGGCCCAGACAAGGCATAGACATTCCATTTGACTTACTCCATACCTGGCTTCAGTTGGTTTGATCTGCCTGGATGTGAAACATATGGGTCCTTCTACAGGTTTATCATTTATGATCTGAACTTGGTGAAGTGCAGCACCCAGCCCATCCCCTGATGCATCAATATACAATTTAAAAGGCAATTTAAAGTCTGGCATCAGTAAGAGTGGAGCAGTGGTCAAGGCTTCTCTTAGAGACTCAAAATCTTTGACTCTGTCAACAGTCATTTCAAATAATGTGTCTTTGTCACACAATTTATAAAGTGGTCTTGCTATGGATACAAAATCTTTAATGTGTTGCCTGTAATATCCTGCAAAACCTAAGAATGACTGAATTTCCTTCTTATTCTGAGGCATGGGTTTTAGCAATACTGCTGCAACTTTGTTTTTGTCAATTCCAAGGGACAAACCAGATACAACATGTCCTAGTGCTTTAAGTTCTTTAAATCCAAAATGACATTTCTTCAAGGAGATTTTCATGTTCACTGATTGAATTTTTGTCAAAACTCTGGACAATCTGTACATGTGTTCCTCCCAAGTTTTGGAACAGAAAATAATGTCATCAATGTAAATGATTAACCATCCCTCTGAGAGTTCTTCAGGGAAGATTTCATTCTTCATTCTTTGGAAGTGTGAAGGTGCATTTTTAATACCAAAGGGCATTCTTAAGTATTCATACACTCCACAATGAACAATAATTCTCAAGTATTTTCTTGCTCTTGGTGTCACCACATTTTGATGGAATCCTTTAAGGGCATCCATAGTGGTTATATACACTTCTTGAGATATTTGAGTAAGGGCAATTTGGATTTTTGGTATTGGGTATCTGTCAGGTACGGTGTAAGTGTTCAGAGCTCTTAAGTCCCCAACCATTCTAGATTTTCCATTATGCCATGCCACTATGACTGGTGTAGTTATTTCTACTTCTTAATTGTCGCCTACCTTTCTTATTACACCAAGGTCTAGAAGTTCTTTGATATGAATTTCTAGAGCTTCTCTTGATTTTGGACTTGCTGGATATGCAGGTCTTCTTAAGAGTGGTGGATAAAGTCTCTCAATGTTAAGAATGATGTCAACTTCATGACCAATAATTGCTCCTAGAGTTTCTTTGTCTGAAGCAAATGCTCCTTTGTGGTCATACAAAAGGGAAGAAAGTTCATTTCCCTGTTTATCAGTCAAATGAAGGCTTATTTCCGTTTCATTTAATTGTTCAGACTTGAATTTCTCTAACTCTAAGTTGACTGGTGATACTTTATTTACTGTAATTTGTCTTTCAAATGGTAAAAAGGCAAATTTTTGGTGCTTATTGTCTCCAATAGTAAAGTATCTGTCTTTATTGTTATGCAAATCTATCCCATACATGATTAAGTAGTCATTTTCCAATATAAAATGGGTACTAGAGCAATTTTCCATAACAACAAATTCAACTGTGATTCTTAAATTCCCATTGATGTGTGGGAATATGACATTGGTCTCAAAGATTCCTAATGCTTTCATTGGGTTACTTGCACTGTTGAATTTTATACCATCAATTGGTAACAACTGGTCTTCAAAATTTGGTACACAAGTATTAAGAAAAGATTTTCCAACACAAGAGCAGAAGGCTCCTGGGTCAAGTAAAAGTTTGGTGGGCTCGTTGTCAATCACCACTTTTGTTATACAGGAGTTACCAGCTGTATAACCTTTCCCTCTGTTTTGTTTTGTCCTCATAAGTTGTGCATCTTGAAATTTTGATAAATCAACTTGACCATTGCTCAATTGTGGCAAGTGGGAATAAGATTGCATGATGTCAAAAGTGGCATTGATATTTTCAATATCTTTTGAAGATTCAGAAAATATGGATGACTTATTATCTGAATTGTCTTCAATTATGTCTTCTTTTTCAACATCAGGTTCTTTTTCAATGTCAATTTCATTGATTTTCCCTCTTTTTGGACATGTATTGGATAAATGGGTGGTGCTTTGGCAAATATGGCATTTGCTGACTGTATCTGCAGATTTATACTTCATATTACTAGAATTTTCTTTGGGGTTTTTGTCCACAGAATCTTTCCAAGGTGTATTAAACCTTGTTTTGAGATTCACCCTACTAGAACCAATTTTGGTTCTGGTGGTTACTTCTTCTAATATATTGATAATATCTTCTGCTGAAGATTGTTCAGTAGTCCTGCTTTTGACAGTATGCTCTAAGTCACCTCCACATTGTCTCAGAATTTTTCCATGGATCATAAATTCTGACATGTCAGGATATAATTCTGTTAATCTGTCTTTTTGTTGGCAAAACCATGGTAAAGCTTTGTCTTTATCAGAATTAAATTTGGCAGATTCAAAGGCTGTTTCAACTTTAAACCTCCAAGCATCATTTGCCCATTTGTTGATGATTTGGGTTTTCCACCAAGTCCAACTCTGGTGTCCATGTGCTTGTCTTATTTTGATGTACCATTTGTGAGCTGACCTGGTAAACAAGGTGTTAAACCTGGCTGTTACCCATCTGTCTGGTAATTCAAAATCCTCTTTGATCATGTCAATACCTCTAATGAATTCCATATGGTCATACTCTCCTTCACCACTGAAGTGAGGCCATTCTTTAAGTTTTGTAACTTCTTTCAAGAGTGCTTGGCCCATTGATGGTTCCAAGTTATGAAAAAAAGTGGATAATTCATTTTTTAATTGTGAATTATCAGGATCCAATACTTGTGGATTTGGAATTCTTGTGCCCTCATTTTGATTTAGAGGTGTAGATATTCTTGGTAAGGTGTTCAGTATTTGTTCAATGTCATTTATTTTACTGTTGCTACACCTTTGGGAATCTCTACATTCATGTTGGAAGCTTTGTATTAAATTTATTACTTCAATTTTATACATTTTTTCTTTATGTGTTAGTTCTTGCCATAACTCTGTCTGTCTTGTGTTATCAGCAGTGACTTGATTCAATTTCATTGATAATTTTGATACTTCTTCTTGTGAAGCATCAAAACACTTTTTCAAGGCAATGGTATATGTCTTTACTTCAGTAAATGAATTTTAGATTTCATCAAGGACTTTCTTGTTATCTGTTTTGATAATATTTATGGCTTGTTTAATTCTTCTTTCAATTATGTCATCAATCTTGAATTTAGAATATTTATCTGTTAATTCTTTAATAATGGCAGATTGTTCATTTATTTTATTGCCAAAAGAATTATCATTATTGGAAATTTTAATTGTTCTTAGAACTTTTTCAAAACACATGAGTGTTTCATTAATTTGGCAAAGACTCAGGTTGGTTGTTTTAATGTTGTTACAAATGGTTTCATTTTTATCAGAAAGATGTTTTTTCACGTCATTTATAGCATCATACAACTCTGGGATGGAATCAAATATATCAGAAATCATTTCTGGAATTTTAATCTGGCTTCCTCTTTCTTCTGTAATTCCATCATGGTTCTGGTCATCTGAAATACATTTTCCATGCCATCCTGTTGAATCTTTGGGATTCTGTAGCCCTGGCTGTAAGGCTTTGGAGCTGGTGCCTTCCCTTTGCCCTTGTTTGGAACTTGTGGCTGTTTTTTCACGTTGGAATTGCTGGTGCTGGCCACTGGGGCTGTTTTTGGCACTGGTTTGGGTGGTGGAGGGTTTTTTTCCCTCCATTCTAGTGTCAACAGCATCTTGTTTTTCTTCTCCATCAATGGATGCCATCCATTGAGCAATTTGCAAGTGTTGGGATGTCCCAGGAATTTCCTTACTGTCAGGTAAGAATTCATGCAATTCTTCCACAGGTCTGCAAGGATCTGGTACTCTTTGAATTGAAGTGAATTGTTGTATGCACTGTGGCTGGCTTTGCATATGTCCACAGAGGCTTGTTGTGGCGGTGTCAGCTCTTTTTGAAGGTAAAATGGTATTATCAGCTTCAGAATGACCCAATTTAGTTCTTTGGAAGTCATCAACTGACCCTTTTCCTTCTGTACCTGATTGGCCTCTGCCATAATCATGTCTATTACCTTTCTGGGAGCTGCTTGAGGGGTTATAGCTGGCTCCTGACCTGGTTGAAGGCATAATTATGGTTAAAAAGGCTTAAAATAGTAATTTTACGTCAAAAAACTTACTATTGGCCAAATCTTTGGCTTTCTGAAGAGTATTACTTATTTCCAAGTTAATTAATTCAGAAGATATTGATTCAGGTTGGTTATTATGAGTCACAATAACAGTACTATTATGGTCCGAATTAATAGTACTAGCAGGAATACTGATGGTGACTGTTGAGGCTGTTTCAATGTTTTCTTGTCTTACCACGTTGTCAGACACTAAAATCAATGAAAAACCCAATTAATTAAGTAAAAAATAATATTTTCAAAGAGAAATGAAAATATAAGCCTCACTTATAATATGAAAAAAAATTATTTTTTATGGATTTTTTGATTATAAGTATTTTTTCATATGTTTTTAAATTTTTCAATATAAGAAAAAAGATTTGAAAAGAGTAAAAAAAATTGTCAGAGGTAAAATATCACGGCTGGGCCCCCAAATGTAAGGTGTGGATATGAAACTTTGATTAAAAATCAAGTACTTTTCCTGTCCTCAAAATTTGTATAAGGTAAAAATCAATTAAAAATAGTAAGAAATATTATTTTTAAGAGAAAACACGCCAATTTTATTGTTTATAACTTTATTAGTATAAAACAATAATATTATAAAAATTTATTGTTTTACCAACAATAAAAATTTATCCAAAAAAATACTCTACAAGAGATATTTTAAGGCTACAAAAGAAATTTCTTCAAGAGCAATTTCAATTGGAATTAATTGAGCAAAGAACTGCAAGCAATTAATTAAAGAACAAAGTCTTTAAAAAGAATATTAAATAGAAAACACTCCCAAAAGTGACCAGAGTGAATTTGGAAACAAAGTGACAAAGTTTACAGTGATGAAAGATGCTTTAATTCACTTTTGGGGTGGTTCAGGGGTAAAAATGATTATAAGAGTTACAAACAATGATTATAATTATTTTTTCACGTGGTTAAAAGGATTAAAATGATTTGAAAATGGTGGTTGGAATCTTTTATTGATTGGTTTAACAGTGTTTAAACTAATTAATAAAAGAAAAAGATTCTAACATGACGAGAAAAGTGGGGCAAAGAGGACATTCTTTTATAGAAACCAATTCTCTTACTCCAAAAGTAAAATTTACTCTTGTCAGTCGTGAAAAACAGTCTGACAACAGAAAAGCCAATTATGGCATCATTGAACCCTGGTTCAGACCAAAAAGGGCTGGTTTAAGCCATTTTTAGCCAATTTAGACCCTTAAATCAGCCATTACTATAGCAATACCAGGCCTAGAGCCTTCAAAACACGTCAGAATGTGTTTCAGAGGCGTAGAAACCAGTTAAACTCTTTTTACTATTACTGTTTTATCTTAAGGGTAGTTTTACCCTCTTGGCAACAGCTAAAACTACCCCAGTTGGTATCAAAACCTCATCATCAATTGAGTTCACAGACCCTGTAACTCAATTCCAGGCCAAAACTGATGAACTTTTGCATGAATTTTGACATCCCACACCTGTCAGCAAGGAGGTTGGGGGTCTAGCTCCCCCTTAGAGCTGGAGTTCCTTTTCCCCCCCAAATTTAATCTTTCCAATTTATTTTTCCTTTAATTCCTCATCATGTATTATACTCATAATTTACATATGTAATTCAATTCAATTGTACAGTACAATACAGTAATAATTGACGCCTCATATGTAAATCAAAGTTCACTTATGTAATACATGCGCACATTTTGACATTTCAATTGAATTCAATTGAAAATACTTCAATTCCTCATAACTTCTAAACTAAACACAACACCTCAATTTTAACACAAAATTTGATGGTTAAAACCACATGTGGTGTGAATTAAATTAAAGTTTTGAGGATTTTCAACTTTTGTATTGAACATACTGAAAACTTAATTTAAGCTTATTTAGAGTTGAGTTACAAGAATTTCACTCAGAGGTGACCACACCTGATTTTTTATGAGGAATCCAATGGTGAAATAATTTTGATGTGTTTATTTATTTGATAAGAAATTAGAATAATTTTTATTTAACTTTTTTCCAAATTTATTTATTTTTTCACAATTTTGTTAAAATTTCATTTTTACTTAATTTTTTCAAGTATAAATGTAATTTTATACTTACAAAATTTTAATGTTTTTTGAGTTTTAAATTGTAATTAATTTTTTATTTTTAATATAATTTTATATTTATATTTTGTTTTTTATTTTAATAATATAAATAAATTTATTTTATTTATATTAATATGTTATTTTTGTATTTGTGGTCTTTTGGGTATATGAAATTACCTCTAAGGCTCACAGAAAATTATTATAATGAGAGAAAATAACCTACTTTCAATACTTAATATAATAATTTTGAGATATTTTACACCAAACAATATAAATACAGCTTATCCAAATTGTATTTACAATAAAAAATAGAGAAATTACAAATATTCTTGATTTTTTTACGTGGAAATGAGATTTTAGAGAGATTTTTAACAAAAACAATTAAATAAATCATTTAATCACGTCAAAATTGATGATTATAATAAAGATGAACGTTGGTCTTTGATAATATAAGAGTTTTATATATAAATAATAAAGATATTACCTTTTTATTGTATTGATTTAATGTTTTAGATGTGTCTGAGGGGAAAACAGAGCAGAAAGAGCTCTATTTATAGTAAATACCTCCCTCCTAGAGTCCAAAAGGCTTCTAGTAGATGTGTACTGATCATATACACTGGAATTGATCAATATTTTAAGGTTGGTGATGATTACATCATGATCAAACCACATTACATCACTATTACGCCATTATTTAGAGTTATCACTATAACTCTAAGTCTGATGACGTCAAACGCTTGGCAGAACCCCAAATTTCGTGGATTTTATTAGCTTTAATAATAAACTAATAGTATTCACCAATTTTAACAATTATATGACTGTTAAACTTAATTTAAGGTTACAGTGTGTGATCATAAATGATCAAATTAAGCTCAAACTTTGATCCTTAATAAACTTGAATATTTACATGCTACAGCAGTTCAGAGAGTGAATTCTGATAGCTTAGCATAACCTCATTATTCTTCCAAGAGCATTTCATTTAATCATCAAAACTCTATTTTTGATGATTTTCCTTGTAACTCATCTTTTCTGTTGAAATTTAATATTTTAAACTTCAAACTATGATTTCAAGGGGTTATACCTTGAATATTATAATAGAAAATACGTCATTCTTCACTAATGAACTAGTAGAGTCCAACTGTCTACTTATTTTAAAGTTTGGACCACTTTCCCAACAAAGTGGTCAACAGCTCTGTTGATTTTTATCAATAATCCCTTACAGATTTTAACCTTGTTTATAACTTGTAAAAGAAACTTCATATCTGTGTTCCTACAGTAATTACGTGATGACTTTATTTTTGGTTCATCACTTCATCATGTATAATTCAAGAGATATTAGCTAAAATCCTTGAATATATGTCACCGGGGCGAATCTCGTGTCAATCGTCGGCGATTGACTTCACGTCAAGCAAACATCAAGCAGGATAAAAGTCAAGCTCACGTCAAGCGAAAATCAAGCGAACTTAGAGGACACGTCACACTCTTGTCTTACACCAAATCCTGTGACATCCACCAATATTGGTTCCCCTGTGCCTTCAAATCAGATTCCTCACCACCTGATCATCCCGCAACCGTCCAATGGTTGGTAAAAATTACACAAGACCCGCCTGTTTGCACAAACACACATCAAAGAGGTCCTTCAGCCAGTCGTGATGTAGGCAGGGGGTTTGACTTCACCAGGTCATCCATAAAAGGACTCCGCCTGAGCGGGATTGTTGTTTTGCAGGTGACACTGGTAGAGCCCGCCGCACAATAACGCGTGTGCGGGTGCGGGTGCGCTCGCGTGTGCATTGGCGCGTGCGGGTGTGGGTGCGCTTGCGTGTGCATTGGCGTGTGTGGGTGCGGGTGCGCTTGCGTGGGCATTGGCGTGTGTGGGTGCGGGTGCATTGGCGTGTGCGCGTGCAGGTGCGCAAGGGACGCTTCCCCTTCCAACATGATGATGGCGCAGTTAGAAATTTTGGATGCTGTGAAAGGTGAGTGTGTGGGTCATTTGATCAATGAACTTGGCTTATTCACACTGTACCCAATGTCAAAATAGTAAGTTCTTTGTGGCAATGTGAAATAATGGGCTTTGCTTGTCACAATGGCATGTCTCTGTCACTAAATTTTGAGGCAGTTATTTCACTAGCCAAATTGCTAATGAATCTGAGAGATTTGCATTGTCTGTAGACTAAATTTCATGAAATAATGGCTTTATCATTACAAGCAGTCCACATGACAGAACTTTGTTATCATACAATCCACAGTTACCTTCTATTTCTTCTTCAGATATAATCAAGTGTCCATCATCAAAACCAACAGCTTTATAAATATTCAGATGCGGCCAATCTGGTAAGAAATTCACATCAATCTTCAAAGTTTTTAAGATCAGAAAGCTATTCTTCAGTATGCTAGATGGCTCAGAGACTTTAAAAATGCTATTAATAATACCAAATCGTCGTGAGTTGCCCCTCAGAAAACATATTACACTGTTGCTGACATTTTTGGATTCAGTTGAAAATATATTGTTCCCAATATTAATGTTTGAAACTGGAAAATACCAAGGTGAGACAATCCTTGAAGTGGGAGGACTTGTGGGTTGCACGGTAGTGTCTAAGCTGATCCAATCAACTATTTCCCTTGTTGCATGAAAATTCTGTAAGTACTCAACCAGGGAATCATAATTTTCTTGGTCAGGGCGGGATGGTTTGTTATATTTATGGTCATTGAACAGGGCAGGTGGCTGTGATTCGAAAATCTGTTTTATTTCACATGGCACAGATGGGGATTTCAGGAGAACGGAAAGGTTGGAACATCGACAGATATGTTGAAGTAAGGTTTTATCTATATCATCTATTCAGAGTTGCAAGAAGTTAATCTTATTCAGTTCAGGTGTTTAATCAATGTGAATATATTGATCTTATTAATTGACGTACATATTTTGTTATTTGTTGGCATTTTTGCAAATACTCCAATCAAGCGCTCATAACCCCATGTGGCTGAGGCTTGTGCTGGGCCCCAACGTTGGAAGAGTTCGGGAATATGATCAGCAAAATGATGATTTAGTTTACTTTTCTGTTTTGGGAACAGGAGTTGATTGGAAAGGCGGAATTTTTTCCAATGCTCAGCAAATGCAGTCGCATCTCCTATTGAAACAGTCCAACTTGTGGCAATGTTGATAGCAATAATCAAATGGAATGTATTCTTGGTTAGTTCATTTGCAAGTTCTTCTGACTGACCCATTTTTCTTTGAATGTTCGCGGATTGGTGTACATCTAATGACATCTGTTGACTGAGCATTAAAAATGGAATATAGACCTTATATAAGAGAGCCCATTCAGCGGCTTTTAAGCTACCATGAGAGGGGGAACCCATGTTGCGAGGTACTCTTGTCCATGATGAGGGAATTGTCGTCTCAGAGATGATTTGACGGAGATGCTCCAGAGCCTCACCCTTGATCTGGTGATCACTCAGTGCAGTGATATCCAATTCAGAGGGGATTTCGGAAGTGGGGATGTAATCGGCATCAAATGAAGGAATCTCCGCAGAACCACTAGATGGCTGTTCCGTGTGAGGGGTCGGCATTGGGAAGTAGTTTTTTCGGGTGGAAGTAGTGGGGAGTGGCTCATTTATTATTTTTGCTGCGTCTCTTCTCAGGGAGCGGGCCTCTCTCAATGTGATTTTTTCAAGAGAGCTGTTGGAGGTCATGGAATCTGAGTCTGAACTGTTGGTGTCATTGGATTTCCTGCGGGACCTGAGGTAAATTTTTGATTTGGACTCTGGAATGCACAATTTGAAAGTTGCATGATCCTTCAAAATTCCAAGTATTAAATTATGCATTATGTCAAGATTAACCATTCTGGTTGCATCCCAATACGGAAGGTCTTCTAAAATTGAATATCGCACTCCATACTCAGAGAAAATTGCTTGTCTTTGTTGTGGGGTTGCCCGAAGCCATTTGGCAATGGTTGATTTATGATTTTGATATGAGCGTGTGTAGTGAAATTGAGGACCAATTTCTTCAATTTGAGCTTTGTGAATGGTGCAAAAATTACAAAAGTTGTTGCCTGAATGGGAAATAAATCCAGTAAGCTTGCGCATGGCAACCACATCCGCAATGGCTGTGAGAATGGCAACACGGATAAAGGATCCTGAAGGACCTGTTGAGGTGGGTGAAAAATGGTAACCTTGCGATAGCTCTTTGAACTCCTTGATGAGTGGCATTAATAAATAATTCAATTGAAGGGAAGTTGGCTCCTTCGGACCAGGGATGATTCCTGCAACATAGACATTCTCTGGCTTCAATCTTTCACTTGGGGGGAGATTAAGACAAATAAGCATGATAGGTCCAATGCTGGCCAACCGGGTGGACTTTCCATGTGCATTAAACCAGTCCACATAAATGGAGAAGGCCAATGCACCAGGAATGGACATGAATGGGGGGTCATGGATATTTCTAGTGCCAGTGAAGCGTCTCCAGACCAATCCATCCCAGACGTCACATTTTTGGGGAATCTTCGGGAGTTTGGGATTGTTGATGTTGATGCAGAATGTCCATAATTCCAGCCCGCTGGAGAAATCTGGCAAGCCAATTTTTGAATGGTTGATAAATGAAATGTTTTGTTGGTATAAATTTTTGCTTCATGTTAGTTGTGTTTTGGGTGTGGGGTTCAAATGAATAGATGAATTTGCCTAATGATTGTGTGCAAGGGGGATCATGATCATTTGGGTCATTATGGCGTTGACAGTGGGGTTGGTCAGTTGTGACTGATTCAGTAAGGCCATTAAGAGAGAAACATTGAGGACAACATATATAGTTTTGAATCACTGGCTCCAATTGGAGATGTTCAAATATGGTACTCAGATCTTGAGGTATATGGAATGCAGGAATAGGGGGACCACCAGAGCTTGAGATGCTGGACTTGATCAGCAGGTTTAGGGCGGGGTTGAGAATGCGTGAAGCCTGGCGGGGTATATTATACCTTAATGATAGAATTGCAGATATTATCATTCCAAGGTCTTGTGGAGGAAGGGTTTGACTGCTGCTGTATGGTTTCTGTGCAATTGAATTGAGCCCCGGTGCTGTGGAGAAGGTGCTTTGGGTCAATGGTGAATAATCAGCTGGGAATATTTGGTCCAAAAGAAGTTGTGGGCACTCAGATCCTGATGCAGAAGTAGGGATGTTTGGAAGAGATTTGGGTGCAATGGTTGATTTGAGCTTTTTAATGTGCTGTTTATATTGGAAAGGTGTGAAGGCAACTCCAGGCCTATCACCCTCAGGGGAAAAGTGTGTTTGAGTTGAGCAGTGTTGACACATGCATATACGCATTGAGGAATAGCGGCGGGTTGTCATTGTTGCAGGAATTGGGAGTACGGTTGGTTTGTGTATAAATATCTATGGCTGATGTGGAAGTGTTTAGGAGTGTTATTAATTGGAAAAAAAATTGAGTGATTATTTATGAAGGGGGAGATGATTTGAGCCATCTGAGAATTTTATCCCATTTGTAATGGTGCGTGAGCTGCAGCTGATGGAGTGTAACATGTCTCATCTGGATGGCGGAATTGGTTAGGAGTTTAATTGGGTAAAATGCCATGCTGCTCAATGCTCATACATATTCTATTTTATTTACACATGGCGATACTGCGGTTTTGACCCTTGAGGGGTGTTCCAATAGGGATGTGTCAACATTGATTTGAGGGGATTGACATTCAAACCATGTACGCTGGCACGCCATCGTACATGGCTTAAACCTTATTACAGACATAACGATATAACTCTATTACATAAGGGGTTGGAGTGCAGCTAAAGTCTTGGTATTTGGTTTGAGTGCAGCAGGCTTTTATTCCGTTGGAATGTGATTTGGATTGTCTCGCCTTTCTTGAAAAGGTGATGTCTCTTTTGTGGGTAAATCCTTCATGAATATACCCCTTTACAGATGTACAATGCTGTGGAATTTCAATGCATATATTGGCAGTTTGGATAACTCACAAAATGTGACAATGGGGAGGCAGAAATGTTACCAAATATGATTACTTATGGATGATAGGTCCCCTTTGAGATCAAGGAAATATTACATTATATGGTGGTAGGCCGTGCCGGGTGGTTTCCAATAAAAGCGGAAGAGCTCAAGAGGAGGCAGGGAGGATTCTCCTAAAAAGAGGCTTATTGGACTTTCACGCAACACTTAGTTCCAGCTATTCATAGAATTTCTCTATTCTAAATTTGAAAAGATTTCATCTCATATCACTCTATTTTATCATAATACTGAGGTGTTTTATCTAGTTAAAAATATTACTGTACTTTTTCGGCCCTTATGTCATCTTTCAAGTCACATAAATCCCGTTCAGGTTCTGTTCATGACTCAAATAGTGAATCTAGCATAGAATATGTTCAAACACAGTCACCATTGAGTCCCAACATTCCTCTCACAACCCCTATTGCATCCTCAATGCCCTATCGCATCCTCAATGAATGTATCAGGTCTTAACATTGATGTGGGCAATCCAAAGGCTCCAACTTCAAGCACTTGGTCGATCCCAAATATTTCCATCACTCCAATTCCCCTGAATCCCACTAATACACAAACGCATGTGTCTCAGGGGCCAGAAGGCACACCTCAAATCTCATCACACGCTAATCCCCAATCAAAATTTCCATGTGAGTTCCTCCTTAATCCCGGTCGGAATCCAGTCGCATCCCAGGATCCCTTTGGCCAAAGTAAACAGCCAACCCTCAATATTCCATCAGGATCTCAGGTTCATGTGGGTGATGAAAGGCGCGTGGATGGGGGGCGACGAAAAAAACCATTGGAGAATGTAACTTGGAGTGGTCTGTCGGAGGGAAATCCAGGATTGACGCTTCATCAAAGTAAGTCATTTTAATTTCGGAGTAGAACCTTTTTCACCATTTGATATGTTTGTTTCATGGGTTAGATATGGCACCTAAAGGCAAGTCAGTCCGATCTCAGGAGCCAATTGAAGATTTTAAGTGACCAGTGTTCATTAATTTTTTGATGTGTTAACTAATGATGTGCATGGCAGGTGATGAACTTTATGCATCTTCACCTCTGTTCCATAAAGAGAAAGTCACTGGACGTCATCATCCATATGCCTCCAAACCAAGAACATCTCATGCCAGTTCATCAAGATAAAAAATGGTGGATGATGAGGATGAGAACATTTCTCCAACTCAAATGGAAACAAATGAGGAACCAAGGAGTGACAATTTCACGGCACATGAGCATGGCACTCAGTCAAATAATGAGTTCACCCATCCTCAAATGCCCCTTGCCCAGAGTATGCTTGAACAATCCGAGGTCAGACAGCAAAGGAACCAGGCTCGTAAAGCTCACAATGTGGCAAAACGTGCAAGCCAGAAGGAGCAACAAAAATGGCTGAAATCAGAACTTCCAGAGAATGTCCATGGAATGGGATCAGCAGTACATGCACATTGCCTGTTCCTACTCAAAGTTAGGGATAAGGATTTTTCCTCACTACCAGCACCACCAAGCACAGAAGAGTGTGAAATTGCAATTCAAGTGGCTGGTCATCTCGGATATGTCCCCGAGGATGTTTTCAATGAGCCATCAACACAGGTTCAGTCTCAGGGTTTCCAAAGCTACTGCGAAAATGAGCTCCACAAGTTAGGACTAAAGCAATTCACTTGGGACTGGGAGAGCTCATGGCAACATCCGTTCAATGAGCTGATGTCTATGGTGTTTTACCGTACATTCCGTCTCGCACCGGTCAGCACCAAGTATCATCATTACTGTTGGAACAAGGATCATAATAACTATGGGGTCGTGGCGGCTTTAATGGAGCGATATTTCACTTATTTGAAAAGAGAATGGAAGTCTATTCAAAAGGATGCCGAGTATTTGGTTAAAAAGAAGGAGAATCAAAAGCTCGCGAAGATTTGTCAAAGGGTTAGTTAATGTATCTCTTCTTCATTGTGAGCAAAGACTGATGATGATCTACTTCATTATGTGCAGACCTGTGAGCGCCGTCGTGAATGGTGTGATACGGCTAAATTTCCCATCCTAGCATCACAATTCAATGACCCTCGAGTATGTTCAGATACTGAGGAGGTACTGGAAAATGGCCGTCAAGTTTACCAGAAGGTGGGATTACGCTGGCGCTCCCAGTTATTTAATGAATTGGTATTAAAAATGGATCGAGACATAGAGTTTTGTAATCGCATTAAAAAAAAGGGTAAAAAAACTATTGATAGATTGCCAGAATTACGATCGACAGATGATGGTGATATTCCGGAAGGCTTATCATTTCAGGTATTTGATCAAGATTGGCTCAAAGGCTGTAGTAAGATGCAGACTAGCGCCCTCAAGATACTTGACATGCCAATTATTAGGCCAAATGGTGATGCTCTGCAATAACTTAGTAATATAAATGTATAGCACCGTTACAAATTATCATTTTGTGAATTATTTGTGCAGGTGTAATACAATCTGAGTATGATTTCTTAAAGATGCAACAACTTGCTAAATATGTCAGAATATAGACAATATGAATTGGAATGTATCACCGTCTCCCTTAGAAATAAGACTCTATTGCTCATTTTCATTGAGGAAATATTGAAGGAGTTCGATCCAACTCATGGTGTTCATAATTGTGGACCTATGCCAGGGTGAACAAGAGTTATCAGCTTGGTCAAACACAAATTATATAATATCAGGAAGGCTCACGCAGTTAATGATTTTTTCTTTTCTTGGACCTATTGGTGTTTGGAAAATGGCATTTCCATAAGGCAGGATTTTAGAATAGCAATACAATTAGGGTCAAAGATGATCTTGGAAGGTACCTTCCGCATGTTGACCTCAACTGAATGAGGAGTGATATAGTGGATGACCTTTACAGGTTGTTGTTGGCCAATACGATGGAGTCGATCAACAGCCTGAGCCTCAATGGCTGGGTTCCAATTGGGCTCCTGGAAATGTGGATGTCAGGGGCCGCAAATCAGGGCAGAATTTTGGGGGTCCCCTCACCATTAAATAGACCGTATTAGCACAAGTTATATTGAGGCCAGTTCCAGATGCGGCAATGGATGCAATCAGTACTTCACATTCAGGATTATTGAAGAAATTCTCCAGTGCCTTCTCCTGTGCTCGTGCTGTAATTGTTCCATCAATTCGTGCTGAAAGGATAGAGTGATGGGCAAGTGCAATACCAATTCTACAATATGAAAAAGTCAGATGGATTCAATTGGTAATGGATGCATATTAGAAACAACGCACAAATCTAGAAATTGGGTCCATTGGGTATAAACCACTGATTTGGTTGGACCACACCTTGTTTGTTTGTTCTTCATTAAGCTTTGTAGGAGGTGTGCAATTTTACTACTCATCATGCATGTTTCCACATCCACAATAGTTCGTGTGATTCTTGGGGAGTTATCCTGAGTGCTCCTGCCCTTGTGGTCTTCCAAGTCTGCCTCTGCAATTGTGTTAAGCATGATGTGATGGTTACAACATATTCGCAGCTTATTAATATTTTGGAAAAACTCTCCTGGTCCTTTCCTTTTGGATGATAGGAATTCTTCATATAATATGGAATATTCTTGCTGCATGGTCGGGTTGAGTGGGAGCAGCTCATAATGATGGCTAATAGTGGGGAGGGATTTGAGATGTGTGGTTTTGGTGCGGCGCAAACTTAAATGCCGCAATGCCAAATGCAAGATATCATTGCAACCTTTGGAAAGACTACTCAGGATGAATGGTGACCCGTTATCTTGTTCGGCGCTCTGGGGTTAAGTGATGAATGATATTATGCCCAAAAGGTCATAAATGGTGTTGTGAATAGGTGTGCCCGTTAAACATATTCGACGGGATGAAAGGAGGCTATTAATGGCACGGTGAGTGGCAGTGTATTGAGAGTGAATATAGCTATAAGATGGGGCAAGAGTTATTGGATATAAAAGGTAATTTGAATCATTTAAGATCAGACACTCACTGTGCTTCATCCAAAATTATACAATGCCAATTGATTTGAAAAATGAATGATGTAGAGGTATGGGTTTGCTTAAATTCTTGGGTGATAGTATTGTAAGAAGTGATGATGATATCATATTTTAAGATGTCGTCTTTGGATAATGAGTGACGAGTGGGACCATGGTAGATTTTGGAATGCAGCGCTCCAGCCTGAGCATGCTTGGATATTTCTGATTGCCAGTTGGTAATTAAGCGAGGGGGGCAGATGATCATGGTGGGCGTGGAGCAATGGGGGTTTGCAATCATCCGCTCCTTGGAGGTACCAATTAGAGCAATGGCCTGAATGGTTTTACCTAATCCCATATCATCCGCGAGCAGTCCCCCAAGAGGGGTATTGGTTGAAAGGGATTCAAATGAGCTAACAACCCTATTTGTAATGATGTGCCTGGCATTGAAAGTGAATCCTGGGGGTGAGGTGGCCCAAAGGTTACGGGCTGATTGGCCTTTGGGGATTTCTTGATCCCAGAGAAAAGCTAGTCCGGTCTTTTGATGAGGGAGGAGGGGGGTTTGAATAATGGCATGGGGCGGGGTCATCATGGGGAGGTCTGATCCACTGGGTAATTGTATCAGTTTCTGCTTGGAAACCAATGATGAAACAGCAGGATAGGAAACTGGCGTCGAGCTTGAAGTGGGAAATGTCGGAGTGAAGAGTTGACATTGACTATGAGTATTACAGTCATATTCTTTGGGCATTTTAAGCTTGAAATCTTGTGTTTGCAAGCTTTCCATTATGAATAAAATGTTTGGATACCATGTGAAGAACATCAATGCTAGATTGGGTTTCTGAGATGAGGAGGGATCATTTGCATCAGTCATAAATACTCCCTCAACGAATAATATTTGAGAAGGATTGGATTGGCAATTTTCAATCCATGCCCCACCAGGACCACAGCGCATGAACGTTTTTGGTGCCCCAAGGAGTGGTATCAACGTTTTGGAAAGGGTTCCAGGTAGAGAGCCAATAGCATGCTGGTGATTGGGGAGATAAACAAATATGTTGTGTTGATTGTGCCATATGATAATCCAAGAAGCTAAGTGGGAATTCTCAGGATTTAAGGCTATATCACTATTTATTGGAATACGAATATTAATCATCCCAATGCAAAGTGGTTTTGAAGGGGTTAACATGATGGCTATTTTAAATTATTTGGGGACAGTTGGAAAATATATGATCGGGAGGGGTTAGCTAAACGGAATGAAGACAAATAGGCGCAGATGGGGAACTTATATGAGAGGCAGCAATGGGGTCAAGGGGGGATGGCCTGTGGTTACGTGCATGGTCTTGATGGGGATGGGCCTCTTGGGCTCATAATTTTCATATCTGATTTGGGGCATATATCAAGGCAAGGTGGCCAAAATGTGGGTGCACCGATATGACTGCTGGATCTGCAGCAAGGTACAAAACCCTTGGTGGAACAAGGTTGACATTAGCATATCCGAAATTGGGTGGGTTGTAGCAACTTATTGTGGAGGGCATATCAGAGGCATGCAGTCATGTTCGCTGGTGTGACAGCAAACATGGATGCATATATATCTTCCCCAGGTTAATTGTCACACAGGGACCTACTGGGCAATGTTGGCCATTTCAAAGGGCAATCTCACTGTGGGGATGTTTGTGTGTGGGCGGGTTAGATATGTTCGGTGGCGTGCCACCAAACATGACTTTGGTTTTGTGTGAAGTTTTTTGATGACTGATTCCAACTAGGCTTCAGGGGGGGAAGTGTGGCATGATCAAACGGGGCACCGGCCGTGAGGCATGATCCACATCTACATTCACCCCAATTGCGTTTGAGGAGGCTACTATTCCCCCGAGATTGGGATCACGGTCTTTGCCTCACGTGTGTACAAAACTCCGGAGAAAGAGGCCACCCACCCAAGGGAATTTCTGGCTGCAAGCCAGGAGCCACAACTTGCACAGGGCGTGTGAGAACATGAAGAAAATTACCCGCGGTGGGAGATACCCACGCAAACATAACCAGCCTCAGCAATCATAGGCTGGGATTATTCTAATGTGGATGAGGCTGAAGCAAATCCACACTGATTGGCCTCAGGTTTCCATACGCAAGCAGGTGAGCGTCTGCAGTCAAGCTGACCACCCGACCAAGAAACTAGCCGGTCGGAACACTGGCAGTAAAATGTCTTCCAGGCGTGTGAAAGTTGCCTGTGTATGACCCGTTGGGGGGTGTGTATGCAAGTGTGTGGCTACCCGACAATGAGCACGCGCAATGAACAAGCAGGGCCAGTCATTGTTGGCCCCAACAATGGCACCGGAGTGAATCCACTTTTTGTGTATTACCCAAATAATAAGTCATCCCATTATGACCCACTTTCATTAACTCGGATTACACCCGCGTGTATGCCATTGCTAGGCAGAGCTCTCCAAAAAGGTGCACCAAAGGGATGCAGTTGAGATATATGACTCAATGGCTTGACGTGATTTTCATGTTACATTGCTGAACAGCTTTTGCTCTTCCCCACAGCATACATTTACAAAGGTGTACTGCGTACTACAGTGTTGGCTGTACATATTAGGAAGTTGTAATACTACTTGAGCCTGCATGCATATAGCGAATGTGCATGCACCTTCCGATCGTTTGCATATACGTAGCTCATGTGCCACATGCTCAGCATTGCATTTCACCCGATTTGCACACACAAGCTGAGCATTTCATGGTCAAAAGCACCGTGTGAAAGTGCTCAGTAAAGCCATGGAATGAACTTTTTTTGCAATAGTTCATTGGAAGGCTCAGTTTGGAGCACTTCACCAAAGCGTGTGAAATGCTACACCTGGCTGAAATGTCACCCGATGCTGTGCCAAATGCTCAGATTGTGGGCATACAAAAACGACTGAGCAATGGCTCAGCATGGTGCATTTCATATTGTTATATCACTTGTTCAATTACTGTGCAATTAAAATGTTCAGCCACTGAGCATTTCAATTATGACCCGAAAGCAAACCTGAGCAATGGGTCGAGGCAAGCTCACGCTGTATTCACTTGCCTTACAGCCCCCCCCTTTGTTCAAAGACTATCACCAGGCCATACGGCCGGTGATCTTGCCGCGGTCACTTGTGACCCAATGCACCGGGTGCATTTCTGCATGGGTCACTTGTGCATTGCACCCACAATGCACATTCAACAAGGGCCTCACGACCACCCTCCTGGGTGATTGGGTGGCTATTTAAGGAAACAAAGGGGATTTGACTCAGCTTGACAATTCAATAAATTGCAATACTCAGCGGTGCATTTGATATTGTTATATCAATTGTTCAATTACTGTGCAATTAAAATGTTCAGCCACTGAGCATTTCAATTATGACCCGAAAGCAAACCTGAGCAATGGGTCGAGGCAAGCTCACGCTGTATTCACTTGTCTTACAGCCCCCCCCTTTGTTCAAAGACTATCACCAGGCCATAAGGCCGGTGATCTTGCCGCGGTCACTTGTGCATTGCAGCCACAATGCACATTCAATAAGGGCCTCATGACCACCCTCCTGGGTGATCGGGTGGCAATTTAAGGAAACAAAGGGGATTTGACTCAGCTTGACAACTCAATAAATTGCAATACTCAGCCAGACCCCCATTGTTCTTCTGCCTCACGCGAGCGTTTCACTTCTCAGTTGCAGCATTCGCTGAGACTCAGCTTCGATTTTGCCCACATGCCTTGAAGCTGAGACTTTTGCGGGTGCTGCAACTGCTGAGATCGTCTCAGCTACACCATGGTATAAAAGACCATCTTCACACGACACGCACTTCACTTTCTTTCTCACCCGCTCCACTTCGTTCAACCTCACCCGCGTTTGTCCTTCTTGTGCGTATTCCCCTTTGTCTTCCTGCCTTTCTATTTTTGTCTTTCGCACTCCACTGAACCCACTTCCCTTCCTTTTGCCTGTTTGTTTATTCTTCTGATCCATTCAGAACCTCACTTCTATCCACCTCATGCGTTACCTCTTTTTCAAACTTTTGTCGACATTACATACCGATATTAATACTTATTTTTCTTCATGACTCTTTTCCAGACTTTTAAAACCTTCCGACTAGAGCGTTCTTATTTTGTTTTGGCTTTAAATTCATAATTCATCGTACGTCTTCATTTTTTCTCTTGATTGTTTACTTTGTATGCAGTTACTAACCTCAATTGTTTTGTTTTTATATGTCGTGCACTTTATGCACCAAGCGGGGTATCCCCTGCATTCGTTCCTTGATGACGAACGACGCTTGTGATGCTTGCCGACAAGCACACAAGAAATGTTCGTTCGTTGTCCGCCCCTTCCGGCCACGAGGCCAGAGGAGTTCCCGCCCAAGACGCCCTTGCGAGGACTCCTTTGTGGTCAACAATGATGAGACCATTTCCAAGCGTGAATGGACGCCGGGCCCCCAAACAGGCCAACGGGAATGATTCCGGACGATCAGCCCTGTCCCCTCCAGTATTAATTTGTCCACTCCCCCTCCTAGGCCACCATCCAATGGTCACTTCACTCCTCGACCGGAGCGAAGTGATTATCTGGCCGATGAAGGATGGCGATGGCGAGAGGACATTCGAGCTTGGGCTGATCGTCACCATGTCTTGTCACCAATGGGATTCAAACGCCAAAGTAAGTTTTATTTCTCCTCCTTATCTCATTTCTCTTCACGCAATAATACTGACTTTTTTCCATTACTCATAGAACAAACCCTCCGAATCCCCCCCGACATGACTCTCCCGTTCCTAGTTTGCCTCGCGAGCCAACCCCCCGGCAACCCACTCCAGGCCCAAGTGGCACCCGATGGTCTGAGGAATTATTCCGCGGTAAGCAGCCAAAGTTTCATTTCATTTTCACTTTCACTTTTGAGTCGAGTGAACTGACTCTTACTCCTTTTCTAGAACCCTCCCAAACAGAAGAGCCACCTATTCCTGGCCCGAGTCCATCGTTCCAACCACCTGAGGACAATACGACTCGTGAGCCAGAACCTGAGGTGGCTCCTACGCAATCCACGGAGGAACCTTATGGTAAGTCACCCCTTCTTTCTCTTCGATCCATATCCACTTTTCCTCACTTTTTCTTCGACCGTCTCCAGATTGTCCAGCCACTCCTCGCTCAATCATCATCATTGACGATACGCCCGTCGGATCACCCCATCCCCCTACCCCTCCCCCTTCTTCTTCACCGACACCACCATCTTCCCCTCCTCTCCTACCCCGGTTCCTTCCCAGGATCTCCCTCCCATTGCCCCCGAGAACCCAACAACCTCCTCCCCCCCGGTGCCAAGCTCCTCTCATTCCCACGATGACGCTCGCCAGGAATTCACCAACCTGCGACCGATCCTAATGATTCCTCGAGCCATCGTCCACAAATCAATCAACCGAATCTTGTTGGAGCATCGCCACTTGCTCCACATGATTCCTTTCGTGGATGCAACTCATCAAAATGAGATGCACCGGGAATTCCAGGAGGAACTAAACTCCCTCCTTGCCCAGGCACTGGAGGCTTATCCAAAGGAGGACATAACTGGGATAGTCTCCAAATTCCTCAAAAAATAAAAATTTAAAAAAAATAATCCCATTATTTCCACTTTTTATCATTTGTAATACTTTCTTTTAAATAAATTATCATTTGTAATCAATTATTATTATGTTAAAATTCTATTACATTCTTTGTTCACATACAAATTACTTATTTCCTCCTTAGAGAAAAACCCTGATTGCGTGAGAATTATTTTTGTAAGTGCCCCACCAAGAGTTTGAGTGAGTATTTGTTTTTGTGAACCTCTTTTTCTCAAAATGCGCCAATAGTTGCCGTTATCCTCTCCTATATTTTCTTCTTCCATGGTTTATAGCCATATCCATTCTTAACTGTGAAAAAGCGGGAGGTTCCCGTATGTGAGCAATCCAGTGCAGATTCGTGAAACATGGCCTTTCCTATGGTCACACGCTATTAATCTTACTCATGTATGGAATTGTTGAAATTGTCTGGAACCTTCACAAGCGTAAGGATTGGCGTGTGACTTGTCTGGAGCCTGCACAGGCGTAAGGATTGGCGTGTCAATTGTTGGGAGCCTGCACAGGCGTAAGAATTGGCGTGTGAATTCTCGGGATCCTGCACAGGCCAAGAAATTTTCAGCATTGTGGGGAACCCTCACAAGTGTAAGGATTGGCATGTGAATAGTCAAAAGCCTGTACAGGCGTAAGGAATTTTTAGCATTTTTGGGAATCTTCACAAGCGTAAGGATTGGCATGTAAATTTTTGGGAGCCTGCACAGGCGTAAGGATTGGCGTGTGTAGCGTCGGCACCCCCCATAGGCGTAAGGAACTTTTAGCATTTGCGGAACCTGCACAAGCATAAGGATTCGCGTGTGAAGCATTGGCATCCTGGACAATAGCAACAAACCAGGAAAGATGTACGATGGCATGCCACCGTAAATAATCCACTTCACCCCTTTTTCATGTGAGACACCCCATCTCCCGCACTCGAATCCATCCAATCCTGGTGTATATTGTCCTCTGCCTTACCCAACCCACATGCAAAACTCCTCTTTCTTTGAATCGGCATGAGATTGTATTACCATCCCTGATTTGATAGCCCACTCTCTCGCCAATCTCATAATAGCCATGGTTTTTTTGCCGCATTGTTTTTGCTAACCTGCTTGAGCATTGTGTGGACATACCCACTAGTGTCGTGCTTTCGTTGTCCTGTGCTGGATCAGTATAATGAACAAATGTACTACTGGCCCACACTACCTGAATGAGCCCATGACATGCGGATAGATCAATCCAAAAATGCTCATTTGGGAAAATCAATTTTCCCCCTGTACACCGCTTTGACGCATCTCTTTAAATTTGGCCGGTCTGCTTATCAGCTTGAAACCACCATCCCAAAGCATACAGTGATGCATCCTTATCAACATGAGGTGCGTTTTTGAATCCATTAATGGTGAAAGTGAGTGCGGAAGCGAACTCGAATGCACCCTGATTTGCCGGAATATTGCCTTCATAGTTGACTTGATCAAAAGACGGAACCCCCAATGAATTGTAGAAATTTTGAATCTTCTCAAATAAATTATCCCCAACATATCGTAAGGCTTGACCTAGAATGCAACCCACCGAACTAAGATTGGCACCTCGGTTCCGCCATTCATCTTTTGCGTTTTCAATTTTCCCAACACTTCCATACAGACCAAATTTTTCATTCTTGGTGCTGCATTTGCGCCACCCAATTGCGAACATAAATCCCTCCAGTAATGCTCCATTGGTTGCAATTGGGTCTGTGAATCTCTTTTTGCGAAATAAGAATTGTGATAATTCATCCCATTGATTGACCTCGACTTCACTCATTGTTGTGAATGGTCGGAATTCGACAAGGGCAATGAGTCATCCGGTTGAAGAGAAAATTGCCACACGGCCAAAGTGAATGCGTTTGATCTGATTGACATCCACAACCCTCCGAATTTCACTTGGGGTCATATTTGCTGATACTGGCATTGATATTTGTGCTGTTGGGCGAGAGGAGGAAAACAACCTATTCATTCGGCTCGTTTTGCGCTCATTTGTCTTTTGGGATCTGCTACTATTCCCGAGTGGTTGAGGGATCACTATGTGTTGAAGCACACAAGATATCAGATACTGCCAAGGAGCTTTCTTCGGCACACATCCTTGAACTTCCCTGTTGGAGCCCACATGACATTGGCACAATCTGAACCGACTAAAGCAAATGTTCTTCCGTGGGGCCCAATGAGGGTGCCACATAAATGTGGAAGCATATATACACTGAGATTAAGCAAGCAACTCACACTTTCCTTCCTCAGCCCAACGCTTTCTAGCGAGTTCCCTTTTAGGCTCTTTTCCTTTTTTCGTGAATGGCATGCTTTCAGCAGAAAATGAAATGAAACCAAATGATTACTGATTTATTAATATCAGCTAAATTGAATTGCGGTTGATGAATCTTTTTTGATTGCGGCTTAAGAGAAAGATCACACCTGACCTTGGCAAATTCGTGATCTCAAATACCTGAACCTGAAAATTGCAGTGGATAGTGCATTATTCAATTTGACATATTGATGTTCCCATGCAATCACTTTCCAATCCAACCATTTGGAATGCGGATCCCTAGCTATCCTAGTCCTCTTGAAAGACACAGGAACATTTGGCCTATTATGGGCTGGCGGGAAGTGATAAACGCGACTTCCCGCAATGCCCCCGCGTGTGCTACTCGCGGGCACAACGCCTGACTCAGCTTGCGTCTTGTCGGAGTCTTTGCAATGATGTATGGAGGCATGCCGCCGTACAATTACTATTGGTACTCAGACTGTGGCATCCGGGGAGTAGTAGGATAGGAAGTCATGATTATTAAATTCATAAATCACTTTGCAAAATTAAATTACAATCTATCTAGTACAAAGCTAATCTAAAACGGGTCAATCCTGGTTGTGAGCTTTGCTGACCTGGGTACCGTCAAGGTGACCTCATCACTTCAACCAAGACCGCGTTTCGCCACCCAGGCATCACCAAAGTCTAATACTAAGCATTGTGCAAATTCAAATCTAAGAGGTACAGTGGGGTTAAAAGACTCTGATGAGAAGAAGCTTTTATTCAGTAAATTACATATATACTTATTAGTACGTAGCCACACTGGCTCCACTAGATTTTTACCCTCTGAGAGTTTTGCGGAAATGTCAATTAGTGATAAAGCCCCTTTAACTGAGCTTGTTCTCCAGTCATCTGAGCATACCATCAAACCACGAACCCCCGCCGCACAGAATGCCGCTAATATACCATAGCAAATTCAATTTATTCCGAGATTCTTTTGACACGCCAAAAGATCTTTGATGGCCTCATTTTTTTTGAGTTTGTGAGTTTGCCTTTGATGCCATTACCTTCTACCTTTGTATGTGCACGTACTATGTTGTATGCAATCATCAAATGGATAACTGTATCCATTAGATCCTCCAGGTTCTTGTGCGGCTTTGTGGATATCTCATTGTCAGCCCCGCCACCTTCAATGCTGAGTTGGGTTGCATGTTGCTTTGATTTACTCAAGCTGGAGGCAAGGTATTCAACTGCTCCCCATTTGAGTCCAAGAGGATTTGTCGAATTTGATGTTGGTGCAACATATGGTTTGGGTGCAACCACATCGTATGAGACTAAACTAATGGATTCAAACATAACATTTGCCCAAAAATGTTTAACTGGATTGGCGGGGTAAAGAAGGCTCTGAACCATTTTGAAGAAGGAGTGTTCAGATTTTGGGAGATTCTCTGGAGGTTTAGCTGATTCCTTCATCAATTTGAGATTCCAAATGTTGTGATCAAAAAACGCTTCTGTTTTGGTTGGCTTAAAAAAATCTAACCCTGTATATTGCAATTTATATCACCAGTCAACAGCCAATAAACATTTATCATGCACAAAGATAAAACTCACCTGCCATCTCAAGGTCCTCCAGCCAGGCCGACATTTTAAGCTCTCGGTTACTGATCACCTCAATACCAACAGGCAGGAATGTATGAGCATCTTTTGTTGGTAAATTGTCCCATCGATTTTTGTAAATACTATTGATATTATCAAGCCCCCTTTTCCATGATTGTTGAGTAATATTGGAATGATAATTCAAAATGCCTGCAAACTCTTCCATGCGGGATAAAAATATCCCTTGAAAATTAGCAGAGGATGACACTTCGGGCTCAGGGTCAGGAACTATATCAGTCATATCTTGTCCCATTGTATCATGTTTAATTGTTTCCCTTTCTTGAAAGGCTTGAATATTCCGAGGAGAGGCGGGAGGGGTTGCATCATGCATTGTTTCATTGGGTATCAGGGGACTTTCAGTATGTGGAGCTTCATCATGGATTGTTTCATTGAGTATTGGGGGGGGTTCAGTATGCGGAGGTTGATTATCAATATGGTCCCCTTCAACATTGATAATTTCGTGACCTTGATTGTGAGAATCGTTTGCGGCTTCAAAGGTATGGCGTTTTTTGTTTGTTTTTTTGGTCGCATGTATATTTGGTCTTTTTCCTAATCCTTTGCCTGGAAATCCAATGACGACTCGAGATCCTTCAGGTAGAGATTCTCCCACCTCCACACCTGCCCATATATTGTAAGCAGCTATTGATATCAATTTTGTTTTGAATTAATAATGGACTTACGGTTCAAATCCATTTTGAGCAGGCTCATTGTAAGGTTTGACTATGAAACAATAAGTAAAAATTACTAATTTATTACTTATTGTACTCTGAATGTCCTTATAAATTGAATAAATAAGATTAAAAATATAATAATAATAAATAATTATTATTATTATGGCGTAAAATAATTATATTATTAAATAAATATAATAATATAATTTATATTATGAAAATATAATATAATAAATAAATATATTAATATAAAATAATTAATATATTAAAAAGCTCTTTATTATTGTTACCAACAAATAATAAAGGCGTAAAAAATTGTTTTTTATAAATAAAAAACAATTAATAACAATAATATTACCAATATTAAAGTTATATATTAATATAAATACTATTTATATTAAATAAAGATTATTAAGAGTAATAATAAGAGAGAAATTATTATAATAAGATGAAATAACCTACTTTTAACACTTAAGATAATAATTTTGAGATATTTTACGCCAAAAGAATATAATACAACTTTTTCAAATTGTATTTACAATAAAAAATAAAGAAATTTTACTAAAATTCTTGATTTTACGTGGAAATGAGTTTATAGAGAGATTTATAACAAAAACAATTAAAAAATTGATTTAATCACGTAAAAGTGGTGATTAATAATAAGATGGTCTTTGGTCTTTAATAATATAAGAGTTTTATATATAAAGAATAAAGATATTACCTTTTATTTAATTGATTTAATGTTTTTGATGCGTCTGAGGGGAAAATAGAGTAAAAAGAGCTCTATTTATAGTAAATACCTCCCTCCTAGAGTCCAACAGGCTTCTAGTAGACGTGTACTGATCATATCCCCTGGAATTGATCAATATTTTAAGGCTTGAGGGTGATTACATCATGATCAAACCATCTTACATCATTATTGCACCATTATTTAAAGTTATCACTGTAACTTTAAGTTTGATGACATCAGAGGCTTGGCAGAACCCCAAATTTCGTGGATTTTATTAGGTTTAATCATAAACTAATAGTATTCACCAATTTTATCACTCTTGTGACTGTTAAACTCAATTTAAGGTTACAGTAGGTGATCATAACTGCTCAATTTAAGCTCAAACTTTGATCTTCAATAACTTTTAAGATTTACACGCTACAGCAATTCAGAGAGTGAATTCTGATAGCCTGGCATAACCTCATTATGCTGCCAAGAGCTTATCATTACATCATCAAAACTCTAATTTTGATGATTTTTCTTGTAACTCATCTTTTCTGTCGAAATTCAATATTTTAAACTTCAAACCTTGATTTCAGGGGGTTATACCCTGAATTTAATAATAAAAATTACATCAATCTTCACGAATGAACTAGTAGAATCCAACTGTATACTTTTTTTTAAGTTTGGACCACTTTCACAACAAAGTGGTCAACAGCTCTGTTGGTTTTTATCAATATTTCATCATAGGTTTTAACCTTGTTTATAATTTGTAAAATAAAGTTCATATCTGTGTTCTTACAGTAATTACGTGGTGACTTTATTTTTGGTTCATCATTCTATCATGTATAGTTTAGAAGATATTAGCTATGATCCTTGAATATATGCGTTGACCAAAAAAGTGCATATATTCAGGATAATTCCTTAAGTATTGACTTTGAGAATTAGCTTATTAATTGTTTTATGTGTGGACTTTTATGGGGAATCCACTGGTACAATTCATTTCACATGTTGTTTCATTGGTTTCTGAGATAAATAGGATTTTATGGTTTTTATAAGGTATTATACCTTATAATTCATTAAATATTGACTTTACAGATATGCCATAAAAATGGTATATGTGTATTTTTCCATGAGGAATCCAATGGTATAATTTATTTTACATGTTTATTCATTGGTTTTTAAGTTAAACCAATTTTTGTGTTAATTTATGGTATTTTTTGTATATTTAAGTAATTAATTTTAATGTATAATTATTCTAAGTAATTTTAGTATAATTATATTAAAGGTATAATTATTCTTAATCTTTTTGTGACCTTATTGGGTATGTGGTCATATCTCAAAGGCTCACATTCCCTACCACCAAAAAAGATTGTACCACAATCTGATATGTATGATAAGGGTATCATCCACTGTCCTACCTCTTCAATAGACTTTGTTAGTCTTGAAGCTCAATAATGCTTAACTTTTTTATTTCTCAGGTTTTCTTTCATGTCTGAACCTTCTTAGTAGTTTATCAGCATTTGTTATATCTTTCTCAAGTAGCCATTCATCTTCTTGAGTTGAATTTCTATACCTTACAAGGTATTCTCTTTCTTTTTTGTTTCTTGTCCTTCTTTCTTTAAGGACTTTTGCTATTTTCTTTTCCTCTCCTTCTTCCAAGGGGGGAATCTCAAGTGGGGGTTTATTTCTTAGTGGAAATAACTCTTTGTCACTTGAACTGTAAGGTTTTATCAGACTTACAGGGAAAGTTGGGTGTTTGTTCATTAGTTCACCTGTAAGTTCCAATTGCACAGCATTGGGTCCATGAAGTGCTTTTATCATAAATGGTCCTGCAAAGGAATCTTTCAATTTCTTTGGGCCTTTTATGTTATTGAAATTAAGGGTTGATACTAAAACCAAGTCCCCTATTTTGAAATCAGGTGGCTTATGACTTTTATCCCATCTTTCTTTTGCATATTTAAAAGAATCTTGCATGCATCTGTTTGCATGGTGTCTTGCTTTGTCAAGCATTATCTTGAAACTGCTTGCTGTTGGATGTATATCCACTAAGTCCTTTTTGAGGGTATCATAAGGAAGTCTTTGATTCCAACCTTTCTCTAGCATTGCTGGTGGTTTGCCAGTGGAAGAATGGATTGATGTCTTGTATGCCAGTTCAAGTGCTGGTATTAGTGTACACCAATCATGGGTAAAACCATCAGAATCTTTGAATTCTAGCCCATAAGCACAGAATCTTCTGATCATATCCTCTAGAGTCTGTATCATTCTTTCTGCTAAACCATCAGTTTGGGGATGATAAGCTGTTGAGAATGATAATTTTGTCCCAAACAAGTTATGGAGATTTGTCCATAATGCTGAAGTGAACTTTGGGTCTCTGTCACTTATAATATTTTGGAATAAGCCTGTGTGGCTAATGACTTTATTCCATATCATTATGGCTGTATCCATAGCTGTGTCATCTTTATGACATGGTAAGAACATGGGAGTTTTGCTGTATCTGTCAACTAACACTAGGCATGCATTATAACTCCTGTCTCCTCCTGGAGGTAAGGCTGTTACCCAATCCATATGAACTATTTCCCATGGGGATTTTGGTTCTTGGATTTGGATCATCATTCCAAATTTCTTTCCTGTGGCTCTGTTGGCTTTTTGACATCTGTCACAGGTCTGGCAGTACTCTGCAACATCTTTCTTCCAATTTGGCCACCAAGAACAGGTTTTCACCCTCTCTAGTGTCCTATCTTCTGAGAGATGTCCAGATGCAACACTATCATGACACTCATGTAAAATGGTGTTTATTAGTGTTCTGTCTGTTAAGGCCATAACACATGTATGTTTTGTTCTATGGTAAAGGATTCCATCAAGGAGGTGAAATCTTCCTTCATCATATGCCTTTTTCCATATTTCATCTAGTTTTGATGAAAGTGATGGATCTTTGCAGTCTTTCATTAGAAGTTGGCTTAAGATATGGCAATTTTTGTCTGTCTTATAGCTTTCTTTAACTTGGTTAAAGAATTCTGTGCCAATGTCTGTAACACATATTCCTTCTATATGGTGCTCTTCTTGTGGTACCCATGCTGGATTGTCAGGGGTATTTGCTAGAGCCCATCTGCTGAGACCATCTGCATTTTTGTGAATATTTCCAGATTTATGAACAATAGTCATATTTCCTCTATATTCCTGGATAGCAATTTGCCATCTTAGCATATGTCTGTTTGGAGTCTTCATATTTAATAGTGATTTCACAGCATTACAGTCTGTGATTACATCAAATACTGTGCCATCCAAATAATAATGCAATTTTTCTAAAGCCCACACTAGGCATAAGCATTCCATTTGGCTTGCTCCATACCTTGCTTCTGTTGGCTTTATTTGCCTTGAAATGAAACAAATTGGTCCTTCCACTGGTTTATCATTGATAATTTGTGTTTGGTGAAGTGCAGCACCTAGTCCTTCTCCACAAGCATCAATGTACAGTTTGAAGGGTACTTTCCAATCTGGCATTAGGAGAAATGGGGCATTTGTTAAGGAATTTTTCAATTCTTCATATGCCTTGACTCTTTCTTCTGTCATCTCATAGACTGTTTGTTGGTCACATAGCTTATACAAGGATTTAGCAATCTTTGCAAAGTCCTTTATATGCTGTCTATAGTAACCAGCAAATCCTAGAAATGATTGCATTTCTTTTTTGGTTTGAGGCATTGGTTTAAGTAGTACTGCTGCTACTTTATTTTTGTCTATGCCTAGACTAAGTCCAGATACCACATGTCCTAGTGCTTTTAATTCACTATATGCAAAATGACACTTTTTCAAGGAAATTTTCATATTCACTTGAAATATTTTCTGTAGTACCCTTTCTAGTCTTGTAAGGTGATTTTCCCAAGTTTCTGAGCAAACTATAATATCATCAATATAGATAATTAACCATCCTTCTGATAATTCTTCAGGAAATATGGTATTCATCATTCTTTGATAATGGGAAGGTGCATTTTTTATTCCAAATGGCATTCTTAAGTATTCAAAAATCCCACAATGGACTATTATTCTTAGTAGTTTCTTGGCATTGTCTGTTAAGACATTTTGATGAAAACCCTTAAGAGCATCCATAGCTGTGATGAACTTAGCTTGTGACAATTGGGTCAATGTCTCATGGATTCTGGGTATTGGATATCTGTCTGGAATGGTATAGGTATTCAGGGCTCTGAAGTCTCCTACCATCCTTGATTTTCCATTATGCCAAGTTATAATGACAGGTGTAGTAACTTCTACTTGTTCATTATGTCCAACCTTTCTTAATACTCCAAGGTCCATTAATTCTTTAATGTGTACCTCTAAGGCTTCTCTAGCTCTTGGACTGGCTGGATAAGCAGGTCTTCTTAATAAAGGTGGGTAAGGCTTTTCTACATTAAGAATTATATCCACTTCATGTCCAATTATGGCACCTAGTGGCTCTTTGTCAGTTTCAAAGGCATTTTTATACTTAAATAAGAGGTCAATCAATTTTTCTTTCATTTTTTCTGTTAATTCTTGATTGAATTCTGCCTCTTTAAGTTGTTCAGATATAAAAATTTCTTTTTCTGGAATTTTTTCTTCCTTCTTAATAACTGTGATTTGTTTTTTGTTATTTAAGAAGCCAAACTTTTGTCTTTTGTTATCTCCTATGGTAAAATATCTGTCTTTTTGGTTGGAGATATCTATACCATAGATTGATAAGTAGTCATTCCCAAGTATGAAATGATTACTAGTACAGTTGTCCATTACTACAAACTCTACTTTAATTCTAACACATTGTGAGGGATGAGGAAAAATTAGTGTTAAATCAATTATTCCAAGGGGCTTCATGCTCTCACTTGCACTACTAAATTTGACACCTTGTATTGGCATAAGTTTTTCTTGCCAATTTGGGACAATGGTTTTTAAATATCTTTTGCCAACACAAGTGCAATATGCTCCTGTATCCAAGTTAACTTTTCCCTCCTGGTTATCAACCATACCAATACTTATACTTGATTTTCCAGCTGTATATCCCATTCCTCTTGCAGGTTTGGTTCTATACATTTTGGCATCTTGTATGTTTGTCAGGTTTGTGTCAGATGTTCCAACTTGTGGTAAGTTTGAATTAACATCCAGTACTTCATAAATGAAGTCAATATTATTAATTTGTGCATTAAATATATTGATTTCATCACTTTCAGAGCTTTCTGACTCTTCTGTCTCTTTTTCAGAGTCAGATTCCTCTTCTTTGTCATTGTGGCTTTCTGTTTCCACAATTTCATTAATTTTTGCTTTTTTAAGGCAATTATTGGCTAAGTGTCCAATACCTCCACATTTATGGCATTTTCTTTGCTCATTATTGTTGGATGTATTGGGCTTAAAGGATTCTTTTGATTTATCTTTTCTGATAAATGGTTTATTTGGGCTTTTAATGTCCAATTTTTTCCTAGTCCTGCCAATTTTTGTTCTTGTCACTATATCTTCTAGTGCATTTATATACTCTTCTGTGGAGCATGGTTCTATACATCTGCTTCTTAGGGCATGTTCTAGCTCCCCTCCACATTTTTTAAGTATTTTCATATGCACCATCTTCTGTGACATTTCTGGGTATAGTGCATTAAGTCTTTCAACTTGTTTTAAGAACCAAGTTAAAGGTTTGTCTTTCTCTGGGTCAAAGAAAGAGTTTTCAAATGCATTTTCTATCTTATACCTCCAGGCATCATTTGCCCACTTGGTGATTATTTCTTGTTTCCACCAAGACCAGGTATTTTTACCATTTGTTTGTCTTATGCCATAATACCATGTTTTTGCAGATTTCTCAAACAAAGAATGTAATCTTGCAGTGATTAATTCATCTGGTATGGCATAATCTTCTTGTAACATGTCAATTGTTTTAATGAATGACATGTGGTCATATTCACCTTCTCCTGTGAATGTTGGCCATTCTTTCAGTTGAGGTGCTTCCTTCATTAAGACTTGGTTATTATCTTGGTGACTCAAGTCTGTTATGAAAGGATTTGACAATTCCTCTTTTGTTTTAACAGGGCTTCTTATATGAGAAAATGGTGTTGATAACTTTGGCATATTTAAATTAGCCTCATTAATTTTATCCATTTTTTCAGTGATAAGTCTTATTTCACTCTGAATATCATCTTTCAGATGCATTCTTGCTTCATCACTTTTTTCCACATGGTCCAAAAGTAATTTTTGGTGTGATGAAGTCTTTTCTTCAAATTTTTCTACAGAAATACTTAATTTATTCAATTTTTCTGTAAGATTGTCAATACTCACATCATAATTGATTGTCAAAGTTTTGTCTTTGATATCTTTTATGTATTTATACAATTCTTGTTGTCCTTGTATTAATTTTTGAGTATTGTCAATTAAATTCTTAGGTTTATTATTTTCAACAATAAACTTAATGTTGTCAATTTCTTTCTTGTTTTGCACAACAATTTTTGTTAAAGAAGATAAATTGTTATTTATTTCTTGTAGTGATAATAAACTGTCTTTAATTTCTTTTAGAGGTAATAAACTATTTTTAATTTCTGTTAAAGTATTTACAACATCTTTGGACAAGGTTATTTCTTTGGGAAATGAGGTTGTCTCATTCTTTGCTCTTCCTTGTCCTTGAATTCCATCAAGGTTCTGGCCATGTTGAAAACATTGTCCATGGCATCCTTTTGGATTCTTGGGATTCTGTAACTTGGGGAATATGGTTTCCTCCAATGCTTTTTCTTGTTCTTCTTCCCTTCTTGGGGAAGTGGGTTGGCTTGGGGCTTGCTGGTAGAAGCTACTGGGGCTTCTTCCTTGGTTGCCTCCCTCTTTTTGGCATGGTAATCCTTGATTTTTTTGATTTGAGGTTTGGATGACAGTGGATTCCATCCATTGGAGTATTTCACTATCTCCTCCTCTTTGAGGAACTTTTTCAGGATGTGCCAGGAGTTCATCACTCCTTGGTGTATTTGAGGCAACATTTCCCAATCTTTGTCCTTGTACACTGTGCAATACTGCTTGTACTGGCTCATGTAGATGTCTATTTGAGCCCTCTGAATGTGATTTGTACCTGTTTGAGTTACTCATACTTAGTTCTAATTCAGGCTCAGATATCATGGGCATTTCTGGGACTTGCCTTTGGGATAAGGCACTTCCTTGTGTGGATTCTGTTCCACTGGGGATATTGCCCTTTCTTTTCCCTTTTGAGGGATCAATTCTACCTCTGAGTCCAGCTCCATCTGATTGGATGGAGTATTGGGAACCTCTTCTGGTAGTCATAATTAAAGAATAAGAAAAAATAAAAGTATTTTAGAATAAAAATTCTTTTATGGCAATTATAAAAAGAGGTGCTCACCTTCAGAGTCTTGAATGGTGGGTCCTGGAAAGTCTAATTTCTTAGCTTTCTTTCTTTTGGTGATAACTGGTGTTGGAGAACTTTGACAAGTTTCTTCCACCAACCTCTCAACAGTAGCTTGGTTATCTTCTGTTGGGTTATCTTCAAACACTAAAAAAGACAAATAAATATAAGTCTTTATATAAGAAGTGTTATTTTTGGCAAGATATGGCAATTTTCCACCTAGAAATTGCTTTATATCTTAAAAAATTGAAATAAAATAAAGAAATGAATAAAAAATGAATAAAAATAACTTTTTTTATTGGTTTTTAATATTTTTTAATATTTTTTATGTATTTTTTATTTTTTAAAGAATAAAATAAAAAAGAATATGATTCTTATAAAATTAAATTATAATAAAATTATTTTTAATTTATAAAATATCTTTTTTAATCACTAGAGTCACTCAAAGAAAGTTCTTGCAAGTCTAAGGATGTGAAAAACCACGTGTAAGACAGTACAATTGCTTTCCAAATGCCTCAATAGCTTTTAAAATCAATAAAATATAAAATTATTATATAATTTATGATTATTAATATAATTTCTTATTGGATAAACCCAAATAGAATCTTTTTAAAGGTCTTTTAAGTAAATATCACGGCCAGGCCCCCAAATGTAAGGTTTGACTATGAAACAATAAGTAAAAATTACTAATTTATTACTTATTGTACTCTGAATGTCCTTATAAATTTAATAAATAAGATTAAAAATATAATAATAATAAATAATTATTATTATTATGGCGTAAAATAATTATATTATTAAATAAATATAATAATATAATTTATATTATGAAAATATAATATAATAAATAAATATATTAATATAAAATAATTAATATATTAAAAAGCTCTTTATTATTGTTACCAACAAATAATAAAGGCGTAAAAAATTGTTTTTTATAAATAAAAAACAATTAATAACAATAATATTACCAATATTAAAGTTATATATTAATATAAATACTATTTATATTAAATAAAGATTATTAAGAGTAATAATAAGAGAGAAATTATTATAATAAGATGAAATAACCTACTTTTAACACTTAAGATAATAATTTTGAGATATTTTACGCCAAAAGAATATAATAGAACTTTTTCAAATTGTATTTACAATAAAAAATAAAGAAATTTTACTAAAATTCTTGATTTTACGTGGAAATGAGTTTATAGAGAGATTTATAACAAAAACAATTAAAAAATTGATTTAATCACGTAAAAGTGGTGATTAATAATAAGATGGTCTTTGGTCTTTAATAATATAAGAGTTTTATATATAAAGAATAAAGATATTACCTTTTATTTAATTGATTTAATGTTTTTGATGCGTCTGAGGGGAAAATAGAGTAAAAAGAGCTCTATTTATAGTAAATACCTCCCTCCTAGAGTCCAACAGGCTTCTAGTAGACGTGTACTGATCATATCCCCTGGAATTGATCAATATTTTAAGGTTTGAGGGTGATTACATCATGATCAAACCATCTTACATCATTATTGCACCATTATTTAAAGTTATCACTGTAACTTTAAGTTTGATGACATCAGAGGCTTGGCAGAACCCCAAATTTCGTGGATTTTATTAGTTTTAATCATAAACTAATAGTATTCACCAATTGTATCACTCTTGTGACTGTTAAACTCAATTTAAGGTTACAGTAGGTGATCATAACTGCGCAATTTAAGCTCAAACTTTGATCTTCAATAAATTTTAAGATTTACACGCTACAGCAATTCAGAGAGTGAATTCTGATAGCCTGGCATAACCTTATTATGCTGCCAAGAGCTTATCATTACATCATCAAAACTCTAATTTTGATGATTTTTCTTGTAACTCATCTTTTCTGTCGAAATTCAATATTTTAAACTTCAAACCTTGATTTCAGGGGGTTATACCCTGAATTTAATAATAAAAATTACATCAATCTTCACGAATGAACTAGTAGAATCCAACTGTATACTTTTTTTTAAGTTTGGACCACTTTCACAACAAAGTGGTCAACAGCTCTGTTGGTTTTTATCAATATTTCATCATAGGTTTTAACCTTGTTTATAATTTGTAAAATAAAGTTCATATCTGTGTTCTTACAGTAATTACGTGGTGACTTTATTTTTGGTTCATCATTCTATCATGTATAGTTTAGAAGATATTAGCTATGATCCTTGAATATATGCGTTGACCAAAAAAGTGCATATATTCAGGATAATTCCTTAAGTATTGACTTTGAGAATTAGCTTATTAATTGTTTTATGTGTGGACATTTATGGGGAATCCACTGGTACAATTCATTTCACATGTTGTTTCATTGGTTTCTGAGATAAATAGGATTTTATGGTTTTTATAAGGTATTATACCTTATAATTCATTAAATATTGACTTTACAGATATGCCATAAAAATGGTATATGTGTATTTTTCCATGAGGAATCCAATGGTATAATTTATTTTACATGTTTATTCATTGGTTTTTAAGTTAAACCAATTTTTGTGTTAATTTATGGTATTTTTTGTATATTTAAGTAATTAATTTTAATGTATAATTATTCTAAGTAATTTTAGTATAATTATATTAAAGGTATAATTATTCTTAATCTTTTTGTGACCTTATTGGGTATGTGGTCATATCTCAAAGGCTCACACTCATGGCTTCAGCAATCTTTTGACGCACATAATCAGGAATTTTACTATCATTTTGGATTTTTTCGAGCCTTGGGATTGTTTGAGCAATGTTGGAGCCAAATTGTTCCTTGGATATAATTTCCACCTCCCCACTGAAAATTACATCATCTTGCCCATCATCTTCTGTCGGTGCACAAGGTTCAACAGTCTTTTCCTTCTCATAACTTTTAAAATTCGGTTTCTGAGAGCTTGGAGGCTGACCTGAAATAAAGGCTATGACACAATATCAGGTTTTGGGAGATTAGAAATATTCAAGATGGATGCATACTCACATTCTGGAAGAACTGGGGGATCTTGATTATCTTCATGTGACTGGCTCTCTACTTCAATGCCTAATTCACGACTACTGGCGATATCAGAGATTTCACTTCCACTCTCTGGGGCTGAAGTTGGTCGTTCATTGAATTCAGTTGAATTTCCCGGGGTTTGGGCCATAGCGGAGGTAGTTTATTAAGCAAATAGATGGTGACAAGGTGATTGATAACTTGTTTGAAAATTTTTGGATAAAAGATCCAAATTCAAGAAAAAGGTGCAAGTAAAATAATGGCATTTGCAAAATGCAATTTGTCGGGAAATTGAAGGAGGCGATGTTTTGCAAATTATTTCATATCATGCAAATGAAATCACTTCCCTGTGAGACATTGAATAAAGTTGACTAGTGAGAAACCTACTAAAGTCAACTTTTGAACTATTCAACGCTCATGAGGTAAGGACTAAGCAAAGTGTTCCATTTAAATGATATGAAATAAAATGATTTTGTTGGGGAAACAGGAGACACAATTCTTGTCTTAAATAGTCCACTTATTAGGTTTTAATTTGTGAGTCTCATGATTTAAACCCTAACCACAACATTGTGAATATACTGACCAATTTCCCCTTAGGTCCTGTTGGCAGAGAAGGCCACTCAGCATATTTTGGTGATTGCCTTCATCGTGTACGCCAACAAGCCACCGTAAACTATGGATGTAGTACGGAAGCCTAAGGATAAGTCGTGTCGCAAGCATGTTGAGAGGCACTCAGCGAGAGTAAAGATAGGTGGTTTCGGGAGCATGTCGGGAGGGCACCACACAAGCGTAAGGATAAGTGGTGTCGGGAGGGCACTACACAAGCGTAAGGATAAGTGGTGTCGGGAGCATGTCTGGAGTGCACTCCGCGAGCGTAAGGATGGTAAGCAGTGTCGGGAGAGCACTACACAAGTGTAAGGATAAGCAGTGTCGGGAGCATGTCGGGAGGGCACTACACAAGCGTAAGGATAAGCAGTGTCGGGAGCATGTCGGGAGGGCACTTGAGCGAGCGTAAGGATAAGTGATGTCGGGAGCATGTCGGGAGTGCACTCCGCGAGCGTAATGATTGTAAGCAGTGTCGGGAGCATATCGGCAGGGCACTTGAGCGAGCGTAAGGATAAGTGATGTTGGGAGCATGTAGGGAGTGCACCACGTGAGCATAAAGATGGTAAGGGCGGGGATGTGAAAGCATAAGGATTGGTGAAGACGGAGGTCGGGGGGCAGTGTCGGAGTCTCATGTGGAGGGTGGTGCGGGCTCGTAAGCATGGGAAGCATCGGGGCAGATTAGGTGGGGATGCGGAAGCCAATGAGGTGAAATTACCCAAACATTGTGAATAGTGTTGAAATGGGTTTGGGCTTTGAGTGACATTCGCATGTGACACATGTGACAATTGACGTTGTCTTGACGCTGACATGACGTGACCCACTAAATCCAGTGACTATAAAGTGACACTAACGCGACTGAAGCAAGATTTTATACTGACAGCGGTGCAACGTGAAGTCAATCACTGACGATTGACGCAAGATTCGCCCTGGTGTGTGTTGACCAAAAAAGTGCATATATTCAGGTTAATTCGTTAAGTATTGGTTTTGAAGCTTAGCTTATTAATTGTTTTATGTGTGAAACTTTATGGAAAATTCAATGGTACCATTTATTTTACATGTTGCTTCATTAGCTTTTGAAATAAATAAGGCTTTGTGGTTTTTATAAGGTATTATTACTTATAACTTATTAAATATTGACTTTACAGATATGCCATAAAAATTGTATATGTGTACTTTACCATGGGGTATCCAATGGTGTAATTTATTGCACATGTTTATTCATTGGTTTTTAAGTTAAACCAAATTTTGTACCAATTTATGGTATTTTTATAGTTTTTAAGGTACTTATTTTTAATGTATAATTATATAAAATATTTCCTGTCACCTTTTTGGGTATGTGGTCATATCTCAAAGGTTCACAGGAGCCCAGCCATTGAGGCTCAGGCTGTTAATTGACTCCATTCTATAGGCAAACAATGACCCATGAAGGTTATTCACTATATCACTCCTTATTCAGTTGAGGTCAACATGCAGAAGGTACCTTTAAAGCTCATATGTGACCCTCATTAAATTACTTCCATGAAATCTTTCTTTATGGGAATCCCATATTCCAATTACCAATAGGTCCAAGATAAGAAACCCTCATTAACTGGGTGAGCCTTCCTGATATTATTTTACTTTTTTTGACAAAGCTGCTAGCTCTTTTTTACCCTGTCACAGGTCCACAATTATGAGCACCATGAGCTGGATTGAACTTCTTCAATATTTCCTCAATGAAAATGAGAAATAGACAAATCTTGATAAGGGACAACATAACTCAGTACATGAAAAAGCATATTGTGCATATTCTAATTTATTTATCAGGATGTTGTGCATTTAAGAAATAATAATCAGATTGTATTACACCTGCACAAGCAATTCCCAAAGCTTTGATTGGTAGCGGTGCTATACATTTATTTTACTCACTTATTGCAGAGCATCCCCATTTGCTCTGATAGCTGGCATTTCAAGTATCTTGAGGGCAAGTGTCTGCATCCTACTATTCCCTTTGATCAAATACCTCAAAATATAGCCTTTCATCAATATCCCCATCATTTATTGATCTAATTTCTGGTAATCTATCAATAGTTTTTCCACCCTTTTTTTAATACCATTACAAAACTCTATGTCTCAATCAATTTTTAATACCAACTCATTAAATAAGCGTGAGGGCCAGCATAATGCTACTCTGTGATAAACTTGACATCCATTTTCCACTACCTCCTCAGTATCTGAGCATACTCAAGGGTCATTGAATTTTGATTCTAGAATGGGAAATTTAGCCATATCACACCATTCAGGAAAGCGCTCACGGGTCTGCACATAATCAGTTATATTATCATCAGACTTAATTCACAATGAAGAAGAGAAACAAAAACTAATCCATTGAAGCATCTTTGCAAGCTGTTGATTCTCATTCATTTTTACCAAATACTCTGAATACTTTTGAATAGACTTCCATTCTCTTTTCAAATAAGTGAAATATTACTCCATTAAAGCTGCAACCACCCTTTATTTATTATGATCCTTGTTCCAATAGTAATGATGATACTCAGTTCTGGCAATCACAAGACTGATGGGATGGTAAAACACCATAGACATAAATTTGTTGAACAGATGTTTCCAGGAGCTCTCCCAGTCCCAAGTGAATCACTTTAGTCCTAACCTATAGAGCTCATTTTTGCAGTAGCTTTCCAAACCCTGAGATTGAACCTGTGTTGATGGCTCATTGAAAAAATCCTTGGGCATATATCTCAGGTTACCAGCAACTTGAATTGCAATCACACACTTCTCTGTGCTGGGTGGTGCTGGTAGTGAGGAAAAATCCTTATCCCTCACTTTGAGTAGGAACAGGAAATGGGTGTACATAGCTGATCTCATCCCATGGACATTTTCTGGAAGTTCTGCTTTCAGCCATCTTGATTGCATGTTTTGCCACATTGTGAGCTTTGAAAGCCTTCTTTCTTTGCTTTCTCATCCCGGATTGATTGAGCATACTCTGGGGAAGGGCCATTTTAGGGTGGGTGAACTCACTATTTGACTGAGTGCCCTCCTCATGCGCCATGAAATCAGCCCTCCTTGGTTCACCATTTGTTTCACTTTCAGTTGAGGACATGTGCTCATTCTCATAATTGATGAACTGGCATGACCCATTCTTGGTTTAGAGGCATATGGATGATGACATCAAGTGACCTTTTCTTTATGGACCAGAGGCAAAGATGCATGAAGCGCATCAGTTAACACATCAAAAATTAATAAAGACTGTTCATACTCCCTATCTTCAATTGGCTCCAGATATTGGAATGTATTGCCTTTAGGTGCCATATATAACCCATTAAACAAACATATCAGATTGTGAAAAGTTTGATCCTCCAAAATCCAGATGACTTACTTTGATGAAGCGTCAATCCTGGATTTCCCTCCAAAAGTCCACTCTGAGTAACATTTCCCAATGGTCTTTTCCGTCGCCCACCATCAACCCATTTTTCATGGTCCACATGAACCTGAGATCCTGATGGAATATTGAGCAATGTCTTTTTACTGCACCCAAAGAGCTCCTGGGACACCACAGGATTCCAACCATGATGAAGGAGGAAGTCACATGGAAATTTTGATTGTGGATTAGCCTTTGATGAGATTTCTGGGGTTCTTGCTGGCCCATAAGACATGTGCATTTGTGTATTAGTGGGATTTGGGGGAATTGGAGTGACAGATATATTAGGGATTGACCAAGTGCTTAAAGTTTGAGAAGTCGCATTTCCCACATCAATCTTGAGACCTGATACAATCATTGAAGATGCAATAGCAGCTATGAGTGGAATTTTGGGACTCATTGGTGACTGTGTTCAAACATATTCTATGCTAGATTCACTATCTGAGTCATGAACAGAACCTGAATGGGATATAGGTGGGTCAGAAGATGATATCAGGAGTAAAGGACTATAGCAATATTTTCAGCTTGATAAAATAGAGTGATCTCAAATGTGTAATAGGGAAATTTTATGATTAGTGGGAACCAAGTCTCCTGTGGAGGTCTGATAAAACAATTCTTAGGAGAATTTTCCTGGCCATTTTTTGATCTTCTCCACTTTTGGTGGAAACCACACTGCACAGCCCCCCAGCATATGTTGTAATATTTTCTTGATCTCAAACGGGACCTATCGTCCATAAGTAATTATATTCAATAAACATTTCCCAACCACTTTTCTGCCCCCTGCCCATTTTCACATTTTATGAATTATCCAAACTGCCAATGGATGCAGCCAAATTCTCTAGCATTCTATATCTGTATAAGCATATATTTATGAAGGATTTGCCCACAAAAGAGAGGTCATCTTTTCAAGAAAGGCAAGACATTCCAAATATCTTTCTAACCAATTGAAAGCCCCCTGAGCTCAAACCAAATACCAAGACTTTAGGTCCACTTCAAACCATTATGTAATAGAGTTATATACTTATTTCACAAATAAGGCTTAAATCATGTACAATGGCATGCCAGCATACATGGTGTAAATGTTAATCCCCTCAATTCAATGGTAACACATCCCTAATGGAGCCCCCTCAATGGTCAAACCCTCTTTATCACCATGTGTAAATAAACTAGAATATGTATGAGCATTGAGCAGAATGGAATTTCACCCAAGTAAGCTCCTAACCTATTTCCCCATCAAGATGTTACACATTACGCTTTATCCACTGAAGGTCATTCACCATCATTAATGGGATAAGACCCTCTGCTCGCTCAATTCATATTTCCCTTCACAAATAATCACTCAAATGTTTCCCATTGAATCACTTCCCTAAAAAATTGCAAATCAACCATAGATAATTGTAAATAAGATAACATTTTTCACGATTCCCACAACAATGTCAACCCCCCGCTATTCCTCAATGCGTATAAGCATGTGTCAAAACTGCTCAACTCAAACACATTCTTCCCCAGAGGGTGATAGGCAGGTAGTTTCATTCACACCTTTCCAATACAAACAGCACATGAAAAAGCTCAAATAAGGCATTGAACCCAATGCTATTCCCAACATTCCTAATTTCACATCAGGATCTGAGTGTCCGCAAATTTCATTGAATTAAATTTTCCCAAATAATTATTCCAACTCAACACAAAGCACGTTCTCCACCTCACCAGGTCTCAATTCAACAGCACTGAAGCCATACAGCAGGAGTCAAAAGCTTACCCCACCAGACCTTGGAATGATAATATTGGCCATTCTATCCCTAAGGCATAATATTCCTGGCAGGGCTTCACGCATTCTCACCCCACCCCAAACCTACTTATCAAGTCAATTATCCCAAGCTCAGGTGGTCACTCCACTCCCGCAATCCATATACCTCAAGATCTCAGTACCATATTTGACCATCTCCAATTGGAGCCACTTATTGAGAACTATATATTCTGTCCTCAATGTTTTTTCCTTAATGGCTTTACTAAATCTTTCATGACTGATCAACCCCACTGTCAACGCCATAATGAACCAAATGATCATGATTCCCCTTGCACACAATCATTAGGAAAATTCATCCATTTAGTTGAACCCGGCACCCAAAACACAACCAACATCAAACAAATATTTATCCAAACAAAACATTTCATTTATCAACCATTCAAAAATTGGCTTTCCAGATTTTTTCAGTGGGCTGGCATTTTGGAAATTCTACATCAACATCAACAATCCCAAAACCCTGAAGGTTCCCCCAAATGTAACATCTGGGATGGATTGGTCTGGAGACACTTCACTTGCACCAGAAATATCAATTACCCCCCATTCATGTCCATTACTGGCACATTAGCCTTCTTGATTCATGTGGACGGGTTTAATGCACATGGCAAGTCAAGCTGCTTGGCCAGCATTGGACCTATCATGTTAATTTTCCTTAATCTCCCCCCAATTGAAAGATTGAATCCAGAGAGTTTCTATGTTGCCAGACTCATTCCTGGTCCAAAGGAGCCAACTTCCTCTAAATTTAATTGCCTATTAATGCCCCTGATCAAGGAGCTCAAAGAACTGTAGCAAGGTTACCATTTTTCACCCACCTCAATGGGACCTTCAGGATTCTTTATCCATTTTTCCATCCTCATAGCTATTGCAGATTTGGTGGCCATAGGCAAGCTTACTGGATTTACTTCTCACTCAGGCAGCCACGTTTGTAATTTTTGCTGTATTCACAAGGCTCAAATTGAAGAAATTGGTCCTCAATTTCCCTACACACTCACATACCCAAATCATAACTGAACCATTTCAAAATTTCTTCAGGCATCCCCACAACAAAGACAAGAAACGTTCTCTGATTATGGAGTGTGATATTCAATTTTGGAAGACCTTCCATATTGGGATGCAACCAGAATAATTAATCTTGACATAATGCATAATTCAATACTTGGAATTTTGAAGGATCATCCAACTTTAAGATTGTGCATTCTGCAGGTCAAATCAAAAAATATACCCCAGTTCCCACAGGCAATCCAATGAAACCAACACTTCAGACTCAGATTCAATGACCTCCAACAGCTCACTTGATGAAATCACATTCAGAGAGACCCGCTCCCTGAGAAGAGACACAGAAAGAATCATGAATGAGTCACTCCCCACTACTCCCACCTGACAAAATTACTTCCCAATTCCCACCCCTTGCATGCAACATCCATCTAGGGGCTCTGTGGGGATTCCCTCATTTGATGCAGATTACATCCCCCCTGAGTGATCACAAGATCAAAGGTGAGGCTCTAGGCCATCTCCAACAAATCATATCTGATACCATAATTCCATCATCATGGACAAGGGTACCCTCCAAAATTGGTTCTCCCTCTCCTGGTAGCTTAAAAGCCACTAAATGGGCTATTTTATACAAGCTTTACATTCCTTTTTTAATTCTCAGTGAACAGATGTCATTAGATGAACACAATTCCCCCAATATGCAAATGAAAATGGGTAAATCTGAAGACCTTGAAAATAAACTAACCAAGAATAAATTCCATTTGATTAGTGCTATTGAAATTGCCACCAGTTTGACAGATTCAATGAATGATTTGACCACATTTACTAAACATTGGAAAAACTTTTGCCTGTCCAATCAACACCTGTTCCCAAAACAGAAAAGTAAACCAAAACATCATTTTACTTCTCATATTCCAGAACTCTTCCAGCATGGGGGTCAGCACAAGTGTGAGCCTGTGAGGTATGTATAACATACCCATAAGGCCACAAATGATTTTATATAAAGCTGATTTAGTCTTCAACAGACTTTTCAATTGAATGCAAAATGAAAAATGACAAAAAATAATTATAACTTTTCTTTGGATAAACAAAGCTATAAATATTATGTCATTTTTGGATTCTACACCAAAATAACCTAGGGTACACCCATAGGGTGTTATATGCAAAAAAGCTTATTTCTTATGTTATTGGGAGGCTTAAGAATCTCACAGTACTAATGTAATTTTTTAACTTTTTTAAATTCTTAAATTTAAGCTTAAATAAGCTTAAACATAAAGCTGCATAAGGTTTATGCAAACTTTCCAAAATTTTAGTTAAAATTGAGGTGTTGTGTATATTTACTGAATTGGCTAAGTATTTGCCATACAGAATGTAAATCCTGTGTGAGCTAAATTTAAAATTGTTTAAGGCCATAGTATGTCTTTAAATAAATAAAACGGCAAAATCCACGCAAAAAGGTGGGACAAAGAAAAAAGACCAAACAGAGCTAGGGTACCCAACGTTTTGGAGCTGCAAGGATTCAATTAAGATTTTCCACCTGTATTGGAGGATTTTCAACATTATTCAAACTTTAAGATTAGATTTTTATCCAACCTTAAAGTTTAAACTGGTTTTATCCCAATTTGGAGAAGGAATATCAAGCTGCCAAATGGTAAATCCCAATATGCAGGCTTGAAATTAAAGTTTTGAGACCTTTCAAAGCTTAAATAAGCTTAAAATCTTGAATAAGCTTCAAACTTTAAGCTCACAAGCATTAAAACCTCATCAAAAGTTAAGGTTTAGTGTGTATTGCTATTTTACATGGAAAAATAGTAATAACTTCAAAAATTCATTAAAAGCTCAATTATTAATAGATTTGCTTGAACCTTTCACACAGCTTACAATTTAATATTATCCATTTATAAATTAAATCCTAAATATCTTTTATAAACAAACTTCCTGGGTAATTTGCCTGGAAATTTACTCTTTTAATTATATTTAAAGAAAATTAAGTTTTCTTTAAAAATTGATTGAGAATTGAGTTTAAGAGATTTCTGCTTTAAACTCTATTTTTGAGCTGTTCATGTGATGAACTTTAATATAAATAAACTTATTTCATATTAAAACTTAAAATAATTAACTAAAATGAGGATTAAAGCTACTTGGAGTTAAGAATAACACTGGTAACTTTAAATTGGAATCAAAAATAAGTTACCTGAAGCTAGGAACCTTATTTTTAAGCATAGTTTTTCAGTTTTGACCTGAGCACGCCCTCTATATCCATTATGAATCATGAGAGCTGCTCTGTAGACATAAAAAGAGTCTTTTCATCATTTTTTTTGTCCATCATCAATTATCAATCCAATCATATTAGAAATTTAAATAGGTAAAGTTTTATTATATATAAAATCTTATTATTAAAATATTTCTTGAGTATTTTATTCTTTATAAATCTTAAATTAAAGAATTGAAATCATAGAAATTAGATTATTGTTGTAATCACCTATAATATATTTTATTTTTTAAAATTATTGTCTTTAAAATATCTTTTAAAATCCACAAATTTCTCTGAAAAACTCTTTAATAATATTTTTTATAATAAAAAGTTATTTTATCATTTAAAATATTGATTTTTGGCATGTGCTTAACTTATAATAATCATTTTATATAGCAACTTTTGTATCAAATTTATATTATAAGTAAGTTTTTCTCTAAAATTCTACATTTTTTATCTATTACTGGTTTTTTTTTATAGAGTTTTTCTATAAGAATTATTTCTGCACAGTGTGTGTTATAATTCTCTTATAAATAATATTTATATACTATTTATAAATGGTTAAATATTTATATTTTCCACGTTTAAGTGTCCCATTAAGAGCTTTACACTTCTTATTGTTATAACTGTCAGTGACTAACAATAATAGAATAATTATAATGTATTATAATTATTATATTTTTTCTATTATTATTTTTTATAACAATAATTAAATTTATTTTCTTATATAATTATTTTTAATAATTATATTTAAATTGGTGGTTATAATATTTTATTATATTATGTTTTTCTACTGAGGACAGTCATAGTACTCTGGATATTGTTATTATTATCAAGAGTTTCATAGACAAACCTTACAAAAAGCCTCAGCCACGTGGAGGTATGAGCGCTTGATTGGGGTATTTGCAAAGCTGCCAACAAATAACAAAATATGTATGTTAATTCATAAGAGAAATATATTCACATTGATTATACACATGACCTGAATAAAAAACTTCTCCTAACTCTGAATAGATAATACAGATAAAACCTTACTTCAACATATCTGTTGATGTTCCAACCTTTCCATTCTGCTTAAATCCCCATCTGTCTCATGTGAAATAAATCAACTTTTTGAATCACAGCCTCCTGCCCTGTTCAATCACAAAAAATATAACAAACCATTGTGCCATGAGCAACAAACTTATGATTCCCTGGTTGAGTACTTACATAATTTTTATTCCACAAGGGAAATAGATGCATGGATCAGCTTAGACACTACTGTTCAATCCGCAAGTAATCCCACCCAAGAATTGTCTCACCTTATTATTTTCCAGTTTCAAACATCAATATTGGCAAAAATATATATTTAACTGAAACCAAAAATTTCAGCACCAGTGTTATATGTTTTCTGATGCATACCTCATGGAGATTTGATATCAGTAATAGCAATTTCAAAGTCTCTGATCCATCTTGCATACTGAACAATAGCTTTCTGATCTTAAAAACCTTAAAGATTGATGGCACTTTCTTACTAGATTGGCCGCATCGCAATATTTATAAAGCTGTTGGATTTGATTATGGCCACTTGATTATATCTAAAGAAGAAATAGAAGGTCACTGGGGATTGTATTATAGCAAAGTGATGTCATGTGGACTGCTTGTAATGATAAAACCATTTTTTCATGATATTTAGTACACATTTTTTTCTGAAAATATAGCAACAAAAAAATTTAAATCTCTCATATTCATTAGTAATTTTGGTAGAGAAATAACTGCCTCAAGATGTGGTGACAATGACGTGCCATTGTGACAAGAAAAGCCAATTAGTACACATGGCCACACAGGAATTACTATTTTGACATTGGGTATGGTGTGAATAAGCCAATTGCAATGATCAAATGACCCACACCCTCACATATCACAAGATCTAAAATGACACCACTCTGATATTATCACCTTGGAAGGGGAATCAGCCAATGAAACAAGTGATCCTGAGCATTGATTTCCATCCATCACAGTTTTGATGCTTGTAAGCTGCATGGAGCTGGTCACATGTCCCTGGTGGGCGCTGTGTGCATGTAGGTTTCAAAAAATAATGCCTGCATATGCTTTTGCCTTCTACTGCATGTGTCACAATTCCTCACCCATGCAAGCATATCCACCTGCACCTGCACTCTCATACGCACACGCAGCCGGTGGTTCCACACGTGTCACCCACAAATGGTAGATGCTGCTTGACATTAGGCCTTTACATTCTTTCGCCTTTGTGTTCATGTGTCATATGCACATGCCGCAGGTGGCTGCACTGGTGTCAGTCATAAATTGTCAGAGCCGCATGACATTAGGCCCTCACATGCTTTTCCCTTTGTGTGGGTGTGTCACACCGTTGCCCCCACACCTGCACCTGTCCAATTGTGTGGCAGGGTTGACCAATGTCTCCCGCTGATGCCAAGCTGATTTATAGCTACATGACATTAGGCCAACACATTCTTTGCCCTTTGTGTGAGTTTCACACTTACACACCCACACATGCAGAATTGTGTAGCTGGCTCCACCTGTGTCACATGCAGGTTGTCAATCCCGCTCATGCCAAGTTTTTTTGTGAGCCTTTGAGATATGACCACATACCCAATAAGGTCACAAAAAGATTAAGAATAATTATACCTTTAATATAATTATACTAAAATTACTTAGAATAATTATACATTAAAATTAATTACTTAAATATACAAAAAATACCATAAATTAACACAAAAATTGGTTTAACTTAAAAACCAATGAATAAACATGTAAAATAAATTATACCATTGGATTCCTCATGGAAAAATACACATATACCATTTTTATGGCATATCTGTAAAGTCAATATTTAATGAATTATAAGGTATAATACCTTATAAAAAGCATAAAATCCTATTTATCTCAGAAACCAATGAAACAACATGTGAAATGAATTGTACCAGTGGATTCCCCATAAAGGTCCACACATAAAACAATTAATAAGCTAATTCTCAAAGTCAATACTTAAGGAATTATTCTGAATATATGCACTTTTTTGGTCAACGCATATATTCAAGGATCATAGCTAATATCTTCTAAACTATAAATGATAGAATGATGAACCAAAAATAAAGTCACCACGTAATTACTGTAAGAACACAGATATGAACTTTATTTTACAAATTATAAACAAGGTTAAAACCTATGATGAAATATTGATAAAAACCAACAGAGCTGTTGACCACTTTGTTGTGAAAGTGGTCCAAACTTAAAAAAAAGTATACAGTTGGATTCTACTAGTTCATTCGTGAAGATTGATGTAATTTTTATTATTAAATTCAGGGTATAACCCCCTGAAATCAAGGTTTGAAGTTTAAAATATTGAATTTCGACAGAAAAGATGAGTTACAAGAAAAATCATCAAAATTAGAGTTTTGATGATGTAATGATAAGCTCTTGGCAGCATAATAAGGTTATGCCAGGCTATCAGAATTCACTCTCTGAATTGCTGTAGCGTGTAAATCTTAAAAGTTATTGAAGATCAAAGTTTGAGCTTAAATTGAGCAGTTATGATCACCTACTGTAACCTTAAATTGAGTTTAACAGTCACAAGAGTGATAAAATTGGTGAATACTATTAGTTTATGATTAAAACTAATAAAATCCACGAAATTTGGGGTTCTGCCAAGCCTCTGATGTCATCAAACTTAAAGTTACAGTGATAACTTTAAATAATGGTGCAATAATGATGTAAGATGGTTTGATCATGATGTAATCACCCTCAAACCTTAAAATATTGATCAATTCCAGTGGATATGATCAGTACACGTCTACTAGAAGCCTGTTGGACTCTAGGAGGGAGGTATTTACTATAAATAGAGCTCTTTTTACTCTATTTTCCCCTCAGACGCATCAAAAACATTAAATCAATTAAATCAAAAGGTAATTTTCTTTATTCTTTATATATAAAAGCATTATATTATTAAAGACCAAAGACCACCTTGCTATAATCATCTATTTTGACGTGATTAAATCATTTATTTAATTGTTTTTGTTAAAAATCTCTCTAAAACTCATTTCCACGTAAAAATCCAGAATAATTTGTAATTTTCTTTATTTTTATTGTAAATACAATTTGAAAAGGTTGTATTTATATTTTTTGGCGTAAAATACTTCAAAATTATTATATTAAGTGTTAAAAGTAGGTTATTCTCTCTTATTATAATAATTTCTCTATTATTACTCTCTTAATAACTCTTTAATTAATATAAATAGTATTTATATTAATTCATAACTTTAATATTAGTAATATTATTGTTATTAATTGTTTTTTATTAATAAAAAACAATTTTTTACGCCTTTATTATTTGTTGGTAACAATAATAAAGAGCTTTTTAATATATTAATTATTTTATATTAATATATTTATTTATTATATTATATTTTCATAATATAAATTATATTATTATATTTATTTAATAATATAATTATTTTACGCCATAATAATAATAATTATTTATTATTATTATATTTTTAATCTTATTTATTCAATTTATAAGGACATTCAGAGTACAATAAGTAATAAATTAGTAATTTTTACTTATTGTTTCATAGTCAAACCTTACATTTGGGGGCCTGGCCGTGATATTTACTTAAAAGACCTTTAAAAAGATTCTATTTGGGTTTATCCAATAATAAATTATATTTATAATCATAAATTATATAATAATTTTATATTTTATTGATTTTAAAAGCTATTGAGGCATTTGGAAAGCAATTGTACTGTCTTACACGTGGTTTTTCACATCCTTAGACTTGCAAGAACTTTCTTTGAGTGACTCTAGTGATTAAAAAAGATATTTTATAAATTAAAAATAATTTTATTATAATTTAATTTTATAAGAATCATATTCTTTTTTATTTTATTCTTTAAAAAATAAAAAATACATAAAAAATATTAAAAAATATTAAAAACCAATAAAAAAAGTTATTTTTATTCATTTTTTATTCATTTCTTTATTTTATTTCAATTTTTTAAGATATAAAGCAATTTCTACGTGGAAAATTGCCATATCTTGCCAAAAATAACACTTCTTATATAAAGACTTATATTTATTTGTCTTTTTTAGTGTTTGAAGATAACCCAACAGAAGATAACCAAGCTACTGTTGAGAGGTTGGTGGAAGAAACTTGTCAAAGTTCTCCAACACCAGTTATCACCAAAAGAAAGAAAGCTAAGAAATTAGACTTTCCAGGACCCACCATTCAAGACTCTGAAGGTGAGCACCTCTTTTTATAATTGCCATAAAAGAATTTTTATTCTAAAATACTTTTATTTTTTCTTATTCTTTAATTATGACTACCAGAAGAGGTTCCCAATACTCCATCCAATCAGATGGAGCTGGACTCAGAGGTAGAATTGATCCCTCAAAAGGGAAAAGAAAGGGCAATATCCCCAGTGGAACAGAATCCACACAAGGAAGTGCCTTATCCCAAAGGCAAGTCCCAGAAATGCCCATGATATCTGAGCCTGAATTAGAACTAAGTATGAGTAACTCAAACAGGTACAAATCACATTCAGAGGGCTCAAATAGACATCTACATGAGCCAGTACAAGCAGTATTGCACAGTGTACAAGGACAAAGATTGGGAAATGTTGCCTCAAATACACCAAGGAGTGATGAACTCCTGGCACATCCTGAAAAAGTTCCTCAAAGAGGAGGAGATAGTGAAATACTCCAATGGATGGAATCCACTGTCATCCAAACCTCAAATCAAAAAAATCAAGGATTACCATGCCAAAAAGAGGGAGGCAACCAAGGAAGAAGCCCCAGTAGCTTCTACCAGCAAGCCCCAAGCCAACCCACTTCCCCAAGAAGGGAAGAAGAACAAGAAAAAGCATTGGAGGAAACCATATTCCCCAAGTTACAGAATCCCAAGAATCCAAAAGGATGCCATGGACAATGTTTTCAACATGGCCAGAACCTTGATGGAATTCAAGGACAAGGAAGAGCAAAGAATGAGACAACCTCATTTCCCAAAGAAATAACCTTGTCCAAAGATGTTGTAAATACTTTAACAGAAATTAAAAATAGTTTATTACCTCTAAAAGAAATTAAAGACAGTTTATTATCACTACAAGAAATAAATAACAATTTATCTTCTTTAACAAAAATTGTTGTGCAAAACAAGAAAGAAATTGACAACATTAAGTTTATTGTTGAAAATAATAAACCTAAGAATTTAATTGACAATACTCAAAAATTAATACAAGGACAACAAGAATTGTATAAATACATAAAAGATATCAAAGACAAAACTTTGACAATCAATTATGATGTGAGTATTGACAATCTTACAGAAAAATTGAATAAATTAAGTATTTCTGTAGAAAAATTTGAAGAAAAGACTTCATCACACCAAAAATTACTTTTGGACCATGTGGAAAAAAGTGATGAAGCAAGAATGCATCTGAAAGATGATATTCAGAGTGAAATAAGACTTATCACTGAAAAAATGGATAAAATTAATGAGGCTAATTTAAATATGCCAAAGTTATCAACACCATTTTCTCATATAAGAAGCCCTGTTAAAACAAAAGAGGAATTGTCAAATCCTTTCATAACAGACTTGAGTCACCAAGATAATAACCAAGTCTTAATGAAGGAAGCACCTCAACTGAAAGAATGGCCAACATTCACAGGAGAAGGTGAATATGACCACATGTCATTCATTAAAACAATTGACATGTTACAAGAAGATTATGCCATACCAGATGAATTAATCACTGCAAGATTACATTCTTTGTTTGAGAAATCTGCAAAAACATGGTATTATGGCATAAGACAAACAAATGGTAAAAATACCTGGTCTTGGTGGAAACAAGAAATAATCACCAAGTGGGCAAATGATGCCTGGAGGTATAAGATAGAAAATGCATTTGAAAACTCTTTCTTTGACCCAGAGAAAGACAAACCTTTAACTTGGTTCTTAAAACAAGTTGAAAGACTTAATGCACTATACCCAGAAATGTCACAGAAGATGGTGCATATGAAAATACTTAAAAAATGTGGAGGGGAACTAGAACATGCCCTAAGAAGCAGATGTATAGAACCATGCTCCACAGAAGAGTATATAAATGCACTAGAAGATATAGTGACAAGAACAAAAATTGGCAGGACTAGGAAAAAATTGGACATTAAAAGCCCAAATAAACCATTTATCAGAAAAGATAAATCAAAAGAATCCTTTAAGCCCAATACATCCAACAATAATGAGCAAAGAAAATGCCATAAATGTGGAGGTATTGGACACTTAGCCAATAATTGCCTTAAAAAAGCAAAAATTAATGAAATTGTGGAAACAGAAAGCCACAATGACAAAGAAGAGGAATCTGACTCTGAAAAAGAGACAGAAGAGTCAGAAAGCTCTGAAAGTGATGAAATCAATATATTTAATGCACAAATTAATAATATTGACTTCATTTATGAAGTACTGGATGTTAATTCAAACTTACCACAAGTTGGAACATCTGACACAAACCTGACAAACATACAAGATGCCAAAATGTATAGAACCAAACCTGCAAGAGGAATGGGATATACAGCTGGAAAATCAAGTATAAGTATTGTTATGGTTGATAACCAGGAGGGAAAAGTTAACTTGGATACAGGAGCATATTGCACTTGTGTTGGCAAAAGATATTTAAAAACCATTGTCCCAAATTGGCAAGAAAAACTTATGCCAATACAAGGTGTCAAATTTAGTAGTGCAAGTGAGAGCATGAAGCCCCTTGGAATAATTGATTTAACACTAATTTTTCCTCATCCCTCACAATGTGTTAGAATTAAAGTAGAGTTTGTAGTAATGGACAACTGTACTAGTAATCATTTCATACTTGGGAATGACTACTTATCAATCTATGGTATAGATATCTCCAACCAAAAAGACAGATATTTTACCATAGGAGATAACAAAAGACAAAAGTTTGGCTTCTTAAATAACAAAAACCAAATCACAGTTATTAAGAAGGAAGAAAAAATTCCAGAAAAAGAAATTTTTATATCTGAACAACTTAAAGAGGCAGAATTCAATCAAGAATTAACAGAAAAAATGAAAGAAAAATTGATTGACCTCTTATTTAAGTATAAAAATGCCTTTGCAACTGACAAAGAGCCACTAGGTGCCATAATTGGACATGAAGTGGATATAATTCTTAATGTAGAAAAGCCTTACCCACCTTTATTAAGAAGACCTGCTTATCCAGCCAGTCCAAGAGCTAGAGAAGCCTTAGAGGTACACATTAAAGAATTAATGGACCTTGGAGTATTAAGAAAGGTTGGACATAATGAACAAGTAGAAGTTACTACACCTGTCATTATAACTTGGCATAATGGAAAATCAAGGATGGTAGGAGACTTCAGAGCCCTGAATACCTATACCATTCCAGACAGATATCCAATACCCAGAATCCATGAGACATTGACCCAATTGTCACAAGCTAAGTTCATCACAGCTATGGATGCTCTTAAGGGTTTTCATCAAAATGTCTTAACAGACAATGCCAAGAAACTACTAAGAATAATAGTCCATTGTGGGATTTTTGAATGCTTAAGAATGCCATTTGGAATAAAAAATGCACCTTCCCATTATCAAAGAATGATGAATACCATATTTCCTGAAGAATTATCAGAAGGATGGTTAATTATCTATATTGATGATATTATATTTTGCTCAGAAACTTGGGAAAATCACCTTACAAGACTAGAAAGGGTACTACAGAAAATAGTTCAAGTGAATATAAAAATTTCCTTGAAAAAGTGTCATTTTGCATATAGTGAATTAAAAGCACTAGGACATGTGGTATCTGGACTTAGTCTAGGCATAGACAAAAATAAAGTAGCAGCAGTACTACTTAAACCAATGCCTCAAACCAAAAAAGAAATGCAATCATTTCTAGGATTTGCTGGTTACTATAGACAGCATATAAAGGACTTTGCAAAGATTGCTAAATCCTTGTATAAGCTATGTGACCAACAAACAGTCTATGAGATGACAGAAGAAAGAGTCAAGGCATATGAAGAATTGAAAAATTCCTTAACAAATGCCCCATTTCTCCTAATGCCAGATTGGAAACTACCCTTCAAACTGTACATTGATGCTTGTGGAGAAGGACTAGGTGCTGCACTTCACCAAACACAAATTATCAATGATAAACCAGTGGAAGGACCAATTTGTTTCATTTCAAGGCAAATAAAGCCAACAGAAGCAAGGTATGGAGCAAGCCAAATGGAATGCTTATGCCTAGTGTGGGCTTTAGAAAAATTGCATTATTATTTGGATGGCACAGTATTTGATGTAATCACAGACTGTAATGCTGTGAAATCACTATTAAATATGAAGACTCCAAACAGACATATGCTAAGATGGCAAATTGCTATCCAGGAATATAGAGGAAATATGACTATTGTTCATAAATCTGGAAATATTCACAAAAATGCAGATGGTCTCAGCAGATGGGCTCTAGCAAATACCCCTGACAATCCAGCATGGGTACCACAAGAAGAGCACCATATAGAAGGAATATGTGTTACAGACATTGGCACAGAATTCTTTAACCAAGTTAAAGAAAGCTATAAGACAGACAAAAATTGCCATATCTTAAGCCAACTTCTAATGAAAGACTGCAAAGATCCATCACTTTCATCAAAACTAGATGAAATATGGAAAAAGGCATATGATGAAGGAAGATTTCACCTCCTTGATGGAATCCTTTACCATAGAACAAAACATACATGTGTTATGGCCTTAACAGACAGAACACTAATAAACACCATTTTACATGAGTGTCATGATAGTGTTGCATCTGGACATCTCTCAGAAGATAGGACACTAGAGAGGGTGAAAACCTGTTCTTGGTGGCCAAATTGGAAGAAAGATGTTGCAGAGTACTGCCAGGCCTGTGACAGATGTCAAAAAGCCAACAGAGCCACAGGAAAGAAATTTGGAATGATGATCCAAATCCAAGAACCAAAATCCCCATGGGAAATAGTTCATATGGATTGGGTAACAGCCTTACCTCCAGGAGGAGACAGGAGTTATAATGCATGCCTAGTGTTAGTTGACAGATACAGCAAAACTCCCATGTTCTTACCATGTCATAAAGATGACACAGCTATGGATACAGCCATAATGATATGGAATAAAGTCATTAGCCACACAGGCTTATTCCAAAATATTATAAGTGACAGAGACCCAAAGTTCACTTCAGCATTATGGACAAATCTCCATAACTTGTTTGGGACAAAATTATCATTCTCAACAGCTTATCATCCCCAAATTGATGGTTTAGCAGAAAGAATGATACAGACTCTAGAGGATATGATCAGAAGATTCTGTGCTTATGGGCTAGAATTCAAAGATTCTGATGGTTTTACCCATGATTGGTGTACACTAATACCAGCACTTGAACTGGCATACAAGACATCAATCCATTCTTCCACTGGCAAAACACCAGCAATGCTAGAGAAAGGTTGGAATCAAAGACTTCCTTATGATACCCTCAAAAAGGACTTAGTGGATATACATCCAACAGCAAGCAGTTTCAAGATAATGCTTGACAAAGCAAGACACCATGCAAACAGATGCATGCAAGATTCTTTTAAATATGCAAAAGAAAGATGGGATAAAAGTCATAAGCCACCTGATTTCAAAATAGGGGACTTGGTTTTAGTATCAACCCTTAATTTCAATAACATAAAAGGCCCAAAGAAATTGAAAGATTCCTTTGCAGGACCATTTATGATAAAAGCACTTCATGGACCCAATGCTGTGCAATTGGAACTCACAGGTGAACTAATGAACAAACACCCAACTTTCCCTGTAAGTCTGATAAAACCTTACAGTTCAAGTGACAAAGAGTTATTTCCACTAAGAAATAAACCCCCACTTGAGATTCCCCCCTTGGAAGAAGGAGAGGAAAAGAAAATAGCAAAAGTCCTTAAAGAAAGAAGGACAAGAAACAAAAAAGAAAGAGAATACCTTGTAAGGTATAGAAATTCAACTCAAGAAGATGAATGGCTACTTGAGAAAGATATAACAAATGCTGATAAACTACTAAGAAGGTTCAGACATAAAATAAAACCTGAGAAATAAAAAAGTTAAGCATTATTGAGCTTCAAGACTAACAAAGTCTATTGAAGAGGTAGGACAGTGGATGATACCCTTATCATACATATCAGATTGTGGTACAATCTTTTTTGGTGGTAGGGAATGTGAGCCTTTGAGATATGACCACATACCCAATAAGGTCACAAAAAGATTAAGAATAATTATACCTTTAATATAATTATACTAAAATTACTTAGAATAATTATACATTAAAATTAATTACTTAAATATACAAAAAATACCATAAATTAACACAAAAATTGGTTTAACTTAAAAACCAATGAATAAACATGTAAAATAAATTATACCATTGGATTCCTCATGGAAAAATACACATATACCATTTTTATGGCATATCTGTAAAGTCAATATTTAATGAATTATAAGGTATAATACCTTATAAAAACCATAAAATCCTATTTATCTCAGAAACCAATGAAACAATATGTGAATTAAATTGTACCAGTGGATTCCCCATAAAAGTCCACACATAAAACAATTAATAAGCTAATTCTCAAAGTCAATACTTAAGGAATTATCCTGAATATATGCACTTTTTTGGTCAACGCATATATTCAAGGATCATAGCTAATATCTTCTAAACTATACATGATAGAATGATGAACCAAAAACAAAGTCACCACGTAATTACTGTAAGAACACAGATATGAACTTTATTTTACAAATTATAAACAAGGTTAAAACCTATGATGAAATATTGATAAAAACCAACAGAGCTGTTGACCACTTTGTTGTGAAAGTGGTCCAAACTTAAAAAAAAGGATACAGTTGGATTCTACTAGTTCATTCGTGAAGATTGATGTAATTTTTATTATTAAATTCAGGGTATAACCCCCTGAAATCAAGGTTTGAAGTTTAAAATATTGAATTTCGACAGAAAAGATGAGTTACAAGAAAAATCATCAAAATTAGAGTTTTGATGATGTAATGATAAGCTCTTGGCAGCATAATAAGGTTATGCCAGGCTATCAGAATTCACTCTCTGAATTGCTGTAGCGTGTAAATCTTAAAAGTTATTGAAGATCAAAGTTTGAGCTTAAATTGAGCAGTTATGATCACCTACTGTAACCTTAAATTGAGTTTAACAGTCACAAGAGTGATAAAATTGGTGAATACTATTAGTTTATGATTAAAACTAATAAAATCCACGAAATTTGGGGTTCTGCCAAGCCTCTGATGTCATCAAACTTAAAGTTACAGTGATAACTTTAAATAATGGTGCAATAATGATGTAAGATGGTTTGATCATGATGTAATCACCCTCAAACCTTAAAATATTGATCAATTCCAGTGGATATGATCAGTACACGTCTACTAGAAGCCTGTTGGACTCTAGGAGGGAGGTATTTACTATAAATAGAGCTCTTTTTACTCTATTTTCCCCTCAGACGCATCAAAAACATTAAATCAATTAAATCAAAAGGTAATTTTCTTTATTCTTTATATATAAAAGCATTATATTATTAAAGACCAAAGACCACCTTGCTATAATCATCTATTTTGACGTGATTAAATCATTTATTTAATTGTTTTTGTTAAAAATCTCTCTAAAACTCATTTCCACGTAAAAATCCAGAATAATTTGTAATTTTCTTTATTTTTATTGTAAATACAATTTGAAAAGGTTGTATTTATATTTTTTGGCATAAAATACTTCAAAATTATTATATTAAGTGTTAAAAGTAGGTTATTCTCTCTTATTATAATAATTTCTCTATTATTACTCTCTTAATAACTCTTTAATTAATATAAATAGTATTTATATTAATTCATAACTTTAATATTAGTAATATTATTGTTATTAATTGTTTTTTATTAATAAAAAACAATTTTTTACGCCTTTATTATTTGTTGGTAACAATAATAAAGAGCTTTTTAATATATTAATTATTTTATATTAATATATTTATTTATTATATTATATTTTCATAATATAAATTATATTATTATATTTATTTAATAATATAATTATTTTACGCCATAATAATAATAATTATTTATTATTATTATATTTTTAATCTTATTTATTCAATTTATAAGGACATTCAGAGTACAATAAGTAATAAATTAGTAATTTTTACTTATTGTTTCATAGTCAAACCTTACATTTTTCATACATCACATGGGGAATTCACACACCGTGCCTCTACGGTAAGACTGGCTGAAGGACCTCTTTGATGTGTGCATGTGAAAACAGGTGAGTCTTGTGTTATGTTTACCAACCTTTGGATCGTTTTGGGAGGATCAGGTGGTGAGGAATCTCAGTTGAAGGCACAGGGGAGCCAATATTGGTGGATGTCACAGGACTTGATGTAAGACCAGAGTGTGAGGTGTGCTTGACGCTTGCTTGATGTGAAGTCAATCACTGACAATTGAAGCAACATTCTCCCTGGTGAGTGTGTCTGTTGGGAGTCTTGGATTCCATCCTTTTTCTAACATAGCATGGTTCTGACCTGTAGAAGAATGGAATTATGTCTTATATTCCAATTTGAATTCAGGTATCAGAGTGCATAAGGCATGGGTAAAAACATCTGAGTCTTTGGATTCTAATCCATAATTACAGAATCTCCTGATCATGTCCTCTAAATTTGGAATCATTCTTTCTGCTAGCCCATCAGTTTGAGGGTGATATGCTGTAGAGAATGATAACTTGGTCCCAAACAATTTATAAAGATTGGTCCAAAGTGCAAATGTGAACTTGGGATCTCTGTCACGTATGATATTCTCAAATAACCCTGTAGGATAAATAACTCTATTTCATGGAAGAATAGCTGTATCCATAGCATTTTCATCTTCATTACATGTTAAGAATATGTGATTTTTGCTATATCTGTCTACAATTACTAAAAAAGCATTATAGCTTCTGTCACCACTTGGAGGGATTTCTGTGACCCAATACATGTGTAAAGCTTCCCAAGGGAATTTTGGCTCTTGAATATGAATTATAAGTCCAAATTTCTTGCCTATAATCCTGTTTTCCTTTTGGAATTGGTCACATCTATGGCAATATTCAATGGTCTCTTTTCTCCAAGATGGCCACCATGGATAGTTTTTCCCTTTCTCAAGTGTTCTGTCTTCTGATAGGCTTACAGAATATCTTTTATCATGACATTAATGAATAATTCTATTGATAAGTAGTCTACTGCTTAATTTCATTACACATGAATGTTTGGTCCTGTGGTTGATTATGCCGTCAAACAAATGGAATATTCCTGCAGAATAGGAAGTTTTCCATGCTTTATCTAATGAACTAACCAAAGCTGTATGTTTGCTGTCTTTATCTAGCCAGGATGTCAAGATATGGAAATTCTTGTCCTGCTCATAAGATCGTCTGACTTCCTAAAAGAATTAAATCCCAATATCAGTTGCATTAAGGACTTCAATTGGAATCTGTGATTATGCTTCCAAAAGCACATAAGCTGGGTTATCAGGGGTATTTTCTAAATCCCACCTACTAAGTCCATAAGCATTCTTATGAATATTTCCTGCTTTATGTACTATAGTCATGCTCATCTATATTATTGGATGGCTATCTGCCATCTCAACATATGTCTGTTGGGTATCTTCATGTGAAGAAGTGCTTTCACTGCATTACAGTCAGTTTTCACCTCAAAATCACTTCCATCAAGATAATAATGTAATTTCTCAAGTTCCCACACCAAACATAAGCACTCCAATTGGCTTGCACCATATCTGGCTTCTGTTGGTTTAGTTTGCTTTGAGATATAACAAATTGGTCCTTCTGTAGGCTTTTCATCAATAATTTGGACTTGATGTAGAGCTGCTCCCAATCTATCTCCACATCCATCAATGTAAAATTTGGAAGGTCTGGCATGAGGAGTAAAGGTGCTTCTGTAAGAGCTTTCCTTATCTTCTCACAAGCTTTACATCTTTCTTGTGTCATCTCAAATAATATCTGTTGATCACAGATTCTATATAGTGACCTGGTTAGAATTGAAAAGTCCTTCAGGTGTTTCCTGTAATGACTGGAAAATCCAATAAAAGACATCATTTATTTCTTATTCTGCGGTATTGGTTTAATTAATACTGCTGCTACTTTATTTTTGTCAATACCCAAGCTTAAACCAGACACAATATGTCCTAGAGCTTTAAGTTCCTCAAAGCCAAAGTTTCACTTCTTGAGTGAAATTTTCATATTCACTCCTGCACATTTTTCAAGTACTCTATTAAGTATTTCAAGGTGTAAAAACCATTAATCTTAGCATATTATTATATAATCAGTATAATTAATAAGCCATACTTCAGAAAATTCTGTGGGGAAGATGGTATTCATCATTATTTAATAATTAGATGAGAAATTTTGAATACCAAATGGCATTCTAAAATACTCATAAATGGCACAATGGGTGATAATTCTGGATATTTCTTGGCTTTGGGTATCAAACATTTTGATGAAAGCCTTTTAATGCATCCATGGATGTGTCACAGGGGCTCTTCGAAGTGAAGAGGGCCTGGCACTCAGTAAACTGGGACTCACTTATGGAGGGCTCAAAGATAAGACAAGAATGGATACACTTAAGAGTGTGGATAATGAATTACTAAAAGAATAAAAATAAGAAAGCAGCAACAAAGAATAAGAGTAAGAAAAAGAAGAGCCAACCACAAACAAGTCCAAGTCCACTGTTTCAACCTGTCAGAATGGAAAGAGAAGGGTTAATAAGGATATGGCCACCCAACTCATACTGTACAGGCAAAGAAAGAAAAAGGGCAAAGACTAACTTAAGATTAAATAAATATAATACCCAAAAATTATAAGGATAAGAATATTCAGATAATAATAAATCAACTAAATTAATTAACTGGGGAAAAGTCCCCAGGGGGGAGGAAGAGGGGCTGGTATATGTGAGAATCACCAGCCCTGATCCAGAGGAAGAGTTTTCATGAGAATACTTGATGATTTGAATTGAGTCTGGCCAATACAGGTCCTGTACAGCTGTACAGAACCTGTACAAGAGGTGTGGTGTATTTGAGTGATCATACAGTTCCATATTGGTGTATTGAAACTGTATTGGGTGAATCCAGCCTGTACAGGTATTGACAGGCTGTATTGAGGTACCAAGCTGTATGCATGTTTCAGAATGAAGATTGCTGAAACTGCATGCTGATGCAGATACTGGATTTGCTGATTTGGGGTGTTTGAGTGGGTGTATGATGAATACCCTTACCCCTGATGGATGGTTGTTACAGTATCCCCCTCTTGAAACTGGTGGGCTCCTGAACACCATAATACCCTGCCACTGTTGAGTGGCATCTCAATATCCCCACATTTCTTCAAAAAATTTTCTTTTTAATTTTCTTTCCTCTTGACCATTATCCTGAAAATCCTTCATTACTTCTTCCCTGCCAAATTCAATTGATTCCCCCCTTTTTTTCAAGTTTGAGTGAGTATTCCTTCCAGAGTATGCAATTTCGTTTCTTTTGATTCAATCAGCCATGTCTTGGGATGTGGCCTTGGGATATATCCCAGAATAAAGACCATTGAGCACTTGTGCTCAAAAATTGGTGCCCAATGAGTATATGACTTGTACTCATTGGCCCAGACTTAACCCATTGAATGAACCTCCAAGGGGTCTTGTCCCCATGATCCAAGGAATTGGCCTCAGGCAGCCCTCCCAATGGTTTTTGGGCTGTGGCCTCCATCTTGAGTGATCTTGATGTATCCTGCTTTTTATGGCCTTTTTGGCCTTGTTGGGTGTTTTGGTGATTAGGGCAATTTTTTTGATTTTTGTGGTTTTTTGGCCATAATAGGCCTTTTTGATGTTTTGGGGTCCTACGGTCCGCGGGCCGTACGCCGCGGTCCGTGGGCCGTGGGCCGTGGTCTGCGGTCCGCGGTCCGTGGGGGCTATTGGAGGCCCCCAGGACCAAAATGGAGCCCCTGGGCCCAAATTTATTGGGGACCCAGGGTGACCAAGGGGCCCAAAAATGGCCCCATTCCAAATTTCACCATATATGGCCTGGATCCATTGAAGGGGTCCAGGACCATCAAGATCTTGGCCTCCCCCAAAGTTGCAGGGGAGGCCCTGGGTGATGAGTTCAGCCCCAAAGGGGTGTGAACCTTCACCTTAGAGGCTTTGAGGTGGGGCATAAGTGAGTTATGGCCCCAGTTCCTTGAGTCAAATTTCTTTTTCTTGATGTGGAGTGGATTGATTCTGACGTCTTGAATCTTCTGCTTGCACTTTCTTCAGTTATGAGTTCCAAACTGACTGAACTCACTGAATCTTCCCCTTCTGCACCGCCACCGTCTGTTCTTCATGGTTCTGGCGTCTTCAGTCGATTGTCTTCTCCCTCCATGGCGTCTTCTGGCCATTTTGACCCCTCCCAAACATATGATGGGTTCAGAGCAGTTGAAGTTCTTGATCCTGCCTGTACTGAGTGTTTGGCCAGGGGGAAGGATTGCTTTCAACATTACAATCCTCGATTGTCAAAATGCCATTTCTGCTTTATTGGGAAGAAGCCTTGCCGCCGTACCGGATCAACTTTGTCCCAGGTGAGGAGGCACTTATGGAGTAGGAAGGATGGGCCTTATGGGCAGGAATTCCCCATTCTTGAGGAACCTACCCCTGATGCCACTTCTGGCTTTTCTCAATGTGAGTGATTTGCATTTCTTGGTTGAATTGATGCTGATATTTTGATGTAGTGACTGGTTCTAGGCAGAGGGATGTGGCCAGATGGACTAATGTTGGAGGGCCCATTCCGATTGGTGGTAGGCCCATCCACTACAGCTCAGAAATTCCCATTTCAAGGACCAATGCTGATGGAGTGGTGAAAGTAGTGAAGAAGCTAAGAAGAATTGTTGATTCCCCATCAGATCCAGATGCTGAAGGAAGTGATGAGTTGGATGGTGAAGAAGTTCAAGTTATTCCTCATTCAAGTGGCCACCCATCCAGCAATTCCTCTTCTCAACCTCTTGCCAACCACAGATTCCAAAGCCAAGTGATTCCCAGCACTCCAAGAACCTTCCAACCAATGCTTGCTTCAATTCCTACAACCCTTCCTCCTCCATCACCAACTACTTCCCACACCACCAGGCCTGCCTTGAATCCAGCAGTAAGACCATCTCCAGTTCAACAGCCCAGAAACTCACCCATAAACACCTCCCGTCAACTCCAACCTGTGGCCAGCTCCAGCAGAAGAAGAGATGGATTGTCCCCTTTGCCGTTTCCTGCCGCTCAAGTATTCCAAAGAAGAGAACGTTGGCCTATCCGGGTTACCAGAGAAGATCCCAACGCGGCTAGTGAAAATCAAGATGCTGTGGCCAGATTGTTCAGGAGAGTTGATAGAAATAGCAGAGAGGTGATTTTGTATGCCAATGACAGGACGATTCCAGGTACTGCTTCTGAAGAAATGGCTGCAAAATTTGCCTGGTATGAAGATGAGTTGATAAATGATTTCCAGAGAACTTTTGATGACTTGGGTAGAGATAACTAGTTTCCTTTGCCTTGTTTGTTTTTGGCTTGCCTTCTATCCCCACTCTTATAAATACTAAAAAATGAAAAAATAATGGAACCTCCCAATACATGATTTGGGGAGGGGATGCTGCTGCTTTAAAGAAATAAAAGAAAGAAAATTATACAAGTAAAGAAAGAAAGAAAAATAAAAGAATAAGAGAAAATGAGAGTAAAGAAAGCAAATAAAGAAAAATCCTGATGGTTGGTCCTTCTTGTGGTGAGTTGCTTGATTTTGGCCAATAAGTCTGAAAAAATGAAAACCAAGCATTTTGATGCTCACAGAGTGGCCAAGGTAATGTTTTACAAGAAGTAGAACCCTCAGGGATGCATACCAGGAGATGGAACTTACTTTCATAACTTCCACTCCCCACCAAGCACCATAAACTTGAAATAACTTGCCATAAATGACTTCTGAGTTTAATTGCCATAAATGACTTATGAAAAGAATTGCCGTAATGACTTGAAGTAAATGAATGTCTTGAATTATGATGATTGGCGTAAAATGAAATGATAATAAAGAAAGAAATGAAAAATAAATAAAGAAAACATTGGGCCATATCTTGATAAGGTCCAAATGGAGGGTATTGATGTTGTATGCTTCCTGAACCTGTCCAAAGAAATGACAAGTGCTCACAAAGTGGCCAAGGTGATGCTTACAACAACATATGGGTAGAATACCCCCTTAAAGGTGCATGCCAGGAGAGGAACTTACTTTCATAACTTCTTCTCCCCACCAAGCACCATAAATCAAACTCTTGAGGTATTTGGACCGGGCTTGTCTGGATACAATGAATGGAAATCCTTGACAAGGTCTGGTGAGTTGGTAAGGTTGGAAGATGGTTCCCAAGTGGTTCTTTCTGGGTCTTCACTGAATCCTTTCCACTCTACAAGATACCATAATTTACCTCTCTTGAGTTTTGAGTCCAGAACCTGAGCCACTTCCCATTCTTCTTGCTCCTCCACTAGAACTGGTGGTGGCGGCAATTGATGACGATTTGGGATAGTTGAATGCTTGACTGGTTCTAATTAGGACACATGGAATACAGGGTGAACTGTCTTCCATTGCTGAGGCAACTTGAGGTGATATGCATGGCTTCCAATCTTCTTCAGAACTTCAAAGGGTCCCAACCATCTTTCTGATAATTTCTTGGTGGGTCTTGTTGTCTTGATGTTCTTGGAAGCTAGCCATACTTTGTCCCCAGGTTGGAAATCAGGTGGAATTGCCCTATTTCTATCTGCATACTTCTTGAATCTCCTTATTGCTGACTCTAATTCCTCTTTGACAACTTGCTGTACTGATTGGAGTTTTGTTGATAACTTTCCAGCAGGTGAGTCTTGAGAAATATGGATTGAGTCAAAGCTGGGATTTCTTCCATAAATGGTGAAAAAAGGTGATTGCTTGGTTGATGAATGTTCTGCATTATTATAGGCAAATTCAGCCAGAGGGAGCCAGGTGTGCCAGTCATCTTGATGATAGCCGACATACATCCGAAGGTACTGTTCTAATATCTGATTTACCCTCTCTGTCTGTCCATCTGTTTCAGGGTGAAATGCAGTTGACAGGTCTCTTGATATCTTGAGCTGCTGACATAACTGGGTCCAGAATGATGAAACAAATAAGGAACCTCTATCACTAACAATACTTACTGGAAGGCCATGTTTGGAAAATACATGACTAATGAAGATTTGAGCTAAGTCCAGTGCAGTGATTGTGCCATAAGTTGGAATTAATATTGCCATTTTTGAGAATCTGTCTACAATTACTAAGATTGAGTCAAAGCTGTTTGACAGAGGCAATTGAGTGATGAAGTCCATTGATAATGAATTCCAAGGACCAGATGGAATTTGAAGGGGCTTGAGTAATCCAAACTTCTTATGGTGGATGTTCTTGTTTCTTGAACATTGCTGACATGAGGACACATAGTCCTTGATGATTTGATTCATGCCAACCCAATAAAAATCCCTCTTGATGAGCTTGAGGGTCTTCTCCTGGCCAGGATGGCCAGCCAATGGTGAATCATGACGCCTTTGAAGAATGTCCAATTGAACTTCATGATTGCTTGGAATAACTACTCTATCTTTGAACAATAATAATCTTGCTTGAGGTTCAAGAGAATAGTCTGGGACTGATTCTCCTCTTGCTAATTTCTTGAGAATCTCCTTATAGTCTTTGTCTTGCCATACTTGTCTTTGAATCTGATCAACTAAATCTGAGAACATTTCAACTTTTATGGAAAAGAATCTTGACTCTTGAATTCCATTTTGCTTGAGAACTTGATGAAAGGTTTGAGGATTCTTGCTGATGAAATCCACCCCCCTCTCTGGGTACACGTCGTCCCGACGTGACAAGGCATCTGGTAAAGTGGCCAGCCTGCCTGGGCGGTAAGTGATAACAAAGTGGAATTCAGACAAAAATTCAGCCCAACGGGCTTGACGACGAGTAAGGACTTTAGAAGACATAAAATATTGGAGAGAACAATGGTCTGTCAAGACCTCAAAGGAATCAGAAAGAGAAAGGAGAAAGGCTCTCCAGTGCTTGAGAGCCCAAACTATGCCAAGGAGTTCCTTGTCATGAATTTCATAGTTGAGCTCAGCTGGTAAGAGCTTGCGACTATCAAATGCAATGGGATGCTTTCCTGAGTCATTCACCTGACTCAGTACAGCACCCAAGGCATAATCAGAGGCATCAGTCTCTACAATGGTTGGAAGAGAAGGATTAAAGTGAGAAAGGATAGGAGCAGAGGTGAAAGCTTCTTTGAGTGCTTGAAACTGACTCAGAGCTTCCTCATTGAAGATGAAAGGAGAATCTTTTTTGAGAAGGGAAGTGAGAGAAGTGATTTTTTTGGAATAATTTTTAATGAAACGACGATAAAAATTGGCAAAGCCAAGAAAAGATTGAAGAGCCTTGATGTTTTTGGGCTGAGGCCAATTGAGGACTTGCTGAACTTTTGAAGAATCCATCTTGAGGCCATCACTTGAAACAACATAGCCCAAGTACTCCACACTTGAGGCATGGAATACACACTTGGAGGCTTTGGCAAACAGATTATTGTCCCTCAGTCTTTGGAGGACAGAGGCCACATGTTTGACATGTTCCTCCTCAGAACTGGAAAAGACCATAATATCATCTAAATAAACCACAACAAACACATCCAAAAAATCTGCAAAGATATCATTTACCAGATTTTGGAAAGAAGCAGGAGCATTGGTCAAACCAAATGGCATGACCAAATACTCATAACTGCCATATTTGGTTCTAAAGGCAGTTAAGTGCTCATCCCCCTCTTTGATTCTCAGAAGGTTATATGCACCACGCAAATCTATCTTGGAGAAGATAGTGGACCCGTTGAATACGGTAAGGAGCTGGTTCATAGGAGGAACAGGGTATCTGTTCTTCCTAGTGACAGCATTGAGTTTGCGGTAGTCAACACACAAACGAAGACCTCCATCCTTTTTCTTGACAAAAAGGACAGGTGCTCCTGTTGAAGAGGAGCTTGGTCTAATGAAACCTTTCTCTACATTCTCTGAAATGTAGGCCCGCAGTGTTTCTGACTCTTGATTTGATAATGAGTAGATAACACCAATTGGAGGTAGAAGACCCTCCAATTCGATATGGTGATCACAGGCGCGGTGTGGAGGAAGTTTCTCTGCTTTCACCTTGGAGAATACATCCAAATAATGGTGATAAGCAGGAGGGACAACCTTCAACACAGTTTCAATTTCTTCTGGCTCTTCCTCCTCATCCCACTGCTCCTCCAGGGATGCATGAAAAGATAAGGGAGGAAGGTCCATATCCCCTTGAAAGAGATGAAGTGAAGATATGGCAACATCTTCTCCAACATCCTTTATCTCTTTGAAGACTTCATCTCTTAATGGAAGTAATGACTGAGAGGGATTAATGGAAGGGATATGGACAGAAGAAGGAAGGGAAGGTGTCTTAAGTTCACCAACCAGAGCAACACTGTTGACAGCAGTTGCAAAGTCATTACTAGTAGAAGGAATAATACCACTAGAATCCTTATGATTAGAATCATAGGTGATCAATCCATTTTTCCAATCAATAATGGGATTAAAATGGTAAAGGAAATCATAGCCCAATATCAGGTCTTCTCCCTTGGGTGAATCTATGACAAAGAAGTCCCATTCAAAGCTTGGGAAGGAAGGCAAGTCAACTACCCACTTGGTATAATGGGTGATGAACAAGGCAGGGGATTCATTAGAATCCAAAATGAAAAGAGGAATCTTTTCAGGGAGCTCTGACAAAGTCAATGAGTACTTGAGAACAAAATTCTTTGCAATAAAAGAGTTTGTAGCACCAGAATCAATGAGAATACTATAAAAAATATCAGAGACAGAAGAGAAAATAAGAAATTTTAAAGATTTCTTGACACTAGTATTCAGAGTGCACAATTGTGCTCTTGAAGGAAATAAGTGAGAACCATTGAACACATCATGATTCCCACTCAGGCTTTTCCCTGCTTGCTAGGGAAGCCTCTTGATGATGACCCAGGCTTGTTCTGAGGTCTCTTGAAGCATTTTTCAATTGGGTGCTTTCCACCACAATAAGTACACAACCCCTCTTGAATCCTCCTCTCCTTTTCAGAACCGATTAATTTATTGTCCTTATTGAGGAGAGCAGCATGGGGCTTGTCCTTTGAAGATTGGAATTGCTTGCCCTTCTTATTCTTCTTCTGGTGAGGCCTCTTTGAAGATGAGTTTTGAGGAGGCCTAGACTGATTGGATCCAATGACTGGAGGCTTCTTCTCTTGATTGCCACCCTTTTCTTTTTGCCTCTCATGATATCTTGTGTCTAATTCTAAGGTGACATCCATAAGTTCTTGAAGAGTATCAAAAGTTCCAGGGTGAGAAGCCAACTGATCCAATAATCTTGATGCCGATCCTCTTCTGTACACATGAATGTAAGCTCTTTCCCCCCAATCTCCAATTCTTGACATTAAGCTTCTGAAATCTGCTATGTACAAGGAGACATGACCACTTTCCTTCATCCTCAAATTGTCCAACTCTTGTTCAGCTTTCCTGACTTCATTGGGATCACCAAACAGAGTGAATAATTGAGATTCAAACAATGGCCAATTATTGAGGAGGTAGGAAGGGTCTTCATTGGAAATATTTGAGAGGTAAGGTTCAATCCATTTGCCAGCTCTACCAGTGAGAAAAGAAGTTGAGTAAAGAACTTTCTTCCTGTCAGAGAAGAAATTTGCTGGATCATTATGGAAAATTAGTTGACAGGATTGGATAAATCCTCTCAACTTATGAGCTTGAGTACCATCAAAAGAATCAGGTGCCTTCATGGATGGAGTCTTGAAAGCAGGGGCTTTGGAATTGTCCCTGGGAGCAACTGCTTGAGTGAGTTGCCCCATGAATTGAGTCATCTGCTCCATCATCTTGAGGAGACTTGGATCAGTTTGAGAGACAAGAGGTTGACTAGAAAGGGCTAGATTAGAACCCTGAGGCACCTCTGGAACATTTGCCAAGGCATCTGCCACTTCAGTTTCCCCAGAATCTTCCTCTTCCACAGACTCTTCCCCCTCTTCATCTTCAACTTCCCCTTGTCTTGCTCTTGCACCTTCAGACATGCCAGGGTAGCTACCCAAAAGTCCAGAGAAAGATCTTGATCTTCTAGATTTCATTCCACCTCTTCTTGAGGGTGCTGCTCCTTCCATTGGTGGTCCTCTGTCTAAATTTACACTCAGTTGATGAACTGATGGTGTGCGGTCAAGAGGAGCCCTTGCTGTAGGAGTGAGAACAGCTTGAATTCTTTGGGATCTAGTATTTTTGGCTGGGGGGCTATGCTGAACTGGCATTTTGAAATAATGAAATAGAACTTGATGGTATTAAGAAGAATAATCAAATTTGGCCAAATCAATCACAATAAAATCTTGATGAATCTTGAGGAATCAATTCAAATCTTGAGGAATCAAATTCAATCAACAGTCAAATAAATTCAATCAATCAACAATCAAATCAAATCAAATATCAATAATCTTGAGGAATTCAATAATCAATCAATATTCAATCAATAATCAATCAATAAGTGTCTTCAATATGAAATCAAGTCTTGAGGAATCAATCAATCAGTTCAAAATCTTCAGAAATCAATTCAATATCTTGAGAGTTCAAAGTCAATAAATCCAATAAATCCTGAATCAATAACCCAAATGAATCCCAATGAATAATCCAATCAATTAAACCAATCAATAATTCCTAGATAAAACCTGGATAAGAACACAGAAAAAATTTGATTGATAGAATAAAATGAAGTGATGAAATGGTCAGCAATGATTAAGAAAAGAAAAAGAATCAATTTTCATAAGAATGAAATGAGTGAGATGAAAAATTGATAAGAGAGAAAAATCATGATCATTAAAATCATAAAGTCATTCAGAGATCATAACTTGATGAATAAAAGGAAAATGAATATAAATGAATGAAAAGAAAGAATCAAATATGAGTTAATTAATTTAATGTCACAGGGGCTCTTCGAAGTGAAGAGGGCCTGGCACTCAGTAAACTGGGACTCACTTATGGAGGGCTCAAAGATAAGACAAGAATGGATACACTTAAGAGTGTGGATAATGAATTACTAAAAGAATAAAAATAAGAAAGCAGCAACAAAGAATAAGAGTAAGAAAAAGAAGAGCCAACCACAAACAAGTCCAAGTCCACTGTTTCAACCTGTCAGAATGGAAAGAGAAGGGTTAATAAGGATATGGCCACCCAACTCATACTGTACAGGCGAAGAAAGAAAAAGGGCAAAGACTAACTTAAGATTAAATAAATATAATACCCAAAAATTATAAGGATAAGAATATTCAGATAATAATAAATCAACTAAATTAATTAACTGGGGAAAAGTCCCCAGGGGGGAGGAAGAGGGGCTGGTATATGTGAGAATCACCAGCCCTGATCCAGAGGAAGAGTTTTCATGAGAATACTTGATGATTTGAATTGAGTCTGGCCAATACAGGTCCTGTACAGCTGTACAGAACCTGTACAAGAGGTGTGGTGTATTTGAGTGATCATACAGTTCCATATTGGTGTATTGAAACTGTATTGGGTGAATCCAGCCTGTACAGGTATTGACAGGCTGTATTGAGGTACCAAGCTGTATGCATGTTTCAGAATGAAGATTGCTGAAACTGCATGCTGATGCAGATACTGGATTTGCTTATTTGGGGTGTTTGAGTGGGTGTATGAATGAATACCCTTACCCCTGATGGATGGTTGTTACAGGATGTTATATACTTAGCTTTAGACAATTGGGTTAAATCTTTTTGAATCCTAGGAATTGGATACCTATCTGGAACTGTGTAGGTATTCAATGCTCCTAAATCTCCAACCATCCTTGATTTATTATAATTCCAAGTAATAATAACAGGAGCTGTAAGTTCAACTTCCTCATTATGCCCTACTTTTCTTAGTAAACCAAGCTGTATCAGCTCTTGGATATGTTTTTCCAAGGCTTCTTTAGATCTGGGACTTGCTGGATAAGCTGGTCTTCTAAGTACTGGAGGGTATGGTCTGTCAATATTAGGAGTAATATCAACTACATGTCCTTTAATAGTGCCTAATGGTTTATTATCTGAATCAAATGAATTGTTATATGTGTAAAATACATCAACAAGATCATGGCTTGTTTTGGGTGATAATGATAGATTGACATGTGCTGCAATAAGCCAATCATTCACAAATTTCTCCTTATAAGTATCTTTATTTGAATATACTATTGCAATTTTCTGGGGCATATTGAAAAAACAAAAAATCTTTTGTTTTATTTTGTCCAATTTTAAAATATCTGTCCTTATGGTTATTGATGTCCATACCATGAATATTCAAATAATCATTTCCAAGAATGATATTTTGAGATGTACAATCATCCATTACTACTATCTCTGTATTCATTCTTACACTTCATGCAGGTCGTGGAAATGCAAGATTAATGTCCAATATTACCAAAGGGTACATATTACTACTGGCACTAGTAAATTGCACACCTTCTATTGGTAGCTGCTAGTTTTCCCATTCAGGGAGTATGACTCAAAAGTAGTCCTTGCCTACAGAAGTGCAAAATACCCCTGTGTCCAAATTGACTTTATCTTAAACATCATTCATCAGAATTGAAATGATACAAGATGCTCCAGCAGTGTATCCTTTTCCTCTATTAGGTTTAGTCTTACACATTCTAGCATCCTTTATATTGATCAGGTTAAAGCACTCTTCACTATACTGTGGCAAGTGAGTATGGACTTCAGTGACTTCAGGAAAAGCTGTAATGTTCTCAATAAAATACTCCTCTACTGGTGTGTCTTCAGAGACTGTAGAATCTTGGTCAGATTCTTCTTTCCCCTCAACACACTGAGCTTCTTCAATGACTTGAACTTCATTAATTTTTGTCTTTTTGATGCAAGTATTGGCTAAATGTGAAGTGCTTCCACATTTATGACACTTCAAGACAGATCTTTCAGGTTTCTTGTCTTCTCTGGAAATCTTTGGGATCATAGGGTTTTTAATCCAGGTTTTAACAATTCTTGTCCTAGTAATGATATCTTCCATGGTGTCAATTTAGTCTTCTTTGGGACAGGGCCCTAAATATCTACGCTTAATAGCATGTTCAAGTTCTCCTCCACATTTTCTTAATATTTCCATATTAATCATTGAGTCAGAAATATCTTGGTGTAAATCAAATAATCTGTCTTTCTGTTTGAGGAACCAAGTAAGTGGTTTATCTTTCTCTGAGTTAAAAAGGCACTTTCAAAAGCATTTTCCTTTTTAAGCCTCCAAGAATTATTGTCCCACTCAGGAATTATTTCACATTTCCACTAAGACCAATCATGTTTTTCATGTTCTTGTCTCATTTTTTAAGAACATCTCTTTGCAGTTCTGGTAAAAAAAGAGTTAAATTTACCTACTACAAGCTCATCAGGTATATGAAAATATTTTTGTACCATATCAATTGTTCTGATGAAGTCAATATGAATATATTCACCTTCAACAGAGAGTGTTGGCCATTCTTCTAATTTGGGGATATCTTTTTCAGATATTGCATTTTCTCCTAGAAAAGGTGGAAACCTTCCTTTCAACGTTAGTTTCTCTTCAGTAAAAGGTGCAGAATTTCTGGGTGCATGTGAATTTGGTTCATAATTATTATTAATTTGTTTCACATGTGCAATTATTTCATCTTTTAATTTTTGTCTTTCACTGTCACTTCTTTCTAATTTTGTGGCAAAAATATTGGTATTATCAACTATTTCTAAAACATAAATTTTTAGAGTTTTAAGATGGTCATTAATCATTGTAATGGAAAGATCTTCCATTCCATCATATTGGACTGGATATTTACTCTCAATTCTGTCACATGTATGGAAATTGACTCAAGTCTGGTAACTGTCAATTTATGCCAATCAGCAGAAATTCTGTCATTCTTTTTCAAGTAATTAATATCTGATATCATATTATTCAATTTTGCATCAAACTTACCAAACTCTGCATCAATACTAGATTTAACAAATTGTATTTCATCCATTATTTTCATGGAAAAGTCCTGTTAATCCTCTCCTGCTCTTTGGCTGTGGATTCCATAAGAGTTCTGGTCATATTTAAAACACTGTCCATGGCTGAGAGTTCCAATTTGGGGATCCTGTACCCTTGTGAGTAAGGTCTATGCCAATTGGCTTTGCCTTTGTCCTGGTTCTTATGGTTCTTGAGATCTTTCTGCTTCTTCTGAGGTCCTTTGGGCTTGTCTTTGGAAATTTCTAGAGCTGGTTTAGAGCTGGTAGATGCCACTGGGCCTTCCTTCTCCAAAGCTGGTCTCATTTCCAACTCTTTCTTCTGGTCTATGGATAAAAGACTTTGGTTCTCTAACCAATTCTTTATCTTTTTGACCTTTTCTTTTCAAGACAATGGGCTCCATCCTCCTAGGAGTTCTATGGTCTTCTCCTGACCCAGAAAGCTCTTGGTGTGTAAGTAGGAGTTCATGGCCCCCTTCCAAAGGCTTGAGCATATTTTTCACTCCTCTTCTTTGCTTCTCTGTACCAGTTTTTGTACTTAAACTGGTATATATCTGTGAGATGTGACTATGAAACTGATTATAATATTACTATTAATCAACAGTACTATGTCTGTTCTTATGAAATATAATAATGAAATATTATTATAACCACAATGAAATAATTCAATAATTATTTCCTTCACATGTTAAACACTACTAGTGATTTTAATAGTGAGCAGTAATTGTCTACAAGAATCAATTACAAGAAGATTTTAATAATAAAACTTCTTTTATTAAAATGATAAAGTTAATTTAATATATAATTATCTTTTGCAAGAATAATTATAGATATAATTCTTGAAGAAAACTAATTATTTAGAAAAAAACTTGAAGAATTAAAAATAAATCACTCACTAATGTTCCAAAGAGCTTATTGAAAGATAAGATAGAGAGATTTGATGTAGAATTGTGGAGTTGAAGGATCAAAATGTATTTATAACAGTTTTACAATATTATATAGTTGGATTCTATGATTTCACTTCTTTCTGATTGATTCTGAAAGATTTGGTACACTTAAGAATAGCTTTAACTAATACTTACTTGTTGGTAACAATAATTCAAATGATAATAAGATAATGATTTGGGAAAATCAGCAAGAGGATGCCTCTTTTAAGTCAACAACACCTCACAGAGGCTTTCCGTGGAGAAAACTGAAAAGCCAGTGAGTGAGAAAACAATCAACCCTTTTGGATTATTGATTGCATCATCTGTTGTCATGTAAGATTATCATAATTACTTAATTAATGCTTTTATGTGACTACCAACCCCAATATGGTTAATAATAAAAGGAGTAACATCTGTAAATCTTCTTTTATTCCAAAATAATCATTGATTCCTCAAAGTTATAAATGTTATTGGCAATTTAATCACAGGTTGTAACTACTGTTAATTTTTGAAGATTCAGTGTTTCACATAGAATAGTCAAAAATGGACTGTAAGCCATTTTATTCTACTAGCAAAACCATGATTCGTTTTGGCTGTACCATAGATAATATAGTTCTCCATTGGTCCTCAATCCTTCAGAGAGATTCATTAAGAATTGTATTTTTAATGAATTTTTGAAGTTTTTACCTCATTTCTACATAGAATTGCAAATGTCAGTGTTTTATTGGTTGCTATGACGTAAATCAATGGATACAAGTCCAAAAAGGGTTTTAATTACACTTTTGGGGTTTATCTATGGAAAATCATTAATAATTGACAAGGTTACAGGAGTCTAAGTTGCTCTTTACCTCCTTGGCATGTCAAAATAGCAGGTTATTTGCTATTTTCTTAAGATTTACTGTAGTTGTAATGTGGTAACCAAGTTCCCAAAAGGTTTTAGTTTATAAATTATGCCAAGATCAGCCATGGATCCAAGCTTTGGAGCTGTCCAGGCCTCTGAGGCCTCAGAAGTTCTGTGCCCTGGCTCTCTTTGATGTCTTTTGTCCCCCTTGCCTATTTTTCATGTCAAAATAGAAAATTAAGCTTAAAGGGAGATATCCACTATGGGTGTACCAAAAGTCCATGTAAGAATACCATGATATTAAGTGCCCAAAACATGCATAGCACTCTTCTTATTGTATATGTAACATGGGATTTCTCACATTCCCATTATTTTGGCGTGAAATTAAGAAAAACAAAAGTTTTCACAGATCTTTTATGTGGTATTGAAGTATTTTCCATATTACCACCTCAAAGAGTTAATTTGAGCTTTTTCACTCTATGAAGCTACCCTAGGTGAATTTTTGTGTAAAATCCAAATCTGGCCTAAAATTTATGGATTTACCTACTCAATAAAAGGTTTTTTATCTTTGCTGAAATCAAAATGATGAATTTTGGATATATGAATGACTTATGAGTTATGCATAAATCAAAATTTATTTTTAAGATAATTGTGGCCTATTTGGGTATGTAAAATATACCTCAAGGCTCAAATTCCCTCCCACCAAAAAATAAAGTTGTGCTCTTGAAGGAAATAAGTGAGAACCATTGAACACATCATGATTCCCACTCAGGCTTTTCCCTGCTTGCTAGGGAAGCCTTTTGAGGACCCTTGCCTATTCTCAGGCCTCTTGAAGCATTTTTCAAATGGGTGTTTACCACCACAATAATTGCACAAGCCTTCTTTAATCGTCCTCTCCTTTTCAGAACCGATTAATTTATTGTCCTTATTGAGGAGAGCAGCATGAGGCTTGTCTTTGGACACTTGAAAATTCTTCCCCTTCTTATTCTTCTTGTGATAAGGCTTCTTGGATGATGAACTTTAAGGAGGCGTGGAGAAAATGGATTCATTGATTGGAGGCTTCTTCTCTTGATGACTGCCCTTTTCCTTCTGCCTCTCATGGTACCTGGTATCTAATTCCAAGGTGATGTCCATGAGTTCTTGAAGACTATCAAAAGTTCCAGGGTGAGAAGCCAATTGGTCCAACAATCTTGATGCCAAGCCTCTCCTATACACATGAATATAGGCCCTTTCCCCCCAGTCTCCAATTCTTGACATTAGACTTCTAAAATCAGCTATGTACAAGGAAACTTGACCACTTTCCCTCATCCTCAAGTTGTCTAACTCTTGTTCAGCTTTTCCGACTTCATTGGGATCACCAAACAGAGTGAATAACTGGGTTTTAAATAGCTTCCAGTTATTGAGGAGATAAGATGGGTTGTCATTGGAGATATTTGAGAGGTAAGGTTCAATCCATTTGCCAGCTCTACCAGTAAGAAAAGAAGTTGAATAAAGCACCTTCTTCCTGTCAGAGAAGAAGTTTGCTGGGTCATTATGAAATATTAATTGACAGGATTGAATGAATCCTCTCAATTTATGAGCTTTAGTACCATCAAAAGAATCAGGTGCCTACATTGATGGAGTCTTGAATGCAGGGACTTTTGAAGTGTCCCTTGGGGCAACTGCTTGAGTGAGTTGTCCCATAAACTGAGTCATTTGATCCATCATCTTGAGGAAATTTGGTTCAGCTTGGGAGACAGAAGGTTGATTAGAAAGGGCTAGATTTGGAGCCTCAGGAGCTTCAGGAGCACCTGCCAAGGCAGCTGCCACCTCAGTCTCCTCAGATTCTTCCTCTTCCACAGACTCCTCCCCCTCCTCATCCTCAGCTTCCCCCAATCTACTTCTAGGCCCTTGAGAAACACCAGGATAACCACCCAATAGTCCAGAGAATGATCTTGATCTTCTAGACTTCACACCTCCTCTTCTGGAGGGTGTGTCACAGCCAAGGAGGCAGGGGCATTCCCAATCATCATCAGCAAATAATTACTTCATTGATACCCCTCAAAACCCAATCAGCAAGGGGGTTTCATTCAAGATTCTCCAAATACAGTTTTCATACAGGTAAGATCCAAATACAGTTTCAAACCTCAATACAGTTTCATACAGGCAAGACCCAAATACAGGATTCGCCAAATACAGGCCTGTAATCAATACAGGCGCAAATACCTGAATTGACTGTATAACCTGTATTGGATTCACCAATACAGGATTCAATCCCACATCCAACTTCTTCCAGCATACAGACAAGTATCTCAACACTCAAACTCCAAGGCTGGTATTTCTCACATATACCAGCCCCTCTTCACCCACCTGGGGGGTTTTTCCCCCAGTTAATTAAAATAGTTGATTTATTATTTAATATTATTTTATTCTCACTTTTGGAATATTATTTTATTATTTACTAAGTTAGTCTTAGCCTTCCCTCACCTGTTCAGTAGAGTCCTGGTGGCCATATCCTTATTAATTCCTTTTCTCTTTTCTGAACAGGTTGAAACAGTGACTCAGGATTATTTGTGGTTGGCTCTTTATTATTGCTTTTGCTTTGTCTCTCTTATCTTTTATACTTATTATTTTATGACTAGGAATTTATCCTCTTACTCCATTACTCTCATCATTTGAGTATTCCCTTTTGAGCCCTCCATAAGTAAGTCTGTTCACTGAGTGCCAGGCCCTCTTCACTTAGAAGAGCCCCTGTGACATTATTTTAATTAACTCATAATTGCTTCTTTTTCTTTCTTTCATTTTATTCATTTCTCTCATTCTTCAATTATGATCTTTTCATGATTTTATGATCTTTATGATTTTTATGATTTTTTCTCTCTCATCAATTTTAATCTCATTCTTTTCATTCAAATGAAAATTGATTCTCTTTCTCATTTCAAAAATTTCTGCTGACCATTTCACTTTATCATTATCATTCTCATTTCTCTTTTTTGTCTGAATTCAGGTTTTTATCAGGTTATTTGAGTGGAATTATTTGGGTTAATTGATTAATCATTCAGGGACTTTATTGATTTGGGGTATTCAGTGATTTTGGATTTTGAAATTTCTCAAGATTATTGATTGATTGATTGATTCCTCAAGACATTGATTTCACCTCAAGATTTTGACTTGACTTTGATTGATTTGATTTGATTGACTTGATTTGATTCTTCAAGATACCTGATTTATCCTCAAGATTTGATTTAATTGATTGATTTGAATTTGATTCCTCAAGAAAATTGAATTGATTTTGAAGATATTGATTGAATTCCTCAAGACTTAATTGATTTGATTTTTGATTGACTTGATTTGAATTATTGATTGAAATTGATTATTCATAAGAATTTGACCTTGTCATATTCACTCTTCAAGATTTATTCATTGATTCACTTCAAGATTATTGATTGAGTTCTCAAGTTCATCAAGATTTTCATTTGATTGTTTTGGTCAAGCCTTCTTTTATTCCAAGTATCATCAAGTTTTATTCATTCTTCTTTCATAATGCCAGTTCAGCATAGCCCTCCAGCCAAGAATAAAAGATCTCAAAGACATCAAGCTGTTCTCACTCCTACAGAAAGGGCTCCTCTTGACCGCACACCATCAGTTCATCAACTGAGTGCAAATTTGGACAGAGGACCACCAATGGAAGGAGCAGCACCCTCCAGAAGAGGAGGTGTGAAGTCTAGAAGATCAAGATCATTCTCTGGACTGTTGGGTGGCTATCCAAGCATTCCTCAAGGGCCTAGAAGTAGATTGGGGGAAGCTGAATATGAGGAGGGGGAGGAGTCTGTGGAAGAGGAAGAATCTGAGGAGACTGAGGTGGCAGCTGCCTTGGCAGGTGCTGCTGAAGCTCCTGAGGCTCCAAATCTAGCCCTTTCTAATCAACCTTCTGTCTCTCAAGCTGAACCAAATTTCCTCAAGATGATGGAGCAAATGACTCAGTTTATGGGACAACTCACTCAAGCAGTTGCCCCAAGGGACACTTCAAAAGTCCCTGCATTCAAGACTCCATCAATGAAGGCACCTGATTCTTTTGATGGTACTCAAGCTCATAAGTTGAGAGGATTTGTCCAATCCTGTCAACTAATTTTCCATAATGATCCAGCAATCTTCTTCTCTGACAGGAAGAAGGTTTTGTACTCAACTTCTTTTCTTACTGGTAGAGCTGGCAAGTGGATTGAACCTTACCTCTCAAATATTTCCAATGAAGACCCTTCCTACCTCCTCAATAATTGGCCATTATTTGAATCTCAATTATTCACTCTGTTTGGTGACCCCAATGAAGTCAGGAAATCTGAACAAGAGTTGGACAATTTGAGGATGAAGGAAAGTGGTCATGTTTCCTTGTACATAGCAGATTTCAGAAGCTTAATGTCAAGAATTGGAGATTGGGGGGAAAGAGCTTACATTCATGTGTATAGAAGAGGCTTGGAATCAAGATTGTTGGACCAATTGGCTTCTCACCCTGGAACTTTTGACACTCTTCAAGAACTTATGGATGTCACTTTAGAATTAGACACAAGATATCATGAGAGGCAAAAGGAAAAGGGCAGTCATCAAGAGAAGAAGCCTCCAATCATTGGATCCATTTTCTCCAAGCCTCCTCAAAGTTCATCATCCAAGAAGCCTTATCACAAGAAGAATAAGAAGGGGAAGAATTTTCAAGTGTCCAAAGACAAGCCTCATGCTGCTCTCCTCAATAAGGACAATAAATTAATCGGTTCTGAAAAGGAGAGGACGATTAAAGAAGGCTTGTGCAATTATTGTGGTGGTAAACACCCATTTGAAAAATGCTTCAAGAGGCCTGAGAATAGGCAAGGGTCCTCAAAAGGCTTCCCTAGCAAGCAGGGAAAAGCCTGAGTGGGAATCATGATGTGTTCAATGGTTCTCACTTATTTCCTTCAAGAGCACAATTGTGCACTCTGAATACTAGTGTCAAGAAATCTCCAAAATTTCTTATTTTTTCTTCAATCTCTGATATTTTTTATAGTATTCTCATTGATTCTGGTGCTACAAACTCCTTTATTGCAAAGAATTTTGTTCTCAAGTACTCATTGACCATGTCAGAGCTCCCTGAAAAGATTCCTCTTTTCATTCTGAATTCCAGTGAATCCACTTCCTTGTTCATCACCCATTATACCAAGTGGGTTGTTGATTTACCTTCCTTCCCAAGCTTTGAATGGGATTTCTTTATCATAGATTCACCCAAGGGAGAAGACCTAATATTGGGCTATGATTTTCTTTACCATTTCAATCCCATTATTGATTGGAAAAATGGATTGATCACCTATGATTCTAATCATAAGGATTCTAGTGGTATTATTTCTTCTACCAGTAATGACTTTTCCACTGCTGTCAACAGTGTTGCTCTGGTTGGTGAACTTAAGACACCTTCCTTTCCTCCTTCTGTCCATAACCCCTCCATTTTTCCCTCTGTCATTACTTCCATTAAGAGATGAAGTCTTCAAAGAGATAAAAGATGTTGGAGAAGATGTTGCTATATCTTCACTTCATCTCTTTCAAGGGGATATGGACCTTCCTCCTTTATCTTTTCATGCCTCCCTGGAGGAGCAGTGGGATGAGGAGGAAGAGCCAGAAGAGATTGAAACTGTGCTGAAGGTAGTCCCTCCTGTTTATCACAAATATTTGGATGTATTCTCCAAAGTGAAAGCAGAGAAACTTCCTCCACACCGTGCCTGTGATCATCATATCAAACTGGAGGGTCTTCTACCTCCAGTTGGTGTTATCTACTCTTTATCAAGAAATGAGTCAGAAACACTGCGGGCCTACATTTCAGAGAATGTAGAGAAAGGTTTCATTAGACCAAGCTCCTCCTCAACAGGAGAACCTGTCCTTTTTGTTAAGAAAAAGGATGGTGGTCTTCGTTTGTGTGTTGACTACCGCAAACTTAATGCTGTCACTAGGAAGAACAGGTATCCTGTTCCTCCAATGAATCAGCTTCTTACCGTATTCAACGGTGCTACTATCTTCTCCAAGATAGATCTGCGTGGTGCTTATAATCTCTTGATAATCAAAGAGGGGGATGAGCACTTAACTGCCTTTAGAACCAAATATGGCAGTTATGAATATTTGGTTATGCCATTTGGCTTAACCAATGCTGCAGCTTCATTCCAAAATCTTGCGAATGATATCTTTGCAGATTATTTGGATGTTTTTGTTGTAGTGTACTTAGATGATATTATGGTCTTCTCTAGCTCTTTGGATGAACATGTTAAACATGTGGCCTCTGTTATCCAAAGACTGAGAGACAATAATTTGTTTGCTAAAGCCTCAAAGTGTGTATTCCATGCCTCAAGTGTGGAATACTTGGGCTATGTTGTTTCAAGTGATGGCCTGAAGATGGATTCTTCAAAGGTTCAACAAATCCTCAATTGGCCTCAGCCCAAGAACATCAAGGCTCTTCAATACTTTCTTGGCTTTGCCAACTTCTATCGTCGTTTCATTAAAAATTATTCCAAAAAAATCTCTGCTCTCACTTCCCTCCTTAAAAAAGATTCTCCCTTTATCTTCAATGAGGAAGCTCTTAGTCAGTTTCAGATACTCAAAGAAGCTTTCACCACTGCTCCTATCCTCTCTCACTTTAATCCTTCTCTTCCAACTATTGTAGGGACTGATGCCTCTGATTATGCCTTGGGTGCTGTACTGAGTCAGGTGAATGACTCAGGAAAGCATCCCATTGCATTTGATAGTCGCAATCTCTTACCAGCTGAACTCAACTATGAAATTCATGACAAGGAACTCCTTGCCATAGTTTGGGCTCTCAAGCGCTGGAGAGCCTTTCTCCTTTCTCTTTCTGATTCCTTTGAGGTCTTGACAGACCATTGTTCTCTCCAATATTTTATGTCCTCTCAAGTCCTTACTTGTCGTCAAGCCCGTTGGGCCGAATTTTTGTCTGAATTTCACTTTGTTATCACTTACCGCCCAGGCAGGCTGGCCACTTTACCAGATGCCTTGTCACGTCGGGACGACGTGTACCCGGAGAGGGGGTGGATTTCATCAGCAAGAATCCTCAAAACGTTCATCAAGTTCTCAAGCAAAATGAAATTCAAGAGTCAAGATTCTTTTCCATAAAAGTTGAAATGTTTTCAGATTTAGTTGATCAGATTCAAAGACAAGTATGGCAAGACAAAGATTATAAGGAAATCCTCAAGAAATTAGCAAGAGGAGAATCAGTCCCAGACTATTCTCTTGAACCTCAAGCAAAATTATTATTGTTCAAAGATAGAGTAGTCATTCCAAGCAATCATGAAATTCAATTGGACATTCTTCAAAAGCATCATGACTCACCGTTGGCTGGCCATCCTGGCCAGGAGAAGACCCTCAAGCTCATCAAGAGGGATTTTTTTTGGGCTGGCATGAATCAAATCATCAAGGACTATGTGTCCTCATGTCAGCAATGTTCAAGAAACAAGAACATCCACCATAAGAAGTTTGGATTACTCAAGCCTCTTTAAATTCCATCTGGTCCTTGGAATTCTTTATCAATGGACTTTATCACTCAATTGCCCTTGTCAAGCAGCTTTGATTCAATTTTAGTAGTTGTAGACAGATTTTCAAAAATGGCAATATTTATTCCAACTTATTCAACAATCACTGCTTTGGATTTAGCTCAAATATTCATTAATCATGTCTTTTCCAAACATGGTCTTCCAATCAGTATTGGTAGTGATAGAGGTTCATTATTTGTTTCATCATTTTGGACTCAATTGTGTCAGCAGCTCAAGATATCAAGAGATCTTTCAACTGCCTTTCACCCTGAAACAGATGGACAGACAGAGAGGGTAAATCAGATTCTAGAACAGTATCTTCGGATGTATGTCAGTTACCATCAAGATGACTGGCACACCTGGCTCCCTCTGGCTGAATTTGCCTATAATAATGCAGAACATTCATCAACAAAACAGTCTCCATTTTTCACTATTTATGGAAGAAATCCCAGCTTTGATTCAATTCACATTTCTCAAGATACACCTGCTGGAAAGTTATCATCAAAACTCCAATCAGTACAGCAAGTTGTCAAAGAAGAATTAGAGTCAGCAATAAAGCGTTTTAAGAAGTATGCAGATAAAAATAGAGCAATCCCACCTGATTTCCAACCTGGGGACAAAGTATGGCTAGCTTCCAAGAACATCAAGACAACAAGACCCACCAAGAAACTTTCAGAAAGATGGTTGGGAACCTTTGAATTTCTCAAGAAGATTGGCAGCCATGCATATCACCTCAAGTTGCCTCAACAATGGAAGTCAGTTCACCCTGTTTTCCATGTGTCCTTGTTAGAACCAGTAAAGCAATCAATTATCCCAAATCGACACCAATTGCCACCACCTCCAGTAATAGTGGAAGAGCAAGAAGAATGGGAAGTGGCTCAGGTTCTGGACTCAAAACTCAAGAGAGGTTCATTATGGTATTTAGTGGAGTGGAAAGGATTCAATGAAGACCCAGAAAGAACAACTTGGGAACCAGCTTCCAACCTTACCAACTCCCCAGACCTTGTCAAGGATTTTCACACTTTGTATCCAGACAAGCCTGGCCCAAATGCCTCAAGAGTTTGATTTATGGTGCTTGGTGGGGATTGGAGTTTATGAAAGTAAGTTCCTCTCCTGGCATGCACCTTTAAGGGGGTATTCTACCCAAATTTGTTGTAAGCATCACCTTGGCCACTTTGTGAGCACTTGTCAATTCTTTGGACAGGTTCAGAAGGCCTTGCAACATCATACCCTCAAGATTTGGACCTTTTCATCAAGATATGGCCCAATCTTTTCTTTTATTTTCTCTTCTTTCTTTATTCATGCCATAAATTATCTTTCAAGACATTCATTATCAAATTCATCTTATGGCATATTTCAATTTTCATTTATGGTGCTTGGTGGGGAGTGGAAGTTATGAAAGTAAGTTCCATCTCCTGGTATGCATCCCTGAGGGGTCTAATTCTTGTAAAAACATTACCTTGGCCACGCTGTGAGCATCAAATGCTTGATTTCATCTTTTAGAATCTTTTGGCCAAAAATCAAGCAACTCACCACAAGAAGGACAACCCTCAGGCATTTCTTATTTCTTTCTTTACTCTCTTTTTCTCTCAATTCTTTTTCATTTTATTTTTTTTATTTTTTATTTCATTTTCTTTTACTTGTATGATTTATTTTTCATTTCTTGTTTCAAAGCAGCAATCATAACTCCCGTATCTTGTTTGGGGAGTGAATTTATTTAATAATCAAGAGCAAACACTAGTAATGGTAAAGACCAGCTACAGATAATCCTCATCAAAATTTCTTCAAGGTTTCTTTAAACTTTATAACCAAGGCATCTCCAAATCACAAAAGGCGGGGAACCAGAGGCAGTGGAGTCAAATATGAATGTCAGCCTTGAACTCATTCCTCAAGATCAAAATTGAAAGCCAAAACCCAATCAGCAAGGTGTTTATGGCAATTGACCAATCAAGGAGGGGATAAGAAGAAGATATTCAAGAAAAAAAAATCAAGTTCATAGAAGAAACTGTTTCAAAATGGCCCAATTGGCCAATTTCATCAAGATATGCACTTTGGCACAATTGGCCATATCAGACCTCAAAACATCAAAACAGCCATTTCTCATCAATTCTTATCATAATATGCTTAATTGTGCATATTGGGTGATTTGCGCATTTGCGCACTTTTGCGCATTTTTGCGCAAAAGGGCCTTTTTTCTTGTCAAAAGCCTTCAAAAGGCCTTTTTGGCCAAAATCATTATAATTGCGCATTTGCGCAAAAATGCGCAAAATGGCCAAAACCCACTTTTAGGCCATTTTTTCACAATAATTCAATTTTTTCATCATTTTCACCAATTTATGCCACATATGGCATATTTGCGCATTTGCGCAAAAATGCGCAAAATGGCCAAAACCCACCTTTAGGCCATTTTTTCACAAGAATTCAGTTTTTTCATTACTTTCACCAATTTATGCCAAATATGGCATATTTGCGCATTTTTTGCGCAAATTGGCCAAAAAACCCATTTATTCACATTTTCAGGGTTTTGGCCAGGACTACTCATTTGGTCCAAAATTTCAAATGTTGGCCACCTTATGCCAACACTCTAAAATTCAAAATTATGATGATTTCAAGTGGTCTTGGGACAAAAAACTCAAATCAACCACCTTTCAAAAGCCATGAGGACTCAAGAAAAGTTGATGAAGACACTCAAGACAAGATTAAAGAAATTTTTATGAAGATTGAAGGCAGTTTGAATGAAACAGAGGAAATTCAGCATCAAAATCAAGGGGAAAATACCTGCAAATAGTCAAATGAAGATTGGTTTGAGTATTGATTGAAGAAGAAGTTTTAAGGGGAAAATCTTAAGGAATTGGGGGGAAGAACTGTTTGAATTGATTGCAAGCTCATCAAGACTCACTATACTTATGGTGCTCAGAGCTCACCACTTTCAAGAGGGGGATAATGTCACAGCCAAGGAGGCAGGGGCATTCCCAATCATCATCAGCAAATCATTACTTCATTGATACCCCTCAAAACCCAATCAGCAAGGGGGTTTCATTCAAGATTCTCCAAATACAGTTTTCATACAGGCAAGATCCAAATACAGTTTCAAACCTCAATACAGTTTCATACAGGCAAGACCCAAATACAGGCCTGTAATCAATACAGGCGCAAATACCTGTATTGACTGTATAACCTGTATTGGATTCACCAATACAGGATTCAATCCCACATCCAACTTCTTCCAGCATACAGACAAGTATCTCAACACTCAAACTCCAAGGCTGGTATTTCTCACATATACCAGCCCCTCTTCACCCACCTGGGGGGTTTTTCCCCAGTTAATTAAAATAGTTGATTTATTATTTAATATTATTTTATTCTCACTTTTGGAATATTATTTTATTATTTACTAAGTTAGTCTTAGCCTTCCCTCACCTGTTCAGTAGAGTCCTGGTGGCCATATCCTTATTAATTCCTTTTCTCTTTTCTGAACAGGTTGAAACAGTGACTCAGGATTATTTGTGGTTGGCTCTTTATTATTGCTTTTGCGTTGTCTCTCTTATCTTTTATACTTATTATTTTATGACTAGGAATTTATCCTCTTACTCCATTACTCTCATCATTTGAGTATTCCCTTTTGAGCCCTCCATAAGTAAGTCTGTTCACTGAGTGCCAGGCCCTCTTCACTTAGAAGAGCCCCTGTGACAGGGTGCTGCTCCATCCATTGGTGGTCCTCTGTCCAAATTTGCACTCAGTTGATGAACTGATGGTGTGCGGTCAAGAGGAGCCCTTGCTGTAGGAGTGAGAACAGCTTGATGTCTCTGCAATCTTGTATTCTTGGCTGGTGGGCTATGCTGAACTGGCATCATGAAAGAAGAATGAATAAAACCTGATGATACTTTGAATAAAATAAGGCTTGACCAAAACAATCAAATGAGAATCTTGATGAACTTGAGAAATCAATCAATAGACTTGAAGTGAATCAATATGAATAAATCTTGAAGAGTGAAGATGACAAAGTCAAATTCTTATGAATAATCAATTTCAATCAATAAGTCAAATCAAGTAAATCAAGTCAATTCAAAATCAAATCAATTAAGTCTTGAGGAATTCAATCAATATCTTCAAAAGTCAATTCAATTTTCTTGAGGAATCAAATTCAAATCAATTAATTAAATCAAATCTTGAGGATAAATCAGCTATCTTGAGGAGTCAAATCAAGTCAATCAAATTAATTCAATCAAATTCAATTCAAAATCTTGAGGTGAAATCAATGTCTTGAGGAATCAATCAATCAATCAATAATCTTGAGAAATTTCAAAATCCAAAATCACTGAATACCCCAAATCAATAAAATCCCTGAATGATTAATCAATTAACCCAAATAATTTCACTCAAATAACCTGATAAAAACCTGAATTCAGACAAAAAAGAGAAATGAGAATGATAATGATAAAGTGAAATGGTCAGCAGAAATTTTTGAAAAGAGAAAGAGAATCAATTTTCATTTGAATGAAAAGAATGAGATGAAAATTGATGAGAGAGAAAAAATCATAAAAATCATAAAAATCATAAAATCATGAAAAGATCATAATTGAAGAATGAGAGAAATGAATAAAGTGAATGAAAGAAAAAGAAGCAATTATGAGTTAATTAAAATAATGTCACAGGGGCTCTTCTAAATGAAGAGGGCCTGGCACTCAGTGAACAGACTTACTTATGGAGGGCTCAAAATGAGATACTCAAATGATAAGAGTAATGAAATAAGATAATAATTCCCTAGTCATAAAATAATAAGAGTTAAAAGATATGAGAGGAAAATAAAAGCAATAATAAAGAGCCAACCACAAATAGTCCTGTACCACCGTTTCAACCTGTTCAGAAAAGAGAAAAGGATTAATAAAGGATATGGCCACCAGGACTCTACTGAACAGGTGAGGGAAGGCAAAGACTAACTTAATAAATAATAAAATAATATTTCTTAATGAGAAATAAAATAATATTAAATAATAAATCCAATATTTTAATTAACTGGGGGAAAAAACCCCAGGCGGATGAAGAGGGGCTGGTATATGTGAGGAATACCAGCCTTGGAGTTTGAGTGTTGAGATACTGGCTGGTATGCTGGAAGAAGTGGTATGTGGGATTGAATCCTGTATTGGTGAATCCAATACAGGTTATACAGTCAATACAGGTATTTGCGCCTGTATTGATGAAAGGCCTGTATTTGGTGAATCCTGTATTTGGGTCTTGCCTGTATGAAACTGTATTGAGGTCTGAAACTGTATTTGGAGAATGTAGAATGAAACCCCCTTGCTGATTGGGTTTTGAAGGGTATCCCTGAAATAATGATTGTTGAAGGGTACCAATGAGGTAATGATTGTTGAAGATGATTGGTAATGCCCGTGCCTCCTTGGCTGTGACACAGTGATTATAACAGTAAGCAGTAATTGTCAAAAAGCATCAATTACAAGAATTATTCAATAATAAAATTTCTTTATTAGAATGATAATATTATTTTAATATATAGTTATCTTTCACAAGGATAATTATACATATAATTCTTGAAGAAAACAAACACTTGAGGAAAACTTAAGAATTAATTATAAACCACTCATTAATACTCCAATGAACCTTGAAAAGAATATGGTAGAGAGATTTGATAGATAAATTGTGAATCTAAGGGATCAACATTGATCTATAACAATATTACAGCAATATATATTTGATTTCTATGATTTCACGTCTTTCTGATTGATTCTGAAAGAATAAAACACTTAAGAAAATATCAAACTAATACTTACTTGTTGGTAACAAAGATATAAATGGATAATAAGATGATTTGGAAAAAACAGAAATAGGAAGCCTCTTTTAAGTTAACAACATCTCACAGAGGTGTGCCATGGGGTGAACCTAAGAACCAGTGAGCTAGAAAACAATAATTATTTTTGGATTTATGACTGCATCATCTGTTGTCATGTAAGATTATCATAATTACTTAATTAAATGTTTTACGTGACTACCAACCCATTTATGGTTAATAATAAAAGGAGTAACATCGGTAAATCTTCTTTCATTTAAACTTAAACATCAATTTCTCAAAGTTAAGAATGTTATTGGAAATTTCCTCTCAGGTTGTATTTTTTGTGAATTTTTGAAGATTCAGTGTTTCATGTGGAATCATCAAAAATGGACTGTAGGTAAAGCTTTTAATTTTACTTATGATTCCAGAATTCTTTCTGGTTTCCTTTATGTGTCATACTCTTCTCCATTGGTAATGAAGTTTTCAGAAAGATTCATTAAGAATTGTATTTTTAATGAATTTTTGAAGTTTTTACCTCATTTCTATGTAGAATTGCAAATAGCACAGTATGGCAGGTTGCTATGAGGTAAATCAATGGATACTAGTCCAAAAAGGGTTTTAATTACTTTTTTTAAGATTTATACATGGAAAATCATTAATAATTGACATATTTAAAGGAGTCTAAGTTGCTCTTTACCTCTTTGTCATGCCAATATAGCAGCTTATTTTCAATTTTCTTATGATTTAATGAGAGTTCAACTTGGTAACTGGGTTTCCAAAAGGTTTTAGTATACTAGTTGTGCCATGATCAGTCATGGATCCAAGATTTAGAGCCATCCCCATGTCAGAGGCCTCAGAAGTTGGGTACCCTGGCTCTCTTTGATGTCTTTTGTCCCCCTTAGCTATTTTCACATCAAAAATATAAATTCAGGCTTCAAGACTGATATCCACTATGGTGGTATCAAAACTTTATGTAAGAACACCATAATATCAAGTACCACAGATATGCATAATACTATTTTTAGTGTATATGTAACATGGGATTTCTCACATTCCCATTGTTTTGGCATGAAATTGAGAAAAACAAAAATTTTCACACTTCTTTTATGTTGTATTGATAATCTGGTATTGAAGTATTTTCCTCATTACCACCTCATAGAGTTAATTTAAGCTTATTCACTCTATTGAGTTACCCTAGGTGAATTTTTGTGTAGAATCCAAATCTGGCCTTAAATCCATGGACCCACTTACTCACAAAAAACTTATTCATCTTTTCTGAAATCAAAAATGATGACTTATGGGTTATGCATAGTTCAGAATTAATTTTAAAGATAATTGCGGCCCAATTTGGTATGTAAAATATACCTCAAGGCTCACAACAACCACAACCACCAAACGCATGCCAGCCAAGAAAGCTTTCCATACTATACAGGCTTTGCATAGCTTGTACATACACATCCAAGGCTACACTAAGCATTGGCACATATTCAAGAACATAACTGACCAGACTCTAGAGTCCAAGGCCATATCTTTATTGATTCCAACTACTTCCTACAACAGATACAGTGGGATCAAAAATTGAGGAACATAATTCAATCCTATATGGAAACTTTGAATGAAAGCCCCTTTGTCCTTACTGATTAAATGTGAGGCTTCATGGAATTCATGGAGCCAATACTTTCCATCTTTGAGGATGCTTGCAACATCTTTCAGCAAAATGCACCAGCAAAACATTTCTTATTAAAAAATTACATTACAATGCATGTAATGCCCCCAAGCCCTGTCCCAACACTTCTCATGCCACAATCAACAAAGTGAATGAGTATAAGGATGTGGAACTCAAAAATAATTACACTCTCTTGGCCACATTCTTGGATCTGTTATACCCTCTGGGAATGTTGCAGATGATAGGGGTGGCCCCAGATTGTAGCCAAAGGTCATCAACTTACTGTAATGTGCATATAAAATACTTATAGCTGAGCCTGTCACTGAGGCAATCATTCCCAGGTCTTCCTCTCCTATTCATATCAGGAAGTCTCCATGTTGGGAGCTATTGAAGATGTATGATTCAGCAATTAAGTTCACTCCTGCCACCAATTCTCATTCAGGTAATATGGAGGAAGTGATACTTTATTTTCAGAATCATCATCCAATGATGGAAGACAAGGAGATTCTGAAAAATTGGATGGTGAGCTGAATGACTAATATCAACTCATATTGTTTTGTTCTATGATTAATGGAACTCAACTCCTTGTGCCAAATAGTCACTTCAATATTTCCAGACTTAGGCAAGATTGCCTTGCAGTGTCTCTCAATGACGTTTTCATTTGCATTGGTCAAGAGGGGTTTCTTACAAAGTGGACACTTGATTACTCCAAACTGTGAACATCTGTCTTGTCTATAAGAAGGGTTACATCATGAAAAGAAAAATTAAATTGTTTTGTAATTTCTATGATGTTAATCCCTTTACTTGTAATTAGATAAACTTGTAAAGAAATCTTACATGATGAAAGAATATTGTTAGTGAAAGTGACCTGTCTGATAATGTAACACCGTTTCAGAGGGTGGGGTGGTGACCATTCTAGTCCTGAGGGTTCAGTCCAGACAGTCTGAGCATTTGCGTAGGTACAGACTAACGTCAGTCGGTACCCACTTCCACACAACACAGTTCGGCCAGTATCTCAGGGCTAGGTCACTTCAACCGAGTATTGCAAAAGACCGATTTGCGATCTTTGGTCTGAATAAAATGCTCGGGAACCTCTTATGTTTCACAAAACTCTGGTTGTTTTTGCGAAGTCAAATTATTATCAAATACATTTTAATATGGCATTTATACGTGCATAGTTCAACTATCAACTCCTCAACAACTAGGAGGAGGTTGCATCATTACTACTTTTTAAAGCTAAAGAACATTAAATTTGAATTAACATAAACCCCAGTTGTACCCCCAATGGAAGTTAAGTATGGCTTTATAATAAAAATAGCCCAAAAAATTGAAAAGCTTGCAGATAAACTCAATTCCAAATAATTTACTTTACATTTTTGTATTAGAAATGTTTCATCTTTCATAAAATTGTATCTACAAACAAATATTGTTACGGTAACTTTGAAGTCTCGTAAGATAGTATGTGGTTTACATCAATACTAAAGTTATTGCAGGCAATAATCAACCCAGCGCAAAGAAAGAAGTAGCGACGAAGAGCACAGTCCGTCGCAATAAGAAATACCAACGTAATTTTCACCACTTACAAAGTTCTTCGAATTAACTACCCAATGAGAATGAAGCACATAAAGTTACACAGAGTTGAGATTTCTCCTAAGACATTTTTGTTCCAATTTTCTTATCAATCTTGACGGCCGCCGAAGACTGTCTATCCATATGCCCCATCATATCGGCGAGCAGTTATCCCGTTTGCCTCGGTGGATTGATTAAAATATTGGCTGTTTCTGTAGATGGTGTCTGGATTCGGAAAAACGTTCAGTCTCCCATTTCGATCAACATTGTAGCTTCGGTCGTAAGGGCGATCGTCAGGCTGCATTAAATCTATCCCATGAATGTGCGACGGAGCATATGATGACTCGTAAGTACTTGATTCAGAATAATAGCTATCAAGATATGCCAGGTCATCTCCGAAGTCTGATCTTTCAAGACGGTATGCATCATCCCCTTTTGACCTTCCTCTGTTTGTTGAAAAGGTAGCATGTGTGTTGGTGGTGAGATTTCGCACTATCCTACTGTCAGGTTGTGAGTTGTAGTAAGCTGTAGGCTGATGCATCATATTTTCCCGAGGAGGTGAACGCGGCGGACGAAGAGGTGGTTGAATATAGGGTTGTATAGAAAGTGGAGTTGGAGCTCGACCCACTGGCGTTGAGACTCGAAAAGGTGGAATGACAGGCGGATAACCCCTAGCGGATTCCGGCCTTGTAATGACATGACCTGAGCCCGAATTGTGGCTATTCTGCCGAGTTCTCATACGCGGAGGCAAAGGAAAAATCGAGTCTCTTTTTGTCTTATCAGCGCGATTAGCGCCATTTTGGGAGACAAAAAAATCGTTGAATTTGGTGCGATTTTTGTAACTTATTGCTCTTTTTTTGCTGACTTGAATCTTAAAGATTACAATTCCAATGACGAAAGCGAGAACAGCAACTACACAGCCCAATCCTATACCAATCTTAGCCAATTGGGAATGCGTATCTTTTGAGTTAAGTGCTTCAGGAGTTTTGGATGTTTGAGGGATAGATGTGTTCTTAGGGATATTGAATGGAGGTTTTTGTGGGGGATTGGAAGGTTTTGATGAAGCCGAAAGGGAGGTTGGGGAAGAAAATAATGCATCTACATGTGATTTAGTTCACAAACAACAGAAACACTCAGTGAAAACATACTTTGAAACCAAAGCAATGTGTATAATGTTATTTTTCAATGAATGCTAACCATGAGCAAGAGGCGCAGTGATATTCGGAGCTGTTCTTGATGCTGTTATTCCAGTTGAGTTTTTTTCAGGCAAGTTTGTGGTGGGCTTGGAGGATGAAGGAGATTCTGTTGGAATTGTTTTTGGTAGCTGAGATGCAGCAGGAAGAACTGCCAAAGAAGACGCGGTTGTGGGAACAGAAGATGAAGAATGCCGAACTGCTTCCTTCTTTGTCGTAGGTGTCGTAGGTGTCGTAGGCACACTGTCTGCCGTTGGATTAGGGGGCTTTTTGGATGCCTTGTCAGTTGATTGCTCCGGGTCGGTTACATGCTGCTTTGCGTTTGGCGTGGTGGTGCGGACGTTTGCGGTTTTGTCATCGATTGAACTGTTAACATCGGTAAGTCTTGGGGTGGAAGGGACAGGTGACGCATCTTGCCTCTTGGTCAAAGGAAACTTTTGCAAAGTGAAGATGTCATCAACCGAAGGGCTCTGAGTGCGGCGAACTTTGGGATTATTGGAGCTGGTAGACATGAGCTCTGCTTGCTCGCTTGTCGAACATGGAAGTTCTACACGTTTTCTGTTCATTGGCGATGAGGAGATAACTTCATTCGTGCTAATAGCAAGCAGTAAAATTTGTTAAACTGAGCAGCATCAGTTACCAGGGCTTAGTCCTTGATACGAAAAAAAGGGTAGTCCTTAGAGGTATAACCATACAAATTAAAGCCCTGAATGCAAGAGGAGCAACGACAATTCGGACGAGCTCACTTCCAACGACTGTGTTCAGCGGGTAATGAAGCCGTATTGAACGAAGCCGACACATTAGATTTGGAAACAGCGACGGCTTCGAAGGCCTGGATTATTCAGCGATGAGCGTCTGGTCCCGTACCTCAGAGTTGGTAAAGGTATAGCGATATCCAAATTCCAGTCCTCAATCAACGTGGTGAGCTTCCAGGGCCAGAACCCTCCGAGGTCAGCCCAGGGCAAGAGTCCAACGGCGATGAAAAGCTGGAGCAAGCAAGCTCACTGAGTTTTAGTCCTGTCCCGGTATCTCAGCCAGCCGAGAACCAGAAATTTGTGGACCAAGCTGAGGCTGGGGTCGACTTGCTTTGCTGCCCTCCTGCCTTCTTGACAACTCGGCTTAACTGCGAAGAGCCGTCGGACAATAGGATTCAATTAATTTAAAGATGGGTGTATTCACTGATCCATATCGACAGGCGGTCAAGATTCCGAGTGCCAACCGGCAATCCTGTCTACCAGTTGGGATGATGGGCGCTTTGCACGAGTTCACAAAAGCCTCAGCGCAAGCTGTACGACGAAGCTGTACAGTGCCACTTGGTCGGATAGGTTACCAACTGCTAGCAAGAGCTTGGTGACAAATCGGAGTATTTCCATTTTTTATGTCGTAATCTCGTATCAACGCAAACACGTCGAGTAGTTCTGGAGACGAGTTTTGCCACGATGAGGACGTTCTTGCCCCACGGAATCCCACTAGCGATTAGTCAACGATCTTGATTCCTGAGACTGGCTTGAGAGCTCGTCCTACCAAACAGGACGCTCCACGCTGGCATCTGATGCTGACCGGAAGAAGTGATGCTTCGTAGGTGGGTTCCATTCTACAAATCGGTGATAATGCCATCGCCATCCAGAATATCTGAATATCGAACGGTCGCCACTTTTAACGATTTGGTGCTCACTCTCCAACGCCTGCGAAGATTCGAGATTCTCCGCGACGGATGTAATTTTTCCGGTTGATGAGCCATTCCAGGCTTGTTCGGCACGGCGGCGGCGGCGGTGCCTACGTCTTGGACTGATTCATCGTCGGCATCGCCAGTTATGTGACCATCCATGATCCGAAAAGAATTGAATGAGCAACAAATTCCATGATCAGGTAAAGGATGAGCCACTTCCCGACGGTCAGACCAAAAAACACCCTCATCCTCAACCTCGATCAATTGTGTCATAAAAGATGAAGATGTCCATCCATAGCAACCCCAGAGCAGCAAATTTTGATCCCATGTCTAGGGAATGCAAACAAAAAAGGGAAATTCTCAAAACAACACATCTAAGTTTGTTTTGAGGAGAGCCCTGGCCTCAATGGTGAAAATTCACAACTAAGCCCCCTCCGACCCCAGCAGGTCGATGATTCTCCATCGAGGTCACCATTGGGGCAAAGGGAAAGGGCCCAATTTTTGAGACAATTTCTTATGGGGTTGACCTGGGCATGATGGGCAGGGAAAGGCCAAAGACCCTTCAGTTACCCAATGGTAGAAACTTGACCATTTGCATTTTCCATTGCCAAACAAATAAGAGAGTAAAAACAAAGTAACAAAAATATGTGATAATACAAACCAGTTAAAAGCTAAGTCTGAGAATAGATAGGGCCAAAGTGTTGAGCCCAATCTTCAAGGCAGAAAAGCTGCTCCACATGCATTGAAGACAAAAATGCTGTAAGGTTTGTCTATGGAACTCTTGATAATAGTATCAAATATCAAGAGTACTATGACTGTCCTCAGTAAAAAATATTATATAATTAAATATTATAACCACAAATTAATATAATTTTGAAAAATAATTATATAAAAAAAGAATTTAATTATTATTATATAATTTGATAATAATAAAAATCTTTAATAATTATAATCATTTATTATAATCATTTATTATAATCATTTTGTTATTATTATAATCACTCACAGTTATAATAATGAGAATGTATAAAGCTCTTGTAAGGTTTGACTATGAAACAATAAGTAAAAAATACTAATATTTTACTTATTGTACTCTGAATGTCCTTATAAATAAAGTAAATAAGATAAAAATAAGTATAATAATAAAAAATTATTATAATTAAGGCATAAAAACAATTATATTATTGAATAAATAAAATAATATAATTTATATTATAAAAAAATAATATAATAAATAAATATATTAATATACAATAATTAATATATTTAAAAGGACTTTATTATTGTTACCAACAAATAATAAAGGCATAAAAAGTTGTTTTTTATTAACAAAAAACAATTAATAACAATTGTCAGCCTGTGACTCAAAACCAGAGCACAAGCATTACAGCCAAAATACCATAAATCAATGGTATAGCCAAGATACCACTAAAACATGGAGCTGAACCAAATTAGCTCAAAAGGTATCAAAAGAAAGAGGAAACTCACCTCTTTCTGAAAATGTAAGTCCCATCATCATAGGACAAAGAATAACAAAGTTATTCATGCTCAAAGTTATTGCTGAGCATAAACCTTAATTTTCACCTCTAATCTGAAATTCAGAGTAAGAGGCTTAACCCCATCAAATGGGTATGCAAAATGAAGCTCTAAGTCAGGGCTATCCAATGGGACCAGCCAAACTGAGCTAGCACCAGTATTACAGAAGTTATGGTCAAATTCAGGCCAAATAAGGGTGAACAAAACATTCACCTCTCATCTAACTTCTACAGTTTTAGTGTGAGATACCTAAAGTGGGGCTTTTTTGGAAAGATCACAATCAGGTCTATCTGATGTTGTCATCCATTTCCTCATATCTGAACCATAGCAGAAGTTATGGGGCAAACAAGCCCAATACAGCATTTTGCCTAAACCACACATGTGTATAAAAATCTTGTACATGGCATAACTTTGCCATGTTTAATGATAACCATATCAAATAAGGTGCGATTGTGTAGAACACATACAGGGCTACACACTGGTTTAGTTTTGAGGTTGATATCTCAAGACCTGACAAAGTTATAGCTGTTTTAAGGTCAAATTCTCATATTCTGGCCAATACAGCTTTACCCTGGGATAATATCCCATAACCATGATTATGAGGTGTCAAACAGAAAAAGAAGCATGTTTATACTTCAATACCTCATAAGACAGTCAATACTGGGGTCCCATACAGTTTCTGTACAGCATTCTATGCGTCATACACATCAGAAGAGGGCTATGTGGTCCCCAGATGAAAATTTTCACCCTGTATTGGTGAAAACTGCCCAGATGTGGTTTCAAAACCACATCTGAGCCCAATACAGGCTATACATGTCCTTGCAAACCACAAGCCTGTCTCAGAGAGTGAAAAAATCTTCACTTCCTCTACGTGGAAAGGTCTAACAGCCCTTCCACCCCACTTCAGGATAAAAAGGAGGCTTTTCACAGCCAGAAATGCTTTCCTCATCCTGCTTTTGAATACCCTACATGGTAAACTGTCAAAAAAAGTTTTACTCTTGGGTAATAAACAGGTTTAATTCAAATATCAATTATTTTAGTCTTTATTATTATAACCCAACAGGTAAAGCTGCACTCAGGGCTTTCAACAGCACTCACCACCACTATATCTCATATAGTAAAGCCCTTTTATTCTTAAACTAAAACATCTTTAACTCTTATAGCTCCTTTTCAATCCTTTTTTACCGTTTCACAGTCATAGTTAAAAGCTGTAAATACATTTAAATACTTTTATCATAGACTCAGCCTGACATTTTGGGGGCCTGGCTATGTTTTAACTTATTTTGACTATTACAAGTGAGTTTTTTCTTTTATATTCTTTATTTCTGACAATTGATTTATCATTTTTAGGCGTATTTTTTTTAATATATATATATATATTCATTTAATTGGTCTATGTACCACTCTTTACTCATATTTTAAGGGTATCTGTCACGTGGTTAATACCCACAAGACCTTTATTTTTGGGGTGTTTTACATATAAAAACACATAAGCCATCAATAAGTCCTGTATTTTTGATTAAATAAGGACACCTCTGACTGTAAAACCAACAGTTGAGGCGTGGTTAAGTGTATTGTTGACTCAATTACACTTATGCATATCACACTTGAAAACCACAAGTGAATCTGTGGGATACTGACACACAAACAGTGTAACAGGGTACCAAAAAGCTGTAATTCTGACGTGGAATTGTTAATTCAATTACACTGTCATTATACAGGGAATATTGTAGTAATATACAAGCCCAGAGGCCATTCTTAGAGGTGCAAACGGCAATTTAAGAAGTCTTAACTGAAATAGGCCCTCTTTTTCCTACTTTGATTCAGTGGAAGAGAATTATATCCCACTTGAGACCCACTGTGAGCCTTGAGGTATACTTTACATACCCAATTGGGCCACAATTATCTTTAAAATCAATTCTGAACTATGCATAACCCATGAGTCATGCATATATTGAAAAGTCATCATTTTTGATTTCAGAAAAGATGAATAGCTTTTTTGTGAGTAAGTAGGTCCATGGATTTAAGGCCAGATTTGGATTCTACACAAAAATTCACCTAGGGTAGCTAAATAGAGTGAATAAGCTCAAATTAACTCTTTGAGGTGGTAAAATGGAAAATACTTCAATACCACATCATCAATACCACATAAAAGATCCGTGAAAATTTTTGTTTTTCTTAATTTCATGCCAAAATAATGGGAATGTGAGAAATCCCATGTTACATATACACTGAGAATAGTGTTATGCATGTTTTGAGCACTTAATAGCATGGTATTCTTACATGGACTTTTGGTACACCCATAGTGGATATCTCACTTGAAGCTCAATTTTCTATTTTGATGTGAGAAATAAGCAAGGGGGACAAAAGACATCAAAGAGAGCCAGGGTACCCAACTTCTGAGGCCTCAGAGGCGTGGACAGCTCCAAAGCTTGGATCCATGGCTGATCTTGGCCTAATTGGTAAACTAAAACCTTTTGGGAACTTGGTTACCATGTTACAACTACTGTAAATCTTAAGAAAATAGCAAATAACCTGCTACTTTGACGTGCCAAGGAGGTAAAGAGCTACTTAGACTCCTGTAACCAGTTCAATTCTTAATGATTTTCCATGGGTAAGCCCCAAAAGAGTCATTAAAACCCTTTTTGGACTTGTATCCATTGATTTACCTCATAGCAACCAGTGAAACACTGATATTTGCAATTCTACGTAGAAATGAGGTGAAAACTTCAAAAATTCATTAAAAATACAATTCTTAATGAATCTTTCTGAAACTTTTAGGACTAATAGGGAACTGTATTATCTATGGTACAACCAAAAAATTACAGTTTTACTAGGAAAATTGAAAGTTTTACTTACAGGACATTTTTGACTATACTACATGAAACACTGAATCTTCAAAAATTTACAGTAATTACAACCTGTGATGAAATTGGCACTAACGTTGATAACTTTTAGAAATCAATGATTATTTTGGAATAAAAGAATATTTACAGATGTTACTCCTTTTATTCTTAAACATATTGGGGTTGGTAGTCACGTAAAAGAATCAATTAAGTAATTATGATAATCTTACGTGACAACAGATGATGCAATCAATAATCCAAAAGGGTTTGTTGTTTTCTCACTCACTGGTTTTTCAGTTTGCTCCATGGCACGCCTCTGTGAGCTGTTGTTGACTTAAAAGAGGCCTCTTCTTGCTGTTTTTTCCAGATCATCATCTTATTATCATTTAAACCATTATTATCAACAAGTAAGTAATATTTATAGCTATTCTTAAGTGTTTTAAATCATTCAGAGTCAATCAGAAAGATGTGAAATCATAGAATCCAACAATATATTGTTGTAATACTGTTATAAATTCATTTTGATCCTTAAAATCCACAATTCTATGTCAAATTTCTCTATCTTATCTTTCAATAAGTTCTTTGGAATATTAGTGAGTGATTTATTTTTAATTCTTAAAGTTTTTCTCTAAAAATTAGTTTTCTTCAAGAATTATCATTATTATTATTCTTGCAAAAGATAATTATATATTAAAATAATTTTATTATTTTAATAAAAGAAGTTTTATTATTAAAATCTTCTTGCAATTGATTCTAGTAGACAATTACTTGCTCACTGTTAAAATCACTAGTAGTGCTTAACACGTGAAAGAAATAATTCTTTAATTATTTAATTGTTGTTATAATAAAATTTTGTTATCATATTTCATAAGAACAGTCATAGTACTGTTGATTAATAGTAATATTATCATCAGTTTCATAGACACATCTTATATTTGGGGGCCTGGCCGTGTTTTTTGAACCTTGTATGTGAGCCTGTGAGGTATGTATAACATACCCATAAGGCCACAAATGATTTTATAAACAATTAATTTTGTCTTAAATAGACTTTTTAGTTGAATTTAAAATAAAAAATAATAAAAAATAAGTATAACTTTTTTTTGGATAAACAAAGTTATAATTATTATGTCATTTTTGGATTCTACTTCAAAAATAACCTAGGGTACACCCATAGGGTGTTATACCCAAAAACACTTATTTCTTGTGTTATTAGAAGATTTAAGAATCTCACAGTACTAATGTAGCTTTTTTAACATTTTTTTAAAATTGTTAAATTTAAGCTTAATTAAGCTTAAATTTAAAGTTACATAAGGTTTATGCAACTTTACCAAAATTTTAGTTAAAATTGAGGTGTGGTGTATATTTACTGAATTGGCTAAGGATTTGCCATACAGAATGTAAATCCTGCGTGAGCTCAATTTAAAAGGGTTTAAGGCCATAGTATGGCTTTAAATAAATAAAAGGGCAAAATCCACGCAAAAAGGTGGGAGAAAGGAAAAAGACCAAATAGAGCTGGGGTACCCAACTTTTTGGATCTGCAAGGACTCAGTTAAGGTTGTCCACCTGTATTGGAGGATTTTCAACCTTATTTAAACTTTAAGATTAGACTTTGATCCAACCTTAAGGTTTAAACTGGTTTTATCCCAATTTGGACAGGAATTTCAAGCTGCCAAAGGGTAAATCCCAATATGTAAGCTTGAAATCAAGGTTTTAAGAACTGTCAAAGCTTAATTAAGCTTAAAACTTTAAAGTTTCAAGCATTAAAACCTTATCAAATCTTAAGGTTTGGTGTGTATTGCTATTTTACGTGGAAAAATAGCAATAACTTCAAAAATTCATTAAAAATCCAATTCTTAATGGATTTGCTTGAAAATTTCACACAAGTTAGAATTTAATATTATCAATATATAAATTAAATTTTAAGTATCTTTTATAAATAAATTTCCTGGGTAATTAGCCTGGAAATTTACTTTTTTAATTAAGCTCAAAGAAGATTATGATATCTTTAAAAATTAATTAAAAATTGAGTTTAAGAGATTTCTGCTTGAAACTCTATTTTTAAGTTGTTCATGTGATGAACTTTAATATAAATAAACTTATTTTATATTAAAACTTAAAATAATTAAACTAAATGAGGATTAAAGTTACTTGGAGTTAAGAATAACACTGGTAACTTTAAATTGGAAGTAAAAATAAGTTGCCTTAAGTTAAGAACTCTATTTTTAAGCATGGTTTTTCAGTTTTGACCTGAGCACGCCCTTTATATTCATTATGAATTATGAGAGTTGCTCTGAAGACATAAAAAGAGTCTATTCATCACTGTTTTTGTCCATCATTCATTATTAATCCAATCATATTAGAAATTTAAACAGGTAAAGTTTTATTAAATATAAAATCTTATTATTAAAAGTAATTCTTAAGTTATTTTTATTCTTTATTTATTGAAATTAAAGAATTGAAGTCATAGAATTTAGATTATTGTTGTAATCACCAATAATATATTTTATTATATAAAATTATCATTTTTAAATATCTTTTAAAATCCACAAATTCCTCTCAAAAAAACTCTTAAATCATAATTTATTATTAAAAGTTGTTTTATCTTTAAATTCATTGATTTTTGACGTGTTTTTAACTTATAATTATTATTTAATATCATAACTGTTGTATTTTGACTTATTGTATTAAATAAATCTTATAAGTAAGTTTTCTCTAGAATTCTATATTTTTTTATCTAGTATTAGTTTTTTTATATAGAATTTTTATTCTAAAAGAATTATTTCTGCACAGTGTGTGTTTAATTCTTTTTATAAATAATATTTATATTATTTATAAGTGGTTAATATTCCTATTTTCCACGTGTAATTGTCTCATTAAGAGCTTTACACTTCTTATTGTTATAACTGTCAGTGACTATAACAATAATAGAATAATTATAATTTATTATAATTATTATTTTTTTATTATTATATTATTATAATAATAATTAAATTTATTTTTTTTATATAATCAATTTTAATAATTATATTTAAATTTGTGGTTATAATATTTTATTATATTATATTTTTCTACTGAGGACAGTCATAGTACTCTTGATATTGCTACTATTATCAAGAGTTTCATAGACAAACCTTACATTTTAACCTTAATCAATATATTTTTAAGCTCTAAAATATATTAATTTAATAATTTTTTCTTTCATTTTAAAGTTAAAATAATTCTTATTTTTGAAATTGTTGTTAAAATATTAATCATTGAGGAATTTGGCTTAATTTTATACTGTTTTTACATGTGGCTTTTTCACATCCAAAAACTTATAAAATTATTCTTTGAGTTACTCTGAATTAATTTTCGTTCAAAATCTTAAATTTTAATTTTTTTCTTTAAAAAGAATAGTTTTTTTAATATTAAAAAATATAAAACATATAAAAAATCTTTAAAAATATTTTAAAAAGTATAAAAAATATTTTTTTTCTTTTATAATTTTTTTCTAGTGTCTTTAATCAAATACTGTGCAGCTGGCAACAGACTCAGTAGAAGATATATCACTAGTCCAGAATCTTCAGAAGCAGAATCTGAAGACAGTATTGAGGTGAAAATTGCTAAAAGAGGCACCTTATTTAACTCAGAAAAGACTAAATTATCACCAAAAGGTGTGTATTTTATCTTATATTTTCACCTTTTATCTTTAAATTGACGTGAAAATGGTGCATACCAGAAATGGAAGCAACTATTCAGTCCAGCCAGATGGATGTGGACAAGGAAGAGGCAAGACCAAATACAGAAGTGCCAAGTCTTCCACAAAAAAGACACATTTGGAGGATGCCAGAGTTGTTCCCCATTCCCCAAGGTCTGTACCAACAGATTTTGATGTGAATTCTGAGCCTGAACTGATTCATGACAATATTTACAGGGCTGAACCATTTTCAAATGGCAGCAATAGAAATATATCAATGACAGTACAAAAATTGGTTCAGAGCAGCCAAAGATGTAAGATTTGACTATGAAACTGATGATAATATTACTATTAATCAACAGTACTATGTCTGTTCTTATGAAATATAATAATAAAAAAATTATTATAACCACAATTAAATAATTATAAAATTATTTCTTTCACGTGTTATACACTACTAGTGACTATAACAGTGAGCAGTAATTGTCTACTAGAATCAATTACAAGAAGAATTTAATAATAAAGACTTCTTTATTAAAATAATAAAATTATTTTAATATATAATTATCTTTTACAAGAATAATTATAAAGATAATTCTTGAAGAAAACTATTACTAGAGAAAAACTTTAAGAATTAAGAATAAATGACTCACTAATACTCCAAAGAACTTATTGATAGATAAGAGTAGAGAAATTTGATGTGGAATTGTGGATTTAAGGGATCAAAAGGATTTATAACAGTATTACAACAATATATAGTTGGATTCTATGATTTCACGTCTTTCTGGATGATTTTGAAAGATTTAAAAGACTTAAGAATAGTTTTAACTAATACTTACTTGTTGGTAATAATGATTTAATAAATTGATAAGATGATGATACGGAAAAAAAACAGCAAGAAGAGGCTTCTTTTAAGTCAACAACAGCTCACAGAGGCATGCCATGGAGCAAACTGAAAAATCAGTGAGTGAGAAAACAATAAACCTTTTTTGGATTAATGATTGCATCATCTGTTGTCACGTAAGATTATCATAATTACTTAATTGATGCTTTTACGTGACTACCAACCCCAATATGGTTAAGAATAAAAGGAGTAACAGCAGTAAATCTTCTTTTATTCTAAAATAATCATTTATTTCTCAAAGTTATCAATGTTATTGCCAATTTCATCACAGGTTTTAATTACTGTGAATTTTTGAAGATTCAGTGTTTCACGTAGAATGGTCAAAAATGGACTGTAAGTAAATTTTTTAATTTTACTAGTAAAACTGTAATTATTTTTGGTTGTACCATAGATAATACAGTTCTTCATTGGTCTTTAAAGTTTCAGAAAGATTCATTAAGAATTGTATTTTTAATGAATTTTTGAAGATTTTACCTCATTTCTACGTAGAATTGCAAATAGCAGTATTTTGCTGGTCGCTATGAGGTAAATCAATGAATATGGATCCCAAAAGGGTTTAATTACTCTTTTAGGGTCTAGTCATGGAAAGTCATCAAGAATTGACGTGGTTACAGGAGTCTAAGTAGCTCATTACCTCCTTGGCATGTCAAAATAGCAGGTTATTTGCTATTTTCTGGTGATTACAGTAGGTGTAACTTGGTAACCAAGTTCCCAAAGAGTTTTAGTTTACCAATTGGGCCAAGATGAGCCATGGATCCATGCTCTGGAGCTATCCACGCCTCTGAGGCCTCAGAAGTTGGGTACCCTGGCTCTCTTTGATGTCTTTTGTCCCCCTTGCCTAATTTTTACGTCAAAATAGTAATTTAAGCTTCAAGTGAGATATCCACTATGGGTGTACCAAAAGTCCATGTAAGAATACCATGATATTAAGTGCTCAAAACATGCATAACACTATTCTTAGTGTATATGTAACATGGGATTTCTCACTTTCCCATTATTTTGGCTAAAAATCAAGAAAAACAAAAATTTTCACGGATCTTTTATGTGGTATTAATGATGTGGTATTGAAGTATTTTCCATTTTACCACCTTAAATACTTAAATTGAGCTTATTCACTCTATGGAGCTACCCTAAATGAATTTTTGTGTAGAATCCAAATCTGGTCTTAAATCCATGGATTTACCTACTCAATAAAAAGTTATTCATCTTTTCTGAAATTGAAAATGATGAATTTTGGATATATGCATGACTTATGAGTTATGCATAGTTCAAAATTTCTTTTTAAGATAATTGTGGCCTATTTGGGTATGTAAAATATACCTCAAGGCTCACAAAAGAAGAGGAGTGGGAAATATGCCCAAGCCTTTGGCAGGGGGCCATGAACTCCTACTTACACATCAAGAGCTTTCTGGGTCAGGAGAAGACCATAGAACTCTTAGGAGGATGGAGCCCCCTGTGTTGCAAAGAAAAGGTCAAAAAGATAAAGAATTGGTTGAAGAACCAAAGTCTTTTATCCATAGACCAGAAGAAGGAACTGGAAATGACTCCAGCTTTGGAGACAGAAGCCCCAGTGGCGTCTACCAGCTCCAAACCAGCTCCAGAAGTGTCCAAAGACAAGCCCAAAGGACCTCAGAAGATGTGAGCCTTAGAGGTAATTTCATATACCCAAAAGAACACAAATACAGAATTAACATATAAATATAAATAAAATAAATTTATTTATATTATTATAATAAAAATAAAAAGATAAATATAAAATTATATTCAAAATCAAAAATTTAATTACCATTTAAAAATAAAATTACATTAAATTTTGAAATGATAAAATTACGTTTATACTTGAAAAAATTAAGTAAATATGAATTTTTAACAAAATTATAAAAAATAAAATAAAATTGAAAAAAGTTAAATTACAATTATTATAAACTTTTATCCAATAAATAAACATATAAAAATTATTTCACCATTGGATTCCTCATAAAAAATCAGGTGGGGTCACCTCTGAGTGAAATTTTTGTAACTCAACTCTAAATAAGCTTAGATTAAGTTTTTAGTATTTTCAATACAAAAATTGAAAATACTCAAAACTTTAATTTAATTCACACCACATATGGTGTTAACCATCAAATTTTGTGTTAAAATTGAGGTGTTGTATTTAGTTTAGAAGTTATGAGGAATTGATGTATTTTCAATTGAATTCAATTGAAATGTCAAAATGTGCGCATGTATTACATAAGTGAACTTTGATTTACATATGAGGTATCAATTATTACTGTATTGAACTGTACAACTTAATTGAATTACATATTTAAATTATAAGTATAATACACCAGGGCAAATCTCATGTCAATCGTCGGCCATTGACTTCACGTCAAGCAGGATAAAAGTCGAGCTCACGTCAAGCAAAAATCAAGCGAACGTCGAGCACATGTCCTACTCTTGTCTTACACCAATATTGGTTCCCCCGTGCCTTCAACTCAGACTCCTCACCACCTGATCATCCCACAACCGTCCAAAGGTTGGTAAAAATTACACAAGACCTGCCTGTTTGCACAAACACACATCAAAGAGGTCCTTCAGCCAGTCTTGATGTAGGCGGGGGGTTTGACTTCACCAGGTCATCCATGAAAGGACTCTGCCTGTGCGGGATTGTCATTTTGCAGATGACACTGGTAGAGCCCGCCGCACAATACCGCGGGTTCGGGTGCGCTTGGGTGTGCATTCGCGTGTGCGGGTGCGGGTGTGCAAGGGCCGATTCCCCTTTGAACATGATGATGGCGCAGTTAGAAATTTTGGATGTTGTGAAAGATGAGTGTGTGGGTCATTTGATAATTGAACTTGGCTTATTCACACTGTACCCAATGTCAAAATAGTAAGTTCTTTGTGGCAATGTGAAATAATGGGCTTTGCTTGTCACAATGGCATGTCTCTGTCACTAAATTTTGAAGCAGTTATTTCACTAGCAAAATTGCTAATGAATCTGAGAGATTTGCATTTTTGTAGACTAAATATCATGAAATAACGGCCTTATCATTACAAGCAGTCCACATGACAGAACTTTGTTATCATACAATCCACAGTTACCTTCTATTTCTTCTTCAGATATAATCAAGTGTCCATCATCAAAACCAACAGCTTTATAAATATTCAGATGCAGCCAATCTGGTAAGAAATTCACATCAATCTTCAAAGTTTTTAAGATCAGAAAGTTATTGTTCAGTATGCTAGATGGCTCAGAGACTTTAAAAATGCTATTAATAATACCAAATTGTCGTGAGTTGCCCCTCAGAAAACATATCACACTGCTGCTGACATTTTTGGATTCAGTTGAAAATATATTGTTCCCAATATTAATGTTTGAAACTGGAAAATACCAAGGTGAGACAATCCTTGAAGTGGGAGGACTTGTGGATTGCATGGTAGTGTCTAAGCTGATACAATCAACTATTTCCCTTGTTGCATGAAAATTCTGTAAGTACTCAACCAGGAAATCATAATTTTCTTGGTCATGGTGGGATGGTTTGTTATATTTATGGTGATTGACCAGGGCAGGTGGCTGTGATTCAAAAAGCTGTCTTATTTCAAATGGCATGGATGGGGATTTCAGGAGAACAGAAAGGTTGGAACATCGACAGATATGTTGAAGTAAGGTTTTATCTATATCATCTATTCAGAGTTTCAAGAAGTTAGTCTTATTCAGTTCAGGTGTTTAATCAATGTGAATATATTGATCTTATTAATTGGCGTACATATTTTGTTATTTGTTGGCATCTTTGCAAATACTCCAATCAAGCGCCCATAACCCCATGTGGCTGAGGCTTGTGCTGACCCCCACAATGGAAGAGTTCTGGAATATGAGCGGTAAATTGATGATTTGGTTTAATTTTCTGTTTTGGGAACAGGTGTTGATTGGACAGGCAAAATGTTTTCCAATGTTCAGCAAATGTGGTCACATCATCTATTGAAACAGTCCAACTTGTGGTAATGTTGATAGCACTAATCAAATGGAATGTATTCTTGGTTAGTTCATTTGCAAGTTCTTCTGACTGACCCATTTTTCTTTGAATGTTGGCGGATTGGTGTACATCTAATGACATCTGTTGATTGAGCATTAAAAATGGAATATAGACCTTATATAAGAGAGCCCATTCAGCGGCTTTTAATCTACCATGAGAGGGGGAACCCATGTTGCAAGGTACTCTTGTCCATGATGAGGGAATTATTGTCTCAGATATGATTTGTTGGAGATGCTCCAGAGCCTCACCCTTCATCTTGTGATCACTCAGTGCAGTGATATGCAATTGAGAGGGGATGTAATCCGCATAAAATGAAGGAATCTCCGCAGAACCACTAGATGGATGTTCCGTGTGAGGGGTGGGCATTGGGAAGTAGTTGGGAGTGGCTCATTTATTATTTTTCCTGCGTCTCTTCTCAGGGAGCGGGCCTCTCAATGTGATTTTATCAAGAGAGCTGTTGGAGGTCATGGAATCTGAGTATGAACTGTTGGTGTCATTGGATTTCCTGCCGGACCTGAGGTAAATTTTTGATTTGGACTCTGGAATGCACAATTTGAAAGTTGCATGATCCTTAAAAATTCCCAGTATTAAATTATGCATTATGTCAAGATTAACCATTCTGGTTGCATCCCAATACGGAAGGTCTTCTAAAATGAGTATTGCACTCCATACTCAGAGAAAATTGCTTGTCTTTGTTGTGGGGTTGCCCAAAGCCATTTGGCAATGGTTGATTTATGATTTTGATATGAGCGTGTGTAGTGAAATTGAGGACCAACTTCTTCAATTTGAGCTTTGTGAATGGTGCAAAAATTACAAAAGTGGTTGCCTGAATGGGAAAGAAATACAGTAAGCTTGCGCATGGCAACCACATCCGCAATGGCTGTGAGAATGGCAACACGGATAAAGGATCCTGAAGGACCTGTTGAGGTGGGTGAAAAATGGTAACCTTGCCATAGCTCTTTGAGCTTGTTGATGAGTGGCATTAATAGGTAATTCAATTGAAGGGAAGTTGGCTCCTTTGGACCAGGGATGATTCCTGTAACATAGACATTCTCTGGCTTCAATCTTTCACTTGGGGGGAGATTAAGACAAATAAGCATGATAGGTCCAATGCTGGCCAACCGGGTGGACTTTCCATGTGCATTAAACCAGTCCACATAAATGGAGAAGGCCACTGCACCAGGAATGGACATGAATATTTCTAGTGCCAGTGAAGCATCTCCAGACCAATCCATCCCAGACGTCACATTTTGGGGAACCTTCGGGAGTTTGGGATTGTTGATGTTGATGCAGAATTTGCATAATTCCAGCCCGCTGGAGAAATCTGGAAAGCCAATTTTTGAATGGTTGATAAATGAAATGTTTTGTTGGTATTAAATTTTGCTTCATGTTGGTTGTGTTTTGGGCGTGGGCTCCAAATGAATAGATGAATTTGCCTAATGATTGTGTGCAAGGGGGATCATGATCATTTGGGTCATTATGGTGTTGACAGTGGGGTTGGTCAGTTGTGACTGATTCAGTAAGGCCATTAAGAGAGAAACATTGAGGACAACATATATAGCTTTGAATCACTGGTTCCATTTGGAGATGTTCAAATATGGTACTCAGATCTTGAGGTATATGGAATGCAGGAGTGGGGGGACCACCGGAGCTTGAGATGCTGGACTTGATCAGCAGGTTTAGGGCAGGGTTGAGAATGCGTGAAGCCCTGTGGGGTATATTATACCTTAATGATAGAATGGCAGATATTATCATTCCAAGGTCTTGTGGAAGAAGGGTTTGACTGCTGCTGTATGGTTTCTGTGCAGTTGAATTGAGACCTGGTGCTGTGGAGAAGGTGCTTTGGGTCAATGGTGAATAATAAGCTGGGAATATTTGATCCAATAGAAGTTGTGGGCACTCAGATCCTGATGCAGAAGTAGGGATGTTTGGAAGGGATTTGGGTGCAATGGTTGATTTGAGCTTTTTGATGTGCTGTTTATATTGGAAAGGTGTGAAGGCAACTCCAGGCCTATCACCCTCAGGGGAAGAGTTTGTTTGAGTTGAGCAGTGTTGACACATGCATATACGCATTGAGGAATAGCAGCGGTTTTTCATTGTTGCAGGAATTGGGATTATGGTTGGTTTGTGTATAAATATCTATGGCTGATGTGAAAGTGTTTAGGAGTGTTATTAATTGGCAAAAAAATCGAGTGATTATTTATGAAGGGGGAGATGATTTGAGCCATCTGAGAATTTTATCCCATTTGTAATGGTGCATGAGCTGCAGCTGATAGAGTGTAACATGTCTCATCTGGATGGTGGAATTGGTTAGGAGTTTAATTGGGTAAATTGCCATGCTGCTCAATGCTCATACATATTCTATTTTATTTACACATGGCAATACTGCGGTTTGACACTTGAGGGACGTTCCAATAGGGATGTGTCAACATTGATTTGAGGGGATTGACATTCAAACCATGTATGCTGGCACGCCATCATACATGGCTTAAACCTTATTACAGACATAATGATATAACTCTATTACATAAGGGGTTTGAGTGCAGTTAAAGTCTTGGTATTTGGTTTGAGTGCAGCAGGCTTTTAATCGGTTGGAATGTGATTTGGATTGTCTCGCCTTTCTTGAAAAGGTGATGTCTCTTTTTTGGGTAAATCCTTCATGAATATACCCCTTTACAGATGTACGATGCTGTGGAATTTCAATGCATATATTGGCAGTTTGGATAATTCACAAAATGTGACAATGGGGAGGTGGAAATGTTACCGAATATGATTACTTATGGATGATGGGTCCCCTTTGAGATCAAGGAAATATTACATTATATGGTGAAAGGCCGTGCAGGGTGGTTTCCGACAAAAGCGGAGGAGCTCAAGAGGAGGCAGGGAGGATTCTCCTAAAAAGAGGCTTATTGGAATTCCACGCAACACTTGGTTCCAACTATTCATATAATTTCTCTATTATAAATTTGAGAAGATTTCATCTCATATCACTCTATTTTATCATAATACTGAGGTGTTTTATCTAGTTAAAAATATTACTGTACTTTCTCGGCCCTTATGTCATCTTCCAAGTCACATAAATCCCCTTCAGGTTCTGTTCATGACTGAGATAGTGAATCTAGCATAGAATATGTTCAAACACAGTCACCATTGAGTCCCAAAATTCCTCTCACAACCCCTATCGCATCCTCAATGAATGTATCAGGTCTTAACATTGATGTGGGAAATCCAAAGGCTCCAACTTCAAGCACTTGGTCGATCCCAAATATTTCCGTCACTCCAATTCCCCCGAATCCCACTAATAGACAAACGCATGTGTCTGAGGGGCCAGAAGGCACACCTCAAATCTCATCAAATGCTAATCCCCAATCAAAATTTCCACGTGAGTTCCTCCTTAATCCCGGTCGGAATCCAGTCGCATCCCAGGATCCCTTTGGCCAAAGTAAACAGCCAACCCTCAATATTGCATCAGGATCTCAGGTTCATGTGGGCAATGAAAGGCGCGTGGATGGGGGGCAACAAAAAAGACCATTGGATAATGTAACTTGGAGTGGTCTGTCGGAGGGAAATCCAGGATTGACGCTTCATCAAAGTAAGTCATTTGAATTTTGGAGTATAACCTTTTTCACAATTTGATATTTTTGTTTCATGGGTTAGATATGGCACCTAAAGGCAAGTCAGTCCAATCTCAGGAGCCAATTGAAGATTGTGAGTATGACCAGTCTTCATTAATTTTTTGATGTGCATGGCAGGTGATGAACTTTATGCATCTTCACCTCTGGTCCATAAAGAGAAAGTCACTGGACGTCATCATCCATATGCCTCCAAACCAAGAACAGCTCATGCCAGTTCATCAAGAGAAAAAATGGTGGATGATGAGGATGAGAACATGTCTCCGACTCAAATGGAAACAAATGATGATCCAAGGAGGGACAATTTCACAGCGCATGAGCATGACACTCAGTCAAATAGTGAGTTCACCCATCCTTAAATGCCCCTTGTCCAGAGTATGCTTGAACAATCTGAGTTCAGACAGCAAAGGAACCAGGCTCGTAAAGCTCACAATGTGGCGAAACGTGCAAGCCAGAAGGAGCAACAAAAATGGATGAAAGCAGAACTTCCAGAGAATGTCCATGGAATGAGATCAGCAGTACATGCCCATTGCCTGTTCCTACTCAAAGTTAGGGATAAGGATTTTTCCTCACTACCAGAACCACCAATCACAGAAGAGTGTGAAATTGCAATTCAAGTGGCTGGTTATCTCGGATATGTCCCTGAGGAGGTTTTCAATGAGCCATCAACACAGGTTCAGTCTCAGGGTTTCCAAAGCTACTGTGAAAATGAGCTCCACAAGCTAGGACTAAAGCGATTCACTTGGGACTGGGAGAGCTCATGGCAACATCCGTTCAATGAGCTGATGTCTATGGTGTTTTACCGTACATTCCGTCTTGCACTGGTCAGCACCGAGTATCCTCATTACTGTTGGAACAAGGATCATAATTACTATGGGGTCGTGGCGGCTTTAATGGAGCAATATTTCGCTTATTTGAAAATAGAATGGAAGTCTATTCAAAAGGATGCGGAGTATTTGGTTAAAAAGAAGAAGAATCAAAAGCTCGCAAAGATTCGTCAAAGGGTTAGTTAATGTATCTCTTCTTCATTGTGAGCAAAGACTGATGATGATCTACTTGATTATGTGCAGACCTGTGAGCGCCATCATGAATGGTGTGATACGGCTAAATTTCCCATTCTAGCATCACAATTCAATGACCCTTGAGTATGTTCAGATACTGAGGAGGTACTGGAAAATGGCCGTCAAGTTTACCGCAAAGTGGGATTATGCTGGCGCTCCCAGTTATTTAACGAATTGGTATTAAAAATGGATTGAGACATAGAGTTTTGTAATCGCATTAAAAAAAGGGTAAAAAAACTATTGATAGATTGCCAGAATTACGATCGACAGATGATGGTGATATTCCGGAAGGCTTATCATTTCAGGTATTTGATCAAGATTGGCTCAAAAGCTGTAGTAAGATGTAGACTAGCGCCCTCAAAATACTTGACATGCCAGTTATTAGGCCGAATGGTGATGCTCTGCAATAACTTAGTAATATAAATGTATAGCACCGTTACAGTTCAACATTTTGTGAATTATTTGTGCAGGTGTAATACAATGTGATTATTTATTCTTAAAGATGCAACAACTTGCTAAATATGTCAGAATATAGACAATATGAGTTGGACTGTATCACCGTCTCCCTTAGAAATAATACTCTATTTCTCATTTTCATTGAGGAAATATTGAAGGAGTTCAATCCAGCTCATGGTGTTCATAATTGTGGACCTGTGCCAGGGTGCACAGGTGTGATCAACTTGGTCAAATGCAAATTATATAATATCAGTAAGGCTCACGCAGTTAATGATTTTTTCTTTTCTGGGACCTATTGGTGTTTGGAAAATGGCATTTCCATAAGGAAGGATTTTATAATAGAAATACAATTAGGGTAAAAGATGAGCTTGAAAGGTACCTTCCGCATGTTGAACTCAACTGAATGACCTTTAAAGGTTGTTGGCCAATATGATGGAGTCAATCAACAGCCTGAGCCTCAATGGCTGGGTTCCAATTGGGCTCCTGGAAATGTGGATGTCAGGGGCCGCAAATCAGGGCAGAAGTTTGGGGGTCCCCTCACCATTAAATAGACCATATTAGCACAAGTTATATTGAGGCCAGTTCCAGCTGCAGCAATGGATGCAATCAGTACTTCACATTCAGGATTATTGAAGAAATTCTCCAGTGCCTTCTCCTGTGCTCGTGCTGTAATTGTTCCATCAATTCGTGCGGAAAGGATAGAGTGATGGGCAAGTGCAATACCAATTCTACAATATAAAAAAGGCAGATGGATTCAATTGGTAATGGATGCATATTAGAATTAATGCACAAATCTAGAGATTGGGTCCATTGGGTATAAACCACCGATTTGGTTGGACCACACCTTGTTTGTTTGTTCTTCATTAAGCTTTGTAGGAGGTGTGCAATTTTACTACTCATCATGAATGTTTCCACATCCACAATAGTTTGTGTGATTGTTGGGGAGTTATCCTGAGTGCTCCTGCCCTTGGGGTCTTCCAAATCTGCCTCCGCAATTGTGTTAAGCATGATGTGATGGTTACAACATATTCGCAGCTTATTAATATTTCTGAAACATCCTCCTGGTCCTTTGCTTTTGTATGATAGGAATTATTTATATAATGTGTAATATTCCTCCTGCATGGTTGGGTTGAGTGGGAGCAGCTCATAATGATGGCTAATAGTGGGGAGGGATTCGAGATGTGTGGTTTTGGTGCGGTGCAAGCTTAAATGACGCAATGCCAAATGCAAAATATCATTGCAACCTTTGGAAAGACTACTCAGGATGAATGGTGACCAGTTATCTTGATTGGCGCTCTGGGGTTGAGTGATGAATGATATTATTCCCAAAAGGTCATAAATGGTGTTGTGAATAGGTGTGCCCGTTAAACATATTTGACAGGATTAAAGGAGGCTATTAATGGCACGGTGAGTGGCAGTGTATTGAGAGTGAATATAGCTATAAGATGGGGCAAGGGTTATTGGATATAAAAGGTAATTTGAATCATTTAAGATCAGCCACTCACTGTGCTTCATCCAAAATTATACAATGCCAATTGATTTGAAAAATGAATGATGTAGAGGTATTGGTTTGCTTAAATTCTTGGGTGATAGTATTGTAAGAAGTGATGATGATATCATATTTTAAGATGTCGTCTTTGGATAATGAGTAACGAGTGGGACCATGGTAGATTTTGGCATGCAGTGCTCCAGCCTGAGCATGCTTGGATATTTCTGATTGCCAGTTGGTGATTAAGCAAGGGGGGCAGATGATCATGGTGGGCATGGAGCGATGGGGGTTTGCAATCATCCGCTCCTTGGAGGAACCAATTATAGCAATGGCCTGAATTGTTTTACCTAATCCCATATCATCCGCAAGCAGTCCTCCAAGAGGGGTATTGGTCGAAAGGGATTCAAAGGAGCTAACGACCTTGTTTGTAATGATGTGCCTGGCATTAAAAGTGGATCCTGGGGGTGAGGTGGCCTAAAGGTTGCAGGCTGATTAGCCATTGGGGATTTCTCGATCCCAGAAAAAGCTAGTTTGGTCTTTTGATGAGGGAGGAGGGGGGTTTGAATAATGGAATGGCGCGGGGTCATCATGGGGAGGTCTGATCCACTGGGTAATTGTATCAGTTTTTGCTTGGAAATCAATGATGAAACAGAAGGATATGAAGCTGGCGTCAAGTTTGAAGCGGGAAATGTTCCAGTAAAGAGTTTACATTGACTATGAGTATTACAGTCATATTCTTTGGGCATTTCAAGCTTGAAATCTTGTGTTCAACAGCTTTCCATTATGTATAAAATGTTTGGATACCATGTGAAGAAGATCAATGCTAGATTGGGTTTCTGAGATGAGGAGGGATCATTTGCATAAGTCATAAATACTCCCTCAACAAATAATATTTGAGTAGGATTGGATTGGCAATTTTCAATCCATGCTCCATCAGGACCACAGTGCATGAAAGTTTCTGGTGCCCCAAGGAATGGTATCAACGTTTTGGAAAGGGTTCCAGGGAGAGAGCCAATAGCACGCTGGTGATTGGGGAGATATACAAATATGTTGTGTTGATTGTGCCATATGATAATCCAAGAAGCTAAGTGGGAATTCACAGGATTTAAGGTTATATCACTATTTATTTGAATATGAATATTAATAATCCCAATGCAAAGTGGTTGTGAAGGGGTTGACATGATGGCTATTTTAAATTATTTGGGGACAGTTGGAAATTATATGATTGGGAAGGGTTAGCTAAAGGGAATGAAGACGGATAAGCGCAGGTGGGGAACTTATATGAGAGGCAGAAATGGGCTCAAGGGGGGATGGCCTGTGGTTACGTGCATGGTCTTGATGGGGGTGGGCCTCTTGGGCTCATAATTTTCATATGCAATTTGGGGCATATATCAAGGCAAGGTGGCCAAGATGTGGGTGCACCAATATGACTTCTGGATCTGCAGCAAGTTACGAAACCTTTGGTGGAACAAGGTTGACATTAGCATATCCAAAATTAGGTGGGTTGTAGCAACTTATTGTGGAGGGGAATATTAGAGGCATGCAGCCATGTTTGCTGGTGTGACAGCAAGCAATGAGCATATCCTCCCCAGGTTAACTGTCGCACAGGGACCTACTGGGCAATGTTGGCCGCTTCAAAGGGCAATCTCACAGTGGGGATGTTTCTGTGTGGGTGGGTGAGATATGTTCAGTGGCATGCCACCAAACATGAGTTTGATTTTGCGTGAAGTTTTTTGATGACTGATGCCTACTGGGCTTCCAGGGGGGATGTGTGGCATGATCAAAGGGGGCACCGACCATGAGCCGTGATCCACATATACATTCACCCCTATTGCGTTTGAGGCGGGTACTAATCCGCTGAGATTGGCATCAGGGTCTTTGCCTCACGCAGGTATGAAACTCCGGAGAAAGAGGCCACCCGCCCAAGGGAATTTTTGGCTGCAAGCCAGGCCCCACAGCTTGTGCGGGGAGTGTGAGAACGTGCAGAAAATGACCCGCGGTGGGAGATCCCCACGCAAACATAGGCCGGGGTAATTATAATGCGGATGAGGCTGAAGAAAATCCACACTGATTGGCCTCAGGTTTCCACACACAAGCAGGTGAGCGTCTGCAGTCAAGCTGACCACCCGACCAAGAAAATAGCCTGTTGGAAGACTGGCAGTAAAATGTCTTCCAGGCATGTGAAAGTTGCCTGTGTATGACCCGTCGGGGGGTGCGTATGAAAGCGTGTGTCTGCCCGACGATGAGAATGCGCAATCCACATGCGGGGCCAGTCATTGTTTGCCCCGACAATGGCACCGGATGGAATCCACTGTTTGTGTATGACCCAAATAAACAGTCATCCCACTATGACCCACTTACATTAACTTGGATTACATGCGCATCTGTGCCATAGTTAGGCAGAGTTGTCCAACAAGGTGCATCAAAGGGATGCAGTTGAGATATATGACTCAATGGCTTGCCGTGATTGCATGTTACATTGTTGAACAGCTTTTGCTCTTCCCTGCAGCATAAATTTACAAAGGTGTCCTGCGTACTACAGTGGTGGCTGTACAGATTAGGAAGGTGTAATACTACTTGACCCTGCATGCACCTTCCGATCGTTTGCATATATGTAGCTCATGTGCCACATGCTCAGAATTGCGTTTCACCCGATTTGCACACGCAAGCTGAGCATGTCATGGTCAAAAGCACCATGTGGAAGTGCTCAGTAAATCCATGGAATGAACTATTTTTGCAATAGTTCATTGGAAGGCTCAGCTTGGAGCACTTCACCAAAGCGTGTGAAATGCTGCACCTGGCTGAAATGTCATCTGATGCTGTGCAAATGCTCAGATTGTGTGCATACAAAAACGACTGAGCAATGGCTCAGCATGGTGCATTTGATATTGTTATATCAATAGTTCAATTACTGTGCAATTAAAATGTTCAGCCACTGAGCATTTCAATTATGACCCAAAAGCAAACCTGAGCAATGGGTCGAGGCAAGCTCATGCTGTATTCACTTGTCTTACAGCCCCCCCTTTGTTCAAAGACTATCACCAGGCCATACGGCCGGTGATCTTGCTGTGGTCACTTGTGACGAAATGCACCACATTCTTTTCTGCATGGGGCATTTGGGAATTGCACCCACCATGGACATTCAACAAGGGCCTCACAACCACCCTCCTGGGTGATTGGGTGGCTATTTAAGGAAACAAAGGGGATTTGACTGAGCTTGGCAATTCAATAAATAGCAATACTCAGCCAGAACCCCATTGTTCTTCTGCCTCACGCCAGCATTTGCTGCGACTGAGCTTCAATTTTGCCCACATGCCTTGAAGCTGAGACTTTTGCGGGTGCTGCAACTGCTGAGATTGTCTCAGCTTCACCATGGTATAAAAGACCATCTTCACACGACACGCCCTTCACTTTCTTTCTCACCCGCTCCACTTTGTTCAACCTCACCCGCGTTTGTCCTTCTTGTGCGTATTCCCTTTGGTCTTCCTGCCTTTCTACTTTTGTCTTTTGCACTCCACTAAACCCACTCCCCTTCCTTTTGCCTGTTTGTTTATTCTGCTGATCCTTTCAGAACCTCACTTCTATCCACCTCGTGCATCACCTCTTTTTTAAACTTTTGTCGACATTATGTACCAATATTAATACTTATTTTTCTTCACGACTCTCTTCCAGACTTTTAAAACCTTCCAAGTAGAGTGTCTTTATTTTGTTAACGTTTTAAATTTATAATTCATCGTAAATCTTCATTTTCTTTCTTGATTTTTTACTCTCTATTCAGTTACTAACCTCAATTGTTTTGTTTTTAGATGTTGTGCACTTTATGCACCAAGCGGGGTATCCCCTGCATTTGTTCCTCAACGACAAACAACACTTGTGATGCTTGCTGACAAGCACACAAGAAATGTTCGTTTGTTGTACGCCCCTTCCAACCACAAGGCCAGAGGGGTTCTCGCCCAAGATGCCCTCGCAAGGACTCCTTTGTGGTCGATGATGATGAAACGATATCCGAGCACAAATGGACACCGGGATCTCAAGCAGGCCGATGGGAACAATTCTGGACAATTAGCCCTGTCCCCTCAAGCATTTATTTGTCCACCCCCCTCCCAGGCCACCATCTGCTGGTCACTTCACTCCTCAACCTGAGCAAAGTAATTATCTGGCCAATGAAGGATGGTGATGGAAAGAGGACATTCGAGCTTGGGCTGATTGTCACCATGTCTTGTCACCAATGGGATTCAAACGCCAAAGTAAGTTATCTTTCTCCTCCTTATCTCATTTCTCTTCACACAATAATACTGACTTTTTTCCATTAATCATAGAACAAAACCCCCCGAATCCCCCCTGACAAGACTCTCCCGTTCCTAGTTTGCCTTGCAAGCAAACCCCGCGGCAACGTACTCCAGGCCCAAGTGGCACCCAATGGTCAGAGGAATTATTCTGCGGTAAGCAGCCAAAGTTTCATTTCATTTTCACTTTCACTTTCGTGTTGAGTGAACTGACTCTTACTCCTTTTTTAGAACCCTCCCAAACCAAAGAGCCACCTATTCCTGGCCCAAGTCCATCCTCCCAACCACCTGAGGACAATACGACTCGTGAGCCAGAACCTGAGGTGGCTCCTACGCAATCCATGGAGGAACCTTTTGGTAAGTCCCAATTTCCCTTTTTTAGCTCTACTCAGCTTTTCCTCACCCCTCCTTCAACCATCTCCAGCTTGTCCCGCCACTCCCCGCTCCATCATTATCATCGACTATACGCCTGTTGGATCCCCCTCCCCCTCCCCCTTCTTCTCACCTGACTCGCCCACCTTCCCCTTCTGTTCCCCCCCCTCCACTCCAACCCCGGTTCCCTCCCCAGAGATCCCTTCCAGTGCCCCCGAGAACCCCAACGCCTCCTCCCCCCCGGTGCAAAGCCCCTCTCATTCCCATGATGACACTCACCAGGAATTCACTGATTTATGACCGACTTTGATGATTCCTCGAGCCATCGTCCACAAATCGATCAACCGGATCTTGTTGGAGCATCACCACTTGCTCCACATGATTCTTTTCGTGGATGCAACTCATCGAAATGAGATGCACCGGGAATTCCGGGAGGAACTAAACTCCCTCCTTGCCCAGGAACTGGAGGCTTATCCAAAGGCGGACATCACCAGGATAGTCTCCAAATTCCTAGAAAAATAAAAATTCAAAAAAATAATCCCATTATTTCCACTTTTTATCATTTGTAATACTTTCTTTTAAATAAATTATTTGTATTAAATTATTGTTATGTTCCATTTCTATTACATTCTTTGCTCATGTGAAATTATATTTTCCTCAATGGTTCAAATATCCTATTGCATGAGAAAAATTTCTATAAGTGCCCCACCAAAGGTTTGAGTGAGTATTTCTTTGTGTGACCCTCTTTTGCCAAAACTGCGCCAATAGTCGCCGTTACCATCTCCTATATTTTCTTCTTCAATGGTTTAGAGCCATATCAATTCTTAACTGTAAAAAAGCGGGAGGTTCCCGCATGTGAGCAATCCACTCCAGATTGGTGAAACATGGCCTTTCCTATGGTCACACACTATTAATCTTACTCATGTATTGAATTGTTTAAATTGTCGGGAACCTTCACAAGCGTAAGGATTGGCGTGTGAGTTGTTGGGAGCCTGCACAGGCGTAAGGATTTGTGTGTGAATTGTTGGGCGCCTGCACAGGCGTAAGGATTGGCGTGTGAATTGTCGGGAGCCTGCACAGGCGTAAAAACTTGTCAGCATCGTTGGCAACCTTCCCAAGCGTAAGGATTGGCATGTGAATTGTCGGAAGCCTGTACAGGCGTAAGGAATTTTTAGCATTTTTGGGCGCCTTCACAAGCGTAAGGATTGGCGTGTGAATTTTTGGGAGCCTGCACAGGCATAAGGATCGGTGTGTGAGTTGTTGGGAGCCTGCACAGGTGTAAGAATTGGCGTGTGAATTCTTGGGATCCTGCACAGGCGTAAGAAAATTTCAGCATTGTGGGGAACCTTCACAAGCGTAAGGATTGGCATGTGAATTGTCGGAAGCCTGTACAGGTGTAAGGAATTTTTAGCATTTTGGGGAACCTTCACAAGCGTAAGGATTGGCGTGTGAATTTTTGGGAGCCTGCACAGGCATAAGGATTGGTGTGTGAGTTGTTGGGAGCCTGCACAGGTGTAAGAATTGGCGTGTGAATTCTTGGGATCCTGCACAGGCGTAAGAAAATTTCAGCATTGTGGGGAACCTTCACAAGCGTAAGGATTGGCATGTGAATTGTCGGAAGCCTGTACAGGTGTAAGGAATTTTTAGCATTTTGGGGAACCTTCACAAGCGTAAGGATTGGCATGTGAATTTTTGGGAACATGCAAAGGCGTAAGGATTGGCATGTGAGCTTTTGGGAACCTGCACAGGTGTAAGGATTGGCATGTGAAGCGTTGGCACCCTGCATAGGTGTAAGGAAGTTTTAGCAGTGTCGGAACCTGCACAAGCATAAGGATTCGCGTGTGAAGCATTGGCATCCTAGACAAGAGCCACAAAGCAGGAAATATGTACTATGGCAAGCCACCGTACATAATCCACTTCACCCCTCTTTCATGTGAGACACCCCATCTCCCCCACTCGAAACCATCCAATCCTGGTGTATATTGTCCTCTGCCTTACCCCACCATCATTTACCCAACACACATGCAAAGCTCCTCATTCTTTGAATTGGCATGAGATTGTATGACCAATCCTTATTTGACAGCCTGTTCCCTTGCCAATCTCATAATAGCCATGGCTTTTTCGGCACATTGTTTTTGCCAACCTCCTTGAGCATTGTGCGGACATACCCACTAGTGGCGTGCTTTCATTGTCCTGTGCTGGATCAGTATAATGACCAAATGTACTACTGGCCCACACTACCTGAATGAGCCCATGACATGCGGATAGATCAATCCAAAAATGCTCATTTGGGAAAATCAATTTTCCCCCTGTACACCGCTTTGACGCATCTCTTTGAATTTGGCCAGTCCGCTTATCAGCTTGAAACCACCATCCCAAAGGATACAGCAATGCATCCTTATCAACATGAGGTGCGTTTTTGAATCCATTCATGGTGAAAGTGAGTGCGGAAGAAAACTTGAATGCACCCTGATTTGCGGGCATATTGGCTTCATAGTTAACTTGATCAAAAGATGGAACCCCCAATGACTTGTAGAAATTTTGAATCTTCTCAAATAAATTATCCCCAACATATCGTAAGGATTGACCTAGAATGCAACCCACTGAGCTGAGATCGGCACCTTGGTTCCGCCATTCATCTTTTGCGTTTTCAATTTTCCCAACACTTCCATACAGACCAAATTGTTCATTCTTTGTGCTGCATTTGCGCCACCCAATCGCAAACATAAATCCCTCCAGTAAGGCTCCATTTGTTGCAATCCGGTCGGTGAATCTCTTTTCGCGAAATAAGAATTGTGATAATTCATCCCATTGATTGACCTCAACTTCACTTATTGTTGTGAATGGTCAGAATTTGACAAGGGCAATGAGTAATCTGGTTGAAGAGAAAATTGCCACACGGCCAAAGTGAATGCGTTTGATCTGATTGACATCCACAACCCTCCGAATTTCACTTGGGGTGATATTTGCTGATACTGGCATTGATATTTGTGCTGTTGGGCAAGAGGAGGAAAACAACCTATTCATTCGGGTCGTTTTGCACTCATTTGTCTTTTGGGATCTCCCACTATTCCCGAGTGGTTGAGGGATCACTATGTGTTGAAGCCCACAAGATATCAGATACTGCTTCCTGCCATTTGAAGCTAAGGAGCTTTGAGTCCAGAATGGTGCCCAATGCCCAAGAAGCTTTCTTCGGCACACATCCTTTGACTTCCCAGATGGAGGACACATGACATTGGCACAATCTGAACTGACTAAAGCCAATGTTCTTCTGTGGGGCCCAATGAGGGTGCCACATAAATGTGGAAGCATATATATATATCTATATATATATACTGAGATTAAGCGAGCAACTCACACTTTCTGTGAACCTTTGAGATATGACCACATACCCAAAAAGGTAACAAGAAATATTTTATATAATTATACATTAAAAATAAGTACCTTAAAAACTATAAAAATACCATAAATTGGTACAAAATTTGGTTTAACTTAAAAACCAATGAATAAAAATTTGAAATAAATTACACCATTGGATTCCCCATGGTAAAATACACATATACCATTTTTATGGCATATCTGTAAAGTCAATATTTAATAATTTATAAGTAATAATACCTTATAAAAACCACAAATCCTTATTTATTTCAAAAACTAATGAAACAACATGTAACATAGATGGTACCATTAGAATCTCCATAATTCTCCACACATAAAACAATTAATAAGCTAAGCTTCAAAACCAATACTTAAGGAATTAACCTGAATATATGCACTTTTTTGGTCAACGCATATATTCAAGGATTTTAGCTAATATCTCTTGAACTATGCATGATAGAGTGATGAACCAAAAATAGAGTCATCACGTAATTATTGTAGGAACACAGATATGAAGTTTATTTCACAAGTTATAAACAAGGTTAAAATCTGTAAGGAATTATTGATTAAAATCAACAGAGCTGTTGACCACTTTGTTGTGAAAGTGGTCCAAACTTACAAATAAGTAGACAGTTGGATTCTACTAGCTCATTCGTGAATAATGATGTATTTTTTTAATTATAATATTCAAGGTATAACCCCTTGAAATCATAGTTTGAAGTTTAAAATATTAAATTATGACAGAAAAGATGAGTTACAAGAAAAATCATCAAAAATAGAGTTTTGATGATGTAATGAAATGCTCTTGGAAGAATAATGAGGTTATGCCAAGCCATCAGAGTTCACTCTCTGAATTTCTGTAGCGTGTAAATCTTAAAGGGTATTAAGGATCAAAGTTTGAGCTTAATTTGATCATTTATGATCACACACTGTAACCTTAAATTAAGTTTAAAAGTCATATAAGTGTTAAAATTTGTGGCTACTATTAGTTTATGATTAAAAATAATAAAATTAACGAAATTTGGGGTTCTACCAAGCCTTTGACGTCATCAGACTTAGAGTTATAGTGATAACTCTAAATAATGGCGTAATAGTGATGTAATAAGGTTTGATCATGATGTAATCATCACCAAACCTTAACATATTGATCAATTCCAAGGGATATGATCAGTACACGTCTACTAGCAGCCTGTTGGACTCTAGGAGGGAGGTACTTACTATAAATAGAGCTCTTTCTGCTCTGTTTTCCCCTCAGACACATCAAAAACATTAAATTAATACAAACAAAAAGGTAATATCTTTATTCTTTATATATAAAGCTTTTATATTATTAAAGAACAAAGTTCATCTTTATTATAATCATCAATTTTGACGTGATTAAATCATTTGTTTAATTTTTTTTGTCAAAAATCTCTCTAAAACTCATTTCCACGTAAAAAATCAAGAATATTTGTAATTTCTCTATTTTTTATTGTGAATACAATTTGTATAAGTTGTATTTACATTATTTGGCGTAAAATATCTCAAAATTATTATATTAAGTGTTAAAAGTAGGTTATTTTCTCTTATATTAATAATTTTCTCTATATTATTCTTTTAATAATTCTTTAATTAATATAAATAGTCTTTATATTAATTTATAACTTTAATATTGGTAATATTATTGTTATTAATTGTTTTTTATTAATAAAAAACAATTTTTTACACCTTTATTATTTGGTTGTAACAATAATAAAGTGCTATTAAATATATTAATTATTTTATATTAATATATTTATTTTTATTATATTATATTTTATAATATAAATTATATTATTATATTTTATTAATAATTTAATTATTTTTACGCCATAATTATAATAATTATTTTTATCTTATTTGTTTCATTTATAAGGACATTCATAGTACAATAAGTAAAATATTAGTAATTTTTACTTATTGTTTCATAGTCAAACCTTACATTTGGGGACCTGGCCGTGATATTTACTCTAAAATACCTTTAAAAAGATTCTAATTGGGCTTATCCAATAATAAATTATACTTATAATCATAAAATTATATAATAATTTTATATTTATTGATTTTAAAAGCTATTGAGGCATTTGGAAAGCAATTGTAATGTCTTACACGTGGTTTTTCACATCCTTAGACTTGCAAAAACTTTCTTTGAGTGACTCTAGAGATCAAAAAAAATATTTTATAAGTTAAAAATAATTTTATATTATAAATTAATTTTATCAAAAGAATTATATTCATTTTTATTTTATTCTTTAAAAATAAAAACATAAAAAATAATAAAAATATTAAAAACCAATGAAAAACTTATTTTATTCTTTTTAATTTAATTTCTTTAATTATTTGTCATTTTTTTTTCCATAAAAAAAGATATAAAAGCAATTTTTACGTGGAAAATTGCCATATCTTACCAAAAATAACACTTTTAAATAAAAGACTTATATTTATTTGTCTTTTTTAGTGTTTTAAGACAACCCAACAGAGGATAACCAAACAACTGTTGAACGATTGGTGGAAGAAACTTGTCAAAGTTCTCCAACACCAATAATTACCAAAAGAAAGAAATCCAAGAAATTGGACTTTCCAGGACCCACCATTCAGGACTCTGAAGGTGAGTACCTCATTTATAAATTGCCATAAGAAATTTCCTGTTTTGAAATCCTCTTATTTCTTATTTTTCTTATAATATGACTACCAGAAGAGGCTCCCAATACTCCATCCAATCAGATGGAACTGGACTCAGAGGTAGAATTGATTCCTCGAAAGGGAAAAGGAAGGGCAATATCCCCAGTGGAACAGAATCCACACAAAGAAGTGCCTTATCCCAAAGGCAAGTCCCAGAAATGCACATCATATCTGAACCTGAATTGGAGCTAAGTATGAGTGACTCAAACAGGTACAAATCACATTGAGAGGGCTCAAATAGACATTTACATGAGCCAATACAAACAGTACTACACAGTGTACAAGGACAAAGATTGGGAAATGTTGCCTCAAATACACCAAGGAGTGATGAACTCCTGGCACATCCTGAAGAAGTTCCTCAAAGAGAAGGAAATAGTGAGATACTCCAATGGATGGAATCCACTATCATCCAAACCTCAAATCAAAAAGATCAAGGAGTATGATGCCAAAAAGAAGGAGGAAACCAAGGAAGAAGCCCCAGTAGCTTCTACCAGCAAGCCCCAGTCAACCCACTTCCCCAAGAAGGGAAGAAGAACAAGAAAAAGAATTGGAGAAAACCTTATTCCCCAAGCTACAGGAACCCCAAAATCCAAAAAGATGCCATGGACAATGTCTTCAACATGGCCAGAACTTTGATGGAATTCAAAGACAAAGAGGAACAAAGAATGAGACAACCCCATTTCCCAAAGAAATAAACTTGTCTCCTGATGTTGTAAATACTTTAACAGAGCTTAAAAATAGTATCTTACCTCTTAAAGACATTAAAAATAGTTTATTATCTTTCCAAGAAATAAATAACAGTTTATCATCTTTAACAAAACTTGTTGTACAAAATAAGAAAGAAATTGATAACATAAAATTCATGGTTGAAAATAATAAACCAAAAATATTAATTGGCAATACTCAGAAATTAATACAAGGACAACAAGAGTTGTATAAATACATAAGTGATATCAAAGAAAAAACTTTGACAATCAATTATGATGTGAGTATTGACAATCTTACAGAAAAATTAAACAAATTAAGTATTTCTGGAGAAAAATTTGAAGAAAAAACTTCATCACACCAAAAATTACTTTTGGACCATGTAGAAAAGAGTGATGAAGCAAGAATGCATCTGAAAGATGACATTCAAAGTGAAATAAGGCTTATTACTGAAAAAATGGATAAAATTAATGAGGCTAGTGTAAATATGCCAAAGTTATCAGCACCATTTTCTCACATAAGAAGCCCTGTTAAACCAAAAGAGGAATTGACAAATCCATTCATAACAGACTTGAGTCACCAAGACAATAACCAAGTCTTAATGAAAGAAGCACCTCAATTAAAATAATGGCCAACATTCACAGGAGAAGGTGAATATGACCACATGTCTTTTATCAAACCCATTGACATGCTACAAGAACATTATGCCATACCAGATGAATTAATCACTGCAAGATTACATTCATTGTTTGTAAAATCTGCAAAAAGATGGTATTATGGTATAAGGCAAACAAATGGCAAAAATACCTGGTCTTGGTGGAAACAAGAAATAATCACCAAGTGGGCTAATGATTCCTGGAGGTACAAAATAGAAAATGCATTTGAAAATTATTTCTTTGACCCAGAAAAAGACAAAACTTTAACTTGGTTCTTGAAACAAGTTGAAAGACTTAATGCATTGTACCCAGAAATGTCACAATGAATGGTGCACATGAAAATACTGAAGAAATGGGGAGGAGAGCTAGAACCTGCCCTAAGAAGCAGGTGTATAGAACCATGCTCCACAGAAGAGTATATTAATGCACTAGAAGACATAGTGACAAGAGCAAAAATTGGCAGGACTTGGAAGAAATTGGACATTAAAAGCCCAAATAAACCATTTATCAAAAAAGATAAATCAAAATAATCCTTCAAGCCCAATACATCCAACAATAATGAGCAAATAAAATGCCATAAATGTGGAGGTATTGGACACTTAGGCAATAATTGCCTTAAAAAGGCAAAGATTAATGAAATTGTGGAAACAGAAAACCACAATGACAAAGAAGAGGAATCTGACGCTGAAAAAGAGACAGAAGAGTCAGAAAGCTCTGAAAGTGATGAAATCAATATAATTAATGCACAAATTAATAATATTGATATAATTTATGAAGTACTTGATGTTAACTCAAACTTACCACAAGTTGGGACATCTGACACAAACCTGACAAACATACAAGATGCCAAAATGTATAGGACCAAACCTGCAAGAGGAATGGGATATACAGCTGGAAAATCAAGTATAAGTATTGTTATGGTTAATAACCAAGAAGGAAAAGTTAACTTAGATACAGGAGCATATTGCACCTGTATTGGTAAAAGTTATTTAAAAACCATTGTCCCAGACTGGCAAGAAAAACTTATGCCAATACAAGGTTTCAAATTTAGTAGTGCAAGTGAAAGCATGAAGCCCCTTGGAATAATTGATTTAACACTAATTTTTTCTCATCCCTCACAATGTGTCAGAATCAAAGTAGAGTTTGTAGTAATGGACAACTGTACTAGTAATCACTTCATACTTGGAAATGATTACTTATAAATCTATGGTATAGATATCTCCAACCAAAAAGATAGATATTTTACCATAGGAGACAACAAAAGACAAAAGTTTGGCTTCTTAAATAACAAAAAACAAATCACAGTTATGAAGAATGAAGAAAAAATTCAAGAAAAGGAACTTTTTATATCTGAACAACTCAAAGAGGCAGAATTCAATCAAGAATTAACAGAAAAAATGAAAGAAAAATTGATTGACCTCTTATTTAAGTATAAAAATGCCTTTGCAACTGACAAAGAGCCACTAGGTGCCATAATTGGACATGAAGTGGATATAATTCTTAATGTGGAAAAACCTTACCCACCTCTACTAAGAAGACCTGCTTACCCAGCTAGTCTAAGGGCTAGAGAAGCCTTAGAGGTACACATTAAAGAATTAATGGACCTTGGAGTACTAAGAAAAGTAGGACATAATGAACAGGTAGAAGTAACTACACCTGTCATTATAACTTGGCATAATGCAAAATCAAGGATGGTAGGAGACTTTAGATCCCTGAACACCTATACCATTCCAGACAGGTATCCAATACCTAGGATCCCTGAGACATTGACACAACTGTCACAGGCTAAGTTCATCACAGCCATGGATGCCTTAAAGGGTTTTCATCAACATGTCTTAACAGACAATGCCAAAAAACTACTGAGGATAATAGTCCACTGTGGAATTTTTGAATACTTAATAATGCCATTTGGCATAAAAAATGCACCTTCCCATTATCAAAGAATTATGAATACCATATTTCCTGAGGAATTATCAGAAGGATGGTTAATTATCTATATTGATGATATCATAGTTTGCTCAGAAACTTGGGAAAATCACCTTACAAGACTAGAAAGGGTACTACAGAAAATAGTCCAAGTGAATATGAAAATTTCCTTGAAAAAGTGTCATTTTGCATATAGTGAAGTAAAAGAACTAGGACATGTTGTATCTGGACTTAGTCTAGGCATAGACAAGAATAAAGTAGCAGCAGTACTACTTAAACCAATGCCTCAAACCAAAAAAGAAATGCAATCATTTCTAGGATTTGCTGGTTACTATAGACAGCATATAAAGGACTTTGAAAAAATTGCTAAATCCTTGTATAAGCTATGTGACCAACAAACAGTCTATGAAAAGACAGAAGAAAGAGTCAAGGCATATGAGGAATTGAAAAATTCCTTAACAAATGCCCCATTTCTTCTAATGCCAGATTGGAAACTACCCTTCAAACTTTACATTGATGCTTGTGGAGAAGGACTGGGTGCTGCACTACACCAGACACAAATTATCAATGATAAACCAGTGGAAGGACCAATTTGTTTTATTTCAAGACAGATAAAGCCAACAGAAGCAAGGTATGGAGCAAGCCAAATGGAATGCCTCTGCTTAGTGTGGGCTTTAGAAAAATTACATTACTATTTGGATAGAACAGTATTTGACGTGATTAAAGAATGTAATGCTGTAAAATCTCTATTAAATATGAAAACTCCAAATAGACATATGCTGAGATGGCAAATTGCTATCCAAGAATATAGAGGAAATATGACTAATGTTCATAAATTTGGAAATATTCATAAAAATGCAGATGGTCTTAGCAGATGGGCTCTAGCAAATACCCCTGACAATCCAGCATGGGTACCACAAGAAGAACACCATATAGAAGGAATATGTGTCACAGACATTGGCACAGAATTCTTTGACCAAGTTAAAGAAAGCTATAAGATAGACAAAAATTGCCATATCTTAAGCCAACTTCTAATGAAAGACTGCAAAGACCCATCACTTTCATCAAAACTAGATGAAATATGGAAAAAGGCATATGATGAAGGAAGATTCCACCTCTTTGATGGAATCCTTTACCATAGAACAAAACACACATGTGCTATGGCCTTAACAGATAGAACACTGATAAGCACTATTTTACATGAGTGTCATGATAGTGTTGCATCTGGACATCTCTCAGAAGATAGGACACTAGAGAGGGTGAAAACCTGCTCTTGGTGGCCAAATTGGATGAAAGATGTTGCAGAGTACTGCCAAACCTGTGACAGATGCCAAAAAGCCAGCAGAGCCACAGGACAGAAATTTGGAATGATGATCCAAATCCAAGAACCAAAATCCCCATGGGAAATAGCTCATATGGATTGGGTAACAGCATTACCTCCAGGAGGAGACAGAAGCTATAATGCATGCCTAGTATTGGTTGACAGGTATAGCAAAACTCCCATGTTCCTACCATGTCATAAAGATGACAGAGCTATGGACACAGCCATAATGATATGGAATAAAGTTATTAGCCACACAGGCTTATTCCAGAATATTATAAGTGACAGAGCCCAAAGTTCACTTCAGCATTATGGACAAATCTCCATAACTTGTTTGGGAGAAAGTTATCATTCTCAACAGCTTACCATCCTCAAACTGATGGTTTAGCAGAAAGAATGATACAGACCTTAGGGGACATGATCAGAAGATTCTGTGCTTATGGGCTAGAATTCAAAGATTCTGATGGCTTTACCCATGAATAGTGTACACTAATACCAGCTCTTGAACTGGCATATAAGACATCAATCCATTCTTCTACTGGAAAAACACCAGCAATGATAGAAAAAGGTTGGAATCCAAGACTTACTTATGACACCCTCAAAAAGGACTTAGTGGATATACATCCAACAGCAAGCAGCTTTAAGATAATGCTTGACAAGGCAAGACACCATGCAAACAGATGTATGCAAGATTCTTTCAAATATGCAAAAGAAAGATGGGATAAAAGTCAGAAGCCACCTGACTTCAAAATAGGAGACTTGGTCCTAGTACCAACCCTTAATTTCAATAAAATAAAAGGTCCAAAGAAATTGAAAGATTCCTTTTCAGGACCATTTATGATAAAAGCACTTCATAGACCCAATGCTGTGCAATTGAAACTCACAGGTTAACTAATGAACAAACACCCAGCTTTCCCTGTAAGTCTGATAAAACCTTACAGTTCAAGTGCCAAGGAGTTATTTCCACTAAGAAATAAACCCCACTTGAAATTCCCCCCTTGGAAGAAGGAGAGGAAAAGAAAATAGTAAAAGTCCTTAAAGAAAGAAGGACAAGAAACAAAAAAGAAAGGGAATACCTTGTAAGGTATAGAAATTCAACTCAGGAAGATGAATGGCTACTTGAGAAAGATATAACAAATGCTGATAAGCTACTAAGAAGGTTCAGACATGAAAGAAAACCTGAAAAATAGAAAAGCTAAGCATTATTGAGCTTCAAGACTAACAAAGTCTATTGAAGAGGTAGGACAGTGGATGATACCCTAATTAAACATATCAGATTGTGGTACCATATTTTTTGGTGGTAGGGAATGTGAACCTTTGAGATGAGACCACATACCCAAAAAGGTCACAAGAAATATTTTATATAATTATACATTAAAAATAAGTACCTTAAAAACTATAAAAATACCATAAATTGGTACAAAATTTGGTTTAACTTAAAAACCAATGAATAAACATGTAAAATAAATTACATCATTGGATTCCCGATGGTAAAATACACATATACCATTTTTATGGCATATCTGTAAAGGCAATATTTAATAAGTTATAAGGAATAATACCTTATAAAAACCACAAATCCTTATTTATTTCAAAAACTAATGAAACAACATGTGAATTAAATGGTATCATTGGAATTTCCATAAAACTCCACACATAAAACAATTAATAAGCTAAGCTTCAAAAGCAATACCTAAGGAATTAACCTGAATATATGCACTTTTTTGGTCAATGCATATATTCAAGGATTTTAGTTAATATCTCTTGAGCTATGCATGATAGAGTGATGAACCAAAAAGTAAAGTCATCACGTAATTAATGTAGGAACACAGATATGAAGTTTATTTTACAAGTTATAAAAAAGGTTAAAATCTGTAAGGAATTATTGATTAAACTCAACAGAGCTGTTGACCACTTTGTTGTGAAAGTGGTCCAAACTTAAAAATAAGTATACAGTTGGATTCTACTAGTTCATTAGTGAAGAATGATGTATTTTTTATTATAATATTCAAGGTATAACCCCTTGAAATCATAGTTTGAAGTTTAAAATATCAAATTTTGACAGAAAAGATGAGTTACAAGTAAAATCATCAAAAATAGAGTTTTGATTATTTAATGAAATGCTCTTGGCAGCATAATACGGTTATGCCAAGCTATCAGAATTCACTCTTTGAATTGCTGTAGCGTGTAAATCTTAAACGTTATTAAGTATCAAAGTTTGAGCTTCATTTGATCATTTATGATCACACACTGTAACCTTAAATTAAGTTTAACAGTCATATAAGTGTTAAAATTGGTGAATACTATTAGTTTATGATTGAACCTAATAAAATTCACAAAATTTGGGGTTCTACCAAGCCTTTGACGTCATCAGAGTTAGAGTTATAGTGATAACTCTAAATAATGGCGTAATAGTGATGTAATGAGGTTTGATCATGATGTAATCATCACAAAACCTTAAAATATTGATTAATTCCAGTGGATATGATCAGTACACGTCTACTAGAAGCCTGTTGGACTCTAGGAGGGAGGTATTTACTATAAATAGAGCTCTTTCTGCTCTGTTTTCCCCTCAGACGCATCAAAAACATTAAATTAATACAAACAAAAAGGTAATATCTTTATTCTTTATACATAAAACTTTTATATTATTAAAGACCAAATTTCATATTTATTATAATCATCAATTTTGATGTGATTAAATCATTTGTTTAATTTTTTTTGTTAAAAATCTCTAAAACTCATTTCCACGTAAAAAATCAAGAATATTTGTAATTTCTCTATTTTTTATTGTAAATACAATTTGTATAAGTTGTATTTACATTATTTGGCGTAAAATATCTCAAAATTATTATATTAAGTGTTAAAAGTAGGTTATTTTCTCTTATATTAATAATTTTCTCTATATTATTCTTTTAATAATTCTTTAATTAATATAAATAGTATTTATATTAATTTATAACCTTAATATTGGTAATATTATTGTTATTAATGATTTTTTATTAATAAAAAACAATTTTTTACGCCTTTATTATTTGTTTGTAACAATAATAAAGTGCTATTAAATATATTTATTTTATTATATTATATTTTATTAATAATATAATTATTTTTACGCCATAATTATAATAATCTTTTATTATTATAATTATTTTTATCTTATTTATTTCATTTATAAGGACATTCATAGTACAATAAGTAAAATATTAGTAATTTTTACTTATTGTTTCATAGTCAAACCTTACACTTTCCTTCCTCAGCCCGACGCTTTCTCACGAGTTCCCTTTTATGCTCTATTCCTTTTTTAGTGAATGGAATGCTTGCAGGAGAAAATGAAATGAAACCAAATGTTTACTGATTTATTAATATCACCTAAATCGAATTGCGGATGATGACTCTTTTTTAATTGTGGCCAAAAAGAAAGATCACACCTGACCTTCGCAGATTCGCGATCTCAAATACCTGAACCTGAAAATTGCAGTGGCTAGTGCATTATTCAATTTGACATATTGATGTTCCCATGCAATCACTTTCCAATCCAACCATTTGGAATATCGCAAGCACACGCAAATGCAATATGCATCCTGCTGTGGATCCCTAGTTATCCTAGTCCTCTTGAAAGACACAGGAACATTTGGCCTATCATGGGCTGGTGGGAAGTGATAAACGCGACCTCCCGCAATGCCCCCGCATGTGCTACTCGCGCGCACAGCTGCCTGACTCAGCTGGCATCTTGTCGGAGTCTCTTCAATGATGTATGGAGGCATGCCACTGTACAATTACTATTGGTATTCAGACTGTGGCACCCGGGAAGTAGTAGGATAGGAAGTCATGATTATTAAATTCATAAATAACTTTGCAAAATTCAATTACAATCTATCTAGTACAAAGCTAATCTAAAACGGGTCAATCCTGGTTGTGAGTTTAGCTGACCTGGGTACAGTCAAGGTGACCTCATCACTTGAACCAAGACCGCGCTTTGCCACCCAGGCATCACCAAAGTCTAATACTAAGAATCGTGCAAATTCAAATCTAAGAGGTACAGTGGGGTTAAAAGACTCTGATGAGAAGAAACTTTTATTCAGTAAGTTACATATATACTTATTAGTATGTAGCCACACTGGCTCCACTAGATTTTTACCCTCTGAAGGTTTTTCAGAAATGTCAATTAGTGATAAAGCCCCTTTAACTGAGCTTGTTCTCCAGTCATCTGAGCATACCATGAAACCACGAACCCCTGCCGCACAGAATGCCACTAATATACCATAGAAAATTCGATTTATTCCGGGATTCTTGTGACACGCCAAAAGGTCTTTGATGGCCTCATTTTTTTTGAGTTTGTGAGTTTGCCTTTGATGCCATTAACTTTGACCTTTGTATGTGCACATACCATGTTGTACGCAATCATCAAATGGAGAACTGTATCCATTAGATCCTCCAGGTTCTTGTGCCGCTTTGTGGATATCTCATTGTCAGCCTTCCACCTTCAATGCTGAGCTGGGTTGCATGTTTCTGCAATTTACTCAAGCAGGAGGCGAGGTATTCAACTGCTCCCCGTTCGAGTCCAAGAGGATCAGTCAAATTTGAAGTTGGTGCAACATATGGTTTGGGTGCAAGCACATTGTATGAGACTAAACTAATGGATTCAAACATAACATTTGTCCAAAAATGTTTAGCTGGATTGGCGGGTTAAAGAAGGCTCTGAACCATTTTGAAGAAGGAGTGTTCAGATTTTGGGTGATTCTCTGGAGGTTTAGCTGATTCCTTCATCAATTTGAGATTCCAAATGTTGTGATCAAAAAACGCTTCTGTTTTGGTTGGCTTAAAAAAATCTAACCCTGTATATTGCAATTTATATCACCAGTCAACATCCAATAATCATGTATCATGCACAAAGATAAAACTCACCTGCCATCTCAAGGTTCTCCAGCCAGGGCAACATTTTAAGCTCTCGGTTACTGATCACCTTAATACCAACGGGCAGGAATGTATGAGCATCTTTTGTTGGTAAATTGTCCCATCAATTTATGTAAATAATATTGATATTATCAAGCCCCCTTTTCCATGATTGTTGAGTAATATTGGGATTATAATTAAAAATGCCTGCAAACTCTTCCATGTGGGATAAAAATATTCCTTGAAAATTAGCAGACAATGACACTTTGGGCTCAGGGTCAGGAATTATATCAGTCATATCTCGTCCCATTGTATCATGTTTAATTGTTTCCCTTTCTTGAAAGGCTTGAATATTCCGAGGAGAGGCGGGAGGGGTTTCATCATGGATTGTTTCATTGGGTATTGGGGGGCTTTCAGTATGTGGAGCTTCATCATGGATTGTTTCATTGATTATGGGGGGGGGGTTCAGTATGCGGAGGTTCATTATCAATATGGTCCCCTTCAACATTGATCATTTCATCACCTTGATCCCAAGAATCCTTTGCGGCTTCAAAGGTATGGCGTTTTTTGTTTGTTTTTTTGGTCGCATGTATATTGTGAGCCTTTGAGATATGTCCACATACCCAATAAGGTCACAAAAAGACTCAGAATAATTATACTTTTAATATAATTATATTAAAATTGCTTAAAATAATTATACATTAAAAATAATTAATTAAATATACAAAAAATACCATAAATTGGTACAAAATTTGGTTTAACTTAAAAGCCAATGAATAAACATGTAAAATAAATTATACCATTGGATTCCCCATGGAAAAATACACATATACCATTTTTATGGCATATCTGTAAAGTCAATATTTAAGGAATTATAAGGTATAATACCTTATAAAAACTATAAAACCTTATTTATCTCAAAACATAATGAAACAACATGTGAGAAGAATTGTACCAGTGGATTCCCCATGAAAATCCACACATAAAACAATTAATAAGCTAATTTACAATGTTAATACTTAAGGAATTATCCTGAATATATGCACTTTTTTGGTCAACGCATATATTCAAGCATCATAGCTAATATCTTCTAAACTATACATGATAGAATGATGAACCAAAAATAAAGCTACCACGTAATTACTGTAATAACACAGATATGAATTTTATTTTACAAATTATATACAAGGCTAAAACCTATGATGAATTATTGATAAAAATCAACAGAGCTGTTGACCACTTTGTTGTGAAAGTGTTCCAAACTTAAAAAAAGGTATACAGTTGGATTCTCCTAGTTCATTCGTGAAGAATGATGTAATCTTTATTATTAAATTCAGGGTATAACCCCCTGAAATCAAGGTTTGAAGTTTAAAATATTGAATTTCAACAGAAAAGATGAGTTACAAGAAAAATCATCAAAATTAGAGTTTTGATGATGTAATGAAAAGCTCTTGGCAGCATAATAAGGTTATTCCAGGCTATTGGAATTCACTCTCTGAATTGTTGTAGCGTGTAAATCTTAAAAGTTATTGAGGATCAAAGTTTGAGCTTAATTTGAGCAGTTATGATCACATACTGTAACCTTAATTTAAGTTTAACAGTCTTAAGAGTGATAAAATTGGTGAATACTATTAGTTTATGATTAAAACTAATAAAATCCACGAAATTTGGGGTTCTGCCAAGCCTCTGATGTCATCAAACTTAGAGTTATAGTGATAACTCTATATAATGGTGTAATAATGATGTAATATGGTTTGATCATGATGTAATCACCCTCAAACCTTAAAATATTGATCAATTCCAGTGGATATGATCAGTAAACGTCTACTAGAAGCCTGTTGGACTCTAGGAGGGAGGTATTTACTATAAATAGAGCTCTTTTTACTCTATTTACCCCTCAGACGCATCAAAAACATTAAATCAATTAAATAAAAGGTAATTTCTTTATTCTTTATATATAAAACTCTTATATTATTAAAGACCAAAGATCATCTTAATATTAATCACTATTTTTACGTGAATTAATCAATTTTTTAATTGTTTTTGTCATAAATCTCTCTATAAACTCATTTCCACGTAAAAATCAAGAAATTTAGTAATTTTCTTTATTTTTTATTGTAAATACAATTTGAAAAAGTTGTATTATATTCTTTTGCCATAAAATATCTCAAAAGTATTATTTTAAGTGTTAAAAGTAGGTTATTTCATCTTATTATAATAATTTCTCTCTTATTATTACTCTTAATAATTCTTAATTAATATAAATAGTATTTATATTAACATATAACTTTAATATTAGTAATATTATTGTTATTAATTGTTTTTTATAAAAAACAGTTTTTTACGCCTTTATTATTTGTTGGTAACAATAATAAAGAGCTTTATAATATATTAATTATTTTATATTAATATATTATTTATAATATTATAATTTCATATAATATTAATTATATTATTATATTTACTTAATAATATAATATTTTTACGCCATAATAATAATATTTCTTTATTATTATTATTATCTTAATCTTATTTATTTCAATTATAAGGACATTCAGAGTACAATAAGTAATAAATTAGTAATTTTTACTTATTGTTTCATAGTCAAACCTTACTTTTGGGGGCCTGGCCGTGATATTTACTTAAAAGACCTTTAAAAAGATTCTATTTGGGTTTATCCAATAATAAATTATATTTATAATCATAAAATTATATAATAATTTTATATTTTATTGATTTTAAAAGCTATTGAGGCATTTGGAAAGCAATTGTACTGTCTTACACGTGGTTTTTCACATCCTTAGACTTGCAAGAACTTTCTTTGAGTGACTCTAGTGATTAAAAGAGATATTTTATAAATTAAAAATAATTTTTATTATAATTTGATTTTATAAGAATCATATTCATTTTTTATTTTATTCTTTAAAAATAAAAAAATATTTAAAAAATATTAAAAAATATTAAAAACCAATAAAAAAGTTATTTTTATTCATTTCTATATTTATTTCAATTTTTCAACAATAAAAAAGCAATTTCTACGTGGAAAATTGCCATATCTTACCAAAAATAACACTTCTTATAAAAAGACTTATATTTATTTGTCTTTTTTAGTGTTTGAAGATAACCCAACAGAAGACAACCAAGCTACTGTTGAGAGATTGGTGGAAGAAAATTGTCAAAGTTCTCCAACACCAGTTATCACCAAAAGAAAGAAAGCTAAGAAATTAGACTTTCCAGGGCCCACCATTCAAGACTCTGAAGGTGAGCACCTCTTTTTAAATTGCCATAAAAGAATTTTATTCTAAAATACTTTTATTCTTTCTTATTCTTTAAATTATGACTACCAGAAGAGGTTCCCAATACTCCATCAAATCAGATGGAGCTGGACTCAGAAGTAGAATTGATCCCTCAAAAGGGAAAAGAAAGGGCAATATCCCCAGTGGAACAGAATCCACACAAGGAAGTGCCTTATCCCAAAGGCAAGTCCCAGAAATGCCCATGATATCTGGCCCTGAATTGGAACTAAGTATGAGTAACTCAAATAGGTACAAATCACATTCAGAGGGCTCAACTAGACATCTACATGAGCCAGTACAAGCAGTATTACACAGTATACAAGGACAAAGACTGGGAAATGCTGCCTCAAATACACCAAGGAGTGATGAACTCCTGGCACATCCTGAAAAAGTTCCTCAAAGAGGAGGAGATAGTGAAATACTCCAATGGATGGAATCCACTGTCATCCAAACCTCAAATCAAAAAAATCAAGGATTATCATGCCAAAAAGAGAGAGGCAACCAAGGAAGAAGCCCCAGTAGCCTCTACCAGCAAGCCTCAAGCCAACCCACTTCCCCAAGAAGGGAAGAAGAACAAGAAAAAGCATTGGAGGAAACCATATTCCACAAGCTACAGAATCCCAAGAATCCAAAAGGATGCCATGGACAATGTTTTCAACATGGCCAGAACCTTGATGGAATTCAAGGACAAGGAAGAGCAAAGAATGAGACAACCTCATTTCCCAAAGAAATAACCTTGTCCAAAGATGTTGTAAATACTTTAACAGAAATTAAAAATAGTATATTACCTCTAAAAGAAATTAAAGATAGTTTATTATCACTACAAGAAATAAATAACAATCTATCTTCTTTAACAAAAATTGTTGTGCAAAACAAGAAAGAAATTGACAACATTAAGTTTATTGTTGAAAATAATAAACCTAAGAATTTAATTGACAATACTCAAAAATTAATACAAGGACAACAAGAATTGTATAAATACATAAAAGATATCAAAGACAAGACTTTGACAATCAATTATGATGTGAGTATTGACAATCTTACAGAAAAATTAAATAAATTAAGTATTTCTGTAGAAATACTTGAAGAAAAGACTTCATCACACCAAAAATTACTGTTGGACCATGTGGAAAAAAGTGATGAAGCAAGAATGCATCTGAAAGATGATATTCAAAGTGAAATAAGGCTTATTACATAAAAAATGGATAAAATTAATGAGGCCAATTTAAATATGCCAAAGTTATCAACACCATTTTCTCATATAAGAAGCCCTGTTAAAACAAAAGAGGAATTGTCAAATCCTTTCATAACAGACTTGAGTCACCAAGACAATAACCAAGTCTTAATGAAAGAAGCACCTCAATTGAAGGAATGGCCAACATTCACAGGAGAAGGTGAATATGACCACATGTCATTCATTAAAACAATTGACATGTTACAAGAAGACTATGCCATACCAGATGAATTAATCACTGCAAGATTACATTCATTGTTTGAGAAATCTGCAAAAAGATGGTATTATGGCATAAGACAAACAAATGGTAAAAATACCTGGTCTTGGTGGAAACAAGAAATAATCACCAAGTGGGCAAATGATGCCTGGAGGTATAAGATAGAAAATGCATTTGAAAACTCTTTCTTTGACCCAGAGAAAGATAAACCTTTAACTTGGTTCTTAAAACAAGTTGAAAGACTTAATGCACTGTACCCAGAAATGTCACAGAAGATGGTGCATATGAAAATACTTAAAAAATGTGGAGGGGAACTAGAACATGCCCTAAGAAGCAGGTGTATAGAACCATGCTCCACAGAAGAGTATATAAATGCACTAGAAGATATAGTGACAAGAACAAAAATTGGCAGGCCTTGGAAAAAATTGGACATTAAAAGCCCAAATAAACCATTTATCAAAAAAGATAAGTCAAAAGAATCCTTTAAGCCCAATACATCCAACAATAATGAGCAAAGAAAATGCCATAAATGTGGAGGTATTGGACACTTAGCCAATAATTGCCTTAAAAAAGCAAAGATTAATGAAATTGTGGAAACAGAAAACCACAATGACAAAGAAGCGGAATCTGACTCTGAAAAAGAGACAGAAGAGTCAGAAAGCTCTGAAAGTGATGAAATCAATATAATTAATGCACAAATTAATAATATTGATATAATTTATGAAGTACTGGATGTTAATTCAAACTTGCCACAAGTTGGAACACCTGACACAAATCTGAAAAACATACAAGATGCCAAAATGTATAGAACCAAACCTGCAAGAGGAATTGGATATACAGCTGGAAAATCAAGTCTTAGTATTGTTATGGTTGATAACCAAGAAGGAAAGGTTAACTTGGATACAGGAGCATATTGCACTTGTGTTGGCAAAAGTTATTTAAAAACCATTGTCCCAGACTGGCAAGAAAAACTTATGCCAACACAAGGTGTCAAATTTAGTAGTGCAAGTGAGAGCATGAAGCCCCTTGGAATAATTGATTTAACACCAATTTTTCCTCATCCCTCACAATGTGTCAGAATTAAAGTAGAGTTTGTTGTAATGGACAACTGTACTAGTAATCATTTCATACTTGGGAATGACTACTTATCAATCTATGGTATAGATATCTCCAACCAAAAGGATAGATATTTTACCATAGGAAATAACAAAAGACAAAAGTTTGGATTCTTAAATAACAAAAAACAAATCACAGTTATTAAGAATGAAGAAAAAATTCCAGAGAAGGAACTTTTTATATCTGAACAACTCAAAGAGGCAGAATTCAATCAAGAATTAACAGAAAAAATGAAAGAAAAATTCATTAACCTCTTATTTAAGTATAAAAATGCCTTTGCAACTGACAAAGAGCCACTAGGTGCCATAATTGGACATGAAGTGGATATAATTCCTAATGTAGAAAACCTTACCCACCTTTATTAAGAAGACCTGCTTATCCAGCCAGTCCAAGAGCTAGGGAAGCCTTAGAGGTGCACATTAAAGAATTAATGGACCTTGGAGTATTAAGAAAAGTTGGACATAATGAACAAGTAGAAGTTATTACACCTGTCATTATAACTTGGCATAATGGAAAATTGTGAGCCTGTGAGGTATGTTTAACATACCCATAAGGCCACAAATGATTTTATAAACAATTAAATTTGTCTTAAACAGACTTTTTAGTTGAATTTAAAATAAAAAATAATAAAAAATAAGTATAACTTTTTTTTTGGATAAACAAAGTTATAATTATTATGTCATTTTTGGATTCTACACCAAAAATAACCTAGGGTACACCCATAGGGTGTTATACCCAAAAACACTTATTTCTTGTGTTATTAGAAGATTTAAGAATCTCACAGTACTAATGTAACTTTTTTAACATTTTTTTTAAATTGTTAAATTTAAGCTTAATTAAGCTTAAATTTAAAGTTACATAAGGTTTATGCAACTTTACCAAAATTTTAGTTAAAATTGAGGTGTGGTGTATATTTACTGAATTGGCTAAGGATTTGCCATACAGAATGTAAATCCTGCGTGAGCTCAATTTAAAAGGGTTTAAGGCCATAGTATGGCTTTAAATAAATAAAAGGGCAAAATCCACGCAAAAAGGTGGGACAAAGGAAAAAGACCAAATAGAGCTGGGGTACCCAACTTTTTGGATCTGCAAGGATTCAATTAAGGTTGTCCACCTGTATTGGAGGATTTTCAACCTTATTTAAACTTTAAGATTAGACTTTGATCCAACCTTAAGGTTTAAACTGGTTTTATCCTAAATTGGACAGGAATTTCAAGCTGCCAAGAGGGTAAATCCCAATAAGCAGGCTTGGAATCAAGGTTTTAAGAACTGTCAAAGCTTAATCAAGCTTAAAAAGCTTAAATAAGCTTAAAACTTTAAGGTTTCAATCATCAAAACCTTATCAAAACTTAAGGTTTTGTGTGTATTGCTATTTTACGTGGAAAAATAGTAATAACTTCAAAAATTCATTAAAAATCCAAATCTTAATGGATTTGCTTGAAAATTTCACACAGCTTAGAATTTAATATTATCAATATATAAATTAAATTTTAAGTATCTTTTATTAATAGGTTTCCTGGGTAATTAGCCTGGAAAATCACTTTTTTAATTAAGCTTAAAGAAAATTATGATTTCTTTAAAAATTAATTAAAAATTCAGTTTAAGAGATTTCTGCTTGAAACTCTGATTTTATGTTGTTCATGTGATGAACTTCAATATAAATAAACTTATTTTATATTAAAACTTAAAATAATTAAACTAAATGAGGATTAAAGTTACTTGGAGTTAAGAATAACACTGGTAACTTTAAATTGGAAGTAAAAATAAGTTGCCTTAAATTAAGAACTTAATTTTTAAGCATGGTTTTTCAGTTTTGATCTGAGCACGCCCTCTACATCCATTATGAATCATGAGAGCTGCTCTGTAGACATAAAAAGAGTCTTTTCATCACTGTTTTTGTCCATCATTCATAATCAATCCAATCATATTAGACATTTAAACAGGTAAAGTTTTATTAAATATAAAATCTTATTATTAAAAGTAATTCTTAAGTTATTTTTATTCTTTATTTATTAAATTAAAGAATTGAAGTCATAGAATTCAGATTATTGTTGTAATCATCTATAATAACTTTTATTATATAAAATTTTCATCTTAAATATCTTTTAAAATCCACAAATTCCTCTCAAAAACTCTTTAATCATAAATTTTAGTATAAAAAGTTGTTTTATCTTTGATTTTATTGATTTTTGGCGTGTTTTTAACTTATAATCATTATTTAATATAATAACTGTTGTTTTATAACTTGTTGTATTAAGCAAATATTATAAGTAAGTTTTCTTTAAAAGTTCTATATTTTTTTTATCTATTATTAGTTTTTTTATATAGAATTTTATTCTATAAAGAATTATTTCTGCACAGTGTGTGATTAATTCTTTTTTATAAATAATATTTATATTATTTATAAGTGGTTAATATTCTTATTTTCCACGTGTAATTGTCTCATTAAGAGCTTTACACTTCTTATTGTTATAACTGTCAGTGACTATAACAATAATAGAATAATTATAATTTATTATAATTATTATATTTTTTTTTTTATTATTATATTATTATAATAATAATTAAATTTATTTTTTTATATAATTATTTTTTAATAATTATATTTAAATTTGTGGTTATAATATTTCATTATATTATATTTTTTTACTGAGGACAGTCATAGTACTCTTGATATTGTTACTATTATCAAGAGTTTCATAGACAAACCTTACATTTGGGGGCCTGGCCGTGATTTTAAACCAATTTTTGGGACATAAATCATATTCTAGACCTTATTTTACTGTTTTTTGACGTAATTTGCCATAAATTACATAAAAACAACCTTATTCAATAAGTTGAGTTTATAAGTTATTTTTATTATTTGATAAAATAACTTATATTTTTAAATTTTCTCTAGTGTCTTCCATCAGAGAAAGTTCTTCAGACTCTGAAGCCTCAGAGTCCAGTATTGAAATTCAAACCAGCCCAGCACCAAGGGGTTTAATAACCAAAGAGCCCTTTAAAGGTCCTGCAGGTGAATTCAATCCACTTTTACTCTAATTTTTATTAAAATTGACGTGAAATGACTCCTACTAGAAGTGGAAGCAACTACTCCATCCAATCAAATGGATCTGGACCAGGACATTCCAGCCATAAATCCAAAAGGCAAGAATGTCCTCCCAGAGGAGAGGCACAAATGGAGGATGCCAGAACTTCCACCAGTTCCCAAAGGTTAGCCAGCACCTTTGAACCTCTTATTGAGAGTCCAGAAGCTGACATAACTGCTATTGCTGTTAGACCTGAACCATTTCCAACAGGCAACTGTGGAAATTTATCAATCCCAATGGAAAAACTGGTTCCTGGCGTCAAAACAACAAGAGTGGGAACTCCTTCCAAGTCTTTGGATAGGCACCATGAACTCTTATCTTCAAGTGAAGAAGTTCATGGGGCCAGAAAAGACAGAAGATCTTCTATTGGGTTGGACACCAATGTCTGTCAAAGGACAAGTCCAACAGATAAAAGCTTGGTTGAAAAACCAAAGCATGTTATCAGAAGACCAGAGGAAGAAGTTGGCCCAGGGCAAGGACAACAGCCAAGTGGAAGCTCCTCAAGCATCCACCAGCAAAAATCCGCCTCAACAAGTGCCAAACAAGCCCAAGCAAGCCCCAAAGACCAACCAGAAGGGCAAGCAAAAGGCAAAGGGAAAGGCAAAGCCCAAGTGGAACAAGCCCTACCCTCAGAATTACAGAATTCCAAAGAAGGAAAAGACAGCCATGGACAATGTGTTCAATATGGCAAGAACTTTGATGGAATTCAAAAACAAGGAGGAGGAAAGATTGAACCAATCCTTTCCAAAGAAATAGACCCTGTAAAGCTTGTAACTTACTTTGAATCTTGTAATAAAGAAATTATGGCAAAATTTAAAGCATTTGATCATGTCCAACAAAAGCTGGGCAATGAGATAGTACAAGTTAAAGACCAACAAAAGACCATTATTGGCCTTGAAAATGTTAATAAGGCAAATATTTTGTCTTTGACGCACATTTGTGAAAGACTTGAGCATAAAGTTACCTTACTCAATCAACCAGATGAGAATTCAATTTCTTTTATAACTGGACAGTTAAGAGAATTGAAAATACAAGTTCAAAACTTGGAAAATTCAACTGGCCACAATGCAGCTCTTTTTCAAGAACAATTGGAAAAAAGTGATAAAGCAAGACTTGAATTGAAAGAAGATATTCAATCAAGTATTAATAATATATCACTAAAAAATGAATTGCCAAGGCAATCCACACCATTTCTTGACAGAAATGATCTTAACTTGAATAATGATTTACATCATACAATTTCAAGTAATGATGTGGAAACTGCTTGCAATTACAAAGACATTCCAAGATTAGAGGAATGGCCAACCTTCAGTGGTGAAGGAGAATATAATCATATGGAATTTATGAAAACAATTGATATGTTCAAAGAAGACTTTAACATACCAGATGAATACATAAGTGCCAGATTACACTCATTATTTACCAAATCAGCTAAGAAATGGTATTATAAAATGAGACAAGACCATGGAAAACATTCCTGGCCTTGGTGGAAAGAACAAGTTATTTCCAAATGGGCAAATGATTCCTGGAGATTTAGAATGGAAAATTCTTTTGAGGAAGCCATTTTTAATATTGAGAGGGACAGGCCCATGACTTGGTTTCTTAAACAGAAGGACAGATTAACTGCCCTTCATCCTGATATGTCTGAACCAATGGTACATAAAAGGATATTAAGAAAGTGTGGTGGTGACCTTGAGCATGCTATAAGAAGCAGATGTATTGAGCCTTGCTCTACAGAAGATTATATCAATGCTATGGAGGATATCACTACTAGAACAAAAATTGGAAGAAATTGGTATAAACCCCCAATAGACAACAAGACTAGTGGGAAACCAATTTCAAAACCAAATAAACCACATGACAGACCTCCTTTGAAATGTCATAAATGTGGAAGCACATCTCATTTAGCAAACACTTGTCCAAAAAAGACAAGAGTCAATGAGATAAGTGTAGAAAAAGCGGAAGACACAAAAGAAACTGAGGTAGCTTTACATGAAAGTGATTCTGAACCTTCAGAAGAAGAAGAAACATCAGAAGAACTTAGTATAGAGAATATTAATGTTTCTTTAGAGGTCACTGAGGTACACACTCACTTACCACAGTACAGTGATGAATGTATGGATCTCATACATGTGCAAGATGCCAGAATGCAGAAAACCAAACCTGCCAGAGGTAAAGGTTATACAGCTGGGTCATCTTGTATCACTAATATTGTGATAAATAACACAGAAGCCAAGATACATCTTGACTCAGGTGCTTTTTGCACTTGTGTTGGGAAAGATTATCTTGACAAAATTTATACCAATTGGCAAAACAAGTTGATGCCAATTGAAGGTGTGAAATTCAGCAGTGCTAGCCAGAATATGCATCCTTTGGGTATATTTGAAGCTACAATAATATTTCCTCACCCTGCAGGAAGTATGAGATTGAAAGCTGAATTTGTTGTTATGAATAATTGTACTTCACAACACTTTATACTTGGGAATGATTATCTCAATATCTATGGTATTGATATTAATAATTATAAGGACAGATATTTCACTATAGGGGAAAATAAAAGGCAAAAATTTGCTTTTTCTCCAGAAAGAAAAGAAATTACTGTCATTCAACAAGTAAAAAATGTTAATAAAGAAAAATTTGTGTCAGATCAATTAAGTGAAGCACAAATTAGTCCTGAATTAACACCAGAAATGAAGGAAGAACTTATTGAAATTTTATTTCAATTTCAAAAAGCCTTTGCTTCTGATGATGAACCACTTGGGGCTATAAAAGGCCATGAACTGGATATCATGCTTAACGTGGAGAGACCTTATCCCCCACTATTAAGAAGACCAGCTTACCCAGCTAGCCCTAGGGCTAGAGAAGCATTAGAAAGTCATATTCATGAACTAATGAAACTGGGAGTTCTTAGAAAAGTTGGACACAATGAGGAAGTGGAAGTCACAACTCCAGTAATCATTACTTGGCATAATGATAAGTCAAGGATGGTTGGAGATTTTAGGGCATTGAACACCTATACTATTCCAGACAGGTATCCAATCCCTAGAATCCATGAGACTTTGACTCAGTTATCCAAAGCAAAGTTTATTACTTCCATGGATGCTCTTAAAGGCTTCCATCAGAATGTTTTAACACCTCATGCAAGGAAATTATTGAGAATAATAGCTCATTGTGGTATTTATGAATATTTGAGGATGCCTTTTGGTATTAAAAATGCACCCTCTCATTATCAAAGAATGATGAATACCATATTCCCACATGAATTATCAGAGGGATGGTTAATCATTTATATTGATGACATTATCATTTGTTCAGAAACCTGGCAATCACATTTAGAGAGACTTTCATTAGTACTTAAGAAAATTCTACAAGTGAACATGAAAATTTCTCTTAAAAAATGTAATTTTGGGTTTCATGAGTTGAAAGCTCTGGGACATGTAGTATCAGGACTAAGCCTTGGTGTTGACAAAAACAAAGTGGCTGCAGTTTTACTGAAACAAATGCCCCAGAACAAAAAAGAGATGATGTCTTTCTTAGGATTTGCCAGTTATTACAGGCAACACCTTAAAGATTTTGCAATCCATGCCAGATCATTATACAGAATTTGTGATCAACAGACTGTTTTTGAAATGACACAGGAGAGAATTCAAGCATATGATAAAATCAAGTATGCCTTGACCAATGCACCATTATTATTGATGCCAGACTGGAAACTTCCTTTTAAGCTGTATATTGATGCATGTGGTGATGGTTTAGGAGCTGCTCTTCATCAAGTTCAAATTGTCAATGACAAACCTTATGAAGGTCCAGTTTGTTTTATTTCAAGACAAATTAAACCTACTGAGGCAAGATATGGAGCTAGCCAAATGGAGTGCCTTTGCCTTGTTTGGGCTCTGGAAAAACTTCATTATTATCTTGATGGTAGTGTGTTTGAAGTAATTACTGATTGTAATGCAGTAAAATCACTTCTTAACATGAAGACTCCAAACAGACACATGTTAAGATGGCAGATTGCTATACAGGAGTATAGAGGCAATATGACCATAGTACATAAAGCTGGAAATATTCATAAGAATGCTGATGGCTTAAGTAGATGGGCATTACCCAATACACCTGATAATCCTGCCTATGTTCCTACAAGTGCAGAACCTCAAATCCCAATTGAAGGAATTAATATCACAGATGTTGGAACAGAATTCTTTGAAGAGGTTAGAGAAAGCTACAAGCAAGATAAGAATTGTCATATTCTTACTGCTCTACTTGACAAAGATTGTAAAGATGTAGCCTTGGCTAATTCTCTGGATGATATTTGGAAAACATCTTATGATAATGGAAGATTTCATTTGTTTGATGGTATACTATATCATAGATCTAAACACACATGTGTCATGGTCCTATGTAGTAGAATGTTGATTAACACAATACTACTAGAATGCCATGATAACATTTATTCTGGACATCTGTCTGAAGACAGAACAATGGAAAGAATTAAGACATGTGCCTGGTGGCCATCTTGGAGAAAAGATGTCATTGAGTACTGTCATAGTTGTGATAGATGCCAGAAAGCCAATAAAGCTACTGGTAAAAGGTTTGGTTTAATGATCCATATTCAAGAACCAAGTACCCCGTGGGAAGTGGTTCACATGGATTGGGTAACTGCTTTACCACCTGGAGGTGATAAAAGTTACAATGCATGTCTTGTTATTGTGGACAGATATAGCAAAACACCAATCTTTTTACCATGCCATAAAGATGACACAGCTATGGATACAGCTCTTCTAATTTGGAACAGAGTCATATCCCATACTGGTCTCTTTAAAAATATCATTAGTGATAGAGACCCAAAATTCACATCAGCCTTATGGACTAATCTACATAAGCTTTTGGGTACAAAATTATCATTTTCAACAGCCTACCATCCACAAACAGATGGACTGGCAGAAAGAATGATTCAAACCCTTGAGGACATGATCAGAAGATTTTGTGCTTATGGCCTGGAGTTTAAAGATTCTGATGGCTTTACCCATGATTGGTGTACTCTTATACCAGCATTAGAATTAGCCTACAAGACCTCCATCCATGCTTCAACAGGCAAGACTCCTGCAATGTTGGAAAAAGGATGGAACCCCAAACTTCCAGTTGATACTTTGAAAAAAGATTTGGTTGACATTCATCCAACTGCTTCAAGCTTTAAGCTGCTGCTTGATAAAGTGAGACATCATGCAAATCAAAGCATGAATGATGCCTTTGAATATGCTAAGCAGAAATGGGATAAAAGTCATAAGACACCAGAATTCAAAGTAGGGGACTTAATACTAGTTTCAACCTTGAACTTTAATAATATTAAAGGTCCAAAGAAATTGAAAGATTCCTTTGCAGGACCATTTATTATTAAAGCCCTCCATGGGACAAATGCAGTACAAGTAGAACTGTCAGGAGAGTTAGGAAACAAACACCCAGCTTTCCCCGTCAGTCTTGTAAAGCATTACACGTCAAGTGATAAGGAATTATTTCCTTTGAGAAATGAAACACCCTTAGAAGTACCCCCACTTGAACCAAGTGAGGAAAAGAAAGTACTGAAGGTCTTAAAAGAAAGGAGACTTAGGGGTAAAAATGAAAGAGAATACTTAGTCAGGTACAGAAATCCACAACATGAAGATGAGTGGGTTGAAGAAAGTAAGATACCTGATTCCCAAAAGTTTCTCAGAAGATTCAGACATGAGAGAAGACCAATTCCTCAATAAAAGTTTGAATTGTGTGCTTTACATACTTGAACAGTATAAGTAGAGAGGTTGGACAGTGGATTATACCCCCCCCAAATAACTTGGGGGTATACTACAAAGGAAAATTGTGGTACAATTTTTTTTTTGGTGGTAGGGAATGTGAGCCTGTGAGGTATGTTTAACATACCCATAAGGCCACAAATGATTTTATAAACAATTAAATTTGTCTTAAACAGACTTTTTAGTTGAATTTAAAATAAAAAATAATAAAAAATAAGTATAACTTTTTTTTGGATAAACAAAGTTATAATTATTATGTCATTTTTGGATTCTACACCAAAAATAACCTAGGGTACACCCATAGGGTGTTATACCCAAAAACACTTATTTCTTGTGTTATTAGAAGATTTAAGAATCTCACAGTACTAATGTAACTTTTTTAACATTTTTTTTAAATTGTTAAATTTAAGCTTAATTAAGCTTAAATTTAAAGTTACATAAGGTTTATGCAACTTTACCAAAATTTTAGTTAAAATTGAGGTGTGGTGTATATTTACTGAATTGGCTAAGGATTTGCCATACAGAATGTAAATCCTGCGTGAGCTCAATTTAAAAGGGTTTAAGGCCATAGTATGGCTTTAAATAAATAAAAGGGCAAAATCCACGCAAAAAGGTGGGACAAAGGAAAAAGACCAAATAGAGCTGGGGTACCCAACTTTTTGGATCTGCAAGGATTCAATTAAGGTTGTCCACCTGTATTGGAGGATTTTCAACCTTATTTAAACTTTAAGATTAGACTTTGATCCAACCTTAAGGTTTAAACTGGTTTTATCCTAAATTGGACAGGAATTTCAAGCTGCCAAGAGGGTAAATCCCAATAAGCAGGCTTGGAATCAAGGTTTTAAGAACTGTCAAAGCTTAATCAAGCTTAAAAAGCTTAAATAAGCTTAAAACTTTAAGGTTTCAATCATCAAAACCTTATCAAAACTTAAGGTTTTGTGTGTATTGCTATTTTACGTGGAAAAATAGTAATAACTTCAAAAATTCATTAAAAATCCAAATCTTAATGGATTTGCTTGAAAATTTCACACAGCTTAGAATTTAATATTATCAATATATAAATTAAATTTTAAGTATCTTTTATTAATAGGTTTCCTGGGTAATTAGCCTGGAAAATCACTTTTTTAATTAAGCTTAAAGAAAATTATGATTTCTTTAAAAATTAATTAAAAATTCAGTTTAAGAGATTTCTGCTTGAAACTCTGATTTTATGTTGTTCATGTGATGAACTTCAATATAAATAAACTTATTTTATATTAAAACTTAAAATAATTAAACTAAATGAGGATTAAAGTTACTTGGAGTTAAGAAAAACACTGGTAACTTTAAATTGGAAGTAAAAATAAGTTGCCTTAAATTAAGAACTTAATTTTTAAGCATGGTTTTTCAGTTTTGATCTGAGCACGCCCTCTACATCCATTATGAATCATGAGAGCTGCTCTGTAGACATAAAAAGAGTCTTTTCATCACTGTTTTTGTCCATCATTCATAATCAATCCAATCATATTAGACATTTAAACAGGTAAAGTTTTATTAAATATAAAATCTTATTATTAAAAGTAATTCTTAAGTTATTTTTATTCTTTATTTATTAAATTAAAGAATTGAAGTCATAGAATTCAGATTATTGTTGTAATCATCTATAATAACTTTTATTATATAAAATTTTCATCTTAAATATCTTTTAAAATCCACAAATTCCTCTCAAAAACTCTTTAATCATAAATTTTAGTATAAAAAGTTGTTTTATCTTTGATTTTATTGATTTTTGGCGTGTTTTTAACTTATAATCATTATTTAATATAATAACTGTTGTTTTATAACTTGTTGTATTAAGTAAATATTATAAGTAAGTTTTCTTTAAAAGTTCTATATTTTTTTTATCTATTATTAGTTTTTTTATATAGAATTTTATTCTATAAAGAATTATTTCTGCACAGTGTGTGATTAATTCTTTTTTATAAATAATATTTATATTATTTATAAGTGGTTAATATTCTTATTTTCCACGTGTAATTGTCTCATTAAGAGCTTTACACTTCTTATTGTTATAACTGTCAGTGACTATAACAATAATAGAATAATTATAATTTATTATAATTATTATATTTTTTTTTTATTATTATATTATTATAATAATAATTAAATTTATTTTTGTATATAATTATTTTTTAATAATTATATTTAAATTTGTGGTTATAATATTTCATTATATTATATTTTTTTACTGAGGACAGTCATAGTACTCTTGATATTGTTACTATTATCAAGAGTTTCATAGACAAACCTTACAAAAATCAAGGATGGTAGGAGACTTCAGAGCCCTGAATACCTATACAATTCCAGACAGATATCCAATAACCAGAATCCATGAGACATTAACCCAATTTTCACAAGCTAAGTTCATCACAGCTATGGATGCTCTGAAGGGTTTTCATCAAAATGTCTTAACAGACAATGCCAAGAAACTACTAAGAATAATAGTCCATTGTGGAATTTTTGAATACTTAAGAATGCCATTTGGAATAAAAAATGCACCTTCCCATTATCAAAGAATGATGAATACCATATTCCCTGAAGAATTATCAGAAGGATGGTTGATTATCTATATTGATGATATCATAGTTTGCTCAGAAACGTGGGAAAATCACCTTACAAGACTAGAAAGGGTACTACAGAAAATAGTCCAAGTAAATATGAAAATTTCCTTGAAAAAATGTCATTTTGCATACAGTGAATCAAAGGCACTAGGACATGTAGTATCTGGCCTTAGTCTAGGCATAGACAAAAATAAAGTAGCAGCAGTACTACTTAAACCAATGCCTCAAACCAAAAAAGAAATGCAATCATTTCTAGGATTTGCTGGTTACTATAGACAGCATATAAAGGACTTTGCAAAGATTGCTAAATCCTTGTATAAGCTATGTGACCAACAAACAGTCTATGAGATGACAGAAGAAAGAGTCAAGGCATATGAAGAATTGAAAAATTCCTTAACAAATGCCCCATTTCTTCTGATGCCAGATTGGAAACTACCCTTCAAACTGTACATTGATGCTTGTGGAGAAGGACTAGGTGCTGCACTTCACCAAACACAAATTATCAATGATAAACCAGTGGAAGGACCAATTTGTTTCATTTCAAGGCAGATAAAGCCAACAGAAGCAACGTATGGAGCAAGCCAAATGGAATGCTTATGCCTAGTGTGGGCTTTAGAAAAACTGCATTATTATTTGGATGGCACAGTATTTGATGTAATCACAGACTGTAATGCTGTGAAATCACTATTAAATATGAAGACTCCAAATAGACATATGCTGAGATGGCAAATTGCTATCCAAGAATATAGAGGAAATATGACTATTGTTCATAAATTTGGAAATATTCATAAAAATGCAGATGGTCTTAGCAGATGGGCTCTAGCAAATACCCCTGAAAATCCAGCATGGGTACCACAAGAAGAGCACCATATAGAAGGAATATGTGTTACAGACATTGGCACAAAATTCTTTAACCAAGTTAAAGAAAGCTATAAGACAGACAAAAATTGCCATATCTTAAGCCAACTTCTAATGAAAGACTGCAAAGATCCATCACTTTCATCAAAACTAGATGAAATATGGAAAAAGGCATATGATGAAGGAAGATTTCACCTCCTTGATGGAATCCTTTACCATAGAACAAAACACACATGTGTTATGGCCTTAACAGATAGAACACTAATAAACACTATTTTACATGAGTGTCATGATAGTGTTGCATCTGGACATCTCTCAGAAGATAGGACACTAGAGAGGGTGAAAACCTGCTCTTGGTGGCCAAATTGGAAGAAAGATGTTGCAGAGTACTGCCAAGCCTGTGACAGATGTCAAAAAGCCAACAGAGCCACAGGAAAGAAATTTGGAATGATGATCCAAATCCAAGAACCAAAATACCCATGGGAAATAGTTCATATGGATTGGGTAACAGCCTTACCTCCAGGAGGAGACAGGAGTTATAATGCATGCCTAGTGTTAGTTGACAGGTACAGTAAATCTCCCATGTTCTTACCATATCATAAAGATGACACAGCTATGGATACAGCCATAATGATATGGAATAAAGTCATTAGCCACACAGGCTTGTTCCAAAATATTATAAGTGACAGAGACCCAAAGATCACTTCAGCATTATGGACAAATCTCCATAACTTGTTTGGGACAAAGTTATCATTCTCAACAGCTTATCATCCTCAAACTGATGGTCTAGCAGAAAGAATGATACAGACCCTAGAGGATATGATCAGAAGATTCTGTGCTTATGGGCTAGAATTCAAAGATTCTGATGGTTTTACCCATGATTGGTGTACACTAATACCAGCACTTGAACTGGCATATAAGACATCAATCCATTCTTCTACTGGCGAGACACCAGCAATGCTAGAGAAAGGTTGGAATCCAAGACTTCCTTATGATACCCTCAAAAAGGACTTAGTGGATATACATCCAACAGCAAGCAGTTTCAAGATAATGCTTGACAAAGCAAGACACCATGCAAACAGATGCATGCAAGATTCTTTTAAATATGCAAAAGAAAGATGGGATAAAAGTCATAAGCCACCTGATTTCAAAATAGGAGACTTGGTTTTAGTATCAACCCTTAATTTCAATAACATAAAAGGCCCAAAGAAATTGAAAGATTCCTTTGCAGGACAATTTATGATAAAAGCACTTCATGGACCCAATGCTGTGCAATTAGAACTAACAGGTGAACTAATGAACAAACACCCAACATTCCCTGTAAGTCTAATAAAACCTTACAGTTCAAGTGACAAAGAGTTATTTCCACTAAGAAATGAACCCCCACTTGAAATTCCCCACTTGGAAGAAGGAGAAGAAAAGAAAATAGTAAAAGTCCTTAAAGAAAGAAGGACAAGAAACAAAAAAGAAAGGGAATACCTTGTAAGGTATAGAAATTCAACTCAAGAAGATGAATGGCTACTTGAGAAAGATATATCAAATGCTGATAAACTACTAAGAAGGTTCAGACATGAAAGAAAGCCTGAAAAATAGAAAAGTTAAGCATTATTGAGCTTCAAGACTAACAAAGTCTAATGAAGAGGTAGGACAGTGGATGATACCCTAATCACACATATCAGATTGTGGTACAATCTTTTTTGGAGGTAGGGAATGTGAGCCTTTGAGATATGACCACATACCCAATAAGGTCACAAAAAGACTCAGAATAATTATACTTTTAATATAATTATATTAAAATTGCTTAAAATAATTATACATTAAAAATAATTAATTAAATATACAAAAAATACCATAAATTGGTACAAAAATTGGTTTAACTTAAACACCAATGTATGAACATGTAAAATAAATTATGCCATTGGATTCCCCATGGAACAATACACATATACCATCTTTATTGCATATCTGTAAAGTCAATATTTAAGGAATTATAAGGTATAATACCTTATAAAAACTATAAAACCTTATTTATCTCAAATACTAATGAAACAACATGTAAAATAAATTGTACCAGTGGATTCCCCATGAAAATACACACATAAAACAATTAATAAGCTAATTTCCAATGTTAATACTTAAGGAATTATCCTGAATATATGCACTTTTTTGGTCAACGCATATATTCAAGGATCATAGCTAATATCTTCTAAGCTATACATGATAGAATGATGAACCAAAAATAAAGTTACCACGTAATTACTGTAAGAACACAGATATGAACTTTATTTTACAAATTATAAACAAGGTTAAAACCTATGATGAATTATTGATAAAAATCAACAGAGCTGTTGACCACTTTGTTGTGAAAGTGTTCCAAACTTAAAAAAAAGTATACAGTTGGATTCTCCTAGTTTATTCGTGAAGAATGATGTAATTTTTATTATTAAATTCAGGGTATAACCCCCTGAAATCAAGGTTTGAAGTTTAAAATATTGAATTTCGACAGAAAAGATGAGTTAAAAGAAAAATCATCAAAATTAGAGTTTTGATGATGTAATGAAAAGCTCTTGGCAGCATAATAAGGTTATGCCAGGCTATCAGAATTCACTCTCTGAATTGCTGTAGCGTGTAAATCTTAAAGGTTATTGAGGATCAAAGTTTGAGCTTAATTTGAGCAGTTATGATCACATACTGTAACCTTAATTTAAGTTTAACAGTCTTAAGAGTGATAAAATTGGTGAATACTATTAGTTTATGATTAAAACTAATAAAATCCACGAAATTTGGGGTTCTGCCAAGCCTCTGATGTCATCAAACTTAGAGTTATAGTGATAACTCTAAATAATGGTGTAATAATGATGTAATATGGTTTGATCATGATGTAATCACCCTCAAACCTTAAAATATTGATCAATTCCAGTGGATATGATCAGTACACGTCTACTAGAAGCCTGTTGGACTCTAGGAGGGAGGTATTTACTATAAATAGAGCTCTTTTTACTCTATTTACCCCTCAGACGCATCAAAAACATTAAATCAATTAAATAAAAGGTAATTTCTTTATTCTTTATATATAAAACTCTTATATTATTAAAGACCAAAGACCATCTTAATATTAATCACTATTTTTACGTGAATTAATCAATTCTTTAATTGTTTTTGTCATAAATCTCTCTATAAACTCATTTCCACGTAAAAATCAAGAAATTTAGTAATTTTCTTTATTTTTTATTGTAAATACAATTTGAAAAAGTTGTATTATATTCTTTTGGCGTAAAATATCTCAAAATTATTATTTTAAGTGTTAAAAATAGGTTATTTCATCTTATTATAATAATTTCTCTCTTATTATTACTCTTAATAATTCTTAATTAATATAAATAGTATTTATATTAATATATAACTTTAATATTAGTAATATTATTGTTATTAATTGTTTTTTATAAAAAACAGTTTTTTACGCCTTTATTATTTGTTGGTAACAATAATAAAGAGCTTTATAATATATTAATTATTTTATATTAATATATTATTTATAATATTATAATTTCATATAATATTAATTATATTATTATATTTACTTAATAATATAATATTTCTGCCATAATAATAATATTTCTTTATTATTATTATTATCTTAATCTTATTTATTTCAATTATAAGGACATTCAGAGTACAATAAGTAATAAATTAGTAATTTTTACTTATTGTTTCATAGTCAAACCTTACATATATTTGGTCTTTTTCCTAATCCTTTGCCTGGAAATCCAATTACGACTCGAGATCCTTCAGGTAGAGATTCTCCCACCTCCACACCTGCCCATATATTGTGAGCAGCTATTTTTATCAGTTGTGTTTGGAATTAGTAATGGACTTACGGTTCAAATCCATTTTGAGCAGGCTCATGGCTTCAGCAATCTTTTGACGCACATAATCAGGAATTTTACTATCATTTTGAATTTTTTTCGAGCCTTGGGATTGTTTGAGAAATGTTGGAGACAAATTGTTCCTTGGATATAATTTCCACCTCTCCACTGAAAATTACATCATCTTGCCCATCATCTTCTGTTGGTGCACAAGGTTCAACAGTCTTTTCCTTCTCATAACTTTTAAAAATCAGTTTCTGCGAGCTTGGAGGCTGACCTGAAATAAAGGCTATGACACAATATCAGGTTTTGAGAGATTAGAAATATTCAAGATGGATGCATACCCACATTTTGGAAGAACTGGTGGATCTTGATTATCTTCATGTGACTGGCTCTCTACTTCAATGCCTAATTCACGACTACTGGCAATATCAGAGATTTCACTTCAACTCTCTGGGGCTGAAGTTGGTTGTTCATTGAATTCAGTTGAATTTCCCGGGGTTTGTGCCATAGCGGAGGTAGTTTATTAAGCAAATAGATGGTGATGAGTTGATTGATAACTTGTTTGAAAATTTTTGAATAAAAAGATCCAAATTGAAGAAAAAAGGTGGAAGTAAAATAATCGCATTTTCAAAATGCGATTTGTCGGGAAATTGAAGTAGGCAATGTTTTGCAAATTATTTCATATCATGCAAATGAAATCACTTCCCTGTGAGAGATTGAATAAAGTTGACTAGTGAGAAACCTACTAAAGTCAACTTTTGAACTATCCAACGCTCATGAGGTAAGGACTAAGCAAAGTGTTCCATTTGAATTATATGAAATAAAATGGTTTTGTCAGGGAAACAGGAGACACAATTTTTGTCTTAAATAGTTCACTTATTAGTTTTTAATTTGTGAGTCTCATGATTTAAACCCTAACCACAACATTGTGAATATACTGACCAATTTCCCCTTAGGTTCTGTTGGCAGAGAAGGCCACTCAGCATATTTTGGCGATTGCGTTCATTGTGTACACCAACAAGCCACCGTACACTATGGATGTAGTATGGAAGCGTAAGGATAAGTCGTGTTGGGGAGCATTTTGGGAGTGCATTCCATGAGTGTAAGGATGTCGGGAGGGCACTACACAAGCATAAGGATAAGTGGTGTCAGGAGCATGTTGGGAGGGCATTCCGCGAGCGTAAGAATGGTAAGCAGTGTCAGTGTCAGGGTGAGTCTATGTAGTAGCTTAAAAATAGTAAATACAAGCTAGTACTATGACTGTGACACGTCAAATAAGTAATAAAATAATTCTTCAGGTCCTACTGTTACGTGGTAACAGTGGTGATGAGTCTATTGAGGACCTGGGTTGCAATGTTCTAATATCCTTGACTGTAAAGAAACACTACAATAATTATATTTAATTATATCTTTTAAGTATTCTAAGGACACTACTGATGGATAACAGTCTTGTCACGTAAGAATATATAAAAATAAGATAAGATGAGGATTTTTGAAGGCGAAAACCCTTCTTTTTATATCTTTCAAGACTGTCAAGAGTTATTTACTCTTCACACGTCAGAGGAGTGAAAATTTTCACTCCATTGGTCAGTCTGTGGTTCTGGATCCTCAATTCTGACGTCAGTAGAGGCAGAATTGTGGTTTTGGAACCACAAATGATCATTCTGGATCAATACAGGATGAAAAAACTTTTCACCTGCCACGTCAGCACTTGGATGACGTTGTTCTGGTGTTTGTATGACCAATACTAGTCATTCTGGGCGGGTTTAAGCTTTGAACAACCATTATTTTGAGTATTAAGACTGTACTGGTTGGTACAGGTTTGGTACAGGCCAGTATTGGCCAAAATACTTCCAACCAAGATATCTTGGTCAGTTTTTGAGATATCAAGAAACTAAGAGCACAGAATTGAAGGGATTAATGAGCTCTTCAATTTGGTATGCTTCATGTTTACCCTTCTTTAAAATAGCAAAAGTTATAAGGGTTTTAAGTTTTTGGATGTATTTTTGTACATCAGTATGAGGCTTCAAAAACTTCCATACCAGATGTCTTCTTCAGTTTGGAAGATATCTGTATTCTGATTATACAGTTTTGTAGGGCTTGATTAGCCCTACAGTTTGGTATATGACACTTTACAGTTGTATGAGTGTATGCCAAAGATACAGGGGTTTGTTTATTTTCTTATTTTCAGAATATCTGTATTTTGGTTATTAAACCTTTGAACCAAGATCCCTCAGTCAATTTAAGAGATACAGAGGTCTAAGGTGTCTCAAATTAAAGCTCTTGTTGAGATCTTTAATTTGGTTATACTTTTGTACAGTTTTGTACAAGCCCTCTTTGACTTTCAGGGGGACTTGGTTTTGAAAATGAGGTTATATGGTATCTCCAGTTGTAGTGGTGTTACAACAACATGGATTATATCATTGTGTAGCTCTCTATGTGAGCTTTAAGAAAAATACCATTTTGGTATAGGATAACTTAAATATGCATAAGTTAGATGAGAGGTGAAAATAAGGGTTTTGACTTGTTTATTCTCCTCTAGGTTTCCTTATTCTGTTTGGATAAGGTTGGTGTTTAATGTAAGAGGATTGTTTTCTCTTAATTATTACCTGTATTGACTATGTTTGTTCAATAATTGTCATACCATTATTTATGGTATGTTGGATGTCATGCTAGTGCTCTGTTTTGAGTCACAGGCTGACATACCCTCCCTCAAAAGGAGGCTCATCATTGATGAGACTCTTCAGCCCTCCTGGAGGCTCTGAATCTTCTGAGGTGTATTTGTCCATCTGGGATTTCTTTCTCAGTTAACCATTTGTCTTTATCTGCTGGTTGATTCTTAAATCTAACCAGGTATTGCCTGTTGTCTTTCCCATTGATTCTTATTTTCCTGGCTTTAATGATCTTTTTCACTGGTCCAGGTGAGTCATCTTCCTCTACCAATCTTTCATGGGTGACTGCCTTCTTCCTGTCAGGGAATTTCTCCTCATCTGTCTGGTGATAAGGTTTGACCAGGCTCACAGGGAAAACTGGGTGTTTCCTAGAGAACTCTTTGGTCAGGTTGACCTCTACTGCATTCTTTCCTATCAATTTAATAATGGTGAATGGTCCTATGAATGAGTCTCTCATCTTCTTGGGTCCTTTTAGGTTGTTGAAGTTAAGAGTTGAGATTAGAACTTGGTCTCCTTCTTTGAAATCAGGTTCTTGGTGACTTTTATCATATCTCTGTTTGTTATATAATTTGGCTTCAGCCACACATTGCTCTGCTTTTTCACAGGCAGTCTTCCACATTGTGTGAAAGTCTTTAGCTGTGGGATGTACTGAGAGGAGGTTCTTCTTCAAGTAATCTACTGGAAGTAGTGGGTTCCATCCTTTCTCTAATGTGGCAGGGGTTTTTCCTGTCACTGAGTGTATACTTGTGTTGTATGCCAATTGTACAGCTGGTAGGAGGGTTACCCAGTCATGGGTATATCCCTCATTGTCTTTATATTCCATGCCATATGCACAAAACCTTCTAATGATGTCTTCCAATGTTTGGATCATTCTTTCTGCTAGACCATCTGTTTGTGGATGGTAAGCTGTGGAAAATGCTAGTTTGGTTCCCAGCATCTCATATAGATTAGTCCAAAATTCTGATGTGAATTTAGGGTCTCTGTCACTAATTATAATTCTTGGAACTCCACAGTTAGCTATCACATTGTTCCAGAACAATATGGCTGTGTCCATTGCTGTGTCCTCTTTGTGACAGGGGAGACATCTGACACTCTTGCTGTACCTGTCTACTACTACTAGGCATGCATTAAAGCTGTCTTTCCCTCCAGGGACCAGGCCTGTTACTCAATCCATGTTTATTATTTCCCAGGGGTGTTTGGGCTCCTCTATACTCTGGAGTAATCCATATCTTTTGCCATGACTTCTGTTGGCTTTTTGGCATATGGTACAAGTGTTGATGTATTCACTCAAGTCTTGTTCCCACTTTGGCCACCAAGCTGTGCTAAAGACTCTTTCTTTAGTTCTTTCTTCACTCATATGTACCATGTATGGGCAGTCATGGCATTCCTGTAGTATCAGGGAAATATGTTCTCTATTTATTATTACCAGGGCACTTGTGTGTTTTTCCCTATGGTACAGTAGATCATCTATCAGAAAAAATCTATTTTCTTTGAAGTTTTTGAGCCATGGCTCTTCCAATTGGCTCTCTAGTTCAGGACTCCTGTACTTTTGTTTTAATAGTTGTATCAATAGACTACACTGTTTGTGTTTATTGTATGCTGATTGTACTATGTTAAAGAATTCTGTATTCAGATTAGAGGAGCTGATTCCCAGTATGGGTATCTCTTTAATCTCCCCATAGCTCTGTGCTGGGTTTGATGAATCATTCCCTAATGCCCAGTTTGATAGCTTGAAGTTCTTTCTCCTGTCTATCTCCATGCATTGTATAGGTATTTTGGCCCCATTTTCTGGGTCATATGCTGGATTTTTTTTATCATTCTTCAGTGGCCACCTGCTGAGACCATCTGAATTAGTGTGACTTTTCCCTTCTTTATAGATGATAGTCATATTCCCTCTGTATTCTTGTATGGCTATTTGCCACCTAAGCATGTGTCTGTTTGTTGTCTTCATGTTCAACAGTGACTTGAGGGCTGTGCAGTCAGTAAAAACTTCAAATACTGCTCCTTCTAAGTAGTAATGGAGTTTTTCTAATGCCCATACCAAGCATAGACATTCTGTCTGAGTAGCTCCATATCTGGCTTCTGAGTCTTTCAGTTGTCTTGATATATAGCAAATTACTCCTTCTTTGGGTATTCCATCCACTAGTTGCCTCTGGTGTAGTGCTGCTCCTAGCCCTTGGCTACATGCTGCATCTATATATAGTTTGAATGGTAGTTCAAAATCAGGCATCATTAGGACAGGGGCATTGGTCAGTTCATGTTTGATCTTTTCAAATGCATCCCTTCTTTCCTTGGTAATTTCAAAGACTACATCTTTTGAGCACAGTTTGTATAGGCTACTAGTGATGTGTGCAAAGTTTTTTATGTGGCTTCTGTAGTAGCTAGCAAAGCCCAAAAAAGATTGCATTTCTTTGATGTTCTTTGGTACTGGTTTCTTTAGTACTGCAGCAACTTTATTTTGGTCTATAGCTAGGCTTAAACCTGAGACTTTGTGTCCTAGGGCTAACAGTTCTTGTTGTCCAAAGTTACATTTCTTAAGAGATATCTTCATATTGATTGGTGTGCATTTTCCCAATATTTTATCAATTTTCTTCACATGGTCTTCCCATGTTTCTGAGTATATTATGATATCATCAATGTACACTACCATCCACCCTTCCATTATTTCATCTTGAAATATGGTATCCATCATCCTCTGAAAATGGGCTGGTGCATTCTTAATGCCAAATGGCATTCTGTTATATTCATATATGCCCATATGGCATATAATTCTTAGCAATTTGATGGAATCTGGTTTTACCCCATTCTGGTGAAAACCTTTCATGCAGTCCATTTTTGTAATGAACTTGGCTTTTGCTAGTTTATCTAGTGCATGTGGTATCCTTGGGATGGGGTACCTATCTGCTTTGGTGTAATTATTCAAAGCCCTGAAGTCACCACATAATCTGGATTTACCATCATGCCATGTTATAAGGACTGGTGTAGTGACCTCTACTATCTCATTATGTCCTATCTTTCTTATTACCCCCATTTCTAGGAGTTCATTGATGTGTTTCTCAATTTCTTTCCTAGTTTCCAAGCTGGCTGGGTATGGTGGTCTCCTAAGCATAGGTGGATATGGTCTTTCTACATCCAGATATAATTCTATATCATGTCCTTTGATTTTTCCTAGTGGTTCTTCTCCTATTGCAAAAGCTCCTCTATGCTTTCTCAATACTTTCAGTAAGTTGAGTTTCATTTTACTGGTGAGTTGAGTGCCATATTGGGCCTCTTTGAATTCTTCCACTAGTTCTTTCAAGGTGTTATCATTTATTATATGATTAATGTCAAAGGAAAGTTTTTTATCTTTGTTTGTACCTATGGTAAGATATCTGTTTTTGCTATTGCAAATGTCCATACCATACATTCTTTGGTACTCTGTACCTAGTAAGAATCCTTGTACATGTGCATTTTCTAGAACTACAAATTCAGGTTCCAGTCTGATATTTCCTTTTTGGTGTGGGATAATTATCTCTTTGATTATTGTCCCCAGTGAGTGCATTTTGCCTGATGCACTTTTGAAGTTTCTGGCTTTTGTTGGGATTATATCATCTTCCCATTTGGGGAAGTGTTGTTTCAAGTATTCTTTTGCCACTATGGAGCAACTTGCTCCTGTGTCAATGATCATTGGGTGTTTACAGTTCTCAATATAAACTGTCAATTTTGTAGGTGTTCCATGAATGAATCCCATCCCTCTATTTGGGGTTACCAGGAATGTTTGTGCATTCTGTGTGTGCTTACAGAGCTCTTTGTCTGTTGTTATTTGTGGTATACCTGAATCCAATTCAATGTCTTGTATATCAAGTGAACTTTCTTCATTGCATTCCACTATGTATTCTTCTATGGTATAAGGTTCACTTTGTGATTTTGCTCTCATACCATTTCCCATGCTGTCAGAATCAGATTTTTCACCTGTTTGTTCTTCTTCTGATTCTTCATCAATTGCATATATTTTCTTTTTTGGTTTTGTGCAATTTTTGGCATAATGGTCTGGTGAACCACAGTTGTGGCACACATATTTCTTTTTTGGGGTTTCTTTCCCTTTTTCTTTGTTTGTCTCTTTAACTTCAGACCTCTTGTCTTTGAAGTTTGGTTTATAGGATGTGTACCTTCCTATGGAGGTCTTTTTTCTCACATCTTGTATGACATTTGCTATGTCATCAATGCTGCTGATGTTGTTGCATCTGCATTTGACTGCATGTTCTAGATCTCCTGGCAATTTTGTCAGGAGTTTATGGTTTCTCATTTCTATTGTCATATTGGGATCAATAGCTTTTAGCCTCTTTGTTTGTTTGAGGCACCATTCATAAGGGTCTTTTTCTGTGGAGTATCTATCACTTTCAAAGGACATGGTCTTTTGCCAGATCCAACTACCATTGCTATACTTTTGTATAATCTGGTTCCTCCACAATGGCCAGCTTTTCCTGCCATGTATTTCTTTCATCTCAGTATACCATATGTTTGCATGGCCTCTGAATGCTGTGTTGAGTCTTGTTGTGATCCAGTAGTCTGGTATCTTTGGAACATCAACAAAGAGTCCATCAATATAGTCAATGATCTCCATATGGTCATATTCCCCAATTCCTGAGAACTTTGGCCAGTTTGTTACTTCTGGTAACTGTTTCAGTGCCTGTTTCTCTGAATAGTTGAGATTTTCCCCATCTTGGTACACTGACTCTGATCTTAACTTTGGAATCTGATATTCAGGTTCCTGGTCATAGTCTTTATCCTCTTCTTTTAATTTTGTAGAGGTGGTAGGTTGACCTTGTGTTGGGGGGTATTGATTGTCTTCTCTGTCATAGAGGTAATCAATTTCTTTGTCAAAGCTATCCTGTTGCTGCTGGATACTCCTCAGATCCCTCCTCACAGTTTGTTGTTCTTCTAGAATTGAATTCAACTGTCTGTTGGTTTTCTCAAATTCTGTCCAAATTTTGGCCAGATTTGTATTTAAGTCTTTTATGACTGTTGCTTGGAAAGCATTCTCTTCTTTCAATGTTTCCACTTCTGTCCTCATTTTTCCTGAGGTTTCATGTGTCCAATCCATGAATTGGGCCAATTTGGTCCATGTGAATTTGTTTTCAAGCTCATGAGTGTGCATTGTAGTTTCAGTTATTAATTCTGGGTCTATTGAGTCAGAACTAGCAAAACTATTTGTAGGTACAACTATTTCTTGCTTTTGTGTACTTCTTGGACTAAGTCCATCAGCTTTTTCATCAATTGGTCTGCTTCTTTCTTCCTCTGGTTGAAAGAAGTTTTGTTTTTCCCTTGGGCTCCTTTTCTCCTGTTGGAAACTACCTGGAATGGTAGGGGAGCTTTGGATGAAGTTTCCTTTGGCTTGCAAGGCCTGGAACTGCTGGATGGTTGTGGGGAAGATGGGGCTTCTTCTTCCATTTCTGGGGGTGCCTGAATCTGACTGGGCTCTTCCTTGTGCAAAGATCTCTCTATGGCTTGTATGGCTGCCTGGTTTTCTTTGATTCTGGTTGCTCTTTCTTCTAAGAGTTTGAAATTCTTGTTGGGGTTCCAACCTTGCATTTCTGTCATAAGTTCCATCCAAGCCATTTGCTTGAGAGAGATCTTCTGGGTTGTTATCCCCACTTCTGCCCATGATGCTGCCATGGTGAACATTTTGTTGTCCATGCTCCATGTGAAGAGGTCTCTCAGGAGTTTGTGTATTTGCAGGACCTGTTCTGCATCTGTGCAATCTCCTGGCTGGACTCCTGGATTGAATTTGATCTGGAACAAGACCTTGGGTAGGAGTTCCCTGATGGTAAGTCCTTTGCTGGTCATTTGTTCCAGTTCTTCTTCCTCTGTGTCTTCTTGGCCAGTGTTCTGGTTGATTTCTTGGGAATCCAAGATCTCTAAGAAGTGGAGGTGTCATGTTAACAATGTTTAAAAAGTGACAGACAATAAAAAATGTTGTATTTTTCAAGGTTTATTTACCTTTAGCAGGCCCTTGTACAAATTTATGATCTATACTCTTTGGCAATTTGCCTTTAGAGTTTACAACTGGGTTGATAACAGTGATTTTCTGTTTCTCAACTTGTTTTGGTGATCCAACTGGTTTTGTTGGGGCTTTTCTGGGTTTTTTGGCCCTTGGCACAGCTATTGGTGTCCAATCTTTTGAGTTGATTGTCACTTCACTGTGTCTTTTCTGCTTGCCCTTGGTTTTTGGCAGCACCTCTCTGTCTTCTGAGGCTGTCACGGATGGGTTTCCTTGTGACTGGGTTTCTAATGGAATGTAGTCCTTTTCCACTATTCAGAAAAGATATTTCAGATTGTATATCAGTATTTTATGATAAAACAAAATGATTATATTCAATTCTACTGTTATTTTTCGAAATTTTTAGGTATTTTTTTTGTTTTTATTGTTTTTATATGTTTTTGTTTGAAAAATAACAGTTTTGAGTTCTTCACTTATGTTTTATAAGTGAAAAACTGTAATATCCAAGTGTTTTGTGAATGATTCACTTGGATATTATTGTGTTTTTTTATATAAACACGTCAAATTTATTAAATTATAATAAATTTGATTAAATATTATAAATAATATTTATTATAACACTTTGATATTGATTAAATATCAAGTGATTACAAGTTTTCACGTCAATTTGAGTGATATCTTGTTTTAAAGGAAATATTTAATTAAAATATTCCTTATAAATAATAAAAAATTATTTTATTATTTAATATTTATTAATTATTAATTAATAAATGTTTCTATATTAATTTTCACGCACTTTGGTGAAAAATAATAGTAAAATAAATAATGTACTGTTTGTATATTATTATTTATATTGAAATTTAAATAATACAGATGTATTATTATGAAATTTCGTGGAATTTATTGCAAAAAAAAGAAAGAGGATTTGTACTCTTATTCTCAACAAAAATATTTTATAATATATATTTTTGGAGTAAAAAAAATGTATATAAAATATGTGATAAAAAAAATGATAATAAAATAGAAATTTTACTCACTTGTAGTGAAATACCTTTTAAATAGCTGAATTTTACGCCTAATTCAGTTCAAAATACGTCCAATAAGGTTGAAAAACCACGGCCAGGCCCCCAAATTGTCAGGGTGAGTCTATGTAGTAGCTTAAAAATAGTAAATACAAGCTAGTACTATGACTGTGACACGTCAAATAAGTAATAAAATAATTCTTCAGGTCCTACTGTTACGTGGTAACAGTGGTGATGAGTCTATTGAGGACCTGGGTTGCAATGTTCTAATATCCTTGACTGTAAAGAAACACTACAATAATTATATTTAATTATATATTTTAAGTATTCTAAGGACACTACTGATGGATAACAGTCTTGTCACGTAAGAATATATAAAAATAAGATAAGATGAGGATTTTTGAAGGCAAAAACCCTTCTTTTTATATCTTTCAAGACTGTCAAGAGTTATTTACTCTTCACACGTCAGAGGAGTGAAAATTTTCACTCCATTGGTCAGTCTGTGGTTCTGGATCCTCAATTCTGACGTCAGTAGAGGCAGAATTGTGGTTTTGGAACCACAAATGATCATTCTGGATCAATACAGGATGAAAAAACTTTTCACCTGCCACGTCAGCACTTGGATGACGTTGTTCTGGTGTTTGTATGACCAATACTAGTCCTTCTGGGCGGGTTTAAGCTTTGAACAACCATTATTTTGAGTATTAAGACTGTACTGGTTGGTACAGGTTTGGTACAGGCCAGTATTGGCCAAAATACTTCCAACCAAGATATCTTGGTCAGTTTTTGAGATATCAAGAAAACTAAGAGCACAGAATTGAAGGGATTAATGAGCTCTTCAATTTGGTATGCTTCATTTTTACCCTTCTTCAAAATAGAAAAAGTTATAAGGGTTTTAAGTTTTTGGATGTATTTTTGTACATCAGTATGAGGCTTCAAAAACTTCCATACCAGATGTCTTCTTCAGTTTGGAAGATATCTGTATTCTGATGATACAGTTTTGTAGGGCTTGATTAGCCCTACAGTTTGGTATATGACACTGTACAGTTGTATGAGTGTATGCCAAAGATACAGGGGTTTGTTTATTTTCTTATTTTCAGAATATCTGTATTTTGGTTATTAAACCTTTGAACCAAGATCCCTCAGTCAATTTAAGAGATACAGAGGTCTAAGGTGTCTCAAATTAAAGCTCTTGTTGAGATCTTTAATTTGGTTATACTTTTGTACAGTTTTGTACAAGCCCTCTTTGACTTTCAGGGGGACTTGGTTTTGAAAATGAGGTTATATGGTATCTCCAGTTGTAGTGGTGTTACAACAACATGGATGATATCCTTGTGTAGCTCTCTATGTGAGCTTTAAGAAAAATACCATTTTGGTATAGGATAACTTAAATATGCATAAGTTAGATGAGAGGTGAAAATAAGGGTTTTGACTTGTTTATTCTCCTCTAGGTTTCCTTATTCTGTTTGGATAAGGTTGGTGTTTAATGTAAGAGGATTGTTTTCTCTTAATTATTACCTGTATTGACTATGTTTGTTCAATACTTGTCATACCATTATTTATGGTATGTTGGATGTCATGCTAGTGCTCTGTTTTGAGTCACAGGCTGACAGTGAGGAGCATGTCAGGAGGGCACTATACAAGCGTAAGGATGGCTATTGGTGTCAGAGGCATGTCGGGAGGGCACCACGTGAGCATAAAGATGGTAAGGGCGGGGGTGTGAAAGCGTAAGGAGTGGTGAGGACGGAGATGGGGGGGCACTGTTGGAGTCTCATCTGGAGGGTGGTGCAGGCGCGTAAGCATGCAAAGCGTCAGGGAGGATTAGGTGGGGATGTGCAAGCCAATGAGGTGAAATTACCCAAACATTGCAAATAGTGTTGAAATGGGTTTGGGCTTTGAGTGACATTCTCATGTGACACATGTGACGATTGACGTTGTCTTGATGCTGACTAGACGTGACCCACTAAATCCAGTGACTATAAAGTGACACTAACGCGACTGAAGCAAGATTTTATACTGACCATGGTGCGACGTGAAGTCAATCGCCAATGATTGACGCAAGATTCTCCCTGGTTATACATGATGAGGAATTGAAGGAAAAATAAATTGGGGGGAAAAGGAACTCCAGCTCTAAGGGGGAGCTAGACCCCCAAAATCCTTGCTGACAGGCGTGTGGTGTCAAAATTCACACAAAAGCTCACCACTTTTGGCCTTGAATTGAGTTACAGGGTCTGTGGACTCAATTGATGATGAGGTTTTGATACCACTGGGGTAGTTTTAGCTGTTGCCAAGAGGGTAAAAATACCCTTAAGATAAAACAATAATACTAAAAGCAGTTTTAACTGGTTTTTACGCCTCTTACACACATTCTGACGTGTTTTGAAGGCTCTAGACCAGGTATTGCTATAGTAATGGCTGATTTAAGGGTCTAAAATGGCTAAAAATGGCCCAAACCAGCCCTTTTTTGGTCTAAACCAGGGTTCAATGATTCCATAATTGGCTTTTCTGTTGTCAGACTGTTTTTCACGACTGACAAGAGTAAATTTTACTTTTGGAGTAAGGAAATTGATGGCTATAAAAGAATGTCTTCTTTGCCCCACTTTTCTCTTCATGTTAGAATATTTTCCTTTTATAATTAGTTTAAACACTGTTAAACCAATCAATAAGAGATTCCAACCACCTTTTTTAAATAATTTGAAACCTTTTAAACATGTGAAAAAATTATTATGATCATTGTTTGTAACTTTTATAATCTTTTTTACCCCTGAACCACCCAAAAAGTGAATTAAAGCATCTTTCATCACTGTTAACTTTGTCACTTTGTTTCCAAATTCACTCTGGTCACTTTTGGGCCTGTTTTCTCTTCAATATTATTTTTAAAGACTTTTTTCTTTAATTAATTGCTTGCAGTTCTCTGCTCAATTAATTCCAATTGAAATTGCTCTTGAAGGAATTTCTTTCGTAGCCTTAAATATCTCTTGTAGAGTATTTTTGGATAAACTTTTATTGTTGGTAAAACAATAAATCTTTATAATATTATTGTTTTATACTAATAAAGCTATAAACAATAAAATTGGCGTGTTTTCTCTTTAAAATAATATTTCTTAATATTTTTAATTGATATTTACCTTATACAAATTTTGAGGACAGGAAAAGTACTTGATTTTTAATCAAAGTTTCATATCCACACCTTACATTTGGGGGCCCAGCCATGATATTTTGCCTGTGAAATATTTTTTTTACTCTTTTTAATTTTTTTTCTTATATTGAAAAACTTAAAAACATATAAAAAATACTTTTAATCCAAAAATCAATAAAAAATATTTTTTTTAATATTATAAGTGAGGCTTATATTTTAATTTCTTTTTTGAAATATTCTTTTTTTACTTAATGAATTGGTTTTTTCATTGATTTTAGTGTCTGACAATGTGGTAAGACAAGAAAACATTGAAACAGCCTCAACAGTAACCAGCATTATTCCTGCCAGTACTGTTAATTCTGATCATAATAGTACTATTATTGTGACTCAGAATATTCAACCAGAGCCAATTTCTTCTGAATTAGTCAACTTGGAAAGAAGTAATACTCTTCAGAAAGCCAAAGATTTGGCCAATAGTAAGTTGTTTGACGTAAAATTACTATTTTAAGCCTTTTTAACCATAATTATGCCTTCAACCAGATCAGGAGCCAGCTATAACCCCTCAAGCAGCTCCCAGAAAGGTAATAGACGTGATTATGGCAGAGGCCAATCAGGTACATAAGGAAAAGGGTCAGTTGATGACTTCCAAAAAACTAAAATGGGTCATTCTGAAGCTGATAATACCATTTTACCTTCAAATAGAGCTGACACCACCACAACAAGCCTCTGTGGACATATACAAAGCCAGCCACAGTGCATACAACAATGCACTCCAGCTCAAGGAGTACCAGATCCTTGCAGACCTGTGGAAGAATTGCATGAATTCTTACCTGAATGTGAGAAAATTCTTGGGCCATCCCAATACTTGCAAATTGCTCAATGGATGGCATCCATTGATGGAGAAGAAAAACATGATGCTTTTGACACTAGGATGGAGGAAAAACAACCCTCCACCACCCAAGCCAGTGCCAAAAACAGCCCCAGTGGCCAGTACCAGCAATTCCAATGTGAAAAAGAAGCCACAAACTCCAAACAAGGGCAAAGGGAAGGCACCAGCCCCAAACCCTTACAGCCAGGGCTACAGAATCTGAAAGATTCAACAGGATGCCATGGAAAATGTATTTCAGATGGCCAGAACCATGATGGAATTCCAAAAGAAGGAGGAAGCCAGATTAAAATATCAAAAATAATTTCTCATACTTTTGAGTGTATTCCAGAGTTGTATAAAGCTATTTCTGATGTAAAAAGTCATCTTTCTGATAAAAATATATCAATTTGTGACAATCTTAAGACAAATAACTCGAGTCTGAGCCAGATAAATGATACACTTAAATTCTTTGAAAGAGTTTTAAGAACAATCAAAACTTCCAATAATGATAATTCTTTTGGCATTAAGATAAATGAGCAATCTGCCATTATTAAAGAATTAACAGACAAATATTCTAAATTCAATATTGATGACATAATTGAAACAAGAATAAAACAAGCCATAGGCACTATCAAAGAAGATAATAAAAAAGCTCTTGATGATATTGAAAAATCAGTTGCTGAAGTAAAGACAAATATAGTTTCCATGAAAAAGCATTTTGATACCTCAAGAGATGAATTATCAAAATTAACAATAAAGTTAAATGAAGTTATATCTGATAATACTAAATAAACAGAATTATGGAATGAGCTAACATATAAGGAGGATGATAATAAAAAGAATGTCATAAGCTTTATACAAAACTTGCAACATGAATTAAGAAATTCACAAAGGTGTAACAACAGTCAAATGAATGATATTGAACAACTGCTAAACACTTTACCAAGAATGTCTACACCTCTTAATCAAAATGAAGATGCAAGAATTCCCAATCCACAAGTATTGGATATTGAAAATTCACAGTTAAAAAATGAATTTTCTACTTCTTTTCATAACTTAGAACCATCAATGGGCCAAGAACTCCTGAAACAAGTTCCAAAACTTAAAGAGTGGCCTCAGTTCAGTGGTGAAGGAGAGTATGACCATATGGAATTCATTAGAGGTATTGAAATGATCAAAGAGGATTTTGAATTACCAGACAGATTGGTAAAAGCCAGCTTTAACACCTTGTTTACCAAATCAGCTCACAGATGGTACATCAAAATAAGACAAGCACATGGACACCAGAGTTGGACTTGGTGGAAAGCCCAAATCATTAAAAAATGGGCAAATGATGCTTGGAGGTTTGAAGGTCAAACAGCCTTTGAATCTGCCAAATTTAATGCTGATAAAGCCAAAGCTTTACCATGGTTTTGCCAACAAAAAGACAGATTAACAGCATTATATCCTGACATGTCAGAATTTATGATCCATAGAAAAATTCTGAGATAATGTGGCCCTGACTTAGAGCATGCTATTAAAAGCAGGACTACTGAACAATCTTCAGCAGAGGATATTATCAATATATTAGAAGAAGTAACCACCAGAACCAAAATTGGTTCTAGTAGGGTGAATCTCAAAGCAAGGTTTAATACACCTTGGAAAGATTCTGTGGACAAAAACCCCAAAGAAAATTCTAAAAATGTTGGGTATAAATCTGCAGATACAGTCAAAAAGTGCCATATTTGCCAAACCACCACCCATTTAGCTAATACATGTCCAAAAAGGGGGAAAATCAATGAAATTAATATTGGAAAGGGACATGATTTTGAAAAAGATGACATAATTGAAGACAATTCAGATGATAAGTCATCCATATTTTCTGAATCTTCAAAAGATATAGAAAATATCAATGCCACTTTTGACATAATGGAATCTTATTCCCACTTGCCACAATTGAGTAATAGTCAACTTGATTTATCAAAAGCTCAAGATAAACAACTTATGAAAACTAAACCAAACAGGGGAAAAGGTTATACAGCTGGTAACTCCTGTATAACAGAAGTGGTGATTGACAACAAGCCCACCAAACCTTTTCTTGACCCAGGAGCCTTCTTCTCTTGTGTTGGAAAATCTTTTCTTAAGACTTGTGTACCAAATTTTGAAGACCAACTGTTACCAATTGTTGGAATAAAATTCAACAGTGCAAGTAATCCAATGTAAGCATTAGGGATCTTTGAGACCAATGTCATATTCCCACACATAAATGGGAATTTAAGAATCACAGTTGAATTTGTTGTTATGGAAAATTGCTCTAGTACCCATTTTATATTGGGAAATGACTATTTAATCATGTATGGGATAGATCTGCATAACAACAAAGACAGATACTTTACTCTTGGAGACAATAAGAGCCAAAAATTTTCCTTTTTACCATTTAAAAGACAAATTACAGTAAACAAAGTATCACCAGCCAACTTAGAGTTAGAGAAATTCAAGTCTGAACAGTTAAATGAGGCTAAAATAAGCCTTCATCTAACTGATAAACAAGAAAATGAACTTTCTTGTCACAATGCTGTCTGCCAGACCTCAGCAAAGGGAGCTCTTGCTGAAAAGGCTATTAAACTGGTTGAAAGACCAATTTATACTGGCAAGTTGTAGATCACATTCCACCATGTGACAGTACCCCCGGGTTTAGGGAACTGCGTCCCGAAGTGCATGTAACTGATGGTATTACCCATGTCATCCTCATGGAGCTACATTAGTCACAACAGGAGCCTACAAGGAACCCCCAAGGGGCGGAACCCTTGTACGCCAATGGAGTGGAAAACCCAGCGATTTCTGGTTGTTTGATTAGGACCTCCTGTTGTCTCCAACTGGAATCAAACCCATGACGTTGGTAACCGGTTTATTGTCACAATGCTGTCAGCCAGACCTCAGCAAGGGGAACTCTTGCCAAAAAGGCTATTAAACTGGTTGAAAGACCAATTTATACTGGCAAGTTGTAGATCACATTCCAAAATGTGACATTTCTTCCCTTTTGTATGACCACAGAGGAGCATTCGCTTCAGACAAAGAACCTCTAGGAGCAATTATTTGTCATGAAGTTGATATCATTCTTAATATTGAAAGACCTTATCCACCACTCTTGAGAAGACCTGCATACCAAGCAAGTCCCAAGTAAAGAGAAGCTCTGGAAACTCATGTCAAAGAACCTCTAGACCTTGGTGTAATAAGAAAAGTTGGCCATAATGAAGAAGTAGAAATAACTACACCAGTCATAGTGTCATGGCATAAGGGAAAATCCAGAATGGTTGGGGACTTCAGATCTCTGAACACTTACACTGTTCCAGACAGATACCCAATACCAAAAATCCAAATTGCCCTTACTCAAATATCTCAAGCAGTGTATATAACCACTATGGATGCCCTTAAAGGATTCCATCAAAATGTGGTGACACCAAGAGCAAGAAAATTCTTGAGAATTATTGTTCGTTGTGGATTGTATGAATACTTGAGGATGCCCTTTGGTAGCAAAAATGCACATTCACACTTCCAAAGAATGATGAATAAAATCTTCCCTGAAGAACTCTCAGAAAGATGGTTAATCATTTACATTGATGACATTATTGTCTGTTCCAAGATTTGGGAGGAGCACATGTACAGATTGTCCAGCAGTTTGACAAACATTCAATCAGTAAACATGAAAATCTCCTTGTAGAAATGTCATTATGGATTTAAAGAACTTAAAGCAATAGGACATGTTGTATCTGGTTTGTCCCTTGGAATTGACAAAAGCAAAGTTGCAGCAGTATTTCTAAAACCCATGCCTCAGAACAAGAAGGAAATTCAGTCATTCTTAGGTTTTTCAGGATATTACAGGCAACAAATTAAAGATTTTGCATCCATAGCAAGACCACTTTATGAACTGTGTGACAAAGACACATTATTTGAAATGACTGTTGACAGAGCCAAAGCTTTTGAGTCTCTAAGAGAAGCCTTGACCACTGCTCCACTCTTACTGATGCCAGACTTTAAATTGCCTTTCAAACTGTATATTGATGCATCAGGGGATTGACTGGGTGCTGCACTTCACCAAGTTCAGATCATAAATGATAAACCTGTAGAAGGACCCATATGTTTCATATCCAGGCAAATCAAACCAACTGAGGCCAGGTATGGAGCAAGTCAAATGGAATGTCTATGTTATGTCTGGGCCTTGGAAAAAGTAAAATACTTGTTGGAGGGATGTGTTTTTGAGGTGATAACAGATTGTACAGCTGTCAAATCACTTTTAAACATGAAAACACCCAAATGACATATGCTCAGATGGCAAATAGCCATACAAGAATACAGAGGCAATATGACTATTGTCAATAAGGATGGGAATATTCATAACAATGCAGATGGGCTAAGCAGATGGCCATTACCAAATAAAATTGAGAATCCTGCTCATGTGCCAGAAGAAGCTTCACCACAAATTCCAATAGAAGGAATAAGTGTTACAGACTTGAACACCACCTTCTTTGAAGAATTCAGAAGTAGTTACACTCAAGATAAGAATTGTAGCATCTTATGCCAACTACTTAACAAAGACTGTAAAGACAACTCTCTAATACATGCCTTGGATGAAGTATGGAAAAAATCATATGATGAAGGAAGATTTTACCTACTGGATGGTATAATTTACCACAGAACCAAGCACACATGTGTCATGACAGTTGTAGACAGGTCATTAATCAATCTTGTACTGAAAGAATGCCATGATAGTCCCTTTTCAGGACATCTGTCTGAAGACAGAACAAGAGAGAACGTAAAGACCTGCATATGGTGGCCAATGTGGCAGAAAGATGTTGCAGAGTATTGCAAAACCTGTGACAGATGCCAAAAGGCAAATAAATCCACTGGCAAGAGACTTGGAAATATGATAAAAATCCAAGAACCAAGCAGACATTGGGAAATTGTCCATATGGATTGGGTAACTGGCCTACCACCAGGAGGTGACAGAAGCTATAATGCTTGCCTAGTAATTGTGGACAGATTCAGTAAAACTACAATCTTTTTACCATGTCACAAGGATGATACAGCCATGGATACATCTCTTCTGATATGGAATAGAGTAGTTTCATGCACTGGGATATTTACAAATATCATTAGTGATAGGGATCCCAAATTCACTTCAGCACTATGGACAAATCTTCACCAATTATTTGGCACTAAACTGTCTTTCTCTACAGCCTACCACCCACAAACTGATGGCCTGGCTGAAAGGATGATCCAAACCTTAGAGGACATGGTAAGAATTTTTTGTGCATATGGCCTTGAATTCAAAGATTGTGATGGATTTACCCATGATTGGTTTACTCTGTTTCCAGCACTGGAATTAGCATATAAAACATTGATCCATGCCAGTACCAATCAGACTCCTGCTATTCTAGAAAAAGGATGAAACCCCAAGTTACCCCAAGATTCCTTGAGAAAAGATTTAATTGAAATACATCCCACAGCTGCTAGCTTCAAAGGAATGCTAGACAAAGCTAGAAAGCATGCAGTAAGGTGCATGGAGGACTCTTTTGCATATGCTAAAGACAAATGGGATAAATGACATGCAACTCCAGATTTCAAAGTGGGGGACCTAGTACTTGTATCCGCCACTAACTTCAATAACATCAAAGGATGTAAAAAGTTGAAAGACTCCTTTGCAGGACCTTTTGTTATTAAGGCCCTCCATGGAGAAAATGCTGTTGAAGTAGAGTTATCTGAAGAACTTAGCAATAAGCACCCTACATTTCCAGTGAGCTTGATAAAGCCATATAAGTCTAGTGATGCTGAGAAATTTCCCTTGAGAAATAAGATTCCCCAAGTTATACCTCCTATTGAGACATCTGGTACTAAGAAAATTAAGAACCACAAAAGTGAGGGAATACCTTGTTAGGTACAGTGACCCAACTTGTGAAGATGAATGGTTAGAAGAAAAAGATATACCAGAAGCTACCAAACTCCTCAGGAGATTCAGACACACTAGAAATACTAATATTACAAAGTAATATTCTTTTTTAGGGGGAGGGAATGTGAGCCTTAGAGGTAATTTCATATACCCAAAAGACCACAAATACAGAATTAACATGTAAATAGAAATAAAATAAATTTATTTATATTATTATAATAAAAATCATAATATAAATATAAAATTATATTCAAAACTAAAAATTTAATTACCATTTAAAAATAAAATTACATTAAATATTGAAATGATAAAATTACATTTATACTTGAAAAAATTAAGTAAAAATGAATTTTTAACAAAATTATAAAAAATAAAATAAATTTGGAAAAAAGTTAAATAAGAGTTATTATAACTTTTTATCCAATAAATAAACATATAAAAATTATTTCACCATTGGATTCCTTATAAAAAATCAGGTGGGGTCACCTCTGAGTGAAATTTTTGTAACTCAACTCTAAATAAGCTTAAATTAAGTTTTTAGTATTTTCAATACAAAAATTGAAAATCCTCAAAACTTTGATTTAATTGACACCACATGTGTTGTTAACCATCAATTTTTGTGTTAAAATTGAGGTGTTGTGTTTAGTTTAGAAGCTATGAGGAATTGAAGGATTTTCAATTGAATTCAATTGAAATGTCAAAATGTGCGCGTGTATTACATAAGTGAACTTTGATTTACATATGAGGTATCAATTATTACTGTATTGAACTGTACAGCTCAATTGAATTACACATGTAAATTATAAGTATAATACATGATGAGGAATTAAAGGAAAAATAAATTGGAAAAATTAAAATTGGGGGGAAAAGGAACTCCAGCTCTAAGGGGGAGCTAGACCCCCAAATTCCTTGCTGACAGGCGTGTGGTGTCAGAATTCACACAAAATTTCACCACTTTTGGCCTGGAATTGAGTTACAGGGTCTGTGGACTCAATTGATGATGAGGTTTTGATACCAACTGGGGTAGTTTTAGCTGTTTCCAAGAGGGTAAAACTACCCTTAAGATAAAACAATAATAGTAAAAACAGTTTTAACTGGTTTCTACGTCTCTTACACACATTCTGACGTGTTTTGAAGGCTCTCGACCACGTATTTCTATAGTAATGGCTGATTTAAGGGTCTAAAATGGCTAAAAATGGCTTAAACCAGCCCTTTTTTGGTCTAAACCAGGGTTCAATGATGCCATAATTGGCTTTTCTGTTGTCAGACTGTTTTTCACAACTGACAATAGTAGATTTTACTTTTGGAGTAAGGAAATTGATGGCTATAAAAGAATGTCTTCTTTGCCCCACTTTTCTCTTCATGTTAGAATATTTTCCTTTTATAATTAGTTTAAACACTGTTAAACCAATCAATAAGAGATTCCAACCAACTTTCTTAAATCATTTCAAACATTTTAACCACGTGAAAAAATCATTATAATCATTGTTTGTAACTTTTATAATCTTTTTTACCCCTGAACCACCCCAACAGTGAATTAAAGCATCTTTCATCACTGTAAACTTTGTCACTTTGTTTCCAAATTCACTCTGGTCACTTTTGGGCATTTTTTCTCTTTAATATTCTTTTTAAAGAATTTGTTCTTTGATCAATTTCTTGCAGTTCCTTGCTCAATTATTTCCAATTGAAATTGCTCTTGAAGAAATTTCTTTTGTAGCCTTGAATATCTGTTGTAGAGTATTTGTGGATAAATTTTTATTGTTGGTAAAACAATAAATCTTTATAATATTACTGTTTTATACTAATAAAGTTATAAACAGTAAAATTGGCGTGTTTTCTCTTAGAACTAATATTTCTTACTATTTTGAATTGATATTTACCTTATACAAATTTTGAGGACAGGAAAAGTACTTGATTTTTAATCAAAGTTGCATATCCACACCTTACAGAAGAAGCAGAGAGGTCCCAAGAACCATCAAGGCAAGGGCAAAGGCAAAGCCAATTGGCACAGACCTTACCCACAAGGGTACAGGATCCCCAAATTGGAGCCTTCAGCCGTGGACAGTGTGTTCAACATGGCCAGAACTCTCATGGAATTCACAGCCAGGGAGCAAGAAGGGATGAACAGGACTTTTCCATGCAAATAGATCATGTACACAGAGCCATTAACATAGAAATTGGTAAACTTGATTGAAAGTTGACTAAAATAACATTGGATATTAATGATTTGAAAAAACATGATCAGAAATATACTGAATGGTATGAATTAACAAATGCCAAATTTGATTCAATTATCAATGCCTGTAGCAGAATTGAGAGTACATGTCAGATTCAGAATGATGAAACGGAAGATCTTTCCATTTTTAAAATGAATGATAAATTTAAAGCTCTACAAGACCATGTCTTAAAGATAGTTGAAAATACCAATCAATTTGCTACACATTTTGCAAAAAGTGACCGTTAAAGGCAGAAGTTAAAGAATGAAATCATTGCAAATGTAGAACAAATTCATAAGAATTATGAACCACATATGCCAAGACATTCTACACCTTTGACTGAAGAAAAACATTCTGTTAAAGGAAGTTTTACCCCAATTTTAGGAGAAAATGTTGTATCTGTTAAAGATATTACCAAATTAGAAGAATGGCCAACATTCCCTGGTGAAGGAGAATATAACCATATTGAGTTCATCAGGACTATTGATGTGTTACAGGAAGACTTTAATATACCTGATGAAATCATAGTGGGGAAATTACACTCTCTGTTTACCAGAACTGCAAAGAAATGGTATTACAAAATGAGAATGAATCATGGAAAACATGATTGGTCTTGGTGGAAATCTGAAGTGATTACCAAATGGGCCAACAATTATTGAAGGTTTAAACTGGAAAATGCTTTTGAAAGTGCCATTTTTAACTCAGAGAAAGATAAACCACTCACTTGGTTCTTCAAGCAAAAGGAGAGATTATCTGCCTTACACCCAGATATGTCTGACACTATCATTAATATGAAGATATTAAGAAAGTGTGGAGGAGAACTGGAACATGCTATCAAAAGCAGATGTGTAGAACCCTGTTCAACTGTAAGGTTTGACTATGAAACAATAAGTAAAAGTTACTAATATTTTACTTATTGTACTATGAATGTCCTTATAAATGAAATAAATAAGATAAAAAAGAATTATAATAATAAAGAATTATTATAATCATGGCGTAAAAATAATTATATTATTAATAAAATATAATAATATAATTTATATTATAAAATATAATATAATAAAATAAATATATTAATAGAAAATAATTAATATATTTAAAAGCACTTTATTATTGTTAAAAAAAAATAATAAAGGCGTAGAAAATTGTTTTTTATTAATAAAAAACAATTAATAACAATAATATTACCAATATTAAAGTTATAAATGAGTATAAATACTATTTATATTAATTAAAGAATTATTAAAGTAGTAATAAAGAGAAAATTATTATAATAAGAGAAAATAACCTACTTTTAACACTTAATATAATAATTTTGAAATATTTTACGCCAAAAAAATATAAATACAACCTTTTCAAATTGTAGTTACAATAAAAATAAAGAAAAATTACTAATATTCTTGATTTTTACGTGGAAATGAGTTTTTAGAGAGAGTTTTAGCAAAAACAATTAAATAAATGATTTAATCACGTCAAAATAGATGATTATAGCAAGGTGGTCTTTGGTCTTTAATAATATAATAGTTTTATATATAAAGAATAAAGAAATTACCTTTGATTTAATTGATTTAATGTTTTTGATGCGTCTGAGGGGAAAATAGAGTAAAAAGAGCTTGATTTATAGTAAATACCTCCCTCCTAGAGTCCAACAGGCTTCTAGTAGACGTGTACTAATCATATCCACTGGAATTGATCAATATTTTAAGGTTTGGAGATGATTACATCCTGATCAAACCATATTGCATCATTATTACACCATTATTTAGAGTTATCACTATAACTCTAAAGTTGATGACATCAGAGGCTTGGCAGAACCCCAAAATTCGTGGATTTTATCAGTTTTAATCATAAACTAATATTATTCACCAATATTATCACCAATATGACTGTTAAACTTACTTTAAGGTTACAGTAGGTGATCATAACTGCTCAATTTAAGCTCAAACTTTGATCTTTAATAACTTTTAAGTTTTACACGCTACAGCAATTCAGAGAGTGAATTCTGATAGCCTGACATAACCTTAGCATGCTGCCAAGAGCGTTTCATTACATCATCAAAACTCTAATTTTGATGATTTTTCTTGTAACTCATCTTTTCTGTCGAAATTCAATATTTTAAACTTCAAATCATGATTTCAGGGGGTTATACCCTGACTTTAATAATAAAAGTTACATCATTCTTCACTCATGAACTAGTAGAATCCAACTGTGTGCTTTATTTTAAGTTTGGACCACTTTCACAACAAAGTGGTCAACAGCTCTGTTGATTTTTATCAATATTTCATCATAGGTTTTAACCTTGTTTATAAATTGTAAAATAAAGTTCATATCTGTGTTCCTACAGTAATTACGTGGTAACTTTATTTTTGGTTCATCACTCTATCTTGTATAGTTTAAGAGATACTAGCTATGATCCTTGAATATATGCGTTGACCAAAAAAGTGCATATATTCAGGTTAATTCCTTAAGTATTAACTTTGGAAATTAGCTCATTAATTGTTTTATGTGTGAATATTCATGGGGAATCCAATGATACAATTTATTTCACCTGTTGTTCCATTGGCCTTTGAAATAAATAAGGATTTATGGTTTTTATAAGGTATTATTCCTTATAACTCATTAAATATTGACTTTACAGATATACCATAAAAATGGTATATGTGTATTTTACCATGGAGAATCCAATGGTATAATTTATTTCACATGTTGATTCATTGGTTTTTAAGTTAAACCAATTTTTGTACCAATTTATGGTATTTTTGTATTTTTGAAGTAATTCTTTTTAATGTATAATTATTCTAACTAATTTTAGTATAATTATTTTAAAGGTATAATTATTCTGAATCTTTCTTGTGACCTTATTGGGTATGTGGTCATATCTCAAAGGCTCACATTCCCTACCACCAAAAAAGATTGTACCACAATCTGATATGTGTAATTAGGGTATCATCCACTGTCCTACATCTTCAATAGACTTTGTTAGTCTTGAAGCTCAATAATGCTTAACTTTTCTATTTCTCAGGCTTTCTTTTGTGTCTGAACCTTCTTAGTAGTTTATCAGAATTTGTTATGTCTTTCTCAAGTAGCCATTCATCTTCTTGAGTTGAATTTCTATACCTTACAAGGTATTCCCTTTCTTTTTTGTTTCTTGTCCTTCTTTCTTTAAGGACTTTTACTATTTTCTTTTCCTCTCCTTCTTCCAAGGGGGGAATTTCAAGTGGGGGTTTATTTCTTAGTGGAAATAACTCCTTGTAACTTGAGCTGTAAGGTTTTATTAGACTTACAGGGAAAGTTGTGTGTTTGTTCATTAGTTCACCTGTGAGTTCCAATTGCACAGCATTGGGTCCATGAAATGCTTTTATAATAAATGGTCCTGTAAAGGAATCTTTCAATTTCTTTGGGCCTTTTATGTTGTTGAAATTAAGGGTTGATACTAGAACCAAGTCTCCTATTTTGAAATCAGGTGGTTTATGACTTTTATCCCATCTTTCTTTTGCATATTTGAAAGAATCTTGCATACATCTGTTTGCATGGTGTCTTGCCTTGTCAAGCATTATCTTAAAGCTGCTTGCTGTTGGATGTATATCCACTAAGTCCTTTTTGAGGGTGTCAGAAGGAAGTCTTGGATTCCAACCTTTTTCCAGCATTGCTGATGTTTTTCCAATAGAAGAATGGATTGATGTTTTATATGCCAGTTCTAGTGCTGGTATTAGTGTACACCAATCATGGGTAAAACCATCAGAATCTTTGAATTCTAGCCCATAAGGACAGAATCTTCTGATCATGTCCTCTAAGGTCTGTATCATTCTTTCTGCTAAACCATCAGTTTGGGGATGGTAAGCTGTTGAGATTGATAGCTTTGTCCAAAATAAGGTATGGAGATTTGTCCATAATGCTGAAGTGAACTTTGGGTCTCTGTCACTTATAATATTCTGGAATAAGCCTGTATGGCTAATAACTTTATTCCATATCATTATGGCTGTGTCCATAGCTGTGTCATCTTTGTGACATGGTAAGAACATTGGAGCTTTACTGTACCTGTCAACTAACACTAGGCATGCATTATAACTCCTGTCTCCTCCTGGAGGTAATGCTGTTACCCAATCCATATGAGCTATTTCCCATGGGAATTTTGGTTCTTGGATTTGGATCATCATTCCAAATTTCTTTCCTGTGGCTCTGCTGGCGTTTTGGCATCTGTCACAGGTTTGGCAGTACTCTGCAACATCTTTCTTCCAATTTGGCCACCAAGAGCAGGTTTTCACCCTCTCTAGTGTCCTATCTTCTAAGAGATGTCCAGATGCAACACTATCATGACACTCATGTAAAATAGTGTTTATTAGTGTTTTATCTGTTAAGGTCATAAAACATGTGTGTTTTGTTCTATGGTAGAGGATTCCATCAAGGAGGTGGAATCTTCCTTCATGATATGCCTTTTTCCATGTTTCATCTAGTTTTGATGAAAGTGATGGGTCTTTGCAGTCTTTCATTAGAAGTTGGCTTAAGATATGACAATTTCTTTCTGTCTTATAGCTTTCTTTAACTTGGTTAAAGAATTCTGTGCCAATGTCTGTGACACATATTCCTTCTATATGGTGCTCTTCTTGTGGTACCCATGCTGGATTGTTGGGGGTATTTGCTAAAGCCCATCTGCTAAGACCATTTGCATTTTTATGAATATTTCCAGATTTATGCACAATAGTCATATTTCCTCTATATTCTTGGATAGCAATTTGCCATCTCAGCATGTGTATATTTGGGGTTTTCATGTTTAATAGAGATTTTACAGCATTACAGTCTGTGATCACATCAAATACTGTGCCATCCAAATAGTAATGTAATTTTTCTAAAGCCCACACTAAGAAGAGGCATTCCATTTGGCTTTCTCCATATCTTGCTTCTGTTGGCTTTATCTGCCTTGAAATGAAACAAATCGGTCCTTCCACTGGTTTGTCATTTATACTTTGTGTCTGGTGTAGTGCAGCACCCAGTCCTTCTCCACAAGCATCAATTTAAAATTTAAAGGGTAGTTTCCAATCTGGCATTAGAAGAAATGGGGCATTTGTTAAGGAATTTTTCAGTTCTTCATATGCCTTGACTCTTTCTTCTGTCATTTCATAGACTGTTTGTTGGTCACATAGCTTATACAAGGATTTAGCAATTTTTGCAAAGTCCTTTATATGCTGTCTATAGTAACCAGCAAATCCTAGAAATGATTGCATTTCTTTTTTGGTTTGAGGCATTGTCTTAAGTAGTACTGCTGCTACTTTGTTTTTGCCTATGCCTAGACTGAGTCCAGATACAACATGTCCTAGTGCTTTTAATGCACTATATGCAAAATGACACTTTTTCAAGGAAATTTTCATATTCACTTGGACTATTTTCTGTAGTATCCTTTCTAGTCTTGTAAGGTGGTTTTCCCAAGTTTCTGAGCAGACTATAATATCATCAATATAGATAATTAACCATCCTTCTGATAATTCTTCAGGAAATATGGTATTCATCATTCTTTAATAATGGGAAGGTGCATTTTTTATCCCAAATGGCATTCTTAAGTATTCAAAAATTCCACAATGGACTATTATTCTTAGTAGTTTCTTGGCATTTTCTGTTAAGACATTTTGATTCAAACCCTTAAGAGCATCCATAGCTGTAATGAGCTTAGCTTGTGACAATTGGGTCAATGTCTCATGGATTCTAGGTATTGGATATCTGTCTGGAATGGTATAGGTGTTCAGGGCTCTGAAGTCTCCTACCATCCTTGATTTTCCATTATGCCAAGTTATAATGACAGGTGTAGTGACTTCTACCTGTTCATTATGTCCTACTTTTCTCAGTACTCCAAGGTCCATTAATTTTTTAATGTGTATCTCTAAGGCTTCTCTAGCCCTTGGACTAGCTGGGTAAGCTGGTCTCCTTAGTAAGGGTGGGTAAGGCTTTTCCACATTAAGAATTATGTCTACTTCATGCTCAATTATAGCACCTAGTGGCTCTTTGTCAGTTCCAAAGGCATTTTTGTACTTAAATAAGAGGTCAATTAATTTTTCTCTCATTCTATCTGTTAATTCTTGATTGAATTCTGCCTCTTTAAGTTGTTCAGATATAAAAAGATCTTTTTCTGGAATCTTTTCTTCATTCTTAATAACTGTAATTTGTTTTTTGTTATTTAAGAAGCCAAACTTCTGTCTCTTATTGTCTCCTATAGTAAAATATCTATCTTTCTGGTTAGAGATATCTATACCATAGATTGAGAAGTAGTCATTTCCCAGGATAAAGTGATTACTGGTACAGTTGTCCATTACCACAAATTCCACTTTAATTCTGACACATTGTGAAGGGTGAGGAAAAATTAGTGTTAAATCAATTATTCCAAGGGGCTTCATGCTTTCACTTGCACTACTGAATTTGACACCTTGTATTGGCATAAGTTTTTCTTGCCAGTCTGGGACAATGGTTTTTAAATAACTTTTGCCAACACAGGTGCAATATGCTCCTGTATCTAAGTTAACTTTTCCTTCTTGGTTATCAACCATGACAATACTTATACTTGATTTTCCAGCTGTATATCCCATTCCTCTTGCAGGTTTGGTCCTATACATTTTGGCATCTTGTATATTTGTCAGGTTTGTGTCAGATGTTCCAACTTGTGCTAAGTTTGAGTTGACATCTAGTACTTCATAAATTATATCAATATTATTAATTTCTGCATTAATTATATTGATTTCATCACTTTCAGAAGTTTCTGATTCTTCTGTCTCTTTTTCAGAGTCAGATTCTTCCTCTTTGTCATTGTGGTTTTCTGTTTCCACAATTTCATTGACTTTTGCCTTTTTTAGGCAATTATTGGCTAAGTGTCCAATACCTCCACATTTATGGCATTTCATTTTCTCATTATTATTGGATGTACTGGGCTTGAAGGATTCTTTTGATTTATCTTTTTTGATAAATGGTTTATTTGGGCTTTTAATGTCCAATTTCTTCCAAGTCCTGCCAATTTTTGTTCTTGTCACTATGTCTTCCAGTGCATTAATGTACTCTTTTGTGGAGCATGGTTCTATACACCTGCTTCTTAGGGCATGTTCTAGCTCTCCTCCACATTTCTTGAGTATTTTTATATGCACCATTTTTTGTGACATTTCTGGGTACAGTGCATTAAGTCTTTCAACTTGTTTTAAGAACCAAGTTAAAGGTTTATCTTTCTCTGGGTCAAAGAAAGAATTTTCAAATGCATTTTCTATCTTATACCTCCAGGCATCATTTGCCCACTTGGTGATTATTTCTTGTTTCCACCAAGACCAGGTATTTTTACCATTTGTTTGTCTTATGCCATAATACCATCTTTTTGCAGATTTCTCAAACAATGAATGTAATCTTGCAGTGATTAATTCATCTGGTATGGCATAGTCTTCTTGTAACATGTCAATTGTTTTAATAAATGACATGTGGTCATATTCACCTTCTCCTGTGAATGTTGGCCATTCTTTTAATTGAGGTCCTTCCTTCATTAAGACTTGGTTATTGTCTTGGTGACTCAAGTCTGTTATGAAAGGATTTTTCCATTCCTCTTTTGTTTTAACAGGGCTTCTTATATGAGAAAATGGAGTTGATAACTTTGGCATATTTAAATTAGCCTCATTCATTTTATCCATTTTTTCAGTAATAAGCATTATTTCACTTTGAATATCATCTTTTAGATGCATTCTTGCTTCATCACTTTTTTCCACATGGTCCAAAAGTAATTTTTGGTGTGATGAAGTCTTTTCTTCAAATTTTTCTACAGAAATACTTAATTTGTTTAATTTTTCTGTAAGATTGTCAATACTCACATCATAATTGATTGTCAAAGTTTTCTCTTTGATATCACTTATGTATTTGTACAATTCTTGTTGTCCTTGTATTAATTTCTGAGTATTGTCAATTAATACTTTTGGTTTATTATTTTCAATCATAAATTTTATGTTATCAATTTCTTTCTTATTTTGTACAACAAGTTTGGTTAAGGATAGTAACCTATTATTTATTTCTTGAAAAGATAATAAACTATTTTTAATGTCTTTAAGAGGTAAAATAGTATTTTTAAGCTCTGTTAAAGTATTTACAACATCAGGAGACAAGGTTATTTCTTTGGGAAATGGGGTTGTCTAATTCTTTGTTCCTCTTTGTCTTTGAATTCCATCAAAGTTCTGGCCATGTTGAAAACATTGTCCATGGCATCCTTTTGGATTTTTGGGATCCTGTAGCTTGGGGAATATGGTTTCCTTCAATTCTTTTTCTTGTTCTTCTTCCCTTCTTGGGGAAGTGGGTTGGCTTGGGACTTGCTGGTAGAAGCTACTGGGGCTTCTTCCTTGGTTGCCTCCCTCCTTTTGGTGTGGTAATCCTTGATTTTTTTGATTTGAGGTTTGGATGACAGTGGATTCCATCCATTGGAGTATTTCACTATCTCCTCCTCTTTGAGGAACTTTTTCAGGATGTGCCAGGAGTTCATCACTCCTTGGTGTATTTGAGGCAGCATTTCCCAATCTTTGTCCTTGTACACTGTGTAATACTGCTTGTACTGGCTCATGTAGATGTCTATTTGAGCCCTCTGAATGTGATTTGTACCTATTTCAGCTACTCATACTTAGCTCCAATTCAGGTTCAGATATCATGGGCATTTCTGGGACTTGCCTTTGGGATAAGGCACTTCCTTGTGTGGATTCTGTTCCACTGGGGATATTGCCCTTTATTTTCCCTTTTGAGGGATCAGCTCTACCTCTGAGTCCAGCTCCATCTGATTGGATGGAGGATTGGGAACCTCTTCTGGTAGTCATAATTTAAGAAATAAAAGTATTTTAGGATAAAAATTCTTTTTATGGCAATTATAAATGGTGGGTCCTGGAAAATCCAATTTCTTAGCTTTCTTTCTTTTAGTGATAACTGGTGTTGGAGAACTTTGACAAGTTTCTTCCACCAATCTCTCAACAGTAGTTTGGTTATCTTCTGTTGGGTTATCCTCAAACACTAAAAAAGACAAATAAATATAAGTCTTTTTATAAGAAGTGTTATTTTTTGGCAAGATATGGCAATTTTCCACGTAGAAATTGCTTATATATCTTTAAAAAATTGAAATGAATAAAGAAATAAATAAAAATGAATAAAAATAACTTTCTTATTGGTTTTTGAAATTTTTTAAAATTTTTTTGTTATATTTTTATTTTTATTTTTAAGGAATAAAATAAAAATTAATATGATTCTTTATTTAATTTTAATAAAAATTATTTTTAATTTATAGAATATCTTTTTTAATCACTAGAGTCACTCAAAGAAAGTTCTTGCAAGTCTAAGGATGTGAAAAAACCACGTGTAAGACAGTACAATTGCTTTCCAAATGCCTCAATAGCTTTTAAAATCAATAAAATATAAAATTATTATATAATTTTATGATTATAGATATAATTTATTATTGGATAAACCCAATTAGAATCTCTTTAAAGGTCTTTTAAGTAAATATCACGGCCAGGCCCCCAAATGTAAGGTTTGACTATGAAACGATAAGTAACAATTACTAATATTTTACTTATTGTACTATGAATGTCCTCATAAATGAAATAAATAAGATAAAAAATAATTATAATAATAAAGAATTATTTTAATTATGGGGTAAAAATAATTATATTATTAATAAAATATAATAATATAATTTATATTATAAAATATAATATAATAAAATAAATATATTAATATAAAATAATTAATATATTTAAAAGCACTTTATTATTGTTACAAACAAATACTAAAGGCATAGAAAATTGTTTTTTATTAATAAAAAACAATTAATAACAATAATATTACCAATATTCAAGTTATAAATTAATATAAATACTATTTATATTAATTAAAGAATTATTAAAGTAGTAATAAAGAGAAAATTATTATAATAAGAGAAAATAACCTACTTTTAACACTTAATATAATAATTTTGAAATATTTTACGCCAACAAAAATATCAATACAACCTTTTCAAATTGTATTTACAATAAAAATAAAGAAAAATTACTAATATTCTTGATTTTTACGTGGAAATGAGTTTTTAGAGAGATTTTTAGCAAAAACAATTAAATAAATGATTTAATCACGTCAAAATAGATGATTATAACAAGGTGGTATTTGGTCTTTAATAATATAATAGTTTTATATATAAAGAATAAAGAAATTACCTTTGATTTAATTGATTTAATGTTTTTGATGTGTCTGAGGGGAAAATAGAGTAAAAAGAGGTCTATTTATAGTAAATACCTCCCTCCTAGAGTACAACAGGCTTCTAGTAGACGTGTACTAATCATATCAACTGGAATTGATCAATATTTTAAGGTTTGGAGATGATTACATCCTGATCAAACCATATTGCATCATTATTACACCATTATTTAGAGTTATCACTATAACTCTAAAGTTGATGACATCAGAGGCTTGGCAGAACCCCAAAATTCGTGGATTTTATTAGTATTAATCATAAACTAATAGTATTCACCAATGTTATCACTCATATGACTGTTAACCTTAATTTAAGGTTACAGTAGGTGATCATAACTGCTCAATTTAAGCTCAAACTTTGATATTTAATAACTTTTAAGTTTTACACGCTACAGCAATTCAGAGAGTGAGTTCTGATAGCCTGACATAACCTTATCATGCTGCCAAGAGCCTTTTATTACATCATAAAAACTCTAATTTTGATGATTTTTCTTGTAACTCATCTTTTCTGTCGAAATTCAATATTTTAAACTTCAAATCATGATTTCAGGGGGTTATACCCTGAATTTAATAATAAAAATTACATCATTATTCACGAATGAACTAGTAGAGTCCAACTGTGTGCTTTATTATAAGTTTGGACCACTTTCACAACAAAGTGGTCAACAGCTCTGTTGATTTTTATCAATATTTCATCATAGGTTTTAACCTTGTTTATAAATTGTAAAATAAAGTTCATATATGTGTTCCTACAGTAATTAGGTGGTAACTTTATTTTTGGTTCATCACTCTATCTTGTATAGTTTAAGAGATACTAGCTATGATCCTTGAATATATGCGTTGACCAAAAAAGTGCATATATTCAGGTTAATTCCTTAAGTATTAACTTTGAAAATTAGCTCATTAATTGTTTTATGTGTGAATGTTCATGGGAAATCCAATGGTACAATTTATTTCACATGTTGTTTCATTGGTCTTTGAAATAAATAAGGATTTATGGTTTTTATGAGGTATTATTCCTTATAACTCATTAAATATTGACTTTACAGATATTCCATAAAAATGGTATATGTGTATTTTACCATGGGGAATCCAATGGTACAATTTATTTCACATGTTGTTTCATTGGTCTTTGAAATAAATAAGGATTTATGGTTTTTATGAGGTATTATTCCTTATAACTCATTAAATATTGACTTTACAGATATGCCATAAAAATGGTATATGTGTATTTTACCATGGGGAATCCAATGGTATAATTTATTTCACATGTTGATTCATTGGTTTTTAAGTTAAACCAATTTTTGTACCAATTTATGGTATTTTTGTATTTTTGAAGTAATTATTTTTAATGTATAATTATTCTAAGTAATTTTAGTATAATTATTTTAAAGGTATAATTATTCTGAATCTTTCTTGTGACCTTATGGGGTATGTGGTCATATCTCAAAGGCTCACATAAACAGAGGACCACATTAATGCAATGGAAGATATCATTACCAGAACAAGAATTGGTAAAACTTGGACTAAAATCCCTATGGAATCCAAGATGGTCCCAAAGATTCCCAGAGAAGATAAAAGACCAGAAATACCTGTATTGAAGTGTCATAAATGTGGAAGTACTTCACATTTAGCAAACACTTGCGCCAAAAAGATAAAAATAAATAAGCTCAAGTCATTGAAGAAATTCAGTGTACTGAAGAGAAAGTGGAGTCTGATCAAGATTCTGCAGTCTCTGAAGATACACCAGTGGAAGACTATCCCATTGAAAACATCACAGCTTTCTTTGAGGTCACAGAAGTCCATACCCACTTGCCACAGTACAGTGAGGATTGCTGAAATGTGATAAATATCCAAGATGCCAGAATGTGTAAAACAAAACCTGCTAGAGGGAGAGGTTACACTGCTGGAGCATCCTGTATCACATCAGTTTTGATGAGTGATATTGAAGCCAAAGTGAATTTGGATACAGGGGCATTTTGCACTTGTGTAGGCAAAGATTATCTCCAAATTATACTTCCTGAATGGAAAAACCATCTATTACGAATAGAAGGTGTGCAATTTAGTAGTGCCAGTAACAATATGTACCCCTTGGGTATATTAGACACTAATGTTGTATTTCCACACCCAGCAGGAAGTGTGAGGTTGAAAACTGAGATTGTGGTAATGGATAATTGCACATCTCAGCACATCATCCTTGGAAATGATTACTTGAATATTTATGGTATTGACATCAATAACCATAAAGACAGATATTTCACAATTGGGGATAACAAAAGACAAAAATTTGCTTTTTCCAATATGCCAAAACAAATATCTGTGGTATCTTCTGTCAAGGATACTTATAAAGATGAATTTGTGTCTAATAAACTTGTTGAAGCACAAATTAATCCATCATTGTGACCAAAAATGAAGAATGAACTTATTAATGTTTTATACACATACAATAATACATTTGCCTCTGATAATGAACCATTAGGTGCTATAAAGGGACATGAAGCTGATATTAATCTAAACATTGACAGACCATATACTCCAGTACTTAGAAGACCAGCTTATCCAGCCAGTCCTAGAGCTAGAGAAGCCTTGGAAAAACATATCCAAGAGTTAATCCAGCTTGGTGTACTAAGGAAAGTAGGCCATAATGAGGAAGTTGAAGTGACAACACCTGTTATTATTGCCTGGCATAAGGATAAGTCAAGAATGGTTGGATATTTTACAGCATTAAATACCTACACAGTTCCAGATAGTTATCCAATTCCTAGAGTACAAGAGACCTTGACCCAAATTTCTAAAGCCAAGTTTATAACATCAATGGATGCATTTAAAGGCTTTCATCAGAATGTTTTAACGCCTAAAGCTAAGAAATTACTTAGAATTATCACTAACTGTGGTATTTATGAGTATCTTAGAATGCCATTTGGCATTAAGAATGCTCCATCCCATTATCAAAGAATGATGAATACCATCTTTCCCACAGAATTGTATGAAGGATGGCTTATCATTTATATTGATGATATTATCATATTTTCTGATTCTTTTTCCTTACACCTTGAAAGACTTGCAAGGGTACTTCACAAAGTTGCAGAAGTGAACATGAAAATTTCACTTAAGAAATGCAATTTTGGTTTTGAAGAACTCAAAGCATTAGGACATATTGTTTCTGGTTTAAGCTTGGGTATTGACAAAAACAAAGTAGCAGCAGTGTTACTTAAGCCAATACCTCAGAATGAAAAGGAAATGATGTCTTTTCTTGGATAGCTAGTTATTATAGGAAACACTTAAAAGACTTTGCAATTCTAGCCAAGTCACTTTATAGAATCTGTGATCAACAGACTGTATTTGAGATGACACAGGAGAGAAGTAAAGCTTATGAGAAGATAAGGAGAGCTCTTACAGAAGCACCTTTCCTCCTCATGCCTGACTGGAATATTCCTTTTAAATTGTACATTGATGCATGTGGAGATGGATTAGGGGCTGCCCTACATCAAGTTCAAATTATTGATGACAAACCTACAGAAGGACCATTTTGTTTTATCTCAAGACAAATCAAACCAACAGAGGACAGATATGATGAAAGCAAAATGGAGTGCTTATGCTTGGTATGGGAAGTTGAGAAATTACACTATTATCTTGATGGAAGTGTTTTTGAAGTGATAACTGACTGTAATTCAGTAAAATCACTTCTTAAGATGAAAACTCCCAACAGACATATGTTGAGATGGCAAATAGCCATTCAGGAATATAGAGGAAACATGACTATAGTCCACAAAGCAGGAAACATTCACAAGAATGCTGATGGACTTAGCAGGTGGGCATTAGCAAACACTCCTGATAACCCAGCTTATCTGCCTTTGGAGGCTGAGCCACAGATTCCAATTGAAGGGATTAACATAACTGATATTGGGACTGAATTCTTTGAAGAGGTCAGAGAATCTTTTAAACAGGACAAGAATTGCCATATCTTGACTACTTTATTAGATAAAGACTGCAAAGATACATCTTTGGTCAATGCACTAGATGAAGTTTGGAGAAATTCCTATTCTGAAGGAAGATTTCACTTGTTTGATGGGATTATTTACCACAGAACCAAACATTCTTGTGTAATAACATTATGTAGCAGAATGCTTTTTAATACCATTCTTCATGAATGCCATGATAGCATCTACTCTGGACTCCTGTCAGAAGACAGAAAACTTGAAAAATTAAAGAACTGTGCATGGTGGCCATCTTGGAGAAAAGAAACCATTGAATATTGGCATACCTGTGACAGATGTCAAAAAGCAAACAGGAGTACAGGAAAGAAATTTGGACTTATGATTCATATTAAGGAACCAAAATCCCCTTGGGAAGTTGTTCACATGGTGTCAGGGTGAGTCTATGTAGTAGCTTAAAAATAGTAAATACAAGCTAGCACTATGACTGTGACACACAAAAAATAAATAATAAATGAAATCTTCAGGTCCTACTGCTATGTGGTAACAGTGGTGATGAGTCTATTGAGGACCTGGGTTGCAATGCTCTAATATCTTTGACTGTAAAGAAACACTACAATAATTAATTATTTTAATTATATCAATATAATCCTAAGAGTACTACTGGTATAAGACAGTTTTACTACGTAAGGATGTTAATTCATGATAAGATGAGTCTTTTCCAGTGAGGAAAGACCTGCTTTTATCTCCTCTGAGGACTGTGAAAGACTGGTAGGCTCTTCACACGTCTACAGAGTGAAAATTTTCACTCTGGAGGCTGGGTTGTGGTTTTGTACCATCAATTCTGACGTCAGCATAGTCAGAATTGTGGTTTTTGGACCACAAATGATCATTCAGGATCAATACAGGGTGAAAAAACTCCTCACAGGCCACGTCAGCACCATTGTGACGTGTCCAGAGTGTCTGGATGACTAATATTAGTCATTCTGGGCGGGGTTAAGCTTTAAACAACCATTATTTTAAGTATCAAGCCAGTACTGGTTGGTACAGGTTTGGTACAGACCAGTATTGGTCAAAATACTTCCAACCAAGATATCTTAGTCAGTTTTTGAGATATCAAGAATCCAAGAGCACAGAATTGAAGGGCTTAATGAGCTCTTCAATTTGGTATGCTTCATGTTTACCCTTCTTTTAAATAGCAAAAGTTATAAGGGTTTTAAGTTTTTGGATGTAATTTTGTACATCAGTATGAGGCTTCAAAAACTTCCATGCCAGATATCTTCTCCAATTTGGAAGATATCTGTATTCTGATGATACAGTTTTGTAGGGATTGATTAGCTCTACAGTTTGGTATATTACACTGTACAGTTGTATGAGTGTATGCCAAAGATACAGGGGTTTCTTTATATGGTTAGTTTCAGAAATCCTGTATTTTGAGATGTAAACCTTTAAACCAAGATCCCTCTGTCAATTTTGAAGAAAGAGGGGTCTAAGGTATCTCAAATTAAAGCTCTCACTCAGACCTTCAATTTGGCTGTACTTTTGTACAGTTTTGTACAAGCCCTCCTACACCTTTGAGGGGTTGTTGGTGGAAAAAAGGTGGTATAATGGTATCTCCTGATTTAGGAGTGCTACAGATGAATAGATGATACCATTGGATAGCTCCACCTTAGAGCTTCAAGGAAAAAACCATTCTGGTTGGGGTTTCATGAAATATGTATAAGTCAGATTAGAGGCTAGAATAAGAGTTTTTGCTTATTTGGTCTTATCTTTGATAGGGCATATTTTTGTCCTTTCTTATTATATTTGAGGAGGTTTCCTCTTTATAATTTACTTGTATTGGCTATATTTGTCCAATACTCCTCATACCATTACTTATGGTATGTTGGATGTCATGCTGGTGCTCTGTTTTGAGTCACAGGCTGACATACCCTCCCTCCAAAAAAGGCTCATCATTGATGAGACTCTTTTGTCCTTATGGAGGCTCTTGATCCTTTCAAAAAAGAATCTCTATCTGAAACATCATCCAGATTTACCCATTGGTCTTTTTCTGGTGGTTTATTCCTTCTTTCTGTTAAATAATCCCTATTGGAATATCTTTTTATTTGATTGGGGTTGTCAGTTTCAAAGTAGAACTTTCTTTGTTTGTCTTGCCCAATTATCAAGTAACTCTCTAGGGAATTATGTATGCTTATTCCATAGATTTTATGGTACTCTGTACCCATTAAAAATCCATCAAACGTAGCATTTTCAAGTACCACAAATTCAATGTGTAGTCTGAGGTTTCCCATTTTGTGTGGTATTATAATTATTTTTTGGATTATTCCAAGTGACTTCACTTTGCCTGCAGCACTTTTAAAGCTTCTTGCTTTTGTTAAAAGCATCTCTGCATTCCACATTGGAAAGTGTCTGTCCAAGTATTCTTTGGCTACCACTGAGCAATTTGCTCCTGTGTCAAAAATCAAAGGATGCTTTTTATTTTCAATGTATACATCAAGCTTTGATTTTGCTCCATGAATAAAGGCCATACCAGTTTTGGGTACTTCCAAATACTCTTTAGCATCAATGGTTCTGCCACTTCTGTCTTCACCATTTTTGGGTTGAATGAGTTCTGGTTTCAAAGAGTTTCCTAGGACTGATTCTGTTTTCTCATCCTCATACTCTAATAAATATTGTTCAATAGGCTCTGATCCACTGTCTGAATCCTGTCTTAGCCCATTTCCCATGCTGTCAGAGTCAGATTTGTACTCCATGTGTTCTTCTACTGACTCTTCCTCTATTGCAAATATTTTCTTTTTTCCCTTGGGACAATTATTTGCATAGTGGTCAGGTGATCCACAGTTATGGCATGTGTTCCTTCTCCTTGGTGCTTCTTCACCATTAGTAGGTTTGAGGTCTTTTTCCATGAGTATCTTTGGTTTTTCTCTGCTATCATGTGACCTATAGGGTGAACTACTGCCAATTGATGTCTTTTTTCTGACATCTTGTATGACATTTGCTATGTCATCAATGCTGCTTATTTTGCTGCATCTGCACTTTACTGCATGTTCTAAGTCTCCTGGAAGTTTTGTCAGAATCTTATGATTTCTCATCTCTATTGTCATGTTTGGATCAATAGATTTGAGTCTTTTTGTTTGTTTAAGAAACCATTCATAAGGGTCTTTTTCTGTAGAGTATCTGTCACTCTCAAAAGAGATGGTTTTTTGCCAAATCCAAGTACCATTGCTGTACTTTTGTATTATTTGGTTTCTCCACCATGGCCAGCTTTTCCTACCATGTATCTCTTTCATTTCAGTGTACCATATATTTGCATGGCCTCTGAATGCAGTGTTGAGTCTTGTGGTGATCCAGTAGTCTGGTATCTTTGGTACATCAACAAAAAGTCCATTAATATAATCAATAAGCTCCATATGATCATATTCTCCAATTCCTGAGAATTTAGGCCAATTTACCACATCAGGTAATTGCTTTAATGCTTGTTTCTCAGAGTAACTGAGGTTCTCACCATCTTGGTAAATAGACTCAGACCTTAACTTTGGATCCTGGGATTCAGGAGCTTGGTTTTCTGATTCTTCCTCTTTTACTTTGGTGATTGGTTTATCATCTTGGGTTGTTTGAGGGAAGAAATTATCTTCTTTTTCCTCCTTTTTATAGAGAAAATCCACTTCTTTTTCCAGGATTTCCTGTTGATATTGGATATTTCTTAAATCTCTTCTCACAGCTTGTTGTTCCTCTAGTATTGAGTTCAACTGTTTGTTTTTAGTTTCAAATTCTGCCCAGATTCTGGATAGATTTGTGTTCAAGTTTTCTATGACTGTTGCTTGGAAGGAATTTTCTTCCTTGAGTGTTTTCATTTCTGAAGTCACTTCTTGAACATGATCATATGTCCAATCCATGAATTTACCCATGTTGGACCATATGAAACTACTACCTCTGGAATCTGTGGTTTCAAATTTTTGAGGGGGTATTTTATCATCAATAGGCTTAAGCTGAGGATCAATTGATTCTGAGCTAACACTATTGGTAGGTACAGTGTTTTTTAGGATTTGTGTTCCTCTTGGGCTAATTTTATTCATTGTTTCATCAAAGGATCTGATTCTATCTTCTCCTTCCTGAAAGAATTCTTGTTTTCTACTAGGGCTCCATGTCCTCTGCTGGAAACCACCAGGGATGACTGGAGAGTCCTGGAAATATTGTCCTTTGGATTTCAAGTCCTGTAGCTGTTGGACTGATGTGGGAAAGATGGAATTTCTTCTTCCATGCCTTGGTGTTCCTGAATCAGATTGGGCTCTTCCATATGCCAAGAATTCTCTATGGCTTGGATTTCTGTTTGATTCCCTCTGATTCAAGTCTCTTCTGAGAGTATGAAATGGCTGTTGAGATTCCAACTTTTCATTTCTTCCAGAATCTTTTGGCAAGTAATAAGATTGACTCATATTTTTTGCCTCATTATTCCAATTTCCTTCCATGATACTCCCATGGTTAAGGTTTTGTTGTCCATACTCCATGTGGAAAATCCTTTTAGGAGTACATGAATATGAGTTATTTTCCCTGCATCTGTCCAATTTTTTTGTTGGACTGGGCTGGATTTGGTTTGGGGTGGGACTTTGAGCAGGAGTTTCCTGATAATAAGTCCTTTGTTGGTTATTTGATCCAGAAGGGGGTGGCCTTCTCCCTCTGTTTCTTCTTTGCCAGATTTCTGGCTGATTTCTTGGGTATCCAAGATCTCTGAGAAATGGAGTTGTCATGTTAAAAAATGAAAAAAGACAAAAAATCTGTATTTTCCAAGGTTTCTTTACCTTTAAAAGGCCCTTGGACTGATTTCTGCTTTATACTCCTTGGCAATTTGCTTGGGAGTTAGTACTGCCTCCTTGTCTTTGAGGCTGTTACAGATGAATTTCACTGTGATTTTGTCTCAAATGGAATGTATTTTTTCCACTTTGAAAGAAAATGGAGAAGCTTTGTAATTCAATTTGAATAAACAAAATTTCCAATTCCTTACTGTTATTTCTTCTGAGTTTGGTTTGATATTTGAGTTTTAATTATTTATTATTATTATTATTTTATTTTTTATTTTTTGAAGAAATAACAGTTTTGTTTCACTTATTTTTATAAGTAAAGTAGTTAATATTAGAAGTTTATATTATTAAACTTGAATATTATTGATAAGTTATTTACTTATTTTTATTTATTTATTTTTTTATTTTTTTATTTTTTTAAAAAAAATTGATGAATTTTTCCTTAACTTGAGTAGAAAGGATTCTTCTTCAATAATATTCAATTTGAATATTAACGAATTGAAATAATAATAAAATTATTATTTAAATATTTATTGTTGGTTTACAATAAATATTATGATTTAACTTAATTTTACACAATTTGGTAAAAATTAATTATGCTTTCTATTTAAATATACTATTTGTATATAAAAATAAGTTTGGGAAGTTAATAATAATTACTTATTATTATTAAAATTGATGAATTTTTCCTCAACTTGAGTAGAAAGATTCTTCTTCAATAATATTCAATTTGAATATTAAAGAATTTAAATAATAATAAAATTATTATCTAAATATTTATTGTTGGTTTACAATAAATATTATGATTTAAATTAATTTTACACAATTTGGTAAAAATTAATTATACTTTCTATTTAAATATACTATTTGTATATAAAAATAAGTTTGAGAAGTTAATAATAGTTACTTATTATTATCAATTTTCGTGGTAAATTGATAACAATGACTTATTATTATTAAGATTTTTTTTTTGATTATTTATCAAAAAAAGAAACTTTTAATCAATTTTTCCTCAACTTGAGTAAAAAAAGATCTTCTTCAATAATATTCAATTTGAATATTAAAGAATTGAAATAATAAGATTATTATTTCAATATTTATTGTTGATTTACAATAAATATTATGATTTAAATTAATTTTTACACAATTTGGTAAAAAATAATTTTTTTTTTATTTAAATATACTGTTTGTATATAAAAATAAATTTGAAAAATTAATAATAATTATTTATTATTATTAATTTTCGTGAAAATTGCAATATAAAGCTTTGAAGAGTATAAATACTCAAAAATAAAATAAAATATATTATTTAATATATTTTGATAAAATACAATATATAAAAAATATATATTATATTTTTATAATATAAGAGATGAAAATTAGTTAAAAAATGAAAAAAACTCGAAATTGTACTTACCTTTATAGTAAAAAACCTTCAAAAATAGTGAAGATGATCCAAAAATCGCCAAAATAGGTCCAGGATAGGTTAAAACAACGGCCAGGCCCCCAAAATGTCAGGGTGAGTCTATGTAGTAGCTTAAAAATAGTAAATACAAGCTAGCACTATGACTGTGACACACAAAAAATAAATAATAAATGAAATCTTCAGGTCCTACTGCTATGTGGTAACAGTGGTGATGAGTCTATTGAGGACCTGGGTTGCAATGCTCTAATATCTTTGACTGTAAAGAAACACTACAATAATTAATTATTTTAATTATATCAATATAATCCTAAGAGTACTACTGGTATAAGACAGTTTTACTACGTAAGGATGTTAATTCATGATAAGATGAGTCTTTTCCAGTGAGGAAAGACCTGCTTTTATCTCCTCTGAGGACTGTGAAAGACTGGTAGGCTCTTCACACGTCTACAGAGTGAAAATTTTCACTCTGGAGGCTGGGTTGTGGTTCTGTACCATCAATTCTGACGTCAGCATAGTCAGAATTGTGGTTTTTGGACCACAAATGATCATTCTGGATCAATACAGGGTGAAAAAACTCCTCACAGGCCACGTCAGCACCATTTTGACGTGTCCAGAGTGTCTGGATGACTAATATTAGTCATTCTGGGCGGGTTTAAGCTTTAAACAACCATTATTTTAAGTATCAAGCCAGTACTGGTTGGTACAGGTTTGGTACAGACCAGTATTGGTCAAAATACTTCCAACCAAGATATCTTAGTCAGTTTTTGAGATATCAGGAATCCAAGAGCACAGAATTGAAGGGCTTAATGAGCTCTTCAATTTGGTATGCTTCATGTTTACCCTTCTTTTAAATAGCAAAAGTTATAAGGGTTTTAAGTTTTTGGATGTAATTTTGTACATCAGTATGAGGCTTCAAAAACTTCCATGCCAGATATCTTCTCCAATTTGGAAGATATCTGTATTCTGATGATACAGTTTTGTAGGGCTTGATTAGCTCTACAGTTTGGTATATTACACTGTACAGTTGTATGAGTGTATGCCAAAGATACAGGGGTTTCTTTATATGGTTAGTTTCAGAAATCCTGTATTTTGAGATGTAAACCTTTAAACCAAGATCCCTCTGTCAATTTTGAAGAAAGAGGGGTCTAAGGTATCTCAAATTAAAGCTCTCACTCAGACCTTCAATTTGGCTGTACTTTTGTACAGTTTTGTACAAGCCCTCCTACACCTTTGAGGGGTTGTTGGTGGAAAAAAGGTGGTATAATGGTATCTCCTGATTTAGGAGTGCTACAGATGAATAGATGATACCATTGGATAGCTCCACCTTAGAGATTCAAGGAAAAAACCATTCTGGTTGGGGTTTCATGAAATATGTATAAGTTAGATTAGAGGCTAGAATAAGAGTTTTTGCTTATTTGGTCTTATCTTTGATAGGGCATATTTTTGTCCTTTCTTATTATATTTGAGGAGGTTTCCTCTTTATAATTTACTTGTATTGGCTATATCTGTCCAATACTCCTCATACCATTACTTATGGTATGTTGGATGTCATGCTGGTGCTCTGTTTTGAGTCACAGGCTGACACATGGATTGGGTCACAGCACTTCCTCCAAGTGGTGACAAAAGTTATAATGCTTGTTTAGTCATTGTAGACAGATATAGCAAGACTCCCATATTATTACCATGTCATAAAGATGACACTGCTATGGATACAGATCTTCTTCTATGGAGTAGCATTATTTCTCATACAGGATTATTTAAGAATATCATAAGTGACAGAGATCCCAAGTTCACATCTGCACTTTAGACCAATCTTCATAGATTGTTTGGGACTAAGTTTTCATTCTCTACAGCATATCACCCTCAAACAGATGGGCTAGCAGAGAGGATGATTCAAACTTTAGAAGACATGATCAGAAGATTTTGTGCTTATGGGTTAGAATTCAAAGACTCAGATGGCTTTACCCATGACTGGTGCACTCTGATACCTGCACTAGAATCGGCATACAAGACATCAGTCCATTCCTCCACAGGACAAACTCCTGCTATGTTAGAAAAGGGATGGAATCCAGACTCCCAGCAGACACACTGAGGAAAGACTTGATTTAAATTCATCCTACAGCCTCCGGCTTCAAAATAATGCTTGATAAAGTAAAACATTATGCAAAACAAAGTATGAATGATGCTTTTGACTATGAAAAACAGAAGTGGGACAAGAGTCATAAAGTACGAGACTTCAAAGTAGGGGACTTAGTTCTAGTTTCAACCTTGAATTTTAATAATATCAAAGGCCCAAAGAAACTTACAGATTCTTATGTAAGACCTTTTGTTATTGTTGCCTTACATGGAACCAATGCATTTCAAGTGGAATTGAGTGGTGAATTGGAAAATAAACACCCCACTTTTCCAGTCAGCTTGATAAAGCCTTATCAACCAGCTGATAAAGAGTTGTTTCCTTTAAGGAACCCAACTCCTTTGACTGTCCCACCAGTGGAACAGAATCAAGACAAAAAGATAAAGAAAGGAGACTTAGGGGTAAAAATCAAAGAGAATATCTTGTCAGATAGAGGAATCCAGTACATGAAGATGAATGGCTGGAAGAATCAGAAATACCTGACTCAGATAAATTCTTGAGAAGATTTAGACATGAAAGAAGGCCACAAGCCTGAATATGTCTATAAATGTGCTTTCAATTACTTGATCTGAGTGATGTAAAGAGGTTGGACCGTGGACATTAACCCCCCTTTGGGGCCTTTTACTCTTTATACCATTGATAAAATTGTAGTACAATTTTATTTTTTGGTGGGAGGGAATGTGAGCCTTGAGGTATATTTTACATACCCAAATAGGCCACAATTATCTTAAAAAGAAATTTTGAATTATGAATAACACATAAGTCATGCATATATCCAAAATTCATTATTTTTGACTTTAGGAAAGATGAATAACTTTTTATTGAGTAAGTAAATACATGGACTTAACGCCAGATTTGGATTCTACACAAAAATTCACCTAGGGTAGCTCCATAGAGTGAATAAGCTCAAATTAACTCTTTGAGGTGGTAAAATGGAAAACACTTCAATACCACATCATCAATACCACATAAAAGATCTGTGAAAAGTTTTGTTTTTCTTAAATTCACACCAAAATTGTCAGGATGAAACTATGATGAAGGTGTAAATAGGCTAAATACAACTTTATCTATGTTTGTGACATGGTAAAAATAGTTTTAAAAAGAGTTATAAGGGTTTTAAAGGTATTTTAATTTAAGATTAAAAGGGCTTTACTATATATGATATAGTGGTGGTGAGCGCTGTTGAAAGCCCTGGGTGCAGCTTTATCTGTTGGGTTACAATAATAAAACTTATAATTATACCTGATTATTAACAAAGAGTAAAACTGTTTTTGACAGTTTACTATGTAGGTTATTCAAGAGCAGGATGAGGAGACAATTCTGGCTGTGAAAAGCCTCCTTTTTATCCTGAAATGGGGTGGAAAGGGTGCTAGACCTTTCCACGTAGAGGAAGTGAAGATTTTTTCACTCTCTAGTACTTGTTTGTGGTTTGTAAACAGCCTTTATAACCTGTATTGGGCTCAGATGTGGTTTTGAAACCACATCTGGGCCGTTTTCACCAATAAAGGGTGAAAATTTTCATCTGGGGACCTCACAGCCTGATTCTGACATGTATGACGCATAGAATGCTGTACAGAATCTGTATGGGACCCAAATATTGACTGACATATGAGGTATTGAATTAAAAACATGATTCTTCGTCTATTTGACACCTAATATTCATGATTATGGGATATTATCCCATGGTAAGGCTGTATATGACAGCAGGTGGGAATCTGACCTTAAAACAGCCATAACATTGTCAATTCTTGAGATATCAACCTCATAATTGGTTCAGTGTGTATCCCTGTATGTGCTCTACACAATGGTACCTCATTTGATATGGGTATCATTAAATATGGCAAAGTTATCCCATGTACAAGATTTTTGTACATTTGCGTGTTTTAGGCAAAAAGCTGTATTGAGCTTGTTTGCCCCATACCTTCTGCAGTAGCTGAGATATGGGGAAGTGGATGACACCATAAGATATCCCTGACTGTTCTCTTTCCAAAGAGACCACACTTCAGGTATCCCACACTAAAGCTGTAGAAGTTAGAGGAGAGGTGAATGTTTTGTTCACCCTTATTTGGCCTGAAATTGACCATAAATCCAGTAATATGGGTGCTAGCTCAGTTTGGCTGGTACCATTGGATAGCCCTGGCTTAGAGCTTCCTTTTGAATACCCATTTGATGGGGTTGAGCCTCTCCTTCTAGATTTTAGATGAGAGGTGAAAATTAAGGTTTATGCTCAGCAATAACTTTGTTATTTCTTGTCATATGGTGATGGGACTTATATTTTCAGGAAGAGGTGAGTTTCCTCTTTCCTTTGATACCTTTTGAGCTGATTTGGCTCAGCTCCATGTTTTGGTGGTATCTTGGCTATACCATTGGTTTATGGTATTTTGGCTGTCATGCTTGTGCTCTGGTTTTGAGTCACAGGCTGACATACCCTCCCTCTAAAAACGGCTCATCATTGATGAGACTGTTCAGTCCTCCTAGAGGCCCTGAATCTCCTTAGATGAAGGTTCCCATCTGGTATGGCATCTTCTGCCAACCATTTGTCTTTATCAGCTGTTTGGTGCTTGAATCTGACTAAGTATTGTCTTTGATCCCTCCCATTAAGTCTGATCTTCCTGGCCCTGATGATTTTACTCACAGGTCCTGGGGAGTCCTCCACTTCCACTATATCAGGTGGTGTGGGGTTCTTCTTCCTGGAGGGGAATTTGTCCTCCTCTGTTTGGAAGTATGGTTTGACCAAGCTTACTGGGAAGACTGGGTGCTTCCTGGAAAATTCCTCTGTAAGTTTGACTTCCACTGCATTCTTTCCTATCAGCTTAATGATAGTGAAAGGCCCTACAAATGAGTCCCTCATCTTCTTGGGTTCTTTAAGATTATTAAAGTTCAGTGTAGACACTAGTACCTGGTCCCCTTCTTTAAAGTCAAGTTCCATGTGTGTCTTGTCCCCCCTCTGTTTGTTATATTCTTTTGCCTCAGCTATGCATTTGGCAGCTGTGTCACAAGCCCTTTTCCACATATCATGGAAGTCTTTGGCTGTGGGGTGGATGGTTAGAAGATTACTCTTCAAGTGATCCACAGGCAACAGGGGATTCCACCCTTTCTCTACCACTGCAGGTGTTTTTCCTGTTGTAGAGTGCTGACTTGTATTATAAGCCAATTGGACGGCTGGTAGAAGGGTAACCCAGTCATGGGTATATCCTTCATGGTCCTTATACTCCATGCCATAGGCACAGAACCTTCTAAGGATGTCCTCTATAGTCTGGATCATCCTTTCAGCTAGGCCATCTGTTTGGGGATGATAAGCTGTGGAAAACGCAAGCTTGGTGCCAAGCATGTCATACAAGTTAGTCCAAAATTCAGAGGTGAATTTTGGGTCCCTATCACTAATGATGATCTTAGGGACTCCACAGGTAGATATGATGTTATTCCAAAATAACAGAGCAGTATCCATGGCTGTGTCCTTTTTGTGGCATGGTAGACACCTCATGCTTTTGCTGAATGTATCAACTATGATCAAACAGGCATTGTAGTTTTCTTTGCCTCCTGGGACAAGTCCTGTAACCGAGTCCATGTTGATGGTTTTCCATGGGTGCTTGGGTTCTTCTATGTGTTGAAGTAACCCATACTTCTTCCCATGTTTCATATTTGCCTTTTGGCATATTTCACAAGTGTTGATGTATTCACTCAACTCTTGTTCCCACTTGGGCCACCAAGCTGTGCTTGCTACCCTTTCTTTGGTCCTGTCCTCACTCATGTGTCCCATATAGGGGCAGTCATGGCATTCTTGAAGGATCAATGAAATGTGGTCTCTGTCTACCACTGTGAGTGCACTTGTGTGCTTTTCTCTGTGGTAGAGCAGGCCATCTATAAGCAAAAACCTGTTATCCTTATAGGCCCTTAACCAGGGTTCTTCCAGTTGGGCTTCCAGTTCTGGACTCCTGTATTTTTGTTGAACGAGTTGTAGTAGTATGCCACACTGTTTGTGTTTGGCATAAGACTTCAGTACTGCACTGAAAAATTCATTGTGCAGTTCAGAGGAGCTTATTCCCAATATTGGAGTTCCTGTCTCCTCTGAATCAGTGTTTCCACTGTCAGGGGTACCACTTCCTGGTGCCCATTCAGAAAATCTGAAGTTCTTTTTCCTATATATTTCCGTGAAATGGTTAGGAATCTTGGCTGAAACTTCAGGGTCATAAGCTGGATTGCTTTTGACATTGTCCAGTGGCCATCTCCTAAGGCCATCTGCAGTGGTATGACTTTTACCTTCTTTGTACATGATGGTCATGTTCCCTCTATACTCCTGGATGGCTATTTGCCATCTCAGCATGTGTCTATTTGTAGTCTTCATGTTTAGTAAAGACTTCAAGGCTGTGCAGTCTGTGTAGACTTCAAAGACTGCACCCTCCAGATAATAGTGGAGTTTTTCTAGAGCCCAGACTAGACATAGAGATTCAGTCTGGGTGGACCCATACCTGGCTTCTGAATCTTTCAGCTGCCTTGAGATGTAGCAAATTACTCCTTCTCTTGGTTCACCATCCACAATTTGTCTCTGGTGAAGGGCTGCTCCTAGGCCTTGACTGCATGTTGCATCTATATATAGCTTGAATGGTAGTTCAAAATCAGCTAGGATGAGCACAGGTGCATTAGTGAGTTCATATTTGATCCTCTCATATGCATCCCTCCTTTCCTTGGTTATTTCAAAAACTACATCTTTTGAACATAACTTGTATAAACTACTAGTTATGTGTGCAAAGTTTTTGATGTGGTTTCTATAGTAGCTAGAAAACCCAAGAAAGGATTGCATATCTTTGATGCTTTTTGGTACTGGCTTTTGCAGTACTGCTACTGCTTTATTCTGGTCAATTGCCAGACTAAGACCTGAGACTTTATGTCCTAGAGCCAGTAACTCTTGTTGGCCAAAATTGCACTTTTTAAGTGAAATTTTCAGATTTATGGGTGTGCATTTACTTAGCACTCTGTCTATGTATTGCACATGGTCTTCCCATGTCTCTGAGTATATAATGATATCATCAATATATACAACCATACAGCCTCCCAATATTTCATCTTGAAATATTGTGTCCATCATCCTTTGGAAGTGGGCTGGTGCCTTTTTGATGCCAAATGGAATTCTGGTGTACTCATATATGCCCATATGGCATATTATTCTGAGTAATTTCATGGAGTTTGGTTTAACTCCACTTTGGTGGAAGCCTTTCATACAATCCATCTTGGTTATGTATTTGGCTTTAGCCAGTTTATCTAAGGCATGAGGTATCCTGGGTATAGGGTACCTGTCTGCTTTTGTGTAGTTATTCAGAGCTCTGAAATCTCCACACAGTCTAGACTGGCCATCATGCCAGGTGATTAGAACAGGGGTGGTGATTTCCACTATTTCATTATGTCCAATCTTCCTGATGACATCCATATCCAGGAGTTCATTGATATGTTTCTCAATTTCTTTCCTGGTTTCCAGGCTTGCTGGATAAGAAGGTCTCCTCAGAATGGATGGATAAGGCCTTTCCACATCCAGATATAGTTCTATATCATGGCCTTTTATCTTGCGTAATTGTTCTTCACCAATGGCAAATGCTGGTCTGTTCTTTCTCAGCATCTTCAGTAAACTTAGTTTCTGTTTACTGGTGAGGGTAGTTTGGTAGCTCTTCCAGTGGATCTTGAGAAGATATCTGGTATATATCAAGTGAAAATTTCTTTTCCTTGTTAGTGCCAATGGTGATGTGCCTATTTTTACTGTTGTAAATGTCTATAACATACGTCCTCTGGTAGTCTGTTCCCAGTAAAAACCCTTGGATGTGGGCATCATCAAGCACTACAAACTCTGGGTTGAGTCCAATATTACCCTTCCTGTGGGGTATAATTATCTCTTTGATAATTTTACCAATGGAAGTCATCATTCCTGATGCAGTTTTAAAATTCTTTGCCTTAGTGGGCAAGAGCTGTTTTTCCCAGTTTGGGAAGTGGTTATCCAGATAATCTCTGGCCACTATGGAGCAGTGTGCTCCACTGTCAATTATCAATGGATGTTGAGAATTGTCAAACCATACAGTCATCTTTGTGGCTGTTCCATATATGTATGCCATTCCTTTGGTTGGTGTAACCAGGAATGTTTGTGCATCTTGTGTGTTTTTGCACAAGTTTCTGTTGGCAGTGTCCTGCGGCATACCTGCTTCCAACTGTATGTCCTGAATTTCTACTGGGGTTTCCTCTTGGTATTCCACTAATAATTCCCCTCTTGGGTATTGAGCATCATCAGATGGTTCTCTGATGGCATCACCCATGGAGTCTGATTCAAAATCCTCTGTTGGAGGCTCTTCCTCAGGGACTTTGTCTATGGCATAGAGTTTTTTCTTTGCCTTTGGACAGTTGTTGGCATAGTGGTCTGTTGAACCACAATTGTGAAAAGAATTACTCTTCTTTGACACTTCTGCCACTCTTTCTTTGGGTTTGTCTTTAAACTCTACCCTGAAAGGTTGTTTCTCTTTGAAACTACTGCTCTTATATGGGGTGAATTTCCCTATATTAGTCCTTTTCCTTATGTCTTTTAAGGTGTTGGCAATGTTATCTAGAGTGCAATTTTGGTTGCATCTGCATTTTACTGCATGTTCTAGTTCTCCTGGAAGTTGTGTCAGAAGTTTGTGATTCCTCATTTGGATGTTCATCTGAGGATCAATGGCTTCAAGTCTTTTAGACTGTCTAAGACACCACTCATATGGATCTTTGTCCACAGAGTATTTGTCATTTTCAAATGACATTGTCTTCTGCCATATCCAAGTTCCATTAGTGTACTCTTGGATGATTTCACTCTTCCACCATGGCCAGTTTCTCCTGCCATGGATTTCTTTCATTTCTGTGTACCATATACTAGCATGACCCTTAAATGCTGTATTCAGTCTAGCAGTGATCCAGTAGTCTGGTATGCTTGGTACATCAATGAAGAGTCCATCAATATAATCTATTAGTTCCATATGATCATATTCTCCTGATCCAGAGAATGTGGGCCAGTTTGAGGCTTCAGGAAGCTGCTTCAAGGCTTCCTTCTCTGAATAAGACATTCCATCTCCATCTTGGTATTGTGATGGGGATCTTGCCTTATTAATCAACATGGCATCTGGTTTGATGTCATCTGGTGGATATTGATTATCCATAACTTGGCCTTGTGCTTGGGGCTTCAAGCTATGGTAGGAATTAAACAGTTTGTTAATGTCTTGGTCCAGACACTCCCTGTCCCTTGTGCTGTGGTGTTGTTCTTCAAAGACTATATTCAGTCTTTTGTTGGTTTCTTCAGAGGCTTTGCTCAGTTGAGCATATCCTTCTTGGAGATTTTCAACTATCTGTTCCAAGGAGGCTTGAGTTTGTCTCATCCTCTCTTGGCCAGCTTCAATTTCTGCAAAATGATTTGCAGATTGCTCAGCATATTGGGACATTTGTAACCACAGTGTATCACTGTTGATGTTACTCTCAGATGTGACAATGTTATTTTCCGTCTTTAGTGGGGGTAATGTTTCTATTACTAGGACTACTGATTCTAGAGTGGTTTACAACTACTTCTGGTTCTTGTGTACTTCTTTTCCCAAATCTAACAGCTTCTGGAACATGGGGTCTGACTCTTTCCTCCTCTGGTTGAAGGAGGCTTTGTTCTTGCCCTTGTTTCCTTGTCTTCTCCTGGAAACTTCCTGGAATTGTGAAGAATGGTGACTCTTAGCCACTGATCTGCTGGTTTCTGAATGGTGTGAAGCCACTGGAGAGCTGATTTGGCCTGCTCCTTGTGAGCCTGAAGGAATCTGAGGAGGCCCTGTCTGGGTTAACTGTTCCTCTATAGCTTGGATAGTGGCTTGATTCTCCCTTATCCTCTGTGCCCTTGCCTTCAGGAGTCTGAACTGCCTGGTAGGATTCCAACCTTTGGTGATTGCCATCAGGTCTTTGAAGTCTATCTCTTTGAGACAGATCTTCTGGAAACTTGCTCCAAGTTCTGCCCAGTGACTTGCCAGGTTGAACCTCTTGTTGTCCATGCTCCATTGAAATAAGTCTTTGAGGAGTTGGTGGAGCTGAAGAACTTGATCCATATCCTTCCAGTCCTCTGGTTTGAGGTTCCTGTTGAATTGGAGTGTGAATGGCAAGGTTGATATTATCTCCCTCATTGTTTTGCCATCCACCACTGTGTCCAAGGTGTCCTCTTCCAGGTCTTCTTGTTCTGGACAAGCCTTCTCTGTCCTCTGGCTGGTTCCTTTGGAAGCCAAGGTCTCTGAGGTATGCAGGGGACATATCAGTGTTTGCAAGCAGTCAAAAACTTTATTTTCTTAGTGTATTGACCTTTGACTGTGCCTTGTACAAATTTGTTATCTGCTGATTTGGGCAGTTTGCCTTTGGAGGTTACAACTGGGTTAATAATTGTAATCTTCCCTTTACAAGTGGTTAAGGTTGGTTTACCTTGTATTGAAGCAGAGGTTTGTGGTTTTTTACTCCTCTGAGTGGCCATTGGTGTCCACTTTTTGGCTGTAATGAGGCCCTCACTAAGTCTTTTTCCTTTGCCCTTGCTGCCCTCTGGTTCTGAGGGTGTCCCTGGTGTGTTGGCCTGTGACTGGGTCTCAAGTGGTATGAAATTTTCTTCCACTGAATCAAACAGAAAAATGAGGGCTTATGTCAGTTAAGACTTCTTAAAAGGCTGGTTTTGCATGTCTAAGAATGGCCTCTGGGCTTTTTTATTATTACAATATGCCCAAACACGCCTCAACTGTTGGTTTATCAGTATGAGCTGTCTTGATTAAATTAAGAATTAAGACTGTATTAGTGGCTTAAAAGTGTTGTTCTATACAAAACACGCCAAAAATACTGGTCTTGTGGTTATCAGCCACATGACAGATACTCTTTAAAATATGAGTATTTTTTAAAAAATAAATGAAAATATATAAAAATATATATGTTTAAAGAAAATGACGCCTAAAAAGATAAAACAAGTGTCAATAAAATGATAAAAAAGAAAAAACTGACTTGTAATAAGTCCAAAAGGTTTTAAAACACGGCCAGGCCCCCAAAATGTCAGGATGAAACTATGATGAAGGTGTAAATAGGCTAAATACAACTTTAGCTATGTTTGCGACATGGTAAAAATAGTTTTAAAAAGAGTTATAAGGGTTTTAAAGGTATTTTAATTTAAGATTAAAAGGGCTTTACTATATATGATATAGTGGTGGTGAGCGCTGTTGAAAGCCCTGGGTGCAGCTTTTTCAACCTCAAAATTGGTTCCGTGTGTAGCCCTGTATGGGCTCTACACAATGGTACCTCATTTGATATGGGTATCATTAAATATGGCAAAGCTATCCTATGTACAAGAATTTTGTACATTTGCGTGTTTTAGGCAAAAAGCTGTATTGAGCTTGTTTGCCCCATAGCTTCTGCAGTAGTTGAGATATGGGGAAGTGGATGAAGCCATTAGATAGCCCTGATTGTGCTCTTTCCAAAAAGACCCCACTTCAGGTATCCCACACTAAAACTGTAGAAGTTAGATGAGAGGTGAATGTTTTGTTCCCCCTTATTTGGCCTCAAATTGACCATAACTCCAGTAATATGGGAGCTAGCTCAGTTTGGCTGGTACCATTGGATAGCCCTGGCTTATAGCTTCATTTTGAATACCCATTTGATGGGGTTAAGCCTCTCCTTCTAGATTTTAGATGAGAGGTGAAAATTAAGGTTTATGCTCAGCAATAACTTTGAGCAGGAATAACTTTGTTATTTCTTGTCGTATGGTGATGGGACTTATATTTTCAGGAAGAGGTGAGTTTCCTCTTTCTTTTGATACCTTTTGAGCTTATTTGGCTCAGCTCCATGTTTTGGTGGTATCTTGGCTATACCATTGGTTTATGGTATTTTGGCTGTCATGCTTGTGCTCTGGTTTTGAGTCACAGGCAGACAAAAATAATGGGAATGTGAGAAATCCCATGTTACATATACACTGAGAATAGTGTTATGCATGTTTTGAGCACTTAATATCATGGTATTCTTACATGGACCTTTGCTACACCCATAGTGGATATCCCACTTTAAGCTTAATTTTCTATTTTGATGTGAGAAATAAGCAAGGGGGACAAAAGACATCAAAGAGAGCCAGGGTACCCAACTTCTGAGGCCTCAGAGGCGTGGACAGCTCCAAAGTTTGGATTCATGGCTGATCTTGGCCTAATTGGTAAACTAAAAACTTTTGGGAACTTGGTTACCATGTTACAACTACTGTAAATCTTAAGAAAATAGCAAATAACCTGCTATTTTGACGTGCCAAGGAGGTAAAGAGCTACTTAGACTCCTGTAACCATGCCAATTCTTAATGATTTTCCATGGGTAAACCCCAAAAGATTAATTAAAACCCTTTTTGGACTTGTATCCATTGATTTACCTCATAGCAACCAGTGAAACACTGATATTTGCAATTTTACGTAGAAATGAGGTGAAAACTTCAAAAATGCATTAAAAATACAATTCTTAACGAATCTTTCTGAAGCTTTTAGGACTAATAGGGAACTGTATTATCTATGGTACAACCAAAAAATTACAGCTTTACTAGGAAAATTGAAAGTTTTACTTACAGGACATTTTTGACTATACTATGTGAAACACTGAATCTTCAAAAATTTACAGTAATTACAACCTGTGATGAAATTGGCAATAACATTGATAACTTTGAGAAATCAATGATTATTTTGGAATCAAAGAAGATTTACAGATGTCACTCGGTTTATTCTTAACCATATTGGGGTTGGTAGTCACGTAAAAGCATCAATTAAGTAATTATGATAATCTTACGTGACAACAGATGATGCAATCAATAATCCAAAATGTTTTATTGTTTTCTCACTCACTGGTTTTTCAGTTTTCTCCATGGCATGCCTCTGTGAGCTGTTTTTGACTTAAAAGAGGCCTCTTCTTGCTGTTTTTTCCAGATCATCATCTTGTTAGCATTTAAACCATTATTATCAACAAGTAAGTATTAGTTATACCTATTCTTAAGTGTTTTAAATCATTCAGAATAAATCAGAAAGACGTGAAATCATAGAATCCAACTATATATTGCTGTAATACTGTTATAAATTCATTTCAATCCTTAAAATCCACAATTCTACGTCAAATCTCTCTATCTTATCTTTCAATAAGTTCTTTGGAATATTAGTGAGTGATTTATTTTTAATTCTTGAAGTTTTTCTCTAAAATTAGTTTTCTTCAAGAATTACCATCATAATTATTCTTGCAAAAGACAATTATATATTAAAATAGTTTTATTATTAAAATCTTCTTGTAATTGATTTTTGTAGACAATTACTTGCTCACTGTTAAAATCACTAGTAGTATTTAACACGTGAAAGAAATAATTATTTAATTATTTCATTGTGGTTATAATAACATTTTGTTATTATATTTCATACAAACAGTCATAGTACTGTTGATTAATAGTAATATTATCATCAGTTTCATAGACACATCTTACACCCAGTCAAAGGCCAACACACCAGTGACACCCTCAGAACCAGAGGGCAGCAAGGGCAAAGGAAAGAGGCACAGTGAAGGCCTGATTACAGCAAAAAAGTGGACACCAATAGCCACCCAGAGAAGTAGAAAACCATGAAACTCTGCATCAATACAAGGTTGTAAGGTTTTTCTGTGAAACTCTTGATAATAGTAGCAAAATCAAGAGTACTATGACTGTCCTCAGTAGAAATATATACTATAATGAAATATTACAACCACAAATTTAAATATAATTATTAAAAATAATTATATAAAAAAAATGAATTTAATTAGTATTATAAAAATATAATAATAAAAAATAATAATAATTATTCTATTATTGTTATTCTCACTGACAGTTATAACAATAAGAAGTGTAAAGCTCTTAATGAGACAATTACATGTGGAAAATATGAATATTAACCACTTAAAAATAATATAAATATTATTTATAAAAGAATTAAGACACACACTGTGCAGAAATAATTCTTCTAGAGTAAAATTCTATACAAAAAAACTAATACTAGATAAAAAAGATATAGAACTTTAGAGAAAACTTACTTATAATATTTATTTAATACAACAAGTCAAACAACAACAGTTATTATATTAAATAATAATTATAAGTTAAAAACACGCCAAAAATCAATATTTTTAAAGATAAAACAACTTTTTATAATAAAGATTATGATTAAAGAGTTTTTAAGAGGAATTTGTGGATTTTTAGAAGATATTTAAGATGATAATGTTTATGTAATAAAATATATTATTGGTGATTACAACAATAATCTAAATTCTATGATTTAAATTCTTCAATTTTAATTAATAAAGAATAAAATAACTTGAGAATTACTTCAATAATAAGATTTTATATTTGATAAACTTTACCTGTTTAAATTTCTAATATGATTGGATTAATAATGAATGATGGACAAAAACAGTGATTAAAAGACTCTTTTATGTCTTCAGAGCAGCTCTAATGATTCATAATGGATAGAGAGGGAGTTCTCAGGTCAAAACTGAAAAACCATGCTTAAAAATAAAGTTCTTAACTTAAGGTAACTTATTTTTAATTCCAATTTAAAGTTATCAGTGTTATTCTTAACTCCATGTAACTTTAATCCTCATTTAAACTAATTGTTTTAAGTTTTTAATGTTAATAAACTTATTTATATTAAAGATCATCACATGAAAAACTTAAAAATAGAGTTTCAAGCAGAAATCCCTTAAACTCAATTTTTAATTCATTTTTAAAGAAATTATAATTTTCTTTGAGATTTAATCAAAAGAGTAAATTTGCAGGCTATTTACACAGGAAATTTCTTTATAAAAGATACCTAAAATTTAATATATATAGATAATATTAAATTGTAAGCTGTGTGAAATTTTCAAGCAAATTCATCAAGAATTGGATTTTTAATGAATTTTTGAAGTTATTGCTATTTTTCCACGTAAAATAGCAATACACATCAAAACTTAACTTTTGATAAGTTTTTAATGCTTGTAACCTTAAAGTTTTAAGCTTATTTAAGCTTTTTAAGCTTAATTAAGCTTTTAAAGTTCTTAAAACCTTGAATTCAAGCCTACAGATTGGGATTTACCCTTTGGCAGCTTGAAATTCCTGTCTAAATTGGGATAAGACCAGTTTAAACTTTAATGTTGGATGAAAATCTAATCTTAAAGTTTAAATAAGGTTTAAAATACTCCAATACAGTTGGACAACCTTAATTGAATCTTTGCAAATCCAAAAAGTTGGGTACCCCAGCTCTATTTGGTCTTTTTCCTTTGTCCCACGTTTCTGCATGGATTCCGCCCTTTTCTTTATTTAAAGCTATACTATGGCCTTAAGCCCTTTTAAATTGAGCTCACGCAGGATTTACATTCTGTATGGCAAATCCTTAGCCAATTCAGTATAAATACACAACACCTCAATTTTAACTAAAATTTTGGTAAGCTTGCATAAACTTTATGCAACTTTAAATTTAAGCTCATTTAAGCTTAAACATAACAATTTTAAAAAAATATTAAAAAAGTTACATTAGTACTGTGAGATTTTTAAATCTTCTAATAACATAAGAAATAAGTGTTTTTGGGTATAACACCTTATGGATGTACCCTAGGTTATTTTTGGTGTAGAATCCAAAAATGACATAATATTCATAACTTTGTTTATCAAAAAAAAGTTATACTTATTTTTTGTTATTTTTTTATTTTAAATTCAATTAAAAAGTCTATTGAATACAAATTTAACTGTGTATAAAGCTATTTGTGGCCTTATGGGAATGTTATACATACCTCACAGGCTCACAAAGGTAAACCAACCTTAACAACTTGCACAGGGAAGATTACTATAATTAGCCCAGTTGTAACCTCTAAAGGTAAATTTCCCAAATCCACAGACAACAAATTTGTACAAGGCACAGTCAAAGGTAAATACCCTAAGAACATAAAGTTTTTGACTGCTTGCAAACACTGATATGTCACCTGTATACCTCAGAGACCTTGGCTTCCAAAGGAACCAGCCAGAGGACAGAAAAGGCCTGTCCAGAGCCAGAAGACCTGGAAGAGGACACCTTGGACACAGTGGTGGATTGCAAAACAATGAGGGAGATAATATCAACCCTGCCATTCACACTCTAATTCAACAGGAACCTCAAACCAGAGGACTGGAAGGATATGGATCAAGTTCTTCAGCTCCACCAACTCCTCAAAGATTTGTTTCAATGGAGCATGGACAACAAGAGGTTCAACCTGGAATGTCACTGGGCAGAACTTAGAGCAAGCTGCCAGAAGATCTTTCTCAAAGAGATAGACTTCAAAGACCTTATGGTAATCACCAGAGGTTGGAATCCTACCAGGAAGTTCAGACTCCTGGAGGGAAGGGCACAGAGGATAAGGGAGAATCAAGCCACTATCCCAGCTATAGAAGAACAGTTAACCCAGACAGAGCCTACTCATATTCCTTCAGGCTCACAAGGAGCAGACCAAATCAGCTCTCCAGTGGCTTCACACCATTCAGAAACCAGCAGATTAGTGGCCAAGAGTCTCACCATGCTTCACAATTCCAGGAAGTTTCCAGGAAAAGACAAGGAAAGAAGGGCAAGAACAAAGTCTTCTTCAACCAGAGGAGGAAAGATTCAGAACCCATTATCCAGAAGCTGTTGGACTTGGCCAAAGAAGTACAAAAGAACCAGAAGTAGCTGTAAGCCACTCTAGAATCAGTAGCCCCATTAATAGAAATATTGACCCCACTCAGATTGAACATAATGTTATCACACCTAAGAGTAACTTAAACAGTGATGCACTGTGGTTACAAATGTCCCAATATGCTGAGCAAACTCAAAAGCAGTTTGCAGAACTTGAAGCAAGCCATGAGAGGATGAAAGAATTAACAGCCTCCATGGATAAAATTGTTAAAACTCTTCAAGAAGGACATTCTCAATTGAGCAAAGCCTCTGAAGAAACCAACAAATGACTGAATCTAGTTTTTGAAGAGCAACACCACAGCAAAAGGGACAGGGATTGTCTGGATCAAGACATAAAAAAATTGTTTAATGTCTACCATAACATGAAGCGCCAACCACAAGGCCATGTTATGGATAATCCATATAAACCAGATGACATCTAACCAGATGCCATGTTAATGAATAAGGCAAGATCTCCATCACAATACTAGGATGGAGATGGCATGTCTTATTCAGACAAGGAAGTCTTGAAACAGCTTCCTGAAGCCTCAAGCTGGCCCAAATTCTCTGGAACAGGAGAATATGATCATATGGAACTCATAGATTATATTGATGGACTCTTCATTGATGTACCAAGCATACCAGATTACTGGATTACTGCTAGACTAAATACAGCAATTAAAGGTCATGCTAGTATATGGTACACAGAAATGAAAGAAATCCATGGCAGAAGAAACTGACTATGGTGGAAGAGTCAGAATATCCAAAAGTACAGTAATGGTACTTGGATATGGCAAAAGACCATGTCATTTGAAAATGACAAATACTCTGTGGACAAAGATCCATATAAGTGGTGTCTTAGACAGTCTAAGAGACTTAAAGCCATTTATCCTCAGATGAACATCCAAATGAGGAATCACAAACTCCTGACACAACTACCAGGAGAACTAGAGCATGCAGTGAAATGCAGATGCAACCAGAATTGCACTCTAGATGGCATTGCTAATACTTACAAGATATAAGGAAAAGAACTAACATAGGGAAGTTCAGCCTATATAGAAGCAGTAGTTTCAAAGAGAAACAACCACTCAGGTTAGAGTTTAAGGACACACCCAGAGAGGAAGTGGCAGAAGTGGCAAAGAAGAAGAATACTTGTCACAATTGTGGTTCACCAGACCACTATGCCAACAACTGTCCAAAGGCAAATAAAAAAGTCTATGCCATGGAGAAAGTCCCAGAGGAGGAATCACCAACAGAGGATTCTGAATCATACTCCATTGGTGATGCAATCAGAGAACAATCTAATGATGACCAAGAACCAAGAGAAGAATTTCTGGTGGAATACCAAGGAGAAACCCCACTAGAAATTCAGGAAATACACTTGGAAGCAGGCATGCCACAGGATATTGCCAACAAAAACTTGTGCAAGCATACACAAGATGCACAAACATTCCTGGTTACACCAGCCAAAGGGATGCCATATATACATGGAACAGCTAAAAAAGTGACTATCTGTATTGAAAATTCTCAGCATCCACTGATCATTGACAGTGGAGCACACTGCTCCATAGTGGCCAGAAAGTATCTGGATAACCACTGCTCAAATTGGGAAGAGCAGCCCTTTCCCAACAAGGCAAAGAACTTTAAACGTGCATCAGGGAAGATGACTTCCATTGGGGCAATTATCAAAGAGATAATTATACACCATAGGAAAGGTAATATCAGACTCAACCCAGAGTTTGTAGTGCTTGATGATGCCCATATCCAAGGACTCTTACTGGCAACAGATTACCAGAGGATGTATGGCATTGATATTTACAACAGTAAAAATAGGCACATTACCATTGGTACCAACAAGGAAAAGAAATTTTAACTTGATATATACCAGATATCTTCTCAAGATCCACTGGAAGAGCTACCGAAAGAATTCAGAGAAGGAAAGTTTAGCACTACCTTCACCAGTAAACAGAAACTAAGTTTACTGAAGATGCTGAGGAAGAACAGACCAGCATTTGCCATTGGTGAAGAACCATTAGGCAAGATCAAAGGCCATGATATAGAATTATATCTGGATGTGGAAAGGACTTATCCACCCATGCTTAGGAGACCTCCTTATCCAGCAAGCCTGGAAACCAGGAAAGAAATTGAAAAACACATCAATAAACTCCTGGACATGGATGTCATCAGGAAGATTGGACACAATGAAATAGTGGAAATCACCACTCCTGTCCTAATCACCTGGCATGATGGCAGGTCTAGACTGTGTGGAGACTTCAGAGCTCTGAATAACTACACATAAGCAGACAGGTACCCCAAACCCAGGATACCTCATGACTTGGATAAACTGGCAAAAGCCAAATACATAACCAAAATGGATTGTATGAAAGGCTTCCACCAACAGGGGGTTAAACCAAACTTCATGAAATTGCTCAGAATAATATGCCATATGGGCATATATGAGTATACCAGGATGCCATTTGGCATCAAAAATGCACCAGCCCACTTCCAAAGGATGATGGACACAATATTTCAAGAAGAAATATTGGAAGGCTTGATGGTGGTATATATTGATGATATCATTATATACTCATAGACATGGGAAGACCATGTAAAATACATAGACAGAGTACTAAGTCAATGTACACCCATCAATCTGAAGATTTCACTGAAGAAGTGTAATTTTGGTCAACAAGAGCTACTAGCTCTAGGACATAAAGTCTCAGGTCTTAGTCTGGCAATTGAACAGAATAAAGTAGCAGAAGTGCTGCAAAAGCCAGTACCAAAGAGCATCAAAGAGATGCAATCTCCTCTTGGGTTTGCTAGCTACTACAGAAACCACATCAAGAATTTTGCCTACATAACTAGTAGTTTATACAGGTTATGTTCAAGAGATGTAGTTTTTGAAATTAGCAACAAAAGAAGGGATGCATATGAGAGGATCAAACATGAACTCAAAAATGCACCTGAGCTCATCCTGCCTGACTTTGAACTACCATTCAGGTTATATATAGATGCACCATGCAGCCAAGGCTTAGGAGCAGCCCTTCACCAAAGACAAATTTTGGATAGTGAACCAAGAGAGGGAGTAATATGCTACATCTCTAGGCAACTGAAAGATTCAGAAGCCAGGTATGGGGCCACCCAGACTGAATGTTTATGTCTAGTCTGGGCTCTGGGAAAACTCCATTATTTTCTGGAGGGTGCAGTCTTTGAAATCTACACAGACTGAACAGCCTTGAAGTCTTTATCAAATATGAAGACTACAAACAGACACATGCTGAGATGGCAAATAGCCATTCAGGGGTATAGAGGAAACATGACCATCATATACAAAGAAGGTAAAAGTCATACCACTGCAGATGGCCTTAGCAAATGGCCACTGGATAATGTAAAGAGCAATCCAGCCTATGACCCTGAAGTTGCAGCCAAGATCCCTATCCATTTCATGGAAATAGATAGGAGGAGGAACTTCAGATTCTCTGAATGGGCACTGGGAAGTGGTACCCTTGACAGTGGGAACACTGATTCAGAAGGAACAAAAACTCCCATACTGGGAATAAGCTCCTCAGAACTGCACAATGAATTTTTCAGTACAGTACTGAAGTCTTATTCCAAACACAAACAGTGTGGCATATGACTACAACTCCTTCAACAAAAGTACAGGAGTCCAGAGCTGGAATCTCAGCTGGAAGAACCCTGGTTGAGGGCCAACAAGGATAACAAGTTCTTCCTTGTGGATGGCCTGCTTTACCACAGAGAGAAGCACACAAGGGCACTCACAGTGGTAGACAGAGACAACATCTCCCTGATCCTACAGGAATGCCATGACTGCCCCTATATGGGACACATGAGTGAGGACAGAACCAGAGAGAGGGTAGCAAGCACAGCTTGGTGGCCCAAGTGGGAACAGGATTTGAGTGAATATATCAACACATGTGATAGATGACAAAAGGCAAATAGGAAACATGGGAAGAAGTATGGGTTACTTCAACATATAGAGGAACCCAAACACCCATGGGAAACCAACAATATGGACTGGGTCAAAAGACTTGTACCAGGGGGGAAAGAAAACTACAATGCCTGCCTAATCATAGTTGATAGGTTCAGCAAGAGCATGAGGTGTCTACCATGCCATAAAGAGGACACAGCCATTGATACTGCTCTGTTATTCTGGAATAACATCATATCCACCTGTGGAGTCCCCAAGATAATCATTGGTGATAGGGACCCAGAGTTCACATCTGAATGTTGGACCAACTTATATGACATGCTTGGAACCAATCTTGCATTTTCCACAGCTTACCATCCACAAACAGATGGCCTAGCTGAGAGGATGATCCAGACAATGGAGGACATCCTTAGCAGATTCTGTGCCTATGGCATGGAATACAAGGACCATGAGGGATACACCCATTACTGGGTTACCCTTCTACCAGCTGTCCAACTGGCTGATAGTACAAGTCAGCACTCTACCACAGGAAAAACACCTGCAGTGGTAGAGAAAGGGTGGAATCCCCTGCTGCCTGTGGATCACTTGAAGAAGAATCTTCTGACCATCCACCCCACAGCCAAAGACTTTCATAATATGTGGAAGGGGGCTTGTGACACAGCTGCCAAATGCATAGCTAAGGCAAAATAATATAATAAGCAGAGGTGGGACAAGACACACATGGAACCTAACTTTAAGGAAGGGGACCAGGTGCTAGTGTCAACACTGAACTTTAATAATCTTAAAGGACCCAAGAAGATGAGAGACTCATTTGTAGGACCATTCACTATCATTAAATTGATAAGGAAGAATGCAGTGGAAGTCAAACTTACAGAGGAATCTTCCAGAAAGCACTCAGTCTTTCCAGTGAGTTTGGTCAAGCCATACCTCCAAACAGAGGAGGGAAAATTCCCCTCCAGAAAGAAGAACCCCACACCACCAAAGATAGTGGAAGTGGAGGATTCCGCTGGACCTGTGAGTAAAATCATCAGGGCCAGGAAGATCAGACTTAATGGGAAGGATCAGAGAAAATACTCTGTCATATTCAAGAACCAAACAGCTGATAAAGACAAATGGTTGGCAGAAGATGACATACCAGATGGGAATCTTCACTTAAGTAGATTCAGAGCCTCTAGGAGGACTGAACAGTCTCATCAATGATGAGCCTTTTTTAGAGGGAGGGAATGTCAGTGTGTGACTCAAAACCAGAGCACAAGAATTGTGGTATTCCATACCATTTTTTTTTCACCAGGCTCAAGCTCATAGTACCCCAAAACAGCAGTAAATCCAGCCTACAGGCAGACTTACACTCAAATCTTACACCAAAAGGTCAATTTTAAAGCAAGAAGCTGGATTTAACTCATAAAACCATGGCACAGGCACCACAGGGCAGTGTATGTGTTTAAATAAATTATTCAATTTCATTATTCATATGTAAAAATCAAGTTACATATAGCAAACTAGTTAAAACAAAGAAGGTACCGCCCTTTAAATTACACACCCCACCCAGGTTACACCCCCTTACAGCCACAGGAGTACCTTATCTTATATCCAAAGTAACCCCACTTGAAACCTTAAAACAGAATCAGATTTATTTACACCACTCATCACCTAATGCAAACCAAAGCTAGTTACAACAGGTTGCATGCAGTACACAATTTTAATTAAATCTCAACCACATGACTATGCACAGCATGTGTCAAAATCAAAAATCACATCATCTCATACATAACAGTAAATTCCCCAGTACAAGAAATTATCACCTGACTTCATTTTAAAGTTCAAAAAGAAGAAAAAAAACCATAACACCTGCATAAATTACACACCCACTTCTACCAAACCTAAAATAGGACATATGCAAAGGAATTACAAGGTCATCATGTGATACTGCATCCACCAACAGAATATCATGTGACACGAAAGAGGCTGTGCACAACAAAAATCCCCAGCCAAAATTGAATCACCTCATGTATGCAAGGAAAATTCAAGAATATCACATCATAATTAGTTCACCAAAAGACAATCATGTGATAAATGGAGGCTGTGCAGAGAGAAAATTATCACCAAACCTTAAATCACCTGACCCATGCAAGAAAGGTCCTCACCAAAAACAGAGTCACATGATGAAATAAAGAGGAATTAAAGTGGAAAGAGACAGCTCCCATGGAGGGCCCTCTAGGCTCCCAAAAGGTATAAATAGAGGGGCTCTCTCCCCCCAAATTTCAAATCCCCCCCATGCAAATTATATCCCATGAAAATTATATCCACTTCAAAGTAGGAGCATAGGAAAAATTCATCCCTCACCTGGGAGGTAGTCCAGCAAATTATAGTGAATTTACTTCCCCAGTAGCTAAGCTCAGTGGAAGTATAGTGTTAAAGATTTCCCAGTAGCTAAGCTCAGTAGAATCTTATTATTAAAATAAAAATAAAACTATCCAGAACCCAATATTAGGGTTACTACTCTATTAAAATATTTTATCCAGTAAAATTAACACCATTTAACAAGACTTAAAACTAACTTACCCATTTAAAATCAAATATCAAAGAATCTTACCTCTTAAATTTAACAAATACTATTTTATCTCATTATTAACCACTCTTTAAAAAATAACAAACCTTTAAAAAATCATTTTACTCTATTATAACTATACCTTAACAAAATTACCTTTATCAACACCAATCAAATTTTCCAGAAAACCTCAAATAACCCATCTTAACAAGGATTTATTACCAAGAAGAAACCACTCACCTCAATTTAACCAAGAAAAAAAATATTAAAATTAAACAGACAAGTATTTCATTAAAACCCAAAATTTAACCAAAATTACTGACATTATTTTTCATATTATTTATTGAATAGGTCTTATCTGAGACTGCTGAATTTTGTCTTCTGCAGTTGTAAAGCCACTTACTAATTTTATTTTGGTTTGTGAGCTCCAAGGAAGATTTTGTTCAGGATTTTAGGAGGGGCAGGCAATACACCCTTGCCACCCTTGGTTACAGGAGTTATTAGCAATTAAAAACTAGTTACCTGTGATTTCCCCCTCCAGGTACTGCCTCATTTTAATCCCACACAAGAGGAGTTCCCACATCTGGTGTCCCAATAGTGGCAGACAACCTCAACTTCAATAAAAAAAACAATTAAATTACAATCAATTCTAAGATTCTTAACTACTCCCAGAATACTTTTTTTATAACAAAAAACTGGAGTCAAATAATCAAAATCAGCCAAAACCATCATCTCAGGAATCTCAATCATCAACTCACTCTGACCATTACTATTATCCACCCAAGCAAGAAACAGAACTAGGGCAGGAATCAAACAAATATTCCAATTTCCCAATTGCAACACCAAGAACCAATAA